>OU461585.1:17752619-19052980 GCA_911812115.1 Pristionchus exspectatus
CCACATTTTTAGCAAGCGTGACAGAGCTCCTAGCTCACGCCACATTTTTTAGCAAGCGTGACAGAGCTCCTAGCTCACGCCACATTTTTTAGCACGCGTGACAGAGCTCCTAGCTCACGCCACATTTTTAGCACGCGTGACAGAGCCTAGCTCACGCCACATTTTTTTAGCACGCGTGACAGAGCTCCTAGCTCACGCCACATTTTTTAGCACGCGTGACAGAGCTCCTAGCTCACGCCACATTTTTTAGCACGCGTGACAGAGCTCCTAGCTCACGCCACATTTTTTAGCACGCGTGACAGAGCTCCTAGCTCACGCCACATTCCTAAAGCACATTTAGCACGCGTGACAGAGCCCCTAGCTCACGCTACATTTTTAGCACGCGTGACAGGCTCCTAGCTCACGCCACATCTAAAGACATTTTAGCACGCGTGACAGAGCTCCTAGCTCACGCCACATTTTTTAGCAAGTGTGACAGAGCTCCTAGCTCACGCCACATTTTTAGCACGCGTGACAGAGCTCCTAGCTCACGCCACATCCTAAAGCACATTTTTTAGCACGCGTGACAGAGCTCCTAGCTCACGCCACATTTTTTAGCACGCGTGACAGGAGCTCCTAGCTCACGCCACATCCTAAAGCACATTTTTTAGCACGCGTGACAGAGCTCCTAGCTCACGCCACATTTTTTAGCACGCGTGACAGAGCTCCTAGCTCACGCCACATACTAAAGCACATTTTTAGCACGCGTGACAGAGCTCCTAGCTCACGCCACATCCTAAAGCACATTTTTAGCACGCGTGACAGAGCTCCTAGCTCACGCCACATTTTTTTAGCACGCGTGACAGAGCTCCTAGCTCACGCCACATCCTAAAGCCATTTTTAGCACGCGTGACAGAGCTCCTAGCTCACGCCACATTTTTTAGCACGCGTGACAGAGCTCCTAGCTCACGCCACATACTAAAGCAATTTTTTAGCACGCGTGACAGAGCTCCTAGCTCACGCCACATACTAAAGCACATTTTTTAGCACGCGTGACAGAGCTCCTAGCTCACGCCACATTTTTTAGCAAGCGTGACAGAGCTCCTAGCTCACGCCACATTTTTTAGCACGCGTGACAGAGCTCCTAGCTCACGCCACATTTTTTAGCACGCGTGACAGAGCTCCTAGCTCACGCCAACTCACTAAGCACATTTTTTAGCACGCGTGACAGAGCTCCTAGCTCACGCCACATTTTTTAGCACGCGTGACAGAGCTCCTAGCTCACGCCACATCCTAAAGCACATTTTTTAGCACGCGTGACAGAGCTCTAGCTCCACGCCACATTTTTAGCACGCGTGACAGAGCTCCTAGCTCACGCCACATACAAAGCACCCATTTTTTAGCACGCGTGACAGAGCTCCTAGCTCACGCCACATCTAAAGCAATTTTTAGCACGCGTGACAGAGCTCCTAGCTCACGCCACATTTTTTAGCACGCGTGACAGAGCTCTAGCTCACGCCACATCCTAAAGCACATTTTTTAGCACGCGTGACAGAGCTCCTAGCCACGCCACATTTTTTAGCAAGCGTGACAGAGCTCCTAGCTCACGCCACATTTTTTAGCAAGCGTGACAGAGCTCCTAGCTCACGCCACATTTTTTAGCAAGCGTGACAGAGCTCCTAGCTCACGCCACATTTTTTAGCACGAGTGACAGAGCTCCTAGCTCACGCCACATTTTTTAGCACGCGTGACAGAGCTCCTAGCTCACGCACATTTTTAGCACGCGTGACAGAGCTCCTAGCTCACGCCACATTTTTAGCACGCGTGACAGAGCTCCTAGCTCACGCCACATTTTTTTAGCACGCGTGACAGAGATCCTAGCTCACGCCACATTTTTAGCACGCGTGACAGAGCTCTAGCTCACGCCCACATCATAAAGCACATTTTTAGCACGCGTGACAGAGCCCTAGCTCACGCTACATTTTTTAGCACGCGTGACAGAGCTCCTAGCTCACGCCACATCCTAAAGCACATTTTTAGCACGCGTGACAGAGCTCCTAGCTCACGCCACTTTTTTAGCAAGTGTGACAGAGCTCCTAGCTCACGCCACATTTTTTAGCACGCGTGACAGAGCTCCTAGCTCACGCCACATCCTAAAGCACATTTTTTAGCACGCGTGACAGAGCTCTAGCTCACGCCACATTTTTTAGCACGCGTGACAGAGCTCCTAGCTCACGCCACATCCTAAAGCACATTTTTAGCACGCGTGACAGAGCTCCTAGCTCACGCCACATTTTTTAGCACGCGTGACAGAGCTCCTAGCTCACGCCACATACTAAAGCACATTTTTTAGCACGCGTGACAGAGCTCCTAGCTCACGCCACATCTAAAGCACATTTTTTAGCACGCGTGACAGAGCTCTAGCTCACGCCACATTTTTTTAGCACGCGTGACAGAGCTCCTAGCTCACGCCACATCCTAAAAGCACATTTTAGCACGGTGACAGAGCTCCTAGCTCACGCCACATTTTTTAGCACGCGTGACAGAGCTCTAGCTCACGCCACATACTAAAGCACATTTTTAGCACGCGTGACAGAGCTCCTAGCTCACGCCACATACTAAAGCACATTTTTAGCACGCGTGACAGAGCTCCTAGCTCACGCCACATTTTTTAGCAAGCGTGACAGAGCTCTAGCTCACGCCACATTTTTTAGCACGCGTGACAGAGCTCTAGCTCACGCCACATTTTTAGCACGCGTGACAGAGCTCCTAGCTCACGCCACATCCTAAAAGCACATTTTTAGCACGCGTGACAGAGCTCCTAGCTCACGCCACATTTTTTAGCACGCGTGACAGAGTCCTAGCTCACGCCACATCTAAAGCACATTTTTAGCACGCGTGACAGAGCTCCTAGCTCACGCCACATTTTAGCACGCGTGACAGAGCTCCTAGCTCACGCCACATACTAAAGCACATTTTTAGCACGCGTGACAGAGCTCCTAGCTCACGCCAACATCCTAAAGCACATTTTTAGCACGCGTGACAGAGCTCCTAGCTCACGCCACATTTTTAGCACGCGTGACAGAGCTCCTAGCTCACGCCACATACTAAAGCACATTTTTAGCACGCGTGACAGAGCTCCTAGCTCACGCCACATCCTAAAGCACATTTTTAGCACGCGTGACAGAGCTCCTAGCTCACGCCACATTTTTTTAGCACGCGTGACAGAGCTCCTAGCTCACGCCACATCCTAAAGCACATTTTTAGCACGCGTGACAGAGCTCCTAGCTCACGCCACATCCTAAAGCACATTTTTTAGCACGCGTGACAGAGCTCCTAGCTCACGCCACATCCTAAAGCACATTTTAGCACGCGTGACAGAGCTCCTAGCTCACGCCACATCCTAAAGCACATTTTTTAGCACGCGTGACAGAGCTCCTAGCTCACGCCACATCCTAAAGCACATTTTTTAGCACGCGTGACAGAGCTCCTAGCTCACGCCACATTTTTTTTAGCACGCGTGACAGAGCTCCTAGCTCACGCCACATCCTAAAGCACATTTTTAGCACGCGTGACAGAGCTCCTAGCTCACGCCACATCCTAAAGCACATTTTTTAGCACGCGTGACAGAGCTCCTAGCTCACGCCACATTCTAAGCACATTTTTAGCACGCGTGACAGAGCTCCTAGCTCACGCCACATCCTAAAGCACATTTTTAGCACGCGTGACAGAGCTCCTAGCTCACGCCACATTTTTTTAGCACGCGTGACAGAGCTCCTAGCTCACGCCACATCCTAAAGCACATTTTTTAGCACGCGTGACAGAGCTCCTAGCTCACGCCACATTTTTTAGCACGTGTGGACAGAGCTCCTAGCTCACGCCATCCTTAAAGCACATTTTAGCACGCGTGACAGAGCTCCTAGCTCACGCCACATCCTAAAGCACATTTTTTAGCACGCGTGACAGAGCTCCTAGCTCACGCCACATCCTAAAGCACGCGTGACAGAGCTCCTAGCTCACGCCACATTTTTTTAACACGCGGACAGAGCTCCTAGCTCACGCCACATTTTTTAGCACGCGTGACAGAGCTCCTAGCTCACGCCACATTTTTTAGCACGCGTGACAGAGCTCCTAGCTCACGCCACATACTAAAGCACATTTTTAGCACGCGTGACAGAGCTCCTAGCTCACGCCACATCCTAAAGCACATTTTTTAGCACGCGTGACAGAGCTCCTAGCTCACGCCACATTTTTTTAGCACGCGTGACAGAGCTCCTAGCTCACGCCACATCCTAAAGCACATTTTTAGCACGCGTGACAGAGCTCCTAGCTCACGCCACATCCTAAAGCACATTTTTTAGCACGCGTGACAGAGCTCCTAGCTCACGCCACATCCTAAAGCACATTTTTTTAGCACGCGTGACAGAGCTCCTAGCTCACGCCACATCCTAAAGCACATTTTTAGCACGCGTGACAGAGCTCCTAGCTCACGCCACATCTAAAGCACATTTTTTAGCACGCGTGACAGAGCTCCTAGCTCACGCCACATTTTTTTAGCACGCGTGACAGAGCTCCTAGCTCACGCCACATCCTAAAGCACATTTTTTAGCACGCGTGACAGAGCTCCTAGCTCACGCCACATCCTAAAGCACATTTTTAGCACGCGTGACAGAGCTCCTAGCTCACGCCACATAAAGCACATTTTTTAGCACGCGTGACAGAGCTCCTAGCTCACGCCACACCTAAAGCACATTTTTTAGCACGCGTGACAGAGCTCCTAGCTCACGCCACATTTTTTAGCACGCGTGACAGAGCTCCTAGCTCACGCCACATCCTAAAGCACATTTTTTAGCACGCGTGACAGAGCTCCTAGCTCACGCCACATTTTTAGCACGCGTGACAGAGCTCCTAGCTCACGCCACATCCTAAAGCACATTTTTAGCACGCGTGACAGAGCTCCTAGCTCACGCCACATCCTAAAGCACATTTTTTAGCACGCGTGACAGAGCTCCTAGCTCACGCCACATTTTTTAACACGCGTGACAGAGCTCCTAGCTCACGCCACATTTTTTAGCACGCGTGACAGAGCTCCTAGCTCACGCCACATTTTTTAGCACGCGTGACAGAGCTCCTAGCTCACGCCACATTTTTTAGCACGCGTGACAGAGCTCCTAGCTCACGCCACATCCTAAAGCACGCGTGACAGAGCTCCTAGCTCACGCCACATTTTTTAGCACGCGTGACAGAGCTCCTAGCTCACGCCACATCTAAAGCACATTTTTAGCACGCGTGACAGAGCTCCTAGCTCACGCCACATTTTTAACACGCGTGACAGAGCTCCTAGCTCACGCCACATTTTTTAGCACGCGTGACAGAGCTCCTAGCTCACGCACATTTTTTAGCACGCGTGACAGAGCTCCTAGCTCACACCACATTTTTAGCACGCGTGACAGAGCTCCTAGCTCACGCCACATACTAAAGCACATTTTTTAGCACGCGTGACAGAGCTCCTAGCTCACGCCACATCCTAAAGCACATTTTTTAGCACGCGTGACAGAGCTCCTAGCTCACGCCACATTTTTTTAACACGCGTGACAGAGCTCCTAGCTCACGCCACATTTTTTTAGCACGCGTGACAGAGCTCCTAGCTCACGCCACATCCTAAAGCACTTTTTAGCACGCGTGACAGAGCTCCTAGCTCACGCCACCCTAAAGCACATTTTTTAGCACGCGTGACAGAGCTCCTAGCTCACGCCACATCCTAAAGCACATTTTTTAGCACGCGTGACAGAGCTCCTAGCTCACGCCACATCCTAAAGCACATTTTTAGCACGCGTGACAGAGCTCCTAGCTCACGCCACATTTTTTTTAGCACGCGTGACAGAGCTAGCTCACGCACATCCTAAAGCACATTTTTTAGCACGCGTGACAGAGCTCCTAGCTCACGCCACATCCTAAAGCACATTTTTTAGCACGCGTGACAGAGCTCCTAGCTCACGCCACATTCTAAAGCACATTTTTTAGCACGCGGACAGAGCTCCTAGCTCACGCCACATCCTAAAGCACATTTTTAGCACGCGTGACAGAGCTCCTAGCTCACGCCACATTTTTTTAGCACGCGTGACAGAGCTCCTAGCTCACGCCACATCCTAAAGCACATTTTTAGCACGCGTGACAGAGCTCCTAGCTCACGCCACATTTTTAGCACGCGTGACAGAGCTCCTAGCTCACGCCACATCCTAAAGCACATTTTTAGCACGCGTGACAGAGCTCCTAGCTCACGCCACATCCTAAAGCACATTTTTTAGCACGCGTGACAGAGCTCCTAGCTCACGCCACATTTTTTAACACGCGTGACAGAGCTCCTAGCTCACGCCACATTTTTAGCACGCGTGACAGAGCTCCTAGCTCACGCCACATTTTTTAGCACGCGTGACAGAGCTCCTAGCTCACGCCACATTTTTTAGCACGCGTGACAGAGCTCCTAGCTCACGCCACATCCTAAAGCACGCGTGACAGAGCTCCTAGCTCACGCCACATTTTTTAGCACGCGTGACAGAGCTCCTAGCTCACGCCACATCCTAAAGCACATTTTTAGCACGCGTGACAGAGCTCCTAGCTCACGCCACATTTTTAACACGCGTGACAGAGCTCCTAGCTCACCACATTTTTTAGCACGCGTGACAGAGCTCCTAGCTCACGCCACATTTTTAGCACGCGTGACAGAGCTCCTAGCTCACGCCACATTTTTTAGCACGCGTGACAGAGCTCCTAGCTCACGCCACATACTAAAGCACATTTTTTAGCACGCGTGACAGAGCTCCTAGCTCACGCCACATCCTAAAGCACATTTTTTAGCACGCGTGACAGAGCTCCTAGCTCACGCCACATTTTTTAACACGCGTGACAGAGCTCCTAGCTCACGCCACATTTTTAGCACGCGTGACAGAGCTCCTAGCTCACGCCACATTTTTTAGCACGCGTGACAGAGCTCCTAGCTCACGCCACATTTTTTAGCACGCGTGACAGAGCTCCTAGCTCACGCCACATCCTAAAGCACGCGTGACAGAGCTCCTAGCTCACGCCACATTTTTTTTAGCACGCGTGACAGAGCTCCTAGCTCACGCCACATCCTAAAGCACATTTTTAGCACGCGTGACAGAGCTCCTAGCTCACGCCACATCCTAAAGCACATTTTTAGCACGCGTGACAGAGCTCCTAGCTCACGCCACATTCTAAAGCACATTTTTTAGCACGCGTGACAGAGCTCCTAGCTCACGCCACATCTAAAGCACATTTTTTAGCACGCGTGACAGAGCTCCTAGCTCACGCCACATTTTTTAGCACGCGTGACAGAGCTCCTAGCTCACGCCACATCCTAAAGCACATTTTTAGCACGCGTGACAGAGCTCCTAGCTCACGCCACATTTTTTAGCACGCGTGACAGAGCTCCTAGCTCACGCCACATCCTAAAGCACATTTTAGCACGCGTGACAGAGCTCCTAGCTCACGCCACATCCTAAAGCACATTTTTAGCACGCGTGACAGAGCTCCTAGCTCAGCCACATTTTTTAACACGCGTGACAGAGCTCCTAGCTCACGCCACATTTTTTAGCACGCGTGACAGAGCTCCTAGCTCACGCCACATTTTTTAGCACGCGTGACAGAGCTCCTAGCTCACGCCACATTTTTAGCACGCGTGACAGAGCTCCTAGCTCACGCCACAATAAAGCACATTTTTTAGCACGCGTGACAGAGCTCCTAGCTCACGCCACATCCTAAAGCACATTTTTTAGCACGCGTGACAGAGCTCCTAGCTCACGCCACATTTTTTAACACGCGTGACAGAGCTCCTAGCTCACGCCACATTTTTTAGCACGCGTGACAGAGCTCCTAGCTCACGCCACATTTTTTAGCACGCGTGACAGAGCTCCTAGCTCACGCCACATTTTTTAGCACGCGTGACAGAGCTCCTAGCTCACGCCACATCCTAAAGCACGCGTGACAGAGCTCCTAGCTCACGCCACATTTTTTTTTAGCACGCGTGACAGAGCTCCTAGCTCACGCCACATCCTAAAGCACATTTTTTAGCACGCGTGACAGAGCTCCTAGCTCACGCCACATCCTAAAGCACATTTTTTAGCACGCGTGACAGAGCTCCTAGCTCACGCCACATTCTAAAGCACATTTTTTAGCACGCGTGACAGAGCTCCTAGCTCACGCCACATCCTAAAGCACATTTTTTAGCACGCGTGACAGAGCTCCTAGCTCACGCCACATTTTTTTAGCACGCGTGACAGAGCTCCTAGCTCACGCCACATCCTAAAGCACATTTTTTAGCACGCGTGACAGAGCTCCTAGCTCACGCCACATTTTTTAGCACGCGTGACAGAGCTCCTAGCTCACGCCACATCCTAAAGCACATTTTTAGCACGCGTGACAGAGCTCCTAGCTCACGCCACCTCCTAAAGCACATTTTTTAGCACGCGTGACAGAGCTCCTAGCTCACGCCACATTTTTAACACGCGTGACAGAGCTCCTAGCTCACGCCACATTTTTTAGCACGCGTGACAGAGCTCCTAGCTCACGCCACATTTTTTAGCACGCGTGACAGAGCTCCTAGCTCACGCCACATTTTTTAGCACGCGTGACAGAGCTCCTAGCTCACGCCACATCCTAAAGCACGCGTGACAGAGCTCCTAGCTCACGCCACATTTTTTAGCACGCGTGACAGAGCTCCTAGCTCACGCCACATCCTAAAGCACGCGTGACAGAGCTCCTAGCTCACGCCACATTTTTTAGCACGCGTGACAGAGCTCCTAGCTCACGCCACATTTTTTAGCACGCATGACAGAGCTCCTAGCTCACGCCACATTCTAAAGCACGCGTGACAGAGCTCCTAGCTCACGCCACATCCTAAACTTAGCTTTTAAATTCCTTGGTCGGCATGAGAAGTTCCTTCCTTGTTGAGAGTGATCGCCACCTTGTTCACGTGCATCTGCAAATAAAATTTAATTTAATAATATCTAATTTTATTAAATAATATAGATCGAATAGGGCCATTACTAACGTTACTCATGAAACGTAAATTCAGTGGATATATGATAGTAATTCTCCAAAATTGATATCGCTATCATGCATAAATGAAACGTACGCAAACGTAGCAGTAGAATTCAATACCAACTAATTTAAGGAAGAGATTAAAAAGACAAAAGTGGGCGGATTATTTAGCAGGAATGCCATTAAAACGGCAGCAGAAATGTGAAGCAAATATGCCTAAATTCGATGTACTTACACTGAGGTCGCACTTACTTCAAGTTTAATTCGCAATTTATTGGCTTTGTGAGAAAATTCACACTAAATAATGAGTTACAAGAAATGAGAGGATATAATAAATGAGGAAATAAATTTCTGAGAAGGTAAACAAAGTAATGAAGTGTTCACACTCATGTAATCGTAAGTTATCGATCGGTAAGTCACCTTTACGTTGTCGTCGTTTCCTCCTTCATGTCGAATCCTCTCGCTCGTCGAAGTCGTCTTATTCATTCTGGTCGCAGAGGGGCCACGGTAGATCGTCCGTGAGTGAGCGGCCATTCGTGATACTATAAACATTGATAGTATAACATTGATTAATTAATCAGCGATATAAGAGCAAGGATACATTTAAATATTTATAGGAGGATGAACAAGGGAATATGAGGGAGTGATGATTCAAGACTGAGAAGCAAAGATGAAAGGCAGAACAGAAAACCTGGTATTTGCGATGAGAAGATATACAATCACTGAAGAATGGTTGCTGCGGCAATGCAAAAAGCAAACGGAAAACAGTGAAAAGGTCGTGATGAATGAGAAACCTAAGGTATTAAGGGCACATTTTCCAAAGGTCTCTAAAGGAGGGTCAAATGAATTGAGAACAGGTATGTAGTTCCCAACAGGAAAGAGGAATACATAGGAAAATGCTGACAATATTGGACAATTCGTTAACAAACAAGTTCTGATTGACGGTTTACTTGCTCTGAATTTGCAATCTCGAAAGAGGACAGTATGTAGTAAGGTTGGCATTTCGGTGTTTGCAACGTTGCAATAGCGGTTCCCTAGGTAGCGCTACCGGTAGCAACGTTGCTACGGAGAGGCGAGGGTAGGGGGAGGGTAGCAACGTTGCAACGAGGGAAGGGAAGACCCTCTCATTTTTGCACGCTCTCTCGCCTATCTCTGCCCTTCCCTAGAGAGGTAGCAACGTTGCTACCCCCCTACCATTGCAACGTTGCAATGTCGTAATCGTTTAGCCAACCCTAGTATGTAGCATTCAAGAATAAATGATTATATCCACAATAAATAGTGAGGGAACGCCATCAAAGCAAATCGAAAAAAACGATGTGAATCATTTTGATTTATTTACAGCGAGGCCGCAATAAACTTAATCAATACCGTATACTAGGAAGATGAGCAATTCATTATATTTCGCCATTAGATCGTAATCAAATTTATTTTATTAAATACTACTCATGTCGGCAAAATATAGATAATCGTTACAAACGACTTCGAAATAAACCAATTCAGGAGGCTCTTTCGAAAACAATTTATTTATTCTCAAGGAAGAAAATTTATATGAAAAAAACGAGGACCAGAGAAACAGGACTAATTGAGTTGAAAAACATATTGTAAGAGCGGTGTAACGACTATTCTACAGGCTAACTGTCGATCAATTGCATCGGTGCATAATCAATGAAACAAGTACAACACAAAAAATGGTGATATTTCTACATAGATACGAGCAAATTCCAGCCTAGGAGCAGCACATCGAGCGCCCGGAGATGGCACTTGTAGTCAACCAACTGCAAAGTTAAATTGTTTGTCTGATATAGGAAAACGAACACATCAACTCACCGATTAAATTGTTTTGTTCCATTTGTAGTAGAAGAATCTCACCCTGCTCCCACGCTTTGAGTCATCCAACTGCCGAAGTCATGCTCATTCTGAAAAAAGTAGCCAATGCTTCTCGCAAGTAAAGAATTTAAGGCTAATTTGCGAGGCAGAAGGCGATTGCTTTCGCTCTCTACTACGGTGTGGTAGGTAGTCAAGAAGGCAATGCTTTTTCGCGTTTTTCAAGATGACCATCATTCCTCATTTGATCGGCTGGACAAAAGTTCTGCCAGAACAGATTGGGGACTTACACCCACAAGTTGAGCACCAGCCGAATAGATACGGTAGATTGTAATCTTCTAACAACTCAAACTATTTATCAATAAGGCTGTGCAGGTGGTGGATTAAAAATTGACGAGCGATTCTCCCATTAATCATTGCAGTTTTCAATATTTCACTTTTGGAAAGCAGGCAACGTGATAGAACAAAAGGTGTCCTAAATCCATCTTACCTTTGGCGCCGTTATAATTTCAATTATTTTCTTGATGAGGAGGATGGTCTTTTACATTCTACTACTCTACTGGTTTCCTGCCCTATAACGATTGTATCACCTCTACGGAAATCTACCGTACCTCTTGAAGCAGTGTGGAGTTGCTTTAGTACAGAACGCGTCCGAGTGACGGCAATCATCCAACTGTAAAGTGAATTTTTTTATTCACAAAGGATTTCGAAAACATTGACTCACCCACGAAATCATCACGTGTCGCCCGCAATTGAAGGTCGTCCTGATTGAGTCATCCAGTCGCCGAAGTTGAACTGGTTCTGACATAGTAACCAATACTCTCGTGAGAGAGATATTGGTTACTATTTCAGCGCGGCAGAGCTCCTAGCTCACGCCACATTTTTTTAGCACGCGTGACAGAGCTCCTAGCTCACGCCACATTTTTTAGCACGCGTGACAGAGCTCCTAGCTCACGCCACATTTTTTAGCACGCGTGACAGAGCTCCTAGCTCACGCCACATCCTAAAGCACATTTTTTAGCACGCGTGACAGAGCTCCTAGCTCACGCCACATTTTTTAGCACGCGTGACAGAGCCCCTAGCTCACGCCACATTTTTTAGCACGCGTGACAGAGCTCCTAGCTCACGCCACATTTTTTAGCACGCGTGACAGAGCTCCTAGCTCACGCCACATCCTAAAGCACATTTTTTAGCACGCGTGACAGAGCTCCTAGCTCGCGCCACATTTTTTTTAGCACGCGTGACAGAGCTCCTAGCTCACGCCACATCCTAAAGCACGCGTGACAGAGCTCCTAGCTCACGCCACATTTTTTAGCACGCGTGACAGAGCTCCTAGCTCACGCCACATCCTAAAGCACGCGTGACAGAGCTCCTAGCTCACGCCACATTTTTAGCACGCGTGACAGAGCTCCTAGCTCGCGCCACATTTTTTTAGCACGCGTGACAGAGCTCCTAGCTCACGCCACATCCTAAAGCACGCGTGACAGAGCTCCTAGCTCACGCCACATTTTTTAGCACGCGTGACAGAGCTCCTAGCTCACGCCACATCCTAAAGCACATTTTTTAGCACGCGTGACAGAGCTCCTAGCTCACGCCACATTTTTTAGCAAGCGTGACAGAGCTCCTAGCTCACGCCACATTTTTTAGCACGCGTGACAGAGCTCCTAGCTCACGCCACATTTTTAGCACGCGTGACAGAGCTCCTAGCTCACGCCACATTTTTTAGCACGCGTGACAGAGCTCCTAGCTCACGCCACATTTTTTAGCACGCGTGACAGAGCTCCTAGCTCACGCCACATTTTTTTAGCACGCGTGACAGAGCTCCTAGCTCACGCCACATTTTTTAGCACGCGTGACAGAGCTGCTAGCTCACGCCACATCCTAAAGCACATTTTTTAGCACGCGTGACAGAGCCCCTAGCTCACGCCACATTTTTTAGCACGCGTGACAGAGCTCCTAGCTCACGCCACATCCTAAAGCACATTTTTAGCACGCGTGACAGAGCTCCTAGCTCACGCCACATTTTTTAGCAAGCGTGACAGAGCTCCTAGCTCACGCCACATTTTTTAGCACGCGTGACAGAGCTCCTAGCTCACGCCACATTTTTTAGCACGCGTGACAGAGCTCCTAGCTCACGCCACATTTTTTAGCACGCGTGACAGAGCTCCTAGCTCACGCCACATTTTTTAGCACGCGTGACAGAGCTCCTAGCTCACGCCACATCCTAAAGCACATTTTTAGCACGCGTGACAGAGCCCCTAGCTCACGCCACATTTTTAGCACGCGTGACAGAGCTCCTAGCTCACGCCACATCCTAAAGCACATTTTTAGCACGCGTGACAGAGCTCCTAGCTCACGCCACATTTTTTAGCAAGCGTGACAGAGCTCCTAGCTCACGCCACATTTTTTAGCACGCGTGACAGAGCTCCTAGCTCACGCCACATTTTTTAGCACGCGTGACAGAGCTCCTAGCTCACGCCACATTTTTTAGCACGCGTGACAGAGCTCCTAGCTCACGCCACATTTTTTAGCACGCGTGACAGAGCTGCTAGCTCACGCCACATCCTAAAGCACATTTTTTAGCACGCGTGACAGAGCCCCTAGCTCACGCCACATTTTTTAGCACGCGTGACAGAGCTCCTAGCTCACGCCACATCCTAAAGCACATTTTTAGCACGCGTGACAGAGCTCCTAGCTCACGCCACATTTTTTAGCAAGCGTGACAGAGCTCCTAGCTCACGCCACATTTTTAGCACGCGTGACAGAGCTCCTAGCTCACGCCACATTTTTTAGCACGCGTGACAGAGCTCCTAGCTCACGCCACATTTTTTAGCACGCGTGACAGAGCTCCTAGCTCACGCCACATTTTTTAGCACGCGTGACAGAGCTCCTAGCTCACGCCACATCCTAAAGCACATTTTTTAGCACGCGTGACAGAGCCCCTAGCTCACGCCACATTTTTTAGCACGCGTGACAGAGCTCCTAGCTCACGCCACATCCTAAAGCACATTTTTAGCACGCGTGACAGAGCTCCTAGCTCACGCCACATTTTTTAGCAAGCGTGACAGAGCTCCTAGCTCACGCCACATTTTTTAGCACGCGTGACAGAGCTCCTAGCTCACGCCACATTTTTTAGCACGCGTAACAGAGCTCCTAGCTCACGCCACATCCTAAAGCACATTTTTTAGCACGCGTGACAGAGCTCCTAGCTCACGCCACATTTTTTAGCACGCGTGACAGAGCTCCTAGCTCACGCCACATCCTAAAGCACATTTTTTAGCACGCGTGACAGAGCTCCTAGCTCACGCCACATTTTTTAGCACGCGTGACAGAGCTCCTAGCTCACGCCACATACTAAAGCACATTTTTAGCACGCGTGACAGAGCTCCTAGCTCACGCCACATCCTAAAGCACATTTTTTAGCACGCGTGACAGAGCTCCTAGCTCACGCCACATTTTTTTAGCACGCGTGACAGAGCTCCTAGCTCACGCCACATCCTAAAGCACATTTTTTAGCACGCGTGACAGAGCTCCTAGCTCACGCCACATCCTAAAGCACATTTTTTAGCACGCGTGACAGAGCTCCTAGCTCACGCCACATCCTAAAGCACATTTTTTAGCACGCGTGACAGAGCTCCTAGCTCACGCCACATTTTTTTTAGCACGCGTGACAGAGCTCCTAGCTCACGCCACATCCTAAAGCACATTTTTTAGCACGCGTGACAGAGCTCCTAGCTCACGCCACATCCTAAAGCACATTTTTTAGCACGCGTGACAGAGCTCCTAGCTCACGCCACATTCTAAAGCACATTTTTTAGCACGCGTGACAGAGCTCCTAGCTCACGCCACATTTTTTAGCAAGCGTGACAGAGCTCCTAGCTCACGCCACATTTTTTAGCACGCGTGACAGAGCTCCTAGCTCACGCCACATTTTTTAGCACGCGTGACAGAGCTCCTAGCTCACGCCACATTTTTTAGCACGCGTGACAGAGCTCCTAGCTCACGCCACATTTTTTAGCACGCGTGACAGAGCTCCTAGCTCACGCCACATTTTTTAGCACGCGTGACAGAGCTCCTAGCTCACGCCACATTTTTTAGCACGCGTGACAGAGCTCCTAGCTCACGCCACATTTTTTAGCACGCGTGACAGAGCTCCTAGCTCACGCCACATCCTAAAGCACATTTTTTAGCACGCGTGACAGAGCCCCTAGCTCACGCCACATTTTTTAGCACGCGTGACAGAGCTCCTAGCTCACGCCACATCCTAAAGCACATTTTTAGCACGCGTGACAGAGCTCCTAGCTCACGCCACATTTTTTAGCAAGCGTGACAGAGCTCCTAGCTCACGCCACATTTTTTAGCACGCGTGACAGAGCTCCTAGCTCACGCCACATTTTTTAGCACGCGTGACAGAGCTCCTAGCTCACGCCACATCCTAAAGCACATTTTTTAGCACGCGTGACAGAGCTCCTAGCTCACGCCACATCCTAAAGCACATTTTTTAGCACGCGTGACAGAGCTCCTAGCTCACGCCACATTTTTTAGCACGCGTGACAGAGCTCCTAGCTCACGCCACATCCTAAAGCACATTTTTTAGCACGCGTGACAGAGCTCCTAGCTCACGCCACATTTTTTAGCACGCGTGACAGAGCTCCTAGCTCACGCCACATACTAAAGCACATTTTTTAGCACGCGTGACAGAGCTCCTAGCTCACGCCACATACTAAAGCACATTTTTTAGCACGCGTGACAGAGCTCCTAGCTCACGCCACATTTTTTAGCACGCGTGACAGAGCTCCTAGCTCACGCCACATCCTAAAGCACATTTTTAGCACGCGTGACAGAGCTCCTAGCTCACGCCACATCCTAAAGCACATTTTTTAGCACGCGTGACAGAGCTCCTAGCTCACGCCACATCCTAAAGCACATTTTTTAGCACGCGTGACAGAGCTCCTAGCTCACGCCACATCCTAAAGCACATTTTTTAGCACGCGTGACAGAGCTCCTAGCTCACGCCACATTTTTTTAGCACGCGTGACAGAGCTCCTAGCTCACGCCACATCCTAAAGCACATTTTTAGCACGCGTGACAGAGCTCCTAGCTCACGCCACATCCTAAAGCACATTTTTAGCACGCGTGACAGAGCTCCTAGCTCACGCCACATTCTAAAGCACATTTTTTAGCACGCGTGACAGAGCTCCTAGCTCACGCCACATCCTAAAGCACATTTTTTAGCACGCGTGACAGAGCTCCTAGCTCACGCCACATTTTTTTAGCACGCGTGACAGAGCTCCTAGCTCACGCCACATCCTAAAGCACATTTTTTAGCACGCGTGACAGAGCTCCTAGCTCACGCCACATTTTTAGCACGCGTGACAGAGCTCCTAGCTCACGCCACATCCTAAAGCACGCGTGACAGAGCTCCTAGCTCACGCCACATTTTTAGCACGCGTGACAGAGCTCCTAGCTCACGCCACATCCTAAAGCACGCGTGACAGAGCTCCTAGCTCACGCCACATTTTTTAGCACGCGTGACAGAGCTCCTAGCTCACGCCACATTTTTTAGCACGCATGACAGAGCTCCTAGCTCACGCCACATTCTAAAGCACGCGTGACAGAGCTCCTAGCTCACGCCACATCCTAAACTTAGCTTTTAAATTCCTTGGTCGGCATGAGAAGTTCCTTCCTTGTTGAGAGTGATCGCCACCTTGTTCACGTGCATCTGCAAATAAAATTTAATTTAATATTATCTAATTTTATTAAATAATATAGATCGAATAGGGCCATTACTAACGTTACTCATGAAACGTAAATTCAGTGGATATTATGATAGTAATTCTCCAAAATTGATATCGCTATCATGCATAAATGAAACGTACGCAAACGTAGCAGTAGAATTCAATACCAACTAATTTAAGGAAGAGATTAAAAAGACAAAAGTGGGCGGATTATTTAGCAGGAATGCCATTAAAACGGCAGCAGAAATGTGAAGCAAATATGCCTAAATTCGATGTACTTACACTGAGGTTGCACTTACTTCAAGTTTAATTCGCAATTTATTGGCTTTGTGAGAAAATTCACACTAAATAATGAGTTACAAGAAATGAGAGGATATAATAAATGAGGAAATAAATTTCTGAGAAGGTAAACAAAGTAATGAAGTGTTCACACTCATGTAATCGTAAGTTATCGATCGGTAAGTCACCTTTACGTTGTCGTCGTTTTCCTCCTTCATGTCGAATCCTCTCGCTCGTCGAAGTCGTCTTATTCATTCTGGTCGCAGAGGGGCCACGGTAGATCGTCCGTGAGTGAGCGGCCATTCGTGATACTATAAACATTGATAGTATAACATTGATTAATTAATCAGCGATATAAGAGCAAGGATTACATTTAAATATTTATAGGAGGATGAACAAGGGAATATGAGGGAGTGATGATTCAAGACTGAGAAGCAAAGATGAAAGGCAGAACAGAAAACCTGGTATTTGCGATGAGAAGATATACAATCACTGAAGAATGGTTGCTGCGGCAATGCAAAAAGCAAACGGAAAACAGTGAAAAGGTCGTGATGAATGAGAAACCTAAGGTATTAAGGGCACATTTTCCAAAGGTCTCTAAAGGAGGGTCAAATGAATTGAGAACAGGTATGTAGTTCCCAACAGGAAAGAGGAATACATAGGAAAATGCTGACAATATTGGACAATTCGTTAACAAACAAGTTCTGATTGACGGTTTACTTGCTCTGAATTTGCAATCTCGAAAGAGGACAGTATGTAGTAAGGTTGGCATTTCGGTGTTTGCAACGTTGCAATAGCGGTTCCCTAGGTAGCGCTACCGGTAGCAACGTTGCTACGGAGAGGCGAGGGTAGGGGGAGGGTAGCAACGTTGCAACGAGGGAAGGGAAGACCCTCTCATTTTTGCACGCTCTCTCGCCTATCTCTGCCCTTCCCTAGAGAGGTAGCAACGTTGCTACTCCCCCCTACCATTGCAACGTTGCAACGTCGTAATCGTTTAGCCAACCCTAGTATGTAGCATTCAAGAATAAATGATTATATCCACAATAAATAGTGAGGGAACGCCATCAAAGCAAATCGAAAAAAACGATGTGAATCATTTTGATTTATTTACAGCGAGGCCGCAATAAACTTAATCAATACCGTATACTAGGAAGATGAGCAATTCATTATATTTCGCCATTAAATCGTAATCAAATTTATTTTTATTAAATACTACTCATGTCGGCAAAATATAGATAATCGTTACAAACGACTTCGAAATAAACCAATTCAGGAGGCTCTTTCGAAAACAATTTATTTATTCTCAAGGAAGAAAATTTATATGAAAAAACGAGGACCAGAGAAACAGGACTAATTGAGTTGAAAACATATTGTAAGAGCGGTGTAACGACTATTCTACAGGCTAACTGTCGATCAATTGCATCGGTGCATAATCAATGAAACAAGTACAACACAAAAAATGGTGATATTTCTACATAGATACGAGCAAATTCCAGCCTAGGAGCAGCACATCGAGCGCCCGGAGATGGCACTTGTAGTCAACCAACTGCAAAGTTAAATTGTTTGTCTGATATAGGAAAACGAACACATCAACTCACCGATTAAATTGTTTTGTTCCATTTGTAGTAGAAGAATCTCACCCTGCTCCCACGCTTTGAGTCATCCAACTGCCGAAGTCATGCTCATTCTGAAAAAAGTAGCCAATGCTTCTCGCAAGTAAAGAATTTAAGGCTAATTTTGCGAGGCAGAAGGCGATTGCTTTCGCTCTCTACTACGGTGTGGTAGGTAGTCAAGAAGGCAATGCTTTTTCGCGTTTTTCAAGATGACCATCATTCCTCATTTGATCGGCTGGACAAAAGTTCTGCCAGAACAGATTGGGGACTTACACCCACAAGTTGAGCACCAGCCGAATAGATACGGTAGATTGTAATCTTCTAACAACTCAAACTATTTATCAATAAGGCTGTGCAGGTGGTGGATTAAAAATTGACGAGCGATTCTCCCATTAATCATTGCAGTTTTCAATATTTCACTTTTGGAAAGCAGGCTACGTTGATAGAACAAAAGGTGTCCTAAATCCATCTTACCTTTGGCGCCGTTATAATTTCAATTATTTTCTTGATGAGGAGGATGGTCTTTTACATTCTACTACTCTACTGGTTTCCTGCCCTATAACGATTGTATCACCTCTACGGAAATCTACCGTACCTCTTGAAGCAGTGTGGAGTTGCTTTAGTACAGAACGCGTCCGAGTGACGGCAATCATCCAACTGTAAAGTGAATTTTTTTATTCACAAAGGATTTCGAAAACATTGACTCACCCACGAAATCATCACGTGTCGCCCGCAATTGAAGGTCGTCCTGATTGAGTCATCCAGTCGCCGAAGTTGAACTGGTTCTGACATAGTAACCAATACCTCTCGTGAGAGAGATATTGGTTACTATTTCAGCGCGGCAGAGCTCCTAGCTCACGCCACATTTTTTTTAGCACGCGTGACAGAGCTCCTAGCTCACGCCACATTTTTTAGCACGCGTGACAGAGCTCCTAGCTCACGCCACATTTTTTAGCACGCGTGACAGAGCTCCTAGCTCACGCCACATCCTAAAGCACATTTTTTAGCACGCGTGACAGAGCTCCTAGCTCACGCCACATTTTTTAGCACGCGTGACAGAGCCCCTAGCTCACGCCACATTTTTTAGCACGCGTGACAGAGCTCCTAGCTCACGCCACATTTTTTAGCACGCGTGACAGAGCTCCTAGCTCACGCCACATCCTAAAGCACATTTTTTAGCACGCGTGACAGAGCTCCTAGCTCGCGCCACATTTTTTTTAGCACGCGTGACAGAGCTCCTAGCTCACGCCACATCCTAAAGCACGCGTGACAGAGCTCCTAGCTCACGCCACATTTTTTAGCACGCGTGACAGAGCTCCTAGCTCGCGCCACATTTTTTTTAGCACGCGTGACAGAGCTCCTAGCTCACGCCACATCCTAAAGCACATTTTTTAGCACGCGTGACAGAGCTCCTAGCTCACGCCACATCCTAAAGCACATTTTTTAGCACGCGTGACAGAGCTCCTAGCTCACGCCACATTTTTTTTAGCACGCGTGACAGAGCTCCTAGCTCACGCCACATCCTAAAGCACATTTTTTAGCACGCGTGACAGAGCTCCTAGCTCACGCCACATCCTAAAGCACATTTTTTAGCACGCGTGATAGAGCTCCTAGCTCACGCCACATTCTAAAGCACATTTTTAGCACGCGTGACAGAGCTCCTAGCTCACGCCACATCCTAAAGCACATTTTTTAGCACGCGTGACAGAGCTCCTAGCTCACGCCACATTTTTTTAGCACGCGTGACAGAGCTCCTAGCTCACGCCACATTTTTTAGCACGCGTGACAGAGCTCCTAGCTCACGCCACATCCTAAAGCACATTTTTTAGCACGCGTGACAGAGCTCCTAGCTCACGCCACATCCTAAAGCACATTTTTTAGCACGCGTGACAGAGCTCCTAGCTCACGCCACATCCTAAAGCACGCGTGACAGAGCTCCTAGCTCACGCCACATTTTTTAACACGCGTGACAGAGCTCCTAGCTCACGCCACATTTTTTAGCACGCGTGACAGAGCTCCTAGCTCACGCCACATTTTTTAGCACGCGTGACAGAGCTCCTAGCTCACGCCATATTTTTAGCACGCGTGACAGAGCTCCTAGCTCACGCCACATCCTAAAGCACGCGTGACAGAGCTCCTAGCTCACGCCACATTTTTTAGCACGCGTGACAGAGCTCCTAGCTCACGCCACATTTTTTAGCACGCGTGACAGAGCTCCTAGCTCACGCCACATTTTTTAGCACGCGTGACAGAGCTCCTAGCTCACGCCACATCCTAAAGCACATTTTTTAGCACGCGTGACAGAGCCCCTAGCTCACGCCACATTTTTTAGCACGCGTGACAGAGCTCCTAGCTCACGCCACATCCTAAAGCACATTTTTAGCACGCGTGACAGAGCTCCTAGCTCACGCCACATTTTTAGCAAGCGTGACAGAGCTCCTAGCTCACGCCACATTTTTTAGCACGCGTGACAGAGCTCCTAGCTCACGCCACATTTTTTAGCACGCGTGACAGAGCTCCTAGCTCACGCCACATCCTAAAGCACATTTTTTAGCACGCGTGACAGAGCTCCTAGCTCACGCCACATCCTAAAGCACATTTTTTAGCACGCGTGACAGAGCTCCTAGCTCACGCCACATCCTAAAGCACATTTTTAGCACGCGTGACAGAGCTCCTAGCTCACGCCACATTTTTAGCAAGCGTGACAGAGCTCCTAGCTCACGCCACATTTTTTAGCACGCGTGACAGAGCTCCTAGCTCACGCCACATTTTTTAGCACGCGTGACAGAGCTCCTAGCTCACGCCACATCCTAAAGCACATTTTTTAGCACGCGTGACAGAGCTCCTAGCTCACGCCACATCCTAAAGCACATTTTTTAGCACGCGTGACAGAGCTCCTAGCTCACGCCACATTTTTTAGCACGCGTGACAGAGCTCCTAGCTCACGCCACATCCTAAAGCACATTTTTTAGCACGCGTGACAGAGCTCCTAGCTCACGCCACATTTTTTAGCACGCGTGACAGAGCTCCTAGCTCACGCCACATACTAAAGCACATTTTTTAGCACGCGTGACAGAGCTCCTAGCTCACGCCACATCCTAAAGCACATTTTTTAGCACGCGTGACAGAGCTCCTAGCTCACGCCACATTTTTTTAGCACGCGTGACAGAGCTCCTAGCTCACGCCACATCCTAAAGCACATTTTTAGCACGCGTGACAGAGCTCCTAGCTCACGCCACATCCTAAAGCACATTTTTTAGCACGAGTGACAGAGCTCCTAGCTCACGCCACATCCTAAAGCACATTTTTTAGCACGCGTGACAGAGCTCCTAGCTCACGCCACATTTTTTAGCACGCGTGACAGAGCTCCTAGCTCACGCCACATTTTTTAGCACGCGTGACAGAGCTCCTAGCTCACGCCACATACTAAAGCACATTTTTTAGCACGCGTGACAGAGCTCCTAGCTCACGCCACATCCTAAAGCACATTTTTTAGCACGCGTGACAGAGCTCCTAGCTCACGCCACATTTTTTTAGCACGCGTGACAGAGCTCCTAGCTCACGCCACATCCTAAAGCACATTTTTAGCACGCGTGACAGAGCTCCTAGCTCACGCCACATCCTAAAGCACATTTTTTAGCACGAGTGACAGAGCTCCTAGCTCACGCCACATCCTAAAGCACATTTTTTAGCACGCGTGACAGAGCTCCTAGCTCACGCCACATTTTTTAGCAAGCGTGACAGAGCTCCTAGCTCACGCCACATTTTTTAGCACGCGTGACAGAGCTCCTAGCTCACGCCACATTTTTTAGCACGCGTGACAGAGCTCCTAGCTCACGCCACATCCTAAAGCACATTTTTTAGCACGCGTGACAGAGCTCCTAGCTCACGCCACATTTTTTAGCACGCGTGACAGAGCTCCTAGCTCACGCCACATCCTAAAGCACATTTTTTAGCACGCGTGACAGAGCTCCTAGCTCACGCCACATTTTTTAGCACGCGTGACAGAGCTCCTAGCTCACGCCACATACTAAAGCACATTTTTTAGCACGCGTGACAGAGCTCCTAGCTCACGCCACATCCTAAAGCACATTTTTTAGCACGCGTGACAGAGCTCCTAGCTCACGCCACATTTTTTAGCACGCGTGACAGAGCTCCTAGCTCACGCCACATCCTAAAGCACATTTTAGCACGCGTGACAGAGCTCCTAGCTCACGCCACATCCTAAAGCACATTTTTTAGCACGAGTGACAGAGCTCCTAGCTCACGCCACATCCTAAAGCACATTTTTTAGCACGCGTGACAGAGCTCCTAGCTCACGCCACATCCTAAAGCACATTTTTTAGCACGCGTGACAGAGCTCCTAGCTCACGCCACATCCTAAAGCACATTTTTTAGCACGCGTGACAGAGCTCCTAGCTCACGCCACATTCTAAAGCACATTTTTTAGCACGCGTGACAGAGCTCCTAGCTCACGCCACATCCTAAAGCACATTTTTTAGCACGCGTGACAGAGCTCCTAGCTCACGCCACATTTTTTTAGCACGCGTGACAGAGCTCCTAGCTCACGCCACATCCTAAAGCACATTTTTTAGCACGCGTGACAGAGCTCCTAGCTCACGCCACATTTTTTAGCACGCGTGACAGAGCTCCTAGCTCACGCCACATCCTAAAGCACATTTTTTAGCACGCGTGACAGAGCTCCTAGCTCACGCCACATCCTAAAGCACATTTTTTAGCACGCGTGACAGAGCTCCTAGCTCACGCCACATTCTAAAGCACGCGTGACAGAGCTCCTAGCTCACGCCACATCCTAAACTTAGCTTTTAAATTCCTTGGTCGGCATGAGAAGTTCCTTCCTTGTTGAGAGTGATCGCCACCTTGTTCACGTGCATCTGCAAATAAAATTTAATTTAATAATATCTAATTTTATTAAATAATATAGATCGAATAGGGCCATTACTAACGTTACTCATGAAACGTAAATTCAGTGGATATTATGATAGTAATTCTCCAAAATTGATATCGCTATCATGCATAAATGAAACGTACGCAAACGTAGCAGTAGAATTCAATACCAACTAATTTAAGGAAGAGATTAAAAAGACAAAAGTGGGCGGATTATTTAGCAGGAATGCCATTAAAACGGCAGCAGAAATGTGAAGCAAATATGCCTAAATTCGATGTACTTACACTGAGGTCGCACTTACTTCAAGTTTAATTCGCAATTTATTGGCTTTGTGAGAAAATTCACACTAAATAATGAGTTACAAGAAATGAGAGGATATAATAAATGAGGAAATAAATTTCTGAGAAGGTAAACAAAGTAATGAAGTGTTCACACTCATGTAATCGTAAGTTATCGATCGGTAAGTCACCTTAACGTTGTCGTCGTTTTCCTCCTTCATGTCGAATCCTCTCGCTCGTCGAAGTCGTCTTATTCATTCTGGTCGCAGAGGGGCCACGGTAGATCGTCCGTGAGTGAGCGGCCATTCGTGATACTATAAACATTGATAGTATAACATTGATTAATTAATCAGCGATATAAGAGCAAGGATTACATTTAAATATTTATAGGAGGATGAACAAGGGAATATGAGGGAGTGATGATTCAAGACTGAGAAGCAAAGATGAAAGGCAGAACAGAAAACCTGGTATTTGCGATGAGAAGATATACAATCACTGAAGAATGGTTGCTGCGGCAATGCAAAAAGCAAACGGAAAACAGTGAAAAGGTCGTGATGAATGAGAAACCTAAGGTATTAAGGGCACATTTTCCAAAGGTCTCTAAAGGAGGGTCAAATGAATTGAGAACAGGTATGTAGTTCCCAACAGGAAAGAGGAATACATAGGAAAATGCTGACAATATTGGACAATTCGTTAACAAACAAGTTCTGATTGACGGTTTACTTGCTCTGAATTTGCAATCTCGAAAGAGGACAGTATGTAGTAAGGTTGGCATTTCGGTGTTTGCAACGTTGCAATAGCGGTTCCCTAGGTAGCGCTACCGGTAGCAACGTTGCTACGGAGAGGCGAGGGTAGGGGGAGGGTAGCAACGTTGCAACGAGGGAAGGGAAGACCCTCTCATTTTTGCACGCTCTCTCGCCTATCTCTGCCCTTCCCTAGAGAGGTAGCAACGTTGCTACTCCCCCCTACCATTGCAACGTTGCAACGTCGTAATCGTTTAGCCAACCCTAGTATGTAGCATTCAAGAATAAATGATTATATCCACAATAAATAGTGAGGGAACGCCATCAAAGCAAATCGAAAAAAACGATGTGAATCATTTTGATTTATTTACAGCGAGGCCGCAATAAACTTAATCAATACCGTATACTAGGAAGATGAGCAATTCATTATATTTCGCCATTAAATCGTAATCAAATTTATTTTTATTAAATACTACTCATGTCGGCAAAATATAGATAATCGTTACAAACGACTTCGAAATAAACCAATTCAGGAGGCTCTTTCGAAAACAATTTATTTATTCTCAAGGAAGAAAATTTATATGAAAAAACGAGGACCAGAGAAACAGGACTAATTGAGTTGAAAACATATTGTAAGAGCGGTGTAACGACTATTCTACAGGCTAACTGTCGATCAATTGCATCGGTGCATAATCAATGAAACAAGTACAACACAAAAAATGGTGATATTTCTACATAGATACGAGCAAATTCCAGCCTAGGAGCAGCACATCGAGCGCCCGGAGATGGCACTTGTAGTCAACCAACTGCAAAGTTAAATTGTTTGTCTGATATAGGAAAACGAACACATCAACTCACCGATTAAATTGTTTTGTTCCATTTGTAGTAGAAGAATCTCACCCTGCTCCCACGCTTTGAGTCATCCAACTGCCGAAGTCATGCTCATTCTGAAAAAAGTAGCCAATGCTTCTCGCAAGTAAAGAATTTAAGGCTAATTTTGCGAGGCAGAAGGCGATTGCTTTCGCTCTCTACTACGGTGTGGTAGGTAGTCAAGAAGGCAATGCTTTTTCGCGTTTTCAAGATGACCATCATTCCTCATTTGATCGGCTGGACAAAAGTTCTGCCAGAACAGATTGGGGACTTACACCCACAAGTTGAGCACCAGCCGAATAGATACGGTAGATTGTAATCTTCTAACAACTCAAACTATTTATCAATAAGGCTGTGCAGGTGGTGGATTAAAAATTGACGAGCGATTCTCCCATTAATCATTGCAGTTTTCAATATTTCACTTTTGGAAAGCAGGCTACGTTGATAGAACAAAAGGTGTCCTAAATCCATCTTACCTTTGGCGCCGTTATAATTTCAATTATTTTCTTGATGAGGAGGATGGTCTTTTACATTCTACTACTCTACTGGTTTCCTGCCCTATAACGATTGTATCACCTCTACGGAAATCTACCGTACCTCTTGAAGCAGTGTGGAGTTGCTTTAGTACAGAACGCGTCCGAGTGACGGCAATCATCCAACTGTAAAGTGAATTTTTTTATTCACAAAGGATTTCGAAAACATTGACTCACCCACGAAATCATCACGTGTCGCCCGCAATTGAAGGTCGTCCTGATTGAGTCATCCAGTCGCCGAAGTTGAACTGGTTCTGACATAGTAACCAATACCTCTCGTGAGAGAGATATTGGTTACTATTTCAGCGCGGCAGAGCTCCTAGCTCACGCCACATTTTTTTTAGCACGCGTGACAGAGCTCCTAGCTCACGCCACATTTTTTAGCACGCGTGACAGAGCTCCTAGCTCACGCCACATTTTTTAGCACGCGTGACAGAGCTCCTAGCTCACGCCACATCCTAAAGCACATTTTTTAGCACGCGTGACAGAGCTCCTAGCTCACGCCACATTTTTTAGCACGCGTGACAGAGCCCCTAGCTCACGCCACATTTTTTAGCACGCGTGACAGAGCTCCTAGCTCACGCCACATTTTTTAGCACGCGTGACAGAGCTCCTAGCTCACGCCACATCCTAAAGCACATTTTTTAGCACGCGTGACAGAGCTCCTAGCTCACGCCACATTTTTTAGCACGCGTGACAGAGCTCCTAGCTCACGCCACATTTTTTAGCACGCGTGACAGAGCTCCTAGCTCACGCCACATCCTAAAGCACATTTTTTAGCACGCGTGACAGAGCTCCTAGCTCACGCCACATCCTAAAGCACATTTTTTAGCACGCGTGACAGAGCTCCTAGCTCGCGCCACATTTTTTTAGCACGCGTGACAGAGCTCCTAGCTCACGCCACATCCTAAAGCACGCGTGACAGAGCTCCTAGCTCACGCCACATTTTTTAGCACGCGTGACAGAGCTCCTAGCTCGCGCCACATTTTTTAGCACGCGTGACAGAGCTCCTAGCTCACGCCACATTTTTTAGCACGCGTGACAGAGCTCCTAGCTCACGCCACATTTTTTAGCACGCGTGACAGAGCTCCTAGCTCACGCCACATCCTAAAGCACATTTTTTAGCACGCGTGACAGAGCTCCTAGCTCACGCCACATTTTTTAGCACGCGTGACAGAGCTCCTAGCTCACGCCACATTTTTTAGCACGCGTGACAGAGCTCCTAGCTCACGCCACATCCTAAAGCACATTTTTTAGCACGCGTGACAGAGCTCCTAGCTCGCGCCACATTTTTTTAGCACGCGTGACAGAGCTCCTAGCTCACGCCACATCCTAAAGCACGCGTGACAGAGCTCCTAGCTCACGCCACATTTTTTAGCACGCGTGACAGAGCTCCTAGCTCGCGCCACATTTTTTAGCACGCGTGACAGAGCTCCTAGCTCACGCCACATTTTTTAGCACGCGTGACAGAGCTCCTAGCTCACGCCACATCCTAAAGCACATTTTTTAGCACGCGTGACAGAGCTCCTAGCTCACGCCACATTTTTTAGCACGCGTGACAGAGCCCCTAGCTCACGCCACATTTTTTAGCACGCGTGACAGAGCTCCTAGCTCACGCCACATTTTTTAGCACGCGTGACAGAGCTCCTAGCTCACGCCACATCCTAAAGCACATTTTTTAGCACGCGTGACAGAGCTCCTAGCTCGCGCCACATTTTTTTTAGCACGCGTGACAGAGCTCCTAGCTCACGCCACATCCTAAAGCACGCGTGACAGAGCTCCTAGCTCACGCCACATTTTTTAGCACGCGTGACAGAGCTCCTAGCTCACGCCACATTTTTTAGCACGCGTGACAGAGCTCCTAGCTCACGCCACATTTTTTAGCACGCGTGACAGAGCTCCTAGCTCGCGCCACATTTTTTTTAGCACGCGTGACAGAGCTCCTAGCTCACGCCACATCCTAAAGAACGCGTGACAGAGCTCCTAGCTCACGCCACATTTTTTAGCACGCGTGACAGAGCTCCTAGCTCACGCCACATCCTAAAGCACATTTTTTAGCACGCGTGACAGAGCTCCTAGCTCACGCCACATTTTTTAGCAAGCGTGACAGAGCTCCTAGCTCACGCCACATTTTTTAGCACGCGTGACAGAGCTCCTAGCTCACGCCACATTTTTTTAGCACGCGTGACAGAGCTCCTAGCTCACGCCATATTTTTTAGCACGCGTGACAGAGCTCCTAGCTCACGCCACATCCTAAAGCACATTTTTTAGCACGCGTGACAGAGCTCCTAGCTCACGCCACATTTTTAGCAAGCGTGACAGAGCTCCTAGCTCACGCCACATTTTTTAGCACGCGTGACAGAGCTCCTAGCTCACGCCACATTTTTTAGCACGCGTGACAGAGCTCCTAGCTCACGCCACATTTTTAGCACGCGTGACAGAGCTCCTAGCTCACGCCACATTTTTTAGCACGCGTGACAGAGCTCCTAGCTCACGCCACATTTTTTAGCACGCGTGACAGAGCTCCTAGCTCACGCCACATTTTTTAGCACGCGTGACAGAGCTCCTAGCTCACGCCACATCCTAAAGCACATTTTTTAGCACGCGTGACAGAGCCCCTAGCTCACGCCACATTTTTTAGCACGCGTGACAGAGCTCCTAGCTCACGCCACATCCTAAAGCACATTTTTAGCACGCGTGACAGAGCTCCTAGCTCACGCCACATTTTTTAGCAAGCGTGACAGAGCTCCTAGCTCACGCCACATTTTTTAGCACGCGTGACAGAGCTCCTAGCTCACGCCACATTTTTTAGCACGCGTGACAGAGCTCCTAGCTCACGCCACATTTTTAGCACGCGTGACAGAGCTCCTAGCTCACGCCACATCCTAAAGCACATTTTTAGCACGCGTGACAGAGCTCCTAGCTCACGCCACATTTTTTAGCACGCGTGACAGAGCTCCTAGCTCACGCCACATTTTTTTAGCACGCGTGACAGAGCTCCTAGCTCACGCCACATCCTAAAGCACATTTTTAGCACGCGTGACAGAGCTCCTAGCTCACGCCACATCCTAAAGCACATTTTTTAGCACGCGTGACAGAGCTCCTAGCTCACGCCACATCCTAAAGCACATTTTTTAGCACGCGTGACAGAGCTCCTAGCTCACGCCACATCCTAAAGCACATTTTTTAGCACGCGTGACAGAGCTCCTAGCTCACGCCACATTTTTTTTAGCACGCGTGACAGAGCTCCTAGCTCACGCCACATCCTAAAGCACATTTTTAGCACGCGTGACAGAGCTCCTAGCTCACGCCACATCCTAAAGCACATTTTTTAGCACGCGTGACAGAGCTCCTAGCTCACGCCACATTCTAAAGCACATTTTTTAGCACGCGTGACAGAGCTCCTAGCTCACGCCACATCCTAAAGCACATTTTTTAGCACGCGTGACAGAGCTCCTAGCTCACGCCACATCCTAAAGCACATTTTTTAGCACGCGTGACAGAGCTCCTAGCTCACGCCACATTTTTTAGCACGCGTGACAGAGCTCCTAGCTCACGCCACATCCTAAAGCACATTTTTTAGCACGCGTGACAGAGCTCCTAGCTCACGCCACATTTTTTAGCACGCGTGACAGAGCTCCTAGCTCACGCCACATCCTAAAGCACATTTTTTAGCACGCGTGACAGAGCTCCTAGCTCACGCCACATCCTAAAGCACGCGTGACAGAGCTCCTAGCTCACGCCACATTTTTTAACACGCGTGACAGAGCTCCTAGCTCACGCCACATTTTTTAGCACGCGTGACAGAGCTCCTAGCTCACGCCACATTTTTTAGCACGCGTGACAGAGCTCCTAGCTCACGCCACATTTTTTAGCACGCGTGACAGAGCTCCTAGCTCACGCCACATCCTAAAGCACGCGTGACAGAGCTCCTAGCTCACGCCACATTTTTTAGCACGCGTGACAGAGCTCCTAGCTCACGCCACATCCTAAAGCCCGCGTGACAGAGCTCCTAGCTCACGCCACATTTTTTAGCACGCGTGACAGAGCTCCTAGCTCACGCCACATTTTTTAGCACGCATGACAGAGCTCCTAGCTCACGCCACATTCTAAAGCACGCGTGACAGAGCTCCTAGCTCACGCCACATCCTAAACTTAGCTTTTAAATTCCTTGGTCGGCATGAGAAGTTCCTTCCTTGTTGAGAGTGATCGCCACCTTGTTCACGTGCATCTGCAAATAAAATTTAATTTAATAATATCTAATTTTATTAAATAATATAGATCGAATAGGGCCATTACTAACGTTACTCATGAAACGTAAATTCAGTGGATATTATGATAGTAATTCTCCAAAATTGATATCGCTATCATGCATAAATGAAACGTACGCAAACGTAGCAGTAGAATTCAATACCAACTAATTTAAGGAAGAGATTAAAAAGACAAAAGTGGGCGGATTATTTAGCAGGAATGCCATTAAAACGGCAGCAGAAATGTGAAGCAAATATGCCTAAATTCGATGTACTTACACTGAGGCCGCACTTACTTCAAGTTTAATTCGCAATTTATTGGCTTTGTGAGAAAATTCACACTAAATAATGAGTTACAAGAAATGAGAGGATATAATAAATGAGGAAATAAATTTCTGAGAAGGTAAACAAAGTAATGAAGTGTTCACACTCATGTAATCGTAAGTTATCGATCGGTAAGTCACCTTTACGTTGTCGTCGTTTTCCTCCTTCATGTCGAATCCTCTCGCTCGTCGAAGTCGTCTTATTCATTCTGGTCGCAGAGGGGCCACGGTAGATCGTCCGTGAGTGAGCGGCCATTCGTGATACTATAAACATTGATAGTATAACATTGATTAATTAATCAGCGATATAAGAGCAAGGATTACATTTAAATATTTATAGGAGGATGAACAAGGGAATATGAGGGAGTGATGATTCAAGACTGAGAAGCAAAGATGAAAGGCAGAACAGAAAACCTGGTATTTGCGATGAGAAGATATACAATCACTGAAGAATGGTTGCTGCGGCAATGCAAAAAGCAAACGGAAAACAGTGAAAAGGTCGTGATGAATGAGAAACCTAAGGTATTAAGGGCACATTTTCCAAAGGTCTCTAAAGGAGGGTCAAATGAATTGAGAACAGGTATGTAGTTCCCAACAGGAAAGAGGAATACATAGGAAAATGCTGACAATATTGGACAATTCGTTAACAAACAAGTTCTGATTGACGGTTTACTTGCTCTGAATTTGCAATCTCGAAAGAGGACAGTATGTAGTAAGGTTGGCATTTCGGTGTTTGCAACGTTGCAATAGCGGTTCCCTAGGTAGCGCTACCGGTAGCAACGTTGCTACGGAGAGGCGAGGGTAGGGGGAGGGTAGCAACGTTGCAACGAGGGAAGGGAAGACCCTCTCATTTTTGCACGCTCTCTCGCCTATCTCTGCCCTTCCCTAGAGAGGTAGCAACGTTGCTACTCCCCCCTACCATTGCAACGTTGCAACGTCGTAATCGTTTAGCCAACCCTAGTATGTAGCATTCAAGAATAAATGATTATATCCACAATAAATAGTGAGGGAACGCCATCAAAGCAAATCGAAAAAAACGATGTGAATCATTTTGATTTATTTACAGCGAGGCCGCAATAAACTTAATCAATACCGTATACTAGGAAGATGAGCAATTCATTATATTTCGCCATTAAATCGTAATCAAATTTATTTTTATTAAATACTACTCATGTCGGCAAAATATAGATAATCGTTACAAACGACTTCGAAATAAACCAATTCAGGAGGCTCTTTCGAAAACAATTTATTTATTCTCAAGGAAGAAAATTTATATGAAAAAACGAGGACCAGAGAAACAGGACTAATTGAGTTGAAAACATATTGTAAGAGCGGTGTAACGACTATTCTACAGGCTAACTGTCGATCAATTGCATCGGTGCATAATAGAGTTCGAAATACGGGTCGCCGTCTCTTCATTTCACACACTCTCTCACCGGTCAGAGAGGCGAGAGAGTGTGTGAAATGACGAGACGGTGACCCGTATTTCGAACTCTAGTGCATAATCAATGAAACAAGTACAACACAAAAAATGGTGATATTTCTACATAGATACGAGCAAATTCCAGCCTAGGAGCAGCACATCGAGCGCCCGGAGATGGCACTTGTAGTCAACCAACTGCAAAGTTAAATTGTTTGTCTGATATAGGAAAACGAACACATCAACTCACCGATTAAATTGTTTTGTTCCATTTGTAGTAGAAGAATCTCACCCTGCTCCCACGCTTTGAGTCATCCAACTGCCGAAGTCATGCTCATTCTGAAAAAAGTAGCCAATGCTTCTCGCAAGTAAAGAATTTAAGGCTAATTTTGCGAGGCAGAAGGCGATTGCTTTCGCTCTCTACTACGGTGTGGTAGGTAGTCAAGAAGGCAATGCTTTTTCGCGTTTTTCAAGATGACCATCATTCCTCATTAGTAGTGTAGTACACACCTCAGTACCATTGCCATATATGGTACTGAGTCTCGACTCTCGAATGATATCTCGACTGATATCAATCTCGAGTCTTATTCCCTACCCTATTTGGAAATTCCCGATTATTGTTTCATATTTGTTATTCTCGAACATTATTTTTTGTTTTTCTCGAATTATTTTGATATTTCCCGATTTTGCTGATTCCCGATTGACTAATCTCTCTCTCGATATCTTACTTCTTACTACCGGGATTCCTGTCTTTTGCTGGGATTGAACCAACGGGCGGCGGGTGGCGGGTGGCGACGCTTACCACTGGACTATTGCGTCATTCGGCAAAGTCGGTGGGACGGTTCACATATACTCGGCCCTCGGTCTGGGTGTGTGGAAAAAGGGGGATCTTTTGCCAGATTTTTCGGTTGGGGCCGATCCAACGGGCAGGTGGCGACGAGACAAAAGTATTAGCCAGTATACCATCAGGTGAGTTAGAGGATGGAGGCTAGGTGGGGTATATGTATCCTTCCTCCATACTCACCCATGTTCAGTAGGGAGAGGGAGGGTACGGTAGTTCGTGCCATTCAGCTTTTTGACGCGGCCTGCCCAAAAGATACGGTCCTCGCACAAATTATCGCGAACTAACTGTGCTCTCACCACTCGAGTACGGTAGTTCACACGGTCATGTACGCAACCCCACACAATTAACCACGAACTGAAAATATCACACCAATTATCGCTAACTAACTGTGCTTTCACCACTCGAGTACGGTAGTTCACACGGTCATGCACGCAACCCCACACAATTAACCACGAACTGAAAATATCACACTAATTATCGCTAACTGAATGTGCTCTCTTCACTCGAGTACGGTAGTTCACGCGGTCATACACGCAACCCCACACAAGTAACCGCGAAACTGAGAACTTTAAAAAAAAGAGAAGAGCTATCTGACGGGTACAGGCTGGTACAAGAACATTTGAAAGATAATTAATGTTATTTTTATCAACATCAATGGGACCAGGAGAAACTTGCGATTGTCTGCAGTATTAAACAATATCGAATGGAGGAATTCGAGAATATGGGCGATTGGTGTGCCGCCTAAGGACGATTGGGTCTAGGTGTGGTAATGAGAGTGATGAACATAACATCAGTAAGCTGAATCTCACAACCGGATTGCTGGAAGATTCTAATTTTGCGAAATGCTATGTCTCCAATGTCAGTGGTTTCGGGGTTAAAGTTAATGAAAACTGAGTTCGAGGAAGAACGAAAGGCGGAATTCGAGATTTGCAGGCACCAATGGTCAGGGTTTCCTTGCACTAGCTCAAGTAGTTTATGGACTGACTCAGTTATTGCTTCCTCAAATTCATAGACGTGCTCGATCGAAGTTAGCTTGAAGAGAGCCTTGATTTCTTCAATTCCGCTGCGAGGAAGGAGACGTCTACTCACATGACGCAGTTCGAAAGACTCTGAATGCACGAAGGGATTAGAGAAGAAAACGTTTGCACGAACTGTTCTACAGAAATAGTTTGGAAGAGAGAAAATTCGAAAAAGATATACCTGATCCGTGGTGGAGACGGAGAAGAGGAAAAGAGAGCGCTGCCATACTCGCGGGGTAAAGTAAGAGTTCAAATGGAAGGAAGGAAGGGGAGATGAAGCCGCGAAAAGAGACAAAGAAGCTACCTCTCCTCCCCTCCAGTTTTTGCGCGGATCGTGCACATGTTCCACTTTTCCTTTCATTCGCATCGGTTCGATTGCCTCCTCCACTTTGGCTCCGTTTTCCAACCGTTTTCGTTCCATTCTTCTACATTTTCCGCCGAGACTCTATCCTGATCTATATGCTGTGATCTCGCCCCTTTTCTCCGCCATATGTTCTTCTTGCTATCCCACCCGCTGTGATCCACTCTCTTTCTCACCCGTTTTAAAGCGCGCACTTTCTCTCTCACCTACCCCTTGTATCTCGCATCTCTAACCCTACCCTCGCGCCTTCCCCTTATATCTCGCATCTCTAACCCTACCCTCGCGCCTTCCCCTTATATCTCGCATCTCTAACCCTACCCTCGCGCCTTCCCCTTGTATCTCGCATCTCTAACCCTACCCTCGCGCCTTCCCCTTGTATCTCGCATCTCTAACCCTACCCTCGCGCCTTCCCCTTATATCTCGCATCTCTAACCCTACCCTCGCGCCTTCCCCTTATATCTCGCATCTCTAACCCTACCCTCGCGCCTTCCCCTTATATCTCGCATCTCTAACCCTACCCTCGCGCCTTCCCCTTATATCTCGCATCTCTAACCCTACCCTCGCGCCTTCCCCTTGTATCTCGCATGTCTAACCCTACCCTCGCGCCTTCCCCTTATATCTCGCATCTCTAACCCTACCCTCGCGCCTTACCCTTATATCTCGCATCTCTAACCCTACCCTCGCGCCTTCCCCTTGTATCTCGCATTTGGGCGCCTCTTTCTCTCACTTTTCCCTTATATCTCGCATTTTGGGCGCCTCTTCCTCTCACTTTCCCCTTATGCCTCGCATTTGGGCGTTTCGTTCTCTAATTTTCCCTTGTATTTCGTACCAGAGAACTTATTCCTCTCACTTTTCTCCCTTGAATTTCGTATCCGGGCATGTTGGCCCGCCCCTTTTTAAGTAACTTTCCCATTTTATGTGTATTTCTCGTTTTACTTCCGCCTTTATCTTCGATATATTACCTTTTCTTCTAGACTCGGTGCTTTTGGCAATGGCACCGAGACTCCAGAAGCAAACGTTTCGGAAACTGGAAGGGTTTCCAAGGATAATTCAAGTTGGTATTTCGGATGTTGATCATGTGTTATCCATTTCTTTTAGGGAGATGGCGCTATGTTACGTTCTCTGTATATTGGCTCTCTCGTCGCCGATCGTGATCACTACCGTTCTAGTAGACCCGGTATGAAGCCGAAGGATTACAATAGAATAGAAGATCCTGTGGAGAGAAAGGAGTATGAGGCACTCTGTCTGAAATTGAGACGGGTACCTTTTCTTTCAATTATGGTTGCAATAATCGTTTTCATAGGTACTCAGCACTGAGAGTACACAGAGGAAAGAGACCATTGATTTCTTCTCCAGTCTGGGACTCAATTCGAATGATCTTACAGCTGTTGATATTCCCCTTATACAAGACAAACTTTCCGACCGATACAGGATTGTATTCGTTAACTATGTGAGTACTTACCAAATTAACATAGGATCACATACATGAGGTGCCTTTTTAGCATCCTGTTAGCGAGCTCTGTTTTATCAATTGGTCGGGACCTGAGGTTCGGTCCCGGGTGATCTATCTCGTCTCTGATGGCGTTTCATGGGATGCGTTAAGCAATCCTCACGGGATTTACGGAAAATTTTTCTGCCCCGGATGCCTACAGCCTGCATATTCTGCAAACAATCATAGGTAGGAATTACCACGGCATTTGGAATTACCAGGTTTTTCAGATGCGAACACACATGTACTTCCTGCAACTCATTGCTTGTCGACGGTAATTGTAACGATGGGCAGAATATTTCTTGTGATGATTGTAATTTTATCTTCAAATCCCAGGTTACCTCGTTACATAGAAAGTATCTTCATCTATCAAGTGTTCAGAAGTGTTATGATGCTCACAAAGTCACTTCGCAGCGAGATCTGAGCCGATGCGATGTAATCAAGCACTGTATAGAGTGAGCCAGATCCGCCTAACTGTGAATATATGGAATAATCTTACAGTTGTGATTCCGTTTACCGTACCGCTGTTGGTCCTCATGTTTGCGGTGAATCAATATTCTGTGAGATGTGCAAGTGCTATACCAATAATCAGCATGATTGCACTTGGGAGAAGTTCACTGATCCCGAGAGACAGAGAATGTTGAAGAAGCAGAAGGAGTTTCGTTTTGCCTTTTTTGACGTAGAGACATCACAATGCACGGAAGAGAGAGGAGAGGATGGCTTTGATTTTGGACGACACTTCTGCACAACCATCTCTTTGTGCAAGGTAACGGTGGAGCGCCCCTACCGTGGAATTACACTGCTAGCACAATCATCTTGCAGGTGTGTTGGCTATGTGAGGATTCTCCCATTGATGAGCCGTGTCGATTATGTGGTGATAGAATGATTACTTTCCAGTATGAAAAGGAGGATGAGTGTGAGAACAAGGTTAGAAAAAATGGAGCTTTAGAATCTAGCCAGTATTTATGAACAGGTAACTGATCGTTTCTGCAAATGGTTACGTACTGAGCCCACAATGAAGGGAAGGTAAACAAAATAAATTGTAATGGTAGTAGTTATACCTTATCAGGACTGTATACTCGCATAATGGCGGTCGCTTCGACCAACATCTCATTCTCGATGGTTTTCTCCGAGATGGAATCTATCCAAAATGTGTAGATAAGGGTAAGACTATCATACGAATGGAGGTGAAGCTCCGAGATCGTACGATTGTCTTCAAGGTCTGTAATCGGTTGTAATGATAGTAAGTGACGCTTATGTTTAGGACTCGTTTTGCGTCATACCCATGGCCCTCTCCGCCTTCCCAAGAGCTTTTGGATTAGATTGCGATGAGAAAGGTACACCTCCTCCCTCAATGTTTACCATCTCCTAATTGAAAACCGCGAAATTTCACAGGAACATTTCCTCATTTCGCTAACATGCGAAAGTATTGGAAGAAGAGGTGGGAATCCATCCCTGACAAGAAGTATTTTGGCTATAAGAATATGAAGCCCGATCAACAGCGAAATTTCGATATCTGGTACGAGACCATGGTTGGGAAGGAGTGGGTTCAGGAGGAGGAGCTGAAGCGATATTGCGGTTAGTCAGGGTTGCTCTCTGTGCGCTTTTTGAAAGTGCCGTATAGTTATAGCATCATATCTATAATTCAGAAAAGGACGTAGAGATCTGCATGAAGGGGTGCCTTCAATATCGGAAGAAAATGATAGAGGTTACCGGATGGTGTCCTCTAACAACCGCAAATACTCTGGCCTCTTTCTGTATGTTCCAACTTCGAGCCGATCATCTCAATGACCTCGAGATGCCGTACCTTCCAGAAAGTAGGACGAGATTCTCAATAGAGTCACGTGGTAGTTTCCTTTCAGATGGTTTCGGCTCAGTGAATCAATCAACATTAGCCCTCAAGTACATCAGGTGGCGAGAGAAGAAGGCCGGACATGACTTGCAACATGCGCTTAGTCCTCGTGGAGAAAAGGTTGTCATTCCCTTTTTACTAAAGTAATTGCGTTCTATTCGCAGAAGATTTCGGTCGGTAACCATAATTTTTCCGTTGATTGTTATGACCCCGAGACTGGAAAGATACTGGAGATAATGGGTGATTGGTATCATGGATGCTCAAAGTCAGTTTACTCGAACAAAGTAACTGACTCGTGCATTTAATCCCTTGGCAGGTGTTACCCTGCTGGTACGATTCTAGTCGGAGGAGAGAGGGCGGAAGAACTGTATGCTAGAACGATGAAGCGGATTGAATTAATCAAATCCAAGTTCCCAAACGTAGAGGTTGTGTGGGAATGTCAGATTAAAGAAGAACTCAAGACTACAGAGGGCATGCAAGAGTTCTTCGATAAACAAGAGGTGAGCTATTGCGGGTGGCGAGGACGGGAGTTGTAAAAAATACTTGAGGATGATGTAAATTTTAGATCATCGAACGCCTCAAGATGAGAGATGCCCTGTATGGAGGGCGTGTGGAGGTACTGAGGGCATATTTGAAGTCAACTATGAGCACTGTCATAAAATATTACGACATATGCAGTCTCTATCCATCAATGCAGAGCCTAAGGCAGGTGCACTACCATGTTACCCTCACCCATTTCATATCAAAATTGTTAGGCCATCGTACATTTCAGAGAGTATCCTTTGGGGCATCCTGAGGTGATAACCTCCAACTTCAAAGAGGTCGTCGGAACATCCTTTCCTTATCGAGGAATCGTGAAGTTGCGTATCCTACCTCCTCAGAATCTTGAAGTAGCCGCTCTACCTTATCGATATGAGGGAGCCCTCTATTTCACTTTGTGCAGTGGTTGTGTGCCTACAAAGTTAGTTTAATTAATAGCAGGATATTGAATGAATATGCACTGTTATCTAGGATGGACCGGTGCAATCATATCGAGAAGGATCGTTCATGGGTTGGTACATATGCAACTGTGGAAATCGAGCTTGCATTGGAAGTGGGATACAAGATTGTCACGTGAGCTCTCCACATTTTAAATATATTATTGATGTCTCTGTAGGGTCTTCGAGGTTTGGCACTGGGAGAGATGGAGTGCCGATATATATCGCAACTACTTCAAGAAATTTATGAAGCTCAAGGTTTGAGATTCTGTAAGAAGTACCAGCCGGAGCAATGACGTTTTAGTTTGCGGCAAGTGGATTCCCGGCGGGTGTGGACACTCCTGAGAAAAAGAAAGAGTATTGCGAGAGAGTGGGAGCAAAATTGGGATTTGTGCTCGAACCTCATGAAGTGAAGGAGGATCCCGCAATGAGAACAGTATGCAAGCTCTGCAATAATTCCGGATGGGGGTTTGTTTTATGAGGGGTATCTTGGTTCATATTGAGATTTCAGAAAAATGGCAGAATCTCCTTACCGTCTCAAGTCCGAGTATGTTGATGCAGAATGTTTCCACTATGTTGCCTGTGACGCGACTAAGGAAGTATCTGTTGTCAACGTATTGGATACTAATCGAGATGATAAGAATATGATGACTGTTACTTATCGCGATAAAGCGGAGACTATCCGGTGCAATAGGTTAGTCAGAGTTAGATGGGAAAATAGAATCATTTTATCGGATCAAAATCATGAGTTTTTAATCAAACATTGTAGATTCTCGGCAGTCCATCACGCAGTTTTTGTTACTGCATACGCACGTGTCCTCCTCTATCGAATCATTCAAATTGTTGGAAAGAGGGCTGCTTATATGGACACAGTAAGTTGCTAAACAACTCCAGCAATAGCTTTGATTATGCCTCTTTTCGAATTGTACTAGGGCTATATGTAAGGCGCGTAATGGATCAATGATGAATCATATTTCAGGACAGCATCGTGTTCGATATGGAAAGAGATGAACCCGATCCTCTCGGTCATCTTCTTACTGGGGAACTCGGTGATCTCGCTGACGAGATCAAGGATGGATGGGAGTTGGATGAGGCAGTTTTTGCCGGGTGTTAGTGGTCTACCCCCTTCTTAAACTGTTTTCTACATCAATTCATAATTTTCTTTACAGGCAAGAACTACTCTATGAAGATCGTGAACAAGACGACGGGCGAAGTGGAAGTGAAGAATGCCTTCAGAGGAGTTACGAAAGATGTGCATGCCCTTGAGAAGCTCAACCATCAAACCATCTATAATATGGTGATCAATCATGAGCCTACCCACATTGATATCAAGAGACCCGAACTGAAAAGACCCCGAAAGGGAGAAGTTCATACTGCCGAGATTACAAAGAGATATCGTTCAGTTTCTTTCAAAAGAGCATCTAGAGGGGAGGGAGAGCTCGAGATTAAGGTCCCATTTGGCTATTTAGATTAGACTTTTCTTGTTCATTCGTTAAGATTTTCTCTGTGTAACATGTTTGCTTTGCAGTATCTCCCGAATATATTCTCCTCTTCCTTTATAGCTATCCTTAATAACTCAAGTAAAGGTCTCAGACTGACTCATCTCCCTACATTCTCTCTTTTCTCTCAAACACTAGATGGATCTATTCTTCTCGATAATTTCCCGATTGATCAACTCAATTGTTCTGCGAAAAAGTTGGAAATTGTCTCGAATATTGAATATTTCTACCAAGTAAATGAGTCTTTGTATCACACATTTCTTTCAAATCATACGCTGATCAGCGATAAAGTTACATGCATGTCTTACGATTTCCTATGGTGGGTCTCTACTATAAATAACTCAATTTGTTCTCTGGAAGGTTGTTTGATGAAACAGGAAACAGTAAGAGATTGTTCTGATATTGAAGTAACAGATGATACTTTCGTAGCTCTTTCAAATTATGGCCAGATAACTGTGAATGGAGAGGCGTATGAGGGTATCTACGACTTTATTCCCTTTGTATTGATTAAAGAGCAGTGCCCGTTCAACTCCATCTTTCGTATATATCTGTTCTCATTTGTGCTTGTCTGTGTTCTCGTGATCTTACTGTTATTGCCTAAACCCAAAGGACACGGATCAATCATCAGTCGCACTCTTAGCAGACGCTTCTCCAGCGGAGAAGTACCTACAGATGTTGAAGGATCACTACCCTTCATTACACGAGAGTATCGTGATGGAAATCGAATAAAAATAACTTCTTCAAGTGCTCACGGTGAGAAATTATCTCTTTATTCAATCTACGGCTTATAATGGCATAATATACAGTGTAATGCGGATATTTACCAGAAGGAGACACTCGAGAGGGGAGAAAACAATCTGAAGGAAGCTCTGAAGTCAGCGAATCATGCTGTTTATGAAGTGTTAATACACACCAATTCCACTCGTGCAAGTTTGGACGAGGATGGTCAAAAAGTTCTGGCTCAGCCACTTGTCTACCTCCCCTTCTGACTTGTACTAGGCAGATAAATTTTTGTTGAACCAAATACGTCAGTGCAAAGTCTGAAATGTGCTTGATCTTCACGAGGGTGTGCGGTAATTATGATGTAACCATAGCTTCGCTCAGTTGCATCATTGAAGCTGGCCATAAAGTACTGCAATTGACCAGGGAATATCTGGCGTCCCAAGTTTACCACATTTAGACGATCGGCTAGAGCCTTGAATAGGATCATGTAATGTGAGTTATTTCGAATTATCCGAGGAATCTCGAACAAGGATTGAGCAAGTAATATAAAAGTCATATTGCAATGGTGCGATACTCTTGTCCAGAGTTGTGTAAGTAGATCCTTATTGGCGATTGATTCAGTCAACAAATCATCGATAACAACTACTCTGTGTTCCTTTCCATCACCACTCAGATGCTTGAGAGTGGTTGCATCGGGGAGACCGGCTATTGTGTGAATAAGCGGATGGGAAGGAAGATTTGCCGCTTCAATTCCATAGTGCCAGTATATTTGACTGATTGGCTTATCGAAGAGTTCCGTATGACGAAGTAGTTCGAGTACAAAGGTGGACTTTCCACTTTGCGAAGCACCCACAATTATGGTATTATTTGGGCAGCGGAACCGAAAAGGAGGACTGCTCTCGACGAGAGGAGACATGATATAATGAGTAGTTTATGCATCTTTTGTTATGTGTAGTACAACGCAAATGTATCCCTGGATAACGACCTCATTGCCTAGTGAATCAAGGATCTGAATTCGGATTGAATCTACATACTCAGAACGGACCCTGATATATCTAATCTGCTGGAAACTCTGAGAAACTGTATCATTTTGAGCATTCATACAAGGAATAACACGAAGCAGGTTTGTTTTCTGTGTTCCGCAGACACTATAAGCACAAACATCACTATACACATAGAGAAGGCTCTTTCCATTAGTACAATCGGGGCTATGTTCGCCAATAACACTGTCGTATAGAGTATGTTGCGAGAATCCACACATGTACGAGATCTCATCACTAAAGTCAACCTGTTGTACGTTGTAATTGAAATTAACAATCATCTTGCCAGATTTTTCATCATAGATAAAAACAATATGTGTAGCGAGTTCAGAGGTTGCATACGAGTCGGTAAACAATTTTTCTTCTCCTTCACTGATTGTAACAATCGGACCTGCCTGTACCTGTTGATCCGCTTGATTCAACCTCTCAAGTCTAGCATCCTCCGATGCTTTTACACGTGCCTTTTCTGCTTCATCAGCAGCTCTTTTCCTTGCTTCTTCAGCATTTTTCCTCGCCTGTTCTTCCTTCTTCTTTCGCTCGGTCTCCTTTCTCTTCTCATCGGCCTCCCTTTTCTTCTCGTCGGCCTCCTTCTTCTCCATTTGCTCCTTGACTTTCAACTCATCTTCCTTCCTCTTCCTATCAGCTGCTTCCTTCTTTTTGAATTCATCCTCCTTCTTCTTTCTCTCAGCGGCTTCCTTCTCTTTTACCATTTTGTCCTCATTTGCCTTCCTTATCCGTTCGGCCTCTGCAGTCTCCTTTCTCCTCTTTTCTTCTCTTTTCCTCGCCTCATCATCTTTCCTTTTCTTCTCATTACGCTCTTGTTCTTCACGAGCTTGAGTTTGCTTCTTCCTTTCCTCCTCCTCTCTCTGTTTGGTTTCCAGCGCAACCCTGTGTTCCTCTTCCTTTCTCTTCCTCTCCTCTTCTTCTTTCTTTTGCTTTCTCGCTCGTTCTTCCTCTTCCTCGCGTCTCTTCTTCTCATCTTGTTTGGCCTTCTCTATCTTACTGTTCTCTTCTTTTTTCTTCTTTTCTTCCGCTAGTTTAACTGCTTCTGCAGCTGCTTGTGCCTCGAGCTCCTTCTTCTTCTTGGCCTCGATTTCAGCATCTGCCTCTTGTTTTGTTTTACTCGGAGGCGGAGGATAGTCTGTTGGCAAAATCTTCTTATCGACCTCTTTGGACTGAGCGGCGGGTGCGTCTGTTGCTGAGTTATTTCTCGCCGCAATACGTGCGAAGTGCTCAGCCCATTCCTCAGCCGTCCAGTTTGGATCTCCTACATTAGTGAACTGCGCCTCCTCATCTTCATCAATAAAAGGGATTTCTTCTTCTTCAACCGGCACGTTACGTCTCTTTCGTGTACGAGGGACTGCATTGTTCAAGGCTGCCGCAAGAGCTTGCGGCGTCTTGTACGTTCCCTTGGGGAGATGACAATTGATTGTACCGCCGCCATCTCGAAGAGTAATAACAAATGGAACATTTCGAGGGACTGTGAGAATCTCTCCCGAAATTAAAATTTCATGCAGGCCTACAGACCAATTATTTCTGAAAAGGATAGGCTCCGGGAGTCTAGTTCTAAAATCGGAAGTTTTATTCTCTGCTCCTCCTACATTTGAGGGAAGCGTAATATAGAAATCTGACATGAAAATGGTACGTCCACAGAGGGGTACTTGCTTATGACGAAATGACTGGAGAGGGAGCATAGGAGAGAGTAAAAATAACTCGAGAGAGTCCAGACATGCAGAGATTAACGTATTGATCTTTATTATTTATTCAAGATGAAATCACCTGCTCTAGAGCGTACACGTAGGCAGTACTTTGATCTACGTAATCCATCTGCATTTACATCTGCTCAAGGGGTTGCTCGGGCAAGTAAGGTCCCTGTGAAGGAAGTGCGGGAATTCCTTCGAGAACAACCAACGTATACCCTATTCAAGAAGATTCGTCGTAAATTCGATAGAAGAAAGACCATTGGTATAGCTCCGGGGCAGACTCTGCAAGCAGATCTCGCAGACTTTCAACTGTGGAAGAAGGAGAACAAAGGGTACACATTCTGTTTGATAGCCATCGACTGCTATTCCCGCCATGTGTTCGCTGCACCCGTCAAGCAGAAGACGGGAACCGAAATGAGGGGCGCGCTAAAGGAGATTTTCGACAAGTGTATCAAACGATTTGGGCACGTTTGCTCTCGTTTCGTGACCGATCAGGGACGAGAGTTTTACAACAAGGAAGTTAATTCGTTGTACAAGCAACATCACATTAGTCACTACAGTCCCAAGTCAGAGATGAAAGCTGCAATGGCAGAACGAGCCATCCAAACCTTCAAACGGCGCCTATATCGGTATCTGCACCACAAAAACTCGCATCATTGGATTGATGTGGTTCAGGCTATAGTGGATGGAATTAACAGGACACCGAATAGATCGATAGGCATGGCGCCGATTAATGTAAAAGATGGCGATGTTGATGAAGGACTTTCGGAATCTATTCCGGAAGTAATTCTCAAGGTCGGAGATTCAGTACGCATTAGCAAGACTAAGGGGACATTCGAGAAGGGTTACACACCTAATTGGACAGAAGAAATATTCCTCATTAGCCAGATTAAATCTCACCATTACCCTCCATATCTCAAACTTAAAGATTTGAATGGTGATGACATTGATGGTTCATTCTATCTCGATGAAGTGCAGCTTATTAAGGACGATGGTATGTATAAGATTGAGAGGGTACTCAGAAGAAGAACAGTTCGAGGGAAGAAGGAAATTCTTGTAAAATGGCTAGGGTATCCGCCATCTTTTAACTCTTGGGTTCCTGCTGAGAATGTTTCAAAGATATGATAAATCGTTTATCCAATGACAAGGTTAATATACACGAGGAATGCGATCCTTATCGATCACCAGATTAGTGATCATCTCTCCTAGTACAATTCCATATAGTCCAGTATTCGGCGTGTCCTTGGCAAAAGTGAGCTTGATAGTGGTTTCGCCGATGCGTTGCAGTGCAAATTGATCCGACTCGGCTCCGCTGGTATCGAACGCATAGATTGCACAATGTGAGGCAAAGTGCGAGGGCTTGAGTCCGTTGGAACAGCCAGTTCCCGCAACGGATAGAGCTTCTTGAAGGGCAAGATATGCCTTGGCGTAATGGTTCTTCTCGAAGTTGAGAGAGTAATCGTGGAAGGGGATAACTTCACCACCCGCCTCCACTCGCACATTTTGTAGATCAAAGTTCTTGAACACAAACGGATTAGAGTAGTTGCCATTGAAAGCATTTGCGTCCACCATCGTGAAGAATACCCGTCGTGGGATGTTATTACTGAACACTTTGAACGAAGGAAACTCCTTGATTCCACCAGGGATGTAGAAGGTACGGACATTTGTTCCTAGCGAACTGTACGTGATAGATCCCTTGTCTCGGAGAATGTTGTTAAAGGCGACAATGGTTGAATCGTGTACGTGCAGTTCATGAAGCATCAGGGTCATGTTGGTGACCTTTACACGATACTTCTTCGTACCCTTGCGTCTATCAATCATGAATTCGTCTGACGAAGGGAAGCACAGGATGCGGAAATCGACATATGGCAGTAATGCCTTGGGTTGAGTAGCCGGTTCGAACCATAGAGGTGTGACTACCTCCCGCTCTTGCGACTTGGCACATGAGGAACTTCTTTTCAAGTACTCAGTATCCGCATCGGATGTGGGAAGGGCTTCAGGTGAGAAACCGGCAAGCCTAAGGAAAGTGCTCTTATACTCTTGACTGTATGAAAGTAGAGCACTAATGAAGCTTCTATATGGAAAATTATCGTTATCGTAAATTAATACCCCATTAACAAAGACCTGAATTTGCCTGAATTGAGAACAACCAAACAGATTTGCGGGTGCATAAATATCGGCGGCATCTTCAGTCGTTACATCACTACCATCCTCGTTAACAATCTTATATTTAGTAATGATATAACTACGCTGAAGGTCAAGGAATGCCTTTGAGTTTTGAACTCTAAATTCATATGGTTTGATATCGGGACCAGATGTGAGACTTATCTCGCTGAAGCGTGATGTCTCCACACCACAGACAGTATTATTCGTAGAAAACAAATCAAGACTGGGATGCAACGAGGAAGAACTCTTCTCAATCTCGCTCTTAAACATTTTACGACCGCTCTGTATGAACGCAGGATGAAAGAATGAGCTTATAATCGTTTATCCAGCAATTAAATTACAACAAGACTCTCGAGAACATGAAGTGAGCCTCCCCTGCTGCGCACGAGAGGTAGTTCGGGATCGGGGTCATAACCGAGACGAGCACTTGCATGGTTGAACACAGTATCCAATCCTCTTTGAGTACGAATACGGGTGTAGTGTGAATCGAGCGATACATGGGTATCCAAAAGAACCGGAGGCGTGGACGAGAACTGGTTGGTGCCGAGAAGATTGCGTGCCCCCTCCACACCGAGATTAATGGTAGGAATGATGCCATGAAGAGCGTGCATCTTCTCGCGACGGTTGAGATAACGCCAGAAGGGAAAGTGCTGCTCGATGTAGGAGATTAGAGGAACCATCTTGACCGCAACTTGCGAGAAGAGAAGACTAGTGAATGAATGCACGTCTGATCACTTTGGTGGGCGGGGTCTTTCTCTTACCTCCTCTCCCTGGTACGGTGCCCCTGATAAATCCAATCGCTCTAGGAGTCCCTTTCCCCTTTTGAATTTGGCGCCTCTTTCCAACGCCCGTAAGGTTACGTACAGTAGACCGAGCTTGGCTCTTCACACTATCCTTTAGACTGGCTCCGCTGCTGACATCATTGACAATGTTTGCACCAGCAGTAACAAGGTTCTGGCCAACAGGACTAGATAGGAATGATGGAATGAGACGAAATAGGGATCTGAGAATACCGCCAATTCCGGCCCCGTATTGAGGACGAACACCAGAAAAATGTGAAATTCTCCCGCCATTACTCCCACCTCTCCCATGCATCATAGAACTCTGCTTGAACAAATTTGTCCAATCTTCTTTAGACGAATCATACACAGAACGTGACATTATTACGACCGCTCAGTGGAACAACAAACAAGTAAGAATGATTCTTTATGCGAAATGCTTACAAACGGACAACTCGATTAATAGCATAATGAAGGACTTAATAATAGCAATTAAACAATTCAAACAGTCATGCCCTCATCATCATGGATTCTAGATTTCTTAGACGAAATCGTCTCACCATCATCATCGCTACCAGAATATCCCTCCTCCTCATCATCCTCATCATCATCGTTACCCTCTTCATTATCTCCATCCTCATCCTCTCCCTTATCATGCTTATTCTTGAGAATAGTATTGAAGTAGAGGGTCTGGGCACACCTACGGTTCGCAAAGACACATGCCCTACAGAGGGGAAGAACTAGACAATTTCTGCCAGCCTTCTTAATCTCCTTCTTATAAGTGACTGCTGCATCAATACACTCGTTACACATATGGACGATAACTGCACGCTGAGGGTGGGCGAGGTAGCTTTGCTCGAACTTGGCGCATATCTCGTCCTTGCCGGGAGGGGTGTAGGTGTGCTTCGTCTGAAAATACCATAATCAAATGAAGAATCGTGAAAGGGAGGAGAATAATAAGGGACATACCTTCTCGGACTTGTTATCCATCTTGCCACTCTTCTTCTTGGATACGGTAGCGAAGTTGGCGGATGATGATGAGTTCTTCTTCGACTTGGTGTACTTGGCCATGGTGTATGGTGAAGAGGACGAGTGAAGAGCAAAGGTTATGGCGCAGCTTGATTGGGGTGGGTTCTTAGAGGAACATCTACCTATTTATACCCATCCTGGAATAGGTAGGCGGAGCTTGTCTCTCAATTTCAAACACTATCTAATTATTCTTTACATCTCTAATTCTCTAATCCCTAGTAATCTCATTAATCTACCATCCAGATGTCTCATTCACTCGAATTCAAATGTCGGAGACAGCCTGCTTCCCCGATTGCTCCTCCGCCCAAATGGATTTGAATTCTTCACCGATCTCATTTGCTGCCATGGTGAAAAACGAGAAGAAAGGTACTGTAGAGGATAGAGGAGTTCAAACACTCGAGGTGCGCCTACCGTTGAAGACAGACCCGATGTATCGCAATAACAGACCCACTCCAATGGTAAGCAATATTTCACTCATTGGATAGCTCAGCAATTTGAATTCAAACAGACTCGTCGCCAATGGAGTTCATCGGCCCGATCGGTTCACGTGCTACTCTGTGCCGCCTGCTGGAAGAAGTTTAGAGATGACGAAACGAGATTGGCTAATTCAAATGGTTCTCAGACCTTGATCATTAACGTGTGCGATCATTGTGTTAGAAACAACCGTACTCAACGGTTCGATTAATCATTCCTTCTTCATGAACACTCTCCAGCTTAATACTATTTTCCACAAAGATCCCAAGATATCTCGATACTTTGTAGGCACATTTGCCTGTGACCAACTTCCTAATGCTGATACTCTTCCCGCCACCTTTTCTTTATGTGTAAACACCGATAAAAGTACATCCAGATATGGTGGATTGCACTGGCAGTCGATATTTGTTCGCTCCAACACATGCTTCTTCTTTGACAGTTTTGGACAGCCGCCAAAGGGGCTAATTCTGAATTTTTGCAAGAAATTCCATGCTATCTACTACAATAGAATGGCTCATCAATTGCTGAGCGCCATAACATGTGGCGCATACTCTGTTTACCACATCCATATGCAAAGTAGAGGCCGATCATTTGAGGATGTTGTAAATCATTTTGTCAGAATCAGACACGACGATGTATTTGTAACGAGATGGCTAAACCACGCCCACAATTTTCATTTATTTGATGCATAAGCTTCATAAGCACCGGTCGTTTCTTCTTGAGCTCTCTAAAAACCCCAAACTTATTTCCAAGGCTAGTCTCCCCGAGCTCACCTGTGTTGTCGAGATTCTCCATAACCTTTCACACATCCCATTTACCTATAAAGAAAAGAGGGCCATTTGCAAGCACGTGCCTGTTATCAAGGAGATTGCAAAGTGTTCTCGTGAGAAGAAAGCACGCGAGTCTTTGAACCAATACGGCTCTGGTTTCCTTGGCGCTGTCATTCCTGCGGCCCTTGCACTTCTTAGTTTGATTGGCAAGCCATGAACAAGTACAAGCTAGTGCCCTACCTCGTCCTATCTAAGGAAGATGCCCAAATTGAAACCATGCAGGAAGAGTTGACAAAGTTATTGAACGATAAGAACATTGACGATTCTTCCAAGCGAGCTCTCTATGAAGATCTTTTGAATAAGATTACCCGATTCAAGGAAGCAATTGTGAGCGAGAAAACCGTACGGCTCCAGCTCCCCACTGCTGTCCCACAGCCGCCATCACGTGCAGCCATAGAGACGCAGACAGACATCAACACAGGAGATGTTGACATCATGTCTGGTGATGACATGTCCGAACATGTTTCGCACCCGACATCTCCCCGGGTGTCACCCACTACACTACCCCGGTCAACACCTGCTCGAGCTAGGAACAACACACATCAATCCATGCACACACCAGCTAGTGTACCAGCAGATGACATGGAAGGGACAAACGACGACGACGGAGACGACCCTTTCGAAATGGTATCTCCAAGTGGAAGACATGGACGTCGTGTACGACAGGAAAGAGCACAACAACGACAACAGCAGTTACAAGCAGAATTTGAAGATCTTTCTCCTTCAGCAACAAGAGGCGGCACCAATTACTATGATCCCTCACTGAACGGCAATAGGCGATTGGGAGCGAAGAAGACTTGGAATCACGCAACACATAATAGGCAGTGGCGATATTAAATCGAATTTATCTCAATTGTAATCGTGGCTTAACGATAAACATGTTGCTCTCTTACTCTTCATCACTGTCCATAGTTAGATCAATAACAATTGGCTCTGAACGAGAAGATATCACGGCGCGGCATCTAGCACATAGATTTGAAGAGAGATTCCTGGAGCGGGCATCTTCTTCTTTCCCTGCTACTACTACGAATTCCGTCATTCTCGATTGGCGAAGTCTCTGTAATGTAGTTTCAGTCAGCAATTACTTATAGGTTAATGTTCACACCATGACTGCATAATGTCGACGCAATAGCACGGGATCCTTTCCCCTCCCCCTCGCTGATTTAGTCTTATCTCTCCCTCGGACGGATGTGGCTAACGACGAATAAACCTCAGAAGGCGGTAGAATAACAGTAGAGGGCACCTCTTGCGAACGGGGCATGGGTAAAATGAAAACTAACAAAGAGCCAAACAGGCTATAAAAAGGGGAACATAGCAACCCCTCCGCTCAAGCACCTGCACCTTCAAACTTTCAAATGTTCTTGTACCAGCCTGTACCAGTCAGATGGCTCTTTTCTTTTTAAAAGTTTTCAGTTCGCGGTTACTTGTGTGGGGTCGCGTGTATGACTATGTGAACTACCGTACTCGAGTGATGAGAGCACAGTCAGTTTACGATAATTTGTGTGAAATTCTCAGTTCGTGGTTAATTGTGTGGGGTCGCGTGTATGACTGTGTGAATTACCGTACTCGAGTGGTGAGAGCACAGTCAGTTTACGATAATTGGTGTGAAATTCTCAGTTCGTGGTTACTTGTGTGGGGTCGCATGTAGGACTGTGTGAACTACCGTACTCGAGCGATGAGAGCACAGTCAGTTTACGATAATTAGTGTAATATTTTCAGTTCGTGGTTACTTGTGTGGGGTCGCGTGTATGACCGTGTGAACTACCATAATCGAATGGTGAGAACACAGCCAGTTCGCGATAGTTTGTGCGAGGACCGTATCTTTGGGCAGGCCAAGTCAAAAAGCTGACCGGCACGAACTACCATACCCTCCCTCTCCCTACTGAACATGGGCGAGTATGGAGGAAGGATACATATAGCCCACTTAGCCTCCATCCTCTAACTCACCTCATGGTATACTGGCTAACACTTTTGTCTCGCCGCCACCTGCCCGTTGGATCGACACCAGCCTAAAAATCTGGCAAAAGATTCCCCTTTTCCACACACCCAGACCGAGGGCCGAGTATATGTGAACCATCCCACCGACTTTGCCGAATGACGCAATAGTCCAGTGGTAAGCGTCGCCACCCGCCACCCGCCGCCCGTTGGTTCAATCCCAGCAAAAGATAGGAATCCGGTAAGGGAGTAAGATATCGAGAGAGAGATTAGTCAATCGGGAATCAGCAAAATCGGGAAATATCAAAATAATTCGAGAAAAACAAAAAATAATGTTCGAGAATAACAAACATGAAACAATAATCGGGAATTACCAAATATGGGTAGGGAATAAGACTCGAGATTGATATCAGTCGAGATATCAGTCGAGAGTCGAGACTCAGTACCATATATGGCAATGGTACTGAGGTGTGTACTACACTACTCTCATTTGATCGGCTGGACAAAAGTTCTGCCAGAACAGATGGGGGACTTACACCCACAAGTTGAGCACCAGCCGAATAGATACGGTAGATTGTAATCTTCTAACAACTCAAACTATTTATCAATAAGGCTGTGCAGGTGGTGGATTAAAAATTGACGAGCGATTCTCCCATTAATCATTGCAGTTTTCAATATTTCACTTTTGGAAAGCAGGCTACGTTGATAGAACAAAAGGTGTCCTAAATCCATCTTACCTTTGGCGCCGTTATAATTTCAATTATTTTCTTGATGAGGAGGATGGTCTTTTACATTCTACTACTCTACTGGTTTCCTGCCCTATAACGATTGTATCACCTCTACGGAAATCTACCGTACCTCTTGAAGCAGTGTGGAGTTGCTTTAGTACAGAACGCGTCCGAGTGACGGCAATCATCCAACTGTAAAGTGAATTTTTTTATTCACAAAGGATTTCGAAAACATTGACTCACCCACGAAATCATCACGTGTCGCCCGCAATTGAAGGTCGTCCTGATTGAGTCATCCAGTCGCCGAAGTTGAACTGGTTCTGACATAGTAACCAATACCTCTCGTGAGAGAGATATTGGTTACTATTTCAGCGCGGCAGAGCTCCTAGCTCACGCCACATTTTTTTTAGCACGCGTGACAGAGTTCCTAGCTCACGCCACATTTTTTAGCACGCGTGACAGAGCTCCTAGCTCACGCCACATCCTAAAGCACATTTTTTAGCACGCGTGACAGAGCTCCTAGCTCACGCCACATTTTTTAGCACGCGTGACAGAGCCCCTAGCTCACGCCACATTTTTTAGCACGCGTGACAGAGCTCCTAGCTCACGCCACATTTTTTAGCACGCGTGACAGAGCTCCTAGCTCGCGCCACATTTTTTTTAGCACGCGTGACAGAGCTCCTAGCTCACGCCACATCCTAAAGCACGCGTGACAGAGCTCCTAGCTCACGCCACATTTTTTAGCACGCGTGACAGAGCTCCTAGCTCACGCCACATCCTAAAGCACGCGTGACAGAGCTCCTAGCTCACGCCACATTTTTTAGCACGCGTGACAGAGCTCCTAGCTCGCGCCACATTTTTTTTAGCACGCGTGACAGAGCTCCTAGCTCACGCCACATCCTAAAGCACGCGTGACAGAGCTCCTAGCTCACGCCACATTTTTTAGCACGCGTGACAGAGCTCCTAGCTCACGCCACATCCTAAAGCACATTTTTTAGCACGCGTGACAGAGCTCCTAGCTCACGCCACATTTTTTAGCACGCGTGACAGAGCTCCTAGCTCACGCCACATTTTTTTAGCACGCGTGACAGAGCTCCTAGCTCACGCCACATTTTTTAGCACGCGTGACAGAGCTCCTAGCTCACGCCACATCCTAAAGCACATTTTTTAGCACGCGTGACAGAGCTCCTAGCTCACGCCACATTTTTTAGCAAGCGTGACAGAGCTCCTAGCTCACGCCACATTTTTTAGCACGCGTGACAGAGCTCCTAGCTCACGCCACATTTTTTAGCACGCGTGACAGAGCTCCTAGCTCACGCCACATTTTTTAGCACGCGTGACAGAGCTCCTAGCTCACGCCACATTTTTTAGCACGCGTGACAGAGCTCCTAGCTCACGCCACATTTTTTAGCACGCGTGACAGAGCTCCTAGCTCACGCCACATTTTTTTAGCACGCGTGACAGAGCTCCTAGCTCACGCCACATCCTAAAGCACATTTTTTAGCACGCTTGACAGAGCCCCTAGCTCACGCCACATTTTTTAGCACGCGTGACAGAGCTCCTAGCTCACGCCACATCCTAAAGCACATTTTTAGCACGCGTGACAGAGCTCCTAGCTCACGCCACATTTTTTAGCAAGCGTGACAGAGCTCCTAGCTCACGCCACATTTTTTAGCACGCGTGACAGAGCTCCTAGCTCACGCCACATCCTAAAGCACATTTTTTAGCACGCGTGACAGAGCTCCTAGCTCACGCCACATCCTAAAGCACATTTTTTAGCACGCGTGACAGAGCTCCTAGCTCACGCCACATTTTTTAGCACGCGTGACAGAGCTCCTAGCTCACGCCACATCCTAAAGCACATTTTTTAGCACGCGTGACAGAGCTCCTAGCTCACGCCACATTTTTTAGCACGCGTGACAGAGCTCCTAGCTCACGCCACATACTAAAGCACATTTTTTAGCACGCGTGACAGAGCTCCTAGCTCACGCCACATCCTAAAGCACATTTTTTAGCACGCGTGACAGAGCTCCTAGCTCACGCCACATTTTTTTAGCACGCGTGACAGAGCTCCTAGCTCACGCCACATCCTAAAGCACATTTTTAGCACGCGTGACAGAGCTCCTAGCTCACGCCACATCCTAAAGCACATTTTTTAGCACGCGTGACAGAGCTCCTAGCTCACGCCACATCCTAAAGCACATTTTTTAGCACGCGTGACAGAGCTCCTAGCTCACGCCACATCCTAAAGCACATTTTTTAGCACGCGTGACAGAGCTCCTAGCTCACGCCACATCCTAAAGCACATTTTTTAGCACGCGTGACAGAGCTCCTAGCTCACGCCACATTTTTTTAGCACGCGTGACAGAGCTCCTAGCTCACGCCACATCCTAAAGCACATTTTTTAGCACGCGTGACAGAGCTCCTAGCTCACGCCACATCCTAAAGCACATTTTTTAGCACGCGTGACAGAGCTCCTAGCTCACGCCACATTCTAAAGCACATTTTTTAGCACGCGTGACAGAGCTCCTAGCTCACGCCACATCCTAAAGCACATTTTTTAGCACGCGTGACAGAGCTCCTAGCTCACGCCACATTTTTTTAGCACGCGTGACAGAGCTCCTAGCTCACGCCACATCCTAAAGCACATTTTTTAGCACGCGTGACAGAGCTCCTAGCTCACGCCACATTTTTTAGCACGCGTGACAGAGCTCCTAGCTCACGCCACATCCTAAAGCACATTTTTTAGCACGCGTGACAGAGCTCCTAGCTCACGCCACATTTTTTAGCACGCGTGACAGAGCTCCTAGCTCACGCCACATTTTTTAGCACGCGTGACAGAGCTCCTAGCTCACGCCACATCCTAAAGCACATTTTTTAGCACGCGTGACAGAGCTCCTAGCTCACGCCACATCCTAAAGCACGCGTGACAGAGCTCCTAGCTCACGCCACATTTTTTAACACGCGTGACAGAGCTCCTAGCTCACGCCACATTTTTAGCACGCGTGACAGAGCTCCTAGCTCACGCCACATTTTTTAGCACGCGTGACAGAGCTCCTAGCTCACGCCACATTTTTTAGCACGCGTGACAGAGCTCCTAGCTCACGCCACATTTTTTAGCACGCGTGACAGAGCTCCTAGCTCACGCCACATCCTAAAGCACGCGTGACAGAGCTCCTAGCTCACGCCACATTTTTTAGCACGCGTGACAGAGCTCCTAGCTCACGCCACATCCTAAAGCACGCGTGACAGAGCTCCTAGCTCACGCCACATTTTTTAGCACGCGTGACAGAGCTCCTAGCTCACGCCACATTTTTAGCACGCATGACAGAGCTCCTAGCTCACGCCACATTCTAAAGCACGCGTGACAGAGCTCCTAGCTCACGCCACATCCTAAACTTAGCTTTTAAATTCCTTGGTCGGCATGAGAAGTTCCTTCCTTGTTGAGAGTGATCGCCACCTTGTTCACGTGCATCTGCAAATAAAATTTAATTTAATAATATCTAATTTTATTAAATAATATAGATCGAATAGGGCCATTACTAACGTTACTCATGAAACGTAAATTCAGTGGATATTATGATAGTAATTCTCCAAAATTGATATCGCTATCATGCATAAATGAAACGTACGCAAACGTAGCAGTAGAATTCAATACCAACTAATTTAAGGAAGAGATTAAAAAGACAAAAGTGGGCGGATTATTTAGCAGGAATGCCATTAAAACGGCAGCAGAAATGTGAAGCAAATATGCCTAAATTCGATGTACTTACACTGAGGTCGCACTTACTTCAAGTTTAATTCGCAATTTATTGGCTTTGTGAGAAAATTCACACTAAATAATGAGTTACAAGAAATGAGAGGATATAATAAATGAGGAAATAAATTTCTGAGAAGGTAAACAAAGTAATGAAGTGTTCACACTCATGTAATCGTAAGTTATCGATCGGTAAGTCACCTTTACGTTGTCGTCGTTTTCCTCCTTCATGTCGAATCCTCTCGCTCGTCGAAGTCGTCTTATTCATTCTGGTCGCAGAGGGGCCACGGTAGATCGTCCGTGAGTGAGCGGCCATTCGTGATACTATAAACATTGATAGTATAACATTGATTAATTAATCAGCGATATAAGAGCAAGGATTACATTTAAATATTTATAGGAGGATGAACAAGGGAATATGAGGGAGTGATGATTCAAGACTGAGAAGCAAAGATGAAAGGCAGAACAGAAAACCTGGTATTTGCGATGAGAAGATATACAATCACTGAAGAATGGTTGCTGCGGCAATGCAAAAAGCAAACGGAAAACAGTGAAAAGGTCGTGATGAATGAGAAACCTAAGGTATTAAGGGCACATTTTCCAAAGGTCTCTAAAGGAGGGTCAAATGAATTGAGAACAGGTATGTAGTTCCCAACAGGAAAGAGGAATACATAGGAAAATGCTGACAATATTGGACAATTCGTTAACAAACAAGTTTTGATTGACGGTTTACTTGCTCTGAATTTGCAATCTCGAAAGAGGACAGTATGTAGTAAGGTTGGCATTTCGGTGTTTGCAACGTTGCAATAGCGGTTCCCTAGGTAGCGCTACCGGTAGCAACGTTGCTACGGAGAGGCGAGGGTAGGGGGAGGGTAGCAACGTTGCAACGAGGGAAGGGAAGACCCTCTCATTTTTGCACGCTCTCTCGCCTATCTCTGCCCTTCCCTAGAGAGGTAGCAACGTTGCTACTCCCCCCTACCATTGCAACGTTGCAACGTCGTAATCGTTTAGCCAACCCTAGTATGTAGCATTCAAGAATAAATGATTATATCCACAATAAATAGTGAGGGAACGCCATCAAAGCAAATCGAAAAAAACGATGTGAATCATTTTGATTTATTTACAGCGAGGCCGCAATAAACTTAATCAATACCGTATACTAGGAAGATGAGCAATTCATTATATTTCGCCATTAAATCGTAATCAAATTTATTTTTATTAAATACTACTCATGTCGGCAAAATATAGATAATCGTTACAAACGACTTCGAAATAAACCAATTCAGGAGGCTCTTTCGAAAACAATTTATTTATTCTCAAGGAAGAAAATTTATATGAAAAAACGAGGACCAGAGAAACAGGACTAATTGAGTTGAAAACATATTGTAAGAGCGGTGTAACGACTATTCTACAGGCTAACTGTCGATCAATTGCATCGGTGCATAATCAATGAAACAAGTACAACACAAAAAATGGTGATATTTCTACATAGATACGAGCAAATTCCAGCCTAGGAGCAGCACATCGAGCGCCCGGAGATGGCACTTGTAGTCAACCAACTGCAAAGTTAAATTGTTTGTCTGATATAGGAAAACGAACACATCAACTCACCGATTAAATTGTTTTGTTCCATTTGTAGTAGAAGAATCTCACCCTGCTCCCACGCTTTGAGTCATCCAACTGCCGAAGTCATGCTCATTCTGAAAAAAGTAGCCAATGCTTCTCGCAAGTAAAGAATTTAAGGCTAATTTTGCGAGGCAGAAGGCGATTGCTTTCGCTCTCTACTACGGTGTGGTAGGTAGTCAAGAAGGCAATGCTTTTTCGCGTTTTTCAAGATGACCATCATTCCTCATTTGATCGGCTGGACAAAAGTTCTGCCAGAACAGATTGGGGACTTACACCCACAAGTTGAGCACCAGCCGAATAGATACGGTAGATTGTAATCTTCTAACAACTCAAACTATTTATCAATAAGGCTGTGCAGGTGGTGGATTAAAAATTGACGAGCGATTCTCCCATTAATCATTGCAGTTTTCAATATTTCACTTTTGGAAAGCAGGCTACGTTGATAGAACAAAAGGTGTCCTAAATCCATCTTACCTTTGGCGCCGTTATAATTTCAATTATTTTCTTGATGAGGAGGATGGTCTTTTACATTCTACTACTCTACTGGTTTCCTGCCCTATAACGATTGTATCACCTCTACGGAAATCTACCGTACCTCTTGAAGCAGTGTGGAGTTGCTTTAGTACAGAACGCGTCCGAGTGACGGCAATCATCCAACTGTAAAGTGAATTTTTTTATTCACAAAGGATTTCGAAAACATTGACTCACCCACGAAATCATCACGTGTCGCCCGCAATTGAAGGTCGTCCTGATTGAGTCATCCAGTCGCCGAAGTTGAACTGGTTCTGACATAGTAACCAATACCTCTCGTGAGAGAGATATTGGTTACTATTTCAGCGCGGCAGAGCTCCTAGCCCACGCCACATTTTTTAGCACGCGTGACAGAGCTCCTAGCTCACGCCACATTTTTTAGCAAGCGTGACAGAGCTCCTAGCTCACGCCACATTTTTTAGCACGCGTGACAGAGCTCCTAGCTCACGCCACATCCTAAAGCACATTTTTTAGCACGCGTGACAGAGCTCCTAGCTCACGCCACATTTTTTAGCACGCGTGACAGAGCCCCTAGCTCACGCCACATTTTTTAGCACGCGTGACAGAGCTCCTAGCTCACGCCACATTTTTTAGCACGCGTGACAGAGCTCCTAGCTCACGCCACATCCTAAAGCACATTTTTTAGCACGCGTGACAGAGCTCCTAGCTCACGCCACATTTTTTAGCACGCGTGACAGAGCTCCTAGCTCACGCCACATTTTTTAGCACGCGTGACAGAGCTCCTAGCTCACGCCACATTTTTTAGCACGCGTGACAGAGCTCCTAGCTCACGCCACATCCTAAAGCACATTTTTTAGCACGCGTGACAGAGCTCCTAGCTCACGCCACATTTTTTAGCACGCGTGACAGAGCTCCTAGCTCACGCCACATCCTAAAGCACATTTTTTAGCACGCGTGACAGAGCTCCTAGCTCACGCCACATTTTTTAGCACGCGTGACAGAGCTCCTAGCTCACGCCACATTTTTTAGCACGCGTGACAGAGCTCCTAGCTCACGCCACATTTTTTAGCACGCGTGACAGAGCTCCTAGCTCACGCCACATCCTAAAGCACATTTTTTAGCACGCGTGACAGAGCTCCTAGCTCACGCCACATTTTTTAGCACGCGTGACAGAGCTCCTAGCTCACGCCACATTTTTTAGCACGCGTGACAGAGCTCCTAGCTCACGCCACATTTTTTAGCACGCGTGACAGAGCTCCTAGCTCGCGCCACATTTTTTTTAGCACGCGTGACAGAGCTCCTAGCTCACGCCACATTTTTTAGCACGCGTGACAGAGCTCCTAGCTCACGCCACATTTTTTAGCACGCGTGACAGAGCTCCTAGCTCACGCCACATTTTTTAGCACGCGTGACAGAGCTCCTAGCTCACGCCACATTTTTTAGCACGCGTGACAGAGCTCCTAGCTCACGCCACATTTTTTAGCACGCGTGACAGAGCTCCTAGCTCACGCCACATCCTAAAGCACATTTTTAGCACGCGTGACAGAGCTCCTAGCTCACGCCACATTTTTTAGCAAGCGTGACAGAGCTCCTAGCTCACGCCACATTTTTTAGCACGCGTGACAGAGCTCCTAGCTCACGCCACATTTTTTAGCACGCGTGACAGAGCTCCTAGCTCACGCCACATTTTTTAGCACGCGTGACAGAGCTCCTAGCTCACGCCACATTTTTTAGCACGCGTGACAGAGCTCCTAGCTCACGCCACATTTTTTAGCACGCGTGACAGAGCTCCTAGCTCACGCCACATCCTAAAGCACATTTTTTAGCACGCGTGACAGAGCCCCTAGCTCACGCCACATTTTTTAGCACGCGTGACAGAGCTCCTAGCTCACGCCACATCCTAAAGCACATTTTTAGCACGCGTGACAGAGCTCCTAGCTCACGCCACATTTTTTAGCAAGCGTGACAGAGCTCCTAGCTCACGCCACATTTTTTAGCACGCGTGACAGAGCTCCTAGCTCACGCCACATTTTTTAGCACGCGTGACAGAGCTCCTAGCTCACGCCACATCCTAAAGCACATTTTTTAGCACGCGTGACAGAGCTCCTAGCTCACGCCACATCCTAAAGCACATTTTTTAGCACGCGTGACAGAGCTCCTAGCTCACGCCACATTTTTAGCACGCGTGACAGAGCTCCTAGCTCACGCCACATCCTAAAGCACATTTTTTAGCACGCGTGACAGAGCTCCTAGCTCACGCCACATTTTTTAGCACGCGCGACAGAGCTCCTAGCTCACGCCACATACTAAAGCACATTTTTTAGCACGCGTGACAGAGCTCCTAGCTCACGCCACATCCTAAAGCACATTTTTTAGCACGCGTGACAGAGCTCCTAGCTCACGCCACATTTTTTTAGCACGCGTGACAGAGCTCCTAGCTCACGCCACATCCTAAAGCACATTTTTAGCACGCGTGACAGAGCTCCTAGCTCACGCCACATCCTAAAGCACATTTTTAGCACGCGTGACAGAGCTCCTAGCTCACGCCACATCCTAAAGCACATTTTTTAGCACGCGTGACAGAGCTCCTAGCTCACGCCACATCCAAAAGCACATTTTTTAGCACGCGTGACAGAGCTCCTAGCTCACGCCACATTTTTTTTAGCACGCGTGACAGAGCTCCTAGCTCACGCCACATCCTAAAGCACATTTTTTAGCACGCGTGACAGAGCTCCTAGCTCACGCCACATCCTAAAGCACATTTTTTAGCACGCGTGACAGAGCTCCTAGCTCACGCCACATTTTTTAGCACGCGTGACAGAGCTCCTAGCTCACGCCACATCCTAAAGCACATTTTTTAGCACGCGTGACAGAGCTCCTAGCTCACGCCACATTTTTTAGCACGCGTGACAGAGCTCCTAGCTCACGCCACATCCTAAAGCACATTTTTTAGCACGCGTGACAGAGCTCCTAGCTCACGCTACATCCTAAAGCACATTTTTTAGCACGCGTGACAGAGCTCCTAGCTCACGCCACATCCTAAAGCACGCGTGACAGAGCTCCTAGCTCACGCCACATTTTTTAACACGCGTGACAGAGCTCCTAGCTCACGCCACATTTTTTAGCACGCGTGACAGAGCTCCTAGCTCACGCCACATTTTTTAGCACGCGTGACAGAGCTCCTAGCTCACGCCACATTTTTTAGCACGCGTGACAGAGCTCCTAGCTCACGCCACATCCTAAAGCACGCGTGACAGAGCTCCTAGCTCACGCCACATTTTTTAGCACGCGTGACAGAGCTCCTAGCTCACGCCACATCCTAAAGCACGCGTGACAGAGCTCCTAGCTCACGCCACATTTTTTAGCACGCGTGACAGAGCTCCTAGCTCACGCCACATTTTTTAGCACGCATGACAGAGCTCCTAGCTCACGCCACATTCTAAAGCACGCGTGACAGAGCTCCTAGCTCACGCCACATCCTAAACTTAGCTTTTAAATTCCTTGGTCGGCATGAGAAGTTCCTTCCTTGTTGAGAGTGATCGCCACCTTGTTCACGTGCATCTGCAAATAAAATTTAATTTAATATTATCTAATTTTATTAAATAATATAGATCGAATAGGGCCATTACTAACGTTACTCATGAAACGTAAATTCAGTGGATATTATGATAGTAATTCTCCAAAATTGATATCGCTATCATGCATAAATGAAACGTACGCAAACGTAGCAGTAGAATTCAATACCAACTAATTTAAGGAAGAGATTAAAAAGACAAAAGTGGGCGGATTATTTAGCAGGAATGCCATTAAAACGGCAGCAGAAATGTGAAGCAAATATGCCTAAATTCGATGTACTTACACTGAGGTTGCACTTACTTCAAGTTTAATTCGCAATTTATTGGCTTTGTGAGAAAATTCACACTAAATAATGAGTTACAAGAAATGAGAGGATATAATAAATGAGGAAATAAATTTCTGAGAAGGTAAACAAAGTAATGAAGTGTTCACACTCATGTAATCGTAAGTTATCGATCGGTAAGTCACCTTTACGTTGTCGTCGTTTTCCTCCTTCATGTCGAATCCTCTCGCTCGTCGAAGTCGTCTTATTCATTCTGGTCGCAGAGGGGCCACGGTAGATCGTCCGTGAGTGAGCGGCCATTCGTGATACTATAAACATTGATAGTATAACATTGATTAATTAATCAGCGATATAAGAGCAAGGATTACATTTAAATATTTATAGGAGGATGAACAAGGGAATATGAGGGAGTGATGATTCAAGACTGAGAAGCAAAGATGAAAGGCAGAACAGAAAACCTGGTATTTGCGATGAGAAGATATACAATCACTGAAGAATGGTTGCTGCGGCAATGCAAAAAGCAAACGGAAAACAGTGAAAAGGTCGTGATGAATGAGAAACCTAAGGTATTAAGGGCACATTTTCCAAAGGTCTCTAAAGGAGGGTCAAATGAATTGAGAACAGGTATGTAGTTCCCAACAGGAAAGAGGAATACATAGGAAAATGCTGACAATATTGGACAATTCGTTAACAAACAAGTTCTGATTGACGGTTTACTTGCTCTGAATTTGCAATCTCGAAAGAGGACAGTATGTAGTAAGGTTGGCATTTCGGTGTTTGCAACGTTGCAATAGCGGTTCCCTAGGTAGCGCTACCGGTAGCAACGTTGCTACGGAGAGGCGAGGGTAGGGGGAGGGTAGCAACGTTGCAACGAGGGAAGGGAAGACCCTCTCATTTTTGCACGCTCTCTCGCCTATCTCTGCCCTTCCCTAGAGAGGTAGCAACGTTGCTACTCCCCCCTACCATTGCAACGTTGCAACGTCGTAATCGTTTAGCCAACCCTAGTATGTAGCATTCAAGAATAAATGATTATATCCACAATAAATAGTGAGGGAACGCCATCAAAGCAAATCGAAAAAAACGATGTGAATCATTTTGATTTATTTACAGCGAGGCCGCAATAAACTTAATCAATACCGTATACTAGGAAGATGAGCAATTCATTATATTTCGCCATTAAATCGTAATCAAATTTATTTTTATTAAATACTACTCATGTCGGCAAAATATAGATAATCGTTACAAACGACTTCGAAATAAACCAATTCAGGAGGCTCTTTCGAAAACAATTTATTTATTCTCAAGGAAGAAAATTTATATGAAAAAACGAGGACCAGAGAAACAGGACTAATTGAGTTGAAAACATATTGTAAGAGCGGTGTAACGACTATTCTACAGGCTAACTGTCGATCAATTGCATCGGTGCATAATCAATGAAACAAGTACAACACAAAAAATGGTGATATTTCTACATAGATACGAGCAAATTCCAGCCTAGGAGCAGCACATCGAGCGCCCGGAGATGGCACTTGTAGTCAACCAACTGCAAAGTTAAATTGTTTGTCTGATATAGGAAAACGAACACATCAACTCACCGATTAAATTGTTTTGTTCCATTTGTAGTAGAAGAATCTCACCCTGCTCCCACGCTTTGAGTCATCCAACTGCCGAAGTCATGCTCATTCTGAAAAAAGTAGCCAATGCTTCTCGCAAGTAAAGAATTTAAGGCTAATTTTGCGAGGCAGAAGGCGATTGCTTTCGCTCTCTACTACGGTGTGGTAGGTAGTCAAGAAGGCAATGCTTTTTCGCGTTTTTCAAGATGACCATCATTCCTCATTTGATCGGCTGGACAAAAGTTCTGCCAGAACAGATTGGGGACTTACACCCACAAGTTGAGCACCAGCCGAATAGATACGGTAGATTGTAATCTTCTAACAACTCAAACTATTTATCAATAAGGCTGTGCAGGTGGTGGATTAAAAATTGACGAGCGATTCTCCCATTAATCATTGCAGTTTTCAATATTTCACTTTTGGAAAGCAGGCTACGTTGATAGAACAAAAGGTGTCCTAAATCCATCTTACCTTTGGCGCCGTTATAATTTCAATTATTTTCTTGATGAGGAGGATGGTCTTTTACATTCTACTACTCTACTGGTTTCCTGCCCTATAACGATTGTATCACCTCTACGGAAATCTACCGTACCTCTTGAAGCAGTGTGGAGTTGCTTTAGTACAGAACGCGTCCGAGTGACGGCAATCATCCAACTGTAAAGTGAATTTTTTTATTCACAAAGGATTTCGAAAACATTGACTCACCCACGAAATCATCACGTGTCGCCCGCAATTGAAGGTCGTCCTGATTGAGTCATCCAGTCGCCGAAGTTGAACTGGTTCTGACATAGTAACCAATACCTCTCGTGAGAGAGATATTGGTTACTATTTCAGCGCGGCAGAGCTCCTAGCTCACGCCACATTTTTTTTAGCACGCGTGACAGAGCTCCTAGCTCACGCCACATTTTTTAGCACGCGTGACAGAGCTCCTAGCTCACGCCACATTTTTTAACACGCGTGACAGAGCTCCTAGCTCACGCCACATCCTAAAGCACATTTTTTAGCACGCGTGACAGAGCTCCTAGCTCACGCCACATTTTTTAGCACGCGTGACAGAGCCCCTAGCTCACGCCACATTTTTTAGCACGCGTGACAGAGCTCCTAGCTCACGCCACATTTTTTAGCACGCGTGACAGAGCTCCTAGCTCACGCCACATCCTAAAGCACATTTTTTAGCACGCGTGACAGAGCTCCTAGCTCACGCCACATTTTTTAGCACGCGTGACAGAGCTCCTAGCTCACGCCACATTTTTTAGCACGCGTGACAGAGCTCCTAGCTCACGCCACATCCTAAAGCACATTTTTTAGCACGCGTGACAGAGCTCCTAGCTCACGCCACATTTTTTAGCACGCGTGACAGAGCTCCTAGCTCACGCCACATTTTTTAGCACGCATGACAGAGCTCCTAGCTCACGCCACATTCTAAAGCACGCGTGACAGAGCTCCTAGCTCACGCCACATCCTAAACTTAGCTTTTAAATTCCTTGGTCGGCATGAGAAGTTCCTTCCTTGTTGAGAGTGATCGCCACCTTGTTCACGTGCATCTGCAAATAAAATTTAATTTAATATTATCTAATTTTATTAAATAATATAGATCGAATAGGGCCATTACTAACGTTACTCATGAAACGTAAATTCAGTGGATATTATGATAGTAATTCTCCAAAATTGATATCGCTATCATGCATAAATGAAACGTACGCAAACGTAGCAGTAGAATTCAATACCAACTAATTTAAGGAAGAGATTAAAAAGACAAAAGTGGCGGATTATTTAGCAGGAATGCCATTAAAACGGCAGCAGAAATGTGAAGCAAATATGCCTAAATTCGATGTACTTACACTGAGGTCGCACTTACTTCAAGTTTAATTCGCAATTTATTGGCTTTGTGAGAAAATTCACACTAAATAATGAGTTACAAGAAATGAGAGGATATAATAAATGAGGAAATAAATTTCTGAGAAGGTAAACAAAGTAATGAAGTGTTCACACTCATGTAATCGTAAGTTATCGATCGGTAAGTCACCTTTACGTTGTCGTCGTTTTCCTCCTTCATGTCGAATCCTCTCGCTCGTCGAAGTCGTCTTATTCATTCTGGTCGCAGAGGGGCCACGGTAGATCGTCCGTGAGTGAGCGGCCATTCGTGATACTATAAACATTGATAGTATAACATTGATTAATTAATCAGCGATATAAGAGCAAGGATTACATTTAAATATTTATAGGAGGATGAACAAGGGAATATGAGGGAGTGATGATTCAAGACTGAGAAGCAAAGATGAAAGGCAGAACAGAAAACCTGGTATTTGCGATGAGAAGATATACAATCACTGAAGAATGGTTGCTGCGGCAATGCAAAAAGCAAACGGAAAACAGTGAAAAGGTCGTGATGAATGAGAAACCTAAGGTATTAAGGGCACATTTTCCAAAGGTCTCTAAAGGAGGTCAAATGAATTGAGAACAGGTATGTAGTTCCCAACAGGAAAGAGGAATACATAGGAAAATGCTGACAATATTGGACAATTCGTTAACAAACAAGTTCTGATTGACGGTTTACTTGCTCTGAATTTGCAATCTCGAAAGAGGACAGTATGTAGTAAGGTTGGCATTTCGGTGTTTGCAACGTTGCAATAGCGGTTCCCTAGGTAGCGCTACCGGTAGCAACGTTGCTACGGAGAGGCGAGGGTAGGGGGAGGGTAGCAACGTTGCAACGAGGGAAGGGAAGACCCTCTCATTTTTGCACGCTCTCTCGCCTATCTCTGCCCTTCCCTAGAGAGGTAGCAACGTTGCTACTCCCCCCTACCATTGCAACGTTGCAACGTCGTAATCGTTTAGCCAACCCTAGTATGTAGCATTCAAGAATAAATGATTATATCCACAATAAATAGTGAGGGAACGCCATCAAAGCAAATCGAAAAAAACGATGTGAATCATTTTGATTTATTTACAGCGAGGCCGCAATAAACTTAATCAATACCGTATACTAGGAAGATGAGCAATTCATTATATTTCGCCATTAAATCGTAATCAAATTTATTTTTATTAAATACTACTCATGTCGGCAAAATATAGATAATCGTTACAAACGACTTCGAAATAAACCAATTCAGGAGGCTCTTTCGAAAACAATTTATTTATTCTCAAGGAAGAAAATTTATATGAAAAAACGAGGACCAGAGAAACAGGACTAATTGAGTTGAAAACATATTGTAAGAGCGGTGTAACGACTATTCTACAGGCTAACTGTCGATCAATTGCATCGGTGCATAATCAATGAAACAAGTACAACACAAAAAATGGTGATATTTCTACATAGATACGAGCAAATTCCAGCCTAGGAGCAGCACATCGAGCGCCCGGAGATGGCACTTGTAGTCAACCAACTGCAAAGTTAAATTGTTTGTCTGATATAGGAAAACGAACACATCAACTCACCGATTAAATTGTTTTGTTCCATTTGTAGTAGAAGAATCTCACCCTGCTCCCACGCTTTGAGTCATCCAACTGCCGAAGTCATGCTCATTCTGAAAAAAGTAGCCAATGCTTCTCGCAAGTAAAGAATTTAAGGCTAATTTTGCGAGGCAGAAGGCGATTGCTTTCGCTCTCTACTACGGTGTGGTAGGTAGTCAAGAAGGCAATGCTTTTTCGCGTTTTTCAAGATGACCATCATTCCTCATTTGATCGGCTGGACAAAAGTTCTGCCAGAACAGATTGGGGACTTACACCCACAAGTTGAGCACCAGCCGAATAGATACGGTAGATTGTAATCTTCTAACAACTCAAACTATTTATCAATAAGGCTGTGCAGGTGGTGGATTAAAAATTGACGAGCGATTCTCCCATTAATCATTGCAGTTTTCAATATTTCACTTTTGGAAAGCAGGCTACGTTGATAGAACAAAAGGTGTCCTAAATCCATCTTACCTTTGGCGCCGTTATAATTTCAATTATTTTCTTGATGAGGAGGATGGTCTTTTACATTCTACTACTCTACTGGTTTCCTGCCCTATAACGATTGTATCACCTCTACGGAAATCTACCGTACCTCTTGAAGCAGTGTGGAGTTGCTTTAGTACAGAACGCGTCCGAGTGACGGCAATCATCCAACTGTAAAGTGAATTTTTTATTCACAAAGGATTTCGAAAACATTGACTCACCACGAAATCATCACGTGTCGCCCGCAATTGAAGGTCGTCCTGATTGAGTCATCCAGTCGCCGAAGTTGAACTGGTTCTGACATAGTAACCAATACCTCTCGTGAGAGAGATATTGGTTACTATTTCAGCGCGGCAGAGCTCCTAGCTCACGCCACATTTTTTTTAGCACGCGTGACAGAGCTCTAGCTCACGCCACATTTTTTAGCACGCGTGACAGAGCTCCTAGCTCACGCCACATTTTTAACACGCGTGACAGAGCTCCTAGCTCACGCCACATCCTAAAGCACATTTTTTAGCACGCGTGACAGAGCTCCTAGCTCACGCCACATTTTTTAGCACGCGTGACAGAGCCCCTAGCTCACGCCACATTTTTAGCACGCGTGACAGAGCTCCTAGCTCACGCCACATTTTTTAGCACGCGTGACAGAGCTCCTAGCTCACGCCACATCCTAAAGCACATTTTTTAGCACGCGTGACAGAGCTCCTAGCTCACGCCACATTTTTTAGCACGCGTGACAGAGCTCCTAGCTCACGCCACATTTTTTAGCACGCGTGACAGAGCTCCTAGCTCACGCCACATCCTAAAGCACATTTTTTAGCACGCGTGACAGAGCTCCTAGCTCACGCCACATTTTTAGCACGCGTGACAGAGCTCCTAGCTCACGCCACATTTTTTAGCACGCATGACAGAGCTCCTAGCTCACCCACATTCTAAAGCACGCGTGACAGAGCTCCTAGCTCACGCCACATCCTAAACTTAGCTTTTAAATTCCTTGGTCGGCATGAGAAGTTCCTTCCTTGTTGAGAGTGATCGCCACCTTGTTCACGTGCATCTGCAAATAAAATTTAATTTAATATTATCTAATTTTATTAAATAATATAGATCGAATAGGGCCATTACTAACGTTACTCAGAAACGTAAATTCAGTGGATATTATGATAGTAATTCTCCAAAATTGATATCGCTATCATGCATAAATGAAACGTACGCAAACGTAGCAGTAGAATTCAATACCAACTAATTTAAGGAAGAGATTAAAAAGACAAAAGTGGGGATTATTTAGCAGGAATGCCATTAAAACGGCAGCAGAAATGTGAAGCAAATATGCCTAAATTCGATGTACTTACACTGAGGTCGCACTTACTTCAAGTTTAATTCGCAATTATTGGCTTTGTGAGAAAATTCACACTAAATAATGAGTTACAAGAAATGAGAGGATATAATAAATGAGGAAATAAATTTCTGAGAAGGTAAACAAAGTAATGAAGTGTTCACACTCATGTAATCGTAAGTTATCGATCGGTAAGTCACCTTTACGTTGTCGTCGTTTCCTCCTTCATGTCGAATCCTCTCGCTCGTCGAAGTCGTCTTATTCATTCTGGTCGCAGAGGGGCCACGGTAGATCGTCCGTGAGTGAGCGGCCATTCGTGATACTATAAACATTGATAGTATAACATTGATTAATTAATCAGCGATATAAGAGCAAGGATTACATTTAAATATTTATAGGAGGATGAACAAGGGAATATGAGGGAGTGATGATTCAAGACTGAGAAGCAAAGATGAAAGGCAGAACAGAAAACCTGGTATTTGCGATGAGAAGATATACAATCACTGAAGAATGGTTGCTGCGGCAATGCAAAAAGCAAACGGAAAACAGTGAAAAGGTCGTGATGAATGAGAAACCTAAGGTATTAAGGGCACATTTTCCAAAGGTCTCTAAAGGAGGGTCAAATGAATTGAGAACAGGTATGTAGTTCCCAACAGGAAAGAGGAATACATAGGAAAATGCTGACAATATTGGACAATTCGTTAACAAACAAGTTCTGATTGACGGTTTACTTGCTCTGAATTTGCAATCTCGAAAGAGGACAGTATGTAGTAAGGTTGGCATTTCGGTGTTTGCAACGTTGCAATAGCGGTTCCCTAGGTAGCGCTACCGGTAGCAACGTTGCTACGGAGAGGCGAGGGTAGGGGGAGGGTAGCAACGTTGCAACGAGGGAAGGGAAGACCCTCTCATTTTTGCACGCTCTCTCGCCTATCTCTGCCTTCCCTAGAGAGGTAGCAACGTTGCTACTCCCCCCTACCATTGCAACGTTGCAACGTCGTAATCGTTTAGCCAACCCTAGTATGTAGCATTCAAGAATAAATGATTATATCCACAATAAATAGTGAGGGAACGCCATCAAAGCAAATCGAAAAAACGATGTGAATCATTTTGATTTATTTACAGCGAGGCCGCAATAAACTTAATCAATACCGTATACTAGGAAGATGAGCAATTCATTATATTTCGCCATTAAATCGTAATCAAATTTATTTTTATTAAATACTACTCATGTCGCAAAATATAGATAATCGTTACAAACGACTTCGAAATAACCAATTCAGGAGGCTCTTTCGAAACAATTTATTTTTCTCAAGGAAGAAAATTTATATGAAAAAACGAGGACCAGAGAAACAGGACTAATTGAGTTGAAAACATATTGTAAGAGCGGTGTAACGACTATTCTACAGGCTAACTGTCGATCAATTGCATCGGTGCATAATCAATGAAACAAGTACAACACAAAAATGGTGATATTTCTACATAGATACGAGCAAATTCCAGCCTAGGAGCAGCACATCGAGCGCCCGGAGATGGCACTTGTAGTCAACCAACTGCAAAGTTAAATTGTTTGTCTGATATAGGAAAACGAACACATCAACTCACCGATTAAATTGTTTTGTTCCATTTGTAGTAGAAGAATCTCACCCTGCTCCCACGCTTTGAGTCATCCAACTGCCGAAGTCATGCTCATTCTGAAAAAAGTAGCCAATGCTTCTCGCAAGTAAAGAATTTAAGGCTAATTTTGCGAGGCAGAAGGCGATTGCTTTCGCTCTCTACTACGGTGTGGTAGGTAGTCAAGAAGGCAATGCTTTTTCGCGTTTTTCAAGATGACCATCATTCCTCATTTGATCGGCTGGACAAAGTTCTGCCAGAACAGATTGGGGACTTACACCCACAAGTTGAGCACCAGCCGAATAGATACGTAGATTGTAATCTTCTAACAACTCAAACTATTTATCAATAAGGCTGTGCAGGTGGTGGATTAAAAATTGACGAGCGATTCTCCCATTAATCATTGCAGTTTTCAATATTTCACTTTTGGAAAGCAGGCTACGTTGATAGAACAAAAGGTGTCCTAATCCATCTTACCTTTGGCGCCGTTATAATTTCAATTATTTTCTTGATGAGGAGGATGGTCTTTTACATTCTACTACTCTACTGGTTTCCTGCCCTATAACGATTGTATCACTCTACGGAAATCTACCGTACCTCTTGAAGCAGTGTGGAGTTGCTTTAGTACAGAACGCGTCCGAGTGACGGCAATCATCCAACTGTAAAGTGAATTTTTTTATTCACAAAGGATTTCGAAAACATTGACTCACCCACGAAATCATCACGTGTCGCCCGCAATTGAAGGTCGTCCTGATTGAGTCATCCAGTCGCCGAGTTGAACTGGTTCTGACATAGTAACCAATACCTCTCGTGAGAGAGATATTGGTTACTATTTCAGCGCGGCAGAGCTCCTAGCTCACGCCACATTTTTTTAGCACGCGTGACAGAGCTCCTAGCTCACGCCACATTTTTTAGCACGCGTGACAGAGCTCCTAGCTCACGCCACATTTTTTTAGCACGCGTGACAGAGCTCCTAGCTCACGCCACATCCTAAAGCACATTTTTTAGCACGCGTGACAGAGCTCCTAGCTCACGCCACATTTTTTAGCACGCGTGACAGAGCCCCTAGCTCACGCCACATTTTTTAGCACGCGTGACAGAGCTCCTAGCTCACGCCACATTTTTTAGCACGCGTGACAGAGCTCCTAGCTCACGCCACATCCTAAAGCACATTTTTTAGCACGCGTGACAGAGCTCCTAGCTCGCGCCACATTTTTTTTTAGCACGCGTGACAGAGCTCCTAGCTCACGCCACATTTTTTAGCACGCGTGACAGAGCTCCTAGCTCACGCCACATCCTAAAGCACGCGTGACAGAGCTCCTAGCTCACGCCACATCCTAAAGCACATTTTTAGCACGCGTGACAGAGCTCCTAGCTCACGCCACATTTTTTAGCAAGCGTGACAGAGCTCCTAGCTCACGCCACATTTTTAGCACGCGTGACAGAGCTCCTAGCTCACGCCACATTTTTTAGCACGCGTGACAGAGCTCCTAGCTCACGCCACATTTTTTAGCACGCGTGACAGAGCTCCTAGCTCACGCCACATCCTAAAGCACATTTTTTAGCACGCGTGACAGAGCTCCTAGCTCACGCCACATTTTTTAGCAAGCGTGACAGAGCTCCTAGCTCACGCCACATTTTTTAGCACGCGTGACAGAGCTCCTAGCTCACGCCACATCCTAAAGCACATTTTTTAGCACGCGTGACAGAGCTCCTAGCTCACGCCACATTTTTTAGCAAGCGTGACAGAGCTCCTAGCTCACGCCACATTTTTTAGCAAGCGTGACAGAGCTCCTAGCTCACGCCACATTTTTTAGCAAGCGTGACAGAGCTCCTAGCTCACGCCACATTTTTTAGCACGCGTGACAGAGCTCCTAGCTCACGCCACATTTTTTAGCACGCGTGACAGAGCTCCTAGCTCACGCCACATTTTTTAGCACGCGTGACAGAGCTCCTAGCTCACGCCACATTTTTTAGCACGCGTGACAGAGCTCCTAGCTCACGCCACATTTTTTAGCACGCGTGACAGAGCTCCTAGCTCACGCCACATTTTTTAGCACGCGTGACAGAGCTCCTAGCTCACGCCACATCCTAAAGCACATTTTTTAGCACGCGTGACAGAGCCCCTAGCTCACGCTACATTTTTAGCACGCGTGACAGAGCTCCTAGCTCACGCCACATCCTAAAGCACATTTTTAGCACGCGTGACAGAGCTCCTAGCTCACGCCACATTTTTTAGCAAGTGTGACAGAGCTCCTAGCTCACGCCACATTTTTTAGCACGCGTGACAGAGCTCCTAGCTCACGCCACATCCTAAAGCACATTTTTTAGCACGCGTGACAGAGCTCCTAGCTCACGCCACATTTTTTAGCACGCGTGACAGAGCTCCTAGCTCACGCCACATCCTAAAGCACATTTTTTAGCACGCGTGACAGAGCTCCTAGCTCACGCCACATTTTTAGCACGCGTGACAGAGCTCCTAGCTCACGCCACATACTAAAGCACATTTTTAGCACGCGTGACAGAGCTCCTAGCTCACGCCACATCCTAAAGCACATTTTTTAGCACGCGTGACAGAGCTCCTAGCTCACGCCACATTTTTTTAGCACGCGTGACAGAGCTCCTAGCTCACGCCACATCCTAAAGCACATTTTTAGCACGCGTGACAGAGCTCCTAGCTCACGCCACATTTTTTAGCACGCGTGACAGAGCTCCTAGCTCACGCCACATACTAAAGCACATTTTTTAGCACGCGTGACAGAGCTCCTAGCTCACGCCACATACTAAAGCACATTTTTTAGCACGCGTGACAGAGCTCCTAGCTCACGCCACATTTTTTAGCAAGCGTGACAGAGCTCCTAGCTCACGCCACATTTTTAGCACGCGTGACAGAGCTCCTAGCTCACGCCACATTTTTTAGCACGCGTGACAGAGCTCCTAGCTCACGCCACATCCTAAAGCACATTTTTTAGCACGCGTGACAGAGCTCCTAGCTCACGCCACATTTTTTAGCACGCGTGACAGAGCTCCTAGCTCACGCCACATCCTAAAGCACATTTTTTAGCACGCGTGACAGAGCTCCTAGCTCACGCCACATTTTTTAGCACGCGTGACAGAGCTCCTAGCTCACGCCACATACTAAAGCACATTTTTTAGCACGCGTGACAGAGCTCCTAGCTCACGCCACATCCTAAAGCACATTTTTTAGCACGCGTGACAGAGCTCCTAGCTCACGCCACATTTTTTAGCACGCGTGACAGAGCTCCTAGCTCACGCCACATCCTAAAGCACATTTTTTAGCACGCGTGACAGAGCTCCTAGCTCACGCCACATTTTTAGCAAGCGTGACAGAGCTCCTAGCTCACGCCACATTTTTAGCAAGCGTGACAGAGCTCCTAGCTCACGCCACATTTTTTAGCAAGCGTGACAGAGCTCCTAGCTCACGCCACATTTTTTAGCACGCGTGACAGAGCTCCTAGCTCACGCCACATTTTTTTAGCAAGCGTGACAGAGCTCCTAGCTCACGCCACATTTTTTAGCAAGCGTGACAGAGCTCCTAGCTCACGCCACATTTTTTAGCAAGCGTGACAGAGCTCCTAGCTCACGCCACATTTTTTAGCACGCGTGACAGAGCTCCTAGCTCACGCCACATTTTTTAGCACGCGTGACAGAGCTCCTAGCTCACGCCACATTTTTTAGCACGCGTGACAGAGCTCCTAGCTCACGCCACATTTTTTAGCACGCGTGACAGAGCTCCTAGCTCACGCCACATCCTAAGCACATTTTTTAGCACGCGTGACAGAGCCCCTAGCTCACGCTACATTTTTTAGCACGCGTGACAGAGCTCCTAGCTCACGCCACATCCTAAAGCACATTTTTAGCACGCGTGACAGAGCTCCTAGCTCACGCCACATTTTTTAGCAAGTGTGACAGAGCTCCTAGCTCACGCCACATTTTTTTAGCACGCGTGACAGAGCTCCTAGCTCACGCCACATCCTAAAGCACATTTTTTAGCACGCGTGACAGAGCTCCTAGCTCACGCCACATTTTTTAGCACGCGTGACAGAGCTCCTAGCTCACGCCACATCCTAAAGCACATTTTTTAGCACGCGTGACAGAGCTCCTAGCTCACGCCACATTTTTTAGCACGCGTGACAGAGCTCCTAGCTCACGCCACATACTAAAGCACATTTTTAGCACGCGTGACAGAGCTCCTAGCTCACGCCACATCCTAAAGCACATTTTTTAGCACGCGTGACAGAGCTCCTAGCTCACGCCACATTTTTTTAGCACGCGTGACAGAGCTCCTAGCTCACGCCACATCCTAAAGCACATTTTTAGCACGCGTGACAGAGCTCCTAGCTCACGCCACATTTTTTAGCACGCGTGACAGAGCTCCTAGCTCACGCCACATACTAAAGCACATTTTTTAGCACGCGTGACAGAGCTCCTAGCTCACGCCACATACTAAAGCACATTTTTTAGCACGCGTGACAGAGCTCCTAGCTCACGCCACATTTTTTAGCAAGCGTGACAGAGCTCCTAGCTCACGCCACATTTTTTAGCACGCGTGACAGAGCTCTAGCTCACGCCACATTTTTTAGCACGCGTGACAGAGCTCCTAGCTCACGCCACATCCTAAAGCACATTTTTTAGCACGCGTGACAGAGCTCCTAGCTCACGCCACATTTTTTAGCACGCGTGACAGAGCTCCTAGCTCACGCCACATCCTAAAGCACATTTTTTAGCACGCGTGACAGAGTTCCTAGCTCACGCCACATTTTTTAGCACGCGTGACAGAGCTCCTAGCTCACGCCACATACTAAGCACATTTTTTAGCACGCGTGACAGAGCTCCTAGCTCACGCCACATCCTAAAGCACATTTTTAGCACGCGTGACAGAGCTCCTAGCTCACGCCACATTTTTTAGCACGCGTGACAGAGCTCCTAGCTCACGCCACATACTAAAGCACATTTTTTAGCACGCGTGACAGAGCTCCTAGCTCACGCCACATCCTAAAGCACATTTTTTAGCACGCGTGACAGAGCTCCTAGCTCACGCCACATTTTTTTAGCACGCGTGACAGAGCTCCTAGCTCACGCCACATCCTAAAGCACATTTTTAGCACGCGTGACAGAGCTCCTAGCTCACGCCACATCCTAAGCACATTTTTTAGCACGCGTGACAGAGCTCCTAGCTCACGCCACATCCTAAAGCACATTTTTTAGCACGCGTGACAGAGCTCCTAGCTCACGCCACATCCTAAAGCACATTTTTAGCACGCGTGACAGAGCTCCTAGCTCACGCCACATCCTAAAGCACATTTTTTAGCACGCGTGACAGAGCTCCTAGCTCACGCCACATTTTTTTTAGCACGCGTGACAGAGCTCCTAGCTCACGCCACATCCTAAAGCACATTTTTTAGCACGCGTGACAGAGCTCCTAGCTCACGCCACATCCTAAAGCACATTTTTTAGCACGCGTGACAGAGCTCCTAGCTCACGCCACATTCTAAAGCACATTTTTAGCACGCGTGACAGAGCTCCTAGCTCACGCCACATCCTAAAGCACATTTTTTAGCACGCGTGACAGAGCTCCTAGCTCACGCCACATTTTTTTAGCACGCGTGACAGAGCTCCTAGCTCACGCCACATCCTAAAGCACATTTTTAGCACGCGTGACAGAGCTCCTAGCTCACGCCACATTTTTTAGCACGTGTGACAGAGCTCCTAGCTCACGCCACATCCTAAAGCACATTTTTAGCACGCGTGACAGAGCTCCTAGCTCACGCCACATCCTAAAGCACATTTTTTAGCACGCGTGACAGAGCTCCTAGCTCACGCCACATCCTAAAGCACGCGTGACAGAGCTCCTAGCTCACGCCACATTTTTTAACACGCGTGACAGAGCTCCTAGCTCACGCCACATTTTTTTAGCACGCGTGACAGAGCTCCTAGCTCACGCCACATCCTAAAGCACATTTTTTAGCACGCGTGACAGAGCTCCTAGCTCACGCCACATCCTAAAGCACATTTTTTAGCACGCGTGACAGAGCTCCTAGCTCACGCCACATTTTTTAGCACGCGTGACAGAGCTCCTAGCTCACGCCACATCCTAAAGCACATTTTTTAGCACGCGTGACAGAGCTCCTAGCTCACGCCACATTTTTTAGCACGTGTGACAGAGCTCCTAGCTCACGCCACATCCTAAGCACATTTTTAGCACGCGTGACAGAGCTCCTAGCTCACGCCACATCCTAAAGCACATTTTTTAGCACGCGTGACAGAGCTCCTAGCTCACGCCACATCCTAAAGCACATTTTTTAGCACGCGTGACAGAGCTCCTAGCTCACGCCACATCCTAAAGCACATTTTTTAGCACGCGTGACAGAGCTCCTAGCTCACGCCACATTCTAAAGCACATTTTTTAGCACGCGTGACAGAGCTCCTAGCTCACGCCACATCCTAAAGCACATTTTTAGCACGCGTGACAGAGCTCCTAGCTCACGCCACATTTTTTTAGCACGCGTGACAGAGCTCCTAGCTCACGCCACATCCTAAAGCACATTTTTAGCACGCGTGACAGAGCTCCTAGCTCACGCCACATTTTTTAGCACTGTGACAGAGCTCCTAGCTCACGCCACATCCTAAAGCACATTTTTAGCACGCGTGACAGAGCTCCTAGCTCACGCCACATCCTAAAGCACATTTTTTAGCACGCGTGACAGAGCTCCTAGCTCACGCCACATCCTAAAGCACGCGTGACAGAGCTCCTAGCTCACGCCACATTTTTTTAACACGCGTGACAGAGCTCCTAGCTCACGCCACATTTTTTAGCACGCGTGACAGAGCTCCTAGCTCACGCCACATCCTAAAGCACATTTTTTAGCACGCGTGACAGAGCTCCTAGCTCACGCCACATTTTTTAGCACGCGTGACAGAGCTCCTAGCTCACGCCACATACTAAAGCACATTTTTTAGCACGCGTGACAGAGCTCCTAGCTCACGCCACATCCTAAAGCACATTTTTTAGCACGCGTGACAGAGCTCCTAGCTCACGCCACATTTTTTTAGCACGCGTGACAGAGCTCCTAGCTCACGCCACATCCTAAAGCATTTTTAGCACGCGTGACAGAGCTCCTAGCTCACGCCACATCCTAAAGCACATTTTTAGCACGCGTGACAGAGCTCCTAGCTCACGCCACATCCTAAAGCACATTTTTTTAGCACGCGTGACAGAGCTCCTAGCTCACGCCACATCCTAAAGCACATTTTTAGCACGCGTGACAGAGCTCCTAGCTCACGCCACATCCTAAAGCACATTTTTTAGCACGCGTGACAGAGCTCCTAGCTCACGCCACATTTTTTTAGCACGCGTGACAGAGCTCCTAGCTCACGCCACATCCTAAAGCACATTTTTTAGCACGCGTGACAGAGCTCCTAGCTCACGCCACATCCTAAAGCACATTTTTTAGCACGCGTGACAGAGCTCCTAGCTCACGCCACATTCTAAAGCACATTTTTTAGCACGCGTGACAGAGCTCCTAGCTCACGCCACATCCTAAAGCACATTTTTTAGCACGCGGACAGAGCTCCTAGCTCACGCCACATTTTTTTAGCACGCGTGACAGAGCTCCTAGCTCACGCCACATCCTAAGCACATTTTTTAGCACGCGTGACAGAGCTCCTAGCTCACGCCACATTTTTTAGCACGCGTGACAGAGCTCCTAGCTCACGCCACATCCTAAAGCACATTTTTAGCACGCGTGACAGAGCTCCTAGCTCACGCCACATCCTAAAGCACATTTTTTAGCACGCGTGACAGAGCTCCTAGCTCACGCCACATTTTTTAACACGCGTGACAGAGCTCCTAGCTCACGCCACATTTTTTAGCACGCGTGACAGAGCTCCTAGCTCACGCCACATTTTTTAGCACGCGTGACAGAGCTCCTAGCTCACGCCACATTTTTTAGCACGCGTGACAGAGCTCCTAGCTCACGCCACATCCTAAAGCACGCGTGACAGAGCTCCTAGCTCACGCCACATTTTTTAGCACGCGTGACAGAGCTCCTAGCTCACGCCACATCCTAAAGCACATTTTTTAGCACGCGTGACAGAGCTCCTAGCTCACGCCACATTTTTAACACGCGTGACAGAGCTCCTAGCTCACGCACATTTTTTAGCACGCGTGACAGAGCTCCTAGCTCACGCCACATTTTTTAGCACGCGTGACAGAGCTCCTAGCTCACGCCACATTTTTTAGCACGCGTGACAGAGCTCCTAGCTCACGCCACATACTAAAGCACATTTTTTAGCACGCGTGACAGAGCTCCTAGCTCACGCCACATCCTAAAGCACATTTTTAGCACGCGTGACAGAGCTCCTAGCTCACGCACATTTTTTTAACACGCGTGACAGAGCTCCTAGCTCACGCCACATTTTTTTTAGCACGCGTGACAGAGCTCCTAGCTCACGCCACATCCTAAAGCACATTTTTAGCACGCGTGACAGAGCTCCTAGCTCACGCCACATCCTAAAGCACATTTTTTAGCACGCGTGACAGAGCTCCTAGCTCACGCCACATCCTAAAGCACATTTTTTAGCACGCGTGACAGAGCTCCTAGCTCACGCCACATCCTAAAGCACATTTTTTAGCACGCGTGACAGAGCTCCTAGCTCACGCCACATTTTTTTTAGCACGCGTGACAGAGCTCCTAGCTCACGCCACATCCTAAAGCACATTTTTTAGCACGCGTGACAGAGCTCCTAGCTCACGCCACATCCTAAAGCACATTTTTTAGCACGCGTGACAGAGCTCCTAGCTCACGCCACATTCTAAAGCACATTTTTTAGCACGCGTGACAGAGCTCCTAGCTCACGCCACATCCTAAAGCACATTTTTTAGCACGCGTGACAGAGCTCCTAGCTCACGCCACATTTTTTTAGCACGCGTGACAGAGCTCCTAGCTCACGCCACATCCTAAAGCACATTTTTTAGCACGCGTGACAGAGCTCCTAGCTCACGCCACATTTTTAGCACGCGTGACAGAGCTCCTAGCTCACGCCACATCCTAAAGCACATTTTTAGCACGCGTGACAGAGCTCCTAGCTCACGCCACATCCTAAAGCACATTTTTTAGCACGCGTGACAGAGCTCCTAGCTCACGCCACATTTTTTAACACGCGTGACAGAGCTCCTAGCTCACGCCACATTTTTTAGCACGCGTGACAGAGCTCCTAGCTCACGCCACATTTTTAGCACGCGTGACAGAGCTCCTAGCTCACGCCACATTTTTTAGCACCGTGACAGAGCTCCTAGCTCACGCCACATCCTAAAGCACGCGTGACAGAGCTCCTAGCTCACGCCACATTTTTTAGCACGCTGACAGAGCTCCTAGCTCACGCCACATCCTAAAGCACATTTTTTAGCACGCGTGACAGAGCTCCTAGCTCACGCCACATTTTTTAACACGCGTGACAGAGCTCCTAGCTCACGCCACATTTTTTAGCACGCGTGACAGAGCTCCTAGCTCACGCCACATTTTTAGCACGCGTGACAGAGCTCCTAGCTCACGCCACATTTTTTAGCACGCGTGACAGAGCTCCTAGCTCACGCCACATACTAAAGCACATTTTTTAGCACGCGTGACAGAGCTCCTAGCTCACGCCACATCCTAAAGCACATTTTTTAGCACGCGTGACAGAGCTCCTAGCTCACGCCACATTTTTAAACACGCGTGACAGAGCTCCTAGCTCACGCCACATTTTTTAGCACGCGTGACAGAGCTCCTAGCTCACGCCACATTTTTTAGCACGCGTGACAGAGCTCCTAGCTCACGCCACATTTTTTAGCACGCGTGACAGAGCTCCTAGCTCACGCCACATCCTAAAGCACGCGTGACAGAGCTCCTAGCTCACGCCACATTTTTTTTAGCACGCGTGACAGAGCTCCTAGCTCACGCCACATCCTAAAGCACATTTTTAGCACGCGTGACAGAGCTCCTAGCTCACGCCACATCCTAAAGCACATTTTTTAGCACGCGTGACAGAGCTCCTAGCTCACGCCACATTCTAAAGCACATTTTTTAGCACGCGTGACAGAGCTCCTAGCTCACGCCACATCCTAAAGCACATTTTTTAGCACGCGTGACAGAGCTCCTAGCTCACGCCACATTTTTTTAGCACGCGTGACAGAGCTCCTAGCTCACGCCACATCCTAAAGCACATTTTTTAGCACGCGTGACAGAGCTCCTAGCTCACGCCACATTTTTTAGCACGCGTGACAGAGCTCCTAGCTCACGCCACATCCTAAAGCACATTTTAGCACGCGTGACAGAGCTCCTAGCTCACGCCACATCCTAAAGCACATTTTTTAGCACGCGTGACAGAGCTCCTAGCTCACGCCACATTTTTTAACACGCGTGACAGAGCTCCTAGCTCACGCCACATTTTTTAGCACGCGTGACAGAGCTCCTAGCTCACGCCACATTTTTAGCACGCGTGACAGAGCTCCTAGCTCACGCCACATTTTTTAGCACGCGTGACAGAGCTCCTAGCTCACGCCACATCCTAAAGCACGCGTGACAGAGCTCCTAGCTCACGCCACATTTTTAGCACGCGTGACAGAGCTCCTAGCTCACGCCACATCCTAAAGCACGCGTGACAGAGCTCCTAGCTCACGCCACATTTTTAGCACGCGTGACAGAGCTCCTAGCTCACGCCACATTTTTTAGCACGCATGACAGAGCTCCTAGCTCACGCCACATTCTAAAGCACGCGTGACAGAGCTCCTAGCTCACGCCACATCCTAAACTTAGCTTTTAAATTCCTTGGTCGGCATGAGAAGTTCCTTCCTTGTTGAGAGTGATCGCCACCTTGTTCACGTGCATCTGCAAATAAAATTTAATTTATAATATCTAATTTTATTAAATAATATAGATCGAATAGGGCCATTACTAACGTTACTCATGAAACGTAAATTCAGTGATATTATGATAGTAATTCTCCAAAATTGATATCGCTATCATGCATAAATGAAACGTACGCAAACGTAGCAGTAGAATTCAATACCAACTAATTTAAGGAAGAGATTAAAAAGACAAAAGTGGCGGATTATTTAGCAGGAATGCCATTAAAACGGCAGCAGAAATGTGAAGCAAATATGCCTAAATTCGATGTACTTACACTGAGGTCGCACTTACTTCAAGTTTAATTCGCAATTTATTGGCTTTGTGAGAAAATTCACACTAAATAATGAGTTACAAGAAATGAGAGGATATAATAAATGAGGAAATAAATTTCTGAGAAGGTAAACAAAGTAATGAAGTGTTCACACTCATGTAATCGTAAGTTATCGATCGGTAAGTCACCTTTACGTTGTCGTCGTTTTCCTCCTTCATGTCGAATCCTCTCGCTCGTCGAAGTCGTCTTATTCATTCTGGTCGCAGAGGGGCCACGGTAGATCGTCCGTGAGTGAGCGGCCATTCGTGATACTATAACATTGATAGTATAACATTGATTAATTAATCAGCGATATAAGAGCAAGGATTACATTTAATATTTTATAGGAATGAACAAGGGAATATGAGGGAGTGATGATTCAAGACTGAGAAGCAAAGATGAAAGGCAGAACAGAAAACCTGGTATTTGCGATGAGAAGATATACAATCACTGAAGAATGGTTGCTGCGGCAATGCAAAAGCAAACGGAAAACAGTGAAAAGGTCGTGATGAATGAGAAACCTAAGGTATTAAGGGCACATTTTCCAAAGGTCTCTAAAGGAGGGTCAAATGAATTGAGAACAGGTATGTAGTTTCCAACAGGAAAGAGGAATACATAGGAAAATGCTGACAATATTGGACAATTCGTTACAAACAAGTTTCTGATTGACGTTTTACTTGCTCTGAATTTGCAATCTCGAAAGAGGACAGTATGTAGTAAGGTTGGCATTTCGGTGTTTGCAACGTTGCAATAGCGGTTCCCTAGGTAGCGCTACCGGTAGCAACGTTGCTACGGAGAGGCGAGGGTAGGGGAGGGTAGCAACGTTGCAACGAGGGAAGGAAGACCCTCTCATTTTTGCACGCTCTCTCGCCTATCTCTGCCCTTCCCTAGAGAGGTAGCAACGTTGCTACTCCCCCTACCATTGCAACGTTGCAATGTCGTAATCGTTTAGCCAACCTAGTATGTAGCATTCAAGAATAAATGATTATATCCACAATAAATAGTGAGGGAACGCCATCAAAGCAAATCGAAAAAACGATGTGAATCATTTGATTTATTTACAGCGAGGCCGCAATAAACTTAATCAATACCGTATACTAGGAAGATGAGCATTCATTATATTTCGCCATTAGATCGTAATCAAATTTATTTTTATTAAATACTACTCATGTCGGCAAATATATAATCGTTACAAACGACTTCGAATAAACCAATTCAGGAGGCTCTTTCGAAAACAATTTATTTATTCTCAAGGAAGAAATTTATATGAAAAACGAGGACCAGAGAAACAGGACTAATTAGTTGAAACATATGTAAGAGCGGTTGTACGACTATTCTACAGGCTAACTGTCGATCAATTGCATCGGTGCATAATCAATGAAACAAGTACAACACAAAAATGGTGATATTTCTACATAGATACGAGCAAATTCCAGCTAGGAGCAGCACATCGAGCGCCCGAGATGGCACTTGTAGTCAACCAACTGCAAAGTTAAATTGTTTGTCTGATATAGGAAAACGAACCATCAACTCACCGATTAAATTGTTTTGGTTCCATTTGTGTAGAAGAATCTCACCCTGCTCCCACGCTTTGAGTCATCCAACTGCCGAAGTCATGCTCATTCTGAAAAAGTAGCCAATGCTTCTCGCAAGTAAAGAATTTAAGGCTAATTTTGCGAGGCAGAAGGCGATTGCTTTCGCTCTCTACTACGGTGTGGTAGGTAGTCAAGAAGGCAATGCTTTTTCGCGTTTTTCAAGATGACCATCATTCCTCATTTGATCGGCTGGACAAAAGTTCTGCCAGAACAGATTGGGGACTTACACCCACAAGTTGAGCACCAGCCGAATAGATACGGTAGATTGTAATCTTCTAACAACTCAAACTATTTATCATAAGGCTGTGCAGGTGTGGATTAAAAATTGACGAGCGATTCTCCCATTAATCATTGCAGTTTTCAATATTTCACTTTTGGAAAGCAGGCAACGTTGATAGAACAAAGGTGTCCTAAATCCAGCTTACCTTTGGCGCCGTTATAATTTCAATTATTTTCTTGATGAGGAGGATGGTCTTTTACATTCTACTACTCTACTGGTTTCCTGCCCTATAACGATTGTATCACCTCTACGGAAATCTACCGTACCTCTTGAAGCAGTGTGGAGTTGCTTTAGTACAGAACGCGTCCGATGACGGCAATCATCCAACTGTAAAGTGAATTTTTTTATTCACAAAGGATTTCGAAAACATTGACTCACCCACGAAATCATCACGTGTCGCCCGCAATTGAAGGTCGTCCTGATTGAGTCATCCAGTCGCCGAAGTTGAACTGGTTCTGACATAGTAACCAATACTCTCGTGAGAGAGATATTGGTTACTATTTCAGCGCGGCAGAGCTCCTAGCTCACGCCACATTTTTTTTAGCACGCGTGACAGAGCTCCTAGCTCACGCCACATTTTTTAGCACGCGTGACAGAGCTCCTAGCTCACGCCACATTTTTAGCACGCGTGACAGAGCTCCTAGCTCACGCCACATCCTAAAGCACATTTTTTAGCACGCGTGACAGAGCTCCTAGCTCACGCCACATTTTTTAGCACGCGTGACAGAGCCCCTAGCTCACGCCACATTTTTTAGCACGCGTGACAGAGCTCCTAGCTCACGCCACATTTTTTAGCACGCGTGACAGAGCTCCTAGCTCACGCCACATCCTAAAGCACATTTTTTAGCACGCGTTGACAGAGCTCCTAGCTCGCGCCACATTTTTTTTAGCACGCGTGACAGAGCTCCTAGCTCACGCCATCCTAAAGCACGCGTGACAGAGCTCCTAGCTCACGCCACATTTTTTAGCACGCGTGACAGAGCTCCTTCTCACGCCACATCCTAAAGCACGCGTGACAGAGCTCCTAGCTCACGCCACATTTTTTAGCACGCGTGACAGAGCTCCTAGCTCGCGCCACATTTTTTTAGCACGCGTGACAGAGCTCCTAGCTCACGCCACATCCTAAAGCACGCGTGACAGAGCTCCTAGCTCACGCCACATTTTTTAGCACGCGTGACAGAGCTCCTAGCTCACGCCACATCCTAAAGCACATTTTTTAGCACGCGTGACAGAGCTCCTAGCTCACGCCACATTTTTTAGCAAGCGTGACAGAGCTCCTAGCTCACGCCACATTTTTTAGCACGCGTGACAGAGCTCCTAGCTCACGCCACATTTTTTAGCACGCGTGACAGAGCTCCTAGCTCACGCCACATTTTTTAGCACGCGTGACAGAGCTCCTAGCTCACGCCACATTTTTTAGCACGCGTGACAGAGCTCCTAGCTCACGCCACATTTTTTTAGCACGCGTGACAGAGCTCCTAGCTCACGCCACATTTTTTAGCACGCGTGACAGAGCTGCTAGCTCACGCACATCCTAAAGCACATTTTTAGCACGCGTGACAGAGCCCCTAGCTCACGCCACATTTTTAGCACGCGTGACAGAGCTCCTAGCTCACGCCACATCCTAAAGCACATTTTAGCACGCGTGACAGAGCTCCTAGCTCACGCCACATTTTTTAGCAGCGTGACAGAGCTCCTAGCTCACGCCACATTTTTTAGCACGCGTGACAGAGCTCCTAGCTCACGCCACATTTTTTAGCACGCGTGACAGAGCTCCTAGCTCACGCCACATTTTTAGCACGCGTGACGAGCTCCTAGCTCACGCCACATTTTTTAGCACGCGTGACAGAGCTCCTAGCTCACGCCACATCCTAAAGCATTTTTTAGCACGCGTGACAGAGCCCCTAGCTCACGCCAATTTTTTTAGCACGCGTGACAGAGCTCCTAGCTCACGCCACATCCTAAAGCCATTTTTTAGCACGCGTGACAGAGCTCCTAGCTCACGCCACATTTTTTAGCAAGCGTGACAGAGCTCCTAGCTCACGCCACATTTTTTAGCACGCGTGACAGAGCTCCTAGCTCACGCCACATTTTTTAGCACGCGTGACAGAGCTCCTAGCTCACGCCACATCCTAAAGCACATTTTTTAGCACGCGTGACAGAGCTCCTAGCTCACGCCACATCCTAAAGCACATTTTTAGCACGCGTGACAGAGCTCCTAGCTCACGCCACATTTTTTAGCACGCGTGACAGAGCTCCTAGCTCACGCCACATCCTAAAGCAATTTTTTAGCACGCGTGACAGAGCTCCTAGCTCACGCCACATTTTTTAGCACGCGTGACAGAGCTCCTAGCTCACGCCACATACTAAAGCACATTTTTTAGCACGCGTGACAGAGCTCCTAGCTCACGCCACATCCTAAAGCACATTTTTTAGCACGCGTGACAGAGCTCCTAGCTCACGCCACATTTTTTTAGCACGCGTGACAGAGCTCCTACTCACGCCACATCCTAAAGCACATTTTTTAGCACGCGTGACAGAGCTCCTAGCTCACGCCACATCCTAAAGCACATTTTTTAGCACGCGTGACAGAGCTCCTAGCTCACGCCCATCCTAAAGCACATTTTTAGCACGCGTGACAGAGCTCCTAGCTCACGCCACATCCTAAAGCACATTTTTTAGCACGCGTGACAGAGCTCCTAGCTCACGCCACATTTTTTTTAGCACGCGTGACAGAGCTCCTAGCTCACGCACATCCTAAAGCACATTTTTTAGCACGCGTGACAGAGCTCCTAGCTCACGCCACATCCTAAAGCACATTTTTTAGCACGCGTGACAGAGCTCCTAGCTCCGCCACATTCTAAAGCACATTTTTTAGCACGCGTGACAGAGCTCCTAGCTCACGCCACATTTTTTAGCAGCGTGACAGAGCTCCTAGCTCACGCCACATTTTTTAGCACGCGTGACAGAGCTCCTAGCTCACGCCACATTTTTTAGCACGCGTGACAGAGCTCCTAGCTCACGCCACATTTTTAGCACGCGTGACAGAGCTCCTAGCTCACGCCACATTTTTAGCACGCGTGACAGAGCTCCTAGCTCACGCCACATTTTTTAGCACGCGTGACAGAGCTCCTAGCTCACGCCACATTTTTTTAGCACGCGTGACAGAGCTCCTAGCTCACGCCACATTTTTTAGCACGCGTGACAGAGCTCCTAGCTCACGCCACATCCTAAAGCACATTTTTAGCACGCGTGACAGAGCCCTAGCTCACGCCACATTTTTTAGCACGCGTGACAGAGCTCCTAGCTCACGCCACATCCTAAAGCACATTTTTAGCACGCGTGACAGAGCTCCTAGCTCACGCCACATTTTTTAGCAAGCGTGACAGAGCTCCTAGCTCACGCCACATTTTTTAGCACGCGTGACAGAGCTCCTAGCTCACGCCACATTTTTTAGCACGCGTGACAGAGCTCCTAGCTCACGCCACATCCTAAAGCACATTTTTTAGCACGCGTGACAGAGCTCCTAGCTCACGCCACATCCTAAAGCACATTTTTTAGCACGCGTGACAGAGCTCCTAGCTCACGCCACATTTTTTAGCACGCGTGACAGAGCTCCTAGCTCACGCCACATCCTAAAGCACATTTTTTAGCACGCGTGACAGAGCTCCTAGCTCACGCCACATTTTTTTAGCACGCGTGACAGAGCTCCTAGCTCACGCCACATACTAAAGCACATTTTTTAGCACGCGTGACAGAGCTCCTAGCTCACGCCACATACTAAAGCACATTTTTTAGCACGCGTGACAGAGCTCCTAGCTCACGCCACATTTTTTAGCACGCGTGACAGAGCTCCTAGCTCACGCACATCCTAAAGCACATTTTTAGCACGCGTGACAGAGCTCCTAGCTCACGCCACATCCTAACACATTTTTTAGCACGCGTGACAGAGCTCCTAGCTCACGCCACATCCTAAAGCACATTTTTTAGCACGCGTGACAGAGCTCCTAGCTCACGCCACATCCTAAAGCACATTTTTTAGCACGCGTGACAGAGCTCCTAGCTCACGCCACATTTTTTTAGCACGCGTGACAGAGCTCCTAGCTCACGCCACATCCTAAGCACATTTTTAGCACGCGTGACAGAGCTCCTAGCTCACGCCACATCCTAAAGCACATTTTTTAGCACGCGTGACAGAGCTCCTAGCTCACGCCACATTCTAAAGCACATTTTTTAGCACGCGGACAGAGCTCCTAGCTCACGCACATCCTAAAGCACATTTTTTAGCACGCGTGACAGAGCTCCTAGCTCACGCCACATTTTTTTAGCACGCGTGACAGAGCTCCTAGCTCACGCCACATCCTAAAGCACATTTTTTAGCACGCGTGACAGAGCTCCTAGCTCACGCCACATCCTAAAGCACATTTTTTAGCACGCGTGACAGAGCTCCTAGCTCACGCCACATTTTTTAGCACGCGTGACAGAGCTCCTAGCTCACGCCACATCCTAAAGCACGCGTGACAGAGCTCCTAGCTCACGCCACATTTTTTAGCACGCGTGACAGAGCTCCTAGCTCACGCCACATCTAAAGCACGCGTGACAGAGCCCTAGCTCACGCCCACATTTTTTAGCACGCGTGACAGAGCTCCTAGCTCACGCCACATTTTTAGCACGCATGACAGAGTCCTAGCTCACGCCACATTCTAAAGCACGGTGACAGAGCTCCTAGCTCACGCCACATCCTAAACTTAGCTTTTAAATTCTTGGTCGGCATGAGAAGTTCCTTCCTTGTTGAGAGTGATCGCCACCTTGTTCACGTGCATCTGCAAATAAAATTTAATTTAATATTATCTAATTTATTAAATAAATAGATCGAATAGGCCATTACTAACGTTACTCATGAAACGTAAATTCAGTGGATATTATGATAGTAATTCTCCAAATTGATATCGCTATCATGCATAAATGAAACGTACGCAAACGTAGCAGTAGATTCAATACCAACTAATTTAAGGAAGAGATTAAAAAGACAAAAGTGGGCGGATTATTTAGCAGAATGCCATTAAAACGGCAGCAGAAATGTGAAGCAAATATGCCTAAATTCGATGTACTTACACTGAGGTTGCACTTACTTCAAGTTTAATTCGCAATTTATTGGCTTGTGAGAAATTCACACTAAATAATGAGTTACAAGAAATGAGAGGATATAATAAATGAGGAAATAAATTTCTGAGAAGGTAAACAAAGTAATGAAGTGTTCACTCATGTAATCGTAAGTTATCGATCGGTAAGTCACCTTTACGTTGTCGTCGTTTCCTCCTTCATGTCGAATCCTCTCGCTCGTCGAAGTCGTCTTATTCATTCTGGTCGCAGAGGGGCACGGTAGATCGTCCGTGAGTGAGCGGCCATTCGTGATACTATAAACATTGATAGTATAACATTGATTAATTAATCAGCGATATAAGAGCAAGGATTACATTAAATATTTATAGGAGGATGAACAAGGGAATATGAGGGAGTGATGATTCAAGACTGAGAAGCAAAGATGAAAGGCAGAACAGAAAACCTGGTATTTGCGATGAGAAGATATACAATCACTGAAGAATGGTTGCTGCGGCAATGCAAAAAGCAAACGGAAAACAGTGAAAAGGTCGTGATGAATGAGAAACCTAAGGTATTAAGGGCACATTTTCCAAAGGTCTCTAAAGGAGGGTCAAATGAATTGAGAACAGGTATGTAGTTCCAACAGGAAAGAGGAATACATAGGAAAATGCTGACAATATTGGACAATTCGTTAACAACAAGTTCTGATTGACGGTTTACTTGCTCTGAATTTGCAATCTCGAAAGAGGACAGTATGTAGTAGGTTTGCATTTCGGTGTTTGCAACGTTGCAATAGCGGTTCCCTAGGTAGCGCTACCGGTAGCAACGGGAAGACCCTCTCATTTTGCACGCTCTCTCGCCTATCTCTGCCCTTCCCTAGAGAGGTAGCAACGTTGCTACTCCCCCCTACCATTGCAACGTTGCAACGTCGTAATCGTTTAGCCAACCCTAGTATGTAGCATTCAAGAATAAATGATTATATCCACAATAAATAGTGAGGGAACGCCATCAAGCAATCGAAAAAACGATGTGAATCATTTGATTTATTTACAGCGAGCCGCAATAAACTTAATCAATACCGTATACTAGGAAGATGAGCAATTCATTATATTTCGCCATTAAATCGTAATCAAATTTATTTTTATTAAATACTACTCATGTCGGCAAAATATAGATAATCGTTACAAACGACTTCGAATAAACCAATTCAGGAGGCTCTTTCGAAAACAATTTATTTATTCTCAAGGAAGAAAATTTATATGAAAAAACGAGGACCAGAGAAACAGGACTAATTGAGTTGAAAACATTTGTAAGAGCGGTGTAACGACTATTCTACAGGCTAACTGTCGATCAATTGCATCGGTGCATAATCATGAAACAAGTACAACACAAAAAATGGTGATATTTCTACATAGATACGAGCAAATTCCAGCCTAGAGCAGCACATCGAGCGCCCGGAGATGCACTTGTAGTCAACCAACTGCAAAGTTAAATTGTTTGTCTGATATAGGAAAACGAACACATCACTCACCGATTAATTGTTTTTGTTCCATTTGTAGTAGAAGAATCTCACCCTGCTCCCACGCTTTGAGTCATCCAACTGCCGAAGTCATGCTCATTCTGAAAAAGTAGCCAATGCTTCTCGCAAGTAAAGAATTTAAGGCTAATTTTGCGAGGCAGAAGGCGATTGCTTTCGCTCTCTACTACGGTGTGGTAGGTATCAAGAAGCAATGCTTTTTCGCGTTTTTCAAGATGACCATCATTCCTCATTTGATCGGCTGGACAAAAGTTCTGCCAGAACAGATTGGGGACTTACACCACAAGTTGAGCACCAGCCGAATAGATACGGTAGATTGTAATCTTCTAACAACTCAAACTATTTATCAATAAGGCTGTGCAGGTGGTGGATTAAAAATTGACGAGCGATTCTCCCATTATCATTGCAGTTTTCAATATTTCACTTTTGGAAGCAGGCTACGTTGATAGAACAAAAGGTGTCCTAAATCCATCTTACCTTGGCGCCGTTATAATTTCAATTATTTCTTGATGAGGAGGATGGTTTTACATTCTACTACTATACTGTTTCCTGCCCTATAACGATTGTATCACCTCTACGGAAATTACCGTACCTCTTGAAGCAGTGTGGAGTTGCTTTAGTACAGAACGCGTCCGAGTGACGGCAATCATCCAACTGTAAAGTGAATTTTTTTATCACAAAGGATTTCGAAAACATTGACTCACCCACGAAATCATCACGTGTCGCCCGCAATTGAAGGTCGTCCTGATTGAGTCATCCAGTCGCCGAAGTTGAACTGGTTCTGACATAGTAACCAATACCTCTCGGAGAGAGATATTGTTTACTATTTCAGCGCGGCAGAGCTCCTAGCTCACGCCACATTTTTTTAGCACGCGTGACAGAGCTCCTAGCTCACGCCAACATTTTTAGCACGCGTGACAGAGCTCCTAGCTCACGCCACATTTTTTAGCACGCGTGACAGAGCTCCTAGCTCACGCCACATCCTAAAGCACATTTTTTAGCACGCGTGACAGAGCTCCTAGCTCACGCCACATTTTTTAGCACGCGTGACAGAGCCCTAGCTCACGCCACATTTTTTAGCACGCGTGACAGAGCTCCTAGCTCACCCACATTTTTTAGCACGCGTGACAGAGCTCCTAGCTCACGCCACATTTTTTAGCACGCGTGACAGAGCTCCTAGCTCACGCACATCCTAAAGCACATTTTTAGCACGCGTGACAGAGCTCCTAGCTCGCGCCACATTTTTTAGCACGCGTGACAGAGCTCCTAGCTCACGCCACATCCTAAAGCACATTTTTAGCACGCGTGACAGAGCTCCTAGCTCGCGCCACATTTTTTAGCACGCGTGACAGAGCTCCTAGCTCACGCCACATCTAAAGCACATTTTAGCACGCGTGACAGAGCTCCTAGCTCACGCCACATCCTAAAGCACTTTTTTAGCACGCGTGACAGAGCTCCTAGCTCACGCCACATTTTTTAGCACGCGTGACAGAGCCCTAGCTCACGCCACATTTTTTAGCACGCGTGACAGAGCTCCTAGCTCACGCCACATTTTTAGCACGCGTGACAGAGCTCCTAGCTCACGCCACATTTTTTAGCACGCGTGACAGAGCTCCTAGCTCACGCCACATCCTAAAGCACATTTTTTAGCACGCGTGACAGAGCTCTAGCTCGCGCCACATTTTTAGCACGCGTGACAGAGCTCCTAGCTCACGCCACATCCTAAAGCACATTTTTTAGCACGCGTGACAGAGCTCCTAGCTCACGCACATCCTAAAGCACATTTTTTAGACACGCGTGACAGAGCTCCTAGCTCGCGCCACATTTTTAGCACGCGTGACAGAGCTCCTAGCTCACGCCACATCCCTAAAGCACATTTTTTAGCACGCGTGACAGAGCTCCTAGCTCACGCCACATCCTAAAGCACATTTTTAGCACGCGTGACAGAGCTCCTAGCTCACGCCATTTTTAGCACGCGTGACAGAGCTCCTAGCTCACGCACATCCTAAGCACATTTTTTAGCACGCGTGACAGAGCTCCTAGCTCACGCCACATTTTTAGCACGCGTGACAGAGCTCCTAGCTCACGCCACATCCTAAAGCACATTTTTTAGCACGCGTGACAGAGCTCCTAGCTCGCGCCACATTTTTTTTAGCACGCGTGACAGAGCTCCTAGCTCACGCCACATCCTAAAGCACGCGTGACAGAGCTCCTAGCTCACGCCACATTTTTTAGCACGCGTGACAGAGCTCCTAGCTCGCGCCACATTTTTTTTAGCACGCGTGACAGAGCTCCTAGCTCACGCCACATCCTAAAGCACATTTTTTAGCACGCGTGACAGAGCTCCTAGCTCACGCCACATCCAAAGCACATTTTTTAGCACGCGTGACAGAGCTCCTAGCTCACGCCACATTTTTTAGCACGCGTGACAGAGCTCCTAGCTCACGCCACATCCTAAAGCACATTTTTAGCACGCGTGACAGAGCTCCTAGCTCACGCCACATCCTAAAGCACATTTTTTAGCACGCGTGACAGAGCTCCTAGCTCACGCCACATTCTAAAGCACATTTTTTAGCACGCGTGACAGAGCTCCTAGCTCACGCCACATCCTAAGCACATTTTTAGCACGCGTGACAGAGCTCCTAGCTCACGCACACATTTTTTAGCACGCGTGACAGAGCTCCTAGCTCACGCCACATTTTTAGCACGCGTGACAGAGCTCCTAGCTCACGCCACATCCTAAAGCACATTTTTAGCACGCGTGACAGAGCTCCTAGCTCACGCCACATCCTAAAGCACATTTTTTAGCACGCGTGACAGAGCTCCTAGCTCACGCCACATCCTAAGCACGCGTGACAGAGCTCCTAGCTCACGCACATTTTTTAACACGCTGACAGAGCTCCTAGCTCACGCCACATTTTTAGCACGCGTGACAGAGCTCCTAGCTCACGCCACATTTTTTAGCACGCGTGACAGAGCTCCTAGCTCACGCCATTTTTTTAGCACGCGTGACAGAGCTCCTAGCTCACGCCACATCCTAAAGCACGCGTGACAGAGCTCCTAGCTCACGCCACATTTTTTAGCACGCGTGACAGAGCTCCTAGCTCACGCCACATTTTTTAGCACGCGTGACAGAGCTCCTAGCTCACGCCACATTTTTTAGCACGCGTGACAGAGCTCCTAGCTCACGCCACATCCTAAAGCACATTTTTTTAGCACGCGTGACAGAGCCCTAGCTCACGCCACATTTTTTAGCACGCGTGACAGAGCTCCTAGCTCACGCCACATCCTAAAGCACATTTTTTAGCACGCGTGACAGAGCTCCTAGCTCACGCCACATTTTAGCAAGCGTGACAGAGCTCCTAGCTCACGCCACATTTTTTAGCACGGGTGACAGAGCTCCTAGCTCACGCCACATTTTTTAGCACGCGTGACAGAGCTCCTAGCTCACGCCACATCCTAAAGCACATTTTTTAGCACGCGTGACAGAGCTCCTAGCTCACGCCACATCCTAAAGCACATTTTTTAGCACGCGTGACAGAGCTCCTAGCTCACGCCACATCCTAAAGCACATTTTTAGCACGCGTGACAGAGCTCCTAGCTCACGCCACATTTTTAGCAAGCGTGACAGAGCTCTAGCTCACGCCACATTTTTTAGCACGCGTGACAGAGCTCCTAGCTCACGCCACATTTTTTAGCACGCGCGACAGAGCTCCTAGCTCACGCCACATCCTAAAGCACATTTTTTTAGCACGCGTGACAGAGCTCCTAGCTCACGCCACATCCTAAAGCACATTTTTTAGCACGCGTGACAGAGCTCCTAGCTCACGCCACATTTTTAGCACGCGTGACAGAGCTCCTAGCTCACCACATCCTAAAGCACATTTTTTAGCACGCGTGACAGAGCTCCTAGCTCACGCCACATTTTTAGCACGCGTGACAGAGCTCCTAGCTCACGCCACTACTAAAGCACATTTTTTAGCACGCGTGACAGAGCTCCTAGCTCACGCCACATCCTAAACACATTTTTAGCACGCGTGACAGAGCTCCTAGCTCACGCCACATTTTTTAGCACGCGTGACAGAGCTCCTAGCTCACGCCACATCCTAAAGCACATTTTTAGCACGCGTGACAGAGCTCCTAGTCACGCCACATCCTAAAGCACATTTTTTAGCACGAGTGACAGAGCTCCTAGCTCACGCCACATCCTAAAGCACATTTTTAGCACGCGTGACAGAGCTCCTAGCTCACGCCACATTTTTTAGCACGCGTGACAGAGCTCCTAGCTCACGCCACATCCTAAAGCACATTTTTTAGCACGCGTGACAGAGCTCCTAGCTCACGCCACATTTTTTAGCACGCGTGACAGAGCTCCTAGCTCACGCCACATACTAAAGCACATTTTTTAGCACGCGTGACAGAGCTCTAGCTCACGCACATCCTAAAGCACATTTTTAGCACGCGTGACAGAGCTCCTAGCTCACGCCACATTTTTTTAGCACGCGTGACAGAGCTCCTAGCTCACGCCACATCCTAAAGCACATTTTTAGCACGCGTGACAGAGCTCCTAGCTCACGCCACATCCTAAAGCACATTTTTTAGCACGAGTGACAGAGCTCCTAGCTCACGCCACATCCTAAAGCACATTTTTTAGCACGCGTGACAGAGCTCCTAGCTCACGCCACTTTTAGCAAGCGTGACAGAGCTCCTAGCTCACGCCACATTTTTTAGCACGCGTGACAGAGCTCCTAGCTCACGCCACATTTTTTAGCACGCGTGACAGAGCTCCTAGCTCACGCCACATCCTAAAGCACATTTTTAGCACGCGTGACAGAGCTCCTAGCTCACGCCACATTTTTTAGCACGCGTGACAGAGCTCCTAGCTCACGCCACATCCTAAAGCACATTTTTTAGCACGCGTGACAGAGCTCCTAGCTCACGCCACATTTTTTAGCACGCGTGACAGAGCTCCTAGCTCACGCCACATACTAAAGCACATTGTTTTAGCACGCGTGACGAGCTCCTAGCTCACGCCACATCCTAAGCACATTTTTTAGCACGCGTGACAGAGCTCCTAGCTCACGCCACCTTTTTTAGCACGCGTGACAGAGCTATAGCTCACGCCACATCCTAAAGCACATTTTTAGCACGCGTGACAGAGCTCCTAGCTCACGCCACATCCTAAAGCACATTTTTTAGCACGAGTGACAGAGCTCCTAGCTCACGCCACATCTAAAGCACATTTTTTAGCACGCGTGACAGAGCTCCTAGCTCACGCCACATCCTAAAGCACATTTTTTAGCACGCGTGACAGAGCTCCTAGCTCACGCCACATCCTAAAGCACATTTTTTAGCACGCGTGACAGAGCTCCTAGCTCACGCCACATTCTAAAGCACATTTTTTAGCACGCGTGACAGAGCTCCTAGCTCACGCCACATCCTAAAAGCACATTTTTAGCACGCGTGACAGAGCTCCTAGCTCACGCCACATTTTTTTAGCACGCGTGACAGAGCTCCTAGCTCACGCCACATCCTAAAGCACATTTTTAGCACGCGTGACAGAGCTCCTAGCTCACGCCACATTTTTAGCACGCGTGACAGAGCTCCTAGCTCACGCCACATCCTATAAGCACATTTTTTAGCACGAGTGACAGAGCTCCTAGCTCACGCCACATCCTAAAGCACATTTTTTAGCACGCGTGACAGAGCTCCTAGCTCACGCCACATTCTAAAGCACGCGTGACAGAGCTCCTAGCTCACGCACATCCTAAACTTAGCTTTTAAATTCCTTGGTCGGCATGAGAAGTTCCTTCCTTGTTGAGAGTGATCGCCACCTTGTTCACGTGCATCTGCAAATAAAATTAATTTAATAATATTAATTTTATTAAATATATAGATCGAATAGGGCCATTACTAACGTTACTCATGAACGTAAATTCAGTGGATATTATGATAGTAATTCTCCAAAATTGATATCGCTATCATGCATAAATGAAACGTACGCAACGTAGCAGTAGAATCAATACCAACTAATTTAAGGAGAGATTAAAAAGACAAAAGTGGGCGGATTATTTAGCAGGAATGCCATTAAAACGGCAGCAGAAATGTGAAGCAAATATGCCTAAATTCGATGTACTTACACTGAGGTCGCACTTACCTCAAGTTTAATTCGCAATTTATTGGCTTTGTGAGAAAATTCACACTAAATAATGAGTTACAAGAAATGAGAGGATATAATAAATGAGGAAATAAATTTCTGAGAAGGAAACAAAGTAATGAAGTGTTCACACTGAATCGTAAGTTATCGATCGGTAAGTCACCTTAACGTTGTCGTCGTTTTCCTCCTTCATGTCGAATCCTCTCGCTCGTCGAGTCGTCTTATTCATTCTGGTCGCAGAGGGGCCACGGTAGATCGTCCGTGAGTGAGCGGCCATTCGTGATACTATAAACATTGATAGTATAACATTGATTAATTAATCAGCGATATAAGAGCAAGGATTACATTTAAATATTATAGGAGGATGAACAAGGAATATGAGGGAGTGATGATTCAAGACTGAGAAGCAAAGATGAAAGGCAGAACAGAAAACCTTGGTATTTGCGATGAGAAGATATACAATCACTGAAGAATGGTTGCTGCGGCAATGCAAAAAGCAAACGGAAACAGTGAAAAGGTCGTGATGAATGAGAAACCTAAGGTATTAAGGCACATTTTCCAAAGGTCTCTAAAGGAGGGTCAAATGAATTGAGAACAGGTATGTAGTTCCCAACAGGAAAGAGGAATACATAGGAAATGCTGACAATATTGGACAATTCGTTAACAAACAAGTTCTGATTGACGGTTTACTTGCTCTGAATTTGCAATCTCGAAAGAGGACAGTATGTAGTAAGGTTGGCATTTCGTGTTTGCAACGTTGCAATAGCGGTTCCCTAGGTAGCGCTACCGGTAGCAACGTTGCTACGGAGAGGCGAGGGTAGGGGGAGGGTAGCAACGTTGCAACGAGGGAAGGGAAGACCCTCTCATTTTTGCACGCTCTCTCGCCTATCTCTGCCTTCCCTAGAGAGGTAGCAACGTTGCTACTCCCCCCTACCATTGCAACGTTGCAACGTCGTAATCGTTTAGCCAACCCTAGTATGTAGCATTCAGAATAAATGATTATATCCACAATAAATAGTGAGGGAACGCCATCAAAGCAAATCGAAAAAAACGATGTGAATCATTTTGATTTATTACAGCGAGGCCGCAATAAACTAATCAATACCGTATACTAGGAAGATGAGCAATTCATTATATTTCGCCATTAAATCGTAATCAAATTTATTTTTATTAAATACTACTCATGTCGGCAAAATATAGAATCGTTACAACGACTTCGAAATAAACCAATTCAGGAGGTCTTTCGAAAACAATTTATTTATTCTCAAGGAAGAAAATTTATATGAAAAAACGAGGACAGAGAAACAGGACTAATTGAGTTGAAAACATATTGTAAGAGCGGTGTAAAGATATTCTACAGGCTAACTGTCGATCAATTGCATCGGTGCATAATCAATGAAACAAGTACAACACAAAAATGGTGATATTTCTACATAGATACGAGCAAATTCCAGCCTAGGGCAGCACATCGAGCGCCGGAGATGGCACTTGTAGTCAACCAACTGCAAGTTAAATTGTTTGTCTGATATAGGAAAACGAACACATCAACTCACCGATTAAATTGTTTTGTTCCATTTGTAGTAGAAGAATCTCACCTGCTCCCACGCTTTGAGTCATCCAACTGCGAAGTCATGCTCATTGAAAAAAGTAGCCAATGCTTCTCGCAAGTAAGAATTTAAGGCTAATTTTGCGAGGCAGAAGGCGATGCTTTCGCTCTCTACTACGGTGTGGTAGGTAGTCAAGAAGGCAATGCTTTTTCGCGTTTTTCAAGATGACCATCATTCCTCATTTGATCGGCTGGACAAAAGTTCTGCCAGAACAGATTGGGGACTTACACCACAAGTTGAGCACCAGCCGAATAGATACGGTAGATTGTAATCTTCTAACAACTCAAACTATTTATCAATAAGGCTGTGCAGGTGGTGGATTAAAATTGACGAGCGATTCTCCCATTAATCATTGCAGTTTTCAATATTTCACTTTTGGAAAGCAGGCTACGTTGATAGAACAAAAGGTGTCCTAAATCCATCTTACCTTTGGCGCCGTTATAATTTCAATTTGGCGCCGTTATAATTTCAATTATTTTCTTGATGAGGAGATGGTCTTTTACATTCTACTACTCTACTGGTTTCCTGCCCTATAACGATTGTATCCCTCTACGGAAATCTACCGTACCTCTTGAAGCAGTGTGGAGTTGCTTTAGTACAGAACGCGTCCGAGTGACGGCATCATCCAACTGTAAAGTGAATTTTTTTATTCACAAAGGATTTCGAAAACATTGACTCACCCACGAAATCATCACGTGTCGCCCGCAATTGAAGGTCGTCCTGATTGAGTCATCCAGTCGCCGAAGTTGAACTGGGTTCTGACATAGTAACCAATACCTCTCGTGAGAGATATTGGTTACTATTTCAGCGCGGCAGAGCTCCTAGCTCACGCCACATTTTTTTAGCACGCGTGACAGAGCTCCTAGCTCACGCCACATTTTTAGCACGCGTGACAGAGCTCCTAGCTCACGCACATTTTTTAGCACGCGTGACAGAGCTCCTAGCTCACGCCACATCCTAAAGCACATTTTTTAGCACGCGTGACAGAGCTCCTAGCTCACGCCACATTTTTTAGCACGCGTGACAGAGCCCCTAGCTCACGCCACATTTTTTAGCACGCGTGACAGAGCTCCTAGCTCACGCCACATTTTTTAGCACGCGTGACAGAGCTCCTAGCTCACGCCACATCCTAAAGCACATTTTTTAGCACGCGTGACAGAGCTCCTAGCTCACGCCACATTTTTAGCACGCGTGACAGAGCTCCTAGCTCACGCCACATTTTTTAGCACGCGTGACAGAGCTCCTAGCTCACGCCACATCCTAAAGCACATTTTTTAGCACGCGTGACAGAGCTCCTAGCTCGCGCCACATTTTTTTAGCACGCGTGACAGAGCTCCTAGCTCACGCCACATCCTAAAGCACGCGTGACAGAGCTCCTAGCTCACGCCACATTTTTTAGCACGCGTGACAGAGCTCCTAGCTCGCGCCACATTTTTAGCACGCGTGACAGAGCTCCTAGCTCACGCCACATCCTAAAGCACATTTTTTAGCACGCGTGACAGAGCTCCTAGCTCACGCCACATTTTTTAGCACGCGTGACAGAGCTCCTAGCTCACGCCACATCCTAAAGCACATTTTTAGCACGCGTGACAGAGCTCCTAGCTCGCGCCACATTTTTTTTAGCACGCGTGACAGAGCTCCTAGCTCACGCCACATCCTAAAGCACGCGTGACAGAGCTCCTAGCTCACGCCACATTTTTTAGCACGCGTGACAGAGCTCCTAGCTCGCGCCACATTTTTTAGCACGCGTGACAGAGCTCCTAGCTCACGCCACATCCTAAAGCACATTTTTTAGCACGCGTGACAGAGCTCCTAGCTCACGCCACATTTTTTAGCACGCGTGACAGAGCTCCTAGCTCACGCCACATTTTTTAGCACGCGTGACAGAGCTCCTAGCTCACGCCACATTTTTTAGCACGCGTGACAGAGCTCCTAGCTCACGCCACATTTTTTAGCACGCGTGACAGAGCTCCTAGCTCACGCCACATTTTTTAGCACGCGTGACAGAGCTCCTAGCTCACGCCACATCCTAAAGCACATTTTTTAGCACGCGTGACAGAGCTCCTAGCTCGCGCCACATTTTTTTTAGCACGCGTGACAGAGCTCCTAGCTCACGCCACATCCTAAAGCACATTTTTTAGCACGCGTGACAGAGCTCCTAGCTCACGCCACATTTTTTAGCACGCGTGACAGAGCTCCTAGCTCACGCCACATTTTTTAGCACGCGTGACAGAGCCCTAGCTCACGCCACATTTTTTAGCACGCGTGACAGAGCTCCTAGCTCACGCCACATCCTAAAGCACATTTTTTAGCACGCGTGACAGAGCTCCTAGCTCGCGCCACATTTTTTTTAGCACGCGTGACAGAGCTCCTAGCTCACGCCACATCCTAAAGCACATTTTTTAGCACGCGTGACAGAGCTCCTAGCTCACGCCACATTTTTTAGCACGCGTGACAGAGCCCCTAGCTCACGCCACATTTTTTAGCACGCGTGACAGAGCTCCTAGCTCACGCCACATTTTTTAGCACGCGTGACAGAGCTCCTAGCTCACGCCACATCCTAAAGCACATTTTTTAGCACGCGTGACAGAGCTCCTAGCTCGCGCCACATTTTTTTTAGCACGCGTGACAGAGCTCCTAGCTCACGCCACATCCTAAAGCACGCGTGACAGAGCTCCTAGCTCACGCCACATCCTAAAGCACGCGTGACAGAGCTCCTAGCTCACGCCACATTTTTTAGCACGCGTGACAGAGCTCCTAGCTCACGCCACATTTTTTAGCACGCGTGACAGAGCTCCTAGCTCACGCCACATTTTTTAGCACGCGTGACAGAGCTCCTAGCTCGCCACATTTTTTTTAGCACGCGTGACAGAGCTCCTAGCTCACGCCACATCCTAAAGAACGCGTGACAGAGCTCCTAGCTCACGCCACATTTTTAGCACGCGTGACAGAGCTCCTAGCTCACGCCACATCCTAAAGCACATTTTTTAGCACGCGTGACAGAGCTCCTAGCTCACGCCACATTTTTTAGCAAGCGTGACAGAGCTCCTAGCTCACGCCACATTTTTTAGCACGCGTGACAGAGCTCCTAGCTCACGCCACATTTTTTAGCACGCGTGACAGAGCTCCTAGCTCACGCCATATTTTTTAGCACGCGTGACAGAGCTCCTAGCTCACGCCACATCCTAAAGCACATTTTTTAGCACGCGTGACAGAGCTCCTAGCTCACGCCACATTTTTTAGCAAGCGTGACAGAGCTCCTAGCTCACGCCACATTTTTTAGCACGCGTGACAGAGCTCCTAGCTCACGCCACATTTTTTAGCACGCGTGACAGAGCTCCTAGCTCACGCCACATTTTTTAGCACGCGTGACAGAGCTCCTAGCTCACGCCACATTTTTTAGCACGCGTGACAGAGCTCCTAGCTCACGCCACATTTTTTAGCACGCGTGACAGAGCTCCTAGCTCACGCCACATTTTTTAGCACGCGTGACAGAGCTCCTAGCTCACGCCACATCCTAAAGCACATTTTTTAGCACGCGTGACAGAGCCCTAGCTCACGCCACATTTTTTAGCACGCGTGACAGAGCTCCTAGCTCACGCCACATCCTAAAGCACATTTTTAGCACGCGTGACAGAGCTCCTAGCTCACGCCACATTTTTTAGCAAGCGTGACAGAGCTCCTAGCTCACGCCACATTTTTTAGCACGCGTGACAGAGCTCCTAGCTCACGCCACATTTTTAGCACGCGTGACAGAGCTCCTAGCTCACGCCACATTTTTTAGCACGCGTGACAGAGCTCCTAGCTCACGCCACATCCTAAAGCACATTTTTAGCACGCGTGACAGAGCTCCTAGCTCACGCCACATTTTTTAGCACGCGTGACAGAGCTCCTAGCTCACGCCACATTTTTTTAGCACGCGTGACAGAGCTCCTAGCTCACGCCACATCCTAAAGCACATTTTTAGCACGCGTGACAGAGCTCCTAGCTCACGCCACATCCTAAAGCACATTTTTTAGCACGCGTGACAGAGCTCCTAGCTCACGCCACATCCTAAAGCACATTTTTTAGCACGCGTGACAGAGCTCCTAGCTCACGCCACATCCTAAAGCACATTTTTTAGCACGCGTGACAGAGCTCCTAGCTCACGCCACATTTTTTTTAGCACGCGTGACAGAGCTCCTAGCTCACGCCACCTAAAGCACATTTTTTAGCACGCGTGACAGAGCTCCTAGCTCACGCACATCCTAAAGCACATTTTTTAGCACGCGTGACAGAGCTCCTAGCTCACGCCACATTCTAAAGCACATTTTTTAGCACGCGTGACAGAGCTCCTAGCTCACGCCACATCCTAAAGCACATTTTTTAGCACGCGTGACAGAGCTCCTAGCTCACGCCACATCCTAAAGCACATTTTTTAGCACGCGTGACAGAGCTCCTAGCTCACGCCACATTTTTTAGCACGCGTGACAGAGCTCCTAGCTCACGCCACATCCTAAAGCACATTTTTTAGCACGCGTGACAGAGCTCCTAGCTCACGCCACATTTTTTAGCACGCGTGACAGAGCTCCTAGCTCACGCCACATCCTAAAGCACATTTTTTAGCACGCGTGACAGAGCTCCTAGCTCACGCCACATCCTAAAGCACGCGTGACAGAGCTCCTAGCTCACGCCACATTTTTTAACACGCGTGACAGAGCTCCTAGCTCACGCCACATTTTTTAGCACGCGTGACAGAGCTCCTAGCTCACGCCACATTTTTTAGCACGCGTGACAGAGCTCCTAGCTCACGCCACATTTTTTAGCACGCGTGACAGAGCTCCTAGCTCACGCCACATCCTAAAGCACGCGTGACAGAGCTCCTAGCTCACGCCACATTTTTTAGCACGCGTGACAGAGCTCCTAGCTCACGCCACATCCTAAAGCACGCGTGACAGAGCTCCTAGCTCACGCCACATTTTTTAGCACGCGTGACAGAGCTCCTAGCTCACGCCACATTTTTTAGCACGCATGACAGAGCTCCTAGCTCACGCCACATTCTAAAGCACGCGTGACAGAGCTCCTAGCTCACGCCACATCCTAAACTTAGCTTTTAAATTCCTTGGTCGGCATGAGAAGTTCCTTCCTTGTTGAGAGTGATCGCCACCTTGTTCACGTGCATCTGCAAATAAAATTTAATTTAATAATATCTAATTTTATTAAATAATATAGATCGAATAGGGCCATTACTAACGTTACTCATGAAACGTAAATTCAGTGGATATTATGATAGTAATTCTCCAAAATTGATATCGCTATCATGCATAAATGAAACGTACGCAAACGTAGCAGTAGAATTCAATACCAACTAATTTAAGGAAGAGATTAAAAGACAAAAGTGGGCGGATTATTTAGCAGGAATGCCATTAAAACGGCAGCAGAAATGTGAAGCAAATATGCCTAAATTCGATGTACTTACACTGAGGCCGCACTTACTTCAAGTTTAATTCGCAATTTATTGGCTTTGTGAGAAAATTCACACTAAATAATGAGTTACAAGAAATGAGAGGATATAATAATGAGGAAATAAATTTCTGAGAAGGTAAACAAAGTAATGAAGTGTTCACACTCATGTAATCGTAAGTTATCGATCGGTAAGTCACCTTTACGTTGTCGTCGTTTTCCTCCTTCATGTCGAATCCTCTCGCTCGTCGAAGTCGTCTTATTCATTCTGGTCGCAGAGGGGCCACGGTAGATCGTCCGTGAGTGAGCGGCCATTCGTGATACTATAAACATTGATAGTATAACATTGATTAATTAATCAGCGATATAAGAGCAAGGATTACATTTAAATATTTATAGGAGGATGAACAAGGGAATATGAGGGAGTGATGATTCAAGACTGAGAAGCAAAGATGAAAGGCAGAACAGAAAACCTGGTATTTGCGATGAGAAGATATACAATCACTGAAGAATGGTTGCTGCGGCAATGCAAAAAGCAAACGGAAAACAGTGAAAAGGTCGTGATGAATGAGAAACCTAAGGTATTAAGGGCACATTTTCCAAAGGTCTCTAAAGGAGGGTCAAATGAATTGAGAACAGGTATGTAGTTCCCAACAGGAAAGAGGAATACATAGGAAATGCTGACAATATTGGACAATTCGTTAACAAACAAGTTCTGATTGACGGTTTACTTGCTCTGAATTTGCAATCTCGAAAGAGGACAGTATGTAGTAAGGTTGGCATTTCGGTGTTTGCAACGTTGCAATAGCGGTTCCCTAGGTAGCGCTACCGGTAGCAACGTTGCTACGGAGAGGCGAGGGTAGGGGGAGGGTAGCAACGTTGCAACGAGGGAAGGGAAGACCCTCTCATTTTTGCACGCTCTCTCGCCTATCTCTGCCCTTCCCTAGAGAGGTAGCAACGTTGCTACTCCCCCCTACCATTGCAACGTTGCAACGTCGTAATCGTTTAGCCAACCCTAGTATGTAGCATTCAAGAATAAATGATTATATCCACAATAAATAGTGAGGGAACGCCATCAAAGCAAATCGAAAAAAACGATGTGAATCATTTTGATTTATTTACAGCGAGGCCGCAATAAACTTAATCAATACCGTATACTAGGAAGATGAGCAATTCATTATATTTCGCCATTAAATCGTAATCAAATTTATTTTTATTAAATACTACTCATGTCGGCAAAATATAGATAATCGTTACAAACGACTTCGAAATAAACCAATTCAGGAGGCTCTTTCGAAAACAATTTATTTATTCTCAAGGAAGAAAATTTATATGAAAAAACGAGGACCAGAGAAACAGGACTAATTGAGTTGAAAACATATTGTAAGAGCGGTGTAACGACTATTCTACAGGCTAACTGTCGATCAATTGCATCGGTGCATAATAGAGTTCGAAATACGGGTCGCCGTCTCTTCATTTCACACACTCTCTCACCGGTCAGAGAGGCGAGAGAGTGTGTGAAATGACGAGACGGTGACCCGTATTTCGAACTCTAGTGCATAATCAATGAAACAAGTACAACACAAAAAATGGTGATATTTCTACATAGATACGAGCAAATTCCAGCCTAGGAGCAGCACATCGAGCGCCCGGAGATGGCACTTGTAGTCAACCAACTGCAAAGTTAAATTGTTTGTCTGATATAGGAAAACGAACACATCAACTCACCGATTAAATTGTTTTGTTCCATTTGTAGTAGAAGAATCTCACCCTGCTCCCACGCTTTGAGTCATCCAACTGCCGAAGTCATGCTCATTCTGAAAAAAGTAGCCAATGCTTCTCGCAAGTAAAGAATTTAAGGCTAATTTTGCGAGGCAGAAGGCGATTGCTTTCGCTCTCTACTACGGTGTGGTAGGTAGTCAAGAAGGCAATGCTTTTTCGCGTTTTTCAAGATGACCATCATTCCTCATTTGATCGGCTGGACAAAAGTTCTGCCAGAACAGATGGGGGACTTACACCCACAAGTTGAGCACCAGCCGAATAGATACGGTAGATTGTAATCTTCTAACAACTCAAACTATTTATCAATAAGGCTGTGCAGGTGGTGGATTAAAAATTGACGAGCGATTCTCCCATTAATCATTGCAGTTTTCAATATTTCACTTTTGGAAAGCAGGCTACGTTGATAGAACAAAAGGTGTCCTAAATCCATCTTACCTTTGGCGCCGTTATAATTTCAATTATTTTCTTGATGAGGAGGATGGTCTTTTACATTCTACTACTCTACTGGTTTCCTGCCCTATAACGATTGTATCACCTCTACGGAAATCTACCGTACCTCTTGAAGCAGTGTGGAGTTGCTTTAGTACAGAACGCGTCCGAGTGACGGCAATCATCCAACTGTAAAGTGAATTTTTTATTCACAAAGGATTTCGAAAACATTGACTCACCCACGAAATCATCACGTGTCGCCCGCAATTGAAGGTCGTCCTGATTGAGTCATCCAGTCGCCGAAGTTGAACTGGTTCTGACATAGTAACCAATACCTCTCGTGAGAGAGATATTGGTTACTATTTCAGCGCGGCAGAGCTCCTAGCTCACGCCACATTTTTTTTAGCACGCGTGACAGAGCTCCTAGCTCACGCCACATTTTTTAGCACGCGTGACAGAGCTCCTAGCTCACGCCACATCCTAAAGCACATTTTTTAGCACGCGTGACAGAGCTCCTAGCTCACGCCACATTTTTTAGCACGCGTGACAGAGCCCTAGCTCACGCCACATTTTTTAGCACGCGTGACAGAGCTCCTAGCTCACGCCACATTTTTTAGCACGCGTGACAGAGCTCCTAGCTCGCGCCACATTTTTTTTAGCACGCGTGACAGAGCTCCTAGCTCACGCCACATCCTAAAGCACGCGTGACAGAGCTCCTAGCTCACGCCACATTTTTTAGCACGCGTGACAGAGCTCCTAGCTCACGCCACATCCTAAAGCACGCGTGACAGAGCTCCTAGCTCACGCCACATTTTTTAGCACGCGTGACAGAGCTCCTAGCTCGCGCCACATTTTTTTTAGCACGCGTGACAGAGCTCCTAGCTCACGCCACATCCTAAAGCACATTTTTTAGCACGCGTGACAGAGCTCCTAGCTCACGCCACATTTTTTAGCACGCGTGACAGAGCCCCTAGCTCACGCCACATTTTTTAGCACGCGTGACAGAGCTCCTAGCTCACGCCACATCCTAAAGCACATTTTTTAGCACGCGTGACAGAGCTCCTAGCTCACGCCACATCCTAAAGCACATTTTTTAGCACGCGTGACAGAGCTCCTAGCTCACGCCACATCCTAAAGCACGCGTGACAGAGCTCCTAGCTCACGCCACATTTTTTAGCACGCGTGACAGAGCTCCTAGCTCACGCCACATCCTAAAGCACATTTTTTAGCACGCGTGACAGAGCTCCTAGCTCACGCCACATTTTTTAGCAAGCGTGACAGAGCTCCTAGCTCACGCCACATTTTTTAGCACGCGTGACAGAGCTCCTAGCTCACGCCACATTTTTTAGCACGCGTGACAGAGCTCCTAGCTCACGCCACATCCTAAAGCACATTTTTTAGCACGCGTGACAGAGCTCCTAGCTCACGCCACATTTTTTAGCAAGCGTGACAGAGCTCCTAGCTCACGCCACATTTTTTAGCACGCGTGACAGAGCTCCTAGCTCACGCCACATTTTTTAGCACGCGTGACAGAGCTCCTAGCTCACGCCACATTTTTTAGCACGCGTGACAGAGCTCCTAGCTCACGCCACATTTTTAGCACGCGTGACAGAGCTCCTAGCTCACGCCACATTTTTTAGCACGCGTGACAGAGCTCCTAGCTCACGCCACATTTTTTTAGCACGCGTGACAGAGCTCCTAGCTCACGCCACATCCTAAAGCACATTTTTTAGCACGCTTGACAGAGCCCCTAGCTCACGCCACATTTTTTAGCACGCGTGACAGAGCTCCTAGCTCACGCCACATCCTAAAGCACATTTTTAGCACGCGTGACAGAGCTCCTAGCTCACGCCACATTTTTAGCAAGCGTGACAGAGCTCCTAGCTCACGCCACATTTTTTAGCACGCGTGACAGAGCTCCTAGCTCACGCCACATTTTTTAGCAAGCGTGACAGAGCTCCTAGCTCACGCCACATTTTTTAGCACGCGTGACAGAGCTCCTAGCTCACGCCACATTTTTTAGCACGCGTGACAGAGCTCCTAGCTCACGCCACATTTTTTAGCAAGCGTGACAGAGCTCCTAGCTCACGCCACATTTTTTAGCACGCGTGACAGAGCTCCTAGCTCACGCCTCATTTTTTAGCACGCATGACAGAGCTCCTAGCTCACGCCACATTTTTTAGCACGCGTGACAGAGCTCCTAGCTCACGCCACATTTTTTAGCACGCGTGACAGAGCTCCTAGCTCACGCCACATTTTTTAGCACGCGTGACAGAGCTCCTAGCTCACGCCACATTTTTTAGCACGCGTGGCAGAGCTCCTAGCTCACGCCACATCCTAAAGCACATTTTTTAGCACGCGTGACAGAGCCCCTAGCTCACGGCACATTTTTTAGCACGCGTGACAGAGCTCCTAGCTCACGCCACATCCTAAAGCACATTTTTTAGCACGCGTGACAGAGCTCCTAGCTCACGCCACATCCTAAAGCACATTTTTTAGCACGCGTGACAGAGCTCCTAGCTCACGCCACATTTTTTAGCACGCGTGACAGAGCTCCTAGCTCACGCCACATCCTAAAGCACATTTTTTAGCACGCGTGACAGAGCTCCTAGCTCACGCCACATTTTTTAGCACGCGTGACAGAGCTCCTAGCTCACGCCACATACTAAAGCACATTTTTTAGCACGCGTGACAGAGCTCCTAGCTCACGCCACATCCTAAAGCACATTTTTTAGCACGCGTGACAGAGCTCCTAGCTCACGCCACATTTTTTAGCACGCGTGACAGAGCTCCTAGCTCACGCCACATCCTAAAGCACATTTTTAGCACGCGTGACAGAGCTCCTAGCTCACGCCACATCCTAAAGCACATTTTTTAGCACGCGTGACAGAGCTCCTAGCTCACGCCACATCCTAAAGCACATTTTTTAGCACGCGTGACAGAGCTCCTAGCTCACGCCACATCCTAAAGCACATTTTTTAGCACGCGTGACAGAGCTCCTAGCTCACGCCACATTTTTTTAGCACGCGTGACAGAGCTCCTAGCTCACGCCACATTTTTTTTAGCACGCGTGACAGAGCTCCTAGCTCACGCCACATTCTAAAGCACATTTTTCAGCACGCGTGACAGAGCTCCTAGCTCACGCCACATCCTAAAGCACATTTTTTAGCACGCGTGACAGAGCTCCTAGCTCACGCCACATTCTAAAGCACATTTTTTAGCACGCGTGACAGAGCTCCTAGCTCACGCCACATCCTAAAGCACATTTTTTAGCACGCGTGACAGAGCTCCTAGCTCACGCCACATTTTTTTAGCACGCGTGACAGAGCTCCTAGCTCACGCCACATCCTAAAGCACATTTTTTAGCACGCGTGACAGAGCTCCTAGCTCACGCCACATTTTTTAGCACGCGTGACAGAGCTCCTAGCTCACGCCACATCCTAAAGCACATTTTTTAGCACGCGTGACAGAGCTCCTAGCTCACGCCACATCCTAAAGCACATTTTTTAGCACGCGTGACAGAGCTCCTAGCTCACGCCACATCCTAAAGCACATTTTTTAGCACGCGTGACAGAGCTCCTAGCTCACGCCACATCCTAAAGCACGCGTGACAGAGCTCCTAGCTCACGCCACATTTTTTAACACGCGTGACAGAGCTCCTAGCTCACGCCACATTTTTTAGCACGCGTGACAGAGCTCCTAGCTCACGCCACATTTTTTAGCACGCGTGACAGAGCTCCTAGCTCACGCCACATCCTAAAGCACATTTTTTAGCACGCGTGACAGAGCTCCTAGCTCACGCCACATTTTTTAGCACGCGTGACAGAGCTCCTAGCTCACGCCACATACTAAAGCACATTTTTTAGCACGCGTGACAGAGCTCCTAGCTCACGCCACATCCTAAAGCACATTTTTTAGCACGCGTGACAGAGCTCCTAGCTCACGCCACATTTTTTTAGCACGCGTGACAGAGCTCCTAGCTCACGCCACATCCTAAAGCACATTTTTAGCACGCGTGACAGAGCTCCTAGCTCACGCCACATCCTAAAGCACATTTTTTAGCACGCGTGACAGAGCTCCTAGCTCACGCCACATCCTAAAGCACATTTTTTAGCACGCGTGACAGAGCTCCTAGCTCACGCCACATCCTAAAGCACATTTTTTAGCACGCGTGACAGAGCTCCTAGCTCACGCCACATCCTAAAGCACATTTTTTAGCACGCGTGACAGAGCTCCTAGCTCACGCCACATTTTTTTTAGCACGCGTGACAGAGCTCCTAGCTCACGCCACATCCTAAAGCACATTTTTTAGCACGCGTGACAGAGCTCCTAGCTCACGCCACATCCTAAAGCACATTTTTTTAGCACGCGTGACAGAGCTCCTAGCGCACGCCACATTCTAAAGCACATTTTTTAGCACGCGTGACAGAGCTCCTAGCTCACGCCACATTTTTTTAGCACGCGTGACAGAGCTCCTAGCTCACGCCACATCCTAAAGCATATTTTTTAGCACGCGTGACAGAGCTCCTAGCTCACGCCACATTTTTTAGCACGCGTGACAGAGCTCCTAGCTCACGCCACATCCTAAAGCACATTTTTTAGCACGCGTGACAGAGCTCCTAGCTCACGCCACATCCTAAAGCACATTTTTTAGCACGCGTGACAGAGCTCCTAGCTCACGCCACATCCTAAAGCACGCGTGACAGAGCTCCTAGCTCACGCCACATTTTTTAACACGCGTGACAGAGCTCCTAGCTCACGCCACATTTTTTAGCACGCGTGACAGAGCTCCTAGCTCACGCCACATTTTTTAGCACGCGTGACAGAGCTCCTAGCTCACGCCACATCCTAAAGCACATTTTTTAGCACGCGTGACAGAGCTCCTAGCTCACGCCACATTTTTTTAGCACGCGTGACAGAGCTCCTAGCTCACGCCACATCCTAAAGCACATTTTTTAGCACGCGTGACAGAGCTCCTAGCTCACGCCACATCCTAAAGCACATTTTTTAGCACGCGTGACAGAGCTCCTAGCTCACGCCACATCCTAAAGCACATTTTTTAGCACGCGTGACAGAGCTCCTAGCTCACGCCACATCCTAAAGCACATTTTTTAGCACGCGTGACAGAGCTCCTAGCTCACGCCACATTTTTTTTAGCACGCGTGACAGAGCTCCTAGCTCACGCCACATCCTAAAGCACATTTTTTAGCACGCGTGACAGAGCTCCTAGCTCACGCCACATCCTAAAGCACATTTTTTTAGCACGCGTGACAGAGCTCCTAGCTCACGCCACATTCTAAAGCACATTTTTTAGCACGCGTGACAGAGCTCCTAGCTCACGCCACATTTTTTTAGCACGCGTGACAGAGCTCCTAGCTCACGCCACATCCTAAAGCACATTTTTTAGCACGCGTGACAGAGCTCCTAGCTCACGCCACATTTTTTAGCACGCGTGACAGAGCTCCTAGCTCACGCCACATCCTAAAGCACATTTTTTAGCACGCGTGACAGAGCTCCTAGCTCACGCCACATCCTAAAGCACATTTTTTAGCACGCGTGACAGAGCTCCTAGCTCACGCCACATCCTAAAGCACGCGTGACAGAGCTCCTAGCTCACGCCACATTTTTTAACACGCGTGACAGAGCTCCTAGCTCACGCCACATTTTTTAGCACGCGTGACAGAGCTCCTAGCTCACGCCACATTTTTTAGCACGCGTGACAGAGCTCCTAGCTCACGCCACATTTTTTAGCACGCGTGACAGAGCTCCTAGCTCACGCCACATCCTAAAGCACGCGTGACAGAGCTCCTAGCTCACGCCACATTTTTTAGCACGCGTGACAGAGCTCCTAGCTCACGCCACATTTTTAGCACGCATGACAGAGCTCCTAGCTCACGCCACATTCTAAAGCACGCGTGACAGAGCTCCTAGCTCACGCCACATCCTAAACTTAGCTTTTAAATTCCTTGGTCGGCATGAGAAGTTCCTTCCTTGTTGAGAGTGATCGCCACCTTGTTCACGTGCATCTGCAAATAAAATTTAATTTAATAATATCTAATTTTATTAAATAATATAGATCGAATAGGGCCATTACTAACGTTACTCATGAAACGTAAATTCAGTGGATATTATGATAGTAATTCTCCAAAATTGATATCGCTATCATGCATAAATGAAACGTACGCAAACGTAGCAGTAGAATTCAATACCAACTAATTTAAGGAAGAGATTAAAAAGACAAAAGTGGGCGGATTATTTAGCAGGAATGCCATTAAAACGGCAGCAGAAATGTGAAGCAAATATGCCTAAATTCGATGTACTTACACTGAGGTCGCACTTACTTCAAGTTTAATTCGCAATTTATTGGCTTTGTGAGAAAATTCACACTAAATAATGAGTTACAAGAAATGAGAGGATATAATAAATGAGGAAATAAATTTCTGAGAAGGTAAACAAAGTAATGAAGTGTTCACACTCATGTAATCGTAAGTTATCGATCGGTAAGTCACCTTTACGTTGTCGTCGTTTTCCTCCTTCATGTCGAATCCTCTCGCTCGTCGAAGTCGTCTTATTCATTCTGGTCGCAGAGGGGCCACGGTAGATCGTCCGTGAGTGAGCGGCCATTCGTGATACTATAAACATTGATAGTATAACATTGATTAATTAATCAGCGATATAAGAGCAAGGATTACATTTAAATATTTATAGGAGGATGAACAAGGGAATATGAGGGAGTGATGATTCAAGACTGAGAAGCAAAGATGAAAGGCAGAACAGAAAACCTGGTATTTGCGATGAGAAGATATACAATCACTGAAGAATGGTTGCTGCGGCAATGCAAAAAGCAAACGGAAAACAGTGAAAAGGTCGTGATGAATGAGAAACCTAAGGTATTAAGGGCACATTTTCCAAAGGTCTCTAAAGGAGGGTCAAATGAATTGAGAACAGGTATGTAGTTCCCAACAGGAAAGAGGAATACATAGGAAAATGCTGACAATATTGGACAATTCGTTAACAAACAAGTTCTGATTGACGGTTTACTTGCTCTGAATTTGCAATCTCGAAAGAGGACAGTATGTAGTAAGGTTGGCATTTCGGTGTTTGCAACGTTGCAATAGCGGTTCCCTAGGTAGCGCTACCGGTAGCAACGTTGCTACGGAGAGGCGAGGGTAGGAGGAGGGTAGCAACGTTGCAACGAGGGAAGGGAAGACCCTCTCATTTTTGCACGCTCTCTCGCCTATCTCTGCCCTTCCCTAGAGAGGTAGCAACGTTGCTACTCCCCCCTACCATTGCAACGTTGCAACGTCGTAATCGTTTAGCCAACCCTAGTATGTAGCATTCAAGAATAAATGATTATATCCACAATAAATAGTGAGGGAACGCCATCAAAGCAAATCGAAAAAAACGATGTGAATCATTTTGATTTATTTACAGCGAGGCCGCAATAAACTTAATCAATACCGTATACTAGGAAGATGAGCAATTCATTATATTTCGCCATTAAATCGTAATCAAATTTATTTTTATTAAATACTACTCATGTCGGCAAAATATAGATAATCGTTACAAACGACTTCGAAATAAACCAATTCAGGAGGCTCTTTCGAAAACAATTTATTTATTCTTAAGGAAGAAAATTTATATGAAAAAACGAGGACCAGAGAAACAGGACTAATTGAGTTGAAAACATATTGTAAGAGCGGTGTAACGACTATTCTACAGGCTAACTGTCGATCAATTGCATCGGTGCATAATCAATGAAACAAGTACAACACAAAAAATGGTGATATTTCTACATAGATACGAGCAAATTCCAGCCTAGGAGCAGCACATCGAGCGCCCGGAGATGGCACTTGTAGTCAACCAACTGCAAAGTTAAATTGTTTGTCTGATATAGGAAAACGAACACATCAACTCACCGATTAAATTGTTTTGTTCCATTTGTAGTAGAAGAATCTCACCCTGCTCCCACGCTTTGAGTCATCCAACTGCCGAAGTCATGCTCATTCTGAAAAAAGTAGCCAATGCTTCTCGCAAGTAAAGAATTTAAGGCTAATTTTGCGAGGCAGAAGGCGATTGCTTTCGCTCTCTACTACGGTGTGGTAGGTAGTCAAGAAGGCAATGCTTTTTCGCGTTTTTCAAGATGACCATCATTCCTCATTTGATCGGCTGGACAAAAGTTCTGCCAGAACAGATTGGGGACTTACACCCACAAGTTGAGCACCAGCCGAATAGATACGGTAGATTGTAATCTTCTAACAACTCAAACTATTTATCAATAAGGCTGTGCAGGTGGTGGATTAAAAATTGACGAGCGATTCTCCCATTAATCATTGCAGTTTTCAATATTTCACTTTTGGAAAGCAGGCTACGTTGATAGAACAAAAGGTGTCCTAAATCCATCTTACCTTTGGCGCCGTTATAATTTCAATTATTTTCTTGATGAGGAGGATGGTCTTTTACATTCTACTACTCTACTGGTTTCCTGCCCTATAACGATTGTATCACCTCTACGGAAATCTACCGTACCTCTTGAAGCAGTGTGGAGTTGCTTTAGTACAGAACGCGTCCGAGTGACGGCAATCATCCAACTGTAAAGTGAATTTTTTATTCACAAAGGACGAGCCGAGCTTCGCTCGACTCGGGGTAAACCGTTAAATTTAGTTTAAAATATTTAATAGTAGTGAATCGTCTAGCGGTTTGAGAATTCTGGAGAAAATTCAAAAATTTGCGCTGGGCTACGTCAAATACTTGTGAGACTAACATGTAAATTTGATTGGTTATGCTAGTCTGGTCAGCCTTTGGAAAAAACATTTTTTTCCAGGCAGCACAAGTAATACTATTCAGTCTCTTGCTTTCACATCCCAGCACTCGCTATCGCACATGATCAATAATAGAAGCTGAGGCCCCACCCACCGTCCTCCCCCAACTCCTCCATCATTCAATGTCGTATTAATGTCTGACTATTGTCAAACCTTGCATGTATTTTTTCGCTTAATTAATGCTTCAATAACTCAGATTTGTAGTGACAGGCCCACCCACCAGCCTCCCCCATCACCACCTTTGATTTTTCTTCAGTTTCAGCACAACGGTTAGACATTCGTGAATCGGTTGCACGTTATTTTCTCACATCTTTAGTGTTTGTAGTGACAGGCCCACCCACCAGCCTCCCCCATCACCACCATCGATTTTTTTTCAGTTACAGCCCAATTGTTTCACATTCGTAAATCTGTTGCACGTTATTTTTCTCACAGTTAATGTGTTTGTAGTGACAGGCCCACCCACCAGCCTCCCCCATCACCACCTTATTTGTTTGATAAATTGCATGTTTTCATTTCATAAACTATATTTGGTAATGGCTCGGGAAAGAATAACTGCATCAACATATAATTGTCACATTCTCATTGTTCATCACTATCGTCATTACTGAGAATCTCTTCTAAATCATCATCATCAGTGGATATTTCTCCTTCGCAATCCTCAGGATGGGCAAATTTATCTCTTGTTTCATTGTTATCTTCTTCATCAGTATCTGGTCTATTCTGGTCGTCTTCGTTATCATAATTTTCGAAATTATCCTCTTCCTCAATTTCTTCTTCCGATTCATCGTACCAATTCTGATCAATCTTTCTCTTTTTCAGAAGAGGTTCATTGTTCTTATTTCCACTCGGCTCATTCCAGAAATCATTGATCATTTGCTCAAACTCTTCATCATCATTGTCATCGTCGTTTATCTCATTTATTATTTGCTGAGAGTTCTGTTGAGACATAGGAATATTTTGACTATTATGATCAACTTGAGAAGGCGCATTCGAAGGGTAATCATCATCTTGATTAATGGCAGTTTTCAAACTGGACTGTTTACTACTTTTTTGGCTTCCTCTCTGACTCAGATCATCAATGCTGTAAGCACCATCTTTTCCGCTTTCATTATCTTTGAATAATTCATCATCAGTGCTCTCGCCTCCGATATTATCGATTACACCATAGGGTACAATGCTATTTGCTCTTGATCCTTGTTGAGATGCAATATGACCAGTGAGATCTTCTCCCACTTCATTCAGTAATGAGTATTCTACAACGTTTCTCACAAAAGTGTACGTCTCACCATCGTCATTCATTGCTTGGCATTCAGGTGGTACATAAACACGAATTGAATCTTCATCTCTAACTCTAGACATTGCTACGTACATTTGACCATGTGAAAATGCGGGAGTAGCCATGCAAAGTCCGACTTTGTCTAGTGTTTGACCTTGACTTTTATTGATCGTCATTCCATAGCAAAGCTTGACTGGGAATTGCCTCCTTGAAAATACTACTCCATTTTGTTTGTCTTCGTAATTTATAGTGATTCTTGGGATAAATGCCAATTTCTTTCGCGGATCACTTATTGATAGATTTTTGCAAAGAAGAATTGTATGAGGATTATTGTCTTCCTTGACAATTTTAACAAGTTCGAGCTTAGTTCCATTGCAGAGTTTGTTCTCAATATCGATATTTCTCATTAGCATAAGGATGCATCCAATCTTTACATTCAGATTGTGCGGGGGTAGATCATGGTACTTGTCACTCTCAATTTGGTCGAGAGAAAGAAATGGTAAGCCAGTGTTGTCGATTTCATCGGGAAGTGAGCTAATTCCCACGAGTGATTGTTGTTCACCGTCGATTAACTCGAGTATTTCATCATTTATTGACTTACAGTTTGCGTTTGTGACAGTCAGAATAGCTCGTTTGCTCATTTCCTCAGGATTATTCAACACATCTTTAGGGAAAACAAAATCAATCAGTTCTTTCATGTCTAACAGTACCAACTGTTCAGGGATGTCAACTAATTTCGTATTGAAATTTCTCATTCCATTTCCAACTCCTTCAATATACCGACGATACTTTTTCTGGTCAGAACGGAGTCTCATGTTCTTAGTGAGCTTGAAATGTTGGAATTTTTCGAATAATTCATAGTTATTGATTGTAACGCTCAGAACATCAGTTTGATTAAATTTGAGAATGGGTAGAATCTGTTTGAAATCTCCTCCAATCAGAATAACTTTATTTCCAAATGGTTTATTTTGATCGTTGCCAGCACTTAGAGTCTGTAGAGTTCTGTTGACGTAATCAAATGTATGGATATCGGTCATAGCCACTTCATCCCAGATGATTACTTCTGTTTCGGCCAACTTTCTTCCTCTACCTTTGGTGATATTCAAATTGGGTTTCTTGAAAATTGCAGCATCAAGTGGAATTTTGAATGAAGTATGTGCGGTGAGTCCTTCATGTAATAGAGTCGATGCAATTCCTGTGGATGCAACTGGTTGAATCGTATGATCATTTGCAATGCACCAATGAATGAAATACGTGTACAGGAACGTTTTTCCACATCCACCACTTCCAGTTACAAGGAATAGACGGTTAGGATCGGATGGATTTTCAACACATTTGATCAAACGTTCAATAAGTTTTTCTTGTTCATCGTTCAGTTTTCTCTTATTCTCAAAGCAGTACTTCTCAGATTCTTCTTTTCTTCTTGCATCTCTTCTTGCCTGTAGTCGGGGATCGTCAATAACTTTAGGCAAATTGTAATCTTTATATTTTTTCCCTTTTCCTTTCAACATTCTCTTTATGTGTCTGAGTGCATGTTGTTCTCTTTGAAGTGTTGAGTACTGATTGTTAGATGGGTTCATTAAATGCTTCTTGTATTTTTCCCAGAATGCTCTCGGATCGGAAACATGACAATTGGATAGGATAGTTGCGAATAAGACTCTACATGCATACGCCAATTGTGTATTTATTCCCAGTTGCATGCAATAGTCCCATTCTTCGTCGTCTCTCAACAATCCCATACCTCTTGCTGCTGATTCAAAAGATGGGTATACTGTTCCAGAGTTTTGATCTGTTCTGAGTTCAAGGAAACTTGTGTATCCTGCTCTTTTTCGTGCGAGTACATAAAGTGCATATTTTTCCATTTGTGTAGGATGAACTGGGACAATGTACGCAACATTTTTCTCTGCTTGACCAGACTTTTTATACGCAGAGAAGCCGTCGCCTTTCTTGTATTTCATTTCCATGTTTAATTCTTCAAACGTAAGCTTTTTGTGTTCAGGAGTTGCCATTACTGACTTCATAAATATCATGTAATCAATAAATCTTGACGTTGCTTTACTGATTTTATTTGCTCGTACTTCATCTTCATCATCGTCCTCATATGCTGCACTTTGTTCGCCTTCTAAGTGAACAACAAGTGGAATTACTGTATGGGTGGTAAAGGACTTTTTAAATCCACATAAATTCCACGAAGCTTCGTGCTGGTCAATGTATCGAGCGTGTTGGAACGCATCAATTTCATCAAATTCTATTTTTGGTCTCCCGTTTCCGTCTTTTGGTGCACGAATTCTCACTCCTTTTCCAACGTGTTCTCGTGGATCTTTCATAGTGAACATAATTTCATCGTATCCCTTATTGATGTACTTGAAAATGTAGCGGAAGTTCATGATTCCTGTGATTGCTTCAACGTTAATATGGCTTTGGAATTTATAGAGTAGTGATGGGTTATACGGGACAACGTGTTGATTCGTAGCGAGTCTTGGAGCAGAATTATTCTTTGATCCGAAACAGATTACATTTGTGCTCATCCTTCGCCGATATTTTGGATAATCATCTGTTGGAATTTCAGTTTCATCTGATATTGGCTTTGGGAATTTTTTTCTACAAACAGTTCCTTTCCAATCTTTCCTGCAGCCCATATGGTTTTTCCCTTCACAAGGACCGTGTATGTGATGTCTCTTGACAAGTTCAAATAATTTCAACATTTTATCATGATCGGGATGTCCAAGAGGTGGAACTTCTGGGATTTCAGCACAAATAATCTTGTCAATTCTTTCTTTAGTATTAAGTGGCTCTTCTAACTTGAAAATCATGTGAACATGTGGCATTCCTCGTTTCTGATATTCGATACTCGAAACTAAATATATAACAGGTCCGAGCACTTCTCTTTTTACAATATCATCCATTAGTTCTTTTAATTTGGCATGGAATACTCTGCCTACATCGTGTGACATGTATTGCCAATCTTCGTGCTCGGATAATTTCAATGCTTCGATTTCTGGCCAACTTGGATTTCCGGTGGCCGTCAAGAAAACATCTGCCTTTCCAAACTTTCTGAACAATGCCATGCTAGAATAGAATCTCTTGTCAATATTTTTTCTGCTTCCTTCAAAGCTGGATGGTAATTCAATTTTAACACCAAGTTCATAGCCCATTTGATCAAACTTCTTTTCAATATATTTCATATGAGCTGACGGCGTGGTGAATCTCATCTTCTCCATCTCTCTCGCTTTTTTGCGAATGAAAGCGAATTTGTCATTCTCACATTGGTCGTTTACATGAAGTGCAAATTCTGCAGAAACTGGTCCAAGGCCAAATACTGGATGATCCATACCCTTTCGGTTGTCACGTCTATTCATGAAATAGCGATAGTTTTCTTTACGAGATACTATGACTCGCTGGTTCTCGGATTTCCCTTTGCATTTTGGATTTGCCTTTCTTTTGAGTCGTCGATGGTAAAGTGTATTTCCTTTGGGGAAAATCAATGGGAACATTGCTGCATCTCGGTAAGCTGCCATGTGAGGAATATTTAGTTTTTTTTTCGGATGCTTCAAGAATACTCTGATTCCATTATTTATTTCATCGTATGATGGTTCTTTTCCCTTTTCATACGTATAAAAGTAAGCGATCGGTTCTTCCGTAGAGGGTGCATTCAAATTTCGGTCATGTGTTGATGTTACTCCAATTTTTTCCAATGTCTTTTTCATAGCTTCGTCTTGTTTTTTCTTGAGTGTTTTCTTTGATTTCTCGTCCATTGGAGCATTCACTTCTTTTTCCGATTCATCGCCAATTGCACCTCTCACTTCTTTCACGTGTTCCCTCAAAACTTTTTCGTCCACAGCTTTTCTCAATTCAAATGAGTCTACAATATTCATGAGAATTTCGAGAGGTTTTTCATTAGCAATTTTTGCTCTCTCAAGCTCTTCTTTGTACAGTTCTATTGCATTTTTATAGAAATTAAGTAAAGGACAATTTTTTCTAAGGATTTTCTGTAGTCTTATTTTGAAAAAGTTCATATCTGCTCTATCAGAATCAGTGTATTTTCCAGTTTGGAAGTCTCTTTCGATTGCATTACTCTGGTTGCAAATGTTGAGGCATGAGAATGATTTAGAATTTCCTTCAGAAAGGTCAATGCATACGGGAGAAACTCTGTATCCTCCAGATAATTTGATAGGGATAGTACCTCCTCGGGGGAACATGGACCTCGGAACAGCTTTAGTTGTTCGGAAAGCAAATGCATTTTCTCGGTTAATTTCTCCCAGCATTCTGTACGGAGCAGAGGAACTGCATTTGTGAATGTCTTCCTTGAGTTTAAGGAGTTCTGGTACTGTAATTACGCAACACGTTTGTTCTTCGAGATTAATTAGTCCGTCTTTACAGCATAACTTAGACGACTCGTAATTTTCATATAATAATGCGGAACAATACTTGCATTGGATTTGTGGAGGAAGAACAAATATATTCGGAAGGGGATTTCCGATGTGGAATCTGTTTGTTTCCGGAGTAACTATTCTTTTCGAATTTGTTCTATGCATGTTATTCTTTCTTGAATTATTGACGAATACGTTTTTTGAATGGGAAAATCTAGATTGATCCTCTGGATTAGCTTTAACTCGACAGACTTCATCGAGATATTTCCATGTGTTTGTGGGATCCGAGAATTCCACAAATGGATCGATCGTAATGAATCGTTTTATTACTTGTTTTACAGAAAAATCGTCAAAATTGTGGACAAGGTTCTTTGAATAAGTTATATAAGAGTGAATGAGACTTGCAACATATGCCAGTGATGACATTGGGTGTAATGTTGCAGGATAATTTTTCTCCAATGATGATCGTGAGCGCTTCCGTCCATACATTTCGGCTATTTTGCATATTTGCTCACATAATTCTGTAAAGTTTGCGTTCACTTCTTTGTCATAGATACGATTTTTTTGATTTTGCAAGACACATAGACAATAATTTGCATTTCGTTTAAATGGAATAATCAATGTTTTCCTCCTGTCTAAGAGGAATCCTTCAAGAGGTCCTGTTGATGTGAATGCATCAAAAGGGAGGACCATTGAATGCTCTGATTGAACTGTGCAAATATATGCATTCACAATTTCTTCAGTTAAAGGTGTGTTCTCATCATCGAGATCTTTAATCATTTGATCAGTAAATTTCGGTTTTTCAAACATGGACTTTTTCTCCATTTCATTCGATATTTCACAATGGTAGTCAATCATAATTTTAGGAGATTCAAGAATATCCCGTAGAATGGACAACATGAACTTTAATTCAATTTTAGAGAATTCATTCATAGGTGATTGATGGGTAGCTGACAGTGCGTGATGTAGATTGAAAATCAAAGCAACATACGAAGTTTTAGAATATTTCGATTTCACCGAATTTTCAGAGGCAAATACAAGTTCAACTTTTTCGTCGGATTCTTTCAGTACATTAATGATTTCAGATAGATTATGTTCAAATGTCTCTTTTTTGTTATTTTTTTTCCGAAAATATACAACTGCATTATTTTTTTGATCACTTGAATCAAAGCAGCATAAGTACCAACTATTGAGATGTGTAAATGGAATAATGTAAAAAGAGTTCGTTTCCTTTAATAACTCAATATCTTTTGCACTGATTATTTTCTGAACGAAGTCTCGATACATCCCAGAGTAAATAAGCTTTGAATTTTGTTTGCTGCATCTCAATATTTTTTCTTGAATTATTATGTCAAGCATTTCTTCCGTTATTATAGTTTTTTCCATGAAAAATATTAGATCCTTCGCTGAAATTTTTGCTATCAAGTCGGCTTCCATTTTCTTATTTCCTGAGTAACCATTTTCCTGAAGGAATTTGATCAACTTATTATCGCTCTTCTCCACTTTGATGTCTTCCATTTTCACAGTAGTTTCTCGCAATCTTTTTCGTGTTGAGGTTGGCACTGACAGACCAGTTTGACTTTTGATTTCAATAAGATCACTCTCCGTTAACCATCTCTTTATGTCCTCTCGTATCAGTTTCAAGTCGATCACACCATCTGCCGGGAAATTAGCTGATTGCTGCGTGGCATATACGTATGCGTTGAAGATCAATAGTAAACCGCTGTTGTACCCTTCTCGAGGATCGTCTTTAATTGTTCTATCCGACTGGTCGTCATAATACATATCGTCGTCACCAAATACGTGTTTAATAAACTCTCCCATGATCTTCATCTCGTTATTGTTTACTTTGTTTTTAGAATCAATGTATAAACAATAGCCAGGCTGATATTTAACAAAAATCCATCGATCTACAAATTTCAAAGGAATATAAAAACAATGATTATTACAATCAGATACTTTCATTGAATCTAGGACCGTTTTGTATTTCAGGAAGTGTAAGGACACTTTTGATTCAATGACACAAACGTTATATCCGTGAGGAGCAATAACAGACAGGGCAGCATCAATTACTTCCGCACATATTTCTCCATTCCTGTCGATTGACTCGAATGATTCCATTGTCAAAACAATTTTTTGCATATCATTTTCAGGTTCTATTTGAGAAAGAATGATCTCAGTTTGAGAACTAATCATATCATTCTGAGGTAAAATGCGCTGTGTATCATCTATTAAGGAAAGAATGTCTGTACAATATTTGTCGAAATCAAAATTATCTCTACAGTATTCGCTTTCATTAGATACGAATGTAATACTATGACGGAGTAGCAGTAATTGTTGCTGAAGAGAATCTTTGTGAGTTGCAAAATCTGTCGGTAAAACTTTAAATTCCTTTACTGTCTTTGTCTCGTTATAAATAAAATTTATTGAATTTCTAATAATGTTATAAATCCAATCGTTATTATCGTTTTCTGTTCCTTCCTTTGTGAAACACACTGAGCAGCATTCTGTTATTGAGCAGTATCCAATCAAGAAACAATGATCCAATTTATTACGATGTCGTTTCATGATCGGGAAGATAACCTTATCCGAATTCCTTGAAGTTAATATGTTGTGAAAATATTTCTCTGCAGTTTCATTTTTCAAAGTTAGTCTCTTTTTTATCAGCGTAGTTTTAGCGATCAGAGTTGACGTTGCTGACTTTTCAATAAGGAGTTGTACCAGTTGATCAAACTCATTCCATGATAATAAATTATATTGACTTAATGATTCTCTTAATGAATTAATGATAATTTCAGTAATGAATGATTCTTCTCTTCCTCCTTCTTCAGTTTTCACTATTATGTCTGAAAGAGGAATTGACTTGCTTCGAGACCGAGTAATTCGTTGTTTCATTGATGCAAACTCTTTCAATGATTCTACGGAACCGGCACGACTTCGTGCAACTGATTGAACGCTAATTACTGACATTGATCGAGTTGATCGGACTGTATTATCTGAAGTTATTTCAGTTTTTTTAATTTGCTGCAAAGAAGAATCGAGTCCATTTGAAGTTTTGTATTCACAGCATGATTTTAGTTTCGACGTAACTGATTCATGAAACGATTTGAGATCGAAATCATAGCAAGTTTTGTTTTCTGCAAAATTCAAAGCGCAATTTAGTAAGGCAATAGGCGAGTTTGAGCTATATGTCTTTTCTCTATTTTCTAAATTGTGTTCTATGTCTCTTCGAGTTAGGGTTAGATTCGGATACAGAATATTGCAGATTTTCATTACTTTCTCAACAATATCATCTGACTGTTTGGTGTCAACATTCGTAATGATTTGATGAACGTCACAGTATTTGTTCTCTTTGTCAACGCAAATAATATAACAATGGACGATCTTAGACCTATGAATTTTCACGAACGGAAATATACATCGTACAGCATTCTGTTCAAGAATCAATATATGTTGTTGGATGGATTCTTCATTAATCTTGAGTCTACCATCGAAAATACTTGTTCTTGCTAGATTACAGTTCTTAAATTGAAGCAAGAATAAAAGGCTTTGATCAACGAATTTGTTCGTAGATGTTTTGTACGACTTCCACATTTCAAGTAATTCTGATAATTCGTCGGTTTCCATAGTAGGAATAAATGAATCAGATACATTATCTTTAGGTTCCTTCATTTTCTTCACAGGTGACACAGTTATTATCTCTTGTTGAGGGGAAGAAACCCGCTTTCTGATTAATTTAGAACTATTAGAACTTATTCTCCTGCTTTGCCGCTTTACAGGAGTTTGCATGGCTTCATTTGTCATTATTGAACTGAGATCAGTATCTGAATTTTCCAGCTCAGTGATCCCAGAAGATTTTGTTCTTTCCTTGGTAAGGGGAGTCTCAGGAATTACAAATTGAGGAGAGTTGTTCTTTTCTAATATGATATCTATTTCTTCAATTTTGTCATCAGTCCTTTCAACGCACTCAGTGGCGGTATCTTTCTTTTTTGTTGTTTTTGAGAATGATTTCATTAGTGCATTCAATTCAATTTTGTAGGAATGAGGTTCGAATGGTTCAACGTTCACATTTTCATTTAGCAAAATTGACTCTAAGAACTTTACAGTGAATATCGGAGTCAGATTTTTTCTTTTGTGTTTCGTGCAATTTTCAATGCTGAATGTAAGTTCTTTTTTGTTCGTACACAACTTGAATAATCTGAGAATATTGTAAACAGTTGTTTTTGCAAATTTTATTTCACTAACAGTGAAATCAGTTGAGTTGAGCATCGAAACAGATTTCAGCGATGAATTGAACAGTGCGAGAAACACATCGTTGCTGGGTCTTGATACTGGAATGAACAAATGAGCAAAGTCTTCAAGTGATGCGTTATTGTATTCTGTATAATAGCTACGTACATTCACCTCGCTCAATTGATGTTTCATACTCGAAATATTTGCAAATACTCTTGATGCATCACATTTGAAAGCAATTATCTTCTGAGTATCACCGTACTTTTTAATCAAACAATCGATAAGATAATCAACCACTTCTCGAGTAAGGGGATCTCTTCCACACTTTGTAGGTTGTTCTGAATTCGTGTTTCTTACATCTTTATCGTCTTCGTCAAAATCATATGTATTGTATGGCCTTGAGAAGTGATTCTTAATGACTAAGTTACTGTCTTCATCATGGATAATATCATCAAAGAGTGAATCCGGCTCTCGTGTCTTACTTGCTCGAACTTTTGTTTTCTTTGGGACAACGCTGTGTGCAGACTGATTTTGAAGTGCGATACACGCTGGTTTATCGGTTGTTCGGATAGAGACTGTGGGGGAAGCAATTGCAGTGACTGTATTCTTCGTATTTTGAGAAACAATTCCAACAGTAATTTCAACTGGATTTAATCTTCCACTTTGCACATCACGTTCAAAGATTAAATCAGCAATTTCTTTTCTTTTTTGACCAGGATGAATGTCTTTCAAAGCAACTTTAGTGAGTAGGTGATCAACAAAATTCAAGGAAAACAATCCACAACTTGTTCCGTCTTTTTGATGCGTAACTGGCACAATTATCGGATTCCATTGATTCATTGGTGTTGGAAGTACAAGATCTGATATTTTACGAACGAGTCCTCGAATAAAGTTATTAGTGTTTGGATTTCTGATGTGCTTTTGAGGAAGAGAATCGAACACTTTTACGTCCATCGTTTGTGTATTCAGTTCGATAACCCAGAAATGCATGGCTTCTCGGAGCGGAATGATGATCTTTTTGTATTGAAAACTTTGATTGTAATTGATAAATGCATTTTCGATGATAGCGTCATCAGTGCCATAAGGATGGGGCATGTTAACATTCATATTCTGCAAAACTTCTCCAGTCCACATACTTTTCACTAGTAAGCAATCATTTTTCCCAGAATTATTGAGCAAGTAAGTAGCTACTTTATCAAACGTAGCTGTCTCGAGCATTTCTCTTGTATTAAGCAGCACTTCTAATTCCGCTTCGGCATTATCACGATATCGACTGCTTGAAATTATGTTTTTCTTACGTGACCATAATTTGATTCCTGTGAGAGTACTGAATACACGTAATCTCATGTCGGGTATGTTTACAGAGTGAGTGTTGACTGCTTGTCCAAGAATTATGTTTTCAATGTTATTGAGCATGTATAACTTTGAGAATGGAGGTGATTGCTGTTGAACGACTTTTTCATATGAGTACTGTATGTTGTTTGCATTCCTGAATACTGGTTTCACTGCCCTCTCGTGAGTTAACTTAATCAATGTGAGCTCTTGATCGGATAGGGGAACTATGGATCCGAGAGAATAGATCATTTTTGCGCTGTTGTCTTTTGAAGAATAGAGTATGCACATTGTATGATTTTTATTTGTTTCAATAATGGTAATACTTTGAGTATTACCATATTCAGAATGTATTTTTCGCTTGATATCCCAATTCGTAGTTTGAGGATTTAGTGCTAGAGTAAACGCTGAGAATGGAATAAGTGCAATAGGAGTAATGTTTCTCGATTCTGCAATTTTCTTGATCAATACAGTGAATTCAGTAATCATATCGTGCGTTAATGCATCAGATGTTTCGCTTAAGATGTCCATAAAGGGAGCACATGTATCGTTGATTCTTTTTCTCAGACTTACAAAGTCGTAATTAAGATCAATATTGCAATCTCCGTAATTCAGATATTCCTCAATATAAGCAGCCACATACATTCCGCAGCTAGTGTTATCCAATTGCTGTCTACAGTTCATGATATTTATTTCTATGGCTGCATCGTTATTTCTGAGTGCTTTTATAAATTTCACGATGATTAGTTCGCACATTGCATATGTTGCGCGGTTTTTACTTTTTTCGCTATCAAACAAATTGAGGCTATTTCCTTCCAGAATTGCCATGAGAAAATGATTACGCTTCGAGTCGCTTATCAAAAATACAATCTTGTCTCTATTTTTCGAATCAATATCGGATATGAGGTCGTTGTCAATAACTATCATATGTTTAATGGAAGATAGTGTATTGTCCGTTGTAAAATCGATGTCTTTATGAGTGAGCAAGGTATTTTCGCATTTAGAATACAATTGTGTTGGGAATAACAAGATGTTTGTGATATTTTCATCGATTGAATTTTTCATTAGCTGGGAAACATAAGTATCAATTTGAATGTCTGTTAGTTTATTTTCGTCACTATTTGAGTTGCCTCCTCTCTTTATTCCAATAGTGCTGCAATTCAGTTTTTGATTATTGTCAGGTTCTTCGATATACGTTTTCTCCATTTTTTTCGATAAATGAGCAACTTTTGAATCAGGTTTCTTCATGTTTTGAACATTTTTGACTTTTTTTATCTTCATATTTCCATTTTTGTAATTCACAGAAGGCGTATTCACAGAAGTCATATTTACATGAGATTTATTCACAGAGGCTGATGGTACAGAAGATGGTACAGAGTTATATGGTACAGACAGACGATCGGGATGGCCCGAAGGCTCCGTCATCCCGCCTGTAGGGTCTCCCGGGTCGAATCCCGATGGGAGGAGAACGCGGAGGCGATTGCGCAGCATTACCTGAAAATTATACATTAATTTAGTGAAATGGACACAAATGCGCGATAAACGAATACAATTAAATCGCGCAACGAATGTGTCAAGGTGAGATTATCGTAAGGGTACAGCGTGTCAGAGAGTGAGGGAGAGAAAAAGAGCGGCATCTTTTGTTCTGCACGGCAAATAATTTTCCATAGTCGGGGAGGCAATGTGTAAATAAAAATTGTGAAACGTACCCCACAACTGATTAATTAAACAGATATTTGGGATACGTTTCACAACTTTTCCTTGCATATTGTCTCCAAGACCATGAGAAAATATTTGCCGCTTAGAGCTCTCTGACACTCTGTGAAATGTACGGTCCGATAATCTCACCTTTGGGAATTACGAAAATTTACGAAAAGGACATAGCGGTAGCGATTCTTTTGAAACCGACATTTATTTTCTAATCACGGTATTGCAACAGTGATGTACTTATATAATCACACTAACAAAATAATTATTTCATTACATAAATCTACCATTCTTAGAATCTTAAACGATAATGGAACATAATCAAAATAATTAATAAAGTCCATACACTTTCCATTTTTTAAATTAATTATCCCTTCATTTACGTTCATGAAATATTCATCAATCAGTGACACTGAATTACTTTGAACAAACAATATAGAGTATTTCACTGTTGGCAGTGCTCATATGAACATTACTTACATTTCTTCAGCATGCATAATTAACATGTTATCAGAATGTTATTGATCCTTAGTTGCACGTTCATCAACCGCTAGGATCTTTGTTTTTTTACATCTGTTAAACAACTCGGTAGCAAATAAAGTGTACGCTGATTTCGACGTCTACGCGCGCGTACGGTGCGTGTCAGTAAATTTGCTTGCGCACTTCGAGATCCAATACGGTAGGGTGCTTTGACATCTTGACGCACGCGCGGTGCGTGTCAGTAAATTTGCTTGCGCATTTCGAGGTCCAATACGGTAAGGGGCTTTGACATCTTGGCGCACACGCGGTGCGCGTCAGTAAATTTGCTTGCGCACTTCATTCTCATTCATCCAAAACAAACAACACATTGTTTTGCCGTTGCTTTTGGCTCTTTTTCATATCAATTTTTCGAAACATACAGACACAGTGACACTTAATTTCATTGAACGAATAATAGAGAGTTGACAGTACTTATATAAAAATTACTTTTAAAAAATTCAGCATGCATAATTAGCACGTTATCCGCACGTTATAGCATCTTTGCACGTACATCAACCACGTATGACATTGATCAGAGTACACATTCAATCATTCATCATACATTATTTATAGCACATTATTTGAACTTTATTGAACGTTATATGGACTTTATTCAACCACGAGGGTATGGTACTGGCAAGAATGCCAGTACGGAACATTACTTCCGTTCTTCTTTCTTCTTTGTAAGCACTTTATGGACTTTATTGCACTTTATATGGACTTTATTTACTTTATTCAACCACGAGGGTATGGTACTGGCAAGAATGCGAGTACGGAACGTTACTTCCGTTCTTCTTTCTTCTTTGTAAGCACTTTATGGACTTTATCGCACTTTATATGGACTTTATTTACTTTATTCAACCACGAGGGTATGGTACTGGCAAGAATGCCAGTACGGAACGTTACTTCCGTTCTTCTTTCTTCTTTGTAAGCACTTTATGGACATTATCGCACTTTATATGGAGTTTATTTACTTTATTCAACCACGAGGGTATGGTACTGGCAAGAATGCCAGTACGGAACGTTACTTCCGTTCTTCTTTCTTCTTTGTAAGCACTTTATGGACTTTATCGCACTTTATATGGACTTTATTTACTTTATTCAACCACGAGGGTATGGTACTGGCAAGAATGCCAGTACGGAACGTTACTTCCGTTCTTCTTTCTTCTTTGTAAGCACTTTATGGACTTTATCGCACTTTATATGGACTTTATTTACTTTATTCAACCACGAGGGTATGGTACTGGCAAGAATGCCAGTACGGAACGTTACTTCCGTTCTTCTTTCTTCTTTGTAAGCACTTTATGGACTTTATCGCACTTTATATGGAGTTTATTTACTTTATTCAACCACGAGGGTATGGTACTGGCAAGAATGCCAGTACGGAACGTTACTTCCGTTCTTCTTTCTTCTTTGTAAGCACTTTATGGACTTTATTGCACTTTATTTACTTTATGCAACCACGAGGGTATGGTACTGGCAAGAATGCCAGTACGGAACATTACTTCCGTTCTTCTTTCTTCTTTGTAAGCACTTTATGGACTTTATGGACTTTATGCAACCACGAGGGTATGGTACTGATGCCAGTACGCATCTCAATCAATTCGAAGGGTGATCGTTGAAAAAGAATACAGGTTTCATATTATTAGCAACGCTTTATCATCATGTTCACAACAGTGGCGAATGAAGCATCATAAATGTGGGATTACAACAACATGTGAAATAACGCAACTATTTGAAAAGGGAGCAATTATTTGATGGAATTGCAACAATAAGTGCGCAACTATAAAAAGAACAAAACAAATTCACAGAATCGATGGCGTCAGCTCATCTTTTTCTTCAAACTGGAGTGCCACTCTGTTCCATAATCTTCTTAGCCTCGTTGACGTCTCCGTTACAGAATTCGATCATCTTCAGGCGCTGCTCCAGTTCGCGCTTCTCTGAATAGCAAAGTTTTTGATAATAATCACAGTTGTAGCTTCGTCACACCAAACGCGCAACAGAATGAAGTGCGTCTACCTATTTGTCACACCAAACGCGCAACAGAATGAAGTGCGTCTACTTCTTCGTCACACAAAACGCGCCATATAATGAAGTGCGTCTACCTATTTGTCACACCAAACGCGCAACAGAATGAAGTGCGTCTACCTATTCGTCTCACAAAACGCGCCATATAATGAAGTGCGTCTACCTATTTGTCACACCAAACGCGCAACAGAATGAAGTGCGTCTGCTTCTTCGTCATGCAAAACGCGCCACAGAATGAAGTGCGTCTATCTATTTTTCACACCAAATAATGATAACTTTTTTAATTCGATAATCGGTTTACCCACCTGTAATAATTGGAGCGGTATCTTCCTTCTTCTTTCCTCCCATTGCTGCATCCATGATCAGCTTGGACAGACGACGAATCTGCTGTTTGATTCCCTCCTCGGTCCATTTCTCTGAAAATATACAGCATTCAGAAGTGCCAAGATAACTTTGAAAACTACTCAAACAAAACGAATAGAACTATTTTTCTATTCTAATTATAAGGTGATATTAGAATCTTACCATCAGTTGAAATGATGGAAATCTGTGGCTCATTGCGCGACTGGATCGGAGAAGAAGTTGGGATTGCTGCAGCTGAAGTGCGCTGCTGATTGGTCTCCTGGAGACTGACGGTCGACATTGACGAGTTAGGGAAGAGCATTTCTGTAATTTTAGTTATTTTTAAAAACTTCAAAAATTAATTATAAAAAGTTCAATAAAAGGATATTGTGAAAAATGTTATCACATACCTTCACTCTTTCTCTTCCTGAAGGGAGGAGCTTGCATGTCCGAGTTGCTCCAGCTCTTCATCGGAGTCTTCGGGCCATTAGGAGGAGTGAGATTGGGGTTGTTCAGTTTCCGCAGCACTGAATTTATACAATATATATATACGCAAATAAGTTAGAAAATCTCACTTTCGTCTAGTCCTTCCTCCGCTCTCCCATTGAAGAGTCCTCCCTTATTGCGAGCTGAAAAAATAAAAGAAAAACGAATATAATAAACAAAAAAAAGAAGAATATCGATTTACGTGTGATCAGGGAGTCATTCTTGTCCTGTGCTTCATCCGAAAACTGTTGAGTGATGAACATGGCATTCTCATTTATCTGTGAATTGCGCGCCTTACTGATGTCGACCCACTTAATCGACTCCACTCCAATGTTACGGAAGTTCGAACTGAAGAAAAACTAAGTTTATAAATAAATTTCAAATATTGAGATCAAGAAAGGCATTTGTTCTTTAAAACACAAGATTTAAAAAAATATTTATATGTAACAATAAAAACGATTACCTGCGCAACTGGGTCTTGAACTCAACTGCTTCCTTCACCGTAGTGAAGATGAAACGTATGTCTTGCATACCCATCCTTCCTTGACCGAATAGATAATCATCGTACATGGGCAAGGTTTTCTGTTCGCATCTAAGAAACAGCTCGTAGAATTTCGCCACTCCAGCTACGGTCGTCGGTTTCCAATCTGAATATTAATGTGATTATTCTATCAGTGAATAAAAAAACTAACGGCTCACCACCTTATCATAAATTTAAATGATATATATAAAGGGTAACCTACTATCGATGAAACGGACGGAGACCGATCGTCTCTCCCCGTGTCTTCTAGTCCACGATTCATTCGATTCATTCATCATAATGAGATGGCAGATCCAAAAATGCGCAGCTGCGTCCCTGACAATAAAGAAGATAAGCAATTACAAAAAAAATTAATGTAATCACGGGTAAATATACGTATGAAAGGGTAAGATATTTCAACAAAAGGTTACAACAACCTTTCCGCTCACTCGAGACAATAATTACTCAAAAAAGTTTATCAAAGAACGTGATCAATGACAATTCTGGTTGATAACAAGACATAGTTCACATCATAAATGAGAAGTGCGCAACAATAGACTACGGGAGTCTTTCATCCAATGATCGGCTGATTGAATATTTTACAAACCTCGCCGTATTCACTTGATCCAGAGTAACCGCGAATGCATCCAAATCGATCGGCAATCTCAGTGCCTGAAAATATTCATTACACAATATCTGCGTTGAAGAAACCAACATTGTACGCGGCGACATATTCATTGCGCGCAACTTCAAATTTGCGTTTCCTTGAAGCAGCAAGTTCCTGAAGATGATATTGCAACACACACACAATCAATATTGCATTACTACCTTATTTTTGTTCACTATCTCCTCGATTTTATGGCACATAGCGAACATTGTCTTCACTTCTTCAACAGTTTCCTTATTCGTCTCACGAAAGCACGATAAATACGCATCTCTGGCTTCATTAAACATCTTCAGCTTCTCCTGACAAATAATAAAATGTTAGATGAATTCAGAATATTCAATTTTCAAAAAAATGCCAAGAATAATTACCTCCATTATATTCTTCGCAGCGAGAACTTGCTCCATGCAATCATCATTATTATGGGCTAATTTCTGCCTTTTCGCATCCGATAAACCTGCAAAAATAATTCATACTATATTATTTGCACTATATTTTTAAAAAAAATTTATAGTTATAGAAACATATCTTACCCAACATGGAATACTCATCAGAGTCAAAAGAATCTTGAGTACTGTGCTTGGGAAACAGGCATCGCTCTGTTTTCTTCACTTCTCCCTCGATCAAAAGATTCTCCGGTGGTTGAATCAACGCGCAACTGATTCGAGGCGACGTTGGAAGCACCGAATTTTCTGGAACAGTTTCTATTTATTTCCAGGGATTCACCACGGAAATATCCAAAAAAAATTTTGAAAAAACACACCTTCAGCAGACTCATCTTTCTTCTCCTCTCCTTCGCTCAATCCATTCTCCGCTAATTCACTGAGTGCGCTGCTGGAGTGCTTTGTGAAATGCGCATCAAATGGAGGCACAATCTTGTCCACAATTTCTGAAACAGTTCAGTTGATAATATAATAACAAAAATATAAGGAAATAGTTTATGTTTATTTCTATTTAAGAACCACGAAAATATCGAAATAATATTGAATAAACTACCTATTCGTCACACCAAACGCGCCACATAATTAAGTGCGTCAACATGTTCGTCACACCAAACGCGCCACAGAATGAAGTGCGTCAACATATTTGTCACACCAAACGCGCCACAGAATGAAGCGCGTCTGCCTATTCGTCGCACCAAACGCGCAACATAACGCAGAGCGTTAACCAATTAAAAAAATAATAATAACACACCTCCATCGCCCCCATCTTCCTTCTCTTCACCTTCGATTAAACCATTCTCCGAAGCTTTGATCAGCGCGCAGCTTCGATCGCCAGCAATTTTGGCTGCCACTGAATCCTTCATCGAGACCGGGATCTCTGAAACAGTTCAGTTGATAACACGAAAACGATCAAACAACAAAAAAATATTAAAGTTTATTTTTCGTCACGCCAAACGCGCCATATAATGAAGTGCGTCTACCTATTCGTCACACCAAACGCGCCACAGAATGAAGTGCGTCTACCAATTTGTCACACCAAACGCGCAACAGAATGAAGTGCGTCTGCCTATTCGTCGCACCAAACGCGCAACATAACGCAGAGCGTCAACCATATTTTAAAAAAACTGAAAAATTTTTTTTTTTAAATAACACACCTCCATCGCCCCCATCTTCCTTCTCTTCACCTTCGATCAAACCATTCTCCGAAGCTTTGATCAGCGCGCAGCTTCGATCGCCAGCAATTTCGGCTGCCACTGAATCCTTCATCGAGACCGGGATCTCTGAAACAGCTCAGTTGATAACACGAAAACGATCAAACAACAAAAAATATTAAAGTTTATTTTTCGTCACACCAAACGCGCCATATAATGAAGTGCGTCTACCTATTCGTCACACCAAACGCGCCACAGAATGAAGTGCGTCTACCAATTCAAAAAATATAAAAAATAATAACACACCTCCATCGCCCCCACCTTCCTTCTCTTCACCTTCGATCAATGGAATCTCCTTTGGATTCACTGCGCAACTAATATCGCCATCAATTTCAGTTGCCAGTGGATCCACCACCGAGTCCCGAGACACTGGAATAGTTCACTTGATAACATAAGAACAATAAAACAACAAAAGAAGTTATAGTTTCTATTTAATTTCATGGAAGAACCACGAACATATTCAAATAATATTGACAAAACCACTCCCGCAGCAGACTCACTTTTCTTCTCCTCTCCTTCAATGGAATCATTCTCCAATGAGCCTTTGCTTGTTGTTACTGTGTTGAGCGACATCAATAATTACGCAGCTTGATAATAGCTGAAACAAAATATAAGGAACGAAACGAATGGAAGGAGGAGGGAGTGAGCACGCGAAAGGAGAAAATATAAGCCGAAGAGGTTTTCGAGGGAGTGGAAGGGGTGGAATGTCTTATTTCAATGATTAATGGAGGCCTGTAGTTTCCGGGTAGCGATTGATGAACTAATATAAACAAAACTACGAAAAAGAAACAAAAGGAAATCGATAATAGGTTTAAAAAAATAAAAATTCGAAAATAATTCAAATATACGCAATGTCGACGCAAATACTGCTTAGTGGTTCCGGCTCTACGAATTTCGCTCCGGCCCCGCGGTTTTGGATCTGGTTATTATTTATTTATTTAGTTGGCTGTTTATTCATGAATGAATTCTTTTTTGTTTACTTTGTGTGAAGTGTAGATTGAAATGAGTGCAAACATAGCAATATAACAAAGCTAGAAAATTATAAAAGTCCAAATAAAGAAAGTAATGGGTGCAACAGAGTAAACAGCAAAACACCGTTCGAAAATTCATCTCACTTTGACGTTGATCCAGGGTTCACTGGTCTCACAGTTTGCTAAAATTGGTAAGCGTGAATTAGGCTTATTTTTAAAGATTTTGAGTGATGAGTTTTCGCTCTAGATACACCGGGTTTGGTGGTTGCCGTACTCGGGAGCATCTCTTGACCCTTCCTCAGCAGGCTAAAATCATAGCAACGCTGTGGCACCGGCCGGGACTCGAACTCCCAACCTCTTGTTTGCAAGACCATCCCCTTACGCCTGAGCCACGAATTACACTTTAAATTCCCCCCTATCACTTTCTACCACTCCCCCATACTTGGCAAATGCTTTGGCACCGGTCGGGACTCGAACCCCCAGCCTCATGCTCGCTAGGCCGCCCTCTTACCGCCTGCGCCACGAATTACACGTTACAACACTCACGTACCACTCGCTAGCACTCCCCCATGCTTGGCAAATGCTTTGGCACCGGCCGGGACTCGAACCCCGAACCTCATGCTCGCTAGTCCGTCCTCTTACCGCCTGAGCCACGAATTACACCTTACAACACTCCCTGACCACTCCCCGACCCTCCAGCACCAAGCTAAAAATCGGGCAAAACATCTGCCCCGAGTTGGAGTCGAACCTGGGTCGGCCGGGTGGTAGGCGAGCCTCTTAGCCACTACACCGCAATTACAACTCGGCTCTTTGTTAATATTTTTTCTCACTTTAAATTCCGATCGACGCGTCTCGGCGAGCTCTACATACCCCTAGTTGGTCGCTAAGCCGTAGCTGCACGCGCTCGCGAGTTACAGAGCAAAAACGGAAACGATCGATTTTTCAAGTTGATCTTTGATCTCTCAGATGACGTCCTAGGAAAAAGTTGTTGGGAGACAAAAGATGCGCCAGGGTCGATTACATACCACCCTGGTATTTGCCACATCTTGCCGGGGGCGCATTACCTCTTCCCGTGCACTTTGCTTTGACCAGTCAAATTTCAATCAGTCAATCGTTTATCTAAGGGAGAATTTCGAAAACATTGACTCACCCACGAAATCATCACGTGTCGCCCGCAATTGAAGGTCGTCCTGATTGAGTCATCCAGTCGCCGAAGTTGAACTGGTTCTGACATAGTAACCAATACCTCTCGTGAGAGAGATATTGGTTACTATTTCAGCGCGGCAGAGCTCCTAGCTCACGCCACATTTTTTTTAGCACGCGTGACAGAGCTCCTAGCTCACGCCACATTTTTTAGCACGCGTGACAGAGCTCCTAGCTCACGCCACATTTTTTAGCACGCGTAACAGAGCTCCTAGCTCACGCCACATCCTAAAGCACATTTTTTAGCACGCGTGACAGAGCTCCTAGCTCACGCCACATTTTTTAGCACGCGTGACAGAGCCCCTAGCTCACGCCACATTTTTTAGCACGCGTGACAGAGCTCCTAGCTCACGCCACATTTTTTAGCACGCGTGACAGAGCTCCTAGCTCACGCCACATCCTAAAGCACATTTTTTAGCACGCGTGACAGAGCTCCTAGCTCACGCCACATCCTAAAGCACGCGTGACAGAGCTCCTAGCTCACGCCACATTTTTTAACACGCGTGACAGAGCTCCTAGCTCACGCCACATTTTTTAGCACGCGTGACAGAGCTCCTAGCTCACGCCACATTTTTTAGCACGCGTGACAGAGCTCCTAGCTCACGCCACATCCTAAAGCACATTTTTTAGCACGCGTGACAGAGCTCCTAGCTCACGCCACATACTAAAGCACATTTTTTAGCACGCGTGACAGAGCTCCTAGCTCACGCCACATCCTAAAGCACATTTTTTAGCACGCGTGACAGAGCTCCTAGCTCACGCCACATTTTTTTAGCACGCGTGACAGAGCTCCTAGCTCACGCCACATCCTAAAGCACATTTTTAGCACGCGTGACAGAGCTCCTAGCTCACGCCACATCCTAAAGCACATTTTTTTAGCACGCGTGACAGAGCTCCTAGCTCACGCCACATCCTAAAGCACATTTTTTAGCACGCGTGACAGAGCTCCTAGCTCACGCCACATCCTAAAGCACATTTTTTAGCACGCGTGACAGAGCTCCTAGCTCACGCCACATTTTTTAGCACGCGTGACAGAGCTCCTAGCTCACGCCACATCCTAAAGCACATTTTTTAGCACGCGTGACAGAGCTCCTAGCTCACGCCACATCCTAAAGCACATTTTTTAGCACGCGTGACAGAGCTCCTAGCTCACGCCACATCCTAAAGCACATTTTTTAGCACGCGTGACAGAGCTCCTAGCTCACGCCACATCCTAAAGCACGCGTGACAGAGCTCCTAGCTCACGCCACATTTTTTAACACGCGTGACAGAGCTCCTAGCTCACGCCACATTTTTTAGCACGCGTGACAGAGCTCCTAGCTCACGCCACATTTTTTAGCACGCGTGACAGAGCTCCTAGCTCACGCCACATTTTTTAGCACGCGTGACAGAGCTCCTAGCTCACGCCACATCCTAAAGCACGCGTGACAGAGCTCCTAGCTCACGCCACATTTTTTAGCACGCGTGACAGAGCTCCTAGCTCACGCCACATTTTTTTAGCACGCATGACAGAGCTCCTAGCTCACGCCACATTCTAAAGCACGCGTGACAGAGCTCCTAGCTCACGCCACATCCTAAACTTAGCTTTTAAATTCCTTGGTCGGCATGAGAAGTTCCTTCCTTGTTGAGAGTGATCGCCACCTTGTTCACGTGCATCTGCAAATAAAATTTAATTTAATAATATCTAATTTTATTAAATAATATAGATCGAATAGGGCCATTACTAACGTTACTCATGAAACGTAAATTCAGTGGATATTATGATAGTAATTCTCCAAAATTGATATCGCTATCATGCATAAATGAAACGTACGCAAACGTAGCAGTAGAATTCAATACCAACTAATTTAAGGAAGAGATTAAAAAGACAAAAGTGGGCGGATTATTTAGCAGGAATGCCATTAAAACGGCAGCAGAAATGTGAAGCAAATATGCCTAAATTCGATGTACTTACACTGAGGTCGCACTTACTTCAAGTTTAATTCGCAATTTATTGGCTTTGTGAGAAAATTCACACTAAATAATGAGTTACAAGAAATGAGAGGATATAATAAATGAGGAAATAAATTTCTGAGAAGGTAAACAAAGTAATGAAGTGTTCACACTCATGTAATCGTAAGTTATCGATCGGTAAGTCACCTTTACGTTGTCGTCGTTTTCCTCCTTCATGTCGAATCCTCTCGCTCGTCGAAGTCGTCTTATTCATTCTGGTCGCAGAGGGGCCACGGTAGATCGTCCGTGAGTGAGCGGCCATTCGTGATACTATAAACATTGATAGTATAACATTGATTAATTAATCAGCGATATAAGAGCAAGGATTACATTTAAATATTTATAGGAGGATGAACAAGGGAATATGAGGGAGTGATGATTCAAGACTGAGAAGCAAAGATGAAAGGCAGAACAGAAAACCTGGTATTTGCGATGAGAAGATATACAATCACTGAAGAATGGTTGCTGCGGCAATGCAAAAAGCAAACGGAAAACAGTGAAAAGGTCGTGATGAATGAGAAACCTAAGGTATTAAGGGCACATTTTCCAAATGTCTCTAAAGGAGGGTCAAATGAATTGAGAACAGGTATGTAGTTCCCAACAGGAAAGAGGAATACATAGGAAAATGCTGACAATATTGGACAATTCGTTAACAAACAAGTTCTGATTGACGGTTTACTTGCTCTGAATTTGCAATCTCGAAAGAGGACAGTATGTAGTAAGGTTGGCATTTCGGTGTTTGCAACGTTGCAATAGCGGTTCCCTAGGTAGCGCTACCGGTAGCAACGTTGCTACGGAGAGGCGAGGGTAGGGGGAGGGTAGCAACGTTGCAACGAGGGAAGGGAAGACCCTCTCATTTTTGCACGCTCTCTCGCCTATCTCTGCCCTTCCCTAGAGAGGTAGCAACGTTGCTACTCCCCCCTACCATTGCAACGTTGCAACGTCGTAATCGTTTAGCCAACCCTAGTATGTAGCATTCAAGAATAAATGATTATATCCACAATAAATAGTGAGGGAACGCCATCAAAGCAAATCGAAAAAAACGATGTGAATCATTTTGATTTATTTACAGCGAGGCCGCAATAAACTTAATCAATACCGTATACTAGGAAGATGAGCAATTCATTATATTTCGCCATTAAATCGTAATCAAATTTATTTTTATTAAATACTACTCATGTCGGCAAAATATAGATAATCGTTACAAACGACTTCGAAATAAACCAATTCAGGAGGCTCTTTCGAAAACTATTTATTTATTCTCAAGGAAGAAAATTAGGGACCGCAGCGTGTCGTTTCAAAAAATTACTGTGATCATTTCTTCGTTTCTAATCGATGGGTCTATTGCCTCCTTTCATTATATTAAATGTAAAAATGATGGAAAACATAACTCTAGCCAAGTAGAGCATTTCAAAGTTGATAGTGGACATTTTAGTAGAGTTAGAGCACATCTTAGGTCAGACTTATGATTTCTATATTAAAACTCGATCCTATCAACTTATTTTTAAATGCTGATAACTTATCTGTATTCACCACATATTAAGGCTGGATGATCTATTGAATCTATATGGTTATGATTTTTTTCTCTGTTTCTCCGATCACTGGTACACAATTTATCATGAACTCTTTATTATCATTATCCCTTCATTTTTTAAGCTTTTTCTGGTTTTGGAAACGCCCTGAGGATTTATCTTGCATCACATACATATTATATTAGCAAAATTAACCGCACTTTTTCACTGCCTGCGCTCCTATCGTTTGATTTTATGCAGCTACAGTATTTTATAGAACATAAATAGAGATGGTTATGTTTACATAGGTGCATTTGATTCACAGATTCAGTGCCTATAATGCTCCCATGCATTACTTATCATTAATCAAATGTACAATCAAGAATCATACTTACAAAGTCCATGTCACGTAAGTGCCTGAAAATGTTACTCATATTTTTTGTCTTTAATTTCGAGTTTATAGATGATGATGAACATCCATGAGAAATAATGTGAAATATAAAAATAAATTAATCAGCGAATAGCAAAATTTTAAGGAAATAAATACGAAAATTCAGAATGATACAATTAACGTTTCGAAGTCGGGCGAATTTCGGCAGCTTCCGGCACCTATCTAACCTCCATAGCACAAAATTACAGTGAATAAGGAGCGTTTACAAACAAAAATTGGAGAGGAACCTTTTGGAACTAAAACAGGCAGCGCGAATGAAATTAGTAGAATATGTCATATTTTTGAATACCTCTTACAAAATAGGGGAAGCATCTGCGCAAAAAATTGATGAGCCTCGTTTGCAGTTCAAGTGTTCTATTTTGATAAACAACCGAAATTAATTTTATAACTAATCAATTTAATGTAGAAAAAAATCGTTTAAAAGAGGGTACTTTTAATGGAAATGAGTGGTGTGGTCGGTGTGGATACTGTAGGAGGTTTTTCGAATTTTAAGAAAATGGGCGGATCCTGCGGTCCCTAAAGAAAATTTATATGAAAAAACGAGGACCAGAGAAACAGGACTAATTGAGTTGAAAACATATTGTAAGAGCGGTGTAACGACTATTCTACAGGCTAACTGTCGATCAATTGCATCGGTGCATAATCAATGAAACAAGTACAACACAAAAAATGGTGATATTTCTACATAGATACGAGCAAATTCCAGCCTAGGAGCAGCACATCGAGCGCCCGGAGATGGCACTTGTAGTCAACCAACTGCAAAGTTAAATTGTTTGTCTGATATAGGAAAACGAACACATCAACTCACCGATTAAATTGTTTTGTTCCATTTGTAGTAGAAGAATCTCACCCTGCTCCCACGCTTTGAGTCATCCAACTGCCGAAGTCATGCTCATTCTGAAAAAAGTAGCCAATGCTTCTCGCAAGTAAAGAATTTAAGGCTAATTTTGCGAGGCAGAAGGCGATTGCTTTCGCTCTCTACTACGGTGTGGTAGGTAGTCAAGAAGGCAATGCTTTTTCGCGTTTTTCAAGATGACCATCATTCCTCATTTGATCGGCTGGACAAAAGTTCTGCCAGAACAGATTGGGGACTTACACCCACAAGTTGAGCACCAGCCGAATAGATACGGTAGATTGTAATCTTCTAACAACTCAAACTATTTATCAATAAGGCTGTGCAGGTGGTGGATTAAAAATTGACGAGCGATTCTCCCATTAATCATTGCAGTTTTCAATATTTCACTTTTGGAAAGCAGGCTACGTTGATAGAACAAAAGGTGTCCTAAATCCATCTTACCTTTGGCGCCGTTATAATTTCAATTATTTTCTTGATGAGGAGGATGGTCTTTTACATTCTACTACTCTACTGGTTTCCTGCCCTATAACGATTGTATCACCTCTACGGAAATCTACCGTACCTCTTGAAGCAGTGTGGAGTTGCTTTAGTACAGAACGCGTCCGAGTGACGGCAATCATCCAACTGTAAAGTGAATTTTTTTATTCACAAAGGATTTCGAAAACATTGACTCACCCACGAAATCATCACGTGTCGCCCGCAATTGAAGGTCGTCCTGATTGAGTCATCCAGTCGCCGAAGTTGAACTGGTTCTGACATAGTAACCAATACCTCTCGTGAGAGAGATATTGGTTACTATTTCAGCGCGGCAGAGCTCCTAGCTCACGCCACATTTTTTTTAGCACGCGTGACAGAGCTCCTAGCTCACGCCACATTTTTTAGCACGCGTGACAGAGCTCCTAGCTCACGCCACATTTTTTAGCACGCGTGACAGAGCTCCTAGCTCACGCCACATCCTAAAGCACATTTTTTAGCACGCGTGACAGAGCTCCTAGCTCACGCCACATTTTTTAGCACGCGTGACAGAGCCCCTAGCTCACGCCACATTTTTTAGCACGCGTGACAGAGCTCCTAGCTCACGCCACATTTTTTAGCACGCGTGACAGAGCTCCTAGCTCACGCCACATCCTAAAGCACATTTTTTAGCACGCGTGACAGAGCTCCTAGCTCGCGCCACATTTTTTTTAGCACGCGTGACAGAGCTCCTAGCTCACGCCACATCCTAAAGCACGCGTGACAGAGCTCCTAGCTCACGCCACATCCTAAAGCACATTTTTTAGCACGCGTGACAGAGCTCCTAGCTCACGCCACATTTTTTAGTACGCGTGACAGAGCTCCTAGCTCACGCCACATTTTTTAGCACGCGTGACAGAGCCCCTAGCTCACGCCACATTTTTTAGCACGCGTGACAGAGCTCCTAGCTCACGCCACATTTTTTAGCACGCGTGACAGAGCTCCTAGCTCACGCCACATCCTAAAGCACATTTTTTAGCACGCGTGACAGAGCTCCTAGCTCACGCCACATTTTTTAGCACGCGTGACAGAGCTCCTAGCTCACGCCACATCCTAAAGCACATTTTTTAGCACGCGTGACAGAGCTCCTAGCTCACGCCACATCCTAAAGCACATTTTTTAGCACGCGTGACAGAGCTCCTAGCTCACGCCACATCCTAAAGCACATTTTTTAGCACGCGTGACAGAGCCCCTAGCTCACGCCACATTTTTTAGCACGCGTGACAGAGCTCCTAGCTCACGCCACATTTTTTAGCACGCGTGACAGAGCTCCTAGCTCACGCCACATCCTAAAGCACATTTTTTAGCACGCGTGACAGAGCTCCTAGCTCACGCCACATTTTTTAGCACGCGTGACAGAGCTCCTAGCTCACGCCACATCCTAAAGCACATTTTTTAGCACGCGTGACAGAGCTCCTAGCTCGCGCCACATTTTTTTTTAGCACGCGTGACAGAGCTCCTAGCTCACGCCACATCCTAAAGCACATTTTTTAGCACGCGTGACAGAGCTCCTAGCTCACGCCACATTTTTTTAGCACGCGTGACAGAGCTCCTAGCTCACGCCACATCCTAAAGCACATTTTTTAGCACGCGTGACAGAGCTCCTAGCTCACGCCACATTTTTTAGCACGCGTGACAGAGCTCCTAGCTCACGCCACATCCTAAAGCACATTTTTTAGCACGCGTGACAGAGCTCCTAGCTCACGCCACATCCTAAAGCACATTTTTTAGCACGCGTGACAGAGCTCCTAGCTCACGCCACATCCTAAAGCACGCGTGACAGAGCTCCTAGCTCACGCCACATTTTTTAACACGCGTGACAGAGCTCCTAGCTCACGCCACATTTTTTAGCACGCGTGACAGAGCTCCTAGCTCACGCCACATTTTTTAGCACGCGTGACAGAGCTACTAGCTCACGCCACATTTTTTAGCACGCGTGACAGAGCTCCTAGCTCACGCCACATCCTAAAGCACGCGTGACAGAGCTCCTAGCTCACGCCACATTTTTTAGCACGCGTGACAGAGCTCCTAGCTCACGCCACATTTTTTAGCACGCATGACAGAGCTCCTAGCTCACGCCACATTCTAAAGCACGCGTGACAGAGCTCCTAGCTCACGCCACATCCTAAACTTAGCTTTTAAATTCCTTGGTCGGCATGAGAAGTTCCTTCCTTGTTGAGAGTGATCGCCACCTTGTTCACGTGCATCTGCAAATAAAATTTAATTTAATAATATCTAATTTTATTAAATAATATAGATCGAATAGGGCCATTACTAACGTTACTCATGAAACGTAAATTCAGTGGATATTATGATAGTAATTCTCCAAAATTGATATCGCTATCATGCATAAATGAAACGTACGCAAACGTAGCAGTAGAATTCAATACCAACTAATTTAAGGAAGAGATTAAAAAGACAAAAGTGGGCGGATTATTTAGCAGGAATGCCATTAAAACGGCAGCAGAAATGTGAAGCAAATATGCCTAAATTCGATGTACTTACACTGAGGTCGCACTTACTTCAAGTTTAATTCGCAATTTATTGGCTTTGTGAGAAAATTCACACTAAATAATGAGTTACAAGAAATGAGAGGATATAATATAGCTCCGGAAGCTCCACTTGTTGTGCGTATTCATTCATAAAGGCTCTTTCTTCGCCAAGCAGTAACGAATTGCAATGCAGCGATAAGGAGTCCGGCTTTGCGTTCAGTAAAATGGAGAGAAGTCTGGAAAATAATTGGATAGACAACATCGAAATTGATATTGAGATTCGGAATAGAGATTATAAAAAAATAAAAAAATGGCAATGTATCAATATCGTTTTTTTCCAGAGATGGCACTATCGCAAGCCGGAGTCTGGCGCATGGAAAGGAAGAAATACCGATACAGAACAAGCAATCTTAGCACAAATGCGTACTTCTCTTTTCCATTGCTGTTCAAATTCTCGTCCAATACACATCTTTTCAGAGTGAAGGAGCTAAATGAGCGAGATGAAACGAAAGACTCGACGCATCTGACGAAGTGATCGTCAATTGAAACCTGCAATTGGTGAGTTGTGTTCTCAGAATTTATTCATTTGTTTAAAATAACTATTATTTCATTGTTATTTCAATGAAATAACATTTTCACAATTCACGAGCCCACATTGACACGCAATGACAATGCTCCCATCATGCAGTGTTCAGATGGTGCTTAATCAACTAAGATTAATAATTCGTTTAAAGCATACCGAGTCGAAAGTATACGAGCTGACATCGAATCTCCCGAGAAGGGCGATGGTTCGATTTACCACAGCCTCGGAATTTATCTGCGTCTGAGGATGCTCGGAACTACCCTGTAAATGACAAGTAGTGAGGCTCCAACATTGTATCCCGAGCTGATAAGGCATCGAAAACGGTCATCCGATGGGACACAATTATTTTTACAATCAACACTGATTGTGGCATACCTTCATACCAATTCCTCTATCTCCAGATGTCATCTTTCCGGACATTTCATAGTTATTGGAGTTGTCAATGAAGAAATCTGCTTGCGGAAAGCAAAGTCCAATTAAAATCTGGGCATTTGTGTCCTGATTTTTTTGATATTGAATACATGATGTTAACACCCTAGTCTCAAACCTGTATTATGTTCAGCTCTTCTGCGGGAACTTTTACTGCTTTCGATCGAGATAACACAGATAAAATACGCATTTTGCCGCTAACTGTAGATATTTCATCGAGATCATCGCTGCAACGGTTACTTATTTTTTTCAATGATTAATTTTCATTTTGTTCCATCCCGATTCCCGACCACTGTGCTCGCAATTTTTGAGTTGGAATTCGATGTGATCTTATCAGAAACAAAGAATCTTTCTGACTTACTGATCTAATCTTGACAGAATATCCAACAAGCAATCGTCGAAAATTTGGGACAAATGATCCTGAAAAAAAATGATAATTGTACCATTGAAATGAAGAGGAGCTTAAATTTACCTCTTCAAGCAGCTTCATAGTTTTTGCAATGCTTGTCGTGTCTTCATTTGACCGCTTCAAAGGATTGCTCATCTGAATATTTAATATAAAGCTCAACAGAATTGATGATTCAAAAGTGGGATGCGAGAACAAGATAACTTTTAATTGAACGCTTGCAGTGCAAAAAGAGAATATTTTCACGCTATCTTCAATCGATAAATCTTTGTTAGAAAGCGTGGGAAATTGAGAGACCCAAGACATTAAAGGGGGATAGGCATCAATATTTTCGTGCATAAACTGGCAACGTGGAATGATAGAGAATGGCTACCCGATCAGAGATCAGGTTATCCGAAGTTCTAGAAATGCCTCTGAAGCTCACTACGGAAATTTAAAGTTCATTGATATTTCAGGCAATATTTGGGGTACTGTATTCTCGTATTGATTTTATTGGATTGGTAGTCGAAAATAGCGGCAATAGTGAGGGTTGCGCTCGGCGGGAGTCGAACCAGCGGTTGTTGGATAGCTAGGCAAAAGCAGAACCACTAGGCTACGAGCCATGGTGATCTCTTTGCCCAGAGTCACTATGACAAGTGCGTAGAGTTTGGGCAGTTTACAGTAGGATTGCAACGTTTCAGGCTCTTCGTGGTGGGACCCACCAACTTTGATTGATGCCTATCCCCCTTTAAATAGCATCTGCCCAGAGCCAAAGGAGCACTGCCATTGGGTTCTCGAATTTATTATCTATTTAGTCGTTGGATTAGTTTCATTCCATCTCATTGACGAACGTTCGAGGAGGAAGAGGCAGGAAGAGACGAGGAGGCTAGCAATTACGGTTGTCGATGTAAAGAAAAATGTGACAAAATAAGAAAGTATTTTTCCTCTCTGTCATAATTCCTTCGCGGAGAACGGGCCAAATGAGAAAGAAGGAGAGCGAGTTGAAGGATTCGTGAAAGAAGAATGAGAGCGAGTAAACAATAGGGTTGACCGTTCGGAATTCGGAAATTCCGACAAGCCAATTCAATTATCTCCACTTTTCCGGAAAAGAGAGTCGAACAAAGACTTTTCCGAAACTCTTCCGAAAAACTTCATTTTCCGAAAAAATTTCGGAAAAGCGGTGTGAAAAGACAGCGCAAGTAGATATGTTTCAGGTGCATTATGAATTTCGACCTATTTCCGATATAATCGGTAGTAACGAAGTCCTTTTCGACCCGATTTTTCATATTTATTCCTCATCTGAAACATAACTCAGAATTATCTCACACAGCTCTCTAATCTCGAGAGTCGAAAAATGAAGTTTTCCGGAATAGTTTCGGAAAGGTCTTTGTTCGATAATCTTTTCCGGAAAAGTGGAGATAATTGAATTAGCTTGTCGGAATTTCCGAATTCCGTTTTGTTTCGTCAACCCTAGTAAACAATCGTTTTTCCATTTGCCTAATTTTTCACATTGACAACCATACTAGTGATGTGCTTATTTTTGTACAGTCCTATGACAGGACCACTCAGTATTTTTAGTCTTACAACGCCTAATTTCTCGGTGGATTGGGTAACTTTAACGGGCCGTTTATTCCAGCGTGTGGACGTTTTGCAAGATGTTTTCATTGACGGATCAAATTTTTTTTTTCAAACGTGAACAGCGATTCGCTGTCTCTTGGCCGCTGGGTGCTATCAATTCCGTCTCTCTAGATTCAGCGTGGTGAACGCGAAAACATGGGGGTCTAGGATGCGCGAAAACTTCCCGTTCTTCTCTTTTTTTATGCTTTCTCACTCTGTCTGATCAGGCGAGAGAGCATGCAAAAAGAGGAGAGCGGTAAATTTTTGCTCACTCCTCATGGGACGCTCGAATTCCCAGCCTCGCTTATGATGGATTGCCAGGCCCTCTCAATTGGCAATGCTCTCTCGTTTTTCTGGCTGACGAGAGATCAGGCAAAGTGAAGAGGATGCGATAAGATTGCTCGCCTCTACTCCGCCATCCCTCCATCCCTCACTTCACCGTGTTTTCCCCGGGCGAGGTAGGGGGATACCGTAGCGTCGTCCTTCTATCTTTCTGTCTCGTGGATTCCGTTGTTTTTTGTGCTTTATCAGAGCCTCTCAATGTCTAATTTATAGCGTTCATCTCTCGAATTCGATCAACTTCTTCATCGGAAATGCCAAAGCATGTCCAGCAGCCTCCTCCGGTGAGTGATGCAGTAGAAACAGCCAATGACAAGAGGACACATTTGAATTTCCCCATTTTTATGTCTCAGCACCCCGCATAGGCATTTCGCATAGGCATTTCGCATTTCGTTCCTGGTGTTGAAACTGAAAAACCACTCCAGTCTAGCGCAACTGGGAGCCGAGATTCAAAGATTTTTTTTAAGTGACGCCTCTCAGCCTCCACTTTGTCTATTGTCGAAAGTCGATTCTCTCACAGGTCGTTATCCATGTCCACCGCGGCGGTACACTCGTGTTGGAGAACCCGCGTATCCACGTGCAAGCTCCCCTAGCCAAGGTGTGCGGGCAGGCCCCTTTGCCGAAGATTTGCGCGGGCACAAGGACCACTCACAACCAGCCCGCCCTCCCCTTCCCTAACACATGCAAAAAGAAATGACGACCTGCAATCAGTTGTACGTTGTTCCATTTCCCCATCCATGTTTTCACCCTATGTCTACTCATTCAAGTGGCTTGAAATTCAATTTGGGGAACGATCACACGTCCGACGCTTCCTTCACCAAGAAGTAATGACGATCTGTTATCTGTTCTATTCTATTCCATTCCCCCATCGTTATTGTCTTCAAATGGCTTCCATTAATTAACCTTCATGTCCTTGATTTCTAACGAATAAAGAGGAAATAGATATTGGTGAAGGGACAGTATGTGATATTGCACGGGACAATCGTGGTAACAACCTGCTTTTAATCAATGGCTGAGATCTTTACGAACAATCTGCATCGGGCTGATCATTCGATGCATTCACTCTTGTTTGCGCGTGTCAGATATCCGCATCTTTCATTGCATACACGTTCTACTGATCACCATGCACCAACTGCTGATACCTACAGGGAGCTGCTGCCAGATGCCGGCATTGGCCACAATTTATTTACTACCGCTCATTTCGATTCATGAAAAATTTATCAAAAAACAATACCAACGATTAATTCCGAAATTAGTTGAATGTCGACATTTCAAAAAAAAACAAAGAACTTCACCAACAGCTTCCAAATGTCAAGACCATAACGATCAATGGCAATTAACGTTACCGATTGTGTTCCATCGATTGTGTGAATTACTCTAGTTCTATCTCCACCATTAAGCGAATGCAACGACTCGATAAGTGTTCCAGACAACATTGAAAATGCAGTACTCGATTACTCTGCTTACAGTATAATGTCATTTATGTGCACCTTCGGGTTTGTTTGTTCGTGTTTTGCCTGTTGTGCCACGCCCTCGTTCATACTCTACAAAACAACGCTTTTGAATCTAATTTATACGAACTCATCATAATTTAAAAGTTGATAGCTCATTCTTGCAAAAGTGTTTACTATATTTTATCGAAATACGTGTAGCTGCAGTTTCTGTTGTTGCTCTTTTGTTTGCTCGCCAATTTAAAATTTATTTATTATGATTTTAATCATATTATGTGTTTGATTAAAGCCGCGATGAACCCCAGAGGTCATCCAGCACCGGCTTCACGTAAAGCCGACCCGACCGTGGCTAAGTCTCCCAGGTTTGCCCCTTTTTTTGTCCCAATGCTACCATTATTTGAACATGAAATCATTTAATATTACAACGGGTGTTTGGCATGAAACTTCGTGTCAAACATCCTTCAAGTTTAGCACCACTCACCGCACCGGAACAAAGGCAAAAGCCGGTAAAAAGGCAGAGAAATCGACCGATAAACGATCAAGAAGACCAGTCAGCAAGAACACTGCTGAACCGGTTAGATATTAATATTTTTCCAATTTTTCGGCAAGCAATCTTAACCCTGCGTTGCATTTTTTTATGGTGGTGCAGCCATTTTCCAATGATTAGTCTGCAGGCCTGGTGGTCGCAAATGAAAGAGCTAAGCTCGAGTGAAGAAGAGAATGAAGAGTCGATGACTCCGCCGCCGAGAAAGAAGGTAAATCAATCGTTCTTAAAAACATGCACAGGTTGCTTTATGTTTAATAGATATAATGCAGTGCTCTATTTTTATCCATGATGTTGTGGTTTTTTTTTGCAGAAAGCTCTCAAGAAAGTGGTCGAAAAGGAAGATCAGGGAAGCGATGTGGATGAGTACCGACCGAATAGCAAGGAGAAAAGAAGAGATGTCAATGGGAGGGATAAGTCGTCGAAGGGCGTCAAGGTAATTATTTAATATCAGCGTGTAAGTAGGGTTGTGAAGTCGAAGAATCTGTCACTTCATTCCTCGTACTGTCGCACTGGTCTTGACGATAGATGAAGAGACGGATTTTTCATCTTGACAACTTTAGCCGTGATTCTCTTCCACCACCCCAAGTATTTATCTATAGTAAGGTTCACTCTTTATCCAATGATGAAGCATATCCTGGGTTTTCTCGATGCCTTCATATTCTCTTCGCTACCCGTTCACAGAATCGAATGGCGAATTTAATTACGCATATTTTATTATTCGAATTGGAAACGCGATTTTCTGCACTAGATCCTCCTGTTTTACCCTGACGTTATCGGCTTCGTCGAGGGGAATCATTTAACCAATAGTCTCGTCGAGAAAGATAAACGTTAACTAATTCTTGAGAGAAATACCTCGAAAGGCGTCAACTATGAAGAAGGCGAAGAGGAGGAACAGAGTGAGGATGAGTCGAAGATGGTTGCGTATGTAAGTTTTTACACACTTACAATTAGTGATCGCAAATCGGCAAACGTCTCTTCTGTTTTTGATTGCTTCCTTTGATGGGTGAAAATGCATTCGAATTGTGAGGGGGCGCATGCCGTTCCTGGGCTTGGGACGAAATGGTGAAGAGGATCAGAATTAATTGAGATGACACATTGCGAGTTGGAATAATTCACAGAAAAATTTCCTAAATCTGGAATAAATTGGATGAAGTGATCGTCCGAACTTTATTGTACTCTACGAAATTCATTCCTTACAGAAGCCTGCCGGATCTCCGAGCAAGGCGAAGACTGCTAAACGTGAGTGTTCTGTATTTTTAATAGTCGGCGTTGATTGATTATAAACATAATTATTGCCGCTCAATTCGTTAGAGATAGCAAAGGACTGATGGCAAAAGTAGATTTAAAAATATAAGTTCGCCAGAGTTCCAAATATAAATTATTCAGGAATGCCGGCGAAGCGTCGATAGACTGCTCTTCGTAAGGAGATCTCAATCACTACACTGACACCTGTAATCACTGCAAAACTGCTGCGAAGCACACAAGGAAAAGATCGAAATGAAGGATGGATAAACTGAAATCGATGCGAAGCATGAATAAATGTGATGTAAAACATAAATTAATAAATGACATACGCAACTACGCAATAATGACAATACAGTTGTGGTGAGTGATTAAGTGGTTGAAATTTTTTTAATTTCCAAAACTGTGTATTACGACGATTCATTCCGATAATATTCAAGTGAAAACTCTGTTCTCCTTGTGGTAAACAGTCTGTTCATATAGAAATTTACTGATTAGTCAGACTGCACAGCTTCATTACCTCTTTTCAGACACTTTTCATAGCACGTTATGCTTACAATAAGGGTCAGAGAAGAAATCTATCAGACGATGAAGAGCTGGGAAGACCCGAAAAAAGAGTGAGAAAAAACTTCAACAACGTGCCCTTGGAAAATCATTGAGCGGTGTCCATAAACAATCGCTTGTCAGAGCGAGAACTGCATTCAGAGGTACAAGCTGGAAAGTCCTACGAAAGCCGGAGTCTAAGCCCTTTGATAAAGAAATTGTATGCATACCCGTCCTCGATTGCATTAACACTCAAGTCGCTATATTTTACATCAACAGTAGAGAGAAAAACTGATCGTGATATATCGACGAAAATACCGAAATCACAGCACACCATCTTTATCAGCATTTGATTAGGACTACATTGATTCACAATCGCCACTGATCAATACAATCAAACTAATTTTGCGATGAAGATGCGAATTCTTCATAATTGTGCTAGCAGCATTCATGAGCCAGTGACTGCGGGCAGTTGGAGCTGAAGTGATTCATTTTTTGTCCTTACAAGATCCTCAAAGGGCGCTTGTGTCTCCGCGCACGAGCGCGCGCTAACCATTGTACATTTTCTCGGACCCCTCCTGGGAAACACAGAAGGGTTTAGCAGGTTTTTAAAACTGAAATGAGGACAACTTTTGACGCTCTATCGAATGGTATATAGCTCATACCTTGAAATCATTATAAGGGTATGCCCTTCCCTTGTTAGTACATCATGACTAAAAAGGCAAATGAATAGAGCATACAAAATGGTATATCATGGAACTGTCGAAGGAGGGCTGAAGTGTCCCTTCACGACACAGTGAATGCTGACGCCGAAGCAGTCGGAACGGACACTGTGCGCTCCTCGCGACGGAAAACGAGCTGGAAGAAATAAAATCAAAAACCAAGTAAAAAATAGTTTGGAATTATCCTTGCAAAACGGGCTAGCCACCCGATTATAGTGTATCGACCAAGTTAATTTATTTATTATTCTGTCTGTTCACCTTAGCTATAACTGGCCTCATTTCACACGTCTCAGACAGCGCGCGAAACGAAGAGAGCCCATTTCTTGCGAAGCTATTCGTAACCTGAACGAGCGTCCTCCGGAACACGGGTGTTGTCGATATCAGTGCGATGCAATGGGCGGTTGCGTGAAATGAGATGCACAGGATGGTGTAGTCGGCGGGACTGATCGCTGAAGAGACCGTTTAGTTTATTGCGAATCGAACGGTGAATCTTGTAAAATTCCATATTGTAATGATGCAAAGCTCGCTTTATTTTTGCAGGAAAGATGCAGTATTTTTTAAAAGGTGTTGGCGATTTCAATGAACGGATTGTAGTACCGGTGGAAAGATAATTGAAATGCGATCAATATGGTAATAATAGACTCACTAATACTATCATAGAACCCGGGCGAGATGTAGAAGATACTCGTTGTGAACAGCATCATTGCGCCGAACGGAATGATGACGATGATGACGGGGAGGAGAGACTGAATGTTATGAATTATTGTTAGGGCTCCCCTGTCAAGACAAGACTCTCCTCACGATAATGCGAGATTAACAGGCTGTGTATACACTATTGGAGGCAAAACACTATGAATTCGTTGCGAAAATAAGTACCTGAATGATCAGTGAAATGGTCAAAATGCGATGTTTTTGCTGCATTCTTGTGCTGATGTGCGAGACCTTCTTGAGCATGGCAAAGGTGTGCCGGGCGACCTGCGAATGGCTTTTAAAATACAGGAATAGCAACCTCGAAATTTAGAACAATAACAACAACAACAACAACAACAACAGCGAGTGGTATAAACACTTACCGCAAACAGGAAGACGGTCGTAAACGTGGGCAGAATGCACCCGTACGCCCAGTAGAGATACATGGTGTTGAAGGCGAAACAGTCCATTCTCTCCAGTATGATGGGATCCCACACATCAGCCATGTTCTTCAATTATGATTTAGAAATTAACGGAATTTTTTATCCAATGCATAGGAAAAATGTCTCACATCTTCGTACTCCAATTTATTGGATCGCGGGATGTGACCGATCTTGAATGAAACTTATTCTTTGATCCAGAAATGCGTTGTTTTTTTCAAGAAAAAAAACTCACATAAACAGATATTCCAATAGTAGTGTAGGGTAGAATCAGCGCAACAACGAATGAAATTTGCGTTTTCGTGGAGAATTTGAATCTCGAGCCAGGAAGAACCAGTGCCTTCAATGCCCTAAATTATTTTGTTTTCAAAGGAGAGAATGCACCTGATGTCGATAAATAAATAGCGCAATGTAGATGGGGCCGCCGGATGCTATCATTGACTGCATTGCGGACTGAAGCGATAAGTTCGAAATACAATACACTTCTTTTTGCACACTCCCCCGTCTTTGTCACCGTGATTTCGAACTCGAGTATTCATCTCTTCATTTCGCACATTTTCTCACTTGACAGAGGAGGTGAGTGCAGATACAATTATTTGCAACTCACATGCCCAAACCGTGCAGAGAAGGGAAAGTTCAGTAGCGGATCCCTTCGATAAACACATATCCTCGGAAATATGAAAACTGGATCGTACACCCATTGAATGTAGATGTCGGCTAGGGTGGAACCGAGCTGAAATAACGCACTATTATGTTCAGATTGATGCGGAATACGGCAATGAGTAAAAGCAAGCTTATGTAAAAAAATTTAAGTCTCACCAATAATAAGATTAGCAATTTCGAGTACACCCTCGTCACACTGGACGATCGATGTACAATGAATACACAAATGACGGTGAGACAAATGGAAGTGACCTGAAAATGGACAATTACGCTGTAATAACTTGGTTTACAAAAATATGAAAAAATTGCACGCGTGTGCCCATCGATGGCATAATCAAGCGACGAGTATGAGGCGGACAGGAGACAATCGATTAGGGATGGCTAAACGATAATCTAAATGTGACAGGTTTAGCTCCCCCTCCTCGAGCTCTTCCCTAGTTCGAGTGAGAGAGCGTGCGGAATGAAGAGAGAGTGCTTCCGATCTCAGAAACATAGATCGTAGAGGGAGCTAAACCTGCCACGTTTAGAATATCGTTTTGCCAACACTACAATCGCTCACCGTCATAATGTGGCGGATTAGTACGAACGAAAGCGGCGATGGTTTCGGACGACGACAGTAGTTGATGGTCATTGGATGATGGGCTAGAATAATTTAAAAAAAGAATTATAATAATTTATTCATGTCAGGCGTTAACGCTCAGATGAGGAAAGGTCGGAATTCTGAATAAGTTTCATTCCACCAGTGGGCGCCAATATAATGCGCCGCCAAGAACAATTGAATTTTCAGACGGTAAAAAAGCATTTACCATTAGTCATTGATTGATTGATGGACTAGAATTTGGGATTGTTGGAAGTTTTCGAAATAAAAATATCTCCAGATTTCTATAAGCGACCAGCGTGAAAGTGCAGTGGAGATATTTTTTTCTGTTTTAAAAAAAAGTGGAAATAAGATCAGCGCGGAATCCGATATTGACCCTATGATAGCGGAATTTATATCGCAACGTACAGTAGAAAACAGGCACTCCTATACTAAATACGTGGCTCTCAACTGCACCTGCTATGATTTCCCCCCGAGAAACCATGCGATGGACGAAAGGCTTGGTAATTATTCTACCCATTTCTTATGATTTTTTACATGCGAGAAAGGTAAAAAAATCACTCAAAATGAAGAGGGCAAATGCTTCAATCCTCCCTCTTGTTGAAACATCAGGCCCCGACATCTCAGGCCGAAAGTCGCCGGTCAAAACACCTGTTCTCAGACGAATTTCGAGGTAAATAGCGGGTTCGCAAAGTCTGAGATGTGTGAATTGTAGACTAAATTCTAAATGTAGGGGCCACAATGTAGATAGCCGATTTCACGCTTCGGGGCCAAATGTGTGTTCAAACTGTCCCTCATGGATCCAATATCATCATACTTTTTACCGTTTGTCGATATCTTTTCTCTGTCGCGCGCTAGAGCCCGAGAAGTACGCGCGCAACGCACTGGGGAAGAGGAGGGAAAGGCGAGGCGAGAGGGAAAGGGGCGGAGCCTAATTAGCGTGTGTCTCTCTCCCTCCCCCCGCCCTCTCGCTCGCCTCTCCCCCCGCAAAAAACACAAGCCGGGGAAGCATGCTAAAAATCTAATTTTTTCTCTAAAATTCCTAAAATATTCAAATTAGTCAGAAAATTGTTGTCCGAGCAGAACTTCCAAACTGAAACATGCCAAAACGACTCATTCCCTTCGTTCATATGCAAATTTAATCCTCTTAGCATTCTGAGGCACTTCTCGGACAGTGCTCGATCGATAGGTAATGGTAACAGCTATCCGTAGCACTTTAGAGCGAGTGATTTGGTTTAGAATGAAGCTTGTGTTTTTGTTTTCTCGCTTTTTGGTGAAATCGTGTCCGCACAAAGTGGGCGGAGCTTGTGGTCCCTATCTAAATGATAGTTCGTAGAGCTCACGATCGAGGTAACATAAAATTAGTCGTATCTTTAGATAGAAGCAATGCACTTTTCATGTTATTCAATTATTAGTAAATATCCTCCTGATGTGTGATCTTACGAATGAAATCAAATGAGCAGGTGTTCGAAGCCCGTTCTCTTCGTGTACTCTGTAAACATCTGACAGTAGATAATTAGAATAAAATTTTATTTGTCACTGTGTAAAATCCGTCTCTACTATAATCGTGATTTCTCACCGGTCAGAGTAGCGAGAGAGTGTGTGTATTGAAGAGACGGTTTCCTGAATGCCATACTCTAATATCCAATTAGCAGGTGTTCTCGTTCTGTTCTCCGATCTGCGTGCGTGATATTCATGACTGAAAACATCTGTGAAGTGTAGTTGTTAGTGTTGGATTCTTGTCGGGAGAAATCACTTAGAGAGAGAGAGAGAGAGTATTAGGTATAGTCACGAAATACTGGAATTGAAAACAAAAATGACAAAAAGATTTTTTTCAGTGTTTATCACTGAAGCGGGTCGCAATTTATCTCAATTTTCAATAAAAATCGTGAAAAATATTCACGATTTCAAAACAATTTCAAAATTATGCAAATAAAGCACATTTCATGATCGGCCTATACTAAAATTACCACGTGGAATCCGAATATCCACACTACGAAGTCCGAATCTCAAATTTCACGGAAAAATAAATCCAAATATTTCATTATTATTCACATTCGATTTGCATGCATTGTCTCACTTCAATTAGTTGTTGACGAGTCGCGAATCTCACGCTCCTCCCCTCATTCTCTTCCATTTCGTTCATGGGATGCGGTTCCTTCTCTACTTTCCTCTTCCACTCCTGCTGATATTGGTGAGGATTCCCCGAAGATATCCTGTCATGTACTGTTTGATACCCATGCGACTTCGGATCTTGTCGATTTCCGAACTTATCCACTCGATACCGTACTACCCACGTTTTGATAGAGCAGCATTATGATCCCGGTCGACTGTGTTGCGCTACGGTATCCAGGGTCATTCTTAACGATCAACAATTGACTGTATGGTACGGTAGTGTCATTCGATGACTCGAAATTGACTGTAGGATACTGTAGGGATCCTGTTTGGTTGAAATCTTTCGTACCTACCCAGCAATAGATGCAATTGCGCCTGAAATGAGGGTGAAAAACAACTTGTCATGGTCGAAATTAACCGTGATTTGTTTCAGTATTCGCTCGTCGCTTCGTCTCATGCAGACTACACGTATGCAAAGAGGAGCGAATCGGATCGAATCAGGCGGACGAATGATGATATCAAGGTACGATACAGAGGGAATGTGGGGCAAGATGGTTGAGTATATGTGTTTGGTATTGCAATCAATGGGTAGTAATGGTTATCATAGACTGGTCGGATGGAATGGTATCCACTTGGTGCGGTAGAAGGGATCTTAGGACATGGGTATCTGGTTCGGTAAGAAATGAGTACGGTATCTTGTATGGTAGGTTATGGGAAGGTTTCTGGTACGGCTTGTGGAACGGATGATAGTTCTGTATTGGGAACGGCAAATCGAACCGTATTAGATACAGTCCAGCTTGATTCCTCACTGAAAACAATCCGTCCCGGCCGGGCCGGGACGGTCCCTGACGGTCCATGGCCAATTTGCGGCTCAATTAGAGAAAAATTTGGGCCTTTCTCGGCAGCTTTGTAAAGCTCGTGTAATATGCAATCAATTACCGTTGAGAGAATCTCAAATAATTTATTCGCTAATTTGTACGTTAAAAGAGAAGTATCGGCAGTATTTAAGCCTTTGCGAAAAAGTTGAAAAACAGTTTGACGATTTTACTTACCGTATACTTAGCGCTTCGGTTTTTCTCAAAACTGCCGACACTTCTCTTTCAATTTACAAATTAACGAATAAACTATTTGAGATTATCTCAACGTTAATCGATTGCATATTACACGAACTTTACAAAGCTGCCGAGAAAGGCCCAAATTGTTCTCTAATTGAGCCGCAAATTGGCCATGGACCATCAGGGACCGTCCCGGCCCGGCCGGGACGGATTGTTTTCAGTGAGGAATCAAGCTGGACTGTATGGTATCTGGTACGGTAGATAATACGGTAGGCATTGGGTATGGTTTATGGTACGGTAGGCAATAGTTTCGGTATCTGGTACGGTAGGGAATGAGTATTGTAAATTGGTGCGGTAGGTAATGGGTACGGTATTTGTTACGATAGCCTTTGGGTGCGGTATCTTATACGGTATGTGGTACGGAAGATACAGTCGAGGTTGGTTCCCCAGTGAAAACAATCCGTCCCGGCCGGCCCCGGCCGGCCCCAAGCGGCCCCATGTCTTTTTGTGGCTCGTACAGAGAGAAATTTGATATAAACTCAACGGCGTTGTAAAGCTCGTGTAATATGCTATCGATTTGTGTTAGCAGAATTTTAAGTATTTCTCTCAATACATAGTAAATTGATGAGGAACTGTCATCAGTATTGCGAAAAAGTGGTCGCAAGATTACGGTAAGTAAAATCGTCAACCTGATTCTTTTCAACTTTTTCACTTTTTCGCAAAACTGACGACGCTTCCACATCAATTTACTATTTATTGAAACAACTATTTAAAATTCTGCTGTCACAAATCGATAGCTTATTACACGAGCTTTACAACGCCGTTGAGTTTATATCAAATTTCTCTCTGTACGAGCCAGAAAAAGGCATGGGGCAGCTTGGGGCCGGCCGGGGCCGGCCGGGACGGATTGTTTTCACTGGGGAACCAACCCGGACTGTAGTACTGTAGGTTAGAATTGGGGACAGTATCTGGTATAGTAGGAAAGGGTACCGTATCTGATACGGTATCTGGTACGGTAGATAATACGTAGGCATTGGGTAGGGTTTATGGTACGGTAGGCAACAGTTTCGGTATCTGGTACGGTAAGGAATGAGTACGGTATCTGGTACCGTAGGTAAAGGGTATCTGGTATGATTGGCAATGAGTATGGTGTTTGGTAGATACTGCAGGCATCGGGTATGGTGATAGGATAGATAGTTCTGTATTCAATGGGAACTTACGTTTTTTTGGGTTACTTTGAGTTGGTTTGACAAGGTTGGGTACAGTAAACATTGGGTACGGTAGGTAATGATTATCGTTGAATGGTCGGATGATACGGTAGCGAGGATCGTAGGTAGGCGTGGGGGCGCACTCTAATACGGTAGGATATGAGTATGGTATCTGTTATGGTAGGCAATGAATACGGTATCTGGTGCGGTATGCAGTCGGTACGGTGTCTGGTATTCATGATAGTGCGGTATGCAATTGGTATCATATACGGGACGATAGATGGTAGAGTTCGTATGAGTTGTCTACAGATGAGTTTGGAAGATGGTTTCATAGTTAATCTGATGGACAGATTGAAATATTTAAATTTTCTGCATATTTTGCTGCATTTGATTTTTGTATCTATATTTCTCTTTTTCTAGCCAATGCCATTGGCCGGTGAAGACATCAACAGTCTTTCATTCGATGAACTGGAGAAAAAGTATAAAGAAGCTGAGGAAAAGCGCAATAAATTGAATGCAACTTTAAATGCGGCTAAAACTGCATGGGAGCAAAAATTATTGGAAGCGAATAATACTCAAAAAGAATACGAAACAAAGAAAGCGGAGTGGGAGATAATGGATGCAGCGGCTTTCAAAGAGGAGAATGACGCGGAAAAGGCCAGACAAGAATATACGAATGCAGAAGAAGAGGAGGCTAGATTGAATGGCTTGCTTTCCACAGCGACGGAAAATGTCGAAAAGTGGGAGACAAATATAGACGATGCTCGCAATGCAAAAGAGAAAGTTGAAAAGGAACCAACACGATTTGATGAAGCAAAGCGAGAATTGAAGGTTATGACAGATGATAGAACATGTGAAAAACTAGCAATCGAGACTCCCAAACTGAAAACGGAATTCGACACAGCGAAATCTAATGCGAGACGGAGCCAGAACGACGTTACCCGACAACAGGGACGCGTTAAGTCGTGCACTCCTGATTGTGCCCAAGCACAAAAGACGCTCGCTAAATACGAAGAGGCCCGTGACAAGGCGGTGAATGCGCTCAACACAGCCAACGAAACGTACACCAAGACGGCCGCAGAGTCGAAAGCCTGTCCCGGCAAGCAGGCAGCGCTCGTTAAAGAAGTCGCCGAGTTAACCGAATACGTTCCGAAAAACGCCGAGCGACTAGTAGAAGCAACCAATGCTGTGACCGCACTAGAGGGCGAGGAATCCGCATTGAAACAAGCAGCGGAAAAGGCAAGAACGGACCACGATGCTGCTGTCGGAATTGTAGAAGAGAAGAATACCGCAAAATTGGCGGCAGAAGCACTTGATGAACAAAATCCGAAGAACGACGAAAAATTGGCGGCTTCAGACGCAGCACAAAATTTGCAATCTTTGCTGGAGAAGATTAGGAATTTGGATGATGAAGTTGGCGAACTGAAGAAAAACTACGATGATAGCAACAAGGTATATCAAGAGTATGAGAATGACTCGAGTGTCGCAGAATTGAAACAAGTGTACGAGAAAAGAGTGCAAGAGAAAAGGGAGGAGCCGGGAACAGGGTAAGACATCTAAAAGTCATTAAATATTTCCTCAAACAATTAGCCTGTAAATTCCCCTTTAAAAATTTTACATTAAAAGAATTTTTTCACTAATAATTCTAAACATTATCACAAGCGAAAAAAATCGATGCAAAAATGCAATAAAATTTTATTTTGCCAATCCTATCTCTCCTGACACAATTCTTCCTTTCCAGATCACTTCCGATTATCGCAGCAGTTGTGGTCGGCATTTTGTTGCTCATCGGGATTGCTTTCCTCGTCTTTATGATCGTCACGAACAAAAGAAACGGAAGAAAGCCTCTAGCATTGGTCTTACCCTTCGGCAAGGCAGGAAAGAGGGCCGGCAAAGGCACGAAATAAAACAAATAAATAATCAAATTCTTGTAATTCTAGGGCCGCAGAATCCGAGTACGAAGCAGCCTAGTGATCCGTCCGTTGCGCCTCAACAGGGCTTGTTTTTTTTTTAGTTTTTTGTTTGGCTAGTTTATTTCGCAAGTGACAAACGTATCATACCTAATAGTTTTCCGAGAAAAGTGTCTACGATGAGCAACTGTTGCAATAAAGTTGTTTTGCTCTAGGGTTTTGCATCTCGTAAAAATGAACAACGTGCAAGGGAGCATTTGGCAAAATTTACACCATTTCAGTATCTGACAATAAGAGCAACCAGGCGGTGCCAGCGGCCTCTAACAACGAGATTCCCGCAGTGAAAAGTAACGATGCACCAACCGATGGCCAGAACACGAAGCGAGGTGAGTCTGCGAATAAATAAATAAAATAAAAGATCCGCACACCGCGCCTAATTATAGGCTGTGGGAACAGGGGAGAAATACGAGATCTGAAACGAATCTTGTTCATGGTGTATTGTCTAGATTTGGTTCCTTCATAGTTCCCAGAACGGTAATCGGGTGCCAGCGACTCACATTGATAGTTCAGTCCACCTAATATTCCTCTGCATCATATTTCTTGAATAGAGTTCTCTTATTGGAATTTTTTTTCCAATAAGTCGAACAAGGGGATTAGACTGCTCACGCGAAGAGAGAGTGTGAAGAATGAGGAGACTATTGGAAATCGATTAGTGTTATTGGAAAATCATTATCCAATAAGATAACTCTATTCTTAAATTAACATGTGTTATTTGAAGATGACGACAACGACGAATGGACACCAACTAGCCGTGCGTTTATAATAAATAAAGAGATCATTATGGTTGTCCATTTGGCTTATTTGCAGAGTTCACTTTTACGAGCCTCAAAGAATTGGAGTCGAAAAAGGAGCTCAAATCACATGAGCTGGAATACCTGAAGGATAACATGAAAGATGCGGTATTTGCCATCTTTATTTCCTGGATTCAAACGGTGATCAATTTCAGGAGTATCAAATACAACTATATAAAAAGAATGGTGAGAGATGAAAATGCGTACATACTTGATCGTTTCATTTGCCAATATATGCCAATATAACAATATGCAACTTGTACTGTTACTGCAAACCTCTATTTGCAGAAGTCATTGTTTTTTCAAGCAAGACGGGTTTGCGCGGACGCTTGTATATGGGGCGAGAAGAAGGCGTAGTAACAGTGGTTCGTTTTACTTATAGTTATCTTCTTCAAACGGTGGATGGCTTGGCAAGAAATTTTATCTTCATTTCGCTTGCTCAGCCGGAGAGGCGAGAGAGCACGTGAAGCACGTGACTGTCATCTCTTGCGACTTGCCTACTTTAAACGTGCAACTAACATTTCCATTCATTCCAGAGCTCATTTCAAAGCGTGAAAAAAGCCAAATTCTATACGGCCGTGGAGGACATGACACGGGATGTAAGAAATTACTCTCTACTTGCAAATTCTAGAGATCTCAAGCCAGTACTTTTGGACTATTTTACATAAAATGTGCCATAAATAGATCAATATATGTGAGAGAAACATTAGAAAAACGGCAGAACAATTTTTCTTCTGGAAATATGCACAGTACCAATTTCATTTGCATTTTTTCTCTATTTGGTATTATTTTTCAGTTGAATGGATGGTTACATACGCTCAAGTCTAATACTTACGACAAATTGACACCATGCCCACTTTCTACTCGAATTCTGGTGCATGATATAGATACAAAGGTTTTTGATTTTTTTTCAAAATATGTCATAGGCTAAGATGCCTGCTCTTGTATTTACATAGATCTATTAGATTGCAGAAAAAATATCAATTTCTAATTTAATTTTTCTATTTTTTAATTGTTTTTTTTATTTATTCACACCGCTTATCCACAGTATCGACTGACGAAAACGCAAGTGGATGTGCAAGATGCATTCATGAAGGACATTACTTTCATTCGAAATTACGCGATCTGGAGAGGGAATGAAATAAATAAAGAAGATAAAGAAAGATCTGGAGCTGGATCCGATAATATTGTACGTTTGCAGCTCGTTTCTTGATTAATTTTTATCTGTAAATGGTTTAACTGATTTGAATGTTATTAACTCCATTAAGAGCATATATTAGTATATTAACAAAGATTTGAAAAAAAAAAATTTAAATAAAATAATAAATTAATTTAATATAAATAATTTTTTAAAAAATGAGGTGGACAAGGATGAGAGGACCGGCGCGGGACGAACCGATGATGAAGTGAGGATTTTATTGCATATTTTTTATACGAGAAGTTGGAAACTCTCTGTTTTTTCTCTGTTTTATTGGCCCAAGCACTAACCGGTCCGAATGAGGAGGGGTGAAGAATGAAAATGGTAGTGATGGAATGCTCTGCGAGAAAACGCTGGGCCAAAAACAGAGAAGTAAGAAACGGAATCAGTCCTCAACGACTTGCGATATGTGTCTACTATGGGGCATCTATTTCGTAAAGAATTGAAATATTCCAGGAAGAGGATGACGATAGGAAGCAGACTACGGTTACAGTTGCTAAGAAGGTTAGCCGAACTTATTCTAAGACATCGACATATGGTCAATTATCTACATTTTACATGCTCTCAAAGGCATCATCATATACTTTTTTTGGTAAATTAGTACGAAACAATTTTTGTTGGTAACTATGAATCAATCAATACATAAAGATCTTCAAAATATTTTCAGAAAGGTTCTATATCCGGACAGATTGCCAGTGGAAGGGGGAAAGGGTTTTTACTATATTTCTTTTCATGGTATTTCGTTGAATTAGAATTACAGTGAAATTCCAAGAGAGTTCCAATATTTCTCAATTCCTTACGCACACACACACACTCTCTCTCTAATACCTCTCTCAAATCACTTAGTTCTTCTTATTGGAATTCCGGAATCAATTCCATCAAGAGCGCCCAATATTTTGCAATCTCTGTGAAGACCTCTTCTATTTACAGAGGGATTCCAACAGAAAACCTCATGGAAGCGTGAAGAAAAAGGTTTGCGAATCAAAGTGCCTATCTGAAAAATACCTTCAGAAACAACCAGGATCGACAAGAGCATCACTAGATAGTGGATCTGGAAGAATAAGTGAGTAACAGGGCGGATCGAAATTGCTTAAAGGGACCCGGACACACAAATGAAGTAAAGTTCAGAAAAAAGAGCTGATTTTTCTGAGAAAAACTCAAAAAACCGCATATTTTTACGATTTTTTTAAAAGGAGTTATGATTTTTCAAAGTTGCACATTTTGGCCGTGCGCCCCGGCATACTGTGTACTGTATTTAGCGGCGCTAACCACAGTATGCCGGGGCGCACGGCTAAAATGTGCAACTTTGAAAAATCATAACTCCTTTTTAAAAAATCGTAAAAATATGCGGTTTTTTGAGTTTTTCTCAGAAAAATCAGCTCTTTTTTCTGAACTTTACTTCATTTGTGTGTCCGGGTCCCTTTAACTTCTGCCTAAATATGGTCGGGTTTGCTTGAGACGAAAAGCGGGTTTCGTCAAGATTGCGGGAAGCTGTCAATCAGGACATTTTCAAAACTCGCTAGACCGGTAGAGTGGTCAACAGGGTTTTGAAAAAACTGCAACGGTCCTTTTTTCGAAAACAAGAAAAAGCAAAGCTCTTTCAGCCGAAGAAACTAAGGTCAAGAAACTACGAATTCCGAAGAATGTGGTCCCAGAGAATGAACAAAAATTCGAAGATCTAAAGAAGAAGTACGGCCTCAGCGAGCTGAATTATGGCCCACACATGTCCGAATACGATCAAGTCAAACAGGAAAGACTCGATGCATTCATGAACGAAAATGGCTTCGACAAGTTTGATTTTATGCAATATTTTATGGTACCAATTGCTCTCATTCAGATTGAATGACTCGGGAATTGACTCGTATCTCGAGCATTTGAACAAATGCATTAAAACTGGCGAAAAGGTAAGTAAAAGCAAAAATAATGTACTCAGATTAGACACCATCCAATACTTTCGGAACTCACTAAAAACTCAATTCAGAGTGATCCAAATATTCTCACTCCCAAAATCGTGCACGCAATACTGTACAAGGTTACGACAGAAAACTTTGAGAATGGTATTTCTATTCGATATGCCTTTATTATTTAGTTTATTTATAACGGCAACTGAAATTGAGAACTAATTGCAGAAGAGAGAGTAATTCGTAATTTGTGTCGTGATACTTACCACATCGTCGCGGATCTCCATGGAAATGTTGGCAATTTCCATGCAATTTGCCCAATTTGCTTTTTCAGGCTGATGATTTGAAGACGATTTTTGAATCATTTGGCGGGATCGACTCTAAAGAATTCAAGGAGCAAAAGTTCATCTTCATTGGAGACTATGTGGACAGGCTCGCTGGAGAATTCATGACAATTTTATTGAAAACTTCGTTTTTAGGGGAAAATTCTCACTGGAAGTCATCACGTTGCTATTTTGCCTGAAGATGAAATATCCGGGAAATGTACGATTTTTCAGCATTAAAGAATTTGTTGCCAATTACTCTCGATTTTATTTGTATTAGAGTGAAATTTTCTCTAAGTGATGCATTTCAATACGCCGATAATTACGCGATCCTCAACGTCTATAGACTATAGTCATTAATATTTCGAAAATTGTAGACCAAAAAATGTTGTATTTCAGTTCACCATGTTGCGCGGTAACCACGAGTCCTACGACGTTAACGTTTCATACGGGTTCTATCAGGAACTGAGACAGCATTTCGGCATAGAGGTAATTTTTGTTCATTAGTCGCGGTTCGGGCTTCGACTCAGCTCTCTCCTCCTTTCCACTTCGAGAGTAATCTCATTCCTCACTTCTCGTGCTGGCTCATCTCTTTTGCAAAATTTATGTGAAATGAAGAGACCTTTAGATACTTGTGAAGCCAGCCCTAATCATCGACCGTTGTCAGAAATTCAACATGTTATAAAAAAAAGAGTATTTATTGATAATAAAAATTTCAGGAAGGAACAAGACTTCTTGGACACTTTGGCTGCTGTTTTCAGACCATCCCAGTCGCTGCTGTTGCAAGTACGACAAAATTTTTACGTTTTTTAAAAACTTTTTCTTTTATAAAGATGCCGTAGTTTAGCATTTTAGACTAGGGTTCAGAAATATCTCAAGTTCCGGCAAAAACCACATAATATGAGTAGTTCTATATTGAATTCGAGCGGGTTTAAAACCCTGTAATGATCATCCTGTGTGTTTTAGGGGAAAACGGAGCACACGTAATTGAAAACAAATATTCCGAATTTGAACTATACTACCGCTCGACAATCGTTTTTTTTTGCAGACAACGTGCTATTTGTTCATGGAGGAATATCTGATAAACTACACAGTTTGGCACAGATTGCGGTCAGTTCTATCTGACAATCAGACCATATAGCGAACGAATCAAAGAAAGGCCATTCGTGCGCTGATGTCAGCTTAAACGCGCTGCAAGGCATCAATTATGATAAAATAAACAAATTCAGGACATTGACAAGAGAATTTTCGACCCCAGGAAAACCGCCATGGTTGATGATCTTCTTTGGTCGGATGCGAAACTGAATCTGATGGAGTACGTCGACGATAACACGTTTGCTCAACGACAAACTTATCAATAGTTGACATTTTTGATGGTTGAAAGATGCATACAATTAGAGAATGCATGTTTTCTGATAGCAGCACAGCAAGTAAGCAAAATCAGACAGAGAGTACAGACGCCGAGGAGAGACACGCACCGTTTAGAAGAAGTGCCCAACTATTCACAGGAAAGGAAAATGCACTCGCGGCGTCTCGCAACCATTCGGTCGTGTGGTAATCAGAAACGCCATTATTCAGCTGGAGATTGCGATGATCGTACGCGGCCATCAGGTGATTGTCGAACTCGCTCTAGGGACCTCAAAAGTAAAGGTCATCCCGTTAATCAAATCATTTGCGTCCTGCGGGAGATCACTGCGGGAGAGGCCAGTGATAAGACCTCAAGGGCATGCAAATAATTTTCACACATCTGATCTGATGCAAAATATGATGCGTTTCTTCATGAATGCGCTACGGGGGAAACATTTTTGTGCTGCTTTGCTTACTTCAGCAACTTCTCCTTCAGAAAGCGCCGAACGGCAATGAATTCTTCTTTCCGGACATCGGTCTAATCACGCTTTTCTCCGCCAGTGGCTATGAGGTATGTGAAATGACAAATCAGTTAGGAAATAATTTACAAATCGTAGTTGTGAAGATAGATTACTTCACAGTAGGAGTATCTCGTTAGAATGATCATCATCAATGCAACAATATCGATGCAGGGTCATCGCAACTTCGGTGCATTCTTGACGATAACCAGCAGCAATGCCTTCGCTACTACTATCTATGGCGCACGACAGGAGGGTGACGGTAAAGTTTGGCATCATTCGGGAAGGGGAGAGGGATGAAGCACATCTGTTCTGTATTGGCCTCTAAATTTTCGAGCGTTCACCTTGCATCCGAGTTGCTTTTTTTGCTACCATATTCACATGGCTCAGCTCCATCATTGTCCTTTTTTGTCAGATGATTTAAAAAAAACAAATTTCAGATGAGATTGCGGTGAAGACGAGAATCCACGACAATTATGCCCTGCAGACAAACTACGTCAACGCTCTTCCGAATGTTGGGGTAAGTTTTACAAAAAGTTTTACTTTACTAAAAATTTTCGTTGAATCAAATCTAGTTTCTACACATTGATGGAATGAGATAAAAATACATACTAAATAATTGCAGAACAAAGGCAAATCGAAGGAGGATGCTTCGATAACGGTGGACCACCGAGAGGAAGAAATGAAGAAAATGGGAAAGAAGTAATGGAGACACTCCTGCTTCGTAGAGCAGTGACCGAGTCTTTTCAATCGTATACACGAGTCTTGTTCATTGAAATGGATAAAAAATGAACGAGAATTGTCATGTCTTGTCAGTGATCAATTCGGAAAGTCATACCGATATTATGAAGGTTCGCTTGAGTTCTAGTCGAGAAGGAGAAGGACGAACATTGCATCTCACGCTTTAAAAAACCACAATAGCGATTAAAATTACAATTATTGAACGTAAATCATCCCAGAATTCGAGTTTGAACATTCTAATGAAACATATTCATTTTAAACACATTCACATTAATACACATAGATATAAAGCGTCTCATACAGAGCAGTGTGACTATTCGATTGTGTGATCGATGATAGTGTGACTCAGCAATTTCCTTGCTATTCTAAATCAGAAACACAAGCTTCAACTTCTACGTACTGAAGAAGATTGCGTATTATACAAGATGTATCATGAATTAATTTATCGTGTATGAAGGACCACTCAGATCACTGAAACCATTCGAGTCTTCTCTCTTTTCCCGGCTTTCGGATCAACCGATTCTGGGCACAGGAAACTATTTTGGGTCCAGGAAACTTTTTCAGAGTCCAGGAAACTATTCGGGTTCCAGGCAACTTTGTTGGGACACCCAAAACGGACCAGAGCCGGCTATCATTCAAAAACGTCTCGTGCAGTCATCGCTGTTGCTGTTGAGAAAACTGAGCAATCATAAATGCGTTGCTTAATTTACATTTACAATTCATCTCTCTGCCTCGTCATTTGTTCACTCATTCTCGTCGCTTCGCCGCTCTCCAATCGGTCGCAATGGGATTCAAGAAGGGCGGGGCGCCGAAAGACGTGCTCGCGGCCAGTATCGATGCCACGCAGCGCCGTATCCTCGCCGACAGGAAACAGGTACGGTATCGACACCAACATCCCCCCTTCCAGCAAACAGTTGATCTTTGAACTCTCTCGAGATGATCTTAGATCTTATTACAGCAGTGGGCGGCCTGCGTGCACGGCCAGGCCTCGGCCGACTTCGTCGTCACCTGCCGCAAGGACGGTGAGTACGAGTGCGCGCGGGTGTCATCGATGGACGGCGCCACGTCCAAGGAGCTCAGCCGTCGCCTCGGCCTCCCATGGCGCCACCGCGGCGCCAACATCCAGCTCAAGTTGGCCCTGGTGGTTAGGTTTATTCAAAATTCTCAACAAATTGATTCATCAACGCGCGCATTGTTGTGTTGTTGTCAACACAACAATGTGTTTGTCGCATTGTTGTCACACTCGGGCGACCCGTATTTAGAACTCTAGTGTGCCTGCACCATCTTTTTTTTTTTCGTTTTTTTGCCCAACCTTCGGCAGAGAAGTAGCGCGTGCTTCATGGGTGGCGTCAGAGTGACGCTAAAGTGTAATGAAGAGGCGCGGATTCTTCTTCCTGGAAGTGGCCTAATATCGCAAACTGTTACAGGCCGAACTCCTCTCCCAGCCCACCAGAAGTACGAACGACATTGGCATCATGAAGATCGCTCTGACCTGAGCGCCCCACACAGGTACAGTAAGAGTAGTGTTTGAATGCAAAACGCTTCTTCTGCATTCAAACATTTCTGCACCACAATTCCAAGTATTTCCAGTATCTTTCTAAATGGCATTATTAGACATCATCTTTCTAAATGGCATTAATATGGATTCGTTGTAAGTTGTAATTTTTTTTATAATATAACGAATTTAAAAATAAAAATTGCAGTCGGCAACAACGGCCTCACTGCTCCGACTCCCCGTCCACTTCTTACTACTCGTGATCGGTCATATCGGTCACTCGACGATGGGGTGGCTAGCCCGCCTTGCGAGGATAATGCCTAACACCTTTACTTTACCTTTATAACGAAATAAAAAATAAAAAAATAAAAATTGCAGTCGGCAACAACGGCCTCACTGCCCCGACTCCCCGTCCACTTCTTACTGCTCGTGATCGGTCATAATCGATAAATATTTCATGAATTCTTTGTTAATTTTCCATTCCTCCGATAACGCTCTTTTTTCTAGATTTTTGCAGAAAGTGTGGTGCGTTCACTCTGCATCGTGTGACTTCGATTTTCCCATTTTCAATGTATTCTGTGAGCTTCCGTGCACAAATTAATGCTTGCTGCAATAACTTTTGATCATTTTCGTTCGGAAAACCAGAAGAAGATCAGTATTCTATCTCAAGCATTTTCCCCAAGCATCATAATCAGCGATGTGTCTATTACTAAATCCTTGATGTTTGAACCTCTGTAATGTGTCTTCGATCCCTCGAAATTCTGCTTATCTCCTTTTTTTTAGCAGACGCTGATTTCGTGATCTCGACTTTGTGCTTTGCCCTAGTCGCCTGACGCAAAGAGGCTAACTAGTAACTGGGAGCGACGAGGGGATGGGTGGTTAGAGACTATGGGAAAGGAGGAGAGTGGTCCGTGATTTGGAGAGTCTTCAGCTAAGGGGCAGGTTGAAAGGGGGAAATTAGTCTGGCGACAGCTGCAAGTGACGACATGGAGAAGCAAGCATAGTTCTCGAATGCACATCTCTTGATCAGCAGCGAGAGTACTGCAATATGTACAAGGCTGGGAGTCGGATGCATTGTTATATTTTGACAAGTTGTGATGTCAGTTTTTATAGCTGCTCTTTGGTGGAAGATGTTATGCGATTACAGTCATTTCGCTTCATGCACGACTGCGTCGGAGAGGTTGAATGGAGCGAATTAGTCCGGTGACAGTTGAAAATGACGACCAGTTGAGGGCAGGGAATCAGAAATCGAGAATGGACTTCTTGATTGACTATATCGATTAGGGTTGATCGTTCGGCTTTCGGAACGGCCGAATGAGAGTGATCAAAATTGCCTCGTTCCGGAACTAATTCAATTCAGCGTCGGAACGAGTTCGGAATGGCCTTTGTTTCGAGTCTCGTTCCGGAACGGATTAGCAGAGTTGAAACATATCCGAAATATCAAAATTGGAGAGAAGTTTCACCTATTCTTTCAAAGGGGTGATCTTCGATTTGTGAAACTCAACAAATATTTTGAGCAATTCATTCGCTCTCTCTCATTTCACACCGCTCTGCACCCACTATTTCGGAAAGTGAGTGTTCCGGAATGAGTTCGGAATGGCCATTGTTCGACTCTCGTTCCGGAACGGCCTTTGTTCGACTCTAGGCCATTCCGGAATGAAGAGATAATTGGATAAAAAGTTCGGAATTCCGTCTTTCCGTTCCGAACGATCAACCCTAGTGCACCTTCATATTTTTTCTTTCAGCGACATCATCGATCGAGTGAATCGTTATTGCGTTGGCAAATTTTGCAGCTCATGTGAAACGTATCACATCAATTTTGGGGGAACCCAAAGAAATACAAATTTGCAACCTACTAGCAGTATCCAACCCTAGAATGCAGAGGAACGCAGGATATTGTAGTCTGTCTCATCACCGGTGGTCCCACCTAGCGTTGACTGTAAAATCTTTTGACGTGGATGCATCATTACGTATTTACTCGCTGTACCTGATGTCTAGCCGCCCACGATCTGAACGCCTCATCTCTATTTGAGCTAATAGTCAGCAGGGTTGTCTAAGCTCCCATCACACATCTCTCCTGGACACTGTCCCTCTTCTTTAGGCGTGCTCTCCACGTTTCTCTACCACCAAAAGTGCACCTGCAACGAAGAGTACGACAGTAAAGGAGGACAATGTGTCAATGTGCTACTCGTACTCAGTCAGCGCTTAGAGAATCGAGAGCGCTCGTGGAATGAAGAGACGAATACTTCATTCTGATTTCCCTACGCTAGATTCTAGTCGTTTCACACGTTACGTTTCATCCCGCTCAACCATCTCTCAAAGACAAACATCATCTGGGAGCTAAGACGTGCTAATTGGCAAGAGACCGCAGAGTCCACTGGAACAAACGGCCAATTGAAGCGCTATCTGGCTCGACGCAGTTTCCTTTCTCTCTCTCGAATGTGTCCACGAAAAAAAAGATGGTTAACAATCGTTTCCTTGCAAGATAGTGGCGTTGCAGCATCATTATCTATTCTGGGCTCTGACTCAATGCACCTCAGACGTGCAGATTCACAATATTGTTAATGCAGAGCCGAATCCCTTTCTTCGCATGATTTCTGGAGGTCACTGTTTCCCTTCTTCGGACAGACAACTGTTGCTTGGGATACGGTATTCGGGTGAAATTGCAAGACGTTAGCTGTTCAAAGGAATTGAATATGTTTTTCTTCCGACTCAATGCGAAGTGATTTGTTTACAAATCCTAATTGAGCTCACCTTTTGGATCTTCTATAACTCATTTGTGCTTCCGCAATGACTATAATAAGGATGACATCCATCTGAAGTAGACCTCGAGAAATGATACCACCGTCTCTTCATTTTGCACACTCTCTCGGCCGGTCGAGTGGTCGTGTGCGAAATGAAGAGAAGGCGGCTCATTTCTCGAGCTCTAATCTGAAGTGTTGCGCTTTTTAGAGTGTTAACACAAATCATCTGGATACTTGGGAAGGCAGAGACGGACTGAAATGTTGCTCAGGACAAGTATACTGTTTTTTGAGTGGCTCTTCAGTCTAGACATCCCATGTGCCAGGTTAAGATCTTACAAAAACTTAAGGATCCAATCAGTGTTGATATCACTCCGTACGATGGTCCAATTATTCTGACTACAAAAAGCAAATGATACGAAAATAATCAGATGATTTGGCATAATTCCGCCTAAACTCTAGTCTAGACCCCTCAACCCCACCCCTGCGGGTCATTCTCGGGCGGTGTTTTGATGTGCTCCTCTCACGAGACGAAAGCTTCCCATGACCTTCCCCACTTTCACTCAAGAACCAGCGCAGACTCGTCTGACTCTCTCGCTTTCGCATGATCTCTCGTCTTCTCTAACTGGCGAGAGTGATGTGACTCAGTTATAATGGAAGATAACGATCAAAGACGTCTCGACTCTCTCCATTTCGCCCGCTCTCTCGCTCTGTCTGATCGGCAAGAGTCCGAGAACTACTTATCCGAGTTTAGATCGCTGCCTATTATTTCTCGTCAGACAGGGGAGATAGTGCAGGAAATACGGAGAGTCTAGTCACTGCAAAAGGTTGCGAAAAGCAGTTTGGATAGGTTTCGCCATTTCTGGGTCAGTCTCTTGCACTATTGCGAAGGGGAGGCACTGGCGAGACTTTCGAGCGCGAGTGAGGAGAAATGGTTTGCATGTCTACGAATTAGGTGATTCCTCTTTCCACTTTCTCTGGTCTGAGTGAACTTTCGTGGGGCGATTGGCGTAAATAAGAATCATAAAAGGGGCGGAAGGCAATGATGATCGAACGATGCCCTTTGCCACTTGTTTGAGTTGCAGATATAAACGTCTCTTCATTTCACACGATAACACGGCACTTTGATTTGTGATCACCGTCATTAGGGTTCTCAATTATCCTTCTACCGCAACGATAGTTTATTGCGGATTTTCCGAAATTTATCTTTTTTAAATCGAATTATAAAAAAATCTTTAGTGCATTTGGTCCATTAATGAAAGAGTGTGTGCTAATGGCTACACCATCAGTTTTGCCGGATGTCCTAAATCTATCAAGTAATGCGGCCCATAACAAATTATTTTGTTCCTGTGTTTTATTTACTATTGAACCGGCCGCGAACATTTTATCAACTATGACCCTGACTCATAATGTATTAGGGAACGCGTGAAACTCAACTGATCATATCTCTTTTTTTTCGTTCATCCGGAAAACAATAAGCCATTGTTCTCCCATTGTCCATTACGGAATGTGTTCGCACTACAGCTAGAGCACACCATATTTTACACATTTATCCATCTAATTTTCTCACCATATCCATCTGTATTTTCATAAGATTCCTTTTGGTTTATCATTGAACACTTTGCGCTCAATCTCTCACAATATGACTACATCAAGACTTTATTGAGATTATATTTAGATGTTTACCCTTTGCAATACCATTGTCTATTTATTTTACACGACAGCAAAAATGCAAGTTCTCACTACGGTTCTCAATGCGGATTATTTGTTCTTATTTTCCGCAAAACAGATTTTAGCTATATATTTCAACTGCATCCCTTTTTGCATGGAACGATTTCCTCGTGTCTTGAGCACACTCCACATTCCCCCTTCCACTTGCTAATCTACTAGCGTGATCGGCTCGTCACTAGCGTGTTCCCTATGTTCTACAGTTCGAAATACGGATAATTGTCTCTTTATTACGCGTACTCTCTCGACATGGCGGTTGGAAAGAGAGAGCATGTGGAGTGGAGAAGGGGAGGTCCGTATTTCGAGCTCAACTGGCTAATCTACTAGAGTTCGATCTGTTCGTCACTAGCATGTTCCCAATATTCCACGAGCAATCGGTGCATGAAGTTAGCGAGCTACTGTAAAAAATGGTTTGACAAGTGCAATAAACGGATTGCCCGGCTTCGTACTGACGCAAGACATCGTTATCAAACTGCTCTCCCTGCGTTAGTGGTGCAACCTTTTGATGGGCTAACCTTATGTTCGCTTATTAGTGCGGCTTCAACACAAATTGAGCACACATCCGCATTCCTAATTCATTTTTCCTAATCCAATTCAGGAATAAGGTGTTGTTGTGCTAGTTAGCGCGCGCTGTTCCTCTCTTGGCTTGGCACGTCCGAGAACCCGTTGTGCGGCCCGCCCTCTCTTTTTACCCTGCAAAAAGAGTCGCATTAGCGGGACAAACAGTCCATGTAGGGCTACAAATAAGTTATCATACCTCATCCAACCGTGTTTAACTCGCAATTGTAAAATAATAATTCTCGAAATTGCAAATGCGATTTGGCTATAACTTGAAATAAGGAGGCGATGGGCAATCTCCAGTAGGAAAGCTGGCAAAAATTGACAAAATTTTCTACAGAATTCAACTTATAAAAGGATAAGAGGTCATATAAAAAGTAAAATATATCTTCGAAAATGAGAATACCATAAATGTTAGGACTTTTGTGAAATTTTGTTTGTTTGAAAATAGCTCTCTTAAAAAAGGGACGAAATCGTAGATCGTTCGCAAATAATCCGTCCCGGAAGCCACCGAAATTTCAAAATGAATCTTTGTATTCTTTTCAATTGTGTATTCTGGATTTCCCCAATTCCTGATTTCTTACATAAACCATAATTTCTGTCGTAAACAGAACAACAGCCATTTCACATGCCGTTTCGATTGCCTCCCTGAAGGAAAATAGTTTTTTTTCACCAAAATATTGCTGTGCTTGACTTATGCGATAGTTGTGGTCCCTCCATTCTTCAAGAGCACGAAACGTGCAATTTTTTCATAAACAAAACGATTTGATCCAGGAAACGCTTTGATGATCGCTCAAGAGCGTTAATGGCAAAGACGAAAACACATTGTCTGATATTGAGTGCCGCTTCGAGCGAGCGGATTTTATTGACCCGATTTGCACAGCTTTGCCTAGTTGATTTCCGCTCTCCTATCCTCTCCCCCCTTTCGTTTCTCCTTCTTTCAAAACGGATATGGATGATTGACAAATGGCCTTTTTGCAGTGCCAGTGTGCTATGAGATCTCTTTCGGCCATACAGTCAGAGAGATCAAGCTAGCGAAGGGGAATATGGGAGGAGTAAGGCATAGAGAAACTATGCGAAGTGAGGAGATCTCTAGAGAAAATGTGTGAAAACGCTCGTTCGTAAGGCTAATTTGGGGCAAAAAGGTCCGAACGGGTTCCGATCTCTAGGACGATTCGTTTTTCGCTCCTGCTATGGTGCAGGGGCTCTCCCTAGCACAGTGCAAAAAGCGGGTTAACTATACGGCGATAGTGGGGCAAAAAGTGAACCCCCTTTCCCGCACACCATTCCTACCCTCACTCAGCAAGGAAAAAAAAATGACTAACCGTGCGAGCGGTTCTGCAAAAAAAGATCATTCCTAATATGTATTTCTTTTGCATGAATTATGTTACGAAACTGTGTCATGGTCAGTGCATGCGCTATGCGTGATTAACCATAAAGCAAGAGCAAAAGACAACCTAAGAATCAGTGAAAGGCTAGTAAGCTATGCTAACCTATGCACCCGCGCGCAATCGACCTAGAAAAAAGTGATCTTCGTGTATAATATCGACCTCGACAGGGGTAAACAAGGTGAAGTGAGCTAGCTATACCCCTGTGGACTAGAAAAACACGTGATATTTAGGAGCGATTAGCGTTTGGAAACCAAGTAAACAACTCCTGTACTCGTTTATTGAAGTTTCAAGACAGCGGCCCAGCAAAGTGATCGCTGATCTTTTACGGTCTGCACAATTTTACGTCCCACAGACGGCGAAAAGCACGTACACCGAACGATGCACGACAATGTGTAATCGGATATAATTACAATCTTTGAAAGCAGCAATCGAAAGGCTGAAAATGGAAGGGGAATCGAAACAGCAATACAAAATTTACGAAACGGCCCCGACGAAACATAACTATCAGCCTAAATATAAACACTTCAAGGCGAAACTATTGAAAATAATCAAATGTCCACGAATTATAAGGCATTTGAAACCTATTTGAGCACCATACGGGTTTTGATCGTAGTAGCATTTTATTATCGTCATTTTCTGACGCGTACCATCTGCAATAGGTAAAAACGAAATTATCAATTTTGTTACGGATTCAGATAAAAAAAGATATCTGGCAGTCCCCGCAATCATGTACTTGTTCCAACCCTCAGATACTTGTACGGCATGCACTTTCTCTTGAAATTTGATACCCTCTGCAATTTTAATATTGCTAGATTATCTGGTAGATGTACTATTCCAAGAATTTGTGTCTGATTCTCTCCATTTCCCGTACTCTCTCGTACCATCCGATGTGCTAGAAGGCACCGGAATGTGGAGTGCATTACTCCATAATTGTAAGGCTAATCTGAACGTAAACGATCTGCCGGAATTTAGTCCGTGATCTTACTATATTACAAAAAATATTGTAAGATTCAAATGTATTCATAATACTACAATTTATTCGCAAGCCAATTGACGGATTGGAAATCGAACAGGAACGGTTTACCCGATACCATTCTTTCACCCGATACCATTTAGTATCTGTGAATCATCTATTATGCGAAGCGAAGGAGTTATCACAAGTGAAACCCCAAAAAAATCAAATGATGACGCATCTTCGATAAGACGTTTTACAATGCTTACCCACTGATGACGTATCCTACGATTATTCATCTCACTGCAACGCAACTTGTAACCAAACAAAGTACTCGAACAGTGAAGTTGTCAATCGGATTCTATTTTAGATTCATGGGTTCGCGAATATATTGTGCTGGCATTCAGCTCCCTAGGTCGCAATTGACTTGGTCTGGCTGACTGTTCGGATATGTTTCAGAAGAAGTTTAATCACTGTTTCTTTTGGTTCTTTCAATAACACACTGCCTTTTATCTAGAAAGTTGACACCTATAAATTTATCATTATTTATCCTACAACTGAAGATGATTGATTAGATGCTCTTTTGCTGTGCGACCTTTTGTCCTAAATGCGAATTAACACACTCAGTTCTCTTCCAATATTCTATCCCTCGTGAACTCTCTTCATCAACTTGCGCTCATTAAGCTTCTTCAACCCTCAACGCCTTTTCGATTTCACCCCTCCGCCTAATTTAGCAGCGCTAATTAGGCTATTTATCGGCGGTGATTCGTCATCATGCATAGACGGCGACAGAGTACACGATTCGAGGAGAGTCAAACAATGTTTTGAGCCGCAACTCTTCCTTTCACAGCCACAAATCAGCTGATCAATGGTGATTAATCGAAGAGGGAGTGTCGTCATCAAATAACCGTGCACATGCGCAATGCGCGTATGCGATTCACCGCAGTCAATGGCAGAAATCAGAACGACAATCTTGATGAAACCGTGCGGCGTTCGCTCAAACTTAGCCCAAGGTTGAATCACTTTTTCCGCAAAAGTTCTTCGATCCCTAAAAGATCTCTCCACCTTATCACGTCCTATGCGTGCGAATAGTCCGATAAAAAAGAGGCGAGATTTTACGGGCGTTCACTCTGCTCTCTCCCTTTCGCCTGCTCTCTCGCTTCCCTTGATTTCTCCAGCCACTCTCTCATATTTGCCAGATCTCTCGCTCCTGGCCAAGCTATGCCGCGCTTGCCCCGAACTCGTTCTAATAGAATGCGAACTGCCGAAAAATTTACTCTCCTCGAATCGCATTGTCTCTCGTCGGTCTCTCTTTCTCTGCTGATCTCCTATTTCTGCACACTATCTCGCCCCGGCTGCAGAGAGCAGCCGGGAAATCGAAGCTACGTGACTAATCAGAGGCTTTGGCTCTCGAGAAGAAATCACAGACCAACGAAGACGAGGAAAAGATGACACAGACAGTGGGGAGAGTCCGCAAACAGTGGCGATGGTTCGCATAGAAATGCGTCTCTCCATTCACCGCACTCTCTCGGCGGTCAGAGACAGTCGAGAGATTGTGTGAAATGAAGAGACGGAACCCCTTCCCGCACTGAATTTCACATATATCTCCGTCTCTTCTGACCGAGTGATCTATCGGACTGTTTGACCGGTGAAGTAGCCACCGGAATCAGAGACAGTTTCTATTATTTCAGTGGGTGGAGTGGGCTATAGTTTAGAGAGAAGAGCGGAGAAGGAGAAGGATCAAAGATCAACAGTTCAAGAGAGTCTTGTCAATCAACACATTTGCGAACCCGAAAAATGCAGAAGATTTGCCAACTCCCGTTCTAGGGACTAATTTTATCGTTGGCTTCACGAGTCTCTAGTCTAATACAAATCAAGTCATCGAAGTATCTCTTATTCGAGTTGCATTTTTGTAGTGTTGAATCGATTCGAAGCCGGAAGAATGGACGTCTTTTATCACAAAGAAAAGGCAATTATTGCGCGTGCTTTGAAAGGTGTCAAACCGTGTGAGAAAGAGAGGGGGAAGGGCACAATTTTCATGAAAAGAAGTGGAAATGGGAGAAGGCAGAAAGCCGGTGGTCGTGTGAAATCGGTGTGTTGGTGCATTGTTGAAATGATTTGAGTGACACAAGCATGTTGAAACAACGGGAAGATCACAAGATAGTATTCATGAAACGGTGGGCTGATACCTAGCGAAGTGACACATTGGGGGGACTAGCGGCTAGGAAGGACGATCCAAGATGATCTCGCAAGAAATGGTCTCTTCATTCGAGAGAGGCTATCAACAAAGAGGCGAGATAGTATGTGAACTGAGGAGAGACATTTCTTGTTGGGCCAAATTCGACCGTCGATCCTACAAGCGACTAAACTAGCGAGAAGAAGCGTGCGAATTCTTGAGGATTTGATGCGGATAACCCGAAGTTGGGGGAATATTGAATATTGGTGTTACATCGTTGCCTATCGACCTCTGGTCAGAGCGAAGGGTTAGCATATGAACCTGACTAGTCCGTGATGGGGTAGTAACGGGGGACAGCGGGAAAAGGGGGAGGGTACCGAGAAGAGAAGAACAAACCATCATTCCTATAGCAGTGTGGGCTCCTAGTGATTATATGGATAGTAGGAGACCGAACCCGGCCGGTGGAAACGATCAATAACATATATATTATGCCTATATTGTGAGCGGAATCATTTTCTAGAATTGATCTTTGATCTCCAGTGCCTCGGATTTCACTGGTTGATAGAGTGAGCCGGGGACGGCAAGGCCTAGGGCCTCGAATATGCCGAAACCGGGAGGCGGGAATTGCTGACGGGATACGGTAGACGACGATTCGGTGGGGGTCGACAGCTCGATTCCGTCCATTGTATCGTCGTCGCCGGGCGAGGCGGAGCCGTTGTCCGACGGCTCGGGCACAGAGCCGGAGCCGGCCTCTAGCATCTCGATCAGCGCCGGATGCATACCAATCAGCGGCTCCTGAACGAAACAGCGTTACTCTGAGTTTTTATCTTTTTTGGAATGAGTTTCAACATCATAGCGAATTTGTTGTTGTTGAAAACGGTACGCGCATTAAAAAACAAACAAAAACAGTTTCCTCGGATCAAAATCAGTTACGTGTTTCGGAACGGAGCCTTGGGTAGGGTACCTGGTATCGTGGGTCGGATTTCCGCCTCAGCTCCTTCCGCTTGTTGGCGAACCAATTCGACACCACCTGCGGCGAAACCACCTCCTTGGGCATCAGCTGCACGCCTGAAATCGATTCGTTGCTAAATCCGGAAAGTCTACACCAGCGAAACGCTAAAATACCAGCGGAACGGTAAAATACCCACCTTTCTTGTCCTGCCGGAGCGCGGCGTTGCACGCGTTCGCAATCTCCTGACGCCGCTGCGTGTCCGGAAACGGCGTCTCGTTGAAGAATTGATCGAGCAACCGCAGCAGCACCGGCCGAAACACGTATCTGAAGCAGATCGTTGCTAACGAGCGTAAGTCGGAGGCGGAATTCCCGCGATCAGCGGAACAAAATATTCACCTTTCCCGCTTTTGCGGCACCAGCTCGCCTTCGCCGTTGGTTTCCAGTCGCGAGGTCGGATCGGCCAGGAACGAGCCTGTAATCGATTGTATTTTTTTTCATTGCCCGCCGGCCAACTAGAGCTTGAGAAATTATACCGACGTCTCTTCATTTTGCACACCCTCTCGCCTCTCTGAGCGGTGAGAGAGTGTGTGAAATGAAGAGACGATTACCCGTATTTCGAACGCTACCGCCCACAACTCACTCAATTTCTCCGGATGCCGTCGGCAGTTGAGGTACCAGCAGTAGATGTTCTTTCGACAGCGCAAGCTGAGCTCGCGATGGTTGCCATTGAGCAGCTTGGAGATGTACGGCTGCGAGACGCCTGCAAATCGGTGCTAACGCGCGGAAGTTTGAGCAAGCGCGGAATCTCGGTGATCTCCGGAATGAAACATTCTCGCTAACGAGCCTGCGCCCCCAAATTGGCAGTTAGGCTAACAGGCGCCAGACACTCTATTTTAGAGGGAAGAGCTTGCGTCATTAGTGCAACCACTTGTCATTATCAGAGAAGAGTGTATGATCTTGAGCATTTTAGGCGTACGGATGAGACTTCACTGATCGAGAATTATTATCGAGACTTATGAGACTACAACGTTTCTCATTATGTCATCCATAACATCTCTCGAGCCAACCGGACAAATCCGGAGAATGTGCAATCATTAGAAGCTAACACATCACTTGAGAAGAAATGTGAGATCGTGCTCATGTGTATAATGTCATTCGCAATCATCATCTTATTATTCCAAATCCAATCAGAATTGGAACCAGGCAGTCTAAGACATCACTGATCATGCAGGCGCGAAAGGGCAAGTGGATTCTGGAAATTGGACCGATAGACAGGGGCAGCTAGACAGACCGAGAGAGTGCGCGAAATCGAGAGAGGCACCGTGGGGGAATTATAAGTGCGAAACTTCATAAGGAGGCTCTGATTAGCGCAGCTAGTGCCAGACAGACACGCAAATGTGCGATTTTGGGCTGGTGTTGGGATAAAAGGAGACTACTGAATAGGATATTCACAGCGTCAAAACTTCACAGTGACATTCGTTGGCATTTTGTGCTCAGGCGAAGCACTATTTCGGCTGATCTTACTGATTTTCCCTATGCAGACATACTGCAGCCCCTGAGAGTTCCCAGACGGCGGCCCCTCATTTCCCTTCCTTCTAATATCGCGCACATGTTTCTCTGGCTTCGGCTAACTACGTGGGACTCACAGCGTCAAAAAGCGACTGATTGCGACGTATCACAGACAGCCAATTACTTCACTAGCGCCAGATACAATTTTAGCGCGCGCACGCCCTGAGAATCGGCTAGTGCGTGTGCTTTTGGATGTATATGCGGTGTGCGCGATATGCCGGAGAAACGGCGTATAGTGAGACGTCAGACATTTCATCCCCCGCTCGCCTCTGCCCCAGTCAGACTTCCCAGGGAGCGAAGGGGAAATGAAATGGGGCTTCTGTCTAACCGAGGAAACGATGAGAATGAATGAAAAGATCATGCTACTTTATGCGGCCAATTGTAGCACCCTAATTTGTCCACTTCTTTGGTGCTCGTTTTCCTATCACGATGTCTGCTCTTGAGTTGTAGCCCCGAAATAACGGCGATTTATTAGTACGGCAGTGTTGTTCAAGCATTCGGCTCCTCATTCCGCGTGCTGTCTCTTCATTCAACATGATGGGAGAGCAAGGGGAATGAAGAGGCTGATTCCTCATAGTGACAGGCCTACTCATAAGTTGTGGCCGAAATAGCAGACTAATAAGGCTAGAGTGGATGCGGCGCCCCCATCACAAGATGTGTCTTGATTACTAATATTGGCCCGTGTCTCGCCGTAATTAGAAAGTGCACTACCATTAGCCGATACAGATGTGTCTGCGCAGTCAGAGATCAACGTGCCTATTACCTGGGCGCTTGGCAACTACATTCACTGACTTTTTGGTTAGGGGAAGACCCGGGATACCGGGAAAGAAGGAGGAAGAGGCGAGAGACAATTGGAAAGAGAGAGAGCAGGCCCTGTGAGAGAGATTTGGCTAAGCGATCATAGCGCGCGCGCAGGGGGCGGGTTACGTGGGTAAAGCGCGCGCAAGCGCTAAGCGCGCTATTGCGAAAAGGCCAGCGAAACTATGGAATCGCAGAGAAAGCCCCGGGCCTGGCCAAGAAATCAAACGCCAGGTGCACAGACAAGTTACTAATGCACGCAAAGTGATCAAGAACCATAATTTAGCCCCGGAGCGGCAAATAAAATCAGTGCTCGATAACCGATCGAAGTGCTCACCTGTCATCATGGCTACGGTAGTCTGCCTCAACGAGTAGTGTGTAATGAACGATTTCATGTCCGCAATGCAGCCCTCCTCGCCCTGGCTCATGAAGTCCTCGAGCTCTGCAACAGATCGACTACCGTAACCCGACCGCGCAACATCGATCGACAACTGATCATTCTACTGTAGTAACTACCGTACCTGCCGGGTTGTCGAGAGTGGTGATCTCACGCATGGGCGTACGGTGATGGGCGCCTCGAGCGGCTCGTTGGGCTGCCTGCTGCAAAGATCAAAGATCAATCCCGACAATTTTAAAACCCCCGAAAATTTTGATGGAATGTGACTGTACATTACTTGTGGCTCTCGCTGATTGGTCAATAGCTCTGACTCTGATAGTTACTAAGAGTGTGACCGGCGCTGCTGCTCGTAAATTTTGTCTTTCGTCTCTCTCTGATTTCCGCTAACTCGACAACTCGATTTATCGCGCTATGGCGCGCGTGTTTTATAGCGCGATCAGCCAGCGCCAGACATGCTAAAAGTGCCTCGGTTCCCCGAAAAAGTATGCGAATGTCCGGGGTGTTTGAGGTTCTATCCGCACACGTTTGGACGCGCGTTTAGCGTGAGAACCTGCTCGGCAGACAGATGAAAATGTGCGTCTGGGAACCAAATGGCCTAAGAAGGTCTATAAGTTTTCATCAAGTTATACCAAGTAAAGAAGATCAAAAGATCAAAGATGCCAGACACGATGCTTGTCTAAAGTGTGTGTATGTGTGTGAGAGAACCAACGAGGAGGTCGTCTTCCATTTCATCGGACGCGATGACTATAACAGAGAAGAAGGCGGCCAAGTCTCTGTTTGCATTGTGGTTAGGCTCTCTGTCTCTGTCTGGCTCGACGTTGGGAGATAGACGAATAGAAGGGAAGAATGGATGGGAAGGAGAGTGGAGGGCGAGAGCGAGGGAGATGCGCTATACCTATCTATATGCGATGGTGAATCATCGCGATCATATTACGGCACTTTTCCCCGCCCTTCCCTTCCCTCCTTCGCTTCCCTAGAACTCGGCAAACGAAAGTTAAAAATGAGCAACAAGGATCAAAGATCGCATCCAAACGCGCCACCAATGAGTGATATTTTTGAGCGCCGCGCACAGCATAATCTAGAGTAAGCCGCTAGCGCAATGCGAGAATTATTTGTTGGCGATTATAATCGATGTGTTACGAAAAAGAGAGGCAGATAGTTTGGCGGATTATTCCCCCGTGGAATAGTTTGTGTGTTTGACCTACCTCGCCACTCGTCGAGGCCGCATTGGCTGAGGAATTGGGCGGCACTGGCGTGGGCGGAGTTTGCAGCCGCGGTTGCTGCTGCTGTTGCTGTTGCTGCTGCGCGGCAGCTGCAGCTGCAGCAGCCTGCTGGGCTGCAGCCATCGCTGCAGCCAGGCTGTTGTGCAGCATGCTGGAGGGCGGCGCAAGCGGCATTGGCGACCCTTGCAGTGCGAGGAACATGGAGGAGGAGACGGCGGCGGGCGATGGCATCAACGACGCCAGAGTAGTCTCGATACTGTTCGGTACCAGGTGCACGGGTGTGGTGGGCACCGGAACTGATGGTGCCGGCTGTACCGGAACCAGACTCGGACCAGGCATCGAAGCTGGCACGAGGACGGGACTGGGAGTGGGCGGCTCGGATACTGATGCAGCTGCTGCAGTGGCTGCAGCTGCTGAAGGAGCTGCAGAGGTCGCAGGGCTGAGGTAGGCGAGGGCCGCCGATTGCGTCATCGCCGCGTCCAGCTCCGACTTGATTGTGTTGATGGCGGTGAATGCCTGAAGTGAGGGGAGGATTAGGGTCGGCTTAGGGTAAGGTTTGAGTAGGGTTAGGGTAAGGTTAAGGTAAGGCCAGACTCACATCGACCACGGCCTCCAGCGAGATGCCGGTGTTCTTGAGCCGTCGTATCAGCTCGAGTTGCTCCACGGTGTAGAGGGACATCGGCCCCGCCGCAAAGCCACTTCTGCAAGAGAGTAGGGTTACGGTAGGTTTGGTTACGGTAAGCCATGTAGTTTTCGATAGAAACAGTAATGATGCATTGGTTTGATACGACAGCAGCATCAATGAATAACCATGAATAATTCCATTTCAGTATGATGCACATGTGATAAGTGCTAGCTAAGAGATCAAGTGGCCAAGTGAGATCCATGAGTAGATGAAGCAAGTCTAGACTAATCACTTAATGTGCCTGGCACTAAACCGCCAATATTTCAGCTCTCGGCGCGCCATCAAACCAGACTAGAGGGTGCAGCATGATTAAAGATAGATCAGATCAAGGCTAGACGAGATATGAGAGATATGATAATGGGATATGATTAGGCGAGTCGCGGATATTACAGATCAATGCGGTCAAACATATAATATAAGAACGGCACTAAGAAGGAGTGATCACATGCAATTGCGATAATGAAACGCGGAAGTTGGACTAGCGCTGAGTAAGAAGCAAGTTGGTGACTGATCAGAGCTACAAGCTCAAGATACTCAAGATGCTTCATGATGAGAGGTACCTATGCTGAGATCAGAGCATACAGTAGTTAATCAGTGATCAGCAGGCTGTATTTAGGCGGGGGGGGGATACCAAGAGACCAGCGCGCTCGCACGCTAAAGCAGAGTGAAAGGAGGGAGAGAAAAGGTAGGGGGAGGTGGAGGGAGCGAGACAGAGAGCAGAGCCACACTAACATAGAGAGTGATGCACTTTCGGGAGGGGGAGGGGAGGGGGTCTAGTGAGAGATGATGGAGAGACAGAGGAGGAAGGTATGAGAAGAGACATACACACGAAACACCAAGGACACAGGCGGAGAGAGTTTAACTATGAATTGGCCCATGCAGTGTGTAATGTGATGACACAACGCGTAAGTATGATCAGGAGGAGGCACTAGATAGAGACACGTGATCAGTGAGGATCAAGCAGGTAGATCAAGCAATCACTCAGAGGGTGGCTAGAGCACACAAGCGGGAAGCATGGGGAAGGTCTTTTGCACTATGTGACTGGAGCCCCGCCCCCTTTTTCAGCTTGAGCCGCGACGAGAGAGGAAAAGATACGGGGAGAAGTTAGGCGAAAGTGAGCGAGCACTAGTGGGCTCCGCCCGCTCCGTCTGGCTGGTCAGAGGCGGGAGGAGTGGAGGGGAGAGGGCGGGAGGAGGCGGAGAGACGGTGATGGTTCCGCCCTCTCGATTTCGTGTGATCTCTCGGGTGGCGGGACGAAGAAGTTTTATGCGCCGCCCTTTGCAGGTAAAGGCCGGCGCATAGTTAGAGAAGATGGCAGTGACTAGACTAATGAAGTGGCAATTAAGGCATCAATGGTTTGATAATCTAGAATATAAGAGAAGTTGGGCACATGGGCTAGATGCGGGGAATAATGAATAAAACTGGGCAGCAATTGCAGGAGCTTTGCAGCCTGCGCAATGGAGCATGTAGAATGAGATAACATACTTTTACCTAGTTGAGCTCGAGAGAGCATAGCAAGAGCTCAGAGCACAGCGCGGATAGACATAATGAATGGACTCGACTCGGCGGCAGCAATTGGAGAAGCCTTGCAGACTGGGCGAGAGAGTGCACGGAATCGAGAGAATTTTTGGACCGTTTATGTTCCGCTCTGTCAATTGCGCATTATCCCCTAGTAGGTCTGACCGCCTAGAGAGTATGCGAAATGAAGAAGACGAGAACATTGCTCAACTAGGAGTATAATAGAGGTAGACATGCGAAATTGCGCCCAGTTAGCGGCGCGGCAGTTATGTCGAGGGCAAGTAAGTGAGCGTGTGTCTGGGAGGCGCGCTCGTGCGAGTGTAATTAAAACGGCCGTTGAGTTTTGAGCGAGCTGCCCAGTTATCGCACCCCCGGGCGATGCCACACATTCCAATGGTAGTTAGTCATGAGTGCATAAGGGCTCGGGATAAAATATCGAATACATACGGGAGGTTCATGAACGACGACCTCAACACACAGTTGAGTTTTGATAGCCTCGGGGCGACACATTCCAATAGTGGAAGTTAGTCATGTGCCCGCATGGTTGAATACCTTTGGATGAGATGAAAGTATGAACGAAGTATGTACGATGATTTTAACGCCTAAAGCGCTGTAGAATTTTTGATAATCCAACGCCACTCAGACATCGTAGAAGCCGGCTATTTTCAGTAACTCTAGATATTGTTTGCACTGCAGGCCACAACAAGCATGCCCCTGGTTAGTGAACACATATCATATTAGAAAAAAGACATTTTCCGAAAAAAACGATATCATGATGATGAGAATATCATAGATCCCTCGTTAGGTAGACCAAAGAGATCATATAACGAACGAGCAGTGCGCGCACTAATTCACCCAGTTGCTCCCCCGGGGGCGACTGAGGGTGTGGTTGACGGCGCAGAAATAACTATATAATCACTACTGACGAGCCGAATCGGTAAATAGTGTCGCCTGGAGCTAGCCTAGTCTCGTAGACGAGAAGAAAAAGTTGGCTGGAGTGACGCGCGCGATAAATAGTCGGCGCAGTGGGAACAACGAGACTCTGCTAGCTTATGCCTACTTCATTACGAGCGTCGCTACATTATTCTGGAAAACTCTCGTATCGGCTGGACTGGCTTGATGAAAGGGAATAGGAGAAATGAAGAGTCGAATACTTCACCGTGACACCCTATTCCGGTGCTTGACCAAATCCCCAGGAGCAATATCACATGAACCCGCGTAGTATGCGCTTGCTAGGTGCTTCCATTAGCGAAGATTGAGAATTATCGTGTGGGAAGGCGAATCTGATGGATACGCTGAGAATTTGCGCGACGAGCCAATAATTAAGTAGTGTCGCCTATATTTGGGCGCTGTTTTAGCGGGGCGTTGAGCCCCGTTGATTATTAGGGGCTTGCGGGGCTTCACGGGAGGAGAAATTCGTATATATAATATATTTGTCAAAGAGCCATCGCAGCATCTACAGTATAGGATTGTCAGGATGAAGAGACGGATTCTTCATTCCGACAGGTATACGCAACAGTATGCCAATGAGCGTTGATCAAATAAAAATACGATATTCTCAGACGCTAACGCAGTAATTGTAGGCGGCTTCGTGAGACGGCAAATGACATGGGATGAGAAAGACAGAAGAAAAAAAGGGGGAAGTGTCTGATCAATCTCGAGGCCTTATTATAAGTGCGCGCGTTAGCGAAACACTTGACGGGCGATCTCGACGTACCACGGTAACAACTAGGATATTCATATCCTCATTTTGAACATCATCGCTACTCCAACCGGTCAAACAACAGGTGAAGTTAAACGATGATTGCCTGTGTTTTGCACTTGTCCTGGTGCAAATATGTGCGAAAAGATCAGACTTCTGCAAGAATGGAATTACGCTACGCGTTCCATAAAATGAACATGTCACCCGTTGATTGCGCGCGGGCAGCAAAGTAGGTGCCCGTAATCCATAAATCTGTGAAATCACATATGGCACGCTTTCTTTCGCTTGCAAAACTTCAATCAGCCATCGGAAACCCTTGGTACTAAAGGAGCTCCCAGGAAGTTCGAGATGTCCTAACTATAAGTGCCCCCAATCAGACTACGGAACTAGTTATCAGAAGTAGATTACTTTACGGCGCGCCGCGATTTCTTGAGCTAATCTGTCTGAGGGCGCGAGAAAATTTCATTTAGCTCGGATTTGGGCCAAAGTTATTCCCCGTTATTGGCGAGATGATTGAAACGGATAGGCATGATGGATGATAAGTACATCTGCTCTATCAGATCTCTCTCTTCGTTTCACTCGTTATTTCACCGTGTCTAGCCGGATTAGGAAACTCAGATAAGTTCACTGACATAAGTGGTGACTACGGAAGAGCGCATGAGAATGCGTCATCGTCAGCCAAGAGATCAACGGGTCTATGACTGGAGGGACTTGTGGAGTGGTTTAAATTCTCAAGAATACGGTGTGTGTCAGACCTGTCCTTGAAACTGCAAAGATCTCTCGAACGGTAAGACTGCGCATTACTGGGTATATAGATGCTCAAATAGACATTACATCCACTACAGTATGCGCACGTAATACCACTGTAGTACCAGGTGTACTGCGCAATACAGACACTGCGCCAGTAAACCATCATGGGTATGCTTTTGTGAACGCTTACGCTTAATTTAACACGGTCCCTACGCCACTTAGCAAGTATACATACTTGCGATATGCCTCAACAAGGAATAATTGTTACTTGCAAGATATTGTAGGGTGCTAACTATTCCGTCAATCCTACCATGGGCATGAATACGCTTTCATACAAAATTTCACAAGCTTCAGAAACCCATGAGGCTGGGACTTAGTGGCGCAAGAAGATGATCCTTTTCAGCTATCACCACATTTATGAAAGAAATTACTGTTAACGGAAATAAAGGCGAGACCTCAGTACCATAAGTTTAGGTAAGCACAAACTCTAGCAAACCATGAGACTCGGAAGCAGGTGATAAGTTGTAGACTAGGCGACTAGCAAGTATTTGTCAAGTTATTTGTACGTGCCGAAAATCAGCTGTTCGGTCGATTTCGGAGATCAGAAACGACTGGAATTTTAAGCAGATATTGAGTGAAAATGTGATTGTAATAAATCTAAAACAATTAAGTAATAGGCGTTCTCCTAGATTGCAAAAAAAGGAAGCTTTGTAAGTAATCAACAGATGTTTTCTCGGAAGCTTCTAAAGAAGGAAATAAAAATATAAGTGATGAAGCCGCTTGCACTACTTATCCATTCTTACAGGCGAATATTATAAGTAGGCCTTCAGCAGGAAAAAAAGTCATCTCTCCATTCCGCATGTACGCTAGTCAGTCAGAACGACGAGAGATCATGCAAGATGAAGAGACGGATCTTCTTCACTCAAACATCCCTGATTATAAGTGCAGTGCTACGGATATCGAGCGGGCGCAAAGCCGCCGAAAAAATTGCGCGAAACTGATGGGGATTCTCAGAAAGGGAGGGAAGAGGGACACTCCGTTTCATCTGCAAATTGATGACCATGATTTGAGGACCCGGATTAGGCTTTTCCTGAGCCGACCCACAATTCTAATCTGAAAATATTGGTAAAAGTGACGCGCGATTCATGAACAGGTGTGAAATGTGCGAGCAAACGCGTGAGATAAAGTGCCGGTTGAATAATATTGACGCAGTTTCGACAGGCATTTCACATGATGACGACGATTGCGGGTTTCGGTACGTTTTATCTCTAGGGTTGGAATAGGAGGCGAAACCGGGCCATCTGCCTAATTTTGATCACGATTTCCGCACGTTCACTTTGATCCCTGCGGACTTTCGGAAGTTTCTGCCTTACAAATTAATCAGTATTGATATAGAACTAGGGAATGACTGTTCAAAAATAATTAAACTCACATCAGTTCATTGTTGTTGTTATTGTTGTTATTGTTGTTGTTGTTATTGCCGAAGAGATGATGAAATCGGATGGGCGAAGATGTGCACGCCATACGGTAGGGTGTACAGTAGCCTGCAGGGTACGGTAGGAGTGTACTGCAATGGAGAGGATTACGGTAGGCTGCAACGAATATCTGCAGAAATGGTCAATGATATCGGAGGCGGAACATTAATAGGGGCATGGCGAAACAAGAAATGTACGGGGGCAATATCGAACGAGTGAAACGGGGTATTTTTTGCAGCTTAATGTTAATGGTGTGTGATTTCCGAAGAAGCCATATTCGGATGTGGAAGTGGGGGATTGATGTGGTAGGGAACGTGAGAAACGGAAAAAAACAAGAATAGTTGGCGGTAGCTAAAGTTGGAAAGTCCTGTTTTAGAAACGAAGGGAAAAACTAGATTGTTGTGCGTCATAATTACAGGTCTAATGTAGAGTTGCGACACAACTCTTGGAAACCGAAGGCAATGCGTAAAAAGATAATAATTGGGGTAGTTAGAGTAGGAAAGGGAGGATGGGCCAATATTACGTGAACTTCGAACGATTAATGGTGCAAGGTAGCCAGGGTACGATCATACAGGAAAAATATGGAAATAGAAAGGATTGTTGATGGCTATGGAGCGAAGGTGTTATGCTCTGAGCTGATGAAAAACTAGGCTCAGCCTGTAGAGGGAATAGGCAGTATGCCAGTTAGAAATAGGACTAAACACGGAATAGGAATAGTTGTTGATAGCTAAGAAGGCGAAAGGTGTGATGTGCAGAGTGTTGCGGGCTATGTATCGGAGCTACAATGAAAAAGATACGACTGATAACGATTATGCTCTCTCGATTCCCCATTGTCCCCACTCCATTCTGACTAGGGAAAGATAAGGCGAAGGGGGGAGACAAATAGCATAGTTAAGCGTGACGGAAAGGCATGAGTCGATTGATGCACATCGCTCACTATAATGTCATTGATAAGAGAACGAGACGGCCTTATGCGATGGTGAGAGGACGTACTGATCGCATGGTACGATCCCGATTTGAATAGAATACTAGACTACGGTGTCATGAGAGGAATTATGGGGATTACGGTAGTGACAAATGTGGAATGGTTACAATAGGAGGGCCTTGTGGTGAGAAAACGAACTGATCCGATAGTATGATTTAATTTGAATAGGATATTGGCTACGGATTACTGTTGGAGTGAACGTTTGGATTACGGCGCAACTACAGACGTTCAATACAGTAGAATTGAAGCGGTTTGATCACAGGACGTACTGACCGCATGTGAATGCAATGGATGTTTGCCTTCAGTTTAGTGCCAGAATTGTAACTAGCGTGTTGTGATTAGACGTATACGCGGATTAGAGTTGCAAGCACGAGCTAATCCGGATAGAATACGGTTTTCGTAGTGGCAAAATAATAGAATAGCGTGGAGATTGAGGTTCAAAAGATGCTTTCGCATTGTCCAGGACAAGGTTTGCAATGGATTAGAAGGCTGTAGATCGCTGGAGGTAAACAATGAACTTTGATACGGCTGGAAATACATTCTATGAAGAAGGAGCTATTGCGAAATTTAATTTCCATCCTAGCAATCATAACGAGTTTCGATCTATACCTTTGCTCAAATTAAGTTTTGAATTCTAAGCTTTTCTGATGATGGCAGATTAGATGAGTTTCACAATGCTGTCATAATAATGGCCGCGTGCTATTGCGTGATTATTTGATTCAGTTGTACACACAAACACCCATAAACCCGCAAAATAAAGCAATTTTTTAGGGGGTGCAGCAAAAAAAAATCGGCCTATCTACAGTAGGACCGAGCTGTTCTTGCAAAGCGGCCTAAAGAAAAGAAATAGTGTGATAGATAGCTATAGCCTATGCATTCACTGCTGCGAGTGTTTATAAATGCATTGCCCTCTTTGCGGTCATACAACATGGCCGCATAAGGATAAAAAGGAACAAGCCTGGTTCTCTCCCATTCTCGCGCTCTCTCGTCCCGTCTGACCAGCGAGAGAGCATGCACAATGAAGAGGGCAGATCAGGGAAGAAGGGGAGGAAAGTGAGATAAAGCGACGACCGACATGACCTATGCCTTGCTATGCATTCATAATGCCCCTGAATACGAGGTCGGGAGATTTGGAAGCTAGGTGGGGCAAGTGAAGGGCGATAGCTATCCAGGGTAACCTCTTCAGTAGAACTGTCAGGACCCGTCTCTCCATTCCTCGATCTACCTCACCGGTCAGAGTGACGAGAAAAGACGCGGAATGAAGAGTCCTGTCTCTAGAGGGATCGTATCTAGAGGTATACTGGAACGGTAGGGCGCGCGTATTCACAATGAGGAACGCTCGCCCAGGTGACATTCTTTTAACGCCCGTCAAAGCAATATTGGGGCGAATTCCATCTATCACACACGCAAACAAACCTTTTACCCGTGTGGTTGAGTGTATCATGGAAATGCGGGTCGCTCTCGCACTTTCGCCTGATCTCTCGCTTCTCTGGCCTACGAGAGAGCACGCGGATCGCGGAGACGCCGAGAGCACATGGAAATACCACAAATTGTACGAGATGAGAGAAGGGAGGGAATTGAAATTGGAATCGGAATTGGCTGACTATTGTGTGAGGTTGGCAGTGATTTTTCGCATTTCGAAAGCGGCGGTTCCGGTTCGGCGGCAGTTATGTGTCTAGTTGAGCTTGCGGAAAATATCGACCTGGATTGCGTAATACATAAAGTGATCGTAGTCCAACTAGCAATGCAAAATGGTAATACGCCTCAGACAGGATTGTAGACGCTCGGCTTTTGTTCAAATCTTTGAGCTGAGAATCTCAGCTGAGATCATGAATTTCGTTGAATGGACAAGCACTGCAGTAGGTCCTATTACCCCGTCTAGAGTAGAACATGTTCCGGAGTGATGGACGAACGAGCAGTGTGTGGCAGCGATATATAGAGAGTCGAATCAGCTAGACGAAATGAAGATATAATCCGTTTCCCTCGTCACTCCCCGTCTGGACCGGAAATCGAAATGAAGATGTGATACGAGAAGAAGGCGGAAATTGATTTTTGTGAAGTGCCGCCGAGGGAATTATGCGCAAAAAAAATATATCACTGTCTAGCGCCCGATTCGGAGAGCATTACTGTTATAATACTATCACTGGAATTTAATGGCATAATTAGGTTCATTCCTATTTTGGATAGCAGCCATACTATTTAGCGTCCGCCACAAATGATTGTCGCTGAACAGCTGCTAAATCGCTTCGATCAGAGATGTAGTATTATGCTGTTTTCAAGGTCCTGCATATCGTTGCGAGAGTCGTTACGATTTGGTCATCAAAAGTTCATGATACTCCTCTTTTAACTCTGTGTCAAGGCAATCTTTCTGCTCAACTACAGTTTGTAACGCATAACTATGAGGACGGCCCGGCCGATTGCATGCTATCACTAATCGTTTGAAGAAAGACTCTCTCCGGTTCGCGTGATCTCTCATCGATCAGAGACGGCGAGAGAGCACGCAGATTGAGGAGAGTGGGCGCCTAGTTATCACCCACTCTAATGAGTCATTCTCGCACGAGAAACGAGTGGAGTCAGAAAATATATGCCACTCATAATCACCTACCCCCCCTCCCATCCCCGAGGGAGAGGGAATATCAATTGAAATATATTTCATTCATCAATTTGAGAAAAATTATGAGAATCCCAGTGGATTCCCAGTGGACTCTCTCGAACATCTTTTTTTCAAAGAGGTCCGAGAGAGAGATAAATCTTATTAAGTCATTTCTCATTTTGTCCCACCGCCCGCTCGATTCTTGATCGACAGTGACTGGAGTGATATTGTATTTCGTAAAAGCCGATGTTGTGCAAATTCGAAACCAACAATCGAAATTTTCGGAATTTGAAATATTTCTGAAGCATATCGCAATTTCAACAGATTCCAGGTGAAGTAGGAGAATTGTAATTCAGAAATATTGTTTTTTTATGTTTTTGCGTTTGCATTTCGATCACAAGCATGGTTTCCCTTTGTTCTGGCGGGGTGGAATTGTTTGGTTTGATAGGCTGACTTTTTGCTTCAATGCTAGATTTCCATACCCAATTCGATTTTTTTATAATTGGAAATACATTCAGCATTGAAATAAGTGAGGAATCCAATGAAGATCTCCTGGAATATTTTCGAAGTATGGTGGAATCGAATTAACTCAAGTGATGTAATCAACGTCACGAAATCATCATTTATCCATTCGAAATACTTCAACCAAGTTTAGCAATCAATGGCTTGCCAAGGACGTAAAGAATTTTCCCGATTTTTCCAAGAATTACTCCCTTGTCGTAGGCGGAGAGACGTCCAGATTTCACGATGTCGATAATCTTGAAAATGTTCAAATATGTTATGAAAATAAAATAATTCCGTTAGGTCGGTTAAGAAAATTACGACCCGAAAAACAACAGCAATTTAAGCGAACATGTCGCGTAATATTACTCATCCGACCAAGTTCCAAAATGATATATAAATACCTCGTTGAGTATCTCAATCGCATCTTTCAACTGATCAACGACAACCTCGCATTTGTCCACATCATTTTTCGCAACGATCACAGATGCATAGTACGTTATCTGGAAAAAAACGTAAAGGTAAACGTTCATCTCGTCTGAACAGTAGAGTTCGAAATATTTGTCTCTTAACTTCACACACTCTCTCGCCACTCTGACCGGTGAGAGAGTGTGAACAATGAAGAAACGATTACTCGTATTTCGAATTCTATAGAACAGTGACTATAATAAAGACCAACTCAGTCCGGACAGAGCATTCTCCTCCGACATATAAGGGGGAGACCTTTGCATATCTACTCGCTCACTTTGCATGAATCGAACTACAAGGCCTAGGCGGGAGGAGCGACCGCTCTCCCCGCTCTGTTGTTTGAATCGAGCGGGAAATTGCAGTTCTTTCGTGTCGGGATTTTGGCGCGAAATTTGCATCCATTCTTCACCCTTATCTGGAGAGAACAATGGGGGTCAGAACGCTGTGCGGAGGGATCAATCTTTTATTCGGGTCTTCTTTATTACTCGAACCCTATCGCGTTTTAAACAGCAAAATGCAGTTAAAACGATTCGAATAAAGAAAAAATAATACCTCATTGAATTTAGTGAGCGTTTCATTGAGTCCGTTATTGACGGTTTGGCAGAGTTTCGATTGCTCTCCGGATGCATGCTGTAAATATGTAGTTTCTATACTAGAACATCGCAAAATAATGAAATATTTAGTAAGACTCCTCAATCAAAGATTCAGCGCCAAGAAATATTAGAAACCAAAGTAGCCAACCTCGATTAGAGCGGCAATGAGAATCAGGAAGAATACCACCGTATCCAGACGTGCAAACATACTTGTCAGTTGCTTTCATTCGACACGTTCGGTTTAAATAGTCGTAGCTTCCCATTTTCAACTCACGCACAAAGGCGAGCAGTATCTGTCTGCCAGGCGAGAGAATGTGTGAAAAGAAGAGAACTGAATTCTGCACATTTCAATTTCGAAATTTAAAATTCTCGATAATGGTCTAGTTCTTCTGAAATCGGAAGCCGAACCCATAATCGAGAACGATCCAGTGATTCCACAATGAAAATCCACACCAAATGCTTTCCTCGTTACCTGCTGATTCGTTGTTGGTGGTCGAGAGAGCGAGCGCTTTGAAGAGAGTCACTTCATTTCTGCTCCATTTGGATGAAGTGAGAATGGGATTCTACCGATATTTAAGCTCGCCGTGTTCAGTGAAAGTATCAGTCTAGCATGTCTTGTTTAACGGCACTCTTCATCTTCATTCTCTTCACTGCACTGATTGAGGTTTGTTGCTCCGGTTTCGCACTTTATTTCCCGAAAAATAATGGGTTGTGGAAATGAAGGGAATAAGTGCCAACACTATCTATTCTACAGACCGCCAATGGCGACTCGGCAGCACTGTGTCACAAAATCGACAACGGCCTCAACGAAACGTTGGCTACTTTCAATACCGTATGTGTAAACTTGAGTTGCCTTATTCCAACTTGGAGAGAAAAGGGAATTAATTCCGCTATCACAACAAATTGTTTCAGTTAACCCACGCACTGACTAAATTGGTGAATAAAACGGAAAAGTGCGATGACGTATTGGATCATCTGAAGGAAGTTGCATCGTCCGTTAAAGATGTGCGTTTTTTCATTTGTTCTAATTGGTTGTATTTTTGACAGACTTCGAAAGTCGTTGTCAGACTGTGCTTGAATTTGCAGAGGACTTTGGCTATTTTGAAATAATTTGACCATTTTCAGTGGATGGAGGAAAAGACGGACAACATTCGCGAAAAGATGACGAAATGGCTCAAGCATGCGGAAGATATTCCTCCAAATTGATTATTTACAGAACCTGATAAATGATATTTCTCATCAAATTCATACAATACACATGGCTTTCTGCACAATCTTTATAGATAAATACTGTTTGGAATTTTAGTGGTTTTAGAGAATATTCATATTGTTCGTGATTGTTGTTGCTCGTTGCACTGATCGAGAGGCACATCACTCGGTTTGATCTGCAAAAAATGAGCTTGTCCAATTTAGAGCCCGAGATACGATTAATTGGCTCATCATTTTACACGCGCTCTCGCCGGTTGGCGAGAGTTCACTTGAAATGATATTTCGACGTATTTCTACTCAAAGCGATTGTGTTGATGGAAACAAGAGACGTATTCTTCATCCTAACAGCCCCCCTACTCACAATCATTGTTGATGTGGAGGGACGATTTGAACTTGCGCACGTCCTCCTGTCGATAGTACTCCGTCTTGGCTGCAATGGATCGTCATTTTCCGGATACTCCAAAATTACGAAATCAAAATAATCATAATTCAGCAACTGGTTGTAGTTTAGTGTACGATCCAATTCGAATTTTCAACGTAAATAATAGACAAAATGATTCCTTTTAACGGCAGGAAATAGTGAATTACTCACTCATTGCGACGACAAACTTGTGGAACCAGCACTTGCGATGCTTCTCATCGATAATCATCACGGCGGCGTGATTGGGGACTCCCTGCAAATTTATTTATCATCTATTTCAAATAACTAAATACATTTAAATAAGCATAGTAAAGATTTTTTTCCATTACATTTTTAATTTAGAGACATTTTCAGTACATCAACACAAAACTAAAATTTCTCCATTGAGAAATTGAGACGTTATGGGCAAAGCAATCAATATCACGGTAATCATCTTACCGTACTGCTGGGAAGAATGGCCGAGAAAAGGGAGACCATGCGTCTATCGTGGAAGAATTCGAAGCCGGAATCGATCGGCTGAAAACAGATATTTGGGAAGTCGGAGTCCATAGATCAAAGATCAAGTATGAAGTCCAAAGACCATAGTTCAAAGATCATCCTCACTTGGCCAGCTCGCGCGACAAGGCGGATTCGCGTGCCCATGTACTGCTCCAGCGGCTTCTCCCCGAACCGCTTCGCGTCACTGTTGCGATCGTTTGCGAACCTGGAAATGTTGAATTTTTTTTGTACATGATGAAAATTTCATAGCAAAATAATTCACTCGAACAGAACAATGAAATATTTTTGTTCAATAGCAAGTTTGGCGTGAAGTTTGGCGCAAATCAAGGTAAATTTGGGAGGGGAAATGTTGCATTGAACAAAAAAAACACGAACTTGTGGAGTCCTCGTTCGGGTTGGTTGAACAGTAGGGCATGGCCCATGGGGTCGATCACATTCGCGTCACGCGAAATCTTAAATACATCAACAATAGAGCTCGATAAATGATAACGCCATCTCTTCATTTCATACACTGTGCAAAAATGGAGAGACGGCTGTGTCATTTCTCACGATCTAATCAACAATTAAAAAATGAATTAAGTGGATCAAAGATCTAGTAGATAAGAATACTAAAGGTCAAAGATCATCTAAGAAGACTAAAGATCAAAGATCAAGTATGAAAATTCTGTCAAATTGGCAAACCTGCTTGAAGGAGTTTCTCGAGAACTCTTGATCATCGGTGGGAATTCCGCTGTGAATCATCAGCATGCCTCCGCCTGCATTATTTTATTGTTTTCAGTATTTTTTTCTATTTTGTGCACATCACTTTCTCACTTCCAGACGCAATCTTGACAAGTCTACAGAGCTCAAAACCTAGAAATAGCCATGCATTGCGTGTGCAAGAAGGAGCAAGCCGGTGCGCAAAGATTGAAGGATTGGTGACGGTTTTTTTTCCAAAAAGGCTGTTTATGTACACAAGCTAATTAGTGATAGCACTCACCCAGGAGAAATCCGTAGCTCATCTTGGAGAAGGCTTGGTTGATCTCGTTGAACAGTAGGGAACCTTCCTGGAAATTTATTTTTATTCTTTTTGTATCGAACGCACATATTTAGACTAGCAAGGCCGTTGAAAAATGATACGGACAATTTTTGAGAGAAATATTGCCACTAAAAAAGTTTTCTTTTTCGCTTACATCTCCAAATTCCCTGTTGAGCATTCCGTGAAAGCCGAGTTTCTCATTGACATCTTGCAGTTCGAAATAGCCACGAATGAGGAAGATCTGAATTATTAATTAATTAAATTTTTGTTAATTATTATTTAATTAATTAAATAAGATTAGCTAAATTAGCTAAAAACTCCACATTGTCGTTGAAGCAGAGCTTGAGCAGGAGCAGAATCATGACAATGTCGACCGAGTGAGCGGTGCTGAATTATATTGTTTTTTTAATATTATTATTTAAAAATATATGATTTAAGAGTCTAAATATTGTTTTAGCTGTTGGATTTCGAGCTGTAGACAATTCGAGGCAAATAATTTGTGATTGTGAAATGAACGATTGAGAGATACCTGTCAATGTAATTGCCGAGGAACACGAATTTGTGTTTTTCCCACTCCTTTGATCCAACGCCGCCGAGCGAGTCGGAGTCCTTGAGGAATACGGAGAGCTGAACATTTTAAAATCAATCATAACTATTTTATTTAAAACGCACATTGCCCCTCAAATCGCCGTACACTCGAGTCGTGTGTTTGCCATACTTTTTCTCGACCAGCACAGGTTCTGAAAGTAGTTTACTGATCTGGGAAACAGAAGCGCAGATCGGTTCAGAAATCCATTTGGAAATGTGGATTGATGTAAGAAATTGAGGTGAATGATTAGGGAAATCTTGTCGGTAATGTCGTCATTGAACGCGAATCCCTACAACGAACCATCTTTGAGCATTTGAGTTGCCTTGTCAATCAGAAGTCTTCGATCGCCCATATTCATTTGGAACTGAAAGATCAATTGTCAAATTATCAAGAAAGTAATGCAAAATGGAAAGGTGCTTCTAGGCTTCAGAATGAAAAATGCGTCTCTTCATTTCTCAACATTTCGAGTTAATTCAGCCACTCTCTCGGATGAGAACTACTTCGCAATATGTTCTCTGACATAGCAGTTGTCTCTCGGGTCGTAAAGTTCTCATGTAAAATTCTCATCCGACCAATAGCCGATATTACCGGTTGCTTAGTGGTGCTGTGCTTGTAGTAGTCGATGATTTCGAGCAGAGTATCGACCTGATGTTCAGGTTTCCACCTGAAATTAATATTCGTATCATTTTTTTTTGTTTTTATTTTTGGTTTTTTTTCTATTTTAGGGAAGAATTTCGCTCACTTTCTCGTCGGAACGATGCGTTTGTTGGAATATCGTGGAAGCTGCGTATGCGGGCGCGGATGTTCACCTGTTTTATGATACGGAGTATTTTTTGAGACGGAATGAATGCGCCACATATTATCCCCTTCCCTCAAACATGGGCCTTCTTCGACCCACGGAGGACTATGTTCAGAAAGGTAACATTCCGAAATCAAATTATTCTTTATTTTATTTTTTAATAAATAAAAGAAGCTTCAATTGTCTCAAAAACGCACCAATCCCCGTAGTGCGACCGGCTTCAGGTCCAGAACGCGAGAGATCCTCTCCTTGATGCACCTTCAAATATGGATTACATAATTATTAGAATCCGTCTCTTTATCCCTCCGCCACTCTCCCGCTGGTCAGAGTGACGAGAGAGCGCGTGGAAAGAAGAGGCAGATTCTTGATCGTGACAATCTTACCTTCGGACCCTTCGACACCGCCGATCCCTCCCCTTCTTTCTCGTCTTGTTTCTGAAAAAAGAATGTTCAGTGTTCCGTCTTTGGTAGTTTCCACACTTCTTCCGATCGCGTATTGGCTCCCAATTATTACCCTGCACAAACCGGAGAGAAAATACTTTTTAGGGAGCCATTTAAACTAATAATTGCGTATTACCTCCGAAGGAATCTTCACAGCTGCATCAGCATGCGTGCCTGTCGTTTCTTGCTTCGTGTCCGTATTTTGCGTCGTTTCAGACTAAAAGTAACATTATTAAATTATTATAAAGTTGATTTTGCAAGTTTCCAAGGAAAATGGGGAAATGAGAGACAATTGTTCTGATTTCTCACACCCACTGGGTGACGCATAGACTTCGAAAAGTAACACAACTAGTTATTTCATTCCGCGTCGACGCACTTTAATAAACCGGTTCGTAACTAGTTACGAATGAAAGTAACTAGTTACGAGAGTCTTTCGTAACTAGTTACGAAAGAATGCCACGTGACAATGCGAATTTTCCAAATGGAAATCTTATTCTACCAAAGTCCTCTCGTTAGTATCAACAGATCCCTCTCTAGTATCACCCCTGAATGAATTAGCTATGGAGGAAGATCGTGATACTAGTGAGTGAGATCTTGATGTTAGTGATAAAGGAGGTGATACTAATGATAAAGATGAAGATACTAGCGATAAAAATCGCGATACCAGTGATAAAGGTGGCGGTACTAGTAAGGGAGATCGTGGTACTAGAGATGTAGATGGTGATAGTAGTGATAAAGATGGTGATACTAGCCAGGGGTTGGTCCACTACCTTGGTGGAATTAGATTTTTACTTGGATAATTCACATTGCCACGTGACATTCTTTCGTAACTAGTTACGAAATCTTTCATAACTAGTTACGAAACCGCTCTCGTAAAGTCGAAGAGTGAGGAATGAGAGATCAATAAAGTCTTTCGTAACTAGTTACATTGTTAATAAACTGTTACTTTTCAAAGTCTAGTGACGCACATGCAAACCAGAGCGTGAGGTTATGGTTTCCCACTGTCAGTCGCTCTAACTCCGCCCACTTCTAATGCTTTCAAAGTGGGCGTGAGAAACCGGAGAGAGAGCATGGCGAAGTGAGAGAGTCAGACGAGAATCGGCCTGCTCACATGCAGTTTCGTCACAGTCGTCTGCGTCGTCTCATCGTCGTGACGAGGGGCCGAACTCTCCGAACCCACGCCCGTGCCACTCTGTAATTGTGCATTAATTTCATTTGTATTTCAGGAAAAAGAGACAATTTTGGTTACTGAGACGGTTAACTTTCTTTGGAAGGTGATGCGAATTTCGCTAGAAGCCAAATACTCTATGCACTCTTCAAAATGCACTCTTCATCTTCATTCTCTTCACTGCACTGATTGAGGTTTGTTGCTCCGGTTTCGCACTTTATTTCCCGAAAAATATTGGGTTGTGGAAATGAAGGGAATAAGTGCCAACACTATCTATTCTACAGACCGCCAATGGCGACTCGGCAGCACTGTGTCACAAAATCGACAACGGCCTCAACGAAACGTTGGCTACTTTCAATACCGTATGTGTAAACTTGAGTTGCCTTATTCCAACTTGGAGAGAAAAGGGAATTAATTCCGCTATCACAACAAATTGTTTCAGTTAACCCACGCACTGACTAAATTGGTGAATAAAACGGAAAAGTGCGATGACGTATTGGATCATCTGAAGGAAGTTGCATCGTCCGTTAAAGATGTGCGTTTTTTCATTTGTTCTAATTGGTTGTATTTTTGACAGACTTCGAAAGTCGTTGTCAGACTGTGCTTGAATTTGCAGAGGACTTTGGCTATTTTGAAATAATTTGACCATTTTCAGTGGATGGAGGAAAAGACGGACAACATTCGCGAAAAGATGACGAAATGGCTCAAGCATGCGGAAGATATTCCTCCAAATTGATTATTTACAGAACCTGATAAATGATATTTCTCATCAAATTCATACAATACACATGGCTTTCTGCACAATCTTTATAGATAAATACTGTTTGGAATTTTAGTGGTTTTAGAGAATATTCATATTGTTCGTGATTGTTGTTGCTCGTTGCACTGATCGAGAGGCACATCACTCGGTTTGATCTGCAAAAAATGAGCTTGTCCAATTTAGAGCCCGAGATACGATTAATTGGCTCATCATTTTACACGCGCTCTCGCCGGTTGGCGAGAGTTCACTTGAAATGATATTTCGACGTATTTCTACTCAAAGCGATTGTGTTGATGGAAACAAGAGACGTATTCTTCATCCTAACAGCCCCCCTACTCACAATCATTGTTGATGTGGAGGGACGATTTGAACTTGCGCACGTCCTCCTGTCGATAGTACTCCGTCTTGGCTGCAATGGATCGTCATTTTCCGGATACTCCAAAATTACGAAATCAAAATAATCATAATTCAGCAACTGGTTGTAGTTTAGTGTACGATCCAATTCGAATTTTCAACGTAAATAATAGACAAAATGATTCCTTTTAACGGCAGGAAATAGTGAATTACTCACTCATTGCGACGACAAACTTGTGGAACCAGCACTTGCGATGCTTCTCATCGATAATCATCACGGCGGCGTGATTGGGGACTCCCTGCAAATTTATTTATCATCTATTTCAAATAACTAAATACATTTAAATAAGCATAGTAAAGATTTTTTTCCATTACATTTTTAATTTAGAGACATTTTCAGTACATCAACACAAAACTAAAATTTCTCCATTGAGAAATTGAGACGTTATGGGCAAAGCAATCAATATCACGGTAATCATCTTACCGTACTGCTGGGAAGAATGGCCGAGAAAAGGGAGACCATGCGTCTATCGTGGAAGAATTCGAAGCCGGAATCGATCGGCTGAAAACAGATATTTGGGAAGTCGGAGTCCATAGATCAAAGATCAAGTATGAAGTCCAAAGACCATAGTTCAAAGATCATCCTCACTTGGCCAGCTCGCGCGACAAGGCGGATTCGCGTGCCCATGTACTGCTCCAGCGGCTTCTCCCCGAACCGCTTCGCGTCACTGTTGCGATCGTTTGCGAACCTGGAAATGTTGAATTTTTTTTGTACATGATGAAAATTTCATAGCAAAATAATTCACTCGAACAGAACAATGAAATATTTTTGTTCAATAGCAAGTTTGGCGTGAAGTTTGGCGCAAATCAAGGTAAATTTGGGAGGGGAAATGTTGCATTGAACAAAAAAAACACGAACTTGTGGAGTCCTCGTTCGGGTTGGTTGAACAGTAGGGCATGGCCCATGGGGTCGATCACATTCGCGTCACGCGAAATCTTAAATACATCAACAATAGAGCTCGATAAATGATAACGCCATCTCTTCATTTCATACACTGTGCAAAAATGGAGAGACGGCTGTGTCATTTCTCACGATCTAATCAACAATTAAAAAATGAATTAAGTGGATCAAAGATCTAGTAGATAAGAATACTAAAGGTCAAAGATCATCTAAGAAGACTAAAGATCAAAGATCAAGTATGAAAATTCTGTCAAATTGGCAAACCTGCTTGAAGGAGTTTCTCGAGAACTCTTGATCATCGGTGGGAATTCCGCTGTGAATCATCAGCATGCCTCCGCCTGCATTATTTTATTGTTTTCAGTATTTTTTTCTATTTTGTGCACATCACTTTCTCACTTCCAGACGCAATCTTGACAAGTCTACAGAGCTCAAAACCTAGAAATAGCCATGCATTGCGTGTGCAAGAAGGAGCAAGCCGGTGCGCAAAGATTGAAGGATTGGTGACGGTTTTTTTTCCAAAAAGGCTGTTTATGTACACAAGCTAATTAGTGATAGCACTCACCCAGGAGAAATCCGTAGCTCATCTTGGAGAAGGCTTGGTTGATCTCGTTGAACAGTAGGGAACCTTCCTGGAAATTTATTTTTATTCTTTTTGTATCGAACGCACATATTTAGACTAGCAAGGCCGTTGAAAAATGATACGGACAATTTTTGAGAGAAATATTGCCACTAAAAAAGTTTTCTTTTTCGCTTACATCTCCAAATTCCCTGTTGAGCATTCCGTGAAAGCCGAGTTTCTCATTGACATCTTGCAGTTCGAAATAGCCACGAATGAGGAAGATCTGAATTATTAATTAATTAAATTTTTGTTAATTATTATTTAATTAATTAAATAAGATTAGCTAAATTAGCTAAAAACTCCACATTGTCGTTGAAGCAGAGCTTGAGCAGGAGCAGAATCATGACAATGTCGACCGAGTGAGCGGTGCTGAATTATATTGTTTTTTTAATATTATTATTTAAAAATATATGATTTAAGAGTCTAAATATTGTTTTAGCTGTTGGATTTCGAGCTGTAGACAATTCGAGGCAAATAATTTGTGATTGTGAAATGAACGATTGAGAGATACCTGTCAATGTAATTGCCGAGGAACACGAATTTGTGTTTTTCCCACTCCTTTGATCCAACGCCGCCGAGCGAGTCGGAGTCCTTGAGGAATACGGAGAGCTGAACATTTTAAAATCAATCATAACTATTTTATTTAAAACGCACATTGCCCCTCAAATCGCCGTACACTCGAGTCGTGTGTTTGCCATACTTTTTCTCGACCAGCACAGGTTCTGAAAGTAGTTTACTGATCTGGGAAACAGAAGCGCAGATCGGTTCAGAAATCCATTTGGAAATGTGGATAGATGTAAGAAATTGAGGTGAATGATCTGGGAAATTTTGTCGGTAATGTCGTCATTGAACGCGAATCCCTAAAACGAACCATCTTTGAGCATTTGAGTGGCCTTGTCAATCAGAACTCTTCGATCGCCCATATTCATTTGGAACTGAAAGATCAATTATTAGAAAGATATCAAGATATCAAAAATCAATATCAATCGATCGATAGCGATAGAATGAAAGATATCAAGAAAGTAATGCAAAATGGAAAGGTGCTTCTAGGCTTCAGAATGAAAAATGCGTCTCTTCATTTTTCAACAATAGAGTATTTAGATTTCGAGTTAATTCTGCCACTCTCTCGGATGAGAACTATTTCGCAATATGACATAGCTCTGACATAGCAGATGTCTCTCGGGTCGTAAAGTTCTCATCTGACCAATAGCCGATATTACCGGTTGTTTGGTGTTGCTGTGCTTGTAATAGTCGATGATTTCGAGCAGAGTATCGACCTGATATTCAGGTTTCCACCTGAAATTAATATTTGTATATTTTTTATTATTATTATTATTTAGTTGCATTTTATGAGAAATTCCGCTCACTTTCTCGTCGGAACGATGCGTTTGTTGGAATATCGTGGAAGCTGCGTATGCGGGCGCGGATGTTCACCTGTTTTACGATACGTTTTATTTTTTGAGACGGAATGGATGCGCCACATATTATCCCCTTCCCTCAAACATGGGCCTTCTTCGACCCACGGAGGTCTATGTTCAAAAAGGTAACATTCCGAAATCAAACTATTCTTTTTTTTATTTTTTAACAAATAAACGAAGCTTCAATTGTCTCTAAAACGCACCAATCCCCGTAGTGCGACCGGCTTCAGGTCCAGAACGCGAGAGATCCTCTCCTTGATGCACCTTCAAATATGGATTACATAATTATTAGAATCCGTCTCTTTATCCCTCCGCCACTCTCCCGCTGGTCAGAGTGACGAGAGAGCGCGTGGAAAGAAGAGGCGGATTCTTGATCGTAACAATCTCACCTTCGGACCCTTCGACACCGCCGATCCCTCCCCTTCTTTCTCGTCTTGTTTCTGAAAAAAAAGAATGTTCAGCATTGCGTCTTTGGTAGTTTTCACACTTCTTCCGATCGCGTATTTGCTCCCAATTAATTCTCATCACAAACCAAGGCAAAAATATTCTTTTAGGGAGCCATTTAAACTAATAATTGCCTATTACCTCCGAGGGAATCTTCACAGCTGCATCAGCATGCGTGCCTGTCGTTTCTTGCTTCGTGTCCGTATTTTGCGTTGTTTCAGACTAAAAGTAACATTATTAAATTAATATAAAGTTGATTTTGCAAGTTTCCAAGGAATCGTTTTTCCAAGGAAAAAGCATGGTGAAATGAGAGGCAATTGTTCTGATTTCTCACACCCACTGGGTGACGCACATGCAAACCAAAGCGTGAGGTTATGGTTTCCCACTGGTTCGATCTAACTCCGCCCACTTGCAATGCTTTCAAAGTGGGCGCTAGAAACCAGAGAGAGAGCATGTCGAAATGAGAGAGTCAGACGAGAATCGGCCGACTCACATGCAGTTTCGTCACAGTCGTCTGCGTCGTCTCATCGTCGTGACGAGGGGCCGAACTCTCCGAACCCACGCCCGTGCCACTCTGTAATTTTGTAGTTATTTCTTCACTACTAACTTGTCTAAAAAAGTTCACTCGTTTCTAATGATTCAAAGGATGAATTTTATACTGCTTAGGCTTAGTGCATTGTATTTAGACTACTAGGAATCGCTCAATAGGAACTTGAAGTAGGAATAAAGGTAACCCCAATTATTTCCATTCTGGTATATTTCCATTTTAGCCGTTGATATATGGTTTACTGTCTTGGGAAGGTGATGCGAATTTCGCAAGAAACCAAATACCTCATCCTTGCCAGCCTGTCCCCTGCACAGTACTTGATCGTCGAAGTGCTCTTCCGTGTGCTTGGCCCGTCCCAACGATGCTGCGGATTCCTCCTGCATAGAGTAGAGCTCGAGAAATGAAACCGCCGTCTCTTCATTTTGCACACTCTCGCTCGCTCGCTCGCTCGCTCGACGAGAGAGGAAATAAAGAGACAGCGGTATCATTTCTCGAGCTCTAGTATAGAGTTCTCTTGATGGAATTTATTCCAGAATTCCAATAAGAAGAAAAAATACAATGATGAGATAATGGAACTCTAATGGAATTCCAAAGGGATTCTAATTCGATTAAATTCCAAGAAAAGAACCCTACTCCTGTATTTAGTTAACACTTGAAATTAAAATACAAAATATTTAGCGTAAATATTTTTAAAACCCCAGAGTCCCGGAGGAGTCCAAACGGGTCTAAATAAAAATCTCATTGTCAGAATAGTCTTCTAAGTTCACGCAGAGGAATAAACCTAATATATCGTACGGAACATCTCTGAAATCTTTGAGAGCGATGTTAGATAGAAGTCCTTGACTTACTTCCTTCAAAGTAGTGTCAATGTTACCTTGATCTTAATCGGTTCGACCTGTGAGACCTCCCCGTCGAATAGGGAAGCGACACGCTGTGCGCTGTTCGATTGTTTCTGCAATATTCTCATTGTGGCAAGGCAGGTATTTAGACGTCGAAATGCGGTAATCGTCTCTTCATTGTGCCAGCTAGAGTTCGAAATACGGGTCGCCGTCTCTTCATTTCACACACTCTCTCGTCTCTCCGATCGGTGAGAGAGTGTGGGAAATGAAGAGACGGCGACCCGTATTTCGAACTCTAGTGCCAGCTCAGTCAGAGCTCAGAGTTGCAAGACCAGCATTTCGAGCTACAAAAGTATACCTTTATATCGGGATCGGCACCGCTCAGACTGTATTCCTTATGGTTCAGACATGATTTCTGAACTAAGTAATTTATTCCGTTTTAATTAATCATATTAAAATACCAGTAATAAATGCCTTACCGTGCTTCCGTTATGGAACATTGTCTGGCTTCCGTATGTCGTTTCATAGTTCATAGTGATTGTGTTATTTTTGTTTCTGATGAAAGTGATCGTATCACCCTGAATGTAACAATTTTATTTTTTTTAATCTAAAAATCGATACCTTGATAGCCTTCTGAATGTGTTTCTTCTTGAAATTATCAAACTCCGTGGCAGTTGGCAAGTCGTTGACATTCACTGAAGAGAATATCTTTTTTTTTTCAAAATTTTTTTTAAAGTTTAGTATCAATAATGGCATTTTTGTAACCGTCTCCAACCAAATCATGAAAAAAAGGTGGGCCGAAAACAACCGTAAAATGATTGATAAATATCCAACTTGTTTCGAATTCCGCTTTCTGTGGTTTCTCCTTGGGCGGGTCCGCAGTTGACATGTCTATCGCCGTCACTTCATCTAAGAATTTCAGCACACTCGGCTCTGAATTTCATTGTTAAAATCTTCCAACAACAAAGTGAAGAGGATTTTTCTTCATTATGCTAGCCCTACTCCCAATATCATCATTTGTTCATGACACATGAAACCACACCTGTTGGCGGGAAATCACTGTGGCTAAGCCTTGCTGTAGTAATATCCTTGCTTTGCTTGTTTCTTCTCTTCAAGAACACCAACAGCCCGATCACAACTGCGATCAAAACCACAGAAAAGATGACCACACAGACAATCGTCGTTGAATCGGTGCTCCTGCAATTGATACATGAATTTTTAGCTAAAAGGTCTTTTGGCGGTGTCAGAAGTCTAATAGAATAGAACTCACCCAGTATTTGGGTTCTGATCCTGCTTTAGTTGGTCTCTTCGAGCGCTAAAGCGCGAAACTTTCTGGTTCGCTTGGGAAAGTTGGCTTTCCAGATCATCAAAAACGTTCTGGAGTTTATTCAAAGGCCCTTCCAGAGGCTTTATTATTTCCTCTTTCTCAGACATAACATTTCTCGCAAATTCTTCAGCCTCAGTGGCTTTCTTAAGTTCATCATTTGAATAGGACGATTCTTTCGATTCGGTTTCTTTCTTGGCGATTTTTGCATTTTCAAGCTCTTCTTCAGCTGCTTGCTTCTCTTTCCTTGCTTGAGTCAGTGGCTCCTCAATTTTCTTCTTTGTAGTTTCAAGCCTCGATCTTTTTGGCGTTTGCTCATCAAGTAGTACAGAAATCATTCCATTATCTCTGGTTAGCGATTTAATGTTTTTCTCCGCAGTTGTTTTCTTATTGTTAAACTCAGTGAGCATATTATCGGCTTTTAATTTCAAGTCAAGTGTTTCGTTAAGCTGAGTTTGGGCGGTTTGCAATTTTCCTTTCCAGTCAGTGAGCAATCGATCAGGCTCAGCGCATTCGCCCGTTTTGACTTTCATCGAACATTGTTTGCCGTCGAATTTGGATTGATACCATTCCACTTTTCCATCGCATTTTTTCACTTCTTCTCTTTGCGTTCTTATTTCGCTATCCAACTTGTTCACAAGGGTGTTCGTTGAATCTATTTCTAAGTTCAACCCAAGCACAGTCGCCTTTTCCCTTGCCAATTTGCTCGGTGTATCTTCGATGTCGGTGATTTTCTCATTAATTGTTTTGATTTGATCTTCAATATCTTTGAGTTCCTCCTCTTGATCATTCACAGTTTTATTGATTGTTGAGAATGCTTCCTCTGCTTTAATCAGATTTTCTCGAGCTCCCTGGGCCTACAATAAATCACAATTTAATAATTGCTCTCTCAAAAAAACAGCTAAAATCATCTACAGCATTCCTTATCGATAGCTACTCAAAGTACTCCCGTGGCTACAGTATCCCACCCCACTCCCTAGTTACAGTAACCCATCGCATTTACGGGCTACAGTAACCCACCCTGATCCCTGGCTACAGTAATCCATAACACTACCTGGCTTCAGTAGCTCACGAAACTCTCGTGGCTACTGTAACCAACCATACTCCCGGGCTACAGTACCACACGAAACCTTCCGTTTGAGCTCCGTCAGTTCTCTGGATGATTGAAGGGCGTCAAGGTCGGCCTTTCTACGCTGCCACTCAACTTTCGATTGATTGTACTCGTTGAATGGGACTGATGCCTCCTGAAATGGTAATCTTTGATCTCTCATCTCTGGAGGGAGCGCACTACCTTCTGCTTCTCTTCGAGTGCTTTTCGTGCACTGTCCACCTTCAACTGCAGCTGCGCAACTTCTGCGATGGCAATCTTAGAATATACAAATTATTATTTATAATTAAAATAAATACCGTACCCCTACCGTATCCCAATCACCCGTACTAACACCCCTACCGCATCCCACCACTACAGTAGCCCCAGCCCACGCTTTCGAATCACTCACATCTAGTTTGTTCTGCACCTCTTCTAGTGAAAGGTCGTCGTTGTTCGGCGGCGAGGGGCTCGTTCCCTTAAATATTTCCAAGTTATTAAATCATATTGCGATTCACGCTGGCACGCTTCCAGCCGAGTACAGTAGTTTTTTTCTGATGGAGAGCTTACCTCTCCATCAGCCAGGCTCGAACCATTGACAAGAGGCGCCCGAACCGATTGAAACTGTAAGACCAAGCAGATGGAATATAACAGGCATGAGTAGGGTATCCCACGACAGACGTTCGACTCCCCTGACAGTCTTGCCGCGTTACGGTATCTTAGCCTTGTCTATGGGTTGCAGTACCAAAATCAGCTGATAGAGCAGCAATATGCACTCTACGAGGACCCCGACCTCTCACCAGAGTATACTTTATCCGAGGGAGCCTCACCAATATCAGCAGAAGAGGAAGAGGAATGTAGAGAAGGAACCGCATCCCATGGACGAAATAGATGAGAATGAGGGGAGGAGTGTGAGATTCGCGACTCGTCAACAAGTAATGGATGTGAGACAAAGAATGCAAATAGATGAAGAAAAATAATGAAATATTTGGATTTATTTTTTCATAAAATTTGATATTTGGATTTCGCAATACCGATATTCGGATTCTCCGCAGTTTATTTACTCGGGGGAATCGGGAATACGTGTCAAATTTGAATTTTTCTCGATTTTTTTTCGGATTTTATGCAAAACTGGATATTCGAACTACGTTACGTCGATTTCCGGATTCATCGCTTGTTTATCATTTCTGTAAGTATGCATATAAATTGGAAAGATGAACAATTCAATCGAAAGAAAACGGTAAGGTTCATTTTGATATCCAGTTCTTCCAAACTGTAGTACACATCATTCTCAGCCCCTTTGTTCTCTCCAGATCAGTGTGCAAGTTAGTTTCACCCCAAAACCCCAACACGAAAGAACTTCAATTTTCCGCTCGATTCAAAAAATATTTTCTTAGAAATATGAAGATACCTATCCCGATTTTTTCCGATCTTTCATATTTGGAATGAGAATCGCGAAACCTTTTGTCTGGATCCTCTCCCTATTCTTTCGGCTCAAAACGCTGTGAGCAACGTCCCTCTTGAATCGATAAAAGCGGTTTCGTATTGAACGGTTTATGGCAGTATTACGTCGCGTGTTTTTTTCTTACTACATACTCATCAAATTCTTTGTTTTGTGCACAAGGCTTTATTACTACCGTTCGTAATGTTTTGTGGTTTTAGAGAATATATTCAGATCGTGTTTGTGATAAAGCAGAGCGTTGCACGGCTCGAGCACTTCAGTCGCTCTGATCTGCAAAGGATTCAAAATATTATCAAAAACAAAGAAAATAGTATCTTCACTCAATTCCCTATTTATCTACATGAGTTACACGTGAGCATTCCTTCTCAGTTCTCACTATTTTTGAAAACTTGTGTGTGCAAGTCTGCGCTCACAAGCGATTGCTAGGCCGTAGATAAAACAAATATTAAAAATATTAAAGGGACCCGGACACACAAATGAAGTAAAGTTCAAAAAAAAGAGCTGATTTTTCTGAGAAAAACTCAAAAAACCGCATATTTTTACGATTTTTTTAAAAGGAGTTATGATTTTTCAAAATGCACATTTTAACCGTGCGCCCCGGCATACTGTGGTTAGCGCCGCTAAATACAGTATGCCGGGGCGCACGACCAAAATGCGCAACTTTGAAAAATCATAACTCCTTTTTAAAAAATCGTAAAAATATGCGGTTTTTTGAGTTTTTCTCAGATAAATCAGCTCTTTTTTTCTGAACTTTACTTCATTTGTGTGTCCGGTTCCCTTTAATGCTCACTGTCACTGTTGATGGGAAGGGACGACTTGAACTTGTTGTTCTCTTCCTGGGTCCGGTACTGCGTTTCCGCTGAACGAACAACATTTTCTAGCACGTTTGCATGTTTTAGAGTCTCTTCATTTTGAAATGAAGAGACGACAGTATCCTTTCTCGAGCTCTGCTTAGGTTAGTTGTCAGAACAATCTTTTTACTATTTAATCAACTAACTCGTAGAATGATCAATGTATTTCGAGAAGTGCATATCCCCACTCTTCTCGATGACGAGCGCTGCAGCGTGGTTCGTCTTGCCCTGAGAATTTTTTTAATTTTTTTTGCTGTTTTTTTTTTCCATTCATCATAGCTCATTCAAGAGAGAAGATTTCGAAACTGACTGTGTAAAAATTTTACGGTCAGAGTATTGCAAACTATTTTAGAATCCAAAATTCCTAAGAAATACTTACTGGCTGAATGAGTGAGAAGATGGAGACCATGTGGCGGTCATCGAAGAACTCGAATCCACCATCGATTGGCTGTACAAAAATACTATTTTTTTGTTTTTTGTTATGACTTTGTTGTTTTGCAGATCCCAGCTCCATTGGGCAGCTTTATGTGAACAATGTTCTCACTTTTCAAAGTCTGGAGGCTAGCTTAGAAAGTGCAGACTTATCGAAAAGCAATCATTCAATTTCCTGCCTCTCTAAGAACACTAGATGAGGAAATGAGTGCAAATGTCATCTGGGCGCACCTTTGTCCAATTTATTGTTTCACGCTCATAATGATACTTTTTTGCAGCACACCTGTCCGGATCGAATAATGATATCGAGTTCATTTCCTCTGAATGCTCTGGCCGCCGTCTCCCCGAAGCACTCGGCCGAACCGTGTCGAGCGTTGGCGAATCGGAAAAGAAATTCACTCCAACCAGTTCAATAACTTTCAATGAAATCGAAGACGATAATTTTTTCCTGTCGCTAAAGCCTCTCATTCTCCTAATTTTATTACAGGAGGCCCTTGATTTAGTAATTTCTGACGAAGTGTCTCAAAAAGCATCAGCATTCACAGTTTCGTCAAGTCCTGGACATCAGAGTCGTAAATCGTAGAAATGTTTCTCACTAGTGATGACAAATCGGCACACCACTCTCCTCATTTTGCATACTCCCTCGTCTGATTGACCGGCGAGAGAGCATGTAAAATGAGGAGAGTGGCGTGTCGAATTGCCATCACTAGTTCTCACCCCGTCAATCCGCGCTCCGGCTGGTTCATCAACAGCGCTTGTCGCAGTTTGGGCTTCTCTGCGAGCTGAAGTTAATGATTATCTTCTTATCTTTTCTTTGCCTCAGTTAACAGTTTCTCAATTCTTCTTCAATTCTAAACCAATATTCTTACTAATTATTAATTAGCAATTTATATAAACTTACCCCCACTGAACATTATTAATTTTATCATCTATATATTTATTTTTAAAAAAAATTTTAAATTTATTTTTTTTAAATTTACCCCACTGAACATCGCTTTGTCGAACGTCTTCGGCAGCACGGGATCCGCATCGTTGGGAATGCCGCTGTGAACCAGCAAGCGCCTGCCTGTATTATTTTTAAATACTAGGATTATAGTATCAGTTCGTACAACAAGAGGGAAAAGAAGGTTTGTTGGACTTGTGACAGCATTGGTAGTGTGCATGTTAGCACACAATCCGGTAGCATCAGCGAACAAACAAACTAATAAATACCAATCAGGCAACCGTAGACCATCTTAGAGAAAGTGTAGTTGATGCATTGGAACAGCACATCGCCGTGCTGTAAAAAGTGATATTATTACACGGATAAAAAACAATTTTTCATTTGCGAACAAAGTGCAGAACAGTGGGAGTAAGCTGTTCGTATACCAATAAACAAATCAGTACCTCTTGGAATTGAGACCGAAGCATCGCACGAAAGCCAAAGTTATCGTTGACGTCTTTCTCCTCATAATAGCCATGGAGAAGCACGATCTAGAACGAAATCACTCTGTCATTTGAACTGTCTCCGTTTTTAATGTTTGATAATGATAAAGATGAAACTCTGCAAAGAAGATGGACAGATAAAAATACATATTTGTCTTATCATTTCATTGTTTTTTACCAAAACACGTTTTGCTCACATTCTTGTAGAAGAGCTTGATGAGAAGAAGGATCATGACGACATCGACCGAGTGGGGCTCACTACGTTACAATTTATCGCGAAATCGGCAGTAAACGTAGTCTCTAACACTAAAATGTCCTAGTGCGGACGTTTAGTGGTAAATAGTTTCGCTGTTCTGCTTGACTATATAATCACAACAACAATTATGATTTTTATGTAGTCACAATCACAACAACTGTGCGGATAAATATCCCTATTATTGTTATACATTCTACACTCAGAAATGTAAAAAAACATGGGCGAACGCTCAAATTACCTGTTGATATAGTTGCCGAGGAAGACGAACTTATGTTCGCACCACTTCTTCGAGCCAATGCCTCCCAGCAGGTCCGAGTCTTTGAAGAAGACGCCGAGCTGCAATCATTACTCCCTAATAACGGACAGATGTCTTCCCATGTCTTTTCTTCTTCTTCACACCTCTACGTGTGTCGAATAAACTCTTTCGGGCAGAGGCACAAAGGATTGTGAAATATAGGGATATCGGAACCATCTTTCTAATGGCTTTTCATTGATTTTAAGATATTACGAATATTATAGACTCTAATTTCAGATGATCTTTGGCAATAAGACCACTTACATTGCCTCGCAAATCTCCATACACACGAATCGTGTACTTGCCGTCTTGTATCTCATGAAAGGGACCATCTGCAAAAACGAATCAGTCTTGTGCCGATTGAGATCACAAAATTTAACAGCAACAACATTCCAGCATAATATTATCGCCACCGCTAGTGCCCATGCACTATTCCACCTCGTTTAGGAGCAATATATTGGAGAAAACTACGAACCTTCAGCGAGCACCAACAACGCACGTTTGAACACATGAATTCGATCACCGATAGGGAGATGAAACTGGAAAAAACATTGATTTCCGGGGCTGGAAAATGGAAGATATTTCGGCTAATAATGCGATCTTTTGAGCAAAAGTCTAGGTCATGGTTGAATTAGAAGATCATGCGTATGCATTTTTACAATTAGTCTTTTTTACAATTATCATTTGCATGAGAAAAGTTTGAGTTCTCAACAAAAAATTAGATTACCTACCGGAGATTTATGTCTTTCCTTGCGCCATGCGACGATTTTGAGAAGAACATCATGGAACGTTCTATACGACCAACTAAAAAAAAACGAAATCACGAATTCAAATGAAGATTTTGGCAGGGGTGTTAGGTTGTGAACTGAGAAGCCACGATTGGCTTGGTCTGTCAAAATAAGACCTGTTTGTCAATAAGATCACTCTATCGTCCACTAATTTGAGAGAGGAGAAAACGCGAAGTGAAGAGACTTATTCTTCACTCTTATAGGACTGACTAATTGTAAGTGTGACTCGACTCACTTTCTGGTTGGATACGCTCGATCTTGCAAGTATTTCGGTAGATCATCGCAATATGCCGGTGCGGTATTCAATAGTTCTGCAAGAAAATGTCAAAAAAGTCAGCTTTATATTTTTTAAATTCATGCTCACTTTAAAACAGTATTTTGAAACATGTTCGACATTAAAAATAAGAAAAGAAAGAATTATGTATGTAATAGATAAAATAATGTTAATACATACTAGATAAAATCCCCGGGAAAAAAGGTCGGGTCGGTCCAGTCTCGTGCGTTCCAGTATCGTGTGCAGCTTCTGATACATCTTCCGGAATGATCAGACGCTTCGGTTTCTTCTGCACAATCTCCTGGCGCTGGAGGAAATGTTATGAGATTGTTAATTTGATTTTTTCTTCATTTTTGGTCAACTTACTTGCGATGGAATCTTCACGGCTTCAGCATCATCGGGTTGATCCTCAACATCCTTTTTGGTTATTGTCTTCTGAGTCACGTCGGGCTCCTTAAAAATCGATTGAGACCAGGTCGTTAAATTTGTGATTGACACCAGCAGATACGCAGTGTTAACTAACAACAAATGTGAATGCAATGCAATAATGAAGGTAAGCCAAGAGCATAGAAAATGCATCTGGTATCGTTAGTACAATATTTGCTAATCACCACGTTCTGCTCACGATTTGATTGCTTTTGCGCCTGTCAGATGAAGGAAAAGAGCACGCAAATCGAGCAATCGTGCGTACCCATTTACCATCACTAGTGTACATTTTCTCTCACCTTGTCCGGCTTGGTCACTGTCGGTTGGGTATCATCATCTTTCTGCACTCCAGAGCTCTCCGGCGCTGCCTCATGAGCACTCTGAAGATATTTAGATAGTTGTTATTGTTTTGATTATCAAAAAAACAAGTAATCCAGAACAAACAATTACTCACCTCATCCCGACCTGCAGCCGTCCGGTGCAATTCATACTTTGCAGGATCGTAATCCTTGATCTTTTTGAGCATAGTCTCGTAAGACTCTGGAGACTGCTGGGCCTGAGAAAATGTAATGAAATTTATACTATAATCATGATAATTAATAATTATAAATATTCGAACTCTGTATTTGTCGTTGAGCGGCTGGGCAGTACACTGCGAAGTGACGAATGGGTCATATGGATTCTGCGATTGGGATTGAGCCTGCAAATCATAAATTTCTCACTTAAATGACGTATATAGCCTAAAAACAAATACTAACTTCAATGTTTGGTTTGTTGCCGCACGCAATATACGCATAATGATTGAGGCAGGACATCTTAAAATCTTAAAATCTTAAAATTCTTCTATTCTATTTTAACTTTTATTTTTTTTTAAATTTTATTAAAATTAGCCACCAAATGAAAAAAGTATAATTGCATACTCTTACCTTACTTCCATTGGAGAACATTGTCTCACTTCCGTTTCCTGTTGTATAGTTCATTATCAGGCCATTATTTTTAGATTTTCTGATGGTGATATCTTTGCCCTGAATACAATTGATATTTGAACAAAATTGAAATTATTGATCGATTAACCTTGATCACTGTCAGAATGTGCTCCTTTTTGATTTTATCGTGATCGTTTTCGTAAGGCAAATCGTCGACTCTCACTGAAAAAACACGAAATTTTTCGTAGATTGTCGTATACATTTTTAGCTTTCGTCTCTCTCAATGTCAGTCAGCCACTCGATTCAACGAGCATATGTATATTTTTTGGCTTTTTTTAGTTCATCCAAACCCAGGAAAGTATCCAACTTGTTTCGATTTCCGCTTTCTTTGGTTCATCCTTTAATTCCTCCTTTGCCTGTTTCGGTACCGATTCGGCTTTTACCGAAGCATCTTCGGTCGCAAATGGCAAGATGGCGGGCTCTGAAAAAAAGCAAATTTCGCACTTTTTTAGGATCATCTCCGAAAATTCAACTAATCATTTTACGCTATTTTCCGATCTCGTTGAGAGACCAATGACTGAAAAAAAATATTTATAATTCGAACCTGTGGGCGGCGGTGCATGGCTTGTTATTGTCTCCTTGTGTTTCCTATTTCGCTTCACAAAGAACACAATCACCCCGATCACAACAACGACCAGAACAGCAGAAAGGACCGACAAGGAGATTATCATCGTCAACCCATCAGTGCTCCTGAAATAGATATGTGGGCGTTGTTTTCAAAATTCAGAAAGCACTATGAAAAATACATGAAGCATGAAATTCAACAACAAAATATAGAAATACTCTTAGCTAAAGCCTTTAGGTATCAGAAAGGAAGAAAAAAATCTCACGCTGCTTTTGGGGTCAGCTTATTGAGTCGATCTCTTAGAGCGCTAACTTTCTTGTTCGATTGCGAAAGTTGGCTTTCCAGATCATCCAAATCGTTCTGCAGTATTTTCAACTCCGGTTCAAACGGTTTCCATCTGTCTTCTTTCCGTTCTAAATCTTTCTTTGCTGATTTCTCTGCATCAACTGCTTTCTGTAGTTCATCATTTGAATAGGACGATTCTTTCGATTCGGCTTCATTCTTGGCGATTTTAGCAATTTCAAGCTCTTCTTCAGCTGCTTGCTTCTCTTTCCTTGCTTGAGTCAGTGGCTCCTCAATTTTCTTCTTTGTAGTTTCAAGCCTCGATCTTTTTGGCGTTTGCTCATCAAGTAGTACAGAAATCATTCCATTATCTCTGGTTAGCGACTTAATGTTTTTCTCCGCAGTTGCTTTGTCATTATTCAACTCAGTGAGTTTATTATCAGCCTTTAACTTCAAGGCGAGGTTTTCGTTGAGCTCCTTTTGCGCAGCTTTCTGTTTTCCCTTCCATTCTCCCAGAAATCGATCAGGTTCGGCACACTCGCCCGTTTTAGCTTTCATTGCGCATCCTTTACTATCAAAGTCGATTTGCCACGCAGTAACTTTCGAATTGTACGTTTCGGTCTCATTCTTTTTCTTTCTTACTTCGTCTGCTAAATTGGTAATGATTATGTTCGTTTTTTCGATTTCCTTTGTGAGTGAAGTCACAGTGGCTTGTTCCCTTGCCAATTTGTTCGGCGTATCTTCGATGTTTTTAATTGTCTCATTAATTGTTTTGATTTGATCTTCAATATCTTTGAGTTCCTCCTCTTGATCATTAACAGTTTTATTGATTGTTGAGAAAGCTTCCTCTGCTTTAGAAAGATTCTCGCGAGCTTCCTGGGCCTAAAATTAATAACAATTTCATAATTTTTTTATTTTTCAAAAAAAAATTTCAAAAAATCACACAAACTGTGTCAACCAATTTCGGTATACTCGGCTAAAGTCACCTACAGTAGTCCTTAGGGACAGCTACTCAATGTACTCCCGTGACTACAGTATCCCACACCACTCCCTAGCTACAGTAATCCTTGGCTACAGTACCCCTCCGTACCTTCCGTTTGAGCTCCGCCAGTTCTCTGGATGATTGAAGGGCGTCAAGGTCGGCCTTTCTACGCTGCCACTCAACTTTCGATTGATTGTACTCGTTGAATGGGACTGATGCCTCCTGAAATGGTAATCTTTGATGTCAAAACAACGGATTTTGATCTTTGAACCCTGGTCTCTGATCATTAATCGTTGATCGCCTCTGATCTTTGATCTTTGTAATCTCTCTCAGCTGTGTGTGTTCTGATCTTTGATCTCTACATTACCTTCTGCTTCTCATTGAGTGCTTTTCGTGCACTATCCACCTTCGACTGAAGCTGCGCAACTTCTGCGATGGCAATCTGATGATTTTATTTAAAATTGATATGTAATAGTCCGAAATGTCCCGAAGGTAACACCTACAACAGGAAACGCCCGACTGGCCATCCTCGGAAACGACCTAACGCTGGCGGGATGACATAACGCGAGCTATTGGCGCCCAGTGGCCCGCCCACTGGTGGAATGCAACCTATGAAGAATTCCGACCTATCCTCATCCGAGCGTAAACGCCCTAAATTATTATTATAGAGAAGGCTGGTGGATTTGCTCATTGATACCATACCGTATCTCCAATATATCGTTTACAGTTCCTGCCCCAACATAACTGCTAATCTACCGTATCCCATCACTACGGTACCCATGCGTACCGTAATCGCTACCGTATCACTCACATCTAGTTTGTTCTGCACCTCTTCCAGGGAAATGTCGTCGTTGTTCGGCGGCGAGGGGCTCGTTCCCTAGAACAATTATTCGCTGAGTTTGCGATTCACACTGCTTCATTTGGATACGGTACTGTTTTTTTTTTGGAGGAGGGGGGTCTTACCTCCCCATCAGCCAAACTCGAGCCATTGGCAATCGGCGCACGAACCGATTGAATCTATAAGAATGAACTGATGGAACCGCAGTGTAAATGAGTACGGTAGGTTTTGGAACTGTAATCCATGCTGATTTTTACAGTCTTGTACGATACTACGGTATCCTAGGTTAACAGTACCTAACTGGCTGATTCCGTACCAGTTTCAGATGACGAGGCATTGGTATGAACTGTATGATGTGTAAGGCCCCACAAGAGGATACGATAACTGAGGATGGGGAGGTCATTGAGAAATTTTTCACCAATATCAGCAGGAGAAAAAGAGTAAAGTAGAGAAGGAACCGCATTCCATGGACGAAAAGAATGAGAGTGAGGAGAGGAGCGTGATATTTTCGATTCGTCGAACAATTCATTTATTTAAATTTCATGAAGACGTAAGCAAAATTAACATTTTCCTTTATTATTGCACGATTGCACGTTCGCTTGACATTTGACTAGCTCGTATTTAAAAAAAAAGATTCAAAATCACGGCATTTGGGGTCCACGCAAAAGCAAGACTCCGCCCACTTTTTGCTGATTGGCTGCTGCGTAGCGCCCACCAATCAATATGGATCAACCACCGTAATTACTGCGTAGCAGCCCCGCTCAAAACACCGGCCCCGGTCAGCTGAGTATCCACTCAGACTGACAGTCAACACGCTTAACAACTGCCCGCCAATTCAAATTTGATTTAATTTGAAAAGTAAATATTCGCTCCAAGGTTCCGTGTGTACGACGACTAATCCGACACCAAATTACTGTAATTTTTCGCATCAACCTGTAAATCGTGCTTTGAAATGGCGTGATATTTTAAAAAAAGATTCAAAAGAAAAATTTTGAAAAAAATACACTTCACGATTGCCAAATTGGAGAATTACGGTAGGTAAGTGGTGTTTGAATTTGGTGAGTTTTGCGAAAAGTCATTAACGCTTCCCCGTTTGAATTAGTTTCGAATTTATCGATTATTTCGTTGCCTATTGATTGTGTGTTGCTGCATCCATGATCAATTGACCGACATGCAGCAATAATCTTACTGCGCTCCTTGCTGGTATCTAATAACCCTGCAATTATTGTGATTTTTCTCGCGTTCTTGACCACGTTTTCCCGCTTGTTTGTTGCATATTTCTTATTGTGTTTTTATTATTTTATTTTAATTAATAATTATAGAAAATGAGTGACGACGATCCGATGGTGGCTGGCCGTCCGCTCTCCTCGCTCAAAGTGGTCGAGCTACGCGACGAGCTCAAGAGCCGCGGCCTCTCGTACGTCGGCACAAAGGCAGTGCTCGCCGATCGACTCAAGGAGGTATTTATGGCTATTAATGTTTAAATATTTCAGTAGTGATCCCCTAAACAAGTATTAACGAGATGATTTTGTCTTCTCCTTACTTCATTTTTCAATATTATAGTTGTGATTATTGAACCGGTCACTTGATTGTTTTCTGGAATTGAGCATGGCAGGCATGGTTTTGATGTCTTTATAATTTTATTTATATATTTATACTTGCAGTACCTGATATCAAGCGGTGAGACGGAATCGGAGACGGCGCCACCCAAGGACGATGAGGAGCAGGTTTGATTTTAATAAATTCATTTTATTTTACATTTAAAAATTATAAAAACAACCTAAAACGTTCACAAGCATCATGTGCCAGCTGAAAACTGCTTGTTTTTATTAGAATTTGAGATGAAATTGGCGCTTTTAGTGAAATTATTATTATTATTATTATTATTATTATTAATGTATTTCCAGCCGAACGACTTTGTCGCCGCGTACAAGGCCAAGCAGCAGGCGGCACTCGAACAACAGAAGATCACGGCTGGTCAGATTTATTCATTTTATTTTTAAAATTTTTAAATTTAGTTTAAATTGGAAACGGAATTTTGCCCCACGTGCAAAAAATAGGGATTTTCCTTTCATTTTCCTTTTGCAAAAGAAAACCTGCCACTGACGTTAGATGTTTTTTTATTAACTGCATTTCAATGAATGATCACAGTTCCTCGCATCTCGCGTATATACAAATGCATTGCAGCCAAGATCCGCCGGGAGAGCGAGACGGGCTCGCCCGTCAAATCGCCCATCAAGAGCGGAGAAGAGGAAACGGATGAGGAGGTGCTCTTATTATTATTGTTATTATTTAAATTAAGTACTTTGTAAAATGCTGGATTTTTTACATCTAAATTTGTGGAAGTTCGATCAAAGTACGACAGCATCACTTTGTGTACTTTTTAGTTTATGCTCAACGAACGTAAGCAATCGGCTCGGTGAATGTTGATACTGCTATAAAACTATTATAATTTTGTTTAAAAATAATTAAATTCAGATTTATAATAATTAAATTTAGGTGAAGAAGGATGATCAGGCCGAGAAGAAGGCTAAAGAGGAAGAAGAGGCTAGGAAGAAGGAAGAAGAAGAAAGAAAGAAGAAGGAAGAAGAAGAGAGAAAGAAGAAGGAAGAAGAAGAGAGAAAGAAGAAGGAAGAAGTAGAAAGAAAGAAGAAGGAAGAGGAGGAGAAGGTGGGAAGGGTTGATTTTGTTGTCAGACTTTATGCATAAACTTGGCAACGTAACGATACTTTACCAGTAAAACTGTGTGTCGAGGTTTATCCATACTACCTTTGATTGGTTGTTTTAGCCTTTGTCGAATTAGCTCAAGGTTCCTTTCATTAGAGATAGGAAGAATGCATGATCAATAATAATAATTTAGGTTAAGAAGGCAGCTGAGGAGAAGAAAAGGAAGGAAGAGGAAGAGAAGGAAGCAGAAAGGAAGAGGAAGGAGGAGGTGCTTGGAGATTTTGATTTGATTGTGATGTCTTTGAAAGTGTTGAGGGAAAACTAATCAGACGGCCGTACTTCCGGCGTCTAGGGAACTAGTGCTTGAATGGGTTTTGAAACATGTACCGGCTTGGTGAATTCGATGAGACTTCGAGTCTTTGGAAAATTAACTGTTCATGTTCTTTCGTTTTTTTACTGCAGAAATCGAGGGATTATTATATTTGCGAAGCAATTTCGAGTTCAAGGCAAGTTTGAAACACAATGTTGCTTGGTGGTTCGGTAGGTGCAAAAATGTTTTATTGCAATCACTTGTTCACTAGCCTGGTATTAGGAATGCTTACATTTAGAAAGTGTGAAAGTTGTTTTTGCACTTATGCAAGCATCTCATCATATCACAATGTTGCGTTTACTTCCCTCCTGCCCCCCCCCTCCCTTCCACGCATCAGAGACCGTTATTGCAGGAGGACCGCAAGGCGAAGGAGGCTGCGACAGCTGCAGCAGCGGCCAAGGAAGCCGAGGAGAAGAAGAGGAAGGAAGAGGTGAGGAGGGGGATTTGGATTTACTATTATTATTAATAATTTTTTAAATTGTGAATTGAATTAGTACAGTTCGCTAGAAGTTCACGAACAAGATGTAGTGGGGCCATTTTTTATATTTTGAAGAGTGACCTTCGCTTCGCCTTGATTAGTAGGGCCTGGATAGTTTTACTGATAGGATGATCGTGAAACATCGATGTAGTAGTGGTCCATTTGATGACTTTTTCATCCAACTGTCCATTTATAGCATAGTGCACAAGGGCCATCATTTCACTTCACTGTAGGAGGTTTGTTAGAGGTCGGAAATATATTTGAGCATTAATTTTAGGCGTCCAAGCTAGCTGCCGAAGAGAAGAAGAAGGCTGAAGAGGAGCAGAGGAAGAAGAGGGAAGATGAAGAGAGAAAGAAGAAGGAGGAAAGTGAGAGGAAGAAGAAAGAAGAGAGTGAGAAGGTGAAGAAGGAGGAAGAGGAAAGAAAGAAGAAGGATGAAGAACACAAGAAGAGGGTCGAGGAGGAGGAGAGGAAGAAGAAGGAGGAGGTATAGGGGGGGGGGGGAATATTGATCTCAAAATTATTTCTGGTAATATTGGTTGATTCGGAATGGATTGGGTGATAGGGTAGTGATATAACACGAAACTGGGAACTATACTATTTGATGTTTGAAAGATCAGCGCACATGATTAGTTGACGTGATATCGTTCATTTGGTGAAGTATTAGATGGGTCAAAATTTGAATGGGGTGATGGTTTGAGCGTGCAACCTGGATCCGACTTTCTTTTTTGTATTTCCCTGTGGTCTATTATTAATTGTTTTGATCGAATCAGGATCATGTTGTGCTCGTGAAACCCTAAACGTTCATGAGGTTTTGTGAAAAAAAAATCAAATTTAATCAATTTTTAAATAACCAATCGTTCAGGCCGACAAGAAGGCCGCTGAGGCTGCAGCGGCGCGTAAGAAGGAGGAGTCGGAGCGGGCGGCAACTGCAGCCGCTGCAGCTGCTGCAGCTGCGACTGCTGCAGCCAACGAGTGAGTTGTCTTTGGTGGGCAGTTGTCGTTTGGCGGGTGTGGAGGCTTCTGAAAAGCAAATTTGCAAGAACCTTAATTCCAATATTGCTTGGGAATGTGTAGGAAGCGTGAAACTCGAAAAATGCTGTTGATTTTTTTTTCGAGACACTCGAATTGGTCTGATTTTTTTAATCGACGCGAACTACGGAGCTATCGAAGGCTATGATCAACTGAGGAATTCATCAAATGCATGAAACACAAATCTATCAGGATTTTTTTTTAAATTTGCAATAATAAATAAGCAATTGCAGGAAAGCGAGCGAGGAGGAGGACTCGCAGGACTCCGCCTCGAAGGACGAGGGAAACAAGGTGAGGGAGGGTACGATAGGGTAATAGGGTACGGTAAGTGGATTAAGGAAGATGGGGTACGATGTTTGGAGTACGGCAGGATCAAACTAGCCAGTTGTCCGATGACACCTCGAAGGGCGAGTGAAATAAGGTGAGGGAGGGTACGGGATTACGGTAGGGAAAGAGTGGGATACGGTCGAGCAGTAATAGAAAGGTGAAATATTGTAATATTAATCTACGGTGGTATCTAAAAGTTCTGATTCCTTGATGCATTTCAAAATTTGACCCGTCGGTTTTGTGCTTGATGAAATCTATGTCTGCTCACTTGGGCGAACTGTTGCGATACCTTGAGTATGAAGCCTTGAAATAATCACATAAATTATGTTTAGGTTTTTTGATCAATTAAATGTATAAAGTAAATGAATGATAATAAAAACAATAATAATAATATATAATAGTAATAATAATAATATATCGTAGGTATCCGCTGGGTCGACGGACGAGGACGGGCTCGAGCTGGACTATGGAGAGGAGGAGGAGACGGTGGGGACTGAGGAGGGAGGAAAGGGAGTCGAGGAGGAGAAGAAGAAGGAGGAGGAGGAGGGAGCGGATGAGGTACGGAAGGGAGGGTAGTGATTGGAGGGGGTACGGTAGGCGATGGAGGTAGAGGTGAGCTATGGCTGTATGAGATGGAGTAGGCAGGTGCCTGTTTCATGTGGAATTGATGTGCTGAAGGTATGAGTGGAAGTAATCGCTGACAGCAATCCCGTTTTTAATAAGAATCAACATGGTAGATTGCTGCAACACTATTGCATCTTATTGTCAGACTAGTCACGATCGGTAGTGGTTCTAATACAATTGTTAGTAGTTCACGATTGGGATTCTACTCCTACCGTATTCTGGTTCGATTATCGAATGACCATCGATTAACTATATTCGCAGACGATGGACGTGGCGCGCCCGGTGCCCACTGCGGAGGTGGTCGCGGCCGTCGCGCGCTCCTCCCGCCATCCGCCCGCCACCGTGGTGCACATGAGGTGAGTGTAGTATGGGATACGTCGTATCGTACGCAAGTGGTGGTAGGCACGCGATAGGAATGAAGGGGGAACTAACGTTCTATGACCCGAGTTGATCGCACAGTTTCATCTTTTGTGTTTCATGAGATGCACATGTTCACAAAGCAGAAATTGGAATGGGCGATTTCAGAAGGAGTTGTTTTATACACACTTTGTATAACCTAGTTACTAGGGTTCTCTTGTTGGAATCAATTCCGGAATTCCAATAGCGAGAACAAAGGTGTGACGTAATTCCATTCGTTCCATTTCTCGTCTAGCGAGTGGTCTAGTGGAATTCCATCAGTTATTGGAATTCCATTAAGAGTTTTGCATACAATTATTGTAACAAAGAGTGATGATTTGCTTATTGGAATTCCAATAAGAAATGGAATTCCATTCTGAGTGAAATTCTAATTGAGCGCCGGTCATATGCAATCGATTCCGTGGAAATGAGTGGGGTGGAATGGAATTCCAATAGGCAAATAATTCCAACAAGAGAACTCTACTAGTTACCGTTCTGGGAATGGGTTTTAAAGACCTTATTTTGTGTTTCTAGCACGGTTCAAGGTCAGCATAAATTGGAGTGGGCGATTTATCAGCGGGCTCCATTCGTGAAAAGTAAATTGGCCTAAGACCTGTATTCAAAAGATCTTTTATTGTTATTGTTGTTGTTATTATTATTATTACCACTTCGCAGATGTCTCGTGCGTCCGTTCACCCTTCCCCAGCTGCGCGCCGAGATCGGCAAGCACGGCGCGATCAGGGACGGCCGCTTCTGGATTGACCCCCTCAAGAGCCATTGCATATTCGAGGTGAGGCTGGAACGTAGGAGCGCCGGGTTAGAAACGGGGGAGAGGTGAAGTAGGTGCTGTAGATTTTTTTCGAACAAGATCCGAGCTATTATTGCTTATCGCTGTCTCTCGCGGATATAGGCTGTCGGTGGAACACGATATTTCATAGCATGATTATTAATCATTATGTATTCCGATCCAATCATTCCCTATATTGCCTTTTACCCATTCTCTCCGAGAATGTTTCCATGACGCGCAAATCATACTGCTCCACAGATTCTCGTATTCTTCTAATTTCAACTGATATTAATAATAAATAATAATATTCTTCCCAGATGGAAACGGTGGACCAGGCGACGTCCGTGTGCGGTGCTCTGCACGGACAGCACTGGCCGCCCGCCAACCCCAAGACCCTCTCCGTCAACTACAGCACCACCGAGGATGTGAGTGGTGTAGTGATGTAGTTTCCAATTTGGTGGTGACGGGGTGAACATTGCGAATTGGCGATAGTGTGAACTACAGAAGGACTGAGTATGTGACTGGTTTAGATTACATATGCATTTAAAAGAGGTGAATTCATTGATTGAATTATGATAATGCACGGCATCTTATCAAGGTCGTGAAAGATGAGTGTGACGGGTGATGTTTCGCACGTTGTGGATTTTAATGGACTTGTCTCCCGCAAGATGATCGGAATTAGGGACCACCATCGATTATGTAAATCATAGAATCATGGCCCATTTACTATTTCAGTTTACTAAACAGACGTATAGAATCATTTTTTGTGAAGGGAATATCCACTTTAAGTCAACGGGTTTCAAGATAATTACAATTTAAGAAAAATCTGTTTTTCAAAAACGAGAGACAACAAACTTCAAAGCGCTCTAGATTGCGATCAAGGAGAGGGCCGCGACTTTTGACACTTTCCAGTGATAGACTAAGGTTATAGGCATGACATATCCAAAAATTAGCCAATTCTGTAGGCGTCCACGTGTTTTATAAGAGATCAAAGATCACTTCCATACTCAAACTTTGACACTATGCAAATTTCGTGGACGTCTACAGAATTGTCTAATTTTCGGATATGATATGCCCATAACCTTAGTCTATCACTGTAAAGTGTCAAAAGTCGCGGCCCTCTCCATTAAACGAAGTTAGAGAGCTTCAAACAGTGTATTTTCATTTCGTGACGTCATTTTTCAGATATTTTTGTTTATAAAAAGCGTGGACGCCTACAGAATTTGCTAATTTTCTCAGCAAAGTTAGGTCACATGGTGTACTAAACGCCTGTGAAATCAGAACCCGCGGCCTTTTCCTCCCCTTTGCATAAATTGGCATCGCGTGCGTGCACAATAAAAAAAAGAGATGGTGGTCCCTAGATCGGAATACACTATTCTCTCAATATGCTATTGAAACTTCGAAAACCGAAACTGTCTGGTAGCCGTATCTGACAACTAAATTTCTGGGAGAGCTTTTAATATTTATATCTAATTATTATTCATTAATTCATTTTCCAGCTGGACGCGTCGCTCGCGGGAAAGCCGCTGCCCGACAGGGAGCACTCGGAGAAGGAGGGACGGGAGAGGGAGAGGTACGGTGGGGGGGGGGGTACGGTAGTGTGAGGTGTGCGATAAAACGGAGCATACATTTTCATTGTCAACCGGGGACGAAAAATATATAGTGGTCTGAACAAAAATCAGAGGTCTACTGGCTTGAATTTATAGTGGATGTATTGTGGTCTGATGGCAGATTCCATCAAATATATAGTTTTCTGATTACCGGCCCGGTAGGAACGAAAGTGTATGAAAACGGAGTACTGTAGGAAAAGGAGGGAAGGGAGAGGTACGGTAGAGGAGAGGGGGATACGGTATAAAAAGAAGGTGAAGTGTGTCACGCAATGCCATGGGGACTTTGTAGTTTTTTTTAACAAAGTCTCAACATGCCAATGTGAACCGTCTGGTATGTGGGCGATGTAGTAACAGTGAAACGAGAGTTTGTCGGGTTTGGTGAAAGTTCTTTTTTTAACCCTATTGAGTTTATAAACCAAGGTCGATAAATCAAGGTCGACACAGAGATGATTATTTCAAACAAATATTGTTGTAGCAGAGAACTGTCAGGATTGACGGAGATCATTCATTATCATTACTATTATTGTTATTATTATTATCCTCATTTCCAGAGAGCGTGAGCCGTCGCGGGGCGGGGCGGGCGTGGCGGCGTCCGTGCTGCGCGGCGTGCGCGCCGACTCGATCAGGGAGAAGGAGCGAGAGGTGAGCAGGGAGGAAGGGGAGGGGGTGAAGGGAGAGGGAGTGATAGAGTAGCCGGGTTTGATAGGTATAGAACAGTAGCGATAAGCGATATCAAACTGCATTAGTGAGGCATTGAAACGTTTTTATATGCGTATTTAGAACTGCCGTTCGTATCATTGCCTGTGCATATCGGTCGCAATGATATGCAAGCGGTGAAACACTAGTTAAGAGAGAGACATACTGGGCAATCAAGCAGGAACTATTGCTGTAGACGCATTGAGATAGCAAATCCGCAATTGCTCTACAATCGGTAGTTTTTCTCGACCCGCAACAATGCTCCCATTGATTCCCAGGAGTTGAATCTATTAAGATAGATTAACTGAAACAGCCAGCTGCGGGGTCCTAATTTATGCTCCGGAATTCATTCGTGAACTTTGTTTTTTGCGCATTGTTTCGTAGCCGAATGATTCATTGTTACTTAAAAAATATCTTCTACCGTATCCTAACTGGTATCATAGCTACCGCATCGATCTGCTCTCCTCCATCATCGTAACCTCTCTCCTCCTCGCAGGCTCATCCTTTCCTACACCGTTTTTGAAAATCGTAGCTACCGTAATCTATGGCATACCTTTCCGTACCCCCCTCGTACTCTGCTCCATCTACCGTAACCTCCCTCCCTCGCAGGCTCATCCGTCCGGGACCCCGTGGCGGCGCGCGAGGACCGCAAGGTGTCCACTGACGAGAAGAGGATGGTCGGCCACGATGCCAAGAAGAGTCTCAAGGTACGGTAGGAGATTACGGTAGGGTGGGAGGGGTACGGACGAAGTACGTTTAGTGATGGGAAGAATAATCTCAAGGTACGGTAGGGGTTACGGTATGGGGAGGTACGGTAATGGATACGGCACAGTAGTTTGGTAGCAGTGTGCTCGAAATGCGTTTAGTGAAGCGAAAAATAGTCTCAAGGTATATTAGGAGATTACGGTAGTTATGGTAGCTATGGTTACGATAAAGGCAGATGGGTGAGTACGGTAGAATTACGATACAAGGGGAGGAGCTTGGTATAGGTGAAATAGTGATAAGTTCCTGGCTAATGATGTATTATTGTCGTTCGGAATCTATTCAGTAAGATGAAGTATCCGTGCAGCAGCAGTGTGACGGGTTGTACTTTTTTGTTTAAAATTTTTTTTCAACTTTCTGGTCTTCTGAAAGGTGATTTGTTTCGCATCCAAGAGGCTGCCAATGATTAGTTTTAGGTGTTACCTGCAAGTATGGTATTGTCTCTGGAATGTTACTGGATCTCTTTGTTTTTCTTCTTCTCCATGTGTCTAGTACGACTGAAACTGATACCTTGAACTTATTTGGCACTTACCGAAATCTGTTTTCACTAATTATTTATTTTTTTTCACTTGGCGCGCGCATTTTGCTTCGCGTAATCTATCAATTATTGATTTCTAAGGTGACGCTCGAGCGTGCACGGGACGATTTCGAGAAGAACCGTGGCCGGGACGCCGAGAGGGAGAAGGAGCGAGAGGAGCGGGCGAAGAAGAGGGCGGAGGAGGGAAAGAAGGAGGACACGGTAAGTGGGGGGGGGGGGGGGTACGGTAGGAGGGGACCGAGTACTGGGTATATTTTTGTCTTAACAGTTTTTAGTTGTTTTTTCCAGCTCAGCGTTCGATGTATTACATTCTAAATACTAATTGTTCGTATATGAATGTGAGACGTGTTGGAGTTTGAAACTTAGGAAATCTTATTTTGAGTTTTTTTCCTGATTATTGCCCGCTTATTTTGCTAGTGAGCACTGATCTGACGCATTATACACATCATTGTGCTAGTTAAACACCGTAATCTATCCATTATTGATTTTTTATTGATTTTCAGACGGAGCAGCATCGCAAGCGGCGCGCCTCGGAGCGATCGCCGCCGCGCCCCGCCAGAGAGGGCAAGGAACCGAGAAAGGAGGTACGGTAGGGGGGGGAGGGAAGGTGGAGAGGGGCGATTACGGTAGTTAAGCAGCTATTGTTGATTATTCATTAACGATGTGGGTAACACGGTTGTCTGGATTGCAATAGGCTATGAAAAGTCAGCTGAAACGAAATTTATCCACCTGGAGGTTTTGAGCCCCTGCGGTTTCTTATCTTATTTTCTTTTTCTTATCTTTAATTGTGCGTTTGATTCAGTCCATAGAGAACATTGACTTCAACAAAACACTACCCCAGCCCCCCCCCCCACAATTCTCTTGTTGGCGAACAACTAGGTCCACCTGTGATTATGCACCGTATTTGGGTTGGTTTTGACATTCGATTTTTTTGCAGGAAGAGCCGGCGCCGGCGCCGAAGAAGATGGCCTCGGACTTCTTCAAGATCACCAAGACGCTGCCCGCCATCTACTACCTACCGCTCAGCGAGGTACGGTATGAGGGGAATACGGTAGACTGTGATCGATAACTGGTTTTTATTATTCGGCTGTGGTGCTTAGGAAAATTTGAAGAAGCCTTGCGATTTGCGGTTGTGACGAGTGCATTGATAATACTGGTTGGAATTATTGTAGAGATGAGGGAGTAGTGATCGATGATTGACTTTTCCCCATATTTCGGTGATTAATGAAAATATAGAGAAGCCTGGTGAATTGCGATTGTGACGAGTGTACTAAGTAACTTTTTAAAATGAAATACGGTACGAAGAGTTTCGATTACGGTAGGAAACGAGTATTGATTGATAACTGATTATATTAATTCAGGAAGAGGCAAACAAGCGTGCGGCGGAGCGAAAATCGGAGAAGAAACGTGCAGAGAAGAGAAGCAGACGGAGCAAGTCTCGATCGAGAAGCGTCGATAGACGAAGAAAGACGTCGCCCTCGAGAAGATAGACTACGGTAGCACAACACCATACACCACCAAGTGATTACGGTAGCACCACACCACACCACCCTCTCCTGCCCCCATTCTATCGATCGTTTGCCAATTGTTGAGTCCCTCTTGAACACTGCATCGATTTTGTCTCCCATCGCACCCGATTTGAACTTGTAAACTCATGGAAAACAGTGATCTTTGAGCTATCGTCGCCTATCAAAATGTTCGTTTTTTTTCGTTTACCTCCTACATAATTCCTGAACGTATTTGTTTTCTTTTGCAATGGTTAACTTTATTAGTATATATCATAATTGTCAAGATTAATCTCTGATCTCTCTCCGTGCGCAGAGATGGCCCTGGGTTGGTCTCTGACAATTGTTTGATTTGTCGTCGTTATTGTTTGGTCTTCGTGATATTCATTCAGTTGTATTTATTATTAGAAAAAGAATAAAGAAAATGGAGAAAAAATGTGATTGTAAGAAGCAATCAAGAAAAAGAACAAAGAAATCAATAACGCATGATTACGGTAGGAATTTAGTGTTCCGGGAGTGCTCGTGATTACGCATATCGGGTAAGTATCGATCGATTTCGCCGCAATTTCGATTTCGCCATTAGTTAGCTTTTTAGGTTTTTTTTTTGTTATTGTTTCGCTTTTGATAGAACTTCCAAAGTAGTGTCAACTTTTTCTTTGTTTTTGAGGCAGTGTATACTAGGTTGCGCCTTGCAAATGCTCCGGAATCGTTTTATGCTGTTTTTTTGGTGTTTAATTGATTATCTAATGTTTCCATTTGGGTTTCTCGTCTCCGAAGACTTGAAACTGCTCCACGTTGATCTGCTTGTACATAACGTATCTACCCTGAATTGTCGCGTTATTCGAACTTTCTCGTTGTTGTTTCTCGCTCCTTCATTATATTATTTACGTGCGCTTCTTTGTCTGATTTTATCATGAACCAGGTGTTGTTAGCTGTGTTCATCCCTAATATTACACTGTAAGCCGCAAACCCGACTCATATTGACCTCGCGTTGCTCTAAAGTAGCGGCGAAGCTCTTAACTCTTAGCTTAATTAGATATCACTTCTTTTTTTCAGATGCTGTGCCTCGGCAAGATCAGCCCGGCTGCTGCGCGCGCCGTGCAGCTGACGATCGACAAGCCGACCGACCGAAGCTCCGCCCACGCCGAACAGTGCGCCACTGTTAGGTTAGTAGATTAATGACAGGTTATTTAAGACATTTAATATCAATGCAATGTACCACTCTTATATGCGCAACTGTTAGCTATTGGAGAAAAAAAAGGTTAATGCTAAATTTGCCTTCAATGTTTTGTGAAGTGCGCCACTGTTAGGTGCGTGGAGTTTAAACACTTTGTAATTCATATTTCGTTGCCCTGCGTATTGCACACGAGTGTTAACTCATGATTAGAACCCAGTTTACTTGCGATTTACATTATGCGATGTTATGCGTAGTTCGAGAAGGAGAAATGATGAATGAAACGTCTTCATAAAAAAATATTTGAGGAAGCTGATCGGTCACACGGCCATCGGGGGCGTCGTCGGGCATCCCGTGGTGGGCGATGTCGCCCGCATCGTCATCCTCATTAGGAAGGAGGTCAGGTTATTACACAATACAGTAGACTTGTTGGTGTCGCTTTCTGAGCGCTGATCAAGAAGGGAGCAGAAGACGATGTCTGTCAGAAGTCAGAAGTTGTCAGAAGAAGGAATGTCTGAAGGAAAAAAGATGTTCCTTTGAATTTTTTTTAGCCTACATCGAGTGCCATTCATTTATTCAACTCGTTCACCGCTCCCACTTACAAAGTCTCCGTGAAACATAACTACACCTAGTCTATTGAAAAGAAAATCATATGAATATATAATCATCTGATTGCGCGATGATCGTTGGTATTCTATTTTTGTAACGCGATGTTACTGATCTATTGCTCGTGCTCCAAGATCCACAATAACATGCCCACTTGAAACATAGGTTTACCGCGTCTTCGATCATCTTCATAGAGTACTCCTTTCTCATAAAACTCTCATTCCTATCCCACATTCCTCTCGAAGATGTGGCTGCGCTTATAATTGAAAAGTTCAGTTAATTGCCTTTTCCAGTTCGTCGAGCCGTCTTCGCCCTCCTCCGCCCTCTTCGACGAGGCCTGTCGCGTCCTCGAGCTCAAGGTACGTTCTAGGAGCGCCGGGTTAGAGAAAAGGGGTTAGGGAGCGCTCAAGGAAGGAGAAATAATTATTATACTATTCGCAATATTTGTATTATTGAAATTTCTAATTGTATGGCTCTGCAGCGAAGAATCCATTGAAGAGACACCTTTTTCTGGAAAGATGAACCTAACGTGAAACATAGCTGCCCCTTGATTTCTTTTTAAAATTGAAATGTCAATAAAATTCCATAAATCGGAGGAGAAATGTCTTAGACATTATGTCTATTTGAATCAGACCGACATCTTCGAGTTATATATTTATCGAAATGTTTCTAGGTCACATCGGTGGACGTGCCGGACGGCGATGTGATCGAGCAGTGCATCAGGTGAGCACAAGGAATGTCTCATTTATCCATTTTCGAGATCGTAGCTCTTACTGTAGTTCAGGAGACATTATTTTAATTTTGCAATGGACTTGACAATATGAAATTGCCAAAATGTCGTCAATGACAAAGATGAGTGGACTGTGAAACGCAAGAAAACCGTGAAACAAGAAATTTCTTTCCCGCGATAAAATAGGGCCGCAATAAAAGATGCGGGGAGGGACTATTTTGGCTTTTCGTCGCGTAATCGTGGATGCATTGTAACAATGCTGCCAATAACTAACATGAATTGCCTGTGAAACGCAAGAAAACCGTGCGCAAAATATTTTACACACCTTTGCGTTTTCCCAGTGCCTTTCGATACCATAGTATGGAGCACTGTGTGGCTTTTCCTAAAGCTGGTCAGCTACCGTAATCGACAGTAATACTAATGACGTATTTTAAGAGATTGCGTAGTTTCAGTGTGTATTTGTTCACCTATCGTGATTGAAAGTACCGTATTCGATGATTCGATAGTGCGGTTCAAGCCGTACTTATTTAACTATTCCATTCCACTCCAGCTACCATATCTCGTAACCCCTTACCGTAACCATCATTGCAGATACACGCTATGCGTGTGGCTCGAGCCGGAGTGGTGCCGGGTGGGCGACGCCCTGATGCAGTCGGCATTCCTCTACAGGGGCAAGGGCTCGCCCAACGACAGGCTGGCCAGGATTGGTGAGTGGTCTTTGTAAAATATTATAGTACGAAAATTACAAAATTGAGTGGTCATTTGGATCTGACTAGCAATAGTGCGCGAGTTTAAGTTTCAATAGGACGTGATAGTGTCGTCGGGTGGTACTCTGATGTTTAGATATCGAATACTGAGATCATTAGAATCAGTGTATGAAAAGGTGCGAGCAGAGTTGGGCGATGCCCTGATGCATTCGACATTCCTATACAGAGGGAAGGGCCTGCCCAACGACAGACTGGCTCAGATTTTGGTATTGAGGTTACGGTATATTAATGATTGCTTTAGATCTAATGATGACGGGTGCTTGTGCTAGGCTTTTTATACACCAGGCCTGATTTGTGGCCCCGATGTTACAGTTACTGCCAGAAATTACGGTAGATTGATTTTCCTTTCATTTTAAACCGAGATTTGGTTTAGCTGGGAAGTTTGTGCTTCACGTTGTCTTCTAGTGTCACATGAATTTGTAAGAGATGTTGATGTAGCGAAAAGTTTGTTATAAAACATAATAATCATATCAGTCTAATGTCTTTCAAAGTCTTCCGTAAGCTCGTGCAAAAAGTCGATATTTGATGAGGATTACGGTAGATTTACCGTTTCCATACCATTGCAAAAGTCGCGGTGACCTTAGGCGAAAAATAAATCGATTTCTTAAGATTACTGTAATACCGTAAACTTATCTGTCCCTTGCAGAAGTGGCGGTGAGCTGCAGCACGGACGGCGACGTTCTCCTGTCGCTGAAGCCGTCGCTCGTGAGGGTGTACGTCGTCGAACCGTGGTGTGTTGGGGGGAGGGGTACGGTAGGAGTACGGTAGCGCCCTAATATGGGAATACTGTAGATAGGGATTACTGTTGTTGCGCAAGAAGCGAGTTAGTGATGATGACTCAAATTGATACCAGTAGTGACTGAGTTTCATCCATTCTACTAGTACCGTGAAATAGGAGATCCCCGATGGCACCGTGGTTTTCATCCTAAAAAAATATAATTTGAACATTCGCAGGTTCCTGAGCGACGCGGCGGCGCTGCAATTCGACCCGAAGTGGGCCTGCTGCCTGCCGAAGTTCGTTGAATTTAATTATTGCTGATTTGTGTAGTTAATTAATTATTTAATTTATTAGAACGCGTCGCAATGAGCTAATGCCGGAATACGTGTGCGCCCTAGGTAACCTGTGTTTCACAGTTGCCATGAATTGTATTAATTTACATTGGGTATGATTTGTGGACGGACGGTGCATCATAAAAAAATACATTCCGTTTCTTGCGTTTCTTGGTTTCTTCAGTTAGTAAAATGTCAAAAGCCTTTCGACTGCTGATTTATTGTGTATGTCTTTGGCAGTATCAAAATGATTAAGCTATCATTTAAGCTAGATCGGCATCAGGGTTTCTTCGATATCTTTTTTTTGTTTTCCGTACCTCCTTCTCTGACTCAACAAAACGTGGTTGCAGTAGCCGCCAGTCGTGTGGGGAATGCTCCTTCTCACTACGCATCCGTAACCCATCTCACATTGCAGACTCGGCAAGGGCCGTATCGTGGGCGTGCACCGGCGCCTTCCTCCCGACTGCCCGTTCCCCTCGTGGGCGCATATCAGGCACTACTGGGGCAATGCGGTGGGTTTGATTACGGTAGAATTACGGAAGGTGAGGGTACGGTCGTAATTCGTCATTATTGCAACTGAATACGGTGGCAATACGGTGAGATTACGGTAGATGAGGGTACGGTAGAGTACGGTGACGTCTAGGGTCGACTGCAAATCACTGGTTTAATGTTTCACCGAATCTTCTTTCTTCTTTGCGAATGATTTGTTTGTTTGATAGAGTTGACCTTGTCGTGTTTAAAAGTTAGCCTTCTATGAAGTATTGTTTTTAAATAAGTTACCGTGATCATACAATACCCCCTTGCAGTACGGTTACCATCTGCCGTCGCAGGAGCCCGAGGCGTACTACGATGTCCTCTTCAACGGAATGAAGAAGGTACGGTAGAGATAGTTTATTGATTTTCGTTGTGTAGAGTTGTGAAGGAGGATGGCATTGTTCAATCAGGGAACTCGATTACTTGATGTGAGACTGAAGCATGACATTACCTAGTGTTCACTGCATTCGCTTAATAATAGCCCTGCGGCATTCGCTTATGAGTATTTAGCTGAGCATGCGATCAATACTCGGATACCGTACCATCCAGAGTAGATCACCGTATTGCAGAGCATGATCTACCCGTACTACTGCGTGTGCTCGGGCGAGCCGGAGGAGGCGCCGTTTCGCATGGTGAGGATACGGTGGGAGGAGTACGGTAGGGTTGAAGTATTATTTCAAATGAATTCTGTTTGCCCATTGCTTGATCACGAGACAGCATAGAGATGGTCGCAGTGTGAAACCTGTTATCACGCACTTTAAATTTGAGCTTTTCGGTGGCGATTAAATAATAGTTTTGTTAGTACAGGACAACGCACGATCGCTATTTCGAAAACGACCGCGAGATAATGCCTGACTGAAGCACAGTATCACATTTAGAAATCTTTGGAAGACTAGAACGTACGCTGAATTATTTTGAGTTATTCACTTACTCCTGAAACGCATCGGCACCTAGTTGTTCTTCTCTTTTCATGTAATAAATTAAACTATGAATTATAGGCAGCCGAGGCGGCGGCGCAGACGGTCGCCGTCTTCGAGGCCACGCTCAACCGGAGGAGACCGACGATGCTGGGAGAGGAAGTAAGAGGTACGGTAGAATTGAATTATTGATTGATTATGGTAGATAGTGTTCGGGTATTGATTGGTAGATATTATTTTATCGATCGGTGGATAAGTTGAGAAATGATTAGTGTGCTTTAAGTTTGTAGAAAAATCATCTCCAGTTGAAGCGCGAAAGTGTGTGGTTCGCAAACTGTCAACTCGTGATGCTCATTGAGAGTGATGAGTGACATCTCTCAAATTATAGGGGGGGGGGGGGGGACTAGTGTAAGAAGACTTAGCTACTTCCTCTCTTGGTACTGCTATTGATTAGTCCATTTGTTCGTCTTATTTGGTTTTGTTTTGAAATTAACAATATTGCGATTATTGTTTCCTGATTGGTCGATGGAAACACCATGATTATGTGAAACACAAGCTCGCGTGGTGGATCGGTGTGTGTTTTAGCTCGGAGCTCTTCCCTGTTTAGTGGTTGACTAATATAGAAGGACTTCACTCCTACACTCATACCTCGCGTGTCTAGTTAGTAGTAATGCTTACAATTAGCCAATCCATTAGTCATATTTGGTCTTCATTTGCTACGATGAGGAACGCAATCACTATCTTTCTCTTGGTTGATGGTGAAGAAATGAGGAAACACGAGCTTGATTGTTGAAACAACCCGTGTTTCTCTGTTCTTTCGTGTTCTTCCTGCTCACTTTGGGTAACATTTCTCCAATGAGTGAGTGACAAGTGGAGGAGGACTTGATGCTTGCCCTCCTTCCTCGTTCGTCTAGCTAGTAGAAAGGATTAGTCAGTCATCGTCTTATTTCATCTTATATTTATAGGAAAACTTGGATTTACTGTTTTCCCTTTGGTTGAAGGAGGTACCATGAGGGCGTGAAACTCAAGCGGGACTGGTTACCTGTTTGTGTGTTTCAGATAACAGTTCTTCCTTGTATTTCCAGCTGGAATGACGCCCCCCCCCCCAATTAGTGTGTGCAAGGCTTGTGAAGGCGGACTTGATGCCCTCCTCCCTCGTTTTCTAGTTTGTAATCATGGTTAGCGCAATCCTTGTCTTTTTTGTTTTTTTTTCCTACGACGAACAGGGCGTTCACTATCAGTAATGCCCAATCGTGGTCGGCCATGTCGGAAGAGTGTGTAGAAGGAAGAGAAGTAGATCGATGCGGCTGGTCAGTAATAACAATAGCCAGTAAGGGGTCGGTGATGGGTGAGAAGTGGGCGGTCAATTCGGCAGGTGTCTCTCATCATTTTGTTATACTTTCTCCTCTATCTGATCGACGAGAGAGAGCATTCATAAAGTGAGAAGCGAAAGTCGATGTGCGATCACGCTGAAAATGGATGATGTATTGTCAAACTTAAAACCGTGAAACATGGACTCAACACGTCCAATTCGTTGTGGCCAGTGTAGATAAGCCAGCGGACTAGTTGTCTTACAAGTGCTGTAGATGTGCGGAAAGCACGAATTGTTGAATATGTGTATTTCGATGACAAATCATACTTTCATTGTGTCTTTCATTTTGCCATTGTACCATACTGATTCTTGGAACCAGTGAAACCGCGAGAGGCCGGGGATTTTATTTTTGTCTGTTTGTTCCCGGACAAACTTGGGCAGCCAATTTGCTGCAACTACTGTTGATTGCTGAGTCAATTGAAACTCAACGCAAAAGCGAAAGGCTTTCCAAGAAGTGCCTAAATAGACGGAGGAAAATAGAGGGGGGAAGTCCGCTAGCTTGAGCTTGGTCTCTTCATTCGACACGCCCTCTCGCAGGTCAGACAGAACGAGAGAGCACGCGGAATGGAGAGAGCCTGACGAGGCTCATTAAGATGGACAAGTCCCGTCCTTTTCCGAGAATCGAGAGAGACGACGACTCTCTCAATCCCGCCCGCTCTCTAACGCTATCTAACAGGCTAGAGAGCGTGCGAAATGGAGAGAGCGTCTCCGCCCGCCCTCGGTCGCCGGAATCGATGCAATTGCGTAGACGGCGCGCGTGTCGAGGGCCCGCTGCCTCCGCCCGCCCTCGAGAACTAGCCTAGTCCGCTCCCTACTTCTCCCTCCTCCATGTCATTCAGTATTCATTCATTTCTGAGAGTTTCGTTCGGAGTTGAGATGTTTCTATTCGTGTCATGGTCTTTAACAGACACTTTTCCTAAGGTTTTTCATTGGAGCAACGGTCTTGTGTTTGGGATTTTTTTCTGTTATACTCCGGTAGCTAAAGGTTGGTCAATGTGCTCATCACTGACTCTGATATTTGCGAGGTCTTCTATCTTGAATTATTCTGCTTCAATTGTTTTCCTCGTTCAAGCAATATAGTTGCTTATTAATGGATGAGTTGCCTTGTTTTGATTGTTCGTGTAACCCTAGTAACCGTACGGGGCTATTATGACGCAGAGGGTAGCTGTTTTTTTTGGGAGGAACAGGAAATTAGATACGGTGAATGTGGAATGGCGAGCTCACTTCATTCAGCGCAATATCTACTATTCTCTCCCAGGTGAGAGAGACAGGTATTTTGTGGCAGTTTAGCTAGAGGGAATCGGATATGGCCAGCTGTTGGGTAGGGTGAGCGGTGTTCGGGTTTGACTTGCAAGTGGGCGTATGTTTTATGTTTATGATTATTCTAATTTAATATAATCTAATGTCCAACAACGATTACTAAGATATGGATTCTCGGTTATTCATAGGATTAATGCAACCGCTACCCGCCTTGTTGCTCACTTTTAATAAATATGCAATCGGATATGGCCAGCTGTTGGGGCAGGGTAAGCAGTTTTCGGGGTCAAATGGATGTTGAGAAGCGAATAGCCATTTTAAGATTGTATTTAAATGTAAGATTATTTTCACCTTGAAGCGTTGGAGGATTTTTGTATGAATTAGGGTTTACGGAAGTTCATGGGATCCGTGAAACAGCTTCGCGCCTGTTTTGTCTTTTTTGTTGTTGTTTGTAGTATTGGTTATCACCAGCTCCTTGGACAAGGGCTGTGTTGGGGGTTGAACGGGTGAGAGGATTTATACTTGAGGAGCGAATAGCCGAATTTAGAATATTTTTTCCTTTTTATATTTTCCCCCGTCGTTGGAGGTCAACTATTGTATGAATTCAGATTATCGGAAATACGTGTGCGTGCGACACTCCTATTGCTATATTTACGGCGCCAATCTGCAACTTGAATTCCGCAAGTTGATGATTGGCCTCTTTATTTTGCCTCAGGCATCGCACGTTTTCGAGTGGTTGTTTTCCCGCGGCAAATCGGCATTCTTTGTGCATCATTCTAGTGAGGGGAGGAGATGGAGGAGGAGGTGGATGGGAGGAAACAAGGGAGGAAGGGGGAGGGGAGGGATAGGAAGAGGGGGGGGGGAGAAGGAGGGAGGGAAGGAGGAGAAGGAGGGAGGAAAGTGGTGTAAGACGGCCTGTTGTTGATCCTCTGGCGGGGCCCCAGGAACCCCTTTCTCCCTCCTTTCTTCCCTTCCTACTCCTTCCTCCCTTTCTTATTTTCTTCTTCCTTGGTTCTCTGTCTTTCTTTCTTGGGATAGGCCCGTTGATTTGCAAGATAGAATAATGGTAGAAGAGTGACTGATTGTTATGTTTTGCACGTAAGAAGTAGAATACATTGTAACCGTCAAGATATTCATGGAATCCGTGCAACTGGAATTCCGCAAGTTTGGTTTATTTCGCTGCTATTAGACATTGATATTTCTTTTATTACTATCAGTCTATTATTACTATTATTATCGCATCTAAGTACCTGTTGAATCAGTGCAACTGTAATTCTGTGGGTCGTATTTATTGAATGTACGGCCATGGGCTCTTTACTCTACTTTCAGTCATTGCTTCCTTCGTTCTTCCCATGAATTTTATGGTCGACAAAAACGCGTGGAGTGATAAGACCCCGTAAATCCCATCCATCAATATTTTTTCTCCTTTCTTTATAGCGTTAATAGACTGACCGAGAGATCAGGGGATATGAAGAGAGACTGCGCCATTCCCACATCTTTTCTCCGAGAATAATCATCCGATTCTCGCACTTTTGCCCGTTATTTCACCGGTCAGAGCAGCGAGAGATCCTGGGAAAGTGAGAGAGTCCGGGTCGTTCCCTGGGACTCTTTTTTTTCCATCCCCATTCAATCACTTCCCTCCTCCGCTTTAATGCGCTTCTTCTTTTATTTTCCCTTCGTCTTTAGTTCTCCCTTCAGTCCTCGTTTTTTTTGCTAGGATTGAAGAGAATTCATCGATTTTGAGGGGTCTTTGTGCTTATTCTACGTTTTTTTTAACAATTTGGGCATTTCTAGTGATTTAGTCAAATAATAAGAAGAATTAGGAATGAGGGGAGTCCGTTATTTTCCTGCTGGAAATGCGCATCGATTTAGGCGCCTGTTTTCGACAAGCGGAAGGGTTCGACGACGGCGGCGGTGAAAATGGATTAAATGTGGAACCCTTCCTCTCCTCCGTCTAGGATTTAGCTTCACTACAGTCTTGCCAAACCCTCATATCTATTAAACCTTTTGCTGCTTGGCTGCTTGATGATAATTGTGATACATAAAAAAAAGATTTCTGTAAAATGATGCACTGATGTTAACTCATTTCACGATTTTCGCCTAATCCCCGCCATAAGCTCGATTGTCTCGTGACAGGCGTGATATTTAGGTTTACTATGAATGCCTAATTAAAGTGTAATTTGCAGTGGCGGCCGCGCCGGCGGGCGCATCTGCGCGGCTCGCGTACTCGTCGGCCGCGCCGCTCGCGGTCGTCCGCAAGCCGAGGAAGATCGTGAGTTGTTTAGATTATTGATTTCAACTTCCAGCGACAATTGATTCTCCTCGTAAAATTGTGAGGTTATAGTGGACGTGAAACATGGATGTGGGGGAAGACAAAAGTGTGAGATACTGTTTATTGTAATAGACTGTATTCATCGGTCCTATTGTCCTCTGTGAGACATTCAGGGGTACATAGGACACGTGAAACCGCGGTGTGATTGGGGGGATTTTCCAGTTTTAGAATACTGTATGTTTATTGAATGTAGGACAGCCGGATATTACTGTCGCAGGCTAAACATTCGTGGAGTAATAGTAGTAGCGGAACAACAATGCAACGGGTCTCAATAATGCAGAAATGTAGCTGTGATAAGATAGGGAATGCGAGGACATTTTTGTGTGATTTACTTCGCACGAAAAGTGACAGGATTACTGTTCTTGAAAAGATACTGGTTCATAGTGTGCGTGCAACCACAGTGTGCGGGGTTTTTGTGGTAAATGATTTATTGAGTGAGAAAGCGTGCAAGTAGAAAAGAAAGAGGGACAACTCAGAAGCTAGTGATTATTTTAGTTTTCCACAGTAGGCAATAGATCTATTGTTCTAAATGGGAACCGTATGAGTTCATAGTGCAAGAGCTGCAGCGATGTGACGGGTTTCGCACTGTGTGCGAAAATTGGTTGGAAACTAAAAAAAATTTGCATGGTAAAAAGGATCCGTGCGCATCTTTCTTGATTTAGAAGCTGTACGAAACACTGAGCATCCTAGTTTCATCCCCTCCTTTCTCTCCATTGACGTCGAGAGAGACAATCGAATTTACTCGCGAGAAGAGGGCTTGGGGAGATTCGATTATCGGAGGGATTCCTAACACAATGGATGAATGGAAAATCGAATTTAGTGGACCAGGAAGTGCTGAATTTATATAAATATTTATTTTTTTATCCCTAATGGTATGGCAAGTGAATAGTGAGAAAAATCAGGGGTAGATTTAAATATTCATTTTATTTATATTATTATTATTATTATTTGCAGAAATACGCGGCGAATCGCAAGAGCATCGCGCCCGCCACGGCATTCAGAGAGGAGGAGGAGGAAGAGGAGGAGGATGATGAGGACTTCTTTGTTGATGTGAGTACGGTAGAATAGATTGGTAGAATGGGGAATCGAGAAAAAGGAGCTGATTACTGAGGTTAAACGGTACCAAATAACTGTTATGGGGTGCAGGTCGCTGGAATACGATTGAAGAAACTAGGCGGGTTGGAGTTGCGAGCGTAGCTTATTTACTAGTGGAAATTGGCCCAGACGATCGTGGAGGGATATTTACATTCGAAAGTACAATATTTTGAAATAGTGAATTGCGGCACTAGGCGGAGTCCCGCCGCATGCTTGCCTTATCCCAGTTGCGAAGGGAGATTGAGTGGTATATCCCCTCCACATGATTGAGAAAAAACATCAACTTCAGCCGGCGCCCGACCGCTCGCTTCACCGCACGCTCGATCGGACGATCGCCAAGGCGTCTCCCGCCACGACCACCGGAGGATACGGTAGCGGGCCCGTTACCGTCGCCGCCTCGGCTGCTGGAGGAGCCGCCTACAAGCCGCGCTTTGGCGGCGGAGCAGTAGCCGCCGCTGCGCGCAGCAGCAGCAAGCCGGCTGCACCGGCTAATGCAGCGCCGCCACGCGTCCCCGTCTTCGGCGCTGCAGCAGCAGCGAAGAAGAAGGTGCCTGCGGCACCTGCTGAAGCTGCAGCAAGACCCGCAGCGAGCAAGGTAAGATATAAGAAGTATTGTTGTAAATTATAAACTGTATTTCATCAACACTGACCTCGATGAACACTGCATTAGTTCTTAGGGGAAGTTAAAAATAAGTGTGATCGGTTTTCTTCATTTGTCGCTCAGGGGTTTTGGCGAGTAGAATCACGGTTGAATGTTAGGATTACGGTATCACGGCAACGCTATCGATTTCAGGCAACCCCCGCGGCCCCTGCTCCTTCCGCTGCGCGTCGCAAGCGGGCCGGAATCAAGGTCGAATAAGCGGAACGAAGTATTCTCCTCTCCCCCCCCCCCTCTCCTCTCCCCCACTCACTGTACAATAGCGACGAACGGTATTGGCTACCGTACCCCCCCCCACACGTACCGTAACCACCTGTGAATTCTCCCTCCCTCGCTTTTATGAATGCGTAGCCCCCCCCCCCCTTCTGCAACTACTAGTCTAGACCGGAAGTCTATCGATATATACATTTACTCGCGTGATCTTTGAACTTTGATGATAAGCTTGAGTTTGTGATTATACCCCCACTCGCAATGTGACAAAACCACCCCTAGCAACATTGTTCAGTCTTGTTCATTTGTGATTTCCCATGTACCATTTGTGTTTCTCCGCCACCATAAGACGTTTTCAAAAGATGATTCGAGCCAGGCACTCTCTTGCCCAAGAGCTTTTGTGCGTATTCGAGGCCCTACCGTACCCCGCAAGTAGTGATCAACCCAGATTCTGTGATTTCCCACCCCTCTAGTGTGCCACACACAACATACCGTAGCCTAGCTGTGATCTATCCCCTCCCTTCTTCTTCGATACTACAGTAACCTGTGATTACAAACCCCTCCCACTTCAATGTAGATTTATGATTCTAGTTTCATGCGGAGTTCCTCTGTTTACTCATAATCGCTGCGTTTGGCCTACTGTTACCCGTTGTGGGACTACGGTAGGTCGCCTAGTGACCGTCCTGACCCGTTTCGATCGACGATTGTGATATGTCTGTCAACGTCTCTCTCTCTCTCATTTGTTTTCCCTTGTGCTGCATTTCTTGTCTCGCATTTGTTCACTTGACTACTGTAGATTTGGGCGCTAATAACTGTAACCTAGTGGTGCTAAGTACCCTCCCTCCTGTGTGCTATTCACCGTCTCTTGCAAGATTGCCTCCATGACACTTACTGTATTGATCGATTACTGATTTTCTCGATTTATCGATTGATCGGCTCCCCTTTTCCTCGCTTAACGACGAATGTTCCGAATTGGATGGTGCTAATTTCCCCGCGTCCTCGTGGCGCTTTCATCGATTGCTGTAGCTACCCGCTAATAAATGTGATTATTAAAAGAAGTGGATGCACAAATCACATTGCGGTCATGACACAACACACTTTTTTAAAGTTACTTTATTTCGGAGCTGCATAGGCCGATAAATCACAAAATTGCTTACAACACGTAAGTACAGAACTGGAAAAAAAGTTGCGACTGACTATTACCGAGTTTGAATGGGAAGAAAAAGACGGGGAATCATCCATTTTTGGAATATACTACAATAAATACTCAATAATCAAAGTGATACTCTAAATAAAAGTGAGGAAATATTTTTATTGAAACAGTATGCCTTCTAGCGGGAATCAAAAGAAAGAAAGGAAGAAACAAAGAAAGGATACGGTAGTGTACATTATTGGAGGGGTACGGTACTATACAGTAATGGCTTCATTGATTGTCGATGGTGCGCCCGCTCAAACGTCGATAACCAGCCAGTTGATCGTGCGCGCTGCGCCCTGAAGAAATTATTGATTTTTTTAGATTACCGTGTTCAGTTATCGATCGACTCGTCTACCGTATCCTACCGTACCTTGGTGTCTCCGAGCGGCTCTCTGACCCTGACGCGCGCCGAGACCACGCCTCCGGTCGCCTGTAACGATACGATAATCAGTACCGTAATCTCCCACCTTTCTCGAACCCGGCTCATCTAGCATGCAGTGCCTTTCTCGAACCCGGCTTATCTAGCATGCAGTGCTCATCTAGCATGCAGTGCTTCCCATTTTTCCTCGTTTACCGTAGCCGATCCACACTCATGCTCACCCAACCTCACATCGTCTACTGTATCCTTTTAGAAAACCCGTCTCCCTTAGCACGCACCTTTCTTCCCTCCTTCAGCGGCGCTCCCTCCTCCACTTCAGCCTTCGTCTCCAGTCCGTCCAACTTGCACTCGCCCGTGCCGATCAGCTTGTCCGATCGGAGAAAGCCGCCCTTCTGATACACCTGTGAAACAGCGATAGTACTGTAATAATCATAATTATTTTAATAATTGAAACCACTCTAATATTAGAAATTCGACATCCTGGGTTACATGAGGGACCCTGGTAGCCTCGATCTCACGGTTTCCAAATACATCCAAGATGTTCGAGATGTTTGGTTCGAGAAATTGATCATGGGCACAAGATGATATTGTAACTGCGAAAGAACAGCAAATATAACCCGCTAGCGCAACCCGAATCTCCCGGGAAACTAAAGTAACGAAACAAAGTTTATCATGATTGTATCGTTCCAACATTCCGCATTTACAACATACCGTAACCATGCCCTACCGTACCTGCTACTTCAGATTCTAATTCAGCCATCCACTACCGTGCTCTACCGTACCCCTCCCCGCTACCGTACCTCAAGCTTGAGCGGCAGCCTCTTGAGGACCCTCAGCAGCTTGTTTCCCCTGGCCTTCTTGCTGCCGATCTGTAGCACGATCGTCTCGTTCCAGTCTGCAATTATCCATTTTCCCCGATAAGTAATCGATAACTGACTCGGACTGCGCGATCCAGCCGCGTACTTGGTCTTGCCCGTCTGCGGCGCGTCTGTAGGGTACGGTAGCGTGTACCTGGAATTATCGATTATATTACCGATCAGAGCTATTACAATTATGAAGACATTGCTTGCTACATATTTGTCGCGTACAAAATTGTTTTGGTGGAATCACCCTACCTGGTATTGGAGATTGTCGCTTCGACCCTCTAAACACTAGCCGTGAAACTTCGAACTCTGAAGGACTTGTCTCAGTCACACAAAATCCACCAAGGTGTAGGGCAATACGATAAACATAAATACACCATCGCGCAGTAGATTGGAAACTATTCCTCACAACGGTAGGTCAGATCTACAATCTACCGTAATCCCACTGTAATCGCTCACCTCACAAACAGATTGGCGTGCTCGGGTTCGTAGCCGGCGGGCAGCGGCACGTCCACCGCGTTCAGGATGCTCAGCTGGAAAGGAATCGCAATTATTATAATTTCTACTTCGGACTTAGCGATGCATTGATGTACTGATGAACATGCTGAACAATCTTATGTTGAACAATCATATTTTCCCATCGTAGTCACAATCTGATCAAAGTCGAGGTTGTTTTAATGGTAATGTACAGTTATTGAAACATTATTGTTCCGGTCTCAAATTACTTAATGGTTCACTACATGCCCACAACGTTCAGGATGCTCAGCTAGAAATGAATCATCATTGAGATTTTTATCGTATCGAAATCGAAGTTACGAAGTGTCTTCATTCATGTGCATACGTTGAAACCTAAAGGCATGACGCCGGCATCTACTTACTAGAGTTCAGTGAAACATAACTATCCATTGCCCGAATGTTCAACAGGAATCTTTATTTATTATTTATTAAGAAGAAAGATCGGAGATGGATTACCTATTTGACGCGACTTTCTCTCATGGCAGAACTGTGCAACCTAGAGCCGCCATGATAGCGGGCACCGGATCCCATCCTACTTCCAGGCTACAAATTTATGTAAAACAATCTTTTATTGCGGCCATAACCGCAGAACAATTAAAACGGTCGCAAAACATCCAGCTTATGTGAACACTGTGAAACCTAGCAAAGCCATGCCAAAATTTCCAATTGATCTCATCACAATCTCTTATTTTCCTGCTCCTACCGTACTCTCAATCTACCGTCCCTCCCCCTTCCAATCTACCGTACCTCGAGCACGTCCTCGGCCAGGTCCGGGAAGAAGTCGGCGGACGGGATCTGTCGCTGCTCCCGGTGGAACTTGGGCACCTGGAATACGACGGCTACCGTAACCCGAGCACACCATAACCAAACTATAAAATCAGTGCTCAATCTTGCGACTACCGTACCTTGAGAACCCGATTACACCACAATCAAATTAACCCTACAATAAAGGTAGTAGTCAATGGCCCACCGTCGTGCGACTACCGTACCTTGAGTCCTCGTCGGGCGACCTCTCTGACCAGCATGAGGTCCTGCTTCGCGGCCTTGGCCCAATCCTCGAACTGGCGCACCTGCGAAGGTTACCGTAGTCTAGTTGAGTCCTTGTCTACCGCACTGCTACCGAAGCTCTACCGTACTACTACAGTGCCCCTACAGTACCCCACCCAGAGTAATCCCCTACCGTATCCCTTTACCGTACTCTTCTACCGTACCTTGGCGACGTCTCCGAGCCTCGTGAAGCGCAGCCGATTGTTCTCTGCCACCTGCAATGATTTTTTTAACTCTCCTCCTTACCCACACTCTCTCGCTTTCTCTAACCGGCGAGAGATCATGCAATATCTAGAGTCCCCCTCTCTCTCACCTGCACTTGCGTGATCAGGTCCTTCTCCAGCGTCGCCAGCATTGCTTCCGGGTCTGAAAAAAAAACTCCAAATTGCCAATCAGATGATTTTAGTTTCAGGTAACCTATGTAAATACTGAATTTCAGTCAAGAACAATAATGGAACCATTTCTTATAAAAAAAGTACATCTATTTCCAGCGAACGACCATAAGAACAGCACGCGTTCACCATGAACATCTGCGCTTCACAAGGTCTATGTAAGAGACACTATCTGAGAAGATTCACATATGACCGTACAAGGAAAAATGAAAATTCGCTGAAAAATTCCCCTAGGGGTAACTTTTGACGTAGAATCCGAAAATCGACTTTAGAAAACCGTATCTTCAAAACTGAATTTTTTACGCGGCGCTTCACCCTGTGAGAGGGCATAAGTAATTTTTGAAACGGAGCATCCATGCCCAATTTTCGATAGTAATTCTTGTATATTTCGAGTAAAAAAACATTTTTGTGAAAAAGTGAAAAAATAGCTCAACCCTGCAAAAAGTTATACTCATTTTTTACCCAAAAAGTGTCTGGCATAAAAAAACGAGATGCGGGGTTTCTTTGAAAGTATTTTTAAACGATTCCTCGTGAAAAACTACACTAGTGTGAATTTTTTGGTCCGAAATTTCTTTCCCCAACCGAGTCATCCGAGCCGCCGAACAGCAAATATTGTATTTTTTCGATATACGATTTTTGTCAAATTGCCTCATGTTTCATTTATTTTTACTTTTCTTCTACCCATTGTTATTTCTAACATATTTTATCATTATTTGGAATGATTTCTGTTATTTGACGCCAGCCATTTCTCCCAGAACCGGCTTTTTATGAACTTTCCGGCTCTGGGCCCGGCTCAAACGTATCTCAGCTCCCAGAGCAGATAGGAACTTCGCTCCGGGCTTAAAAAAAGTGGAAAAAAATCTTTACTAATTTCTAAGAACTTATTAAGAAATTTGAAGAGTCTTCGATTCGAAAAAAAATAAATACTTGCGGCAAAGTAATGCGAAAATGTAATCTGCAGGAACAACTTGCAAAACAGTTGAATGATATGGGCCATATGTATTTTTTTGTAGAATATGGCCAACGAGATATTTCGAAAAATACAGATCATTTGTCCCAGAACAGGCTTTCAGTAATTTCCGGTCCGGATTCCGGCTCTGCCATATCTCACCTCCCAGATGTGCTGGAGGTCTGGAATTGGGCTCAAAAAATGCGTAATCGAAAAACAATTATTTTATAATTTGCTATTGAAATTTAATGAAATCGATTCATCAAAAAAAAATCAAATTTTCTGAAAATAAGGCTGTCTGGGAGTCTTGAACGAAATTTTTATTGATATGACTCCCCATAATGTCCTAATTTTATTTTTTCCTGTTATAGGCGTGAGCTCAAATTTTTATATGGTTCTGGTCACTTTTTCAAAAGCATCTGTGTTTTTCCATTGCGCACATTTTGAGCCCAATTCCAGACCTCCAGCACATCTGGGAGGTGAGACATGGCAGAGCCGGTATCCGGACCGGAAATTACTGAAAGCCTGTTCTGGGACAAATGATCTGTATTTTTCGAAATATCTCGTTGGCCATATTCTACAAAAAAATACATATGGCCCATATCATTCAACTGTTTTGCAAGTTGTTCCTGCAGATTACATTTTCGCATTACTTTGCCGCAAGTATTTATTTTTTTTCGAATCGAAGACTCTTCAAATTTCTTAATAAGTTCTTAGAAATTAGTAAAGATTTTTTTCCACTTTTTTTTAAGCCCGGAGCGAAGTTCCTATCTGCTCTGGGAGCTGAGATACGTTTGAGCCGGGCCCAGAGCCGGAAAGTTCATAAAAAGCCGGTTCTGGGAGAAATGGCTGGCGTCAAATAACAGAAATCATTCCAAATAATGATAAAATATGTTAGAAATAACAATGGGTAGAAGAAAAGTAAAAATAAATGAAACATGAGGCAATTTGACAAAAATCGTATATCGAAAAAATACAATATTTGCTGTTCGGCGGCTCGGATGACTCGGTTGGGGAAAGAAATTTCGGACCAAAAAATTCACACTAGTGTAGTTTTTCACGAGGAATCGTTTAAAAATACTTTCAAAGAAACCCCGCATCTCGTTTTTTTATGCCAGACACTTTTTGGGTAAAAAATGAGTATAACTTTTTGCAGGGTTGAGCTATTTTTTCACTTTTTCACAAAAATGTTTTTTTACTCGAAATATACAAGAATTACTATCGAAAATTGGGCATGGATGCTCCGTTTCAAAAATTACTTATGCCCTCTCACAGGGTGAAGCGCCGCGTAAAAAATTCAGTTTTGAAGATACGGTTTTCTAAGGTCGATTTTTTTTTTTTTTTTTTTACAACTTGTGTTTTATCGTAGTGATTCCGATCTACTTCTTTCTCTCTTCAAGAGGAAGCCACTTCTCTCCAATGAGAACACGGGCATTCTCGTCCTTGGGACAATCAAGACTCAGCTGAATGGGACGAGATCTGTGCGGGACCTTAACCGAGACATCGACCACCACTCCACGAGTATTGTCAGTCACGTGCCACGATTGAGCCTTGTTGTTCGTCTTCTGAGAGATACGAGAGGAACTGTCGGTAACCTTGCTTCTGCATTTGCAACAGTTCTTCTTAGGCTGCTTCGATTTCTCATCCAAGGTCGAAATACTGCGAGAGGTTCTCTGAGACTCGTCCTTCTGATTGACGAGGACTGCATCACCATTATGAGGAAGCTCACACAGAATCTTTTCTGCATTCTGAATCAATGTGAGAATGCGGTAATTGATCTCATCGCTCGCATTGTCATACTTCTTAGCTGAAGCCATTTCGAGTAGCGACCACTCACGATGGAGGGATGAGGAGCGAGAGGAGAGAGATTTTCGGATTCTACGTCAAAAGTTACCCCTAGGGGAATTTTTCAGCGAATTTTCATTTTTCCTTGTACGGATCATGGGTCAAATTGCTCGGTTTTCTCAGATAGTGTCTCGTAACACCAGACGCTTGATGTTTCTCAATCCAGCCTTAACGCACGCCGCAGAAATAGACAAAACAGTATTTTCAAAAAAAAAAAACAGTCTATTTCATAAACTACCGTAGCCCAATCTATCAGGCAATCAATCAAACAATCAAACTATAGTATCGTGAGACTACCGTATCACAATCAATCAATCAATCAATATTCTCCCCTTCCTACAGTACCATCGCTCGTGGTCGCTCGCTGACTCTCGCCCTCCACGTGCGGCTGAAGGGTCGCCTGCAATTGATTACAGTATCCTACCGTATCCAATCCCCGCCACCCTGCCCTCCTATATTTCGATGATCTACCATCAGGGGAAATTTCCGTTTCACACTTTCTCGTCATGTCGGAAGCAGAAAAAAAATTACTATCCAATGTTTCCTACTGTAATCACTACCGTACCTTGGACGTCGTGACCTGCGGCGGGATGGGAGTCTTGGTGATGTCCACGTTGAGGCCCGCCTTGCACGCAGCGATCATCCGGTCGAAACCCTGAGAAATTACGGAAGATTACGGTAGGGTACTGTCTACAGTAGAATACAGTGCCGATCAATGGCCAAGCCTTTCCCATTTAATCCTTGCCGGTTTGTGCTTCACGAACCCTAGATCTGGATTGTTCGTTCATTTCGCCAATTAATGGAATATTATTAGCGTTCGAAAATGATTAATTTGTGACCCCATCTAATCTAATGTTTCACGAGCTCTACTACTTTCCTTCGTGGACATGAGCATCAATAATACCTTAAATACAGCCCATACCGTCAACTGGGAATAAAACGTTCCACAGACGATATTTTATCATATTTTATCATAAAACACAATAATGGCTCCCATTTCCGTCAGAGTTGATGAAATTGCACAATTTTTGGAATTTGGGCGTTTCAAGTGATGGTCTTTAAGACACAGATAAAAAGAAATAGTCAAAAACTCTTGAAAGTACAGTATCAAAAGCGTGGTGTGTGGTGTGATTTCGAGCCACAGAGTGCGTGTGACGTGCACCGGTGCAATTCTCAATTTGCCATTTTTTGCACATATCGGTTGAAACACGAAATGGTGGCGAAATGTATCAATTGAATGCCTCGAGTGCGAAAAATGGCAAATTGAGAATTGCACCGGTGCACGTCACACGCACTCTGCGGCTCGAAATCACACCACACACCACGCTTTTGATACTGTACTTTCAAGAGTTTTTGACTATTTCTTTTTATCTGTGTCTTAAAGACCATCACTTGAAACGCCCAAATTCCAAAAATTGTGCAATTTCATCAACTCTGACGGAAATGGGAGCCATTATTGTGTTTTATGATAAAATATGATAAAATATCGTCTGTGGAACGTTTTATTCCCAGTTGACGGTACAAAAACTCAATTGCTCTGTTCGCCAGTCCTACTCCGTTTCAAGGGGTATCACACTGATGTTTCACCGTTTCTACAACTCCAAGCTCTGATAGTGTTTTCGCAATAGTATGTCGGACAGGCGGTGAATAAAATACAATTACTTTCGCATTATAATCAATTTCGTATTGTTTAAATAATTGCAAATAAATTCAAAAATACCTTGGCCTCCGTGAGGTACTTCTTCGCCAGGTCCATGTTGCCCGAGTTCTTCGCTGCCAGCGCCGCCTGCAATGAGGAGAGCGACGATTGGGAAACGTCGCGCTACACCACACCACGACACCGCAAACTTTTCCAAACTTCACACTACACTATGCCCTTATGTTAGGTAAACCTCGCCCATGACTACACCACGCTCTGCTCACCACTTTGAACTGCCGCTGTCGCTCCATGACGAAGGCGAGCTGGTCGTCGACGCCGGAGCGGGCTGCGGCCGCTGCAGCTGCTGCAGTGGCTGCGGCAGCGACGGATGAAGGACCCGCAGCTGCAGCAGTTGGGGCGCCTGTGAAGAATGAAATGAACGATTATGCCAGAAAAGGATAAAATTTCATTATCACTAGAATCGTGTTTCACATGTCTTACAACTCGAACGCTCGAGCCGCCCTCTAATATTTCTACGCCTCCCTCAAAACAACAAATCCTCTCATCGTCGACTTCCTTCTACGCATACATTTCACTTCCCCGTCCCTTCACATCAGAATATCAGATCACCCATATCCTCGTACACTCGCTCTTCACCCTTCCTACTACCCTCCTCGATATCCATCGAATACAATTCCGACCAGTCAAATCGATCTAAAACAATAGTATGACCAACAGGTGCAGCCATCGCGCAACATTCTCGCGCTCTTGCAGTTTCTTCCTCTCTATTACTCTTTCTAAAGCTTGGAGAGAGTAATCCTGTGAGAGAATTTATCTACAATCATACCATTCTTCTAATCGTCTTCAGCTTTTAGCCATTGTAGCCCTCCTATCTACAACAACCCATTAATCAAGCAATCAATGTGCTCCTCGCGCTCTCATGTTTCGTCCTAACTATAACTCTCTTTGATGCCTAACATTCAAAATGAAGAGAAGATCGCCTGTCCAATACAAAAATCCCGCTACCTATCCTCTCCTCACCCTCACACATGTGTTTCAGCGTGCCTATTCCCCTCTTCGAAGACTATCAACCACAATCATTGGATGAACCCATCTTAACAAAAATAATGATTCCCATCTCTCTCATCTGCTGCCCATGGCAAAGGTCTGTTACATCTTTTCACACTCGCACACTGGTGTTTCATCATGTCTATTACCATTTCAAAAGGACATAATTCTCAAGTATTGTACCTTCTCCTAATCAAAACACTCCTTTCCAGTTTCTTATCGCAACTTCTCCCTGAAGCATTTCCGTCTCTCTCTCCTTTACTCTCCTTGACACCGAGCATTCGCAATAGAGCCTCCACGCTAACAATAAGTGCCAATAGCAAAATCACTCATCACGCCTTGCACGCAGCTATTAGCTAGCCATTCTCTCTCACTGCATCACCCCCTATCTCACATGTGCCCCACCGCCCTCGCGTTCTGTACATTCTATCATTAGCACCTTCACACCCTCGCACACTTGCGTTTCACCTTCCCTACTTCTTCCTTCTTTGCCTAGCTTGCGCAATCCTTCAGCAATCTCTTGTATTCCCCCAGTCTTGCAGCAACATTATTAACTCTTCTCACCTGGCGCCTGCCTCGGCCTTCCTGCAGCAGCTGCAGCCGGTTGTTGCTGCTGCTTGGGCAGCGGCGGCATGTCCGGCAGCGTGGGCAGGCCGGCCACGTCGACGGGCTGGCCGCGCGCCGCCGCGCGGAGCGCGTCCGCGTACTGCGCCGCCTGACGCGCGTTCATCCTGCATGGTAACGGGTTACGTTATTAGGCATGGGGTATGGTACATAAGGGTTACCGACTGGGGATATTGCAATTGATCAACGACTGGTTTATCGGACGAGGTTATTTGAGATTACGCTTGATTGTCAATGATGTTGCGACTTGCGTGTTTCACATGTTCTACACCTGTTTGATACTCGTTCATGCGATAATGATTCTTTGTATGGCTCGTCCAACAAAACCAATATCACATTCTCTGCCTTCATTTTTGCTAAAGCAACATTCCTCCCTCAACCTTTGTGTTTCACAAGACCTACATCAACTGCTCATTTGCAAGGCGCCAATTCTGGTCTACCTCTGTTGCTTCTCATACAACATTACTCAACCTATCGTATCACCGCATCCCACCGTATCCCTTCCCTACCGTATCATCTGTATCCCTTCCTTCCTACGAATCCTTCCGTATCTCTTACCGTATTCCCTCCCATCCCTACCGTATCACACCTGTATCTCCGATCGTCGCCCTTCGCCTTGTAGTCCTCGGCCATAGCGTCGAAGCGCGCCTTGCGCTTCTGAAGACGGGGAGGAAAATCAGTATCAGGTACCGCAAGTTTTTGGACAATGATATCGCGAAATGATCTTTTTCTCCGGCCTGGTGTATTATTCTATCGTCTCTACTTCGCGATATTTCAGTGAAGTCCCTCGAATACCACACAAGAATCAATAACTACCGTATCCGACCGTATCCTCCCCTCCCCTAATCGTACTTGGAGTCCCTCTTCAAATGTCTGCACTACAGCGCGTTCTTTCACTCAAGAACTCAGAAATCGATAATTCTACCGTACCCGCCCCCCCCCCCTCCTACCGTACCTGCAGTCCCTCCTCGAAGGTCTTGCCGGGGCTGTTGTCGATGACGACCTTCTTCCTGGAAGGCGAGGGCAATAAATGAGGAGACTCTCCTAGATTCCCGTGCTATCTCGCTTCTCTGACCTAGTACTAGAGACAACTGGATTTGAGGAGCAGGCTAAACAGATTTTTAGAGTGTATTTTTCATTTTTTTTTTCATTTTTCATTATTCAATGGTTCTCATCATTAGAGTGCGCAATACGGATCGCCGTTTCTTCATTTCACACACTCTCTCGTTACTCAAACGGACGAGAGAGTCTGTGAAATGAAGAGACGTCGACCCGTCTTGCTCACTAATACCTTATCCTACCGTACCCCCACGAATCAATAATGCTCACCGGTAGGGCTGCGGTGAGGGCGGGATCTCGGCCGGATCGATGTCGTCCGCGGATACGGTAGCGAGCGCCGCGATCGCCTGAATCGATCAATCAATACAGGTTGATACGGTAATACGGATCCTAATACCGTAGTGAGATTATTATTGTATTGTGCAGCGGTTATCCTGAATAAATTGACCCTATTCAATCCACTCAAGCGATCGTGAAACGGGATAGCGCAATATCTAGAGTAGAACTCAGGGAATATCGAAGTATGGTCGCTTGAATCGAAGAATCAATACAACCCGTAGCGACGTAAGATACCGTAACCGGGATCCTAATACCGCAGTGAGATAATTTGTTATTGTACAGAGAGAAACGCTTCTGGCACTTCCTGTCCAGCCCACTTTTTCTCTAGTATCGACTTTGAAACGGCGATCGATCGGCCGAAACGCGCATCAACAAATTTTTTCAGTCCAAGTACACAGGGCATTGTCAGTTCACTAGGGTAATTATTTCCTTGCAAAAATCAAGTTGATTACTTTCCCTCGGAGCAAATCTATCAAAAGATAAATGCGCAGCGTCAAGTCACCGAGTGTATCACCAACTCTCATTCATTACCTTGATTTATCAATCGAGGAGAAACGAACATTGATTGATGATCACGGCGAGGTTCGCAAATTGAAATAAGTAGTGTTTTTTTCCATGTTCAACTGCAGAAAATTGCCGTGAATACGATTTCTTCGGTCAAGTAGTTCATACGGAGCGCGAAGGCGCTGAGCGCATTTTTTAACCCCCCCCCTGCCCCCTGGATTGCTAGGAGCCGATAAGAGCAACAAAAATTGCCTATTTGCTTATTGCGACGGAATTCGCGCATCGGCAAAAGTGGTGATTTTAGAGCACGGGCTGCTTCAGTGATTGCCATAGATCAGATCTCTTCGGTCAAGTAATCAACGCGAAGCAAAAAAGCACGGGGCGCACAACACTGCATTCATCTCTATTTTGCCGGCACCGCTAGGAATATTTGGTAAGAGCCTTCCCTGCCATTGACCTCTCTCACTGACTCATCTCATCAAACAACTCGCATCGCATGGAAACTATTCTACTGGGGGAAGGGAACCTAGTGAGAGAGAGAAAAAGTGTAAACAATAGGACAACTGAACTCGATGAATTCATGAAATACTTCCTACAGCCCAAAGAAGTATTTCATGAAGTGATTCACTTGTCCATCTACAGTACCTAACCTCCTGTTCTCATTATCATAACCCTACCGTACTCCTACCGTACCCCGACCGTACCCCCCCCTAAACCCTACCGTACCTCATCGAACTGCTTGCTGGCCGCCACATACTCCGTCGCTGCCTCCTTGTCCTTCGCTGCGACGGCCGCCTTCGCGTTCGCGATGAACAGATCCCGTCTGAATTTAAGTGATTAATTTAAATATTATCAAAACCACAAAATCATCCTAGAATCTGGCACAGAAAGCCTGGAATTGTTCCAGAAACTAGTTTCATTTCTGAATTCGACCCTGCTCATCTCCGTTTCACCCACTCCTCATGCACTAGCACGCCGTTGTATCTCAATAGTCGTTCAACTCGCCTTTTACAACAATAAATTATCATCCGTATTTTTTGCAGACATATTCAAGAAAGAATTGAAAGACAGCAACGTGTCAGTGTATGAGAGCAGGGTGAAGCAGGAATTATTGTTGTTTGGTTAGAAACAATACAATCACCCTAGCCTCTGACAAAAAAGCCTGCAATCCAGGAACTAAATTTAAACTTTAAAATTCGAATCCGTTCTTTTCTGTTTCACTCGCTCCTCATATACTTTCACTCTCTCTTATTTCAATTCACTCGTGAAACGCAGTTGAACAAAAAACATATAACCGCACCTTCTCATGAGCAGCGCCTTGGCCTGCTGAATCTCTAGGTCGATATTTTTCGAAATCAGTTCACAACCGGCCCGATTGGTCCGAAAATTTGTGTTATCGTACCCAATTGGGTACAAACATTCTTGTTTAATATAGCCGCTTCCATTAAATCACTCCGTTCAGCAGGCAAAAAAATAATAACCTTACCTCCTCGTGAGCAGCGCCTTGATCTGTGCCATCTTCGGATCGCCTCCGGCGTCAGCTTCGGGTGCGGGCGCGGGAGGCTGCGGAGCAGCCCGCGCCACTGGCGCGACCGGCGCGGACGCAGCCAAAGGCGGAGCGGCCGCTCCGAATCCGGGCGGCGCCATCGGGATCTCCGCTTCGTCGACCGATCTTCCGGCGGTCGCTCGCTTCTCCAGCTCGCGACACTTGTCCGCGGACCGCTTGTACCTGAATAAGGAGGAGGAGTTAGGTTTCACGCTCATCGTATAAGACAGTGCGCAGTATCCGGACGATTCTGCGAGTATGAACCACTTCAAAACTAAAAAAATACACATAAATTGACCACTCCTTAGGTGAGTACCAGATTAATTTCGATTTCTTCGATGTATTGATTTAATTTTGAAAAAAACGACAACACCATACGATCACCCAATTCTATATACACTCGAAGTTTCTCTCATGTTTCACACTAGACGTAAAGCATCAACAGTATGTCCTGTTTCAATTGTGTAAACGGTTGAAAAAAACTCTTTTCCTATCGCCTCACATTCGCCAACCACAAATGTTCGTTTCTGACCCAGATCCCTTCCGTTTCACGCTCATCATAAGATCGCTTCAGCCAATGTGAGGTAATGAGCTGAAGGCCGCTTCGAAAACAAAAAAAAACAAATGGAGCACTGTAATGAGTCACACACCCAACCCACACCATTCAATAAGCACTCCCTGACTACCTACCGTACCCCTACCGTACGTAACCCCCAACACTACGTAACCCTCATCTATCGTACCCCTTCGGGCTACCGTGCTAATATCGTACCCCTCCATACTACCGTTCTCCTACTACCTACCCTAATTCACTACCGTATCCCCTCCATACCGTATCCTATTCTCTACCGTATCCTCTCCTCCCTACCGTACTCCTACCGTACCTGTTCGCCTTCAGCTCGTTCGTCTCCTCCGCCGCCATCTTCGCGTAGTGTGCGCCCAGTCGTCGCAGGTAGCCTTCCTGGGAAATGGAGTACGGTAATTACTGTAATCTCTAATACCGTAACCTCACTGTCCATCTTTCTCACAAAATAGAATTCAATAGTGAATCTCCCCACGGCAATTCACGCTTCACCATCCCATCCTACGCATTGAAGCATTCGTATTTCAATAGATGTTTCTCAAGCTCTGCCACGTAAACAAATAACAGTATTCTCGAACATCATCCCCTCCATCCCCTTCTACCCTTTTCTTCAGTCTACAATTTCAGACAATACTTTTTATGAATTCTACCCTTTCATAGTCCCGTTTCACCACCTCACTATAGCCATCTACGCGTTCGTCTTGCATTCGATTGTCTCCTCTATTCAGTGATTATTCAGTATTCAGTGATTATTCAGTATTCAGTAATAGTATTCACAATTAGCAAACAACTCCTTACCTGTCCCTCGTCCTGCTGTGCCGCGGCAGGCGCGGCCGCGGATGCGCCTCGGGGCGGCAGGGCGGGCGGCGCGTGGGCCGGGGGCGGAGCCGCGGGCGCGGAGCGCGCCGGCACCGGCGGCGGCCGTTCCGCATCCTCCGCTGCCTCCTCTCCGATCAGCGCGGCCAGCTCGTCCTCCAGTCCCTCCTCCAGCTGCGCGTCATCGTCGTCGTCCGCGCCGAGCGGCGCGTCGGCGCGCAGCGCGCGCTCGAGGTCCGCGGCGCCCAGCTGGCGCGCGGGAGGCGGCGGAGGCGGCGCCGCGTGCGCGGGAGGCGCAGGGCGACGCGTGGTGGGCGCGGGAGGGGCGGCGGGGCGCCGCGTGGGCGCGGCAACCGCTCCGCCTCCGCCAGCGAGCGCCTCCAGCTCCGCGAGCAGCTCGGCGTCGTTCTCGAGGTCGCCGCCGTACACGGAATCCTCCATGTGCGAGAAGTCCATCGTGAGCGGACGAACTCTGAGAGATCAAAGGTTAAAGATCAAAGATCAAAGCCCAAAGGAAAGATCAGATAGCTCGAGGGTCGCAAACCCTTCCTGCACTCACAATAACAATTTAAAAAAATAACACAATCATTTATCAACCAAACAGAACAATCAACAAGAGGCAAGCGGATACATTATGAACTGATTAACAATCAAAATACTCCTAACATATCAAATCAATCGATATCTACCGTACTCGCCTCACACGGGCAAATCAATCTATATCTACTGTACTTCATCCACGAGGGAATCAATAGATATCTACCGTACTCCCTCCTCACAGGGGCATCAGTTTGGCGCGCTTCTTGGGTCCCGCAGCGCCGTCCTCCTCCTCTACCGTAACCACGCGCAGGCCCAACTGCGCCAGCAGCCCGTCCCGATCGATAATGCCCGTTGGCGCCTGAATGTGCAAGGGATTACGGTAAACAATCCCTCCAACTCGGAAAAATTTGTATGTCCCGGTTTCAAAAACTTCGACATTTCGGCCGCTCAATCTCATGTTTCAATAGATTTTCATAGTAATTGCAAGATCGAGATAATCAAAAAGGGCAACCTGTGCCCCTCACAATCAAATAAAACGTCTCAACCCTGCCCGCTCAATCCCGTGTTTCAAAGAATTTTCATAACGATCTAAATGTAAGGTTGAATGATTTAATGGTGCTGGAGTTTCAACTGCAAAAAAACAACAATTAATTACTTCTCATTGGAGCTTGCGTTTTCAATCAATTTCTACACCGTAATATTATCATTCAACAGTATCCAATCACCTCTACCGTACCCATCCACTCTACCGTAATCTCACCGAATCGATGGCCGCCAGGATCTCCTGGTTCTCGGGGCAGCCGAGGCAGAGGTACCGCAGTGCCGCGATCGACCACTGCGTCTGCAAGGGGTGGTGTGCTATCGAGGGCGACGTTTACTATTCGTCGGCTACTTGACACCGTACATAAATCCATCCACCACTAACCTCACTGGAGCCTACTGGAATAGAGCCTCTTCACTAATCGTCAGATACATTATCCTTAAACAAAACTCAACAGCCGCCCACATCGACGGCGATGTCTCCCAATCGTCGCCTACACCACACCACACTCACCACGAAGGCGTCGTCGTGGTCGCGTCGTCGGGCGGCCGCCAGACACAGGACGACGGCACCGCCGGCGCCCGCTCGTAGCCGAGACGACGCGCACTCGGCGGAGAGATTGCCTGAGAAGGAGTGCGGTATGTGGAGAAGAGTACAGTAATGACAGTAGAATTCAAGCTTTATAAAAAAAAGGTAAAGGTGTATTACAGTCGTAAGAAAACGCTACAGGGAAGACCAACTACCTTAAAAAGTGCAGCTACATTTTTGTGTTTCAATAACTTTTCTAATAGTTTGTGCAAAGATAGACTCCAATTGTTTGTGGGAATTCCGTTCAAATTATAATATATAACTCGCGGCAGAATGCGGTATCCGCTCTAGTTCAATTTGTACGTAATTTTGTAGGAATAATTCGAGCATGCTCTCAAACTCCTCAAATCGAATCGAATACAAATCGAATCGAATCGAACAAAAATCTATTTTTGTTTCACTTTCCACGAGAGGTTAGTCTCAGTTTCAGCCATGCTACACATCCTGGAGTTTCTGCGTCGACCAATGCGTCGTCCGTTTGTCCTCTAACCAACAATTAACAAATAAACAAAAGTATCCACGTATATTCCCTAACCTACCGAACCCCTCCCCAGCCATTACCATCACCACTATCTCGCAGTTCCTCGCAATATGCTGTAGCTTACCGTATCTACCGCACCCCTATCGTACTCACCAATGGCCCTCACAGCCGCGCACTTCATCGCTCCGATCCGCTCCTTGGCCCTCTGTCTGCTCGCATCCTCACAGAAGGCCGCGGCCATGCGGGACAGCGAGGGAGAGGCGCGCACGCGGGGACTGAGAATGGGCATTAATTAATTATATTTGTGTACCCATGAAACATGAGAACTATTGATAAGATAATTTTACTTTTAAAGTCAAATCGCCTCTGCTTAATTAAATAATGGCTATCCTATGAGCTATGAAAACCCCGAGAAACATAGATGAATGAGGATGCTATGCCAGCCAAACAAAATTAAACAAAGATTCGCGGTAATTAAAATTCACCTGCTTCACTTACGCAAATGTAAATTAAATATCTTTTCCAGCCCGCCATTCTCAGATTCTTCACCCAACTATACCTCATCCTCGCATCTCCAATCCACCTGGTTTTCCATTCTTACTACCGGAATATTCCAATTTATTTTCTCATTCATTCCAGCTCTAATCGCTCCCACATACCGAATCTATCAAAACACAAGTGCATTCAATTCACAATCCCTCTCCACCCCCCCCCCCCCCTGCTACCGTACCTCTCAAACGCAGGCGCCCTCGGCGGTCGGTCCTCCAGCCTCCTCTCCTCCTCCTTCTCGCCCGTATCCTCCTCTGCCCTCTGCAGGCTGCCCTCGGCGTGCAGTGTCTGAGCGAGATTAGATCAGAAATCAAAGATCAGGGATCAAAGTTAAGAGAATATTGTTATTTTTTTAAAGGGAGCGTTCTACCAATCAATGTTGGTCATGCTGACCGGATATCATTACTTTGCGAAGCAGCGATTTTACAGGTACTGGAAAAAAATTTCTGATCGATCAGCCCCTCCCTCATTAGATTTCACCTTGCGATCAGAGATCGAAGATAATCATCATTAGTTTGTAACTCGGAATAAACGCGATATCAATATTGGTTACGTTGAGCGAATATCATTCCTATCCGCAACACCAATTCACCGCTTACCCAATGTCAACATACTTTCATTTCGATACAAGTAACAGCGGCGCTTACTATGACGGCACATCTATGTCAATGACAAAGACCAAAGATCAAAGAACAATGTCTAGAGTCTAAACACGAAAGATCAAAGAACAAAGTATAGAGTCTAAACACGAAAGATCAAAGACCACCCACCACATCGAGCATCTCCACGATGCACTCCACCAGCGGCTCGTTGCCCTCTCGCTGCAGCACGTCGCCGAAGAGGTCACGACGCGTCGCCAGACTGGCTGCAGTTTACAAAATTTAAAGAGACCAGCCGCTTTTTGGCAGCTTTCATTACCCAAAAGAAGCGCTAGAGCTTTGAATGCCGGTAATACATTGTTCTTCAACATAATTTACACAAAACAGCATAACCTGCTTTTGAAAGTAAGGAAGGAAATTCATCATGAGCTCTAGAGTTGCGCGTCTAACGTATTAGTTGCCGCTCACAATATTTCCAGTAAGAGCACAACGAATTTTTTATTACAATTTATAATGCCGAACTCCCGCGCCAATCATTACAGCACATTCGTGCTTCATTCAATTCTTATCTGTGCTAGCAGAGAGGAGGATACAATGGGACGAGGAGAGCGCTAGGCAAAAAATAAAACAATAAAAACAGTAAGACGCATTTTCGATGCCAACGCATGTTGTATCGCACAGTCCCCATTTTCAGAAAAAATATGCAAAAGTTCACTATATCCACCCCATTCCTAATCTCTCAGCCTACAATCATCCTACCGTACTCACCGATGCACCCGAGCAGGAGCGACAGCTGATTCTGGTACTCGGGCAAAGCCTAACGAACATTTTCTATATTGCGACATGCTCGCTAGTGTTTCATACAAACCCCATATTTCTGATCTGATTGTGAGAGAAAGTGTGTTGATACACAAATTTTGCCATCAATTTGCCATCAACAAAACTCCACATCTATGAAGGCAAATACGCCAATCGATCAATCTACCGTACCCGTCCATCCCTACCGTACTCACCAATACATCCCAGCAGGAGCGGCAGCTGATTCGGGTACTCGGGCAGGAAGCGGGTGGAGGAGGAAGAGGTCGTCGTTGAGGGCCCTGAATACGGTAGCATTTACAATCTCATTTTTATTAAAATAACATTCACTTCAGGAAACTCCTTAACACAAAGAGCCTTTCGCTAGTTGCCCTTGAGGATTTAAAACACAAAAATTTAATTAATTAATACTCACCCTCCCTAGCCTCGTCCGTGTAGTCGAAGTGCGCCCGCCGCACAATGTCCAGCAGCATCTGCGCGTTGTTCGCGTGCATCTGCAAATAATATTTTTGAATTTAATTTATTACGAAATTAAACTCAATTCGCCCAGCTCACTCCCGCTTCATGAGATTGCTATTTACCCGCTTTCACATTGTGCTTCAATGATATCCGTGCCAGTAGAAAAAAAAGCAATCCCCGAATCCGCCCGAGTATTTACACTCACCCAGCGCATTCCTGCCTCACGTGTCTGCCATAATTTCCATCCTTCTAACGATTCGATATTACGAAGAATTTTTCCATTTAAATGAAAATGAAGTAGATCCACGTTTCACCTCTCGATTGTAAGCGCGTTCGACAAGCGAGGTCAATCGCAATACAAGCCCGTATCTCAAAAATAAGACAGCAAGACCCCACATTTATCCAGATCTGCACATTAAAATAAAACCATTCGCTCACCCTGAATTCTCCCTCGGCCCTCGCTCCCATCACCATTCCATCGCACAGCGCCTCTGTTATGTGCAGCAGATTGGTGAACGCGGACGACGGCAGTTCTGGAATATCAATCATTTGTCTATCTAAAATGGCCCTTTACTTTCTGGAACCAGCCCGATATTGACATTTCGAAAAGGAAGAACGAAAAATTATACATGTAATTTAGGAAGAATTTTGCGAGTGAAATAATAGGCGGAACGAGGCGGAACGATGTTTTAGTATTATCGTATATTCATAATTGCTGCGCCATTTCCATACTCAAAGTGTGGCTGGTACACAACATAATATACTATTTCTGAATAATTCCCACAGTACCTTACCGTGCCTCCTGCTGCCTTTCCCACCCTCTACTCATTTCCTCATTCGCTAGATCAATCGTTAAATCTCGACTACCGCATCCTACCGTACCTCCGAATGCGTTGGCGAGGAAGGCGCCGTCCACTTCCAGTAGGCGCGCCACGAGCGCCGACAGCCACGAGCGAGTGCCGTCGTCCTGTATATCGATAATCGATAACCAATATACGAAGAATGTTCTCGTCTCTTCATTGCGCCTTATCTCTCGCCTGTCAGAGAAACGAGAGAGCATTGCGAAATGAGAGAGAGAGACAGACTATCCATCCAAAATACCGTATTCTACTGCCTACCGTATCCTATTGATGGAGACCAATAATTACTTTTATAAGGCCGTGTATATTCTGAAGACTGGAGGTGAATCATCTCTAGCTGATATCGTGTGATACTGAAGCACAGATCAACCTGGGTGTAATTTGAACGATGCAGTTTCGCATAGTTCAAGATAGACTACTGATGGTACAGTAACTCATGACTAATTAATTCGACAATCTTCGATCAAAATGATCTGATGTAAAGAGGCGCTTTCGAAATATCATATTTTATTTTTTAAAGAAGAAATTTCTGCTACCAATTGTTAGATCGTCATCGCTAGCTAACAAAATGCTACACTGAAGCACAGGTAAATCTGGTTGTATTGGAACACGATTCTACACGCAATTGTGCTCCTTGTACACGCTATTAATCCCCTTTTGAAGCGCAAGTAGCAGTCATGATCTCCTTGGCGGTAGGCAAAAATAACAAGTTCGTACCATCGGCTGTTTCACGCTTCAACGTCACTATGCCACAGTGATGACATGTGCACCATCAATGAGAATTTCCCTCCCTTTTCTAAGAATATCACCTCTCTAGTACCTACAGAAACAAGTATTTAATAAATGTAAAAAAATAATTTAAAATAACTCACCTGCACGCTCATCCACAGATAACCCACCTTCCCCTGCCTTTTCATACGCGAACTGCCCCTAACCCCCTTTATTTGAGTCGCCCGACTCGCCACAAACCCCATGGTCACAGCGCTTTTCCAATTCACCAAACTTATATTTTATTATTAATACAAATAATTCAACTTCCCACCTCCACACTCATCCACAGGTGCCCGACCGTCGCCACGATCGTGTCCAGGTTCGGGTCGAGGGCCGCGGCTGCAAGGTATTTAATTATAAATATTATTAAAATAAAAAAAAAACAACAAGTTTCCCAGCAGCAATGGTCAGGAGAGCTGTGCAAATTTACAACCAAACCTTTCTAGGTTTCACTGATGCCATGTAACTATCGCCATAGATCACAATTTTGGTCTGATAAATCGGTGCTTTTCCAAAAAATTTACTTCCTCACTTCAATTACTAAACTCTACTTACTTCTCGCCAGCTCTCCCACAGCCATTGTCAGAAGGGCGGCGCACTCGGGCACGTGTCGACTTCCCATCAGCAGGTCTCGAATGGAGGGAAGCACGGAGACGGGAAGGGCGCCCGCGTGTCTGCAATGGAAGAGATCAAAGATCAGAGGTGATTGATCTTTGATCTTTATTAGCACCTCAAAAAAGGGAATCGAAATCTGAGATGGTATGCAAACATTCTTGTCAGATAGGTATTTGTTTTAAAATGCGCTTAGGTAAGCAATCATTCCCAAACTCTGAATCCAGTACTCCCATCGTGAAACCCCTACTCATCTGGCATTTTTAATCACCTATGTTAGGCTCAAAAGAGGAATCTTAATCAGCGATGCATTTAATTCATTCTACTCAAATATGAACTTATTCCCAAAAAAAAGATGGTAACACTATTGTTGTCGCCCACATTCAACCTGATACCCGCATCGTGAAACCTACACTCACATGAGTTTTTCATCGCTAGCAGACTCCACATTGACTGTATCCTAGGCTACAAAGCACTACCGATAAATAACCCCTACCGTAATCGTCATAAGCTACCGTACCTCTCGGATCGCTGGCCGACGTTTGCGAGTAGTCGGAGGGCGAATCGGCCGCGCTCCGCGTCCGCGCCCTCTGCGGCTACCGTAATCAGCGCGCACTGCAGCGACGCGTACGCCTGATATTGATTGGTGTTGATTGGTATCGATTGAGAAACGGACTACAGTATCCTGTGTGGCTTTTCAACCGCGGTGCTTCTTCGTTTTCGTGAAATAACTAAATCATCATGGTGCACTCATGTTTCAGCTTTTCTAGATAGACCAAGACTTGTGACTCATTGATCGTAGCACATCCTTCATTGAAAAAAACTAAATATAGCCAAATCTCGATCACCTAGCCCGTATCCCCACCCCTCCTAGTTTCAGCTTTTCTAGATAACGACCACGATTTGCTGCATATTGATAGTCCCAAGCAACGGGTGATAAACAACTGAATAAAGTACCTTTTCGATCCCCAACCAGTCCTCCTACCACACCTACACGTGCACTTTGCCAATCTTCGCCGTAGTGAGTACAGACTACAGTGACTCAAAACTCTTTTGCTTGCTTTATTCGAGAAAAATATAAATCAAATAAACGACTATCACTACTATCACGCCGCATTCTAGTTTCAGCCTTGCTAGAGAAACACAATAACTTGTACTTGGTGGTATGTCGTAGCTGGACTTGATGATGGCTAAAAAACAAACAAAATAAATCACTTATCTTTCCCAAACCCTGTACATGCACCTCCCCTGTTCCAGTTTCACCATTGCTAGATAAATGACCAAAATTGTGGCACATTGATCGTCGCATAAAAAAATAAAAGATAAAAAAAACTAAATATAGCCAAATCTCGATCAGCCGACCCTCTCCCCCTACCGTACCTCCTCGTCCAGTTTGTCAATCGTCGCCGTCGTGCGCTCGTTCATGCCGACGTACGTGGCGAGTCGGCGCAGCTCCAGCGTGTCCACGCCTGAATTTGGCAATATGACAAGTCATCCGGTGATGACAAATCGACATCAGCCTCTTCTCTTCTGGGAATATCTCTGTTTCTATTTTTTTTGCACAGGCAACGACAGCTTTAAATGTGGAAGGAGTATGGAATGAGGGAATGCTATACGAGAAAAGGCTGCCCCCACATCTCTTGTATGCCAGATAACACACACTCTCCAAACAAATAATCTTGATTTATTTTGTGGCAAAAACCTTGATCTCAGAAGCATTATTTTCCCCGACTCATTCAAACGGATATGCGAATAATGAAGCACCAATTCAACAGGCCAGTTGACTTGCCATCATGAAACACAAAGGGCAAACCTTCCAGTTTTCCATCGACAAGCCTGCTAAATCCTTCGTCGAAATCGTAACTTTCCATCTACAACAAAATCCTCCTTCCCCAATTCTGAATGGTCTCATGTATCCCAGCGATTTTCTACGCTTCTTTCCACAGCCAAGTCGTATTTTGAAAACTTTATTCAAGCATACATTTAGCATTAAACCACAAAATAACACAAATTACGAATACAACATTTGAGCGAGTAATACAGAGGAAATCGATGGGAATGAAGGAAGCAAGCTCGTGTCGTTTCGTCATTTAGTCAGTAAGCTAAATTTCGCTCGAGATCTACGATGGATTACGGTACTTCACGCACACACACACAAATTAAGAAAAGGCGGAATACCGTGGGTACTGTATTTACACGACGTTTGGGTCACACGGGGACGTTGTATGAGAAAGGCTCATGTCAGGGAAAGGAACAATGGGCAAGACTAGCAAACTATCGAACAAAATAATGCGAAGAACGGTCAAGAGTAAAGCAATTCTAGGAAAAAAGTCAGCCGTCGATACTTGCTGACTACGGTATCGCCCGTTCGTAGTACTGTATCGCGTCGGCGATCGATTCCTTCGTCGTGAGTACGGTATGCAGCGGGCAGATGCACTTGGGACGATCGATCTCGGACTGCAATATTGCATTTCGTCATCACTACGCAATGACCTTATCATCACAGATTCAAGAGCAAAAGCACAATTGTCTTACCTTGTAACAAATTGAATATATGTTTCACCATAGGAACATAATTAGTGAAATTGTAAATTACCTAATATATCACATCTCAACGATCAATATCGAAATACATTCAACATCATTGTTTCACACTCGCACCATGACCATTAAGATTCCATATTAACCAATGAGATAATGATTAATGCGAAAAAATAAAAACAAATCAATAATATTAGACTACCGTATCCCCCATCTACCGTACCTTGAGGAACTGGACGATGTGCCACGGGGAGAAGTGCTGCTGCAGGTCACGGAGCGCCTGCGAGGGAGGAATAGATCAATAATCAGAAAAAAATTGTACACGATTTCATCATTACACTCGTGTTTCACCAGTTAGATAGGGGCGGAATATTCGGATTCCACTGATGTCATTCACTTCTCTATTCTCTTCCTTCGATTGTAAAATACTTTACTATATTGTTCTTCTCTATCAGACATTACCCCTACTATGTCCTAAGACTATCAGATTCAATACTACCGTATAACCGCCGTTCCGTACCGGCGGTACCGCACTCTAAGCACATTCAATCAATACTACCGTACCTCCTCACTCGTCCTCGTCAGTCCGATCAGGGCTGCGAGCATGATGTGTCGATTGGGCGGCTGGATGAGATGGGCGATGGGCAGAGTGGCCAGACGACGAGGCGCCTCCAGCAGGCACAACACCGACTGGAACAGGCATTTAAATTTATCCATTAGACATCCATTTCATTAGCTCCATAAATCCATTAGAAGACAGAGCACCGACTGCCGACTGGAACAGACAGTTTACTCTCCCGTACTCCTCCTTGCCCCGTGCAGTCCCCTATCCTCGGCAGCAGATCGATTTCTAATGCAACGAACTTGGCGTTTCGCGCCGACTACAACGTCCCCACGGCGACTGAACGATTGATTTCTCTTGCTTTCTTATTCCGGAAAAAAAACATTCCCCTGAACAAAATATTTCTACTGCACTATAAATTCTACCTGCCGCATTCCGCAATCATACCCCTCTACCGACTCCTCTTCCTAGTATAAAATGACCACTCCCACTGGTGGGCTATCATCCAAGAGAAGGCAGGGGGCGCATAGTCAGCAATTTGCGCTTTCCTCCACCCTAACACTCTCCCCTGAACAAATTGGAATTATCTTCTAGCGCATTCTACATACTACAAGTCTCCCAACAATGTCCCGTTGCTGATACATCCGATGGATACTCCATACTCGCCCCCCCCCCATGCTGAACCCATCTGCTGCATCAGTCTACAATCTCATCTGGCGGCTTTTGCGCTTTGCATATACTACAAGTCTCCCAATATGTTCTCATTGCTGATCTTGTCTCACAATCCTCGAGCTAGCCAATTCTCCGTTTCACACAGACTACAGGTCCCTACGTCTACGCCCCATTGTTGATTTGTCGCCCTTTTTCCACCATAAATAATCATCTCGTACTTGCACTCCCCCCAGCCCATCCGCTGGAGCAGCCTATAATCTCATCTCCCCAATTTCGCGCTTCACTGTGCCTACACCTCTCTCTGTAGGACACCGTTGCTGATCATGTGTTGAATTCATCTTATATTACCGAAAATCGCTTGAAGTTACACTAGCCATTGCTTCTCTATTAGATTAGAATCTCTAACTGGCGTGAGCTAGAGAGACTGGTCACTGGCCCATCCGCGCCAACAGCCCGATTTCTAATCTTGCTAATTTTGCGTTTCATCTAGTCTACAACTTTCCGTGCGATGTTCTCTCATTGATCATATCTTTCTGCTTATTGACTTATAGTACCGCAATCTGCTCACATTTGCACCTGCCATTGCTTCCCTATCTGACCCTCACCTGCACTCCCTCTCCTCCCGCCACTCCCAACCGCTGCAGCAGCTCGAACACGACCGGCTGCATCGTCGTCATCAGCGGGCCTCCTGCGGCTGCAGCAGCTGCTGCTGCACCGCCGACCCGGCCTGGAAGAGAGAATATTCAAATCATGATTATATTCAAGAAGACTCACTGCTCGAGCTAGCCGCCGTTTTGTTATTATATTTTCTTTGACAGTGGCACTTTCTGCAGCATTGCACGAACACTCGCTCAATCAGATACATAGTCTGAGTGAACCATCAAATATCACGGTGTACTAGACTAAGACGCGTAAGTAGCTGCAACGTCCGATAGGCTCAAGTTTAAAACCAATATTTTATATTTCTCGGACAGCACTGCACTGACATTGCAAGATGTGGATCCATTGAGATACATAGCCTGCGTGAAACACAAATTATCTACTATGTTTTTCGCTCGAAACTTCAGAGTTTCAAGTTTCGCGGAATCTACAATACTGCGGTAAACTCGTTCAAGATATTAATATTGATCACTATTCGCTTAGAATAGTTAATATTCTCGTAGTACTACCGTACCCCTCTCACCGCCGGCTACCGTATCCCACTCACCTCCGGCTACCGTAACCCACTTGAGGGCCCTCCTCTCTCCTCCGATCGCGTCCACTCGTCGCAGGAGCACCGTCGCCAAGCGAAGGCAGCGAGAGGCGGGGGTGATAATGCGCTGGAAAGAATATGCCACAATTGAGCCACCCGAAACACTTGCGCTTCACCGCTAGCTCAATAGTATTGCCATCGTAGCCTGGTCAATGTTTCTCCTTCTAGCTAATTAGTTACACTTAAAAAGCACCACTGAGAATCTAGCGAATCTCTGGTATCAATGCCCCCTAAACATTCCCCCAATACGCAATCCGCTGATATAACTGCCCTTCGTTCAAAGAAATAGTCACAATTGAGTCACCCGAAATACTTGCGCTTCAACCCTCACTGAATAGTCTTGCCATTGTGCCCTGGCCAATGAATTTAAAAAAAACCAATTAGATTCGAAATAAACACATATTTTTTCAAAGAAGCACATCTAAGAATCTCTGGTTTGTCGTCTCATAAATAATTTCCCGAATACAAAACCTGCTGATATGATAGCCATTATTTCAAAGAAATAATCGCGATTGATTCACGCGAAACACTTTTGCTTCACCCCCACTCAATAGCCTAGCGAGCCAGATCAGGCCAATTATCCTGCGTTGTTACTCTATCAATAATTAGCCAAAAAGCACAGCTCACAATCTTGCGAATCTCTGGCTTCACAGTCTCCTAAATAATATCACGAAATCGTATTTTTCTGATCTGGCCCTTATTGATTCTAAAATTATAACTTATTCTCAACTGTTAATAGTCCACAGAACGGCATTGAATAGTTACAAACACCTTCCAAACCTTTCCAACCTACAAGACCCAAATCCCCTCACTCACCGTGAACGCCGGCTCCCTGCCCCTCGCCAGGCAGCGCAGCACGCACCACGCCGCCTCCTCGATCTCCTTCAATTGAATAATTAAATATAAAATAAATAAATAAATATTTTTAGAAAAATGTAAAATATACATAGACATTTTCCTTTTCCATGACCAGCTCGATCTTTGTTTCGCACATACTTCATAACGAATCGGGAAAGCATGTTTGTGATAAGTGAACGATTTCGTTGTTTCGAAAAGATTCAACGCTGACTTCATGTTTCAGTGATCCTATATATGACCTATTTAGTAATCGTATTCGATTCGCTCTCGGGCTCCTAAATAAAACAGCATCTGTTCAATTCCAGCTTCACTGATCAACAATCTAGGTGTGTGCACAATGCATTCAGCTTGCTGTTTTCAAAACCAATCAATACCCCTCCCCTACCGTACCCTGGCCTCCTTCTCCTCCCTCTCCTTCCCGCTCTCCCGTATCGATCGATCGCCCGTGGCCGCCCGCAGCACGGCGTCGAGTACGGTAGCCATCACGGCGTCCCTGAACAAACGGAGAGATTACGGTAATCGAAATACAGATATTGATGAACGATGTTATAATTTCAACCCAGTGACTATCCCGTTTCAGCCCACGTACATCTACGAATGGAATATGTATGATTTCGGTAAACTCAAGAGTTGAGGAAATATATTAGAGTCGAATGCTTCCTCCAAGGAAATGTTCATGAAAACCACTTTGCAATTCGACATCAAAGCTCGCGCTTCAGCTATATGACTTCATTACCTAGACACACAGAATTCAATGGATCTTTGAATTTCTACTCCAAAAAACAACTACTGGCACTCTTTCTCGCCCATCCCATATTCCATCGACGAAAGATCAACGATCAAAGATCGAATCAACTCCCCCCCCCCACCCTCCCCTGCTTACCACCCTCCTCCGCTCGTCTCATTTGAATTCTCCTCAGCAAACCCTAGTCCAACCTTGCTTTCAAAGACCACTCCTACTCACCCTCCTCCTCCTCCATCCTTGGCATACTCTTCGACGAAGCCGGCGGCCGCCTCGCCCGCCTTCTTTCTCGCGCCGTTCCGCTTGCCGAACAAAGTCACCTGCAGAGATCAGAGATCAGTCTTGAGGAGATTAAAGATCAAAGATCAGATTTCAGGTGAATAATTCGATCACAGAAGAGTTAGATTGCAGGGCATAAAGAAGTTAAAGAAAAGCATTGCAAAAGCATTCTCATCCGGCGATTCCATGCTTCACGAGCAGTCTAATACCAGCCAGCTCTCCAAATTCTAATGATTGCACTAGAACTGTAGATATCCAAAACTTTTAAAAAAATATGCTGATTCCTAGAAGGTTACTTCGTGCCGCACGAGTTGCACAACTTTTGCTCCACATTCTATTTTCAATGGGACTCCGGTTCCCGCTTCTAAAAAATTAATAAAAGCCCAAAGATCAGCAACTCACCTCTCGGATCTCATCATCGCCCATGACGCGCGCGTCCGCCGCCAGCAGGATCTCGCGCCAGAGGTCGACTGACGGACTGAGCAAAGATCAAAGATTAACACGATGTACCATACCCCGCATGCTCGCTACGATAATCTCCTTCTGGTAACTACCGTTCCTCCTGCACTAATGCGCCACTTCGTCTGCTCACATTGTACTCAACCTCATTACCGTACCCTACCGTACCTCCCCCCCCCTCTCTCACCCATGTCCTCCATCCGCTCTCGCACATTATCGTTTACCTACCGTACCCCAACCCCACTTACAGTTACCTACCGTACTCAATTACATCCTACCGTATCCTACCGTAGCCCCACTCACCCATGTCCTCCTCCCACAGCTCTCGCGAGCGCCTCCGCACTCTCCTTCGCTCTCGCCGCCTCGCCCCGCTTCGTCTTGCGCCGCTTGCCCTTCGCCGACGCTGCAAGTAATTAATTAATATATATATATTTTTATTTTGACACAAATATTTTATTTTGACACAAATATGTTCGTATCGCCCTTGTGTTGTTGACCAATTGGTATTGTTATTTTTTTAAACCTGAGTGAATACAGAATCACTACCACATCTAGGTCAGCCGACTTTATTAGTAGTCAGTGGATCCACAAACTCGAGGGCCGAATTAGCGCATCACCTCAGAAATGCAAATCGAGTAGGTTTGCTGTTGTGGTTTTCGCTTGCCCGGACAGAACTTACTGCCTACATGTGATTCCATGCCACTATGAGTCACTATTGAAACACGAGCGCGCAGCATTGTTATCATCGTATATTTTACTGTTCTGGCAAGAATCGCTGTTACGTATATATAAGCCAACTTGAGCAACCAGTGCATCCTCGAACTCATGGGTAAAATTTACGCTACTTCACAAATATGCAAATCGAATTGTTTAGTAGTTAGCAGCTTGTTGGTTTTTGTGCTCAGAGAAAAGAACACTATTGTCTACACGCAATTCCACTCCACTATGTGACCCCATTGAAAAAAACGCACTTGTAGGGTTGCTCAATACTTCTACATGGCGCAATCAACATTGACCAACTAATACCATTTACTAATTACTTAATCAATCAATTAATCTCACCACTCTCCTTCCTCTCCGGATCCGGCCTCCTCATCGTCACTCGCATCGACGAGAACAGCGCCGCGATCTACAATTAATTAAATTCAACTAACATTTTTTTAATGTTTAAAAAAATCCCTCCGTGAGCTTGCAGTTTCAACACTGCAGTGTTGAATTTAACAGTATTTCGTGGGCCTAGTACACTCTCATGCGCTCAACCATCCCTCTCTAGTTTTTTTCTCTTTCATACCTAACTAATACATGAGTGCACATCGTCATCATCAATAGCCCACATCGATCTTGGAGGAATAGTCACTCACCACAATCTAAATCTACATCCCCTAATTTCTCGTCCTAGAATTTCCTCGTTTCAACACCCCGTTAACTACGAATGCACTGCCATTCTACAATGAATCTGGCATATTCGGGTCACTATAGAAAATCACTCACCACTCGCTCTCTCCTCCTCCCAAATATACACCCCCCCCCTCTTCCTTCTTCCTCTTTTTTCCGAGTTTCATGCATGCACTAAACTTGAGCATTCTCACAAGTTCACAATCTCATTCTGCAAGGCAATAGGCAAATAACTCACCACTCGCTCTCTCCTGGTCCCTTCCTCCTCTCCGTTCTCCTCCTCCCTCGCATGCCCTCCCTCCAGCACGTGCGCCACAGCCTCCCACTCGGAACGGAGCTGCGAATGATTGTTATTATTGTTTAATTTATTTAAACTAAAATTCTGTGAAATAGATCCAGGTAGATTAGAGTTACTACAGCTTACCAAGAGGCCTCTGTAAACACCCACATCGATTTTTCTCTTCTCGCCAAATTCAATAAAAAACAACATCCGGTTCGAGCGAATCGTTGTTTCGCAATTCCCCGTCAGATCACTGCTTCAGTATTTGCGCTACAATGCCCTGGTGCCCCTAATTCAATACGAGTCGCACAGATCAGCTAAAAAAGAAAGCTGACTAAATTGTTCACAATTTCCTCTAGGAACTCTCACGTATTCCATGAAACTTCTACAAAATGAGAAACCACGATTTCCATCGTGCTTCAGTTTGAAATGGAACCATAACAGTCCCACAGTACTCTTATCCCATACCGAACCTCCGGCTCTATCCGAGACTCCTCGGATCGATATTTAGCCATCCTACCGTACCGCTCTCCCCTACCGTAACTCCATCTCTACATGACTCTCCCCGGATCGATAATTAGTTCACAGTAATCCTACCGTACCTCCATCTCGCACCGTCCGCATCGATAGGCCCTCGTGCCGTCGTCCTCGGTCAGTGTCGACGCGCCCATCGTCCAGTTGTCGATCGCCTGCAAGTGGGGGATACCGTAACCTGCTTGAATCGTAACCTGCTAATGTATGTGTGAAATAGAGCAATTTTCGATTGAAACAACAGTCTCTAAAAAAACTTTCAAGAGATATACTAAACAAAAGTATAGTATGCCGGGAGAATCAAATTTCCGCACCACCCGCTGAATCCATGCCACCATCTCTAGATGAGTATTCCACCTACTAACTAGAAGCAATGCTTTCTTCTTTTACTGTCACAATCATCAAGCCAACTATCGTGCTACCGGATACTACCTCCACACAGTTTTATCGAAGATTGCACATACAGTACCCTCATTCCAGTTGTTCGAGACCAGAGCGCCCGTTGAATTCATGCAACTGCCTACATTTATACTTCAACCAGGACCTCCCATCTATCGGCTATAAACAATTCTACTGAACCAATCAGGCGAAAATACACAATATTCGATAACGTATCCTCCTACCATACCCCTCCACTCACTCACCTCCTTCCAGTCATACTCCACCTCCACTCGCTCTTCCTCCTTCTTGACTTCTTCCTCTGCCTTCCTGACCTCTTCCTTCCTCGTCTCCGCTACCTTCTCCTCCTTCTGAAAGGCAAAAGTAAGTTATTATTAGGCTGGTAGCCAGTTGATTTCGCGTATCGAAGCTATCTCAACGCATGCGATTCTGTCTATGCAGTAATAGACCTCTGATGCCTACTACATTTATACGAAATATGTTGCTCAAAGCACTTCAAGCATCACTGCCATCTAGAAATGTCAATTGAATATCCAATTCCGATCGTCGGCCTCTCATTCACCTCCACCAAGGCGCCCCGTTGAATTAATGCCACTACCTCTGCATCTATACTTCAACCAGGAACCAGAGAACAATAATGGTCACAATGGGCGTCTAGTAATTGCAAATATTATTCAATGCACTACATGAGGAGAACATTTGAGTTATTAGAATGGTATTGGCCAATATATTGACTTTTTATGCTAGGCTCTTGAAAGGGAGATTTTTCCGTTTCCCAAGAAGTAATTTTCCAATGTACTTTCGTAGTTTAGTCACGTTAATTAACCCCAATCGATCCGTTAACTAGACATTCCACCTCTTTCCGCTTCTCCAATACTATACAAACAATACCCTTTCAAGCTCATTTTCCGAATAGGGCATTTAATCTCCATTTTCGAGGTGATAAATTCAATGGATTAATTATTCCCCACCTCCTTCCGCTTCTCCTTGCTGCTCTTCCTCCTCTTCTCCCTCCGCTCCTCCCTCACTTCTACCACATCGTTCTCCTTCTCTTCCTCTTTCTTCACCTCTTCCATCTTCCCTTCCTTTGCCTCGTTCGTCTCTTTCGTCTCTTCTTCCTTCACCTCAATCACCTCTCCCACCTCCGTCTGCGCAATGAGCGCCTTGTCGAGGTCCTGAATCATGTGGTCAGTATTATGATTATTAATGCATCAAAAATAATACAAATATGTTTTTATTTAACGTGCAGATACCAGTCGTGTTATCGACAGCAACTACAATCCCCACACATATCCGGATCCGTTGGCACACCACAGTGACTGCTACGAAAATTCGCCTCTTCTTTTATTTCCGTGAACTTTAACTATTTCCCCAACCAGCCCCCCCCCCACCTCTTCTCAATCCCGCCTCTCCTAGATCGCACCACCCTCACCTCCTCCTCGATCCTCATCACGGAAGGCGTCTCCACTCGCTGCTCCTCCTCTTCCTCCGCGTGCGCCTCGTCGCACACGGACCGCGCCGAGCACTCGGAACGCTGAAAAATAGTTTATTTTTCCAAAATTTGCATTGAACTTTGTAGATATCGATAGCGATTCTTCATGTGTTCCCTATTTTCTCTAACAGCTCGTAATCTGTATTGATTAATGCACAGCACAAAACTGTGCCGGTGGATTAAGGTACCACGGTGAAGACAAGATGGCCGAAATCGCAGTGGCTGCATTGGAACCACATGTTCGTGCGACAAACAATTTCACAGTTATGCCCCAGTGAATAGAGGTTCCATAATGCTTTGAAGATTGCAGATTGCCATTCATCTTGATTACTCCATTGATCTTTTGAAAAATCGCAGCTCATTCAGCTACCATGTTTCATGTACCGCACCATTCAGTTATCGATCACATGCAGTATCTCTCACTTATCGATCCCCCTCAACCCACCGTATCATTCATTCTTCTCCTCTCCTCGACCGCCGCATCCTTCGCCGCCCTCTCCTCGTGCTTCTTCACGCGCTCCTGTGAATAATCGATAATTAATAATTAATAATCGATAATTAATAAATAATAATCAATAATCAATAACCTGATTAAAGATACAATAAATCAATAACTAGCTTCGGAATTACAAATGGTTGAAGCGGCTTTAAGAAGATGTAATTGACTTGTGAGCCCGGCCAAAACTAATAGCTACATCATGAAACAACAAAGTATCAATCGCCGCAAGCATGAAACACTACCTGCAACTATTTTCGTCACTTTATATTTCGAGCCATAACTACTATATATTGAAGCTACCATTCCTCAACAACTATGAGGATTCCTTGAAACATCGGTTTGCCTACTACACAAAATCAGCGTATTTTCTTGTCTCATCTAAGAGCAATCTTTCAATAATCAGCTACGGTATTGAAATTAGTTGTTGTTAATCAATCTCGCAGGAGCTTCATTAGTTTTCGAGCCTGTTCAAGACTAGTGGCTTTACCACGAAACTACAAATTGCCAACCGACTTTTAAAAACATGAAACACTACTCTCAACAATTTTCGTTATGTTTTATTAGGCCACATCACGACTGCACTCACTGAAACTAACTTCGCTCGACGACTATGAGAATACCATGAAACAGCGCCTTTCCTATCGCACAAAAAATCTATAAACGGCACAAACGCTTTCTCAAACCCGCCTCCCCTATCACTCACCTCCTTCATCTCCTGTCTCCTGCTCTCATTCCTCTGCTCCTTCTTCTGTTGGTCCATCCGCATGTTGCCCTTCTCCAGCGTGTGGATCAGCTGCGCCTCCATCACCTGCAAAATGTATTATAATTATTCGTATACGATTGACAGTTTTGATCCTAGGCATTTAGTGAAAATGGTGAAACCTGAAAGTTATTGTGTGTATTTTGTTGGAAACTCTCAGTATTTGCTAATTTATTATTAGATATCAACAGACATAGCTCATTTAATTACTGGAGATAAATTTTTCTAGTTATAGGGAACTCGTAAGGCGGCGAATTGCCTAGCATGTTTTTCGATCGTCAACAACATTTTCCACATAAAAAACAGTTGACCTACTGGCCTACTGGAAGTGATTGAATTGATTGAGTTATCCACCTCTACAGAGAAGACGGATCAGACAAGCCACTACGAATGACCTTATGTAAAACCAATGAAGCCTTATACAGCCTAGTTTCAAAAGTTTTTTTTCTTTAAAATATCCACAACTCAAAACTGGTTCAAAATCAGTTGAATCTTCGCGTTGTAGCATATTTTGGAAGCATTAAATTAATAAAATTATCAATAACTTAAATAAATAAAATAATAAAATAACTAATCCCCACCTTCATCTCGTCCTCTCTTGCCTTCCGCACGATCTCCTCCAGGTTCCGCTCGCGATTCGCGTTCGCCGTACGGAGTCTGGAGAGATCAATGATCAAAGATTAAAGATCAGAGTTCAAAAATCATAGGTCACACTCCGAAATATTATCCTCCAATAAACGGCATGCACCTGCTTTACGCAGTTGGAGAATATAATCATTAAAGGGGGAGGGGCACGAATCGAAATTGGTGGGTCCCACAACGAAGTGCCTGCACCCCAGCTGTACCTACAGTAATCAGCACTGGGCTTGACTCTGTCCTCTCCCTTAACTAGGCCGTCTAGACTCAACGAATATAATGGCACGTAGCCTGGTGGTTGTACTTTTGCCTCGCTATCCGGCACCCGCTGGTTCGGCTCCCGCCGTGTGCAAACCTCACTATTGCTGCTATTTTCGATTGTCAATCCAATGAAATCAATACGAGAATACAGTACCCCAAACCGTGCCTGCACAATCAATGAAACTTCAAAATTCCGTAGTGAGGTTCAGATGCATTTCTAGCACTTCGGATAAACTGATCTCTGATCGGGTAAAGCATCCCTATTACTCCACATGCTCAGCTTATGTGCGAAAATATTCGTGCCCCTCCCCCTTTAAAGACATCCTTCTAAATCAATCAGGAAGCCCCAACGATAACTGATCTAGTAATACACCCGCAGCACGGTTCCGCCTGGTCAGATTACAGCCTCTACATGGAGCAAAAAGCAAATACAACTCAGCCCATTTGTAAAAATAATTAATAAATAAGCTCCTCTACATTGACCTACACAACTTCGGCCCTTTTGTAAATACAATTAATTAAATCAGTTTACTTAATTAATCAGCTAAATAATTAATTAAAATAACGTCCGAACCTGTTCTCCATCAGCGCGCGCTTCCTCTCGATGAGCGCCGCGCGCTTCTCGCGCACCTCTTCCACCTGGAATAATAGTAATTACTTAATTAATTAATTAAACGATTAATTATTTCATAATTTGTAAAAAAATATCAGCAGTTGAACAGTTGCTTCTTCTTCATTGTAAAGCAATACAAACGCATCGAAAAATGATAGAATCGGTATAAGAAGCGGGAAAATAAGAATCAAACCACAGCTAGCCCGCTGAATTCCCTAGTTCGATAATTATCGTCCATTACTATCTTCGAAAAAAAAAGATCGCAGGCACTCCGTCGTTTCAGTTATCCGTCTAGTACGCAACAGTCCAACCAATAAGATTCTCCGAAGGGAAGGTGCTTCAAAATAACAAACCTAATCGAACCTAGAATTTTCTTTTCCAAGTCCGTTTCTCCAAGAACACGCGATGAGGGCAGCAGCCGTACCTCCGTTTCACCACTCCATTACATCACCAGCCATCCAAACTATTTAAAGTGAATGACAATTGATGTCGATATTCAAACACATACTATCCAGCCAGCCCCAACCTTCACCCGCCCCTCCTATCACACACCTTCTGCAGGAGTGCCTTCAGCCGAGCGGCCTCTATTTCTAATGTATAACAACAAAGAAATATAAGCCCGTCGTACTCATGTTTCATCACATCATCAAATTCCCCCATTATCCGAACTGCGCAATGTAAGTCTCAATCTTTTCTCAAACATATTATCCCGCACATACCACACCCCCCCTCCTCTCCTCCCAAACCCGTCCCTCCTAGCACGCACCTTTTGCAGGAGTGCCTTCAACCTCGCTGCCTTCTCCTCCTTCAGTCGCTCCCTCAACTCGTCCGCTCGCCGCTGCTTCTGCTCGTGTCGCCGGCACAGGTCCGCCTCCGACAGCTCCTCCCTGGAAAGAAATCGATAGCCCAGGGTCACCCCCTCGCTGCAGCGAAACGCTGTTTATGTTGCTAAAAATGCCCAAGATAGAATTTTTTTAAACATGTATGTACAAGCGATTGCTAGTACGAGGATGAAATCGCATTTGTCACCTCCATGAGGCACCAATCTCGTTGGTGATTTGGGCTATAACAAACAAAATTTCACGAACAAAAAATTCAGCATTTTGTGGGATTTTCCACTGCCCCTTTTCTGAAAGATGAAATTGACTTCATGTCGACCTACCGTAACCCTTCTATGCATAAATCATTACCACTACCGTACCATCCTCAATCACTTGACCTACCGTACTCCTCTCTAATCAATAACACTACCGTACCTCTTTCTCGACGGGGACATCATCCGCTCGTGACGCAGCGCCGCGTCGCCCGGCTCCCTGAAGGAAAGTAAAAAATGCAAAAGTAAAAAATAATCGATATTGCAGTCAAACTGCCGAATTTATATTCCAATGCGGTACCGTACTTCCCATCTACAGTGTCAACTACCCTACCGTACTCGCGCACTGTCTATCTCAGACTGGCTACCGTACCCTCCCTGACTACCGTATACCTCAGATTTGTGGTGGTTGCCGCGGCCAGATCCCGCTCCACCATCTCGCTCCAGTTCGCCGTCGCGAGGTCCGCGAGCAGCTCGTCTGAGAGAAAGAATCGATAAAATCAGTAATCAGTTATCGATTGATATTTTAATCAATACCAACCCATATTTTGGATGAATGCTCTCATATTTCTATTTTGAACGTTATACATCGGCGGACTATCAGTGAATTCCATCCCACCATGACCAAGTAGCTCCCGTGAAACCTACCACTTCAAGATTGCGAGCTCCGTGAGGAGCTCGTCTATGAAAAGGAAATCGATAGTAACACCAATTTTACGAGAGAATGCTATCAAACTTATCGTTTCCTATTTATACACCTCCCAACAGCTGGGAATCAGTGCACCCCTTCCCACCGTGCTCATAAAGCACTCGTGAAACCTATCTCTTCCCAGTCTCTTTCTAATGTGAGGGCGATCGTCACGCAGATTGAAACAACCCTCTCCCTCCGGGACATGAGCTACGCATGAAACCCGTCTGCCCCATGAATGTGCTTTGCCAATATTTTTAAAACCATACAGAAAGAAGGGCATATCAGAGCAACCAGTGTCCTCCACTAAATAAGCCCTACATGAAACCGAAGTGTTCCCAGCTCAAATTTCTAAAATTTTCACCCATTTCAACATTTCAAATAACTACTTTTCATTAGATTAATCAGTATCTGCTGCAGCAGGGGCGATGGCTGCTGCTGTTGCTTCAGATTCTTCGGGTCCGCATTTTCGTGCAGCATTTGCCTTGAATTTCGACAAAATGGGACGGAAATAGGCCAAAAAACACGATCACGGCGACAGAAAGGTCAACAGAAAGGAAGAGGAGATTTCGGAAAGATTCATTTCTAGGAACCAGGGACACAAACCAATCAACCAAGTCCACGGAAGCGAGAGTGATTCAGGTAGCGATGCAACGTGAATTCACCGGAATCGAGGAATGTTTAGAGAATTCGCACTCGATTTCTCAACAGCAATCAATGAAATCGCGACAGGATCGAACTCCCGCAGTCAGGCGACATAGCCACTGATGACACAAAGAGAACAACACCCATTCTGTACAATGAGGAACAACACACTCCATTCTCCCCTCCCCGTGCCTCCACCAGTCAGCACCGCGCGTGGGAATTTGTCACTAGGCATCCACAACTACTGATTCTATCCCCAGCCTACCGCTGCTAAACCGGCGCTCCTAGAATTCCTATCAGAGGATCCGCCTATCATTATGACCATCAATCATGACACAATCACAATCCTTGCTAACCCGGCGCTCCTACTAGCTCGCTGCTTTTCCCTAAAACACTCCCTAGGAAAACAAGTGACAGTGAACGAACATGTACATTGCCGAACAACAACAGCCCATTCAGGGCAGTACATTTGCCTCTCCTTTGCCTCCTTCTCCCTCCCAATGGCCCATTCCTGTAACCTCCTCTATCACCATGCTCTCTCACTTCTCTGACCGACGAGATAGCACTCTGATCGAGGAGAGTGGCTCTTTCCCCATTCTCGATCTGTCCGTTACTCATCGCTGACTGTATCGCATTCTCGCCCGCCGGTGATCGGGCCGCTCTCTCCATTTCACGTGCTCTCTCGGCGGTAAGAGAGTGTGAGAGAGCGTGTGAAATGAAGAGAGCAGCAACTTTTCAAAAGGCAAAATGCGGGGAGGAAACGCTTTCTCTTTCACTTTTTTTTGGTATTGCTTTCACCCGCCTTTCTCGACCCGTCATCTTTGCGATTCAGCGCCCGATCATCTCGAGAAACATTCGGAAACTATCAATGATGATGAAATCTGAGTTCCAATTCTCAAATCTAACCAGCAGCCCGCAGAAAAAGCGCTTGGAAATATTCTTAAGGAAATTTACAACTCGCCAATTTCGCGCTTCTGCACTCCCTATTACCTAGGGAGCATGGGAAACCTTCAATGTCGCATATCTCATTTCCGATCATTACTAATACCAGCTTATAAAAAAAACATTACATCGCTAGATATCTCTCTCGCGTCGGCTCTAACAATACTTGAGCAAATGAACTGCTAGACCAGCACAAGACCACGCTCACTTTGCATCAAAAACTAACGAACATGTGCAATGAGAACAACATCCTTAACCCTACTCCCAACCACAGCCACCAATCCTCCATATCACCACATTGCGCGCGGGGGTAAACAAAGGCGCGCAACGAGGAGGGATAAACACAACTACACTCATCACTTGGCTCCCAGAAGCCGTGACTGATGAGATAGCACACAAATCAAGGAGATACTTTCGAAAATCTAAATCTGATGATAAAACTCGAAGAAGAACTTAACAGCTGATGTAATCGCATGTGATAGACTCCTCCCTCCCTCTCAATCTCTAATCGACCCTCTCCTCCCTCACCTCCCCAATACATCAGGCAAGATCAAGAGAGCCCTCTCTTCCTCTCAAAATTCTGCACTATCTCTCGTCGACTAGATAAACGAGAGATCATTGTAAAACGAGAGAGTCCGACGATGTTTCCACTCAAATCATTAGAGATTGGCGGATCGGCAGGGAGGCACAGTCTCTTGCCTCCTCCTCCTTCCCTCTCCTATCCCCTTATTCCCTCTTTCTTCCGCCACTCGCCGGCCGCTGCGCAAAAACTAAGTGGCTTCGCTGAAACTCGTTTCTTGCGGGGGGAAAAGTACCAATGCGAAACGCACGGGATTGTAGTTCATTGACGAATGAATTTCACCGGCCTTCTCAATTCATTTGTTATGTTATTGTGATAGACACGATCCATCGAGAGGCTATAGCGATAACGATGAGGCTAAGACGCTTCGTTGAAACTCGTTTCTTGCTAGTGAGGAACTTCAGTTAACACGAGATCGCCATTCAATCGCGTATTGCAGGACTCAAATCTGCTAATTTCTGATTAGAAAAGAAAGCGACCCCCTCGCCCGTGATAGATTCGTGAGAGTTTACTCTCGCTGACGAAATTCAGGGTGATGAATAGGCACGCTAGAGATAACACTCATCTCCCTTGTAATCTCTTCCAGTTACTCATTCTCTCTGATCTAGCGACGCTCTTCTATTCACACACTATCAACAGCGCTAGTGTGAGATTATGCAAATTTTGATCAATTCACCACCTAACCCACATCAATTGGTATCAACTCAAATACCATCTTTAACAACAGCATGCACTTCAATCGCTATCACGCTTCATCAGTAAACCCTTTGAGAACGATTACATCCATAATCTCTCGATCTGTCCAACCAACTCGACAGCGTGCGGAATAGAGCGAGTATCACCATCGCTTCTCAACACGCTTTGTAAAAGGGAAACGAGAGAGAGAGGTAGAGATAGAGAGGATCAAAAGTGCTTTCACTGCCTATTCACACGAGAATATTCATTTCAATATGCGATCGTGACAGAGACAGAATGCAACTCATGAATGCTTACACGATCACGATCGAAATATAAAATTGTTAGCTAGACACGACAGGAAGACCATTCACGAGTGGGTTGAGTTCACCTCATGAAATACCCATGAAGCACAAATCACGACAGTGCCGAAAACCTATGCACGATGGAATGAAACTGACAAAACGTTCTCAAAGAGCAATATCGTCAACGTAATCGGTCAGCCAGGTCAGATCGCCAGTCAGATAACCTCGCGCATTACTGGATAGTAGATACCAGATCTTACCATCTCTTAACTTGTCATACGATCATATTTTAATAAGTGCGATCGCCTATCTGAGGAAAATTCCAAAAGATAAATACATTGCTTCTAGTGCCTACCGTGAAACAAGAAACTAATAACCGGCTATATCTTCTGCCTCAACCTATCGCAATCGATCATCTCCTTCATTTATGATAATTGGCAATTTTTAGAAGAAAAATTCTAGTCGGATTCCCGAAATCGCGCACACCGCCTCTAGAACCAACCGTGAAACAGCAAATCACCGATCGCTCATAACTGGATATTCGATACGAGATCTAATCTGCCTCGCCTCTCTTTATCAATCATATGATCTGACTCTCTCACTTTCCCATACTCTATCGCTTTTCTGGCCGACAAGAGTGCAAAATGAGAGAATCAGACGATTCTATCAATCATGCGCATCTCTTCTGTGCAATACATGCTGATTATAATTCACGGATCGAGAGAACAGCCCCATGTGACCTTTCGTGAGCAAAAATCAACAGTTTGTAGATATAGACTATAGCTTACATTCGGGGACCCCCCTAAGGTATTAGCTTCAGGTCTCACAGTACCAGTCTATTGAGAACGCAGTGAAACCTAACTTCACCAAAGCAAACTTCGAAGATTCATAACAGTAAAAGGAAACAACATTATCGACAGATCGCAATCTCATTTCTATGAGGAACCATTGAAACCTAGTAACTCCATGCGAAAATTCACCAATGCTCCTACCCTCAACAAAAATCAAAGATTGGCAGGAAATAAAGAAAAATAAGTGAAAATCCGAAGAAAAAAAAGCGCAACACCTCCTCGCGCCAGACTCGTCGGACACTACTAATCCCGTGATAACACTCGCGACCGATGTGCTGAGAAGGACAAGAATAGGGAGCACTCGTCAGCCTCTCTTCATTCTTCGATCACTCTTATCAGTTAGAGATATCTATAGATCACGCGGATCGGAGAGATTCAGACTGGTAGAGCAACGAGGAGTCTTATCAGTGATTACAGCCCCTTATCAGCTTAGCACCTTTTGCACGGTCACGTCGTTAGACGGGAGGCGAGATAGTGTGTAAAAGGAGGAGGGACAGACAATTTTCGAACGATCGTCTGACTCTCTCAATTCGCAATGCTCTCTGATCGGACAGAGAAGGTGAGATAGTATAAGAAATGGAGAGAGTGAGACACTTGACTCTCGTACTTCTCACCGTCTCTCGCGCGACCTTCTAATCATTCTGATTAGCTCTGACGAATTGACAAGGGACTATTGCATCGCTGCACGTTGTTTTTATCACCTTTTTTGGCCATTGATCAATACCCTACATCACTCACCTATCCATCTACTGTACCGTATCTTCATCCCTTTGAGTCATCTTGTGACCCTAATACCGTACCTCTGCTCCTCCCCCCCCGATATACAGTATTCCACTCACCCCTCCACCTATTGTAGTGTATCGCCAACTCCTCGGGGGTCAGCTTGGGCGGCTCTTCTTCCTCCTCCACAACCTCCTCCTCCTCCTCCTCTTCCACTTCGGCCTCGGCCTCCTCGCGAGCCCGCTGCTCCTCCTGAGGAGTACGGTGGGATTACGGTTGTCTAATGGAATCGACGCTAACATCTATCCATCCATCTCTAAGACCTTTCCAGTAGTATCCACCGATGAAACAAAATACAAGATTGTAACTTAGATTTTCGCAAGTCATGTCAAGTTGCAGTATCTGAGTTTCACAGGTACGGGATCATAGCTACTTTCGACTTGTGGCCAATGATACTCGCATTCTGGATGCTAGAATACCACACTATAATATGACATGCGAGCCTGTCTGAAATTCGTTTCACTGGCTACGTATACATTAGGCAGAATAGTACCCATTAATTTAAGCTCACCAGTCCCCGTACATTGTAATTAGTCCCCGTACATTGTAATCTAACTCAAAATCCCTACCGTACTACCGTACTCTACCGTACCTCTTCCCGCTCGAGCTCGTCCGCCTCCGCCGCCACCTGACGCTCCAGCTCCGCATCGATCGATAGACTCTTCTCCTGAGGGGAAGAAGGATGAGATACGGTAATGATTGTGCACTAGATTGATCGAGAACTGATTAATCCAATGCAAAATATATTCTGAAAAGAATGCATTGATTTGTTTGGGAGCACCCGGCCTCACTTATCCCATAGCACTGAAACCTCACACACACAGTACCAGTGCATGTTCGGAAGACGCATCACCAACTTCACAAGCACTAGCATCTATCAGAAAGTGAGAGAGAATTCGCAATAGAAGAATCGGTTCCAGTTCGTCGACACCCTACCGTACTCCTACCGTACTCCCGCCTACCGTACCTGTTCAATCTCGATGTTCAGACTGCGCTCCTCGAACGCGAGCGACTCCTCCTCCTCCGTCATCTCGCGCCACTCCCTGAAAGATATTGATTATATTTATTCCTGATTACCGTAACCCAAGCTACCGTAAACAGATTAGAACAACAAGAATTTCAAATGTTTTTAGAACCGTCTTGAAAGATGAATTACTTGTGAACTACATGGCCACTCAAGTCAGAATGGTGAAACCTAACATCACATGATCAAACACATTTTTTTCTTTCACTCTAATTCAGCGCTACATGCGCTCACTCTATTTAGCTTGTTTTCAATTTTTTTAGGGCTTGCAACTACCCCATTCCCTACTCCCTACCCTACCTATCTCCCTCCAGATTCAGCAGTTCCGGATTGGACAGCGGGAAGGAGAGGCAGTCCTCGTCGAGCGACCGCAGGGACTGCGCGCAGCCCTCCGACGTTGCCGCGGTCGGCTGCAGCTGCTTCAGCTGTCGCGAGTGCTGCTGCGGTGGCTGCAGGCGTGAGCAGTGCGGCGCCTACGAGGGGAGGGTGATTAGACTAATTTTGTTGTTGTAAAATTCACCAATGGAATACTATCGCAAAGGCAAACCTACATGTTTTGAGATAGTACTGATGCGCGAAATCAACTGGCTGTTATAGCAACTTTTTTTTGCTATTTCTTTGTTGCTCCGGAATTGTTGGGCATCGAGAATGTCCAATAATAGCACAACTGCGATGCGTAAAATCGCCAGGTGCCAATCATCAACAGCGAAAGATAAATTCACAAATTCCCCCAAACCGAATATCTTTGCTAACTTATCAATCATTGTGACTACACCACCATTCTCCCCTCATGTCTAACTCGGCGCGTCTATCAATCACCCCCTCCCCTCTTACCTCCTTGCCCCCGTCCTTCTCCTCCCTCGTCGTCTCCGTCGACGGCTTCGGATCCAGCGGGATGATCTCGCCCTGAATTGGAATTATTATTATATATTATTTAATTATTATTAATTACATTGTTGTTTATGTTTTAAAAACTCTACTCAGCGTCTATTGTCCTTCCCACGAACTGTCCAGATATCATGCCACGATGCAACACCAAATCAGCACCCATAAACTACCTCATTTTTAATGCTCTGCTAAAGTAATTACAACTATATTGTATTTTATGGTTTGAAAACCTTTCGCACTGATACTATCGTCCTTCCTGTGAACTGTCGAGATCTCATGAAGCACTGCAACACCAAAGCAGCACCCATCAACTACCTCGTTTCAAATCGAACGCTATACGAAATCTACCGAGAATTATCGTGTTGTTTATATTTTTACAATGGGAAGTCCAGCTCGATTGATCCTCCTACAACTATCGAGATATCATGCAACGATGCAACAACAAATCACTGACGAGACCAAAAAAAACTCGTTTCAAATAACACTGTGAAATCGCCCGATAAGTTTTTTATTTGCTTTCAACTGCTGTCGGTGACTACGATCGTTCCATCACTCCATTTGATGACTATCCTTCGCCGCTGCAACACCAAAGTGTCGCTCAAAATTCGGAAGGCAAAGCACCAAATCGACCATTTTTGCACTATTTTAAATGAGTTTTTAATATTTAAATAATTTAAATAATAATAAAATTAAATAAATAATAATTACCTTTTCATCCTCCTGCGTCTCCCGGATCGACGTGAGGTTGCGGCTCGTGTCCGACGCGCCTTCGGAGGGCGATTTCTGGAATTTTATAAATATAATTAATAGAATGCCCAGGACAATATTATTATTATTCGCTCAAAGAACATCGAAGGGAGACAGGAGCCGGACCGGACCGGAGGGAGATTCAAAAAAAAAAATGCCTCCAAAATTTCACGAAGAAACTAGGCGATGTCGTGTTGCAAGGATAAGTTGACTACACTCGAATTCACAAATTCTCAATGGTGCCACACCTCTTTCGAAAAACAGAAAGAAATAAGCAAGGATTACCCGTTTCCCTAACCCGTTGCATCTATATCACTCACCGCCTTTCCTGTTCCCCCACCCTGTCTTCTCTCTCCCTCCGTCGAGGGCACTCGCGGGCGCTGCCCTCCTCCTCCTCCCCCTCCGCCGCTGCCGGCCGCCGCATTGTTGAAGTCGGCGTTGCGTGTGCGCACCTGGCGCGCCTGCAACGGGGGAGATACTGTATCATATCGTACTGCTGCAAATATACCGTAATAGTCCTCTACCGTATCTTAACCGACAGCGTTTCAAAGTTACGAATCATCATAACATAGATTATTCGTCCTTCTGTATCCCCTCATTTTACCGTACCTTCATCTTCTCACTGAGCGTCCACTTGCTGCCTTATCGTAGCCAACCGTACCCCTCGGTCACAAATACCGTATCCTACCGTACCCCCTCCCCTACCGTACCTTCATTTTTTCAATGAGCGTCGACTGGCTCCGCTGCCACAGCAGCTGCCGCGAGTACGCCATCTTCGCCATCGAGGCCTGAAAATAATTAGAATAAATATTAATTTATTTTTTATATACTCTCGCCTTGAGTGGACATTTAAATGATTCTATAAAAAATATTTATCGGGAAGCAGGGCAAAGCGAGAATCGCACAAGACCTAAACCTCCTGGATATCAGAGAATGATGTAATGCGAATCTGATTGGCAACGCTGAGTCGCAAAGTTGCAAAAAAAACATTATTTAATTGCCAGCTTGCCACCCTGCAGTTCTCGTCTCACCAATCACTAAAAGAGACTAATTCATAAGATTGCCATCCGGGTGTTCTCGGTGTCACTGCCAGGATAACTGGGTTCGAAGTTACATCTTCACCAAATCCTTTTTGCTCTTTAGCGAAAAAATAATAATCTTCCTAGTAGCAAGCAAGGAGGCTTCTCAGAAAAACCAAGAGATCAAATATCAAAGACCCATCTCCCCCATCTTCGCATCATCAATTTCTAAAATCGACACATGTCAGTTTCCCACCCGCCTGTTCTCCGTATCACAACCAGAGTAACCTGGTGCGCAGTGGCATCTTTACTAATAAGTTCTTGGTACATCGGGAACAATAATTATCTACAAATGTCTAGCCAAGCAAGGTCCAACTCGGAGTGTAAGAGATCAAAAACCAAAGATCAAAGATCATCGTCCTCACCTTCGTCTGCGGTAGGTCCATCGCACACGGGTCCCATTATAACCCAGAGATCAAAGACCAAAGATCATCGCCCCTCACCTTCGTCTGCGGTAGGTCCATCGCGCACGGGTCCCATTATAACCCAGAGATCAAAGACCAAAGATCATCGCCCCTCACCTTCGTCTGCGGTAGGTCCATCGCGCTCTTCGGGCACATGTAGTTGCTGTTCTGCGCGGAGGACGAGGCGGAGATCAGGCCTGCGCAATATTTAAATATGAAAATAATTAATTTAATTTGAAAAGTTTCCATGTTTACATTGCAATTCGATCTTGTAGTCAAACGATCAGAATCTTTTCACCGATAAGACAGAGAAACGAATAGTGAAACTTTCGTGTTTCAATAGGTTCATGAAACACACATGTTGTGCTCTGTGCAGTAATTGTCAAAACCAAAGTAGCATTAGTTATCATCTACCGCACTGTTCCCCCAGCCGTTCCTCTTCCAGTCATCGTGAGTGACTACCACTTTCAATCGAAACAACAAATGCACCATGATACTATCGTGTTTCAATAGGTTCGTGAAAGACCCGAGATGAACGTGGAACAATTTACTTGACATTATTTTTGATTGCGTACACCACCCCTAGCGTCGCCTCCATCTCTCTACTCTATCATATTAATTTCATGTACACCGGTACCGTAATCATGCATCACCTACTACCGTAATCACCCCCTACCTCTTCCCGTCATCGTGGGTGGCTGGTATCGCTTGCCCGACGACGCGAGCCGCTCGTACACGTTCGACGGCCGCGCCGAATCCTGCAAGAGTACGGTAGAGTACGGTATTTATTAAATACTATTTTATAAATATTTTTGAGAGGGGAGCTGCGACATCAGTGAGATCATCAAGAAGCCAGCGATCAAGTATTCTTCGTAAAACGCTAATGTTCCCACGCTGTTGGATGAAAATTTAACTGTGATTCATTTGACCAAACACATCTGTGTTTCACCAACAGTACAACCTTCCATGATTTTAATTCAGAAACAATTATCCGTTACCATTGTCCTCTAGACAACCTTCACAATCAGAGTGCTACTACAACTATGTTGAGTCTCTCTGGGACCATATCCATATTGACAACCATATTGTCTTCTCCCTTCGTACGATACAGACTTTTCTTCCTTGAATCGATAAATCAATAACCCCCTCCTACCGTATGCTCGATCGTATCCAGGTCGTCGCGGGATTCAGAAGTCATCGACGACAGGCTCTTCTTGCGGCGCCCGCGCAGCACCACCTGCAGAGGCACTCTCGTTACTCTCTTCGATTCGCGTGCTCTCTCGCCCGTCAGGCAGATATTTCTTTCACACACACACTCCGATCACCCGATTGCTTTAGGTTTTACGGGCACTACAACCTATTACAACCACCACTATATTCAATCTTTGAAGGCCTCTCTTTTCATAAACAATCGCATCACAGTGAAAAACTTCTTCGATTTTTTAACCATTTACTAGTGCTGGGAAAACCTCATTTTCTGTAAATTTTTCAAAATATTAAAATGAAGGATACGAGAAACAAAGCTCTCTCCATCCCCCCCCCTTCACTCACTCGTCCGTCAGACAGAACAAGAGAGTGAGGGAAATCGAGAGGACATGTCTCTATCAGTTGTTATCATTCCCCGATAGCCATATGGTTTATGTTTCACCAGTAGTACAACCTTTTTGTCTAACCAATCGATTCAATAACTGGGAATCTCTGTCTACAAATTCACAAAAAAAGACAATTTATTTCGCTCACAAACTCTTTCCATTTCACATGCACTCCTTCCCGTTACAACTAGGCAGAACGAGAGAGCGGGTGACATGAAGAGATCATCTCTCTATCGCTACATGCAGAGACGTTCATGACTCTTTCCGTTCACCCCTTTTTTGTGTTTCACGAGCACTACAGCCCTCATCAGTTTTCAATCTAATCAATGGTCGTTGGTAACTGTATTCAAAAAATCCTAATCATCCCACACGCTCTCGTCCGTTATACACAGCGAGAGATCGGGTGAAAGTGACTAAAGGGAATTTATCCAAGTCCAATTCACTCTATTGTTTCCAGTTTCACGAGCACTACAACATCCTTTAACAACCAATTATATCAATGTCTTTCTTATTCTGTTTTCAAAACAAAAATTGAAAATGTCGGTTTTCTGAGAGAAAACGGGTGCGGCACACCATCCGGCTTTTTCCCCGTAGTGTAAAATACCGTATTTGACTGAGTGTATCCCCGCTGATACTCAGGCAACCAGAATTTCCCTGGATTTCCCAAAATCCATGTTGGTCATTCTAGGTTGCTCTTCGGAACTACGTTCCGCATTCCCACCCACCCACATCTAGCTGACCTACCGTTTTCCAGGAGGAAGAGGCATCTCTATCAACGCAATCTCCCATCTCCTCACTTCGGCTGGGCGATCGGATCTGTCCGACCTCCTGCTGCATGCTGTCCAAGGCCCCCTCGCCCCTTCCACCCTCACTCAGTATGCCCGGGTCGAGTGGGCGAGACGCAAATTTGCGCAGGCTCTTTCAGTCGACCCTTCCACACCCCTGTCCCTCGTCTCCTTCCTTCTGGATAAGCACATTCAAGGCGCGTCCCGGTCCTCCTTGGCGGTGGCCAAAGCCTCCTTCCTCTTCTTCGGAGGATCTGCTATCTCAGAGGAAGTGCCCGAAGATCTGAGCCGAGCCCTCGTTCGATGTGCCCAGTGATGAGCACCATCCTCGGACAAATGGACAAAATCGGGGGTTCGACAAAAAAACCTATTGAAAATCGCGGGTTTTGCTTCCGAAATCGGGAGTTATAGGCTAATAACCCAGGGTCAAAATCGGGGGTATAGTCCGATATCCGACCTCGTGCTCAACACTGGATGTGCCGCCAAGCGCATCCCCAAGACCCCTACCCCAGATCCGCCTCCCTCCCATCCCAGAGCGATCTGTGAGCATCTGGATAGGAGTGATGCATCGAGAGACGAGGTGAGATTGGGCGCCTTTGTCGTCCTGTCGATGGGCGCTCTTCTGAGAGTATCGGAAGCGACGGGCCTTCGGTGGGAAGACGTCACAGAGGAAGAATCCCCCGATTTTCTCTCCCTCACTTTCTTCATCAAGAAAGCTAAAAACGATCAAGAGAGGAAGGGAGCATCCTCTTCCATTCGTCTCTCTCGCCCCTCTACTGCCTTCAACCTCTGGATCCGATTCAAGTCTCTCGTTCCCTCGCCCTCTCCCTCCTTACCAGTCTTCCACTCCTTCTCCACCCAGAAACCTCTCTCATCTTCCTTCTTCAATTGCCCTCTCCATTCCCTGTGTGATCTTCTCTCCCTGCCTCGTTTCAGCCCCCATTCTCTTCGCGTTGCTGGAGTCTCTGCTTCGATCAGACAGGGTGCCTCCATCGATCAAGTTCGTGCCAGAGGGAGATGGCAGTCTTTGGAGGGCCTTTCCTCCTATCTTCGAAATTCCAAGGAGCTCCAAGGAGGAGGCCTGGTCCTCTAGAGTGCGGTCTCACTCCCCTCCCCTTCTCTCCTTCACCTGTTTCCTCCCCTCCTCCGTTGTCGCATCTTTTTTCGCCCCCCTCGCTTCGTTTTCTTCCCATTCCCATAAGGTTTGGACTCTATTGTCGTTCCTCGTTGGTTCCTATTCAATAAAGCAGACGTACCCGTTTGTCCTGGAAAACCACATTATGTATGGGATACGTATTGAACAAAGTGATTGGAGTAGGACTCATAATCTATTTCCCTCACCCACTCTCTCCACTTCCCACACTCTCTCACCCATCAGACAGAGCGAGAGTGTGTAAAAGAGAGAGAGTAAGACAACATGTCCCTCACCTGCCACTCGTCCTTCGCCGATTCGTCCGCCTCTTCAGCGTCTGAAGAAAATCGATAATTGGAGGTTACGGTAGCCGAAACGATATTTCTTACAAGTTACATTATCCGTGTAACGAATTTATTTTGTTTGTTAGAACCCTACATTATCAAGATACCATTGCACGCTTTTGAGATTTTGAGACTATGACGAGTTCTTGAAACATAAAGTTGATGGTTTTATGATTGCGTCTTTGAACGTTTTTTTTTTCGTTTTTGATTTTAAACAAAACGCATTATAAGTGAATCTCAACTTTGTGTTTCAGGCATACCTCATAATCTCAGCATTGCACATTCTTGCAATCGTCGACAAATTCTAATATTATAACTACCGATTGCTCCATGCTTCACCCGCCCTTCCTTACACCATCGCGCTCGAACAAACTCAATGGTAAGCGCAGAGATGACAGAAAAAACAAATCAATAAACAATCACCCCGCTACCATACCCTGCTTCTTCTCCTCGGGACTCTGCTGCAGGGCGGTGGTCGCGGCTGCTGCAGCTGTTGCAGGCGCTGCTGCAGCGGCGACCTTCTTCCGATCCGACGCCGCCTTGACCACCTCGGAGAACATGAGCGGTGTGCTGCAAAACAGAAATACGGTAAAACTCACAACCTCTTATCAGCGTTCAGAAGGCCAGCTAAACAAACTTACAGAACGCAGGACTATCTCAAAATAACTCAAAAAATGTTCTCGCACTGTGAGGTCAGCGCAGATATTGCCTTCCGGCGATGCGTCCTATTATACCCTGGTAGCCGATGATGCGTGAATACATTACCTCTCGCAATCAGGGCGATAAAGCACAGACATCACTGACTGACTGCCCTTTTCCTTCACCTTTCCCTTCACTCTCTCATTCAAGAACTGTCTTGAATCTGTCATAGTGGCGAAATCGCGGGCACACTTTCCACTCAATCTCGCACTTGTGTCGTCTCTTCATTTCGCCTTATCTCTCGTCATTCAGAGAAACGAGATAGTATGGGGAAATGAGAGAGAAATCTCGCCCCCTAGATAGTTACGAAACTGCGCTGTTCTTGCTGAACACGTGTGGCTGATTTCCCAAAGTGCAGCGAGATTGTCGTTGCACGATTTTCCCAGGCGGATGAGCCACTTTAAGATTCATTCCATTGGTTTCGTGTTTCACCAAGAGCATACAATACTGAATTGAGAAACGGCAACAGTGAATCCGAAACAGGGGATGCTAAAACAAATACCAAAAGCCCGGAAACTACTTGTTTCACTGCTTCTATTCCATCTTGAGCTGTCTAGGATTGTTATTAATTTTCGAACGTGCAGCCAGTAGACTCAATACTTCCAATCGTAGGCCTTAGCTTACAGCGGAACTACCGTAACCATCAGTCTATATCTTCCAATCGCTAACTGACTCACATCTGGTTCATGATGGCGCTACCGTAATCATCAATCAATAACTACCGTAACCCTAACCGTAACCCTCCCCCTCCAATCGGCCTACCGTACCCTGCCATCCAATCACCAACTGACTCACATCTGGTTCATAATGGCGCTGGCGTCCTTCATCGCCACGGGCGCGGGAGAGGACATCGACTTGCGAACCTCCCATGCGACAGCCTGCGGTCTGGAATGAGCACAGGGGCATTACGGTAGAGATTACGGTATTCGGAGTATATGGAAGGACTACGGTAAAAATTTCAAACATATCGCGCCTTAGGAGAAATTTTAAGTGATTTTTATCCGAACAGCATTCTATCCCATATCGGCATAAACGTTGCTCGTCTAGACTTGATGTGAAGGTGAAACGCGATATCACTATGCCAATTTCAAAAAAAAAATGATGCGATGTCCGAACTCAGCCAAAGTCAGCTAAATAGCTAGATTACTTCAACAGCAAGACAACCGTAACGCATTCACGAGCTACCGTACTTTCCAATCAATAATCCCTACCGTACCCCTCCCATAACTCACTTTTCCTTCTCCTCCCACTCCATCTCCACGTGAATGGAGGCGATCAGTGATTCGAAGTCGCGCGACGAATTCTGCAGATACATCAGTGCTTCCTGAAATAATTCAATTAACTACCTAAATTCAGAAACGTGATATACTTACTAGAAGCTATAGCTGGGGAAAAATTCAAATGCGCGTGAAACATTATTCTGTCCTATAAAAAATTTCGTACGGACATTTATTTTTTTACTCACGACCTTTCAAGCTCTAATCAACTTCAAGGTAACCGTTGCGCATATAAAAGAAGGTTGAGAAACGCAACACCACCAGAGGTGAAACGGCTACACAAAGCTCAACAATTCACCGTTTTGAGCTCTAGTGGACTGCAATCGGCAAGATCAGGACGGTGTTGAGAATGTAATCGTATCGTGCGCAACACCGAGTGAAGATAGACATCCCCCCATGGTTTCTAATGGAAATTACATTCGAAACACCTCACCTTGCACCCGTTGAGATTCTGCTCCTCCCTGCACATCTCATACAGCCCATCGACCTGACAGAGAAATTAAATTGAACAATGAGACAATCGAACCACTTTCAAATCTCCCATCATCTCAAATCCATCAAAATTTGGACAAAATGTGAACATTTCGCACAGTTCCTCGACCTGCGGGAGATTGAATTGAGCAAAGGTCAAAATACCTCTATTTCTCTCTCACGCAGCAAAATTTGAACAAAACATCAACAATAGTAGCTTTGGTTAGCCATGATTCATCCATATTTGATTAATTTTATACCAATATTTTAACATATTCGGTTGAAAATGCCTATTTTACAAGTTGAATAAAGAAGATCTATACCGCCAACTTGAGCTTCTCAATCAGGAACGTCCATTGCTTGGCGCGCTTTCGTCGATTCGGCCGTTTCGAGCGACGACCCTTAATAAATGCATAATAATTTAATCAATATTTGGATAATTTAGCTTATATCAGGGGTAGATCTAGCGAAATTGAATGACTCAACTAGATTCTACGAATGAAAGTGCCTGTTTCTCGCACTTTCAAACTACGATGGTGTTTGTCTAGTTGTTGATGGTGGTTTGTCGGTGATCTCTAAGGGATCTGACGACATCTTTGAGGGAATTAGCGATAACGCGGCTCTCTAGGCGAAACAGTCGCAGAGAAAACAACAAATTTAATGCAGATGTTATCATTTCCAGGCCATAAATGTTTGTTGGACGACCAATTTCACTTGTATTTTCGGCTAAACTGCTTGTAATCATCACTAGTCATTGATTCACATCTTATTGCTCACACGTAAAGCACCGACATCGATTGCTGAGCGAGCTCATTGCGAAATGCATGCGACACTATTTATGACTCGCTCAATGAAAGAGGGAAAGTGCCTACCTTCTCCGACAGAGGCGCACTTCCCTCGCGAGTTAGTGTCTCGGGCATCTCACGAGGTACGGTTTCTACCTGAAAACACGATAATAAACACGGATTACGAGAAAAAGATTGTCAGAAAATGCGCGAAAACGAAGCGAGTCAAACAGAGCTCTATCGCTGCGCTAAACTACGGTAGATTGGCGTTGGAGCGGGGTGTTGTGTCATATCACGCCTGTCACGAGAAAATCGAACTGAAGGTGAGATTGGGGCGAAAATCGTAAGATGAGTTAGCATCAGTTTTGGGCACCTCCAGGGATGTCCTAGCATCCCCCAAAGTCACATTGTCCAGAAATCATTCTGGAGCTCCCTACACCGGGTCGGTACCCTGGATCCCCAACTTTAACCGTTTATATCTCAGTTCTGGTGCGTTTTGGAGAAAAATTGTTTTAAGACTAACCCCGGCTAATTTCTTAAGCTCTATCGATCTGTCCCAATTAGAAGTCATGAAAGTGCGTCATAGCGGTGCTACACTCTATGAGGCATAACTCAAAAATTTAGGAAACGGGCTCGCCCGGCTTTCTCTATGTTGTGCACCTCGACGAGCTCTATCGAATGAGTACCTTACGCAAAAAAAGATCCATGGAGCGATATCATTTACTCCTTCGAAGTGTCTGAGATGATTTGAAAACATTTTTCCACAGTGAAAAATAGAAAAACTCATTCATTCCGCACTAATCACAGTGAATGGAGCGGTGTCGAGTGGAATTTGCTGTTGAAAAAAATCTTCAAATCATCTCAGACACTTCGAAGGAGTAAATGATATCGCTCCATGGATCTATTTTTTGCGTAAAGTACTCATTCGATAGAGCTCGTCGAGGTGCACAACATAGAGAAAGCCGGGCGAGCCCGTTTCCTAAATTTTTGAGTTATGCCTCCTAGAGTGTAGCACCGCTATGACGCACTTTCATGACTTCTAGTTGGAACAGATCGATAAAGCATAAGAAATTAGCCGGGGTTAGTCTTAGAACAATTTTTCTCCAAAACGCACCAGGACTGAGATATAAACTGTTAAAGTTGGGGATCCAGGATACCGACCCGGTGTAGGGAGCTCCAAAATGATTTCTGGACAATGGGACTTTGGGGGATGCTAGGACATCCCTGGAGGTGCCCAAAACTGATGCTAACTCATCTTACGATTTTCGCCCCAATCCCAAAAATTCTCATTCTAGCTCGATTCTCTCGTGACAGGCGTGATATTGTGTTGTGTATTTTTTTTTGTTTTTTATATTTCTTTTTTCCCCTATTTCTTTTTTATCTAAATTTTAGGTTGTTATATATTATTGACAAACAGTTTCAGTGTTCAACTTAAATGCTAAAAAAAATTAGGTCTCACTACGACATTCCTGAGGCGATAATTACGGTTACCTTCTCTGCGATCTCTTCAATAGCTCTTTATTGGTTACATCAAATGATTTTAAATTGTTGCTGCTGTTTTGTTCATGAATATTTCTGCATTTTGCTTATTCAGATGCCTACACCATCTCTGCGAGCTAGCAGTGCTAAATGTATACGGAAAAAAAAATAAGTGAAAGAGACTACGTATACGGAAAAGAAGTACCATTTATGAGAAATGTCTCGACTTTCTATAGAGTAATGTGAGTTTTTTGTTATTTTAAACTGATTTCACGCTTTTGCCGAAATACTGAAAAATTGTGGCAAGAAGGATCAGAGTTTCAAGAAAACGCAAAAGCGTTGTCGATTCGATTTAAAATATCAATAAAAAATCAATTTGTTTGGATATTCGCATTGAGTCGATCAACGTTGACTTACTTTCCTAGGAGGGTTTGAGCGAGCATAAATTAAGTGTCTAATGTATTATATGTAATTTTGAAAATTCATCCCTTTATTGCAGTACGGTTCCTTGATCATGCGCTGTTCAACGATGATTGGTCACATGCTAAACCTGTAATAGTGGAAGAGCAGGAAATCAATAAAAGGACATAGAATAATTCAACGGCCCTTGTAGAAAGATTGAATAAAAATTTATATGTGATTGGTAATTGGCAATTATGAGTACAATTGAATAATCAATATAATTGCACATCTACATTACTCACACACGCACTAAAACTCGTATCTCTCATTTCGATCTCTTGTCGGGCAGACAGCCCAAACTATGAAAAAAGCAGAATCCACATGCACAATTATAATAATCACTCGTCTTCCCTCGTAAAATCCAAGCTTGTCGTTATTTTGACAAAAGATACGTGAATACGTTCGCGGCAGATAATGTGCATTTGAAGAGTTCAAGCCATAGAACAATTCCGACAGATTCAGCATTCAAGAATACGGTAATCGGGAATAAAAGCTGGGGAACGCAACCGGAAGATTTTTCGGCTCACCCTCAATACGCTCACAAAAAGTGCCAAAACTTCACGCCATTCTCGTCCTTCCAATATTCGATCATAATCTTCTCCCGGCAGATATTTTCGAACATACTTTTCTTTCCAATTTTTTCAATGATCTCTGATCTTTCAAATCTTCCCACGTCCCCTTCTGTTACATTTTTCCATCATACTCTGTCCACTGCACTTCCATCACATACGTCAACAAACTTCATGAACAATCAAGCAAAGCTAGTAAACGACAAAATAGACGAGGATAAAAATTGTGGGGTAGACACTGTAACTGGTGTGTGTGGTGTATAAAAGTGGGTGTGCGTGTGTAAAAATCAATAATTCCGGGATTGTTTCACAACCGGGAAATACAAAAACTGTGAGGGGAACAAATCAACTATCTCTTTCTCTCTCTACTACGAGAACGGGAGCGCTTTCTCTCCTTGCTTCTGCTTCGATCCCTCTTCCGGTCTCTATCCCGGCTCCGGCTCCGCTCCTTACGGTCACGGTCACGGCTGCGACTACGGCTCCGCGCCTTGCGGTCACGATCACGACTACGGCTCCGATCCCTCCTGCTGTCTCTGTCCCGCTCACGGCTCCGGCTGCGCTCCCTGCGATCACGGCTCCGGCTCCGGTCCCGTCTGTCTCTATCGCGGTCCCGGCTCCGGCTTCTCTCCTTGCGATCACGGTCACGGCTTCGGCTCCGATCTCTTCTGTCTCTTGTGCGGTCACGACTGCGACTGCGCTCCTTACGATCCCGGTCCCGGCTCCGGCTTCTCTCTTTGCGATCTCTATCCCGGCTCCGGCTCCGATCCTTCCGGTCCCGGTCACGGCTGCGACTGCGGTCCCTCTTCCGATCCCGTTCACTCGATTTGGAGCGAGACCTACAATCAGTTTGTGATCCCCGGCTCGCTACCGTAGTATTCGGCTACCGTAACCTATCAATCGACCGTTGCTGACCGGAGGGTCAACTAGTGCCGATGCTACCGTAATAAAAATAACTATCACAAGCTTGTTCAGTATTTCGGACAGGGTGCAGTTGAGTTTCACGCCATCCACAAGTCTCCACTTGAGATGGAGGGACGATCACATCAGAAAAGAAAATATTCGAAATACGGAACAAGCTTGCACCAATCAATAACTACCGTAATTCGTCTACCGTAATCCCTAATCGATAACTCATCTACCGTACCTGCTCTTTCTCGACTTTTTCTCACTCTTGCGTGAGGTCTCCTTCTCCTTCTCAGAATCCTTCGACGGTGAGGTCCGCTCACGCTTTCGCTCTGTTGGTGGTCGTAGAGGTACCGAACTACGCTACGCTACCGTAACCCTCATACATTTTCTTATTTGTTTTCCTACTCGGCACTTCTTCGATTACTAGACCGTTTTTAGCTAAAAAATGAGGAGTATTGCCACCAATCGAAGAAGCACCGTAATCAGCTCTACCGTAACCCTCATAGATTTTCTTTCTTTTTCCTACTCCTATCGAGGCACTTCTCCAGTTTCTAGTCCAAATTTACACAAAGTAACAGCTTAGAAACCGAAGAGATACCGTACTCCTTCCTACCGTAACCTGCCTCCCTGCTACCGTAATCCTATCGTACCTCTGCTCTTGCTGCGACTTCTGGACCTTTTGCGACTCTTCTTCTCCTCCTTCTTATCTTTCTTCTTCTTATCCTTCTTCACCGCCTCAGTCTCATCTGAAAAGAAACACTCAGGTTAGGCGGGTTCGTAAGAATGTTTTATAATCCAGTTTTGCCACATTACGCAGAACTTGTATTTGGCTTCAAAGTGAATGTTTCAAAACAAGCAATGCAAAGAAGATCGAAGCATCACATTCACATTCATCTTATGTTAGTATACTCTATGAAACCCAAACTCAAGTCATTCCTCTCTCCTCTCCTCTCCATCCCCTGACCGTACCTCCTGCCTTCCTCTCATTCTCCTTTTCACTTATCCTCACTGGCTCGGCAGCAGCTACCATAGTAGCTGTAGCTGGCGGGGTTACGGTAGTGGGCGAGGCGGGCTTCATCATCGGTAGGGCGGGCGCCTTGAACACAAAGTCGTCCTTCTCCTTGTTGGGGGCGGGGCTAGGGGAGGCTCCGCCCACTTCCGACCCGGAATCCGCTCCTTCCCCGCCCCTCTCCGAGCTGCTGTCCTCATCGTCGTCATCGTCACTGTCCGCTCCTGAATAAGTTGTTTCCTAATTGATCGAGAACGAAAAGACAATCAAATCAACGCCAGTGCTGGCGATCTAGTAATAGAGATCAAACCAAGTAGCGACTGGAGAGAAAACAAGTTTTGGATGGGAAAAGAAACGAAATCATCACACATTAAAAGGTTCCAATATCTACTACACTAATGATGAAGCCGAGAAGATACCAGTAAGAATTATAAAATCTAATTGTAAGAACTCTGAATCGGATATCGATCAGAGCACCAACGGCTTCCACTATCTAGTAAAAAAATGGAAACAACACAGGCGCGGGCCGAATATGCATTATTGGGAAAATAACCCGAATATTGATTATTAGAAAAACCGAACGATGGGAACAATCACATTGCAAGAATTTCCCACTACCAATAATTGTGCTGAAACCGCGAAGGAGTCAGTTGAATTTAAATCAGAAAAAATGAGTATTAGAGGCGTAGTCAATTTTTTTGCTCACCGCCGTCAGACAATCATATTTGAACAGTTTCATACTTCAAGTGAAATTGCAGAAACCCGGCACTGCCTAGTCGAAAATTCTCAACTCTTTGAAAGTAAAAACAAACAATTTTTTAATTTAAATAAGTGAAGTAAAATGATAGTCAAAATCATACCAAGCGAGGAGATGGCGGCGAGTGCCGAGCTGGAGGTGAGCAGCTTCGCCGCTGCAATGAGAAAGTAATTATTACGTCATCATTAGTCATTCGTCCTTGGATCCATTGTCATCTGTACCAACATCATCTACTGAGTTATCACTACACAACGGATGTCTGAAAATATGGGATGTCCCTGACAATGAACACACACACTCACCCACCTAACATTCATTCTGTGTGCTTGATGATCAAGTCATTCATAATTCAATCATTGCTTTTGATAAGAACACAAGTGTTATCCATTTTAATATGGTGAAATCTGCAGCCACCCTTGTTATCTCCTCCTTCCCTTTTCTCGTCCAACTTTTTCTTAACCCCGACATCTTTCAATACTTACAATTAATAACGTTATAAAACCGAGGCTAATGCTGCATCGATTAAACTGGGGCACTAAATCAAGGACAGTAGACGTTGAAACCCAACTCACCCCTCTTCCCCTCCTCTTCATCTACTCCGAACCCCAATCCCACCCCCCCCCCCATTCATGTTTCACTCACCCCTCTTCTTGCCTCCTCCCCTCTTCTCCTGTAGTTCTCCCTCCGCCAGCTGCTTGATCAGTCCGTCCGTCGTCTCCAGCAGCATCGTCGTCATCAGATGACGAATCAGCAGCAGCTGACGATTGGTTATTATTATTAATTAGCTAATTAATTAATATAATAATAAGTACAGAACAGTGTGCCATAGTGTAATGTGTCTCGGATCAACATTGTGCCATTGGAAGTGATCCTAGATTAACAACCCCGGTGAAACACCCAACTTTCTGGAGGTCATGCGACATGGATATGCGGATCGAATAGGTGGAAACAGGTTTAGCCTCTTGTATTATTTATGTTCCGATTACTCATTGCACGGTGCGAAAAACGAGGAGGTGAATGCACATTGAAACTCTACTTTCCCAACCTCCAAGAAAACAAACCAACAAAAATATTATATTTGACACCACATTCACACATCAATCGTTCATTTGCCCTCTTCCTCAACCTATCCCACACCGCGATGCACCAACCCTCCTAGTATACATGTGATATCTCAACATCACCTACTCAACGTAATTACATTAAATTTCACAATCTTTTTTTGCGACACTGCTATTTACCAACTTGAGAGATGTTATTTAATAAAAATTAATTAATCAATTAATCTCCTCACCGCCTGCTCCCTCTTGTCCTCCTCGCTCAGCTCCGGCTCCTCCGGCTCCAGGTCACGCGGCGATCTGCAATGATGAAATAAAATGCATTTTCTCTAATCGCTTGCAACCAGCAACTCTTTAATGAAAAATTCTAGAAAAATTTGACAACACCCGGTCACTTGCACGTCTCCACAAGTAACAAACCTTAAGAGATGCTCATGATTCAATGAATTTCTGGTAATTTCTGTTTCATTTTCAACCACTCCTAATGACATTTTTTCTTATCACTCCCGTTCTTCAGTCTTACTTTATGCATCAGTCACACCCATTTTACTCAATACTCTCTGGTCACTCAGCCTAGATAATATTTTATCAATTGGTCTCTCTATTACATCCTCCAATTGCACATCCAGTTAGTAATTCCTTCCATCTTCTGTCATCAAGAGCCTCCGTATTGTGATTAGGTCAATGCGATCATGTTTATCTATCGTGTCGCCGCCCTCTCTTTTCCCCACCTCTATCCCACCCTCCCGACTAGCCGCACTTGCGTTTCACCATTCCTACACATAGCGACAACATCACCTAATACAATAACAGTAGCGCCGCTAATAAATCCACCGTACCTCTCATCATCAGTCTCCAAGTTATGGCTGCTCGCGTATCTCTGCCCGAGCACTCTCACCTCCTATGCCCCCCCCCCACTCGCCACATTTAGGTTCCAGCTACCCATCACATAACATTCACATCTAGTCATGCAATATCGTGCGAATTGCCTATCCAAAACCACACCTCTCATCGTCAGCCTCCGAGTTGTGGCTGCTCGCGTATCTCTGCCCGAGCACGCCCTCTCCCTTGCCTGCCTCCACTCCTCCTCCTCCTCCGCCCGCCTCCTTCTCCCCGTCCGACTCATCGTCACTGCTGTCCTGCAAGGGATTATAATGTAAATATATAAATATAAATAAATAATATGAGGCCGTTTGCGAGAGAATCAGACAAATCCGAATGTGTTTGGCACAGGTCAAAAATGTCAACTCTCTAAAAATTTGCGGGTTGGGGTTCTCGATGGTGCTGATGACGATAGGCATACTCATTTTGCCCATGGAAGCCTCGTTGGTTCCAGACGACGTCACGTCGAAATCCATTTTTGGCCCCTATTTCGGTCACTTTCAACGCTACATTTTCGAGCGTTTACCCCAAGGGGTAGAATTTGATGGCGAACACGACAGTTCACTTTATTTTTCATTATTAAATTTAATTATGTTGTAAAATGGAACTTTTCGCAAACTACAGTGCTATAGTGGAGAGTGGGATAGATCGGACCGGAATCTCACGAGGATTCCAAATCTCTTTTGAACTTCAAAATCAAGCGTCTGGAATTCGAAATATTCAACTTATAGTGTACCTGGCTTGTAAGTAAATCGGACCATCTCTCCCTTGCTGGCTTCCGATCTTTTGATCTACCCGAGTCTCTCCACCCTGGCCTCTTCCCTTCCCTGTCTGCCCCTCTGCACTCTCTCGATTTCCCTTGCTCTCTCGCCTATTTCGGGGAGGAGACTCCGATCGATAAGAGCTGGGAAGTAAACAAGCGAAAGATGGTCCGATTTACTTACAAGCCAGGTACACTATAAGTTGAATATTTCAAATTCCAGACGCTTGGTTTTGAAGTTCAAAAGAGATTTGGAATCCTCGTGAGATTCCGGTCCGATCTATCCCACTCTCCACTATAGCACTGTAGTTTGCCAAAAGTTCCATTTTACAACATAATTAAATTTAATATTGAAAAATAAAGTGAACTGTCGTGTTCGCCATCAAATTCTACCCCCTGGGCCAAACGCTCGAAAATGTAGCGTTGAAAATGACCGAAATAGGGGCTAAAAATGGATTTCGACGTGACGTCGTCTGGAGCCAACGAGGCTTCCATGGGCAAAATGAGTATGCCTATCGTCATCAGCACCATCGAGAACCCCAAGCCGCAAAATTTTCAGAGAGTTCACATTTTTGAGCTGTGCCAACCTTTGTCTGATTCTCTCGCAAACGGCCTCATATGATGATTTTTTCCTTGCAATCTACCGACGATCGAATACAAATTACGACGGCCTGTTTGACCTATTCATGCTACCGCAAATCACCAACTGTTTCGTTTCACTATTGTCTTTAATAAATTTCATACATATTTTTGTGATATTCATAGTACACCATGCACCACCGTACCCCCACAACTACCGTAATCGTCACTCACAAACTTGCTCTTGCCCTGTGCGGCCCTTCTCTTGGCCCTCTCCTCCTCGATCTGACGCACGCGCGCCTCCTTCTCCGCCGCCTTGGCCTTCTCGCGTTCCGCCTGAAGGGAGGAGATTATTGATTGGTCATCCAAAGATTGAAGATTATCAAATATCACCGATCGTTGCTATCCAATTGCGGGTTTTGGTTGTTGTAAGAGGGAAGGCTCTCGAATCAGAAATAAACGGCCGACCCCTCTCTAGAACTATCATTGAAAAAAAATCTCTTCAATCTCTTCAATCGAATTTTTTACATGTACTTGTGCCGTTCTAGTTCTCTATTTTACCCCAATCAATCAACAATTCATTTACCTACACTTCTCAATCTCCCACTCTACAATAATGCATCAAGAAAAAAACGGTACCCCAGGCCCCAACCCTACCGTACCTTCTCCAATCCATCCAGGATCCAGGCGGGCAGGTGCTTGCGCTGTTCCATCGTCGGCGCCGCCATGCCCCACGGCGGCGAGGGCGAGTGGTGCTGAAAGAGGGGGTTCTTTGTGTGTGACTCTCCTCTTTTCCATCATCTCTCGCTTTTCTCGGACGTCAAAGCCGGGAGTTTGCAATAATCAATACAGTAGTACAGTAATCAGAATGCGGATATCGCTTCCAGCAAGGAAAAAGCATTTGAAAGAGCAATCCCTAACAGCCGGCAATGATCTTCAATCACGACCTCTTGGAATAAACTGTAATGAGGATTCCGTACCCATCAGCCTACCGTACCTGCGAGTGATGGTGGTGGGACGAGTGATGGTGGTGGGACGAGTGATGGGAATGGTGATCGGCGCTCCCGCCACGCCATCCATCGTAGCCCTGCCAAAGAATACGGTAATCAATCGAGTACAATTGAATGAATTGGTTTATTGATGCCATCAACGAATCTGCATTGGCTCACATACGTTTCATGATCCTTTCACTACTCATTGCAACCCCTATTCAACTATTGAATTACTGTGATTCGTCCGAGTCCGATCACTTTTATTTTAAATTAAAATTTACCACAATACATTTTCAAGCAATCAAATATTTCATTCGACCATTGCTCTTCACTATCATCTGTAACCCAAACTCAACTACAAACCACTTCCCACAAATCATACGCCAAATACAACGTTAACGATAGCCATCAATATATTAATCGATCTACCGTGCCCACTGGGACCAACCATCACACCCTATCTCAATCTACCGTATCCTTCAACTACCGTACTCCTCACCTTGCTTTCCCTCTCATCATCCTTGCCTCCTCTCATCATTCCTCCTCCGCCCATCATCATGTGAGGCGGGCCGAGACCTGTGACAATTATCGATTGATTTCGGGGACGAGTACGGTATTTATCACTGATTGCGTTGCGATAGCATTAATCAATATTTGCGAAAACTGAAGTTCCTATCAACAAAAAACCGCACAATTTAAGCGAACATTTTCGAAGATCAAGAAGCACCCAGCGCGAAAGGTGTTTCACATTCTGTATTTACCTGCTCATGAGAGAAGATTGTACCAATGGATTGTTGGTAGCGTGTTTGAAAAACAACAATTAACTTTTCGAGAAAAGATCAAGGTGCAAACGGGTTTCACGACGTTTTTAATAAAATCACTTAGTGATAGCTGAACTACCGTAATCAATCTACCGTACTCACCGAGCATGTGGGGCGGGGGCGGCATCATACCGGGATGAAAGCCGGGCGGCGGAGGCCAGATCGGAGGCATCATCTGAATTAGATACGACTTGCTATGTTTTATACGTTTTAGTCATTGTTGTTGTATTGCACGAACTTCTTTGCACCGATCTAACCGTTCACAGCTGGTTACCTAATCTCGGTGAAGCAACAAAATTGCTACTTCGATTGGTCAAATTTAGCGCATTTTTCATACATGAAGACCAAATCATATCAAAGCTGTGCCTATACCGGCGCTTATGCAACGTCAGTGCAGCTCGAAATCACCAGGTTTCATACATTTTCAAAAATTAAGCTAAAAAAATAAATACCCCCCTATACCGTACCATATGGAGCAGACCAAATTAACCATGCTTATTTTAACATTTCCACAGTTTGAAAAATGAATAAAACTACCGTACCATATGGGTCGAAACAAATAATCGAACCAGATAAAATTGCCACATTTATAATTTCGCAAAAATTGTAAAATCAATAAATCTATCTACCATATGGGGCGGGGCGGCGGGTAGTATCCTCCCCCCCCCCTCTCTCTCTATTCCAGCCCGTCAAGCACACCCCCCTCTAATAGATGTAGCGACCGGGACGCAGCGGCGACCCGTGCTCCGTAGGGAAATGCGCACGATTCACAAAAAACGTACCATATGGGGCGGGGGCGGCGGGTAGAATCCTCCTCCGGCCGGTCCTCCTCCTCCTCCTCCTGGGGGCATCATTCCATTCAGTGAGTGGGACGATGAGGACGAGGTCGTCGTTGACTCCGCCCACTCGCCGCCCATCGGGATTGATGGCTGCAAGGATTATCCATTTGTTAAATTTATGAATTATCAATCTATTGTTCAATGACAGTCATTAATGAAAAAAACAATGATTGTACTTATAGAGGAAACTGTCGAGGTACGATTCCATAGCACAAACTCGATAGTTGATAAGAAATGCGCGCAACGAAAAAACTGCGACTGCGAGTATTAAAATAATTTTAGATTTATTGATTGGTAAACTAATAAATCGTCAAGAACTGTTTTATCATCGAGCGATTAAGTTATTTTTTTAAAGCAAGATAGGGTACTTCAAATTGTACAAGGATATTTCAATGGTCAAATACGGAACCTACGCAACTGAGAACCTGCGGGTGTTCAAACTACACCACTTTTAAAATTCCAGACAGTTAAATTGAGCAATTTGCCGATTTCGTATTAAAAAAATTCAATCAAATTTTAACTAATTATAATAATAATAATAAAATCGTACCTTAGCATAGCTCTTCTCCGTGTTCACCGCCGAGGGGAAGAGATTGGACGGGAGGGGCGGGGGTGGGGGCTGCTGATGGGGAGGAGGCGGCGGATGGCCACCGTCCCCGTTGCCGTCTGCAAATTACTAATTAGATTTAATAATATAATTGCTTTCTTAATTCATGACTTTGCTCGCAACGTCTCTATCGTTCAAAGGCAAAAATATGTGAAAATCGAAACAAAAATGTACCCGTTTTTAACAGAATTTTTCGCAAAAGGTGATGATTTACACTAATTAAACTAATTAACATAATTAAAAAAATTAAAATACTTACATTCCCCGTGCGCCCCATACCCATCGTCTACCTGCTCATACTGGTGCGGACGGCGAGGGTGGTCTGCAACGAGGAACAGATGTTACCTACCTAATGTCACTCTGACGCCGATTTTACTTTTAAATCTAACATTTCTCGGAAGTCCTTGGAATAATAATTAATACAAACAGCAAATTCAACAAGAAAAAGAGACAACAGCTCAAGAAAAGAATCATTTTCTAAGAACTTCTATGACAATACCTGTCCACTGCAACTCAAACTCACCGTGTTCCGAGTGGAAACCCCCTCCTCCTCCTCCTGCTCCATTGTGCGACTGTTGCTGCTGTCGCCATGACTCGTCCGGGTGGCCCCCGTGATAGTTCTGGAACGATTTATTCTAACTAACTAAGCTAAATGGTCCGCAATTGCCCACTGGGCTAGCCGTTTCCCCTCGCATAACAAGTTGGTGTAACTGGTTTGAAAACAACAATAAGCTATGCGATTCCCCCATACGAATCCGTAAACATAAATGAAGCTATAAAAAATAAAATAAATATAAATAATTCACTCACATCGTGCGGCGGGCCGCCGTGGTAGCCCCCTTGCTGTTGCTGATGCTGCGGAGGATACCCGCCCGGGCCCTCGCGGTACCCGGCGCCGTTGTAGCCGGGACCACCATCGTGGTACCCGGCACCACCACCTTCATGGTAGCCGCGACCCGGCTCGCCACCACCGTATCCGTTGTTGCCGTTGTAGGAGGGCGGCATTCTGAACGATTTTCGTCGATTGAATCAAAACACCGACGGCTACTGAACTAACTTTAAGACAAAAAATGTGCTTCAGGAACTCATGAGCCGAGTACATAGAATATAATTTAAACTATTTAAATTAAAAAAAAACGAACGGTGGGGCAGCGTGTGGCATCGCGGGCGGATCCTGCTGATGGATCCATTGCTGAGCGAGCGCCGCCCAATTAACTGCAATTAAATAATAATGATTAACTTAAAATTAAATAAATAAAGCTTAATCACAGTCTGTGATTCACAGACAGATCGAACGGTACGCACATTTTTCAAAAGCGAGTTTCGAGTTTCACGTTCAAAGCCAATTTGGAAGTTCTTCAAATCAGATTTTTAATTATAATACGCACCTTGCCCATGGGGCATTTCTTGATACTGACTCCACTGATCCATCTTGCTTCTACTAGAGATTGAGCATCACCGAATCAAAACTGAAAATTCGAATTGAATGCGAAAAAAGTTAAGGAGAACTGTTCATCAACAGATCGATAATAAGTGGATAATCAACGTGGTTTGTAACGGCTCGCGCAAGACGAGCAGATTTGACCATGAACCAAATCAGTAAAAAGGATGCTAAACGGGTGTTTATCGATTGAAGAAACTGAAGGCCAGTCGCGAGACGCCTAAAATTACGGTAGCCGACTTTCCTCGCGTCGAAATTTTGCGATTATGAAGTGATTTTTATAAGATTTTCACGTTCGCGTAAATTTTCTCTGATCTGCCTTTACCTTTTTATTTACAAAATGTCAATCATAAAAATACAATCAAACAATACTCACCTACATCAATCCAAGAAGCAATAACAAATTTTGCAATATGAGAGCCGGGGTCCGGAAATTGTAAAAGTTTGAACTTTATCCTTACCGTACTTTGATAAAAATTGTGATCAGTCGAATGAATCATTGATCTACCTGCTCTGTTTCTTGCATCCGACCGCCCTTCTCAGTTCCATTTTATAAATTTCTTTTTCGATTTTAAAATTTCCTTTTTGGAGCTTTGCCAACACGGTTCTCGGAATTTTTCCGGTGTGGATTCTTCGCAGGATAAGACTCAATTGACCTATCTATGTTACTAAATAGAACACATTGATATTTCACCCAGTTTTATTGATTAAATAATTCTCAAAACATAGAACTCTCACCACAACTAACAACTCTTTTTCTGGCTCCGCAATAAACATTCGAAGGCGCAAAAGCATCTTTCACACACTTTTCCATTCTGACGAACTCAGAAGAGAGCATGTGAAACTGTGAGAGTGACACCACCTCACCATCACGCTCAATGGATGATCGACTCACTCAATTTCCCATGATTTCTCGCTTCTCTGACCGACAAAAGATCACTCTCCGTTAATTTTTTTGCCCGTCACTCAAGAGCAACCCGCAACATTCTCGCTCTCGCATCGACCACTTTTTTGCTGCCCTTTCCGTCTCGCTTATGTATTCTTTCTCTGACTCTCTCACTTGCGCCTGCTCTCTCGCCCTGTCTGACTGGACAGAGACAGATTGTGACTGAAGAGAACGCTTTGCCGTCCCATCGACTAGCAATTTTTTGCGGGTTCTCCGGAGAGGGAATGGAGAAGGGGAAGAGAGAACGAGAGAAAGAAATGGAGAGAAACAAACGCAACATTGAGCCAGAGCCTAGCGAAAGCTGCTTCATTCTCTTTCCGTTCCGCGCACTTTCTTGTTATCCTGGAGATTATTTTTTATCGCGTGCTAAAACGCAAGGTTGTCACCTTTCTTGGCTTGCAATCTCGTCGTTTTTGAATGAGGAAAGTTAATGTGTAAGATGACTCCTTACTCCTGAATCTCCCCTTCCCAGGTTCATTAGCGATGGACTACTTCAGTGCCTTGGAAACAAACATAGGTGTCGAAGTGCCGGCAAAAGAGTTGTACTAAGGATAACTCGGCAGATCTCCTTCGAATTCTCCCTTTAACCGCTCATATCTAGGAAATCTGCTAGAACATGCTTATCGAATCTGACTGATTGTGAGAAGTTTTATAATACACGCACTCTTGATGCAATCAATCTGCTCTCGCACCCCTGCTGTGTAAGTACCGCGTTTCACCCCCATCCGTCGCTTAGTATTTTTTTCGTTTCCAAGGGCATTTCAGCAATTATTATCGTCGCAGGGTTCTCTCATTTAGATCCATTACAGACCTAAAAGAGGCTCGTTTATAAATGCCCTATCTTCACCACTGTATGAATTGAGCCAACATTTCACCTCTCGCAGCCAACAAATCATGTCCGCTTGCTCAGAGTGCTATGAATAGCTGCTGATTGCTCGATGTTTGCCCTTTCCACCTGCATGGTTTATTCAACCTCGCACTCTCCTAATCAGTTGTGCTTGTTCTTCCTCTAGCCTCAATGGGGCTGTCAGAAATGAGGAATCCGTTTATTTTGCGGAGTCACTCATAGCAACTACGAGGGAGATGAAGAGTCATTGTTCATTCTGGCTTCCTTCCAAATTGTTATTACGTTTAACAAATTCTCCGGTATATTGATGTGCACATCAACCCTTCTTCATCGTTCACACTCAATGATTGGATTCATTTGAAGAACAATTTTATAGTTCGAAATTTTTTTTTTCTGTCGTACAACATTTCTGTCCTATCTACATACATCCTACATCCTACATACTACATACATATATCTGTTCTAAATGATCGTTATGCGAATTAAAAGTGATGCGTGACTATCACTCGCAATGATTCAGAACGGTGCAAAAGGAGAGGGGGATTGCTCACTCGACATTTGTTCCTTCTATCACCTTCCCGCCTTCTCCCTGACTTGCTTCCTTGAATGGAAAATCCTTGTGCAAAAGTGTGCACATTTGATCTTGATTACGTAAAATAGTTGTGTTTTACCCTTGCTAGTTTAAAGGTTCAATGAAATGAGTTCAGTGTTCTTCAGGGATAGGCTCTAAAAATTGAAATCCATGATGGTAGGGATATTTTTAACAGAACGAATCTCTTCACAATGCCCGCTCGCTCCCGGATAAATCCACGATACACCAGAGCAGTAAAGAGATTCATTGATTCATTCTTCTCTACAATTGCCTTAGTTGTTTATGCCGTATACTCCCTGTAAACTCCTAGCGTACGTACAAGACCTATGCCGAATTTAGCATTGTGAAACTTGTTCGATCACCGGTAAATCATGCGATAGTTCTAAATGTTTTCAGATGTCCCAACATGCACCCGCAACGACAATTACGCCACTGTCCTCCCCGCAAGGCACATCCTACTCGCCCACTGAACAAGTAGTACGAATATTATTTGAAATAATATACATTCGCGGGCTGTTCCGTATCAAAATTGTTTCTATTTTGAATTCCTGGGAGAGAGGAACCCTCGTATAGCATCAACACAGTAGTATCTACCATCGACTATGCATCATAAGAAGCCGCTTGATAGCGACATGGTATACTATACTTATCAGAAAGATAAAATATCGGTCGGGTTGTTGTTCAACTAGTGGACAAAACAAGTCAATAGAATATGATGATTTATCCTAATATCCGCTTTTACAAAATAAATTTGTAGCAGCAGATCCCGGTCACTCAATCAGTATTCATAGTGACAGAAAGAAGCACATGCAAAAAAAGAAAATTAGTGCAACATTTCAGCCGCAGACTCCGGCCGCCATCGCCTCCTATCTGTCCACAGCAGCAGTTGCAGCGATGAGGGCCGCAGCCGAAGCGACAATGCTGGCTGCACAGGTAGGACTATCGGAACTTTGGAACTTCTCTGTTTTCTGGCCCGATGGGGGTAGGGAATGAGAATGATAGGAAGAGAATACGAAAAATAAATGAGCTGAAAAAGAAAAAAAGCCGGAACTGCTTTGTTTTATTAGCCCATACAGCATCCGTAGCGAGTGAGGTACACTCCGCGTGTTCTTTCCAAACTCTGACGCGTGAAAGAGTACGAGGAAGGAGCGAGCGTCATCCTGACAACCCTCTGCACAGGCCGCAGCTGCTGCACAAGCTGCCGAATCCACAGCGCCGTCTCAGATCAATGAACTGCAGCAACAAGTAGCGCAATTGGAAGAACAGATACAGGTGGACTCTTTTATAATGCATTCCCTTTTTTGTAGAGCTGGGCAAGTAATGATCCTATGTTCAAAAATTATATGAAAAGAAAAAATCAAACTAGAAATGAATTTCAAAATTTGATGTATGGCTGAAACCTATCTGGATTTCACGAATCGACAATGAGAATAAATGAATAAAAAATAAATAATTTATGCTCGCTCCCCGGTCAGAGAGGCGAGAGAGTGTGTGAAATGAACAGACGGCGACCCGTATTACCCGTTTTTTTAAACTATAATTTTCAGGCCGCGTTCATGGAGGCGGAAGATGCGGAACGTCGCGCGAAAATGGCCAAGGATCTTCTACGTAAGACGATTGAATTGCGAAATTAGCGTAAACAAAACGATGATTTTGCAGAAAATAACTGCGAAGAGATCGATCGAGCGTGGCAGAAATCGGAAGAATTGCAGGAGCGGTGAGTATCTTAGAATCATTTCAGTTGCATTCGAGAATTTTTCTCTGAGTTGATAATTTTGCTTTTTTTCAGACTAGACGAGGCTACGGAGCAGTTTGAGGAAGATAAGACGGAGCTCGAGAACAGGTACAAATGTACTGCTGTTTCTTCGGCACTTCTCTGTTATTTGGCCCAGGCAACAAACACGCTGAGTGAATACAGGAGTAGGGAATAACCAAGCTCAAAAGAATAATTCAATCATAACGAAATTCCTCATTCAGACTCGAAGATGTCGTCGCACAGCTGGATGAAGAAAGGAAGAAAGCCGCGAACAAAGCGTCCACGGAGGCTGCAGCCTTCATGATTGCTGCATCCAAAGATGCTGCAGTTGCTGCGGAGGTCGCAGAAGCAAAGCGAGCGAAAGAGGAACTGCAGAACAGGTTCAGTTTACTAATGTGCCTAAATTATATTCTACCGACCTGAAGAAATCACAAATTGAGTTCAGACTGAACGAGGTTACTGCGCAACTGATAGTTGAAAAGGAGAAACCAGTTGCTGCAGCTGCTGCAAGCGCTGCACAAATCACTGAGCTGCAGAAGCGAATGGCGAAGCTTGAGGAGGACTTGAAGGTTTACATTTCTATTTTGAATCAAAAATAGGAATATTTTTTGAAGAACGCGTTGCATGCTGCGAGTGAGGCAGAGAAACGAGCTGAAACGGCAGAAAATATGATTGGTGAGAATGATAAAATATTATTCTTCCCGTTTATTGAAGCTTTGCGAAAGTCGGATTTAGTTAGGTTTCACGGCGCCAATATGAATCCTTGCTCGCAGTACTTGGCGATTTATTGCAGCCTTGTGCGAAAATAAAAACTGTCAATCTTTCGGCACACCAGTAAAAGATGACACTATAAGTATTTGTCAATCTTTACCTTTCAGATTCAAAGAAAGACGCGTCAATCGTTGTCCAACAATCAGCGATTCAAGCGGCAGAAGATTGGCAAAAAAGGTACGCAAAAATCAGTGTATTCTCTCGCATGATTTTTCAAATCCGTGTTGGAATTTGCATGCAAACTACAAAATGTTTTAATAATATTTGTAATGCTCTGATGGAACCGTTCTATTCAGGTTCGAGGAAATAGCAGAGAAACTTGAAGAAGAAAAGAAGAAGGCGGCCACTGAGAAAAGTGCTAATGAGTGAGCATTTATTTATTTAATTATATCAGTATTCAATAATTTCATCAATATTTGTGCAGGGCGCTCAGACGCGACAACGAAGGACTAAGAGGCGATTTGAGCAGTTTGAGAAAGTAAGGAGCGTTTCACATTAGATTAGAATCTTCGATAAGAATTGGTATAGAAAGTAAATCGGACAGCGACAGAAATACTCCTAGGACAAACAAACGTACTGAATTTGAAAAAGAAGGAATGTATTGAATAATGAAATATGGTTAAGACAGCACGACTCGAGCAGTTTTGAAGAATCAGCGACAGACTTGTTCGCTGTGCTGTCACATACAGCGGCTGAATGTAAGATAATCTATCATAATTGTACAAACTTCGCAAATGTGACGTCCTATGTCTTTTTTTTAAAATATTCTCAGGAAAATATTTTATTTCCCTGCAAATCAGATGATGAACTCTGCAATAGAGAGTCGATATCATTTCAAGATTCGGTGAAACTCAACCATTCTTTGCAGAAACAATGCAAGCGAAATCTTAGAATGAAAAAAAATGATGAAAAAACGATCAAAAACAAACTAAACAGACATTAGCTTTGCAGCCGTCACCTACGACTTCGCTAGCGCACGAATTCGCACAATGTTCGAACGAGTAAGGGACCATAATCGGTTGACGACAGTCACGCATCCAGTGAATATCAAGGCGAGTTACCTCTAAAGTTACGAATCCTAGCGACGAACGAGACCCTAAAAAGACGTGTGTTAGAGAATAAAGTGTGTAAACCGTGGAACTGGGCTACCACTACTAAACATATTAAATTATAAATAATGATTATTTTCAGAGGAGGCGATGCAAATTATGCAACAAGGAGCTTCACGGAGTGCAGATTCTCTACCATTTTCTCTCGCGAGCACACGCGATCAAAGTGAGTATCGTGAGATTATTTTCCGTTCCACTCGTGGTTGACCTTTGACTACCGTTCGAGGGACGGAGTTAGGAAGAGGCCGGGAGGCGGCGAGTGATCTACCTGCTCTCCTCCCTCCCTACCTCTTCCCTTCCTCTCTCTCCCAGACAATCAATACGCTAACCAGCACATTGAGTTTGCTGAACATTTGAAACGCACGATATATTTACGAAATGTAAGCATCAAAAATCTTTCTCTTATCTCGTTTTTTTTCTGAAGCTTTCTAAAGTTAGATTGCCTTCATTTGACCGATCTTTTAAGAAAGACCGTTCAATGAGACATGATCAGGGAGTGATAGATCCTCCTGTCAAAAACGATGAAGATGGGACGGGTTATTGTTCACTCATGTATAAGCCCATAAAACTACATCAAAATGAGTCGAAAAAAAACAGAAAATAATGAGCCAATTACAGATGAGCGACTACAGTATCTCCCTCATCGCAATGGACTACTGGATGGAGAGACTGGAGCATGCGGCCCGGCAATCGATCCCATTCCCACCACCACCACAACATCCTCTACCTCCTCCCCTTTTCCCAGCATACAATTGCGATCTATGGGATTGAGCGTGGAATTTTTTTCTCTGTACAATCTTGTGAATTTTCAAGTGTTTTTTTTTTTCAAAAAAAACACATTTTCAAGTGTTCTGAGTAGTACCGTTCACAATTTCCAATTTTATATTCATTGACAAGCAGACAGTATAGTCAGTAACGTGTGCAAATATGCCATTTGAATTTCAACGCATATCTATCTCCACTGATATTTGATTGGAAAAGTAGACAAATCTCACAAATCAACCATATCACCGAAAGGTGTACCCACTGGGATTTCTCCTCTTGGAAAATTTTCGAGCTTGACATTTTTTTAACATAATTGCTATATCCACCAGAGTTCCTAAGTCATCATAAATTTATATGAGGTTTGTCTAGATATTTTTATATTTCTAAGTGCAGGAAATGTCGAGAGATCGGATATTTTCTTTAATACAAGAGCTGGGAGAATTTCCCTATAATGAAGACGACGATGATTTTCCAAACATGAGTGTGAGCTAAAATTCATTTGCCTATCGATACAGATCTTTTAGATGGCCTTGTTTTTCTATCATGTGGGCATAAATGACATACGTTCCTATCGAGGTGAAATCACCCGTGACAACATGTCTGACAAGGAGAAAAAGGTATGTAAAAATAAAAGCAAACCATTAGCCGAACATAAGTTCTTTTTGCAGATTACTTGTCAATTTCTACCTCAATTCACTCGAAAATTCATGAATATCAGTCGAATGTTTATAATTTCGGAAAGGTCCAAAAATAATTAGTCAATCATGTTATGAATTCAGTAGTAATTTTTATTATTTAAAGAGAAAGCTTGCATGGTATCTTCTTATTCCGAATCAATCTACTGCCTAAACTGAAACAACTCGTTAGCGAAGATGTAAACTGGGTCAGTTTGCAACACGTTTCTTGTAAAATCTTGGAGCAGAAAATGTTTTGAAGATTTGAGGCTGGTTAGTTCTCTGGTGAAAGAGCAAGAATGTTTCTTATTCATGTTATCATTCTCGGCTCAATTTCGATGGAGACTGTCTACTTCAGTTCGATAGACCGTGATATCAAAATTTGAGCAAATATTATTCATATTTTCATGTAAAGCCCAAATTTTCAGAAAGATTTTGCGATCTGTTTGCTCTGGTGGGAGGAGAGGTGCCGACTTCTGTTGGTTACACATCCAACTCTTGAGGTTCGTTAATTATAATTATTCATTTTGACAAACCTTAAAAGCGATTTTTTCAGCATCACAGCAGAGCATAACAATCAAACTGTGCAAGTTATTTCATTTTTGTGAAATAAATTGCATTAATTTCAGGAGCTCAGACCCACCAATGATTTCGAAGGACACGCAATACGGACAGAGTGGTGGAGTGGTCCCGTTCGACTCAATCTTGCCTCGTATCAATACAACGCTAATGAATATCTTCTCACGGATTGAATTCGCGCACCATGTGTTCCCCCAAGACGCGTCGCCCTTCACTTTTTGTGACTTTTTGTGAAAAAAATAATTTCACATTTAGTAATGAATTAGTATTGTTGAAGCAAATAAATGATTGACGTTCTACGAGTGCTAGTAGTTCGAGTTCAGTCAAACTTCGGAATCGAGTGAATGTGTGCAGAGAATAGACTTGGTGTTTTGATTCCGAAAAGAGTGTGCAGTCAAATGAAAAATAACTCTTTCTTATTTGCAGGAAATCAATATAATTCCTTGGAGAACGAATTTCTAAAAACCAATAATTCCAACCTTTGTTCAGTTTGAATACGTGAATAGTCTATCTGATATGTTGAATTGTTTATTTTTCAATATCTGATTGAAAACTTGAGCACATCACATCTGTACTATAATAAAAGCGTGATTTATCATACAGCGGTAGCGAAAGTTCAAATTTAATTCAAACGTATGTTTGGAATATGCACAAATAACTTACAATGACAACAATAGATACACATATTCAGGTCAAAATAACATGGAAAAACAACAACAACAGCAGCCGCTTCAAACATCCTCCACGTAGTTATCATTGCTCACAACCATCGGCGCCTTCTCCACTCCGCCCACTTTTCCCTGCTGAAATTACTATTTTTTTTGAAAAATAAAACTTCACGAATTTTCAGAGTACTGTTGTTGCCTGCTATATTCTATTTTAGATAAAGTAATGAGCAAAAATAACTATTCAAAAAATAAAAAAAATAAAGAAATCACAAAACCTTGATGTTGTCCTCCCTTCCCCACAGGACGATCAACGTGAGGAAGACGAAGATGGAGACAATGGCAGAGAAGAGCACGGAGAGGACTGAAATGGGGGAGGAGCTTAATGTGGGCGTGGCTTAGTGTGGGGCGGGGCCTAAGAAGTAGGCGGAGCTTGCAGAGGGCGGAGCCTAAAGTGGGTACGACCAAGGGGGCGGGTCTAACTCACCCTCCAGCTGCTTGAACTTGAGCGAGAGCCCGAAGCAGCCCCACAGCGAAACGAGAGCCTGGAATCAGGGATTACCGTTTCGTATCGAAACACGCATCCAAAGATCAAAGATCAATTTTCTGAACTCCACATTCAAACGCGTCAGATAGAGGATCAACGGCCTACCACTAAACCTAAGATCAAAAACCAAAGATTAGCCTCTCATAGACCAGATAGAAAATCGAAAGCCTTCCCATAAGCCAAACATCAGAGATGAAAGATCAACGCCGCTCACCCCGACACTGAGCACCGCCAGGACTCTCTGCCCCTTGCCCGTCTCCTCTCCATCATCCTTCTTCTTCCCCTCCTCTTCTCCGTAGGAATGCGCGGCCACAATCATTGACATGATTCCGTAGGAGGTAAGGCATGCAGAGATACAGACGATCCCGAGGAACACTGAAAGAAGGGGTTAGCAGAGATCAAAGATCAGGTTCCCTATTCCCGTAGAACAATGACCAACTGAATGGGCGAGCCAATGAGCCTAGCCAAAGGCCACCTGGAATAGGATCCATGGACAAATTAAAAAAAAAACAAAACCGGAGTCAAGAAAGGGGGCGGAGTCTAGCAAACGAACCCTGTTTGTCCTTCACCGCTTCGTGCGCGACAATGCTCACGAAGGAGCCGATGAGGCCGAGGAAGGGGCAGAGAAGGGAGAGAGCCCTGTGACACATGCCGAATCTGGAAAGGGGCGGAGTTTGTGTGAAAAGGGAAGGAGTCAAGGGAAAATGGGACGCAGTTAGACAAAAAAAAGAAGGCGTAGTTAGGATTGAAAGAGGGGTAGAAGTTCGAGGAAGGGCAGAGAGGGGAGTGGCAGTTGTGCAATGTGCGAAGGGAATTCATTGTGAAGAGGCTGAAAAGAGGAGAAATAGGGCTTACTGGAATCGTGTTGATTGCTACGATGAAGTTGTAAACATACAGAACAAAAACAATGAGAAAACGCGCGAATGCAAAATTGTTATGATCCCTTGCTTGTAAGAGCCATAGGCAACGAATTGATAAGGGGGACAGGTTCATGGAATGGGTCGGGAATACTACTGATAAGAGGTCAGGGAGAATAGAGCGGACACCGTTGAAAGAACAACGGCTACTAATCGCTGAGGGGGTGGGGGCAATGGGGGTGTAGTGACTCGAGCAGGGGAAACTGATGTGAATGACTTGAGTTTTCTGTTTTGAACCCATCACCTTACGGACCGCCCTTTCTGTTCCATTATTCGCACGAGCTCTCTCCATTTCGCGAACTCTCTCGCGCTGTCTGACCGACGAGAGAGTGTGGTAAACGAAGAGAGCGCAGGCGTCAACTGCAACGACGCGATTATTGGCTTGATGTTTTCGCACATTTTGAGTATCAAAAGTGCGCCTCCAGAGGGCAGAATACAATGACCAAGCGGTGAGATGGGCGGGACTAATAGTGAAGAAGGCGTTTCGGGATATTGAATGTTCGATTGCCTGATTTGGGAGATTTGTAATTCAATGTTGTTTCACCGAATAATCATTCCAGATTCGGCCACTACGCTTTGTATCTAGTCTGTCTGAAGCCTATTCCATTCTCCGTCAATAATTTCGAATGCATAAGACGATTCTCGTTTTTATTATCTTGCTGTCTATCAATTGCTGATCTCAAGTGCTGTTCTCAATTTTTACACTCGTTGATTTGCAACCCTGCATTGCCGGATCGTTCGACCAGATACATTTATGTACCGCTCTAGGTTCAAATATTTTGTTTCGGTGAGTTTCAAATATCCCCTTCAGGCAGGGAACTATAAGCTTCAGTTTCAAAGCAGGACGTAAATGTCTCAAATAAAATAAATAATTTTATAAATAATCGTATTTGAATTCCCGCAGTTTCCCCTGTGTTTCCCCTGTGGGCCACTAGACTGTCAGTGCTTCTGAAAGAGCACGCCCAGCGGGTAAATTGGTCTAAGAAGTGAGTCGGATCTCAAGATCGGGCGGTTCCAGGGGGCAGCGTGGACTGGGGAGGGTATATTAGAGATGAGACTATGGAATAGAGTCATTCGACAAGCATCTGCTCGCCTCGAAAGGTGCTCTCTCTTCATCCTTCAATAATTTTTTTAAAACTATATTTATTTAAACGCAATGCGCTCTGCCATTGAATAGTAATATTTGCGAATATTCTAGTAGTCTATCTGAAACACACCTCATCTTCCATCTCCTTTGCTGTTCTCTGTTCCTTTTTGATACCATCCCTCCTTGGATTAAATTGCATTATTAAGCGCGCTCTAACTTGTCATTGATCTTCCTGAAAATCTGTGATTATTGATAGTTGATCTTTCAGATAACTTGGGCTCCCTAATCTTCTCCATCCCTAATATTGACTCGCTAACGTCCTTTTTTTTCTTTTTTTCTTGCTTGCTTTTCTCGCGCTCGATGTTACTGTTGCTCAATACCCCTTGAAGAAAAACCGCACCCTGATCTTTGATCTTTCAGCAATCATGGTTGCGCACCACGGTTCGTCCCCTGCTCCCTCTTCCTCTTCCTGCCTCTCCGTCACCTCCGCCTTTGCGCCCTTTCTCGCCATCGCGTGCTACGCCGTGGCCGCTCTCGCGGTCGGCTTCGAACAGGACCGATGGAGTGAGTTATACACACTATCAGCTTCGTCAACAATAGTCCCGCCCACTTGATGACGCTCATAATAAGCATCGATTGTACACATATAGTAACAATAAGCTAAGTGCCCCGGTCCATGCTGGCGGTGCATTTCGATTAGGAGCGGTACAGTGAGTTTTGCCCACTTGTTCTTTTTTCGAAAAACCCGGGAAAATAATAGTTACCTAATAATTGATAACCGCTGGGCATTGACTCGGCAAGTCAGAGACAAATAAAGAATTCTTCCCTTTCAGTCGTGATCTCCTTCAACTCCGTCGCTTATGCACTCTCCATGTACGGTCTCTTCGGCCTATGGGAGACTTCCCAGTGGTATAAGGAGAGAAAGAGCCATGAGAAGGATGTCAAGTATATTATGAAGTGCTCGGTGAGTAGTGTACAACGATTTAGAGTGCAACTTGTCATAGAGATCCCCTAGGGTCCAGAGGTATACTCCTCCATTCCACATACACTCTGGATCCTAGTGAACATATCTAGAATAGGGTAAAGGAGTGGTATGGAGTAGCTTTCGAAGGAAATGTAGGTATACTGTAAGCGATAGTTACTGTGTTTCAATGGTACGGTACTTCGACAATCGCGTGCGATCGATAACTGATTCATTAAAATAGTCCATTCCATTTCAGTTCGTGGCGATCATGTCCGTCCTCTTCTTCTCCACCGTCGTCCTCAGCTTCGACAGATACCTGCAAGGTAGGATACGGTATTTAGAGTACTGTAGACTAGTCTGGTCTGGGATACGGTATCCTTAATACTGCAGAAAAGTGTGGTCTGGGATACTGTAATTAGAGTACTGTAGTGATGTAAAATACATTCTCAATTCAACGCCTTCTAAATCTTTGATCGTTTGCAGGACTCCTGATCTTCTCCATGATCATGTTCACCATCTTCTACGTGGCCTTCGTCTGGTACTACGACTTCAAGTTCGAGCAGAAGTGCCTCGATCGCCTGGTAAGCGCAGATGGAAATTTCCTGTAGAAAATAAGAAATTAGTCGATGCGGCGGACTGTAAAAGTTCATAAATAATAAAAGTAATGTTTCAGAAGTTCAAGTCCGCCACGATCTCCGTGATCAACAAGAACTTCGCGGACGACAAGAGACCTCTCGTGGTCAAGGAGGACCGAGACGTTTTCAATATCTAAAGAACTCCATTCCCCAATCAACCCGATCCCCTGACCAAACCAATCCCCCAAGCTTATATTGATCTGTTTTTGAGATAATTTTGTTGTTCAATATCTGAATACATCTTCGAGAACCCCCTCTTCTCTCCTCCCTCTCCTTCCATAATTTCGATCTCATTTTGTTTCTAAAATCAACAATCGAAAAGTCTAGGAAATCTTGAATGAACTCTTGGTACCCACAATAATTCTGTTGTTTCTCGTTATCTCCAATAAATATTCCTTCCACGTACGTTGCCACATTCTCAATGACAAGAAACTCGAAACACCGTGACCATAGATAAATCCCACGTGCCTTTCCTCGGTGGAACGTCTGCGATACTGCCGGTCGATAAAGGCGCATATTTTGAAAGCGCGTTCATTCGACTGTGGATATTGCACCATTCTTACAGTAAGAAGTTTGCCCAAGGTCTCTGGCCAACAGGACTGTCAACTGCTAAATAGTGATCATGACCTCTCGGCTCTCCCTCTCCATTTTTGGCGGATAGCTACCGTGGGTCAGGGACGCTAGCGTTCTGACCTCATTCGGTCCTATTATTATATTATTAGCATACCTTTTTTTCTTTTTCCCCAATGCGCGTCACATTTAGGCAACTATGTTTTTCAATCGTGCTTTTGCAATATCATCGCTTGTATATTTGAGGAGAGTTTGCAAATCTACCCAAATTCCAGATATCCTAAAATCCAAATATTTCTCAAATGCCCGTCGCAAGAAGGGCACGAGGAAGAGATGTCAGATGGGAATTGTGAGGAAAATTTCAGTTCTGGCTCTTATTTATGCATTGTGAATATAAAATCATTCCACGGCAACTGATGAGAAGTGAGCGAAAGATGGCAGGAAACGATTCTTCAATGATGAATTTGGCTAATATCTAATATTTACAGCGCTGCAAAGCTATGGATGCCGCTAACCGCCTTCATCTTCATTCGGAATATGTTTTACATCAGTAAGTTGTTCAAAACAAAAAAAATATTTATCTAAAATGCACATTCGAAGTATTTTTTCGTAAACTGTCAGAAAATATTTGAAAGTTTTATGCAAAAGTTAGTATCTAAAGCGAAATCGACTGGATTAGATAAAACATAAAGAGTCTCATTTTTCAGATGCTCAAATCGTCGCCAGCGGTTTACTGAGCATTCCGCTAATGAACTACGCCATGTATAATCGCACTGAGAAAGACCCATTTAGAAGAGCGGTCTTTGTGAGTCATTGGATGTGTATTTGACAGTTTCTCTTTCGACAGTCTATCTGGTTCACTATTTATCTTTCGATGGGTAAAATCAGTTATCGAGTGAATTTAAGATATTGTAGATAGCGAGTTGGTTATCCTCGTCTTACAATTAGGGAAGTACTATTGGATCACATAAATTGTCATTCTAACAGCTGGCCTTACCCACCTAGCGTTGTCTTACGACTGTAAAATCGCTTGATGTGGTTACACATTTACCTATTGCCATTCAGAGCTGGTTCAGCATCACGAACCAAGTGCTCACTGCGGGACCACAGGGAATGATCGTACTGCTCAAATGGGCCCGCCCCGATGTGGACAATGGTAAGTGCAATGGACGAACAAAATCACGTTTATCATCGAAAAATATTAAACCGTTCCTATAATTATTTCTATAATAGTACTGTAAATACTGTCTGCTGAACATATTAATCATGTATAATCCTTTCAGAAACGCTGCAATCGTGGGAGGACATCCTCGTCAGCGCTGGCATCATCCACGTCGTTCTCGTGTTCTTCCTCATATTCGGGAGAAAATCGGAAGATGGAAATGTTGGAGTTACAATGCTGTGAGTGCGAAGGGGGGGGGAGAACAGGTTAGGAAACGTCGAATGCACACGACGCATTGCAGAATCTATCAAGTGCTTATGCTCATAGCGACCTTTGTTGTATACCAATCTTCGGTAGCAAATTTTACAGGAATCGGTGAGCTCGTGATATTTTTCAATGACTGATCGCTGGCTGTTACAGGCAAATTGCAGCTGTGCTTCAAGCTAACGGCGTTTGCAGCGCTTTATTTGTGTGCTCCCAGCTTCCACTCAGGTGAGACTTGATTTGTTAGTTTTCATGTTTACGGTAGAACCCAGCAGATCTATTTATTAGAATGAAGTAGATATGTGGTGAAGAATCGGCATTCTACTGTAGTAACTGTAGTAACCACGGACTTCTTGGCGTTGATTACATTTACATTCCGTGAGGTGGATTCGGTAGTATACGGTAGGGAGGAAACGGTAGTATTGCAGGTCGCTGCACTCTCGAAGCGAACGCATACTGGATGCTGTTCGCAGCCATCGTTCTCTCGCTGATTACGGGAGCTGTATGGATGGTCCAAGGATTATCTATAGGTAGACAAAAACACGTTAAAATCAGTTGTCGATCGACCTTTACTGTATACTGTAGCAGCAAGTTGGGCTGGTTAATAAGTAGTTGATTGTTCATGATACCAAACACCGTAATAGCAATCGATAATTGCAGCTCATCTCATTGCAATGGCCGATGGTTGCATCTACCTGATCGGGACGGCCTATATGACGTGGTTTGGATGGGACATTATTACCTACCTCAGAAATCGTTTCCGTTGATTATGAATCGTTTCATATCGTTACGCCTTTTATTTTATTGCTATCGCTCCTCAATCGGTTCAGTTCGTTGTGAATAATTCCCTATAAAAAAGATAAAAAAGAAGTGATGCAAATACACGCTCATATCATATTTAATGTATGCAAAGCTCAATCACAATGTATAGAATAATTGTATTCATGTTAGGCCGGGTCAAAGTTCGGGCCTGTTGGGTGTGTAAGCCGCCCCATCTTCATTCAGCTGATAATCGAACGGAAATGTTTTCTGAATTGCAATATTCAGTTTCGATTTTTTTTCAAAGATCAACAAAAGTAATAGTTGTTTGCTTCACTGTCGAATAAGCGCGAATGCAATATTATTGGAAAACCTCACCGTTGTTTCATCAGTCGGTTTATACGTGAAACGATATGGGATGCTTATCATTGAAGGTTTGGGCTTTGTATTAAAAGCGGCAGCCGTGTAGTAACCTTGTCCACTCTGTCCGACGCACCTTATTTTTTAGTTCTTTACCTTATTTTTTAGTTCATTTAGGATTGCAAGCGTACACTTTAGTGTTATAATGCAAACTAACGTTTTCCGATATGCCTCGTTGCTGCATTTTCTTGCTTCAGCACAAGGAAACCGTATTTCCAAATAGAATCGATGTTCGTCCCACCACTTCAATTAATCACGCATGTAGATGAAATATATTTGACTAGGTTGATCATACGGCTTTCAATAGCCAGAAACTTAAAGCTCGCCTCATCAAAGCCTCCTTCTATGTGGAAGAGACCCTTTTCATCAGTGAAAGATCCTACTTTGACTTCGTTATTCTTTCCTTAGTAGAAGTTCGTTACAAAGAAATCGCGTAATATTTACCGGCCGTGTCTTCTTCCCACAAATCAATCTTGACACCTTTGATTTTTCTGTTGTAAATGAGTCCATTTTCTTTCTCAATACACGTGACTCGTCCCCGGACTTGAACCTGGATTTAATTGTTAAAAAACTTAATGATTCCGAGAATGGCAAGAAACTTACGTTGCGAGTCTTGGAACTCACGGTGAAAAATAGAAGAGAAAGAATAAGAATCGACCGCATTCGTGGGGAGAAAAGAGGGAGAATGAAGGGAGAATAATAGTCTCTGGAAGAGTAGAAAGGGATTGTGGCAGTTTTATTGCTGCAATCCATCATACCATTCATGCCCAGAAACTGCCCGATCATAATTTTTCCGTAAGTGGAGCGTGATAAGGTGCAAGCAATTAGTGATTGTTAGTGAGAGCAAGAGTACGTGCAAGTTGAAATTTTAATTGCCCGACACCTTTCCCTTTAGCGACATTTGAGATGAAGAGTACATTCGAAACGGATGGTTGGTGAATTCCAGCATCCCTTGAAATTATTATCTTTGCTGCCCATTTCCATAGAATGTGGCTTCTAGGATTGCCTGGAAGACAAAAAAGGCGTCTCTAAAATTTTCTCCGTTCCTTTTCATATTCCGTGTTTTAGAGCGCTGAACATACATCACGATTCTCGTTACTGGGTCTAATCTTCCTTGTTGCATGGGAAGTCTCTGGCTCAATTTTCAGAATGCGAATACATTCCGGTTGTGTTTCGCACGGCTTAACAAACTCTCCGCGTATGGGTGCAAACACTCATAATTTCACTAGAGAGAGATTTCACGAAATTTCGCTTGTTATTGAAGGCTCGACCCTTCCTCTCCTTTCTTTGCTTTATTACCCGCGATTCTGCCTCTCGTCTTCACTAGTGCTCTGTGAATGGTCAGATTGGCGAGAGACAACGTGGAATCGAAAGAGCATGCCTTCTTCATTCAAAGCGTTTCCGCTGTCTCCCTGATCATCAGGATCACAATGAATCACGCTATCAGTCATAACTCCGCGACCTCATAATTTTGAGACGCGTAGTGCGACTTTGGTCAATGGAATTCACTCAGAGCATGCCGTTTCGAGTATCCTACTGGGCACCACTGTGCACATTTGCCCTGGTTTCAATAGCGTTGTATGTCAGGTTAGATTAATTAGAGCTCAATTATCAAATATTAAAATAACTCTAGTATTTAAAAATCATTGCAGATTGTTGTATTTGATCTACAAACGACGGCGCACTCAACAATACTCTTCGTTTTTCTACAAAATGTTTTTCATTGGGGTACTACTCGCTGAATAATTCTTTGGTAAAAAAGAATTTACAGGGCTTATTCGATATCCTATCCGTTATTTGGTACATTCTCGCGCAGTGGGTTTATGTGGACCAAATTTTCGGTATTTATTTTTCAATTTTTTTTATTAGATTTTACTAGAATATTTCAGGTTCATCCTTCCTGCTAACGCTAAATTATGATAACATCCCGAATATGTGCTACTATTACGTGTATTATTTCTTGTACGCTCAAGTAAGAATCGTTATTTTATTTACATCGATATTTTGAATCGAAATTCAGATATTTATCATTCTTCTGGTGAGTGCTAATCGACTGGTAGCCATTCATTTTCCGCTATCGAGATTGTTGTCGGTGAGTTCACCAAAAAAATTTTTGTTGCATTATTCAAATGACACCGTCCAGTAGTTTGTCAATCAAATATTTTTAATTTCAAAAAGATTTTGTCCAGTTTCAGTCCTGCGACAGCTTTCCAATCCTCTTTCTCTTCCTGTTTACTCTCATCTTCCCGATTCTGATCACGCTTCACTTCTTCTGGCAGCCGGCTATAGAATTTCGGTTAGTTTGAGTTAGCGGAAAAAGATATATCAGAATAACCTATCGTGAAATTATTTTCCGTTCCACTCGTAGTTGACCTTTGACTACCGTTCGATGGGCGGAATTATGAAGAGGCCGGGAGGAGGCTAGTGATCTACCTGCTCTCCTCCGCACTACCTCTTCCCTTCCTCTCTCTCCCAGACAATCAATACGCTAACCAGCACATTGAGTTTGCTGAGCATTTGAAACGCACGATAATCGCAAGTTTATTTGACGGACTTGTGAAACGCAATCGAACAATGAATCGAACAATAATTATTTTAGAGCGAACTCAGCAGGCGCGGTGGGAAGATGGGTGCATCCGGACACGACGAAGGTATGAATCTCGAATTTCCTTGAGTTTATGCATTTTCCAAGCATTCATGCATAACTGATGAATTCAACAGAATATTCAATCCTCTCAATTCTGCTCCCCCACTCTTTCCATACTCAGAGCGATTGTTTTTCCTAATTTTTTCATGGTTCCTCATCAGAGAAGTTTCGTTATTTCATCGTTCACTCCTTTCTTACAGGCGAACGCCATCCACGCAATGTGCGTGGTCGTCCTGTCCACAATCTTCAGTGCTCTGTGCTATCTGTCGGTGATGCGGAAACTAGCCCAACTGAATAACAAGAACAAGTAAAGCATTCGTTCTCCCTCAATAAAATAAAGCTTATTGTCTGAAACAAAATCAATCCAATTACATTTCAGGACCGACCGCAATCACTCCCGCAAATGGCGCCAGGAGCTATCCATAACCATCGTTGGATTCGCCACTTTCCTCGCACTTTGCTCAGCCACGGCCTACTTCTCGGCCAGTTATGTGGCGGTGATGAATAGCAATGTCAGTGAATTTTAATCAAACTTTTTAAAAGCTTTTCAAACTTTACATGTTTGACACCTTATTCAAATAAAACCAATTGATCAATAATCTTTGATTTTGTGATGTTTATTTGGCAGTAGGAATTTTGTGCTCCTTTCGTGTATTCTTGCGTGGATAACTCAAATATCCAAGTGATAACTCGATGATTCCCTCTCTTTATATATCTTGGATGACGTAGGATAATGAGTAAAACATCTCCAAAGATTCACACATCGAATCATGCGATGTTTCGAAAGTCAGGGGATCACATTGCATGCTAGACTAGAAATTTGCAATAATGAGTCAGGAAATAAGCGAGGGGTACCAAGTGACTATGCAATTAAGAAAAATGTTAATATTCTAGCATTCAATCATACATTTTCAGTCCACTCTACTCGAAACGCTGCGATCTCTGAACATCATCCACTATTTCGCAATGGCATTTATCAATCCTTGGGCACTTCTCGTCACGAGTGCGACAATGCGCAAAAGGTCGAACAAGGTTTACTCCTTCTCCTGATGACGTCATCTGATTGATGGGAGGTTAGAATATGAATACAGCAGACGCTGGTAGCTTTTGTATGGGGCATCGAAATAATCCAAAATAAGGAATGTTGTTTATTTGTTCTCCCGATGATGTTGTCTTCATTGTCTTCTGTGCGTTCGTTAGCCGATGACATCGTAATATGAGAAATGAAAGAAAAGACAAAAGGATCGAAGCCTTTTCAGTCTCTTCTGGGATATCCCACTTGTCGTCCCTCCCGGAAGAACGCCCGTTACGGTGCCAACGCTGACCAGTAGGACGAATGATACGAATAATGTTTGAGATGTTCCCATACTCGTTTTTATTCCTCCGTAGTATGACTTATGTTGTGAATACTGTCACAGCTTAGAGTCGTTCTTTAGGTTGAGAAATAGCCTAGACGGGTCGTTATAGTTTTGTTGATACACAATGCACGTGTTCAGCTCTTCATATTGAAGTGGCCATTATTTAGAATAGCCAAATTTGTTAATTAATGTTTGAAATGATAAATTTGTTGATCCCTTTGAACAACACATCTTGATATATTTGGAGTCTAGGTAAGTATATAGAGACCATCACGCTCCATACATCAGTCGTGAAAGTATCCAATAGGTTATTCACCTCAATGAACCGAATTAAATGTGTGATTTGTGATTCCAGACATTTTCGTCAGAGATTAGATTATGTTCTTGTCTACACATCGCTACATTTCATCGATACTGGATCTAAGCTCCCTTCTATTCCCGGAAATGCATTCTTCCTTATCGAAAAATGACTCAAAACATTCCCACGATACTCTAAACATCCGCATCGGAATTGGGATTTATGATCTCGATCTCTTTCTAACACTCGACAATTCTAGGGTGCATTCAGATAATTTGCATAATATTCGATCTAGTGAGCTGTAAAGTTCGGGTGGAGAAAAATAATGACGTACTTTTACAATCGCGTGACCTTTGTAAACATCAGAGGTTCCCACACTCTCTAGCCGATGAGAGAGTATGTTAAATGAAGAGTTTTGTAAATATTCACGCGATGTTTCGCTGATTTTGCACTAATGCCCAATTCCCACACTCCACCCTCAGACCGTCGGAAGTTGAGTCGAGACAATCCGCTGAGTCTCATGATCTATATCTCAAACTCCGTCGCCTCCTGATATTTTCAAGGTTATTACACGGCTTTTGAAGTCTAGACATAACTGGATTCCTGGCTGTTTCAGTGATACAATATCAGATCTATCAGTCATTCCTTTTTAAACTTTAGTTTCTTCTGTGGAATGTCAGAAATGTCTTTCCGCATTTCCTACTGGGTTCCGCTAGGAATATTCATTGTAACGTCCTCGGTTTTGTACATTCGGTAAGTAATTGTTTTCCAGCATCAAATAACATATTATCTTCAGAATTCTGATCCTCATTTTCAAAAAGCGCAACACTCAACAATATTCGTCGTTTTTCTATAAGATGTTTTTCATAGCGGTAAATTAAAAATAATTTCGAGCCTAGGAAAATAACAGCAGTTTAGGGTTTATTCGATTTGCTCGCGGTATTTTGGTACGTCGCGGCACAATTTATTTATGTGGACCAGATCTTGGGTATGTCGGAGTGAATTTCTGATTTGAAATCACGTTTTTTTCCAGGATCGCAATTCCTACTAGACATCAGTCATGACAACATCCCTAACATGTTCTATTACTATGTTTTCTACTTTTTGTATGCCCAGGTTCATTCGGCGCACAAAAACACGGTAATAATCGCATTCCAGATATTCGTAATTACGTTGGTCAGCGCCAACAGGGTTTATGCGATTCATTTCCCGATGTCACGGGTGCTTGCGGTTAGTCTTATTTTGGAAATTACATTTTTGATTGTAAAAATGTTTTACAATTTAATTCAGTCGTGCGATCGCTTCCCTACCATCATCCTTCTTTTCGCGACAATGATGTTCCCTATTATCATCACTGTAAACTTCTTCTTCCAACCAAATGTGGAGTTTCGGTAGGACGTTTTGCTAGTTCTATACGCCACAATAACAAAGCGCTCCCAGCCGTGATCAATTCACCTGCGCTCAGAGATCTCGCTCGACATTTCAGAGCACCGAGAGCAAAAAAAATATGTAAATATTGCAGAATGGGAGCAAATGGAGTCGTCGGAAGATGGGTTAGCCTGGACACAACTAGGGTAAGTGCTTCCTTGTGGAGTGCATGCCCACCTCGGCAAACAGTACAATAGTATGCGAAGTATTGTAGGCCAACACCATCCACGGCATGTGTACTGTCTCGATCTTCAACATTTTCTCCGCAATCTGTTATCTGTTTGTAATCAGAAAGCTGGCACAGCTGAGTAGAGATCAGAGGTGAGTGAAAACTTGGGCTCTGTACGGAAACGGGGGTCCCATCAGAAAACGGGGGTCCCATCAGAAAACGGGGGTCCCATCAGAAAACGGGGGTCCCATCAGAAAACGGGGGTCCCATCGGGTCCCATCAGAAAACGGTGGTCCGTTAATTTTATTTTTATTTTTCCTTGCTAATTTCAGTTATCACATCACTAAAGCGTTTTTAGACGTATTTATATTTTGTACTTGATTTCGTTATGGGCTTCGTAGTCGGCTTAGTAGCGGCTTTCGTTGCGACTTTTGTAGTCGGCTTGGTAGCGGCCTTCGTTGTTGTGGGCTTGATGGTCCTACTGGGTTCACGAGATTTGGTGGTAGGAGCGGTTCTAGGCTTGGGAGTCGTGGAAACCGACTTGCCCATCGAATCGGGGATGCCAGTTGAGCCTGTGGTACGAGAAGACTTGGTAGTAGTGGACTTGACAGTGGGCTTGGGAGTAGTGATTACGGTCGAAGCTCCACCGCGTTTCGGTCTGGTTACTGCAGTTGAAGCAGAATCCGACTTGACGGTTTTACTGGTCGCGCGCGGAGAGGTAGTAGTAGGCGCGACTGTGGGATTGGGGAGGTGGATACCGACTTGCCAGTCGACTTAAAAAATATATTTGTTGGGACCCGGTGGGACCCCCGTATTTTTTTGGGACCCCCCGTTTTCTGATGGGACCCGATGGGACCCCCGTTTTCTGATGGGACCCGATGGGACCCCCGTTTTCTGATGGGACCCCCCGTTTCCGTACAGAGCCAAAACTTGGACTTGACGTGTGAGTCACCGTAAATTCATTCATTCTAATTTCAGCCGTGAAATCTCCACTTCTCGCAAGTGGCGACGGGAGATGGCGCTGACCATCGTGGGCTTCTCTACGTTCATTTCTTTGTGTCTGGCCACGTGCTATTTTTCTGTCGCCTATCACGCAACAATGACAAATAACGTAAGTAGAAAATGGCGTTTGATGACCATCATGCTGTGAAGACGTGTGCATCTCTATTTGCTACTTATCTTTTTATTACTATCAATTCTTTTAGACCGTCTGATTATCGATTTTTCTATCATAATTGGTCTTTGTTTATTTCGTGAAACATATTTATTTCAGACGGCCCTCCTCGCCTCCATCCGCGATCTCAACATCATTCACTACTTCGCCATGGCTTTCGTCAATCCGTGGATGTTGTTGATCACGAATGGATCGATGCGAAAGAGGTACGTACCGTTAGCCAAATACAACTAGGAAATTACGGTCTGGCGTATAAAAATACGGGCGATTTACCGCAAGGGCTTAGATATCCGGTACGACTTTATTACTAATAGAACCGAAAAATTCCCCCGACATTTCCGGATTTCACTTCTCGCTGCCCGAACGAAAAGACACCGAAAATTAGCAAATTTCAGCATCTTCCGAGACCAATCAACCATTGTTCTTCCATCAGCAAAGACCGGCGGGACAACACAACAAACTCTCTCCATCAGAACGATAGCAACTGCAACCCTGCATATTCACTGACAAAATAAAATTACTTGGTTTATCTGCCTTTCTCCCATAATATCTTTTTTGATAAACCAGACATTTTGCTATAATATGTGCTTCTCTGTTTTTTTGGCCCACGTAACCAGAGCTCTGAAAGTGAAGGCCATGATAAGGAGGAAATGCCGTGCTAAAAAGACAATCGGATAATTTCTTATTGATAAACAAGGCATCCCCACAACTCTAATCATATAATATATTCCGCAACAGAATTGATTGTTACGGGCGGACAGGGAAGATGGCACGGACATATTTTCATGTTGACAACGTTGGAGGCTACTACGGCCACGTTCACTCGAATAGCCAAGATTAGAGATGTTTGTCCGAAAATTAGCATGTCTCAACATTGCGCATCCTGGCACGCTGTTGCCTTTCGTCTTATGGACTAGCCCAGAGGGTGTAGTCTGCTCCTACGAACTCGCGGACGTTTGCAATGCCAATGAATTGTTCTGCTCCTTTTTTCTTTGTTTTTAACATTTACAACTATAAACAGCTTACAATTAGATACGCAATGAGTAGGAACGCGTAATGGTGGAAAGGAAGGGTACATAGGAAAGAGCTACAAATTTGTGCTACAGAAATTTTGTAGACTCTGATAACTGTTTCGCGAACTCGAATGTAAAATAAATAGCGTCCTTTTTATATTGATACCAGCCGCGTGTGCAATTCGAAGGGAATATTCTAAATATTATTTATGTTTCTTTTTTGAAATTGCAATATTTCAGAATATGAAATGTTTGCATACGTTTGCAATGCCAATGAATGTTCACGGAAAGGTTCGTTTTTACTATATTTTCACAATTTATAAATTTTTTATTATCCTATTTTTGACGCAAAAATCAAGTCTTTCAGGACTACATTTCGCGACTCCCAGAAGACTGCGCTCGAGAGATCTTCAAGTGGTTGAATCTGTGCGTTTTATCACAAGATTGCATACGGAAATTATTCTAGCATGCTTGTTCCTGCCTTATCGAGTGCATGAAACATATCCCATTTTCAATCTACAAGTTTCGAAATTATGTTTTCTATGGAAACACACATAGTGCTCCTTTTGAAATACCTCTTTTGTTAAGAGATCCATTCCGAGATTTTTTAAATAGATAAATGATATTTTCAGCCACAATCTCGACGTTCTGACCTGTGCCAGTCAACGGCTGCATTATCTCTGCTCTATCTTCCGGAATTCTGTGCCGAAAGCGAAGGCGATGGAGCTGAAGGTGTTCAAGGTATCTTTCCAATCGAAACCCACTCAACATAGAAGGAACTCAAACTTTTGTTTGCGCAATTTCGCATACACTGAACAGCAGAAGTTGAGTTTGAAGATACATCAAAACTGAAATTGCGTTCTTAATTTGAATCGAATTCTCGTTTTCCAGACGATCAGCGGTGATCGATACGTGGACCTCGTTCGTGAGGTATACTTGCCCCAACTGATATATACTACATTTAATCTATTATTAAAACATCAACAACAGCAACAATAATAACAATAACAATAATAATAACAATTTTTCAAGGCGCCCTTCCTTTCCGAGTGTCTGATGCACGAGAGCAGCGGTGACATGAGACGGATCGAGTATGAGAAAGTGAAGCCGTATGATCTATGGGTACGCTAATTTCATTTACTATTTAAATTTTTTTAGATAATTCTTAACAAACAAAAATAGGATTTATATGTGCGATTTAAAAAAAAGGTTTTTGCAAAGATAAGATAAAAAACTCAATTTTTAAAGCTCGATGAGCGGGAAACAATAGTAACCTCTCAAATTGAACAATAATTCATGTTGACATTTGACCTTACAATAATAATATTCACATTTTCCTTGTCAGATGCTCGATTACAAAGCGTCCAATGCGGATATGTCCTTCATTATCAGACGGGCCGCTTTTCTAATGAGCAGATACAGATGCGACGTCGTCAGCTTTACATCGGTCAGTTAATTAGTGCTGAAGTTCTTAGAAGCGAAACCGAAAAAAACACGAAATTATCTACCAACAAAAAAAATCTGAAAATGTGAAAAAATGGAAAAATTGATGCGACGTTGTTAGCCTTATGTTTTTTTAGTGAATGTTGCTGAAGTTCCAGTACCAATCAGAACTAATCATTGTCGATTTCTGCTTACTTTACTTGTAATATTTGCAATTCAATTTGAAATTAGTCGTTGCCGGATTTAGTAATTGTATAGAAATGTTGAAACACAGTTTTTCCACAGTACCCAACATGGCTTTAGCACCACTATACTGATGTTTACGGAAAACTGATCTGGTGATATTTATTTGAAGAAAATACAACATATTTGCAGGTTCTAATCGACGAAAATTTCGTCAACGAGTTTTCGCGAGTATGGAAAAAGAAAAGCATGACAAAGCTATCGTTTCAATACTCGTCTCTCGTCTCTCCGAAAGGATCCTGTGTGGCGAAGAGGTACTGTAATATTTCCCGGCGCATACTTATTGAATACACATCGTTTCTGTCGTTTATTCAATATATTTTTAAATGCACATCGTTTCTAAGTATTTAAAATAGTTATATAGAATGCTGAACCTGCTCCTCTCGGCTAAGCCTACTGTACTGCATCTGGACGCTCGTGCAGTTATCAAGGTTGGTTAGATAAGGTCGCATGTACCGCTCAAAAATTGCCAAACACCACACTAAAGCCTGTGATAAAGTCCGATTATAAGTTGATTAAAGGAGGTGTCCCACGAATGTCTGGCTAACTGAGTTCTCGACGTGAGATGGTATCTAGGTCGAGGCTACCCGATAACACTTTCGAAACTCCCATGTGTTCAATTTTCGTTTGAACCGAGATATGGGCAGTTGGCTGTGTGCCAACTGACGCAATTTTTAAGTGTTTCAGGAAATGGACGAGGCTTTTCTTCGGTCGTACGCTCAAGCTGTCACGGGTCCACAACTGTGCGCAAGGAGCCCAACTGTTTGTCTATTTATGTACTATTCTAAACTGCACACTGCAACTTCAATTTATGCAGTGTCGTTTAAACCGCGAAGGAGTTGTTTTCAATCACATCGTGGTCTCATGTAAAAAAACTTCGAGTGTTAACATTCTCTGCCAGCCTAAGCACTTATAATTATTGCAGAAGAAGCCATTCACGGTGAGCGAATCCTTCGCGGCCACTCTCTCCTCCTTCGACTTTCTAGTGATGGACAGACTGCAAGTGGGCGCCGATTGGATCATGCCGGCTATTTTGGTATGGCACTTATTATCGGGGAAATTGTTTGGAGTTCGCATACGTTTCACCTATTGCACATCTGTAGCTTCATGTATTTTGTCACAATGAATGCGTTTTTTGTTTGTTAAAAAAATATGTTATGAACCTGCAGAATCGTCTGAAACGCCGGAGGACCGGCACGATTTCTTGCGCCATAACGAGCGTTATCTATCGGCCCGAAATCGTCGATCGAGTGGAGAGCGTGGACTCGGATGTTGAGGTAATTTTGCACATAATACTTTGTTAACATAATTGAATATTGTTTTAGGAAAGAATCGAAAAAATGTACTATTTTCACTGATTTCATTGCACTAGCCTATATATGAACGACCTTGTAAACTCTAAAATAATGATTGTTATTATTTACAATTTCAGTACGTCAGTTTCGAGGGTCGTTGCGTGCTGCGGCTGAAGGATACGGAATTCTACGCGGACATTAAGACGACAGAGGGCAAACCCTGCCGTCTGCACGTTACTTTCTCAAAAAGAGCCAAGGAGAATGTGACGCCGGTCAGGAGAAAGGAGAACCGAACGGGAAGGGCATTTGCTGGGAATGGCGCGGAAAGCGTATAATGTAAATCGTATAATAATTCAGAAGTGTGGGATTAGTTGCGGCTTGTGTGCATTGTTTCACGCTCATTCGAATGAGTATTTTACGCAGAATACCCTCTCGGAAATTTTCTAATCACTTGAATATGGCTCCATGAACAATTGTTTCCAATATAATGTAAATTTACGGTGATTTATTGCATGTGTACTTGACAAACGACTAAGACATGTTTTGAATCCATTGTATGAGAAAATGTGATGGAGCTGAGTTTCGTACTGCTCATGATAGTGATGGATAATTGTAGAACTCTGATACGTCGTTATCTGCTCAATTCTTCACTTTCCCTACATATCTCTGGTAGTATAGTGGTTAGTATCCGCGCCTGTCACGTGCGAGACCCGGGTTCAATTCCCGGCCAGAGAGATATTTTTGCATATTTTGCATTTCTTTATGTAAAAGGGCAAAAGGATTCTGCGTTCGGGGGGAATCGAACCCCCGTCGAATGCTTGGAAGGCATCCATGCTGACCATTACACCACGAACGCGGCTGGGAGGAGAGTATCAGGGAGCAATATTATCCCTTACAGCCGCCGGCAACCGGTTCTTGCTGCCTGCTTTGCCCACCCCTATGATCAAGTACAGAGAGTTGTCCTTATTTCTTTCAATTAGGAGCATGTTCTCATTGACTGCGCCAGTTTTGGCTGAAATAAATTGTAAAAGTATGCTGATCATAAAGAGAGATTGATTGATGCTCGCACAAAAGTCTACGAATAGAGTCCCAGACAACTCATCCCGTGCCGGCAACAATTGCATTCCGTCCGCTCCACTGTCTTCTTATCTCAAGCATGAGTCATGCAACATCAAGCTACATGAAAAATAAGAAAGAGTAATAACAATTTCCGCCTTACAGACTAATAATCTTTCAAATTTTGACATGATGACATAAGAAATTAAACCAAATTGAAGCAGAAAATATTTTTTTTATAGTAAACGGAAATGGAAACAATTTGATTTGCCACGCAAATTCTGATTCATCGCTACTGATAAGCACCACTTGCCGTCATCTTTGGTTTCTTTATAAATTATTATCGGCCGCTTGCTGGAGTGCGGAGAGATCTAGCACACTTTCCATCGGTCTTTTACTTCCTCGTGTGCACAATATTGGTAAAACGTAAAGCCCATCGGGTTTTCACTGGAGTTCTCCGGGAATGTCCACGATTGCTTCCGAGGGACTATGCCAGTGCTTTGCCAAATTTCGTTGCTTGAGTTCATGAGGAGTTATGCGTTATTCAGTGGAGATGCTCAAGCTCAATTTGCTTGAACCTGTAAAAATATACATTTTGTATATTCAAGATGCTGAATCTTCTACTCGCCTCTCTCCTCATCTCACTCGTCTGTGCCGCTCCGGACAGACCCAAGGTCTTTCAAGTTCCGACTAGACGACATCCGTCGTATGCAGAAAGACTGATCAGGTATCCCACTTGAATTACTTATTCAAGGCGAAGCGGACAAACAATGTATTTGGCGTAAAGTAGAACAGCGAATGTCTAATATTTTCTCTGATTTCTGATTGGAGGTATTTTTCAGTGAAAACCGACACGATGAGCTCTACGCTCTCATCAAGCAGCATAGTACCAGACAAGCTTCCGCAACGGTGAGATTTCTAAGAAAAATACACGACGCTCTGATAAAATCTGCTAACGCTGTCGACGTATGCTGGCGAATGCATTTAAATAAAATCAAGTTCTCCACACAGGGTACCCATGAGCAACCACTGTCGAGCTGGTGGGACTACCTCTACACTGGTGAAGTCAAGCTCGGCACTCCGCGTAAATATTCACTTGTTGTTGCTGAGAAAAAAGAATATTAATTACGTTCAGCCCAGACTTTTTCTGTTGCGATGGAAACTGGTGCAGCGGATTTCTGGGTGATCGATGCAAGGTGCAAAAATGAGGTATTTTTTATTTTATTTTTAAAAAAATATTTTTAAATATCAGAACTGCACGGCGCCGCCCAACTACACGAGACACCTATTCGATCAGTTGTCAGTGTCTTTTTGAAGATCAAAAGACGAAAATTATTGCGGAAATTTAGCGCATCATCAACGTTCAAGAACGGCACCGAGACCTTTCAGGATTATTACGACGATTACAACGCGGCTCAGGTATAGTCGCAGTGAGCGCAATCTTGCTCACCCATCTCCTCGAAATTCAATATTTTCGAAAATCATAACAAATAATTGAAGGGAAACATTGGCTATGATGTGATCGATCTGGCTGGCATGACGGTTCGTTTTGAGCTAATTATAAGGAAAAAAAACATTTCTAACTTGGTGCACATCAAAGAAAGCTGTAGAAACAAGATTGATGGTTTATGTGCAAGTGCGTTTCAGTAGAAAAACAATCTTTCAGTTTGATTCGCAAGGATTCGGTGTTGCCACACACATCACCGCCGGTTTTGGATCTATGCCTATTGATGGTAGGTCAATACACAATTTTCCCAGTAAGAGAAAAATCTTGGTCGGCCTCGGATAATCTCTTTTCTGATTCATTCTAAGAAATGGAGTCTAGAGATGCACGTTGCAATGTAATACCGATCTGTCGATAGAGTGATCTTTGTCGTTTCCGTGCCGAATCTAGTGATGTGCTATAAGAATGAAGCGCATTAGTATGAATCATCCTAGGGCCAAAGTCCAAATATATTATTTCATTATTATTTCATGACTCAAACGCGAATGTAGTTTTGAAAACCGTTTTGTAATAATTTAGTGTGATGAAACTGATATGAATGAAAAGATAAATAATTAAAATACATACTGGAGATGTGGCAAAATTCAAATATTTTCATGCCATCTCGGTCTTGCTTGGCCGGCGCTCGCCAGCAATAACATCACTCCTCCCGTGCAAAACCTGTTGGATCAGATGGATCAACCGATTTTCACCGTTTTCTTGTCCAGGTTGCGTTTCATGCTCTTTACTTTACACCAACGACGTGCAGTTATCGTTGAAAAAACATGTACATATTAGTCAACGATAAACGCTTTGTAGAAACCAAGATATCAACTCGACTATTGTCGACGGTGGAATGATCACGTTTGGTGGACCGGACAAGGAACATTGCGATGATCATGTTAGCGCTTGAATTGAGTTTTCCCAAAATTAGTGATTTTTAAAATAACAGTTAGATTCGTCTCATAGGAGCTAATTTATAAAGGTCAACTACGTTCCTCTCAACTCGCAAACCTTCTGGCAGTTCAAAATGGACGATTTTGCGATCGGCGGTTACCAAGCGCACAAGACCTACTCTGAGGTATGATTTACATGTTCATATCGGTGCTCATATATTCATTACATCGACGATTATCGAAATGTTACTTATAATTATCTCCTTTTGCCGAACTCTCTCATTTCGAAGCACTCTATCGCTTCTCTAACTGGCGATAGATAATGCAAAAATGAAGAGACGAGATAATTATTCCATTTCCCGGTGGTAACTGACATGGACACGTGGTATATCGGCGTTCCACCTGAGGCGGCAAACGGGATTCTCGAGGCCACAAAGGCAACCGTCGACAGCAAAACTCATCTGGTAATTATCGTGACACTTGATATTGGCGTTCGTTTACGTTGTAAGTATTGTTCAAAAATGGTGTGCATGATGACGGCAACAAATTTCGAAAAATGGCGTTTCATATGCCACAACACAAAACAACCAAGGCACAATTCGACGGCAACACTCAATGGCTAAATAATTGAAGCCAGATTTGCGACCTATAGAAAGCGCTATAATTATTTTCTCAAAGCTCAATAGCATTGAATTTTTATACAAAATTTTGTTAGGAATTGCACATTCATAGATTCGTTAACACCAGCTCAATATCGTGCTAAAGGCTCAACATTCATGAAATGTATTTCAGTACACCCTACCGTGCACCGGGTATTATCCGGATATGGTGTTCAAAATCGGCGGAATCGACTACTACGTTCCTTCGTTTGAATATGTTCTGGATGTGAGTGATTTTCAATTAAAAAAAAGTGGCCAAGGCGATTCTATAAAGTAGCCAAAACAAAAATCAGTGCAACTTCAGATCGGTCTCACGCCTCCCGGAATGTGCACGCTAGCTGTCCTGGTTTGTCAATATTTTAATAATCAAATTATTTTTGTATGAACTCATAAGTAGGGCTGTCAGAGTGAAGAATCCGTCTCTTCATTCCGCGCACTCTATTACCGGTCAGAGTGACGAGAGAGCGCGAGGAATGAAGAGACGGGTTCTTCACTCTGACAGCCCTACTCATAAGGTTCATGATTTTTTTCTTAAGAATTTGTATATATATTTCCAGGGTGTCGCCGAACACATTTATGATCCTCAGAATTGGGTGTTGGGCGCTCCCTTCATGAGGTAATGTTGAGAAATTTGTCATTGGTTAAACCAATGATTGGTTTTTGATAACTCTATTTTTATACCATTTTTGTTGTAGGCAATTCTGCAACGTGCATGACATTGGAAAGGCGCGCATAGGATTCGCTCGCTCTATCAATGTGGATACGAGTACGGGATCTGGTTCAAGATTGTCCATGATCCTCCTCTTCATTTCGACGTTGATTGCTTTTCTTATGAGATAAACCGACACAACTTTTCATGTACTGTTTGATAAAGATTTTCTTAATTTATAAGCAACTTTAAATCATTAGCAATTCCAGTTTCGGTTAACGAATCAGTTTCGATATGGTTGAAGTGATATTCTGACCGACGAATGCTTTTATTGAATACCCTCAGCAATGGAACGGAAAACATAATCAGACAGTGATAAGTCAGGAAAACTTTGAAAAAGTTGAGGTTGCCAACAGTAAATAACAATTTAGAAGAGAGAGTCTGCTTGCAATCCACCCCATCAGTTATTATTTTTTTCACTTCGATAAAAAACAAAATACAATTGAGAGACAATATTTATCATTGAAAACCCATCCACATCTCATAGCGAAACAATTATCAGGAATCAGGCAGTTATGACTTACGATTAGGAAAGCAGGAGAACAATTAGACGCCTAGATGAAAAGATAATTTAGAAGTGCGACGCGGGTCGGCTCGCAATCCACTCCTTCAGTTTGGGCGTCGCGTTGATCTTGGCGACGGTTGAGAGAACGGCGGGAAACGCGTCGAGGTGGCCTGAAAAATCCCAGATAAATAAGAATATAGTACTGTAGTGTAACATAGAGGGGACAAGAGGGAAAGAAGGGTAGATGAATGTATGAATGTTGTTGAGCCACTAAAGTTAGGGGCCACAAGGCAGATATTCGAATTCAAGAGTTAGTGCCAAAAGTAGGTTCAAACGATCCCTCGTGGTCCCAATAACATCATACTTTTTACCGTTTGTTGATATCTTGTCTCTGAGCCGCGCTAGAGCCCGAGAAGTACGCGCGTGACTCACTGGGGAAGAGGAGGGAAAGGTGAGACGAGAGGGAAGGGGGCGGAGCCTCATTTGCGTGTCTCTCTCTCCCTCCCCCCGCCCTCTCGCTCGCCTCTCCCCGCGCTTCTTCAAACCCAATCCGCAAGCTTCTGACGCACGATAAAAATCTAATTTCTTCTCTAAAATTCCTAAAATATTCGTATTAGTCAGAAAATTTATGCCCAACCAATGCTTTCACACTGCAACCCGTCAAAACAGCCTCTTCCCATCGTTCAAGTTCAATTTTGATCTACTTAGTGAAGATGTGCACAATTTGGGCAGTGCTCAATCGATTTGGGACGCCAGTAGCTATCCAGCGCACTTTAGAATGAGCGATTTGGTTTAGAATGAAGCTTGCGGATTTGATTCTCGCTTTTAGGCGACATCGTGTCGCACCAAAGTGGGCGGAGCTTGTGGCCCCTAACTAAAGTACACCAAATAAGTTTCATCCAGGGATCAAAAACTATCATTTTTGGTGACATAATGGTCTTGTCCATTGCGATTTATACTAACAAAAAAGATTCACCGGGAATGAACGAAGCGATGATGATTTTAAACGATTTTATTCTTAACTTATCGAATTTCAACAGTCTCAAATATTCCTGATTCTCGAGGGTGTACTTATGTAACTAGTAGAGTGCGCGATTCGGGTCGCCGTCTCTTCATTTCACACAATCTCTCGGCCGGTCGAGTGATGAGAGAGTACGAGAAATGAAGAGACGGCTACCCGAATTGCGAACTCTATTAAAGGAGGCGTATCATGAAAAACCAGTTCATGCTCTTGAGATTATGATCCGATTGGAATCCAGAACGATATTAGAAAGCCGAAGTTTGAAAGTTGTACGTCCACTCTGGGACGAGATATCCCCGTCCAAAGTATCAGGAAAGAACAGGGAAAACCCCGCGAAAATTCAAAAATTTTGCGCAGCGCCAATGGGGAGGAAGGGACGGTAGATCAAGAAGGATAGATCGAAAGGTCATCGTTGTCTCGCCCATTATTGATTGACTAGAAAGGGATTTTTCTTTGTTCCCGCAGGTTCTTCCCATCGACAAAAACTGATCTACTCCTTGGCGATTTGCCAAAAGAACCTTGGCAATTTTCCAAAATATTGCAAGGCTCGGCATATCGTTGTAAGAGTCGCAACATTTGAATTTCAAAAGTTCATGATACGCCTCCTTTAACTACGCTTTATCGAAGAAGCTTAAACTCACCGGGAATGAACGAGGTGATGGTTCCGACGAAATCGGCGATCAGCAGGTCCACCCACGTGAGAGAAGCGCCAATGAAGAACCCGTTCTTCTCGTTACCCTTAAAAAATATCGGTGATTGGAAGAAATTTAAACCGCCGTGGTAGGACGAATGAGTAATCATTTGTGAATGCCACTGTGAACGATCATGATCGATAAAAACAACACATTTTTGGTCGAGCTTTGTAGAAAAAACCAAACAAAAAACCTTGGCAATCTTCTCCAAGATGGCGAAGTACTTGTCCCTCGCGGGCTCCGCGACGTCCTTCACGAGTGCATCCTTGTCTGAAAGCCGATAATTTTTGCGCGATTCAATTCCACTTCGCATTCAAATTGTGGATTCTTTCTGAAAGATATTGGAAACCGAAAGGACGAGGGAACCGAAATGTGTTTCAGCAATGTCTCAAAGTTCAAAATCATTTTGCAGATCGATTTCGACTCTCTGAATAGCCAGATAACTAATTCACCTCCGGGCGCGAATCCCATGAACACGACCATCGCTGATGAGATCTCGCCCGTGTAGTCCTTGTGCTGATCGGCGAGGGCGTCAACGAGCGCACGCTGATAGGCGGAGACACCGGCGAAACCTGAGGAACGCTCACATTTATCGTCGAGATATTGATTCCTTTTCAGCTTTGCTCAGAATATTTGATCAGTGATTGTTTCTGTGAAGTAATCACCATCAACTCATAAATGCGCAAATGTGGCAATCTTAGCGTCTCTGCGACGAAAAACGTTCTGCGCATAGAAAATAAACAATCAAGGAGGTGGTCTGCCTTGAAGAAAAAAATCTTTACCATGCTCCTTGGCCAGGTATCGGAAGATTGCGTACGACTGTGGGATCTCCTTTCCGTCCACTTCGAGCACAGGCATCTGACCGAACGGCGTTTCTGGAAAAGGGCAATTCTCTGTCGTTTTTCATGTTTTGAAATGGTTTTGGCATATTTTTGAGCTACGGGTTTTGTTTTTCTCGAGGACTTTTTCTCTTTTTTTTATGTCAGTTATGATTCAGTGTTCAATATTTTTCTTTTTTTTTGTTGTTCAATTTCCGTGAATGAAATTGCTCCCATCTCCTCTGAAGCGCACACAATATTAACCCCTTCGCAAATCGCGCGTCTGTCTCTCACTTCTATTGTCACTTCCTTGCTTACAAATCTTCAACGCGTCACATTTCGTTATCTGGGACTGACACTCTTTCTTGCTTATTCTTTTCTCGGTCGATGCGCACCGAGACTTGGAGCGAAGGGAAACTTTGTGTCAATGGACTCTCCATTTCGCGCACTCTCTCACCGATCACAGAAGTGAGAGAGCACGAGCAAGGAGGAGAACTAGATTTCTCTAGTCAGCACACGAAAAACTTGGAGGAGCTTTAGGGATTATAGTTGCGAAGAAGGGAAGGAGCGCGAAAAGTTTGCGGAGCGATAGCAAAAGAGCGATTTGTATCACCCCATGTGAACTTACACAAGGCTCGAACGTTCTATGGGCAAAAATAGCAAACATGCGAGGCCAACGACTTGTAGGCACAAACCAAGTGGTATCTTAAGAAAAAACGAAAAGTGTACTCACTCTCTTTGTACGCTGGCCACTGATCCATGGGCAATCTGTTATCCTCGAAGGGAACACCTGCCAAAGTGAGGATTTGACGGGCGACCTGAATGCATTTCGCTGAATTGAGAACAGAAACAGATACAGCTATAACGTCATAGACTAGCTGAAAAAAAACAATTAGGATAAATTTACTGATTCCGATAAGTTCACGAATAAATTAATTAATCTAATTGTATTCACCTCAGCACGGCCTCTCGCCGGGAAGTAGGTGATCTTGTATGAGGGCATGTTCAGTTGTGAAAAACTCAAAAGACGAAATCTGAACGATAGACGTGAAATAGGTTCGAAAACAAGAAAAGATGGACGTGGAAGATTGTTCACGAAATCAATAAACGTTGGAGGGTTCGAAATAAAGAAAAGTTAGACGTGAAACTGGGGTCGAAATCTAAAATGCAGACAGACGCGTAAGTGAACTGATACGGAGGCCGTTAAATACGCAGCGAGCGAGAGAGGTATCAGAGCGCCGAGAGCTTAGAAGGCGAGGTTGGAGTGTGCCTATGAAGCGATCACAAACAAGAGACTACGCTCTCAACACAGACTAGTGTGTGAAGCTACAGATGGATGGAGGGTTGAAGAAGGCTCTTATCATTTTGCATGCTCTCAAGCAGGCCAGAGAAAGATAAGAAACTGCAAACACAGAGACGCAGTTGTATTGTGACAGCGATAGAAAAGATGGATACAGAGTGAGTGCTTGCGAATCGGAGACATAAGAAAAAGACGCGCATCAATGATAGTCACTCGGCGTAATAGTTGGTGCTGATTTCTCAACTGTCGATAAGAGATCTCGGCGAGTAGGGAGATTCGACGACCTGATTCTTTGAGAAGGATGAGACTAAATACGTCACGATGCGATCGCATTGTCAGACGTTTGGTTGACACTCTGTCTTGAGTTTCGAAGCATCATCCAGGTGTGGCTTACGGAACTTGGCTCTATCCTACAACGCAAGTGAAAGAGGCAGAAGCAAGCAGCAACAAAAAGAAGAGAACAAATCACAGTGTATTGTATTGTAAAGCAAGCAGTGAAAGCAAACGAGGAAAATAGCGCCTTATCTACGCATCTTCGTAACTTTGCAAAACACATTCTGGCCTCTCATCTGACAAGGAAAATTTACAGCCTCGCTTTGCATCACATGTTGATCGTTCCAAACTGTGCAACAATCTTATTAAGAAAGTCTCTCCATTCTTTATAGTCTCGATCCGCCTATAGAAGCTTTCTCTCGAAAAGTCACCCGTATTGCCACTGCAACGTGCACAATAGGCCGATAAGAAATGGATTCGTGGGCTGATGGTGTCTCTCGATTCTCCGTGCGATCTCACTTTCTGAGAGACGAGGGAGCATTGACAATAGAAACATGGTTTATGAGTTGAAAATATTAGAGAGTTAGACGATTGGTCAGAGCGAGAGATTGCTTGATTTGAAGAGAATCAGGATATCGTGATGATTCTGTGATGATATGAGCTCATGGAAGCAAATTGTTTCGTTGGCAGACGGACTGACCTTAGCACATGTGAGTTACGATGTAAAATGTTTAAAAAAATAACTTTATCTTCGTAAGCGATTTATCCAAACGTGCATAAATTTAAAAAATCGAGATATGTATGAAGAATGTTCGAACATTCAAATCGACATTGTTCATGCATTCATTTAATAATTAACAATAATTTAACTCGTCTAGTTCGTTAAAAGTCGGCTACGTTTATATTGGAACATATTCTCTCGGTAATAACATCGAGCACGTGCATTTGTAATCATAATAAGTGAAACAAAAAAAAACGGCAAAAGGCGAGGGCGCCCATGGGAGCCGAGCGCTAATCTTAATGCATTGCCGAACAAGGCTTTACCGACTGCGCCATGGGGCCGCTACTGACGTTGGTCGATTTCTCGCATATCTACTCAGCGTACCCAAGCAGAGCCGAGAGAAGCGAGCGACACCTAGAGGGTACGAGAGAGAGGGATATTTCTGAGATCAACATGCATATCCGTATGGTTGATTGAATGATCCACTTCCTTGCTTCTCAGGAAATTATGCCTCTATAAGTTTCCATATTTGATGCAGAGTCGGCAAAAATGTTTTCTGTGAAATCTGTGTCGTCATTTGCTGTTATTTATCATTATTGATAAATTGCACATTGAAAATATGGATACTTTATTCTCTTGTAACGTATAATTGCATTTGATCACCATTCTATTCAAATGGATAGCACGCAACGCGCGATCCAATGCGTCGCGTTTTTCGAAAATATTCGTTTGTGAGATGTTACAGCAAAGAGAATAAGATACGGCCTTTATCAAAAAGAGAATTACAAGCATTTTTTTTAAATGCACCAATGACATTTAGCAATTCGAATGTTCAATATTCTCACACTTTGTCGAACGTGCTCTCCAGAAATTAAGAGCATGTTGAACAGATCACACGAAAAAAATCACTTTTTTGTGTAACCTTGTGGCATGCATTGAACTCTCGAGACACCCGCTTATTCTCATGAATTTCGCAATTATTTGTCACAGATTGGAAACCGATAACAATTATAATTATGGTATTTTAATTATATTTCATCAATGATTTCGCTGACCGCCGAACCCACTGGCAAGACTTGTCAGAAGTAATTTCTATCTTTACCTTTTGCCCCTCTGGCATATCTTTGCTTTGGTTGCGCCCGCCTATTCCCTTGATTTTCGAAAGACAGTCAAATTCAGGTTTTTCATTTTGGATGTCTTCTCTTCCATCTTCTACCATGCTCACGACCTCGGATTCAGTAAGCGCACTGATTGATGCCAAGAACGGTCTTAGTGTTAAAGAAAAGGTCAGAATAGTTACTTATTTTCCTTTGTAAATGTCACCTATTGTAGAAAAACGAGAATGGATTCTTTCTACTGGAACCATTATCTAGCCTTGGATTCGGATTGACAACTGCAGCAAGAAAAGTTCCTCATTTTGAGCCACTTTTTGCGAGTGTAAGCATATTTCTGAAAGCTTAATCGAAAAAAGTATTTTTCAGGGGCCTGATCGCACACTGCAACTACAGGAAGAGACCGTGCCTGCACCTACAACACATACACCCACCCCTGCCACGCATGAGGATGTAGTCATGCGCGAATTTGTATACAGCAAATGCGGCTGTGGCTTTGAAGGCTGGGAAGAGATTAATTTGCCGGATGATGATGAAGATTTGTAGGAGTATTTTCGTACGTCAAGGGAAATTATGTTGACTTTTTTTGTGTTTTTTTTAGACTTTTCCTCATGAATAAAATTATTTCACAACCATTTTTGTGGAATGATGCACATTTGCCTTTTTTCGTTTCTACTGGCAAGCCTGAGCGTTAGATTGCTTACTTGCATCAATGCAAGTAAGCAATCTAACGTTTCCTTTTTGCATGCCTCTGGAATCGCTTTTATTGTAACAAGAAACACGCGTATCACCATTTTCGAATTGTTTGACCTATTCGGATCCATTATTCTGTAAAAAAAACGCATACTGCCCATTTCACGTCTCTTCTGACAAATATTCAGTTCTCAAGTTCGTCATTTCGATACAGCACTTGAGAGGGTCAATCGAGCTCGATGCTAGGTTCTACGATAAAAATGAAGCTTAAAGATTCGCAATCATCTCCTTTGTTTTTTTTCAATTTGTACGTTCACAGAATATTCGAAATTACCTGATAAAGTATATATTTTAATAAAATGGATTTGCTTGCTTTTATCGCATAGCCGTGAACAAATGCAAAATCAACAAATTCCATCTGATACAGGCATCCGACTTTTGCAATTTTAAAATAAAAATTTTTAATACTTCTTCGTTCTCGAGATAATCAATAATTTCCGTAGCTAATCGAACCAATCGTTTGAACAATAGGTAATTTACAATTTTAATTGCTTCGAATCTTTATATAAATACCCTTGTTCTTCCTTCTCTCTCCCATTCTCCACCTCCTCGCTCGTGCCGAGTGGTCAACTCAGCCCTCCTCCACCGAATCAGAGGTAAATTTGCGCCTCCCCGCCCCGCACCCAAGCTCCGGTCCCGTACTCCCACTACTCTAATCAACAATACCGTGTTCCTTTCAATGCTAGCCCTGTGATACCTGAAGAAATGGCCATTCCGAATAACGTATCGATCAATATTATTGCAATGATCCTACCTAGCCTATTCGTTATACCGCAGTTCATCAGTTGCTTACAGTACTCCTCGGGGCCATGCTACAGTACTCCAAAATCGATTGACCTTCTCTGTTTCAGGATGCGACCTACCTCGTTACTTCTGCTGTTTTGCGCACTGTTTGCTGCTGCTGCTGCTGGTACGGTAACCGTAGTCCTAACAAGGAGTTACTGTAACTGTCCGAATGATGTGTAAACTATACAGATGCGGTAAAACCCTGCGATCGATCGCTCATCAGGGGCGTTACGGCGGAGGAGGTACGGTAATACAGCGAACAGTGGCGACATGAGACCTTTTCTCTGGTGACAATGATGAAAATGAGAGAGACAGGCTCCACTTCATTCTACATTTGCGTTACTCTTCAGCGGAGTGAAAGGGGAGAATGAGAGGGAGTCTGTCTCCCTCGTTTTCGTCCAGACGATTTGACTGCAAGGAAATGGTCTCGACACTGCTCGCAGCATATCTGAGTGAATGGTCATCGAAAAACTGTGTCCTTTTCAGGTTAACTACGATAGCACCACCAAGACGCTGACTTGCAAGGATCTTTCTAACAGTCTCATGATGATTGAGTCAGTTCATCTAATTATCACGTTATCAGAGCTTAACAATCATATTTGCAGTGTCGTCAACTCGTCAATATTCGAATCGGTTACGTGTGATGAGGTTGAAGGATGGAAAGATGGCAGTATATATGAAAATGCTACTTTTAACACTTGGATCGCTGAGGCCTCTGCTCCAATTCAATTGCAATGTTATGAATGTACGGAAAATTGTTCGTAACGGAAATTATCTGGACAAATATCAGATTGCACCGTTGAACGCCGAAGAGGAGTTCTCAGCCGTCTAATCAATATTAACGGTTCACAAATGACCCGCGAAGTGACTTGCGAAGACGGCCATCAGTTATTGTGAGCTTATAACTGATAATTTAAAAAAATCGTAGAATAATTAAGACTGCGTTATTTATTAACAATGATTAAATTGAAATTTTTTTTAGGGTGGAACAGAACATTTCAAATAACGCCAATTCCATCTATTATTTTGAAGAAGCAGGCACTTTTAATTGTGACGTGGCTGTTTCAGTGTTGATGGTAAGAGATACTTCAAGACGCACTGCAACTCCGATGGCTGGACCTTGGAAGACCTTCATCTAATCGGCACTCCGTTGAAAGTGGAATGCAGAAGGGGTGAGAAAAAAATTTATGATTTTTTTTTATCTCACTCTTTGTTGTTCTTATCCGAATTCTAATTTTATTAGAATAAAACGTCTTTTAAGACGTTTAAAAACGTAAAAATGAGCAACATGCAACGAATTTCTTCACTTCAGGGTGCACTCAGGGGGATCGAAAGGATATAACAATGTCGTTGTCAACTGTGAATGCATCGAAAACGATGTTCGAGTGCAATAAGCCCGAAGCGAATGGAACAACGCATGGAGTCAGGTAAGCGTTGAAGACATCATTTATCTACATCACCGGACCAGCCCAAAATTGAATGATGATTACGACGACAAGCTCGAAGTGTAAGAACTAAGCCTAAAAAGTAATCCTTATAAGCCACATTAGATTATTGCTCACAGGGCTTAGTTCTTAGGGGTTGCTTAGGGGGCAATCATTTTCAATTTTCATTCACTTTCTACAGTGTGAGCGGAACTGTCTATCCCTACCTCGAGTGCGATTCCAAAGCCGGCTACACTTACAAGGACGCAGTGGTTGCTGATGCATTCGCAAAAACCGACATGCAGTGCGACATACGTAAGTTTCTAAAAAAAATGTTTTGATTTTCAATGCCTGAAACTTGAACTTTCTCCTGCTCCATATATTTCTTTTATCATAGTAACATTTGCGGAAGGCTTACAGTCCAGCTTGATTCCCCCGTGAAAACAATTCGTCCCGGCCGGGCCGGGACGGTCCCTGACGGTCCATGGCCAATTTGTGGCTCAATTAGAGAAACATTTGGGCCATTCTCGGCAGCTTTGTAAAGCTCGTGTAATATGCAATCGAATACCGTTGGCAGAATCTAAAATAATTCATTCGTTAATTTGTAAATTAAAAGAGAAGTGTCGGCAGTTTTGAGAAAAAACGAAGCGCTAAGTATACGGTAACGAAAATCGTCAAACTTTTTTTCAACTTTTTCGCAAAATCTTAAATACTGCGGACACTTCTCTTTTAACGTACAAATTAACGAATGAATTATTTTAGATTCTGCCAACGGTATTCGATTGCATATTACACGAGCTTTACAAAGCTGCCGAGAATGGCCCAAATTTTTCTCTAATTGAGCCACAAATTGGCCATGGACCGTCAGGGACCGTCCCGGCCCGGCCGGGACGAATTGTTTTCACGGGGGAATCAAGCTGGACTGTAATGCTTCGCGCTTAGGGTGGGGCATTTGCATTTCTTAAAGCTTAGGATACATTCCTTGCAGTTCCGGAGCCCACGGCGGAACCCGAGCCTGAACCCCCAGCACCGGGCCCGCCCACACCGAACAAGCCGACGAATGAGGGTAGGTCGACCAAAGAACAAATATCAAAGATCAGTTCTAATGAGATTCAATTTCAGAACAATCGTCCGACGATGAAGATGTACGCAAACTTTTAAAAAATAAAAAAAATATACAGAAAAATAATATATTTATTTTTAGACGAACAAAGCGATGGTGATCATTGGTTGCATGGGCGCAGCTCTCGTCATTGTCATTATCCTGATTGTGGTACTTTTTTGATTTATTGATTCATTGATTTTGTTTATTCGATTTGATCTTTTGTAGATAATGTGCATCAAACGGAGAAAAGATGAAGAAGAGGAGATCGCGAGGGAGGAAAGACGCCATAGGAAGAGGGAGGAAAGGAAGAAGGAGGAGCGCAGAAGGTTAATTGTTATTGTTTTTGTTGTTGTTATTGTTTTTGTTTGAAATAAAATTTAAAAAAAACAAATGTTTCGTTCAGGGAGGAGGAAAGTCGGACGGAGTCTGAGGACGTGTCTCATGAAGTTTAGCTGGAAGAGCGACGATTATAAGAAGAATAAAATCGATTGATGATCGATTATTGTGCGAAGAATGATCAAATTGTCTTCGTTTCTTTCGCCGATAAAAAGACTTTAATGTCTCGATGATTTTTTTTGTTTTCGTACATTAATAACTGTGTGTTGTCGCCCACCGTACATTTAATGGTTAATTAATTTTTGTCTTCTGATCTGAATTGGCAGCTAGTGAGTAGGGAGTAGAAAATTGAAAACACGTTTGCCTGTTCGCAATCTGCATCCAATACTTTCTCCGAGTTTTAAGGAGTTTCGAAAAAAATGGCTGAAAATAGGCTCAGTCTCTGCTCGCTTCTATACGTCTTCGGGACAACAACCATCAATTTTCCTTCGATTATGGGTGCATGCTTCTTACTGAGATCCATACTCATCTTTTCGCACGCAAGCGACCGAAAACTTTCGCAACTATTTTTTTTCTGTGAAAACAAACTTCTTTGTATTTTCTTCCGTGTAAATTTCTGCAACTATTTTTTAGATGAATATCGACTGGGAGAAATGGTTCGTCGACACTTCCAGCATGACGATTGATGAAAGGTATTATTACTAATAATACGATTTGTAATTTACTTTAATCCGTTCATAATTATGGACATCTGCAGATGGGAGGTGGTGAAGGAAAAGTATTGGTTTCTGCTAGAGTTCTGGCAAACCGCCTATGTATCTCGCTTCCTCATTATCACTTCATTGCTGGCGTTATTTGTCTATTCGAAAATCCTTTTTCGTCCTCCATTCTATGGAAACAACACCTTCAAACTGATCGTGCTCGGCGGAATGGCGGTAATTACAATATATATTTTTTATATTTATTTTATTTTATCAGGATTTGCTGTCGTGCCATGCCAACTTGTTCCTGAACGAGCTACTTTCGTATCCATTCATGTTCGATTTTTACAAATCAATGAAAAATAGCGACATTTACAATGTCTTGCGTAAGTCATAAACAAGATACAAATATGCAAATGTGTATTTGCAGTTGCGTTCGAGGCATTTCTAAACGGAGTGGCTCTGCATTCCGACTTCTTCCTTGCTTTGAACAGACTCCGGGCTGTAATTTCTCCGAATGCTAAACGTGTATTTTTTCTCTTCATGATTTTCCAAAGCGTAATATCGTTTACAGGACCTCAAATACGCATTCTTTCCTACTTTAATCATTATTCTCGCCCTTCCAACCCTGAAAATAGTTGATATTTGTACATTCACACGAACAGTTCTAGTTGAATCGGGTTCAGGACCAGTCAATTTCATGATTTCACAGACGAATTCGACAAATACTGTAAGACTTTAAAAAAGGAAATGGATAATGTTATTTATTTCCGATACTAACAACCATTTACACTGTCCAAAGCGGAGCGATAAGTTGTGTGACTCTGCTTGTCAACTTAGCCTTGGCAGTATTTTTTATACGTAAACGAAAATTAGTTCAGCGAGCCGAAGCTATGAAGTAAATGAAACAAACGTTGCCCGAAAGCTCGAAAATATTTCAGGGACAACGTTGAACAAGGCCTAGTAATGACGAGTATTGTATCGTATTTATTTTATACGATTTATCAAATGAATGGGGTCAGTATTTTTCACATTTAAACATAATTCTATCTCGTTTATTCGGTGGTGTTCGACATATTTGAATGTTAGAGCCTGCAACATGTCACAATTCTTCTTCCAAGGAGTATCGTCCATGATTCCATTCTGGTAAATTAGATTTTTTATTCATGTTTGATTGCTATCATTCTTAATTCATGTCTATCATTGTTTCTTGAACAATATCCATTAACAATATCCCGTTCTATTATTTAGGAATGGTAGATCCTCTTAGATCAACATTCGGAGCTGATTATCAGTGACTTCCATGTAAATCTGAAAATGTGATTATTTTCCAGGTGCTTGCTCATTTTCGCCCCATCCGTTCGTCGATCACTCTTTTCGTTCTTCGAATCAAAGAATGAAGTCTACGGCAGTCTGAAGAAGTTATGAATTTATGAAAATGTCAATAAGTCATACAATTGTTTTTTTTTGTTCATCGCATCAGTCCTTGTTCAATGTCATAACAGTTTACGAATTGAGCATAAACACATCAATGTGGGAGCACTACTGTTAAAATATTGGCAATTTTGAAACGAGTGAATGTTTTTCTTGAGCACATTTTGTTCGTCCTCTAGAATAGTCTGATGTTAAGCAAACTCTTCTCTGTAATTACCTCTCTCACCCGGGTGATCTTTATCCTTCGCTCACGCACTACTGTGTATCAGAAACCTGCTTATTTCCAGGTTGCTATGATTCACTATTTTAAGAGTCAGAATCCTATAGTTGCTCCAAATTTTTGGGGACTTCTCCTCCTACTCATTCCACTCGTATCATTTCATTAAGATCGCGTTAAGAAGAAGACCTGCATAAACCGAATATTTATTTTATTTGTGGTCTATCCGTCTTTTTCAAATTGAGATCTGCTTCAGAATGTATGTCGAAGATTTCTGGCGCGTGGTGACATATTGTCAGACACTTATGGTTGCCGTAACGCTAATTATCACCGGTATCTTCGCATGTATTGGCTATCGTAGACTGATCACTGACCCGAAAATACTATACCATGTGATGCATAGACAGAGACGCCCAGTTGATCTTCTCCATTTCGCTGACGGATGCGCGTCGAGAGGGCGAATCATTTGGACTCAATTGCAAAAAGAACAATATGACTAGCAATTTTTTTATCATCAGCATTTACTTTGAACAGACGCTTCGGACAATAGATCTAGAGTAGCGAATAGCAGTTGGCATAGAATCAGGGATATTGACAGATAAGCATGGCCTGCAGGCTTGGTGCCTGCTCGCTTTGACAAGCGTTTGTTCTTGCCATCGAAGCTAAATATTGTTTTTTTCTAGAAAGTCTTCCGAACGAACATGAAGCAAAAGTTAGTCGAACAACAATGCAGCTCAACTTGCGAATTGCTTGCTTAACAAAACATTTCCATTCAACAATTCCAATTTTAAAAAGTATGCCATTCAATGGGTGGTATATAGGCGACTAAACGTAGAGTATATTCACTTTTCATCGTAACTATGAAGATCTCTACTGTAGTGATCATATTTTCTGCGATAGTACCGGTAAGTAATAAGGGATGTCCGCATGACGAATCCATAGATTCATGTCTCATGCAAATGTTGAATTCATTATTCAGAAACAAACGTTTTTTTTCAGTTATGCGAGGCGACGGTCTCGGTGAGTTTTTTTTAGTGAACTTTACTATCCGCGGGCAAATAAAATGCGGACAATAGTGGACAATCTTCATTCCGCGCACACACTAACATTATGACACTTGTGCGCTAGGCGAGAATGTTTTGCCAAAAAAAGACTGTTAACAAAAATTCGAGTAGGATTGATGCGGAAAGTAAAGTTCAATTCAAGGTGAGAATCGAGGGCAGAGTATTCTGCAAAAATAATGGCCGTGAAACTCTCCTGCCCGGTATTGAGCTGCAACTTTTCGAGGAGGATGCAGGTCCAGATTTATAATTAATTAACCAAAAAATATTATAATTATGGCTACCATAAAGTTAGTTCGCAAAAGACAACACTTATTTCCAGTTACGGACGATCAAATATCTTGGACCGTAGCGAATGGAGCCGGCAATTTTTCGATCACCGGAAACCACAGCGAACCGTACTTCAACAGTCCCGCCGAGTCTCCAAGCGTTCTCCAAGCGTTTCTGAGATGCTCAAAACGAAAGGAATTGAAAGAAGTCGAAGACGCGTGCCCCGATTTTGTCTAGTAAATATGAAACATTATCAGTCGTTTGTTTGAAATTCGCAGTAAATGAAATGTAGTCATTAGCGAGACCCTATTGAAGACCCCCTTTGGAAGAAAGATGTGAAGAGTGGCGCCTCTCTCTATATTACAAACCCGTTATGAAAACGAGAGGGGAAGGGGAGCTAGATAAACGTGACCGGTTATCTCACTCTCTCTCTCTTTAGCTTCCCCCACCCTTAACTGGCCCGTTATCCTGTTACCGTTTAGACACCCCTAGTGAGGGAGTCCAGGTTCTCCTCCCGGGAAGTCGCGATAGAATAATCAAAATCTCACGATAATTCTTCAGCCCTCAACTCAGCGCGTTTGATGGGAAGTGCAAGGATGCAAGGAGGAAGTGTTGGTTCACCTTCAAGAATCCGACGATCGTTCCCCGAGAATTTCTAACCGAGGGAGAGACGCCGAACGTACGTAAAATTATTTTGCAAATATCATAATTAACAAAAAGTTGAATCATGTTTAGAAAACATTCTTACTCGACATGGAGCTGGGCAAGGATTGCGTGGTCGAACACTGTCCATGCGATAGAAGTGTATGCATTCGTTTCGGATAGCGATACAGCCGAGATCGATCAGTGTTTTCTTCATCATTGTTTTGCTATCTCATGTATAAACATAATTCTCAAATTTATGTTTCACTTTACATAGTGCGAATGGCGAGGGGGACGGCATGGTGTTGTTGTTCAGGAATTTCATTTTAAATTTTGTACGAGCAAAGCTGCTATTTTTTGCTCACACTTGGATTCAACATCGTACATTCAGTTCGTTATTTATCATTATTTAATTCATTATTTTCGTTATTCTATAATTTAATTAAGTTTAATTTTCTATTTACATATTCTCCATTTTCCTATAATTACTCTATAAAAGAGGTTCTTGCCTCTTCTCTTGTCATTCTCGTCCTCTTATCCCTTCCTGAGTGGTCAACTCCGCTCTCCTCCACCTAATCAGAGGTATTTATCGGCCGTCCTTCTTCCTTTAGGATCTCTTTTTCGCTTGATCTGGCTTCTTGCTACTATATTCCTGTACTCTGCCCTGATATAGTGATACCGTAATCCTTTCTGCGTCAGCATACATCGTCAATATGATTTGAACACTATAGCACATCGAGTCGCACAATATCCCAATTTCTTCCAGGATGCGACTTCTCACGATGCTCTTGATGCTGTGCTTATTACAACTTCCTGCTGCAGGTACCGTATCCCAAGATGGAATGCTGTTATCGCTGACTGACTTTATATTCTTCAGATGTTCTGAAGTGCCATCGATCGCTCATCAAGGGAGTTACGGACGCGGAGGTACGGTAACTAACCCAGTAACTAACACATTCTCAATTATTTTACGGCGCCGACCGCCCATCACGATGACTGAGGACATAAATAAAAGACAATTTTATAAATTGAAATTATAATTTAAAAAAAAATTTAATTAAAAAAGTGATGCAATTTACAGATTGAATTTGACAGCGTAACCAAGACGCTGACTTGCACCGAAAGGCCAAACTCGCTTATGAAGATCGCCGTTCGCGCTAAGGACGGGTCGGTTTTGATCGAAATTCTCATGATTTTGATCAAACTCCTGTTTGAAAGCCCTCCAAGGCATTATAACCAGCGCTGTCAGGGTAAAGAATACATCTCTTGATCATGCGTAGTCTCTCGTCACTATGGCTTCTGGACGAATTTTTCACCCTGACATCCATAATTATAATTTCTCAAATGATAATATTGCGTGTAACAAGTCGAATGTTCCGAAAACATTTTCAAACGCTAAGCTTGCAGGTCGAAGTCAATTCCGCAAGCAAAGATCGAATGTGATGAAGTCGACGGGTGGCAAGCGCGAAATTCGCGAACGATATCCGAATTTAACGAAGGGGTTGAAATACATCAGAAATATAAAATCGCCGACGCAGATTCTCAACTCAATATCGAGTGTGTTGAATGTGAGATAATCATTTTCTTTTGCCAAAAATCCTGCTCATCAGATTGTGCGACAATCGGTGTCCAAGGAATGAAGATTGTCAAGTATACAGTCGAGGTTGGTTCCCCAGTGAAAACAATCCGTCCCGGCCGGCCCCATGCCTTTTTGTGGCTCGTACAGAGAGAAATTTGATATAAACTCAACGGCGTTGTAAAGCTCGTGTAATATGCTATCGATTTGTGTTAGCAGAATTTTAAGTATTTCTCTCAATACATAGTAAATTGATGAGGAACTGTCATCAGTATTGCGAAAAAGTGGCAGCAAGATTACGGTAAGTAAAATCGTCAACCTGATTTTTTCAACTTTTTCACTTTTTCGCAAAACTGACGACGCTTCCACATCAATTTACTATTTATTGAAAGAACTTTTTAAAATTCTGCTGACACAAATCGATAGCTTATTACACGAGCTTTACAACGCCGTTGAGTTTATATCAAATTTCTCTCTGTTTGAGCCACAAAAAGGCATGGGGCCGCTTGGGGCCGGCCGGGGCCGGCCGGGACGGATTGTTTTCACTGGGGAACCAACCCGGACTGTACTTTTCCTCAGGGTGACCTCACCACTTTGACAGCGTTATTCAATGAGCAGTCTTGTGAAATTTAGTGAGCGAAATACTTCCTACATAATATTTTCCCTGTTTTCCAGCCATTCCTACAGGAAAGTTCCAGCTTATGCAGCTTTTGCTGCCTGCTATCCGACCGAGGGTTGGTTCATGAGTGGCAATTATGAAAAACCTATGACTAGTGATACTACGAAGCCGCAGCACTTTCAGAGAAAATGCTATAGAGGTAAGTGTGTAAGATAAAGAAGAAATGACTTGAATTTCTCTTCAGACCCACAACCGGCATGCACTGTGAAAATTTCAAGTGAAGAAGATTTCAAAGATTTGGATGTACGAAATTAATTCAAGTCAGGAAAACATCAGTGATTGCAGGTTGATCTAGACACTAGGACTATGACTTGCCGTAGTTCTAAAGACGCTGCACCTAAAGCGATTTCGTGAGTTGTTTCAAGTACGTTTCGGATAAGACTGTAAATATTTATGCGAAGGTTCAACTCGAAGCTGTACGGTTCTCTCACGTGCGATGACGTTGGAGGATGGAAAGCCAAGAGAAATTTATACCGAAATAGTCAATGGTCAACGGAGGAATACAAAATTGCGGATGCAACTAATGCACTGCAAATTGCTTGTGAAGAATGTAAGCCAATTTAATGGCATGTTGCCACATTGCTGCTAACATCTCATAATTCGAAGAGGTGTTGATAAAAGTAGATACTTTATTAAGATTCTCAACTCAAGTGTGATCCGAAGTTAGTTCAAGGAGTGGTTGACGGAGAGGTATCGTCAAGAAAATTTCAAAGCGACATGAATTACTTTAGATTCAATTCGATAATACTAAAAAAAGACTTACTTGCACCGGTAAATCAAAATCGCTCATGGCAATGCATCTTCTTTCCGAAAGCACTGGGTTCGTTGATGGGCGAATGATTTGTCGTAAATTAAATTACTTGTAGAGATATATCAAAACCGTACGCCTCTCTTCAATGTGATGAAACCACAGGATGGAAGGCTCAGAGGCCATCAAGTGGAGCAACTGAAAATTCGTACGATTACGATGATCTCAAAATTGCCGATGCTTCTTCTCTTCTCAATATCGCATGCGCAGAATGTAATTTTATTCAATTTTTGTAATTGGGAAAAACTTACGTTTAAAAATAATTGTTTTAGTAAAAAAAGCTGTACTATTAAGATTGCACGTCGAGTGGTTCGAGTTTTGAAGTTAAAAATAAAGTTAATTTCGGATACCCTGTAATAAAACTTAAGTTCTCATATAACTGCTACCCATAGTACGCATTTTTTATAACGTTCATGTCCGAGAAATTCTATTACAGCTTCGCTTGGAGAAAAGCTAGTACGAATCATTTGTACTGTACTCCGTATTCAACAGTTTATCAGAGAAGTGGATGGTTGGATCATAACTATTTAATAACAAGTGAAACTGCGATTCCTCAACACTTTGAGACCAGATGCAATAATGGTGAGCATTCGAAAGAAATTCGCATACAATTAATCTCCTTTGACCAGTTTTTGTCCAGTTTGTGCATAAAAAAATTCAAAATTTTACGAATTTCAGATCCACCGCCGTGTTCTGTAGAGCGGGCAGTAGCGGCCAGTAGTACCGATAGATACGACCAGGATTTGAATGTGAGAATTTAACGAAATCTGGCAAAGAGCAATAGTTTTAGGTCGATATTGCCACTAGGACGCTGACTTGTCGCAATGAAAATGAGAAATCGATGATGGCAATTGTGCAAGTATTTCACTAGATCTTTTTTTTTTGCTTTTCTAATCTGTTAATATTCTCCTTACAGTTCCAAAAGCGGCTCCACACGGTACGGAAGTTTGACATGCGACGATATCGATGGATGGAAATCATACAGTCGATTGGAAAACGGAATATTGAAAACCGAGAATCAAAAAATTGCCGAGGCTAACACTCTATTCGTGTTTAATTCTTGCGTTGAATGTTAGTTATATTTTCCTAAAACTCTCTTAGTACTAATAGGCCATTACAAAACAATAAGGTAGTCCATATTTGCGAAAATAACAAATATTGATTAGATGTGAAGCCGCTAATGTTTTAGATATGACTTTGACGCTGGTCGACATCGTAATATCCTATTTGTTGTGCATATTCATGAACATTCCTTCTAGCCCCATTGAAATATGCATACCCATTAAGCATATTACTAGTATTTTTTGCAGATTGTTCTGCGGCGGGAGACGGTATTGTCTATGAGAAGCGTGGTGACCATGCCGTGGTGCGGTGTCCAGGCCACTACCAATTGATGTATTTGCAATTGTAAATATCTACATTTGCTCGTACCCGGATGCGATACTATGTCATGTGTGCCCATTTCAGTCATAACCAGCAGAATCTAAGAAGTGCAAGATGCTCTCTTACCGGGAAATGGACTATTGAAACTAAAAAAGATGAATTTCACGAGCTTACGATGAGCGCTGCTGCTACTGAGTTTGAGTGCAGACCAAGTCAGCTTGCCTTTGCATACTTTTGCCTGATGCATTATCTATTGCAGCAAGATGTTACATGCCGAAAACGAAAGGGGTACGTCTTACGAAATATCAAATACCACAAAAACTAAATACAATACAATACAATACAATATTTATCAGTGTCTCTTTCTGGGCGCTGATCAAGATGGGGTATCAGAGGGTTGTTCTTCTTTCAAGATAGTCATTTTGAGGTGTCTCGGGCAAGTGGATTGGTCTTTTTTCCTTGTCACAATCGCAATAAATGGAGAAAGAATCTTGCTCCCTTGGTTCCCGATAGGACTGTTGACGGAGTTGCACGTAGATTGAGTCCCACTGTAGGTCGAATACGAAGCCTGGCGTGTGCTGGAGTCTTCTGTGTGCTCGAGTCCTCCAAACTCGAAAATCCATCTTTGAGCGAGAGATACGAGCCTGGATTCTGAGGGACCAAACATCTTAGGCGGTCATACCCATCACACGGCGACCAGTCCGGCTTGAATGTGGATTTCGATCTTGTTGAGTCGTTGGTAGAGACGAGGGGACTTAGGAGAAACCGCCCTCCATCAGAGAGAATGGAGAGGGAACCGCTCGCGACGACTAACAGAAATGAGAAAAACTAAAAAAAAACAAAAACATTACAAAAAATTACAAAAAATTGTCAGGCTCACTTCGACAAAGATACAAAGACACTAACCTGCAATGCTGAAGGAAATTCGCGAATGGCGATAGAGTAAGCCAATACTACAAATATTCTGGTTACGGCAAATTAAATTCAGCGTTAACTCTGAGCTATTCTCATCCGTTAAATGCGATGAGGTTGACGGGTGGAGCGGAGTAGTGAGCGGTAGTGGAAAGAAGAAACTTGCCGTCGCTTCAGCTCAACTGCATTTCAAATGCGTAAAATGTAACACAATCAAAATTAATTTTGCCATGATTTTTTTTCTTACAGATTGCACTCCGAGCGAAGTAACGAATGCTGTTCCATTAAGAGATTCCGACTCGACAAAGTTTAGCTGCAACGGAAATACTGCGAATGGGAACGTATACGAAACCAGGTTTTCAATTATTCGAATCATCAATAAACCTTTTTTTCAGATTGAACGGAAATTTCGTGAAGCCGCCTCTCAAGTGCAATATCGCGGAAGGATACACTGATGCCTCAAACGCAAAGCTTGCGGCGCCTCTCGACAATGTTAAAGTGGACTGTGCAATTCGTTCGTTGATAATTTTGAGGGGTCGAGTCATGGAAATTTCAGGTCCTACCACTACTACCACAACTGCGCCAACTACATCAACGCCAACTTCAACCGCGAAACCAGTAGTATCCGTCACCACTCCAGGATCAAAGGCCGAGGAACCACAAGTTAGTATACTCCATCATAATTGTACGACATTATCTTGCTTCAGGCTCAATCGTCGGTTACGGTAGTCTGTGCATCAATCGGAGGCGTCTTGCTCCTGATTATCGCTATTGTCGTCATTTTCGTGAGCAAAAAAAATATTAATAGAATATTTTTGCATTTTTGAACTCCCCTCTTTTTGACTTGTGAAAATGTTACTTAAATTGCATCTATTTCTAATCGCAGATTGTGCTCAAGAAGCGACGCCCCGAGAACAGCAAAGAGAAGTCGAGAGGAAGCAAGGAGAAGCATCGCAAAGGGTCAGCATTTCTCATTGATTGAGCATTGAGACTGCATTCTGAACACAATCTCGCCTAAGAACGAACAAAATGCGTTGTTACATCACAAACTTAAATTGAATATTTTTTCTTTCAGAAACGATAAGAGCGGCGCAGAGCAGAACTCGTCTGGACAATAGATGTAAAGTAAAAAATGTGATTTGACAGCAGAAGATGTTCGCCAGCAATATCACTCTCAGATAAAATTCTTCAAAGTCATTAATTGTTTTGCTAAATAGTTGTGATATAATAGTGGTCTAAATATCGCGAAAAGAATTGCATTGTTACATTTTTCTCACTACATCCACTCTATTAGCAGTTTCTCTATTAATCTTCAAGTCTACACCAAAATTCTTACTACTTATCTATATTTGTTGTTTTTGCTTTTCTGAAAGTTAGCGCAGAACAATTATTGTTGTTGTTGTTTCTTCTTGAATAAAGCAAATTGTTCAGTAATTGATTAAATTTAAATGACATTTGATTTCAATGAAATTAACGACGGTGGAATGTGTAAGACAGTGAATGAATTGAATATCTACCCGTTTTAATCATATTTTCAAGCAATTTTGTATTTCTGATGAGGGAATGACTTTGCTTGTTTTTTTCTTTTCTGAAAACTGTCCAACAGCAAGATCATCTCTTCACTTCATCATTTATGAGCGAAATACTTGGGAAACATTTAGTTGATTGCATTTAATTGACTTCATTATGCTCTTCACAGCTACTGCCCTGATGAGTTTTGGTCGCCACCGCTTTTCTCGTTTCTGGAATAGAAACTTTGCTATCATCATTCAACAGAATGCTTCTTTCTAAGAGGAAATCGAAGTAATTGCTGACCCTCTATGATGCTTTTCTTTGCTTCCCGCTTTTGGCCTTTCGCTGTTGATTTCCGGACGCTTCTTCTTGAGGACAATCTGAGAAGTTTTTTTCATCGTTTTCAACCCAATACTCACGAGAAATTTTTCGATAACCTATAAATATTAAGAAAATTGTAAATAAAATATAATATCAAAAACTCACAACAATGACGACAACAGCGATGATGAGGAGTAAGACGCCTCCGATCGATGCACAGACTACGGCAACCGATGATTGAGCCTGGGGAAGAACATTTTATAGCCTGGAATTTTTGCCTTTCGAGGAGTTCATTTAGGGCGAAATATAATTGCTGCATATTTTGCGCCCATTTGTGCGGGAAGCTTGAATGAATCTAGTGCAAAGTATATATTACTTCTTCGTCAGCCTTAGATCCATGAGTAGTGGTCGGAACGTCTTTCGAGGGCTCAAACGACGTCGTTGGGGAAGGAGCCGTTGTAGGGGCAGGACCTTGAATGTGTACGTCAGAAAAACACACAATCGATAAGCAAACGAATTGCGCAGTCCAATTTAACCGCGTCCATTGGGCCGGCTAGCTTCGCGCCAGAGGCATCCGTGTATCCACGATCAATGTGGCAAGCGAGAGGAGGGTTTACGAATTGTTCGTTCATTCTGGAAGGCGTATTAATATTATTGTTTCAGCTCAACCTATTCAACAACATAGATAAAAATGTGCGAGGAGAGAAGGAAGATGATGAACAGAATTTTCCGAACAGTCACACCTGATTTCAAGTGTCTCTTCATCATCATTATTGTCGTCGCACCTAAACTGCGTAAAAGGGGCTTGATCCGGAACAGAACGAACTTGATCGCTCTCTTCGCTTGGTGTGCAATCTGAAAAGTGGAAATACGGGGAACGATCACTTAAATTTACGTGCTTTCTTTTCGCTTGAAAGAATTGAAGAAAAAGTGAAGAAAAATGAAACACATTATAAATGAAATCCGCCTCACAATTCACGCATTTGGCATCCAATTGAGCTGAGGCTTCTGCAAATTTCTTCGTTTCACCATTGTTCTTTACTCCACTCCATCCATTAACAAGATCGCACGAAACGGACGTGAGTAGCTCGGAATTCACTCTGAAATAGCGAATATCGAAAATTCAAAATTATTAATTTAGAGCGATAAAAATCGTACTGCATCGCTATCAGCGTATATCTATTGGAATCGCAGGACAGGTTCTTCGTATCCTTGTTGAAACGAGCCCCATCGACGTTGGGCATGTAGCATTTAGCTGAAAATAATAGACGATGATTTTTTTCGTGAATCGCAAACTGACTTGGTCTGCACTCAAATGATCCCGATTTGTCCTTGGTTTTCACAGAATTTGCCTTTTCCAGTGTCCATTCATAGCTCAGATCGCACGTTGCCTTATTCAAGGCCTGGTTATTGTGGCTGAAAAATTCAACCTGGATCATGGTAAAACTGAGAATGTTCAATTCGCACACTTCCTTACTACAGTGGCAGATGTGGGAAATACGGATGAGCTAATTGATTGGAAGTTTCACTTACTGCAGTTTGTAGTCGATTGCGCAAGTTACTTCAGCACCTTCGCCTATTTGATTGAACTGAATTCCATCTCCGGTTGCTCGGCAGTCTGCAATAATTCATTCATTATTGCTGAGCTGGATCGAGAATAAGTTGCATAATAAAGCGAACAGTTGACAATAAATTAGTCTAATTCAGAAAAAACACATACATTCGAAGCAGCCCACTTCCAGTGTAGGAGAAGCCTCGGCGACTTTATATTCCAGGTTAATCAGTTGATTTCCCTCCCGTCTACTTTTCGTTTTCCATCCACTGGTGTCGTCACATTGTAGAGTACCGAATTCCATATCACCATAGCTGAATAAACAATGATTATTGAGTATCATTCCTACTTGAAGTAAACTGAGATGGACTACGTCCCGAGAGTATTTTCAAAATAAAAAAACAAACATTAATCTAATTCCTGCGAGTGCACGATCGCTGGTACGACGACAAGTGAACGTCTTTGTGAGAAGATCAATCTTTAATACGAGTGTAACATTTATCTAATGGTATCCGCCTTACGTTCACAGTCCTGTACCTCGTTGTTATAGTGCATGGGATTGGCGGATCTCAAAATGCATGAAAGTTTGTAGTTTTCGGTAAAAAAGCTAATTACTAACTATAAGCTAATTACTAACTACGAATTGTTCTCAGTGGAAACAAGATGTTCTGATTAGTCGTTCAGTCGATTAGCGCTAGTATAGTATAGAACATATGAGGAGAATAATGAAAGTTCAATAGTAATCCCCAATTTCCTACGTTAGTCGAAGAAAGCAGCGGATAGTCAGTGGTCAAAACAACTAATCCAGTCGAATCTAGACCAGTCGTTTGCTTTCGAAACTATACTGAGAGCACAATTTCCATGCTCACCACCGTAGCAATTGACATCAAATTGTTGTGGTCTGTCGACTTGGTTGGTGATCAATCTGTCCTCCTGATAAAGCTTTAAAAATGCTAATCATTGGGATACAAAATAATATTAGCGTTCAAAAATTATTGAAAGAAAATTTTCCGAACACACGAGTACTTTTTCAAGATAAAGCCTTGATTATCCTATTACTTTTCACCGGTAACGCCTCTTACTAATATTGTTGTGTAAGTAAATACATACGTCGCCGTGAAACCATCCTTTTCGTCCTTCTGTGTACGGATTGCAGTATGCCAATTTGCCAATGTACTCCAGCTTGTGGCTAGAACATTTTGGTCATGTGGTGTTAAAATTTATGGTTCCACAAGTGATACATTCCTGAGAAACAATCACTAATTGAAGTTATTTCTCCCATCACTCCAGTCTCTGGTGTCGTGTAGGTGTCTTTTATTCAGAAATTTGAATTTCCTGTTTTTGTATATCGCGCAATATCTAGGCTTACAATTAGTGTATAAAAAATACTAAAATGTAGCGCAGATGTAAAAAAAGAAGAATATTAAAAAAAAATCACTCACTATATAGAGCAGCTGGTGATTTTGTCTGTTGCTATTTGCAGCCTTAGAAATGTATTGTCGGAGGAAACCATGACGTTGAATCCAGTCCCAGTAAACGGGCAATCTATATCATCATTGAATCGTACCATCCAAAGAACCGCACAAAAACATACATTCCACGCAGACGACATTCAGAGGAGCAGAAGCATCGGCGAGCTTTGACCTGTAGCCATCCTTCTCAATGTGTGGTCGCCACCCGAACTCTCCACATAAGAGCGACGGGTACGCTTCTGACCTGGCTCTAAATGCCAAGTGTTTAATTTTTTTTTTGCATTTTTCAATTCTACTTTTGGGCATGTAATTGTAAGGTTTGCCGATTCGGGATCGATAATCATTGAATAATACAGGTTCGTCATGCAGTGAGTAATAGTCACCCCCCTCTCAATATAAAAAAAAGTTTGTGTTAATATCGCAGCCCACTCCTACTTCGGCAACTCTATGTATTCATTTTGATAGTACACTGATAAATGACCTCGATCCGTGACTATCCTGAGAAAGAATATGAATCGCCATAAGAGAGTTTGTTTTGCCGGCACAAGTGAGTCTTTTTGTATTGACGTCAGACACGTCAAATTGAATCTAAAATTTCGTATTATTATCGTGAGATTATTTTCCGTTCCACTCGTAGTTGACCTTTGACTACCGTTCGAGGGGCGGAGTTAGGAAGAGGCCGGGAGGAGGCGAGTGATCTACCTGCTCTCCTCCCCCCTACCTCTTCCCTTCCTCTCTTTCTCAGACAATCAATACGCTAACCAGCACATTGAGTTTGCTGAGCATTTGAAACGCACGATATATTGGAATTATTTGAAACAATTATTTTTGGAATAATATGTACCCACCTGCGCATTCGTTGCTTCCGTGATGAGCGATTGATCACATATTAGCTCACCGTCTGAACAAAATGGTAATTTTATTTTTATAACAAATGGAATAAAAAATGGTAAAAAATGGAAAGCCGGCTCTGTCGGGGTTTCCGGGTCCCTACAGAATTTCCGGGTCCCTAGAGATTTTCCGGGTCCCTACAGAATTTCCGGGTCCCTACAGAATTTCCGGGTCCATACAGAATTTCGTGTTCCTTTCAGAATTTCCGGGTCCCTACAGAATTTCCGGTTCCCTGGAGAATCTCCGGGTCCCTTCAGAATTTCGTGTTCCTTTTAGAATTTCCGGGTCCCTGGAGAATTTCCGGATCCCTACAGAGTTTCGTGTTCCTTTCAGATAGTATTTGGATTCACAATAAGTTTCACTATTCGAATGAAATAAATGGAGAAGAATGATGGGAAATGCAAGACATTCTCCACCGACCGACTCGGTGTCTTGATAGTCGCCAAAATGAGAGGATGGATTTGAGTCGAAAATGTCCGTGCCACGCAAATGAGCTTTCTTCCCCCTTTCGACTTGGTGTGTATCTATGTATTGGTAATACTTATCCGTTAGAGATTTTGGTCTGGTATGAGCCTTGTGATTTTTCTTCATTTCGCAATTTCGAACGAAGTGGGTTTAGTTTGTGATCCGTGAGTAAGATGCTCACCAAAAAAGCGCCATATCGGGGCAACATAAAAACATTCAATTTCGACTACGTTGGATTTCAATAACTATTCTATCATACATTGAAATCAGATGTCAAATCAGGAGTTCGGGCTATTTTTCCAGTCTGACCCAGCGTTCTTAATCATTATATGATAGAATATTAAGATAATAAATTTCTGCGTCGGTATAGGCAGTTTTTTATGATGGGATCTGCATTCGTTGCCTGAGCTTCTACGTACCATTGTAGCACTTTGTTTCGAAATGATGAGAGATTGCAGTGTCCGACTGCAGCAAGTTTCGATTGTCATCGAGCCATCCCTCACTTTCATCCCCGAATTTTCCATCATACGGGGTGCAGTGTGCACTTGCCGCACTCATTCTTTCCTGCATGTCGTCTTCTGTATTGCTGAAAAAAATGTAGTCGGGTGAAATTTTTTTATTAACAATTGACGTACAACAATCGGCATCCCTGCGCAGGCTTGAGCACTATGGTTGGAAGACCCGAGGATACAATCTTTTCCATTACGATATCGCCTCCAGTCCAATCGCAATCTGTGAAAAAAATGCATCAATGAGCCCGAAGAAAGCGCAAATTTGGCATACGATTGTACTCGGAGAACACGAGCACCAATAATCTGTATTGATATCCATAACTCACGTTCTACGCATATAATATTCACTACAGAAGAGGCATCAGCGATAGTGAGTTCTTCATCATTTGAATCATCATTTTCGCTGTATTTGGGCATTCGAGCCTTCCATCCACCCGCACTATCGCATTTAAGAGAGACGTACCAACCGTACCTGCAAACTTAAAGGGTTCAAACATCAAATGCGATACGTCAGAAAAGAGAAAAACTGGACCAACCTGTCGATATCAGGGAAGTGTATCATCATAAGCGATTTTTCCTTCTCAACACAAGTGAGCGTCTTGGTAGCATCATCGAATTTAATCTGCAATTTATATTAATTAAATGTATGTTCGAATAATGTGGCTCATTCTCCCTCTTTCTCATAGTGACGGGCAGTCGGTGTCACTTTTTCATGTGAAGAATGAGTAGACTGGCCGTGTTACTGTACCTGCTCGTTCGTTACTCCCGTGATGAGCGATCGAACACATTTCAGTTGGGGATCTGAATATTGTCCATACGGTAATCATCTACAGTAATCTCAACGAGCTACGGCAGGTTACCGTACCTATAGCATAGAGTAGCGGTAAGCACATCATCAAAAGCATCGTGAGAAGTCGCATCCTGAATCGGGAAGAATAAATTATCAGCCCAAGGGAATCAAGGGATACGGGCAGTTCGAAGGATGGAATGGTATCACTATTCTATGTGCCAAGGATGTCAACCGAAGATCAAAATGGGTGCGAAAACATCATCAACAGGTAGTAAATACCTCTGGTTCGGTGGAGCAAAGCGGAGTTGACCACTCACGACGAGAGAAGAGGGCGAGAATGGAACGAGGAGAGAAATGATCTCTTTTATAGAGTGATTTTAAGGAAATGCAAATTATGTAAAGAGTAACTAATATGTGATTGGACTATTTAATAGGAAGGGAATTAAAAATGAAGTATAAGTGCGATAATTTATCAATGGTCGTCAAAAAAAAGAGTAAACGAAAAGAAACCTCTTCACGTGAAAAAGTTTCATTTATTTGATTTTCAAAAGCAAAGTTGAGTTGAGTATTGCGAATATTTAAATGAGCAGTAAACAAAATAAAGTTGACGCTGAATTCATTTATCTCTGAGAAAAATGGATGGAGAAAAATTTTGGTATCATTCAGTCGACTTCTATGTTATTCATTAATGTCCAGAAGAGGGCTGGTCGGTGCCGCTTTTATCGTTTCTACAAGAAAATATATTCTTTTTTTTACGGTGCACTGCACAATAAATTATTCAGAGTAACATTATACTCAAATAAACCTGAGGAAATAACGCAATCAAGAGCGGACCCTTTGCGATGCTTTCCTTTTCGTCCTTTTGACTTATCCGTCCCATTCTCGCTGTTTTCCGGCCGCCTTTTCTTGAGCACAATCTAAAAATATACAATTTTTTTTAATTTAAAAAAAAAATTAACGAAAATGCCGAAAACGATGACAATGATCAGCAAAACTCCGCCGATCGAGCCAACAACTACGGCAACCGAGGATTGAGCCTTAAAAAATTGATTTTTATATCGTGAGATTATTTCCCATTCCAGGCGTAGTTGACCTTTGACAAACTGAGTGGAGGAGGGAGGAGAGAGGAAGAAGCCGGGAGAAGGCTGATGATCTACCTGCTCTCCTCTCCCCCTACCTCCTCCCTTCCTCTCTCACAGACATGTGGCGACAATCAACGGCTCGCAAACCAGCAGATTGAGTTTGCTAGGCATTTGAAACGCACGTTAAATTACAATAAAAATGGAAAACGGACTTGAGGCTGTTCGGTCTTTGATGACTGCGTGGTTGTTGTAGTCGCTGTTGTACCTGAAATAGCATGTCAATCGTCAGCATAAGTTCAATTCTTCATACAAAAATTGAAAATGAAGTTCACCAGTTGTTGCACAGTCCAGTTTCACCGCTTCGAAGGCGCCCGCAAGCGTTGCATTTGAAGCGTCAGTGTAGCCACGATCGATATTGCATTTGAGAGGCGGGCTTACCATTTCACCATTGACTCTCGAAAAGAGTATTTTCGAGCGATTCAATCATTTGTTTCTCTTACCGGATTTTAGCTTTATCTCCGTGCGATATGCATTTGAAATTCGTCTCGATTGTTCCGTTGTGTGATTCGGGCCAGTAATAGACGTCTCTCGGTCTAATATTTTGAGTGCAAGCTGAAGTTTGTAAATCGTTAATTCAGTTCACCTATAAGTCAACTTCTAAATTGCAATACCTTCTTTGCATTCAAGTTGAAGCGGATTTGCAGTATCGTCAGAAATATTCTGATTATTGAATTGCCATCCAGATTGCAAATCGCAATCAAGGATATTGAAACCCATTGCCATTCCTTTAGGACTGGAAACATCTGTTTTTATAATGCCAAATGCTATTAGCTCACAAAAGTCCGAAGTTATCTCTCTTGCATCTCACAGATGAGATTAGTTGGCTGGACATTGTACGATTAATTTGGATATTAGGGATAATTGTTGTGCAATCTTGAAGTGTAAAGTTCGACTTTTCTGGGACATGAGTTTCTCACATTTAATGCACGCGAAATTCAGATTCCAGGCTTTGTGAAGTATTACCGGTTTACTGTTGCCTACTATTCCATGCCACAGGCCTTGCTCATCGCACACAACGGAGGAGTATCGTGCAGAATTGATTCTAAAATTATCTCTCAAATGTTTACTAAAAATTCATTTTTTTTTCGAATTTCACTGTAAAAACTAACAAAATCGCCATGGATGCGTCTTTCCGGGAGTTGCAGGTCAGTGTTTTCGTGGACTCATCGAAAGTAGCCTGGAAATAATCAGAACGTAAGATCACAATATTTTTTTTTGAAAAAGCAAATATCGCACCCCTTCAGTTTTCGGCATGTAACATTTTGCTGAAAAATAAGGATTATTTAGATGCATAAAAAGGCAATATACTTGGCCTGCACTCGAACTCTGTTGCGTTTCCGCTGTCGATTTCAACGATATCAGAATTATGTATTTCCAACGTCCATTTCCCACTCTGATAGCACTTAGCCTCTTTGATGCTCTGACCCAAGAAGCTAAAATGATAACTTCGTATTTTGTACATGATTTGCAAACGAGATATAAATCACTATAGCCACTTACTGTAGTTTGAAGCCATCCGGGCAGGAAACTTCGGCGTTCTGATCATTCTTTTTGTATATTATTCTGTCTCCAGAAGCTTCACAATCTGTACGGAAAGGAACATAGCTGTTTGAAAAATATAAAAATGTTTTTAAAAAATCTCACGGTTTACGCATTCTACTTCCAATGGGGAAGTGGCCTCCGCGAGCTTTTCTACTTCAGTAGTCCATTCTTTGTCCTCCAATTTGCTCTGCATTGATGTCCATCCTTCGGCTTCATCACACTGCATGGTCACGTATCGTTTCGAATTTCCAGCGACTCTGCAAAATCCCTTGATAGCTCTGTATTTGAATCGTGTTCATGCGACTATTTCAAAGCAGTTATTCGCTATATCGCATTTACCTAATCGCTTTCATCGAATTGTCGTTGGCACCACGGCAAGTCATCGTCCTTGTGTGAAGATCAATCTACAATTGCTATATTCTTTTAATTTTCGAAAGTATGATCTGCTCACATTCAATTTTTGGTATTGCTTGTAATCTTTAGGATTGTCGCTTGTTCGGTCACCGGCCACTTCTACCGTATGAACAATGCATGGTAGTTGTGGGTCTGAAATTTGAATATTCATCCATTCAAAAGAGGATATATACAAATTAGGGTTGGCAAAAGTAGTCCAGAGGAGAGTCTCAGACTCTCAAAGTCCCAATATTTCGGACTATTGTTAGTCTGGGACTATCAATAGTCCGAACTTTGGGACTATTCATAGTCCCATCCTTTGTTCCTCTCCCTCTCTTTCTTTGTTCTCTCACTCTCGGACTATTCATAGTCCGAAACTCAGAGATCATTTTTCGCACGGACTCATTCCAGGCTTTCAAGTCGCGAGGGAATCGGTTGTTTCGGACTATTTCTGCCAACCCTAATACAAATATGACTCACCTTTCCTGCATGTGGTGACAAAGGGCAACGGCGTTGATGTGTCTTTTGTAAGTAGCTGATCATCGTCAAACCATCCACTTTCCTGCCCGTAGGTCGAGTATGGAATACAGTAGAGGATTCTCTCTTGAATTTCCCTCCAAGCGTAGCTGAGAAAAGGGACGATTACTGTGACATAAGCATCAATAATTTGCGTTAATTTCAATGATGACGTTAGTCTTTCATTTCTGCACTTACTACATGTTGCAGTCACTTTTGATTACGATCCACGGATAATTTCTGTCATCGGACAGGTATTCAAGAGCAAAATTTCCTTTTCCACTCGATGCACAATCTAAACAAAAATGATAATAGATATATTCAAAAATACTAGGAAAAAATAGCGCAGATTGCATATTTCCAGATAGCGAATTGCATTCAGAACACATAAAAAACTTACATTCAACGCATTCGACATTCAGTATGGCAGAAGCGTTCGCAATTTTAACTTCTATTTTTTCATTGGGATTCGTTCCAAATTCTTGTGCTTTCCATCCGTCGGTCTCATCACATTTCAGTGCCGGGTACGGTTTAGATTTATTTCTAAAAGTTGCAAATTAAAAAAAAACATTCAGCCCTTTCAACCAACCCGTCCGTGCCTTGAGGAAGAACGTGGATCGCCATGAACGAATTTGGCTTGACTGTACAAGTCAGCCGCTTTGTAGCCACGTCGAATTGAATCTACAAGTTTCGCTTAATTAATTTCCATACAAATAGTTTTTTTTAAATAACAGTCATCCATTATCCAACTCGCTCTCAGTGAGTAGCGGTCGGCACCGTTGTTTCAATCGATAAATTATTTTGTGATAGTCGTGAAACCGTACCGTGTCCGGAGCAGCTTTGATGAGCGATTGATCACATTTCAGTTGGGGATCTGAATAATGTCGATAGGGTAATCATCTACAGTAATCTCAACGAGGTACGGTAGGCTACGATACCTGCAGCATAGAGTAGTGATAAGCACAGCATCAAAAGCATCGAGAGAAGTCGCATCCTAGAAAGGAGCGTTTCATTCGTGTGCCGCCTATCGAATCAACGGATCAGCGCAGTTACTGTAATAATGATGACCGTGTACGGCATCGAAAAGGCGTGAACAATTCAATCGAATAAGATATCAATGGAAACGGAACGGACGATAAATACCTCTGGTTCGGTGGAGGAGAGCGGAGTTGACCACTCAGGGCGAGCGAAGAGGACGAGAATGGAAAGAAGAGAAGAGGATTTCTTTGGCTCGAATTTATCGAACTTGTGAAATTAAATTATCTAGTAAAGTTATTAATTTGCATTGTCATTGCACTATTTTTTTTATTTTATTTTGTGTACGTGGTGCAACAATTACAACAAAGAGCAAAGAAAAGGGAAAGATTTTTTGAAAGATTTGCAAACAAAAGTGTCACATTCTGCAATAATTCTGCAATAATTAATATGTGTATCGCCAGACACTTTCCAATCGACATGGTGTAATGTCATTCTGTGCCAGGGAGAGTGGCGTAGGAGTAGATGTTGCGCTATGTCATTGGTGTTCATTGCTTATTTAGGATTATTGCTTATTTTATTTGAACTAGATTTAGGGATAACTAGAGAAGATGAAGTTGCGGAATCGTCAGACAAGTCCCTTGCATTTGCATACGTTTATAAAAAAAAACTCATTGAAGCCTCAGTAACAAGAATCTCGGAAAATTTGTCGTGAGAAAAACGAGAATACATCTGCATGAGATTCATTCGAACAGTTATAGCAATGGAAAAAATCTGAGGCCAAAACATTTCCGAGGTTATAAGCCCCTTTATGGCATCTACACATGCAAATCTGAGCTTGCCATGGCTATTTGAAGGTTTCGCATTTTTCCCGTAATCAAACACTCTTCAGATTCGTTAGTGTTTGCTGTTTGGTCTTCGCCCATTTCTTCCGCTAATGGTCTCTCGTGACGAGTAATCAGAAAACGAAGACAAGTATACACAAAATAGCCTCCAGATTGCGTATCATCATCTACTGGGAAGAATTGAGCATGAACCAATCCGGTCTTGTTCAATTCTTCTGTGAATCCCAGCCAGAACTCTTTGGAATGTCCGAAATAATTGCTTGTCGGCTCCGATAGATTCCGACCGTGAATCTTGATAGATTTGATGGTCTTTATTGCTTCTTCAATGAATACTCCTATAATATCTGTTTTCTTTAGGTCCAAAAATACCCCAAACACCAAGAACGCTCACTTAGTGCAACTGCATCGATATCGATCACAGTGAGATCGAAGTGCTCGACAGCGTTGTTTTTCATCAAGTCTATGATTGGATTTCTGAATAAAGTTTATTATTTGATCAGATATTTATATTAATGTGTCAATTCATCAATATTTTTAAAAGGTCAATTCATCAATATTTTTGAAAATATCGCCGTGCGCTAAACGACATGTATTTCCTGTTTGACTCTGTGAATGGATTTGTACACTTAGACACCTCTAATCTTTACTCGATCGCTCCTCTCCCTCGTAGTCTCCGTTCCTCTCATAACTTGCGTCTCGCAATCCCATTTCTTATGCCAGCCTCGTTCTCATCCTGTGCTACACGATCGCTAACGCTCTGGAATTCCCTCTCTACCCCAATAGTTACCCTGCCCCGCATGCCTTACCGCAATCTTATACGACGAACCCCATTACTTGTCCTCCCTACCTCCCACATTAAATTGTAAACACGGACCGCCACAAACCCCCTTCCCCAAAAGCTCGCCTGAGCCCGAATACCACCTGTTGCACACATACCGCCCTTAACGCACATTGTCTCGTGTGGTGAATAAAGAATAAAGAATAAAGAATAAAATAAAAACGCACGTACCGATAAATATCAGAAAAGCAGTCGAGTTTCTTTATTGCCAAAGTTTCAATTTCTTTTTCTCCGATATACTTTCGAATAGTAGTGAAGGTTTCAGGCTTGATTTCCCTGGAACTTAGATGGGGATTTACTAAATATTAATCGGATCGGACAATTACAAATGCAAAAATAGACGTCCACTAAAGGATTTAAAAATTCACATGAGATTGTTCAGCTCGAATACTTTGATTTGTGTGCATCTTCGAATCTTTTTCACTGTTTTCTTGTCTAAACCCTGGCCTTTCTTGACCTTTTCAGGGCTGATCTAAAAGCATAAGGCTATTTCTAGAATTGCAGAAAAATTTCTGGTTTTTACACTTTGGTGTTAAAAAAACACATAACAAAAAATAAATAGAACAGCAAGGAACTCACACACCACGATTGCATCCGAGGAGTCATTGGAGGTGATATATAGCGTCGTTGTACGATGGCATTTGTAAGGAGCGGTGGACTATAGCGTTTAGAAAAAACGAATACAAGCAGTTCAAAGTGAAAATCGAGTGCCCGGCGAGTGCACAAATTCCACCGGCGCGAAATCTTAAATTTTCACTAAATATTTGTTCGGCACTGTCTCATCAATTTGACATTTTTTTCTTGAAATATTCGTAAAAAAAGAGAAAAATTTAAAAAAACTGAATGAATGAGTTCGAGATCCATATTTCAATAAATAAATGCCACACAACTCACCAGACCCTGGGACGGAAACGATTTGCATTCCCGGTCTCCCATCTGAACTATTCGTCGGACGATATCTGTTGGGAGATCAGCTAGGATCAGCACAGATTCTTTGTGAGACGACATTACGAAGGCTAGAGCAGATACGGGATACTGGACAACGTGGATATAATTTGCAAGCAAACACCTTTTTTAAACTATGTTTTCTGAAAAAATGTAAGTAAAGAAAAGTGAAAAGGCGTCGAATAAATGAACCAACAAATCATGAATGAATTGAAGTATTAATGAATGCTGTTTATCAGATTAGTTTATAATAAAGAAAAAAAAGACGCAACTCGAAGAATCTCCAAGGTGTTTGAATAATTTCCCTTGTGGGGCCGCTTGGAATATTTTTTTCACGGCTACTGAACGACCTGGAGGCCCAGTTTTCTATTTCTATTGTATGTATAAGAAACATTTATCATCATCGATGCACAATAACATGATAACCGTACAATCAATCTTATTGAAGTATTTGTATTTTTTCGGGAGCAATAATTTCCTCATTATTTTTACCATAGATTAACTCTTCCGCGAAAGGTCTCTTACGACTATGACTAGTCAAATTTTGGATGCGGAAACGAAGGTGTGACTCATTTTCACGTTTTCCTGACTCATCTTCTGGGAAGAACTGAGCGTGAACTATTCCGGTACTGTTCAATTCTTGAATGAATATCTCCCAGCACTCTTTCGGACGTCCAAAATATTCATGTCCCTTCACACGTTTTCCGCAAATTTCAATCGATCGAATGGTTTGCATTGCGTCCTTAATGAAAGCTCCTGCAATAAATATAGTACAGTTTAAAGTATTTTCAAAATAAAAAAATACCTAGTGCATGTTCATCGATGTTGTTCGCTTCAAGATGAAAATGCTTAATAGCGTTCTTTTTCATAAAATCGATGATTGGGGATCTGAAAAATCATTGTCAAAGTAAAAATGTTTTTAAATAATTGCGCACTTACCGATAATTATCAACGAAGATTTCCAGAAACGTGATTGCCAAAGTATCAATTAGAATCTCGCCAATAAACTGGCGAACTGTGGTGAAAACTTTGGAATCGATTACTCTGAAATGGCGGCGGTGGAATAACAAGTATATAATCGAATCACTCAATTGAACGGCTCAGATAATTATTTTTCCTTTTAACTATCCTTTTCTTTTTCCTATTTTCTAAGCCCCCTAGCGTAAGTATGAAAGGTAAAAGTAAAGGTGTATCCACGTCAAGTCGTAAGACTTTAATTTTACAGTCGTAAGACAACGCTAGGTGGGAACCATTGGTAAGGCCAGCTGTTAGGCCTGTTAGGTAAATACGATTATCTCTTATATTTCACCACTATTCGGATGAATTAATCGAGAACCTACTTAGGACTGCACATGTCGAGAACCTTGATCCTTGAGCATCTTGGAATTACTTTCCGAGCCTTCGCAACCTGGAAAAAAAATTTTTTTTTAAATATATTATTCCTTCTCACTATACCATACTTTCAATAAAAACCGCTAATGCTGGGAACAAAATAGATTCTTGAAAAAATGGAAATCCAAAAAAAAAAACTGACCCCCCATACTTGAGTCCCGAGCATCATTCGCGGCGATCGGAAGGACCGCCGAACGAATGTGCTCTTAGGCATGCTACTTCGGCCAAAAAATAAGCATAGCAAATCGACATCGACTGTGTCACGGGCTCGTTGAGTGTACGCGTGCCACCGGCGTGAAATCTGAAATGTTCTTTGCTTGAAAATGTAGAAGCAGCGATGTCCATCATTCTGTAGAGCGGCAAGGGGATCTTCAATTTCCTCGTTCTCTCGATCACTCGACCGGTCGAGAAAGTATGTAAAATAAAGAACGGTTCGTATTTCGAGCTAGCCTCGAATGAATGTAACAACGCTTGCCATTAGAGCGTTCAAATCGGTTTAGAATCTCGACCTTCTAGGATTTCCAGATCTCACCAACTCACCAGTCCCTTGGAAGCAAAAGATCCACTGTGCGGATCTTCCATCTGCACGATCCGTTGGATAATGTCCATCGGGAGGTTGGCAAGTGTCAATTCGGGTTCTTCTTGAGAGGACATTGCGATGGCTGGAAAGGGTTGGGGTAATGAACAACGATTGAAAGATAGTCTAGAGTTGAAATACGGGCTACCGGTCAGACTGACGAGAGAGTTTGCAAAATGAAGAGACGATTATCCGTATTTTGAACTCTGTTGAACCGACGCGAACAGTGAAGGCGAATATACGTAAATGGAGATAATGTATGGACGAGAACGGACATTACAACCTGTCTACTGGATGGTTCCGATCTTCCAGCTCTCGTGTCATTCTTGTTCCGTTTACCCTATGGCAGTTTTTCCGCATTCGTTGTGAAAAAAATGTAGGAGGAACACGAGGAGTGAAATAGATAATAGGATTAACAATCGCCTACTAGGTGTGCGGAAATTGTTGAATATTGAATATGTAACTTTCACTCTTTTGAAATCTCAATGTATTTTGCTGTCCAATGTCCAACGTACACTGTTTCAATTACCCCTTTTAGAGAGCGAATTGCCCACCTGGCAGACATGTAAATGTTCAACATAAAATGATCAAGCAAACGTAAATAGCATCCGCGATCTACTACAGTAGTCGGAGCGGGCATTCAAAAATAAGCGTCCTTTTACTGCCGGCAATTTCAAACGTGCTTATCACGTGCTCTTTGTAAGCATTTTCTTCTCACTGTTTCATCCTGATAATTATAGAATATTAGGTATAACACGATGCCACCGCAATATGGCGACCTCACGCTGGCCGGGTTGTCTCCGGAAATCATTAAAATGATTGTGAAAGCGGGCGATGCGGACCTCGAATCGCTCGCTAACATGCGCATAGTAAGTTATGGTGATTTGAAGAGTCATTATTTGTGATGCGATGCCAAATAGGTATGCTCAGAGTTATCTTATATATGCCAGAGTTATCTTGATTGGGACAAATTTCTCTAGTACAAGATGAACAACGGCTTCAGCTAGCATAAGCGAGATAATGCAAATTACAGACTTTTTTTAAAATTTTAAATAGTTTATTTCAGATTTCCCCCGTCTGGAATGCCCAGATTCTCGAAGGTCTCAGAACTCAAAATACACTGGTGCTCCACTTTGGCGAGTGGGAATTCCCACCACATCTCACCCGAGTGATCATCGGTCGGTGTTTCGCGCATCCTGGAGGGAAGATGGGGTGGCCGGTGAGATTTTTTTAGATGGATGCCGAACTTTCGATGGGTTGTTACTTGGTGAGTTTATTGCAGATCCAGGCGCTATCTGCAGCACTGTTTTTATTTTTTTGGTCCAGTAACCAGCATTCCTGTTATTCCTTCATCAACAAAACCTCAGTAATTTTTAGATTGACGTCGGCCATCCCTCTGAAGATCGTATCATCGCACACATTCAGCACTGCGCGAGACTGGACAAACTCGAACTGCGCAATCTCCGATTCATCTTATCAGAAGACATGTTGCCGCTCCAGCGATATTTGAAAGATACTCCGATTCGAACGATGGAACTAACTAGGGTGTATGCGTTTGCGCCGTCGTCTTGGTTGGTTTCATTTTATTTTTAAAAAATTCAAATAATAATAACAATTTATTTATTTATGTTAGTAAACCTGTCGTGGATCTGATTCGTCAATATTCGGTCCAACACCTGCACATGAACGTCGACGTTTCCATTGACGAGGCAGCCATTCGTGAATTTTTTTTAATTTTAAGTTTCTAAGAGGAATTCAATTGGTCGTATTTTTTTCAGGCGAATTCATCAAAAAAGCCATGCAAAGTGCTCATTCGATCAAGATAAGAGGTAGACATAAGAATGTCGTGTCGGAACAGTATTTCGGACTACCGCGAGTGTTCTGGGAGATGTTGACCCAAGCACTAAATGAATCAGGAAATGTTCGGGCCATGTTCTATCCGGGTAACACTACCGGATATGGTTATCATTTGCGTTTCCATGTGGAAAAGCTCGCTGATTCGTAGTGACCACTATTCCTGCTCGTTGTACTGTTTCGTAAATTGAAGGCACGATTCCTCCGTACCTTTTTCGCTTCATTTACGTAAACATAAAAAAAGAGAAAGAAGAATAAATCAAGTTGTTGGTAAATTGAACTTGATTTTATATTCGTTTTTTTTCACAGGATTATTTTTGGTATCATTATTTGTCTTCGAGTGGAATGGAAAAAAGGAGATTATGATCTCTGCCCGCCCCTCCCGTCCCTAGATGTAGTGATCTCCGACTGTCTGCTCTCTGAGCACTCCATGATCTCTCATTTTCATTCTGTTTGATAAAAGTACACAACTCAAGGATCATTAGGGACAATAATACGTTCCTACAGTGCCTCACTGGTGTCTGTATTCTGCACAAAGAGGCTAAGTGTGAGCCTTCAAACTTATAATGAGCCCACTTTAACCTCGAAAAATAGTAGATCGCCGATTAGGGAACCCCTTGTCTGCACAAGTTCATCATCATTTACGTACGATGAAATTTGTATCATATTATGTAGGCGAGTGAAACTGACATGTAAAATTGAAATAATGCGTGTAAATCTATGTGAGTATCTACTCGCTAGAATGGAGCGTGATAGATAATAATGCATTTATCGCACAGCGCCAGATTGAAGCCTGTTGTCTGCGTAAATTCTATTTGTACGTGCAATAATAGCTTTGAAACCATATATCATGCTAGCATGATAGATAATTCCCGTTGATAATAAGCACCCATTCGATGATTACTGTCGCTCGCTATCACACTGTGCCTACTCGGTGCCCACTTTCTGTGCATTACGGTCATTCTTCAACCCTCCGATCTCCACCCTCTCTTATTTTACATGTTCCCTAACAATTCTCTGCCTCGTTTCGTGTGATAAGAACGACGATTATCAGCCACACGTTGGCGCCACTCCAATTTCGAATGCTCTCTCACTACTCAGACGAAGAACCGTGTAACTCTCTAGTGAGCAGACGAGGTCCCTATAAAGGCAGCCACCACCATCCCGTACAAGGAGACACTGATTGCGACGACAGACGAAAACATCGATGTTTTGTTGTTTTGTGTCAGTTTGCCCGTCTCGATTCGATAGTTTTGATTTGTGCTCTCAAAATGCTCACTGAATCACTCAATTCTTACTCCACGCGTGTTCACTGTTCCGTGAAACTCAATCGCATTGAATATGCTTTTTGGACGACTTTGCACCATCCCAATCTTTATTTTGTTCAGCATGCTGGTCGTTCTTCTTCTCTTGTCCATCGCAGCTGTCGTCTACTACTTTGGCATCAACCGCATCATGGGTGAGGCTTTGCTTCGACAGTGACGTTTCGGTAACGTCAGTGCAAAATAAATCCGACTCTCCGTCCCTTTCGCACTCTTTCATCCAAAAAGGTCATAGTGACACAAGCAGCTGTAATCGTGAATTTTTTTTAAATTAAGGTGTAACCGTTGAAATACATCTTCACAGGTCTCCCACCCGGTCCGCCCCCACTCCCTCTCCTAGGCAACATGCTCTCATTCAATTGGAATTTGGATAACGTAAGGAAAAAGTTGCGTGTCCCAAAATCTCCCATCTCATCTCCTTCTTTTCTGAAATTATTAATTTTCATTGCAAAAAATATTAGAAATGCTTTGATATGAGTACCAGCATGTCCTTTTGTCAGGTCCTGCTCGACTGGAAGGCCCGGTACGGACGCGTGTTCACCGTGTGGCTACCGTTCCCGATGGTAGTGATCGGCGATCATGAAGTGAGTATATTTATACATCTAGAAATATTGAATACCGTATCCTATGTTAATTTTGGCATCCTATGTTAATTTTGGCGATCAAGTGGTTTTTTTAATAAAAATAATTCAAAGCCCTTCAGCTCCTGCAAGAGCACGTGGTGAAGAATGGCGATGTCTACTTGGGTGAGTCTTTTCATGCTCAAGAGAGATCAAAGATCAAATAAATGTCATCTAGAGATCAAAGACCAAAGATCAACTTGTTTCCAGCTAAGCGCAACCCCGAGCAGCTGATGCAGTTGATGTCCGGCGGGCTGTACGGGCTGGTGTTCGAGGACAATGACATGGTCAAGGTAGGCAGCAAAATGAGTTAAATTACCACCCCAGTTATCAAGGAATACGAAGAAAAAAATCATCCAGATCGGGTGATTTTTTTAGATTATAAGTGCTGAACCTCACTCATGTTCATCAAAATGTATCAATATTTTGTAATCAGTTTCAAGAGTTAGTCTTGTTGTCAAAGTAGATGGAACGTCTATTGAATCCATTTGTGGCAGGGTTATAACAAAAAACTTTAAATTTTGCCATTTTAATAATACCAAAATAAATTGAATGAAATTTATTCAGGAGCAACGCAAATTCGCCCTGAAGACTCTGCACGAAGTCGGCTTCGGCTCCGCTTCGCTCGAGGTGAGCACTATGAAAATGGACGGTAATTTTTTTGAGAGCTCGTTTTTTTTAGAGCAACGATCTCAATTATGATCTAATTTGTTTGCCTGGAATGACCATGATAAACAAAATTTGGCTTCAACTCGGCGAGAAGTCGGTTACGGCTTCCCTTGTGCTTTTTTCATATTTTAAATTCACTTTGGTTTTGTTTAACGGTGGTTGTTCTTCATTGTTGCCATAAGATAACAAAATAATACCCTTCGCACTGGATCTAATTGATTTGGTAAGTTGACGAATCTACGATATATCTGTATCTTACAGGACACAGTGCATCACTACGCGCTCGAGGCCGTCGATCGATGGGGAAAGTCGGATGGGGCAGTGGTGAATGTGACGGAGAACATATCAGTATGTAGTATTCAATTCGAATGTAATAATCTTTTTATAGATAATAATTCAATGAAATGACACTAAAATTGCTAGAACTAAAGATAATAGAAAATAGGTGTTCACTTCATCGCTTCAATCAATAGAACTACAAAAGTGTAACTCCAGAAAGCCATCGGCAACGTGGTCTGGAGGTTGACGTTCGGTCTCTCCATGGAATACGATAATGCGATTGTGCCGCGGTTCAGGCAGTTGATGCAGGACGTATGATTTTTCCAATAAATACCGTTTTTTTGTGATAATGTGTGATGTGTTTCAAAATCTTTCGTACTGTTTGCTCAGTTTTCGGCTGTTTTTTTTCCTTTGAAAATAGGATTATATAATCTCGCAGGTCAATCCACTCATGGGGGGTCCTCTAATCATGCTGCTGGAGCTGTTCCCTTCCATTAAAAAGCTCGATTTCCTTTTCGGAAATCAGATCAAGAAATTGAAAGTACTGATGGATGAGAGCACTGAAATGGTTGCGGAAGTGAGTTTATTCAATAATAAACAACATATTTTTTCGAAATTAGGAATTAACTAATTGGTCAGTAATTTGACAAGTAATTGAAAATAATTAATTTCAGGCAATCGAAAAGACCAAGACATCCTTCAACCCCGACAATCAACCGTCTTCTTACGTCGAAGCTTTCCTACGGGAAATAAACAAGAATGAGAATGCGGGCAAGGATAATGGTACGTCGAACCGTTTATGCCGATACTGAGGAATAAAGACCGTTTGTTCGTCCAACATCAACATCTCATTTTGATGAAGTGGTTTAATGGAAAGCCAGTGCTTTTAACAGGAAAGAAAAAAAGAAATGAATATTGCAAAATAATATATATCAGGCAACTTTCACTACCAGCAGATGCTCATGTCCGCATCAACCCTTTGGGGAGCAGGTGATCATTTCTGAACTACGGCGAGATTAGACTTTTTTCTGATCTTTGATTTTAGATCTTGAAACTTTGATCTTTGATCTTTCGCAGGTTTCGAAACGACCGTCGGCCTACTGCGCATGTGCTGTCTCGAGTTGGTCAATCACCCTTCGGTGCAGAGGAAACTGCAGAATGAGATCGATACGGTGATAGGGGACAGGGTGAGTTATATCTGACGTGCGCAAGAGAGAAATGAAGAGACGAGTGTTTCGCACTCTAGCTGTCTTTATTCGCACACTCTCTCGAGTGACGGATGAGAGAGCATTGCTAAATGGGAGCGTCTCCTCTTGTGCCAAGACCTATACTGTATCAAAGCAGATCATAGCAAAGACCAAAGATCACTTTGAGAGAATTCGCAATGACGATCAGAAGCTGCTACCGTACACGTGCGCTTTCCTTCAAGAGGTAAATTGAGGAATTAATTTACGGAATTTTTGAGAACAAAATGTGTTTCATACAAAGCATAAAGAAACAAGGCTATTGCAAAGATCAGTGTAGATTTTTGTTATTAGATAAACAAATATATTAACAATCACGTTCCGTACTTACTGATAATTTGTTGTTAAGTTAATGTCTAAGTGAGCAGCTTACAAAGGAAAGACGCAATTGTGAAGGGGCGATGTAGAAAACAATTAAAAAAATATCTGAAAAATACATCGACGCAATTGCAGATTTACCGCCTCGGCAACGTGCTTCCTATCAACTTCCTACGCATGACCACTCAGGATACGGAAGTCGAGGGTGAGTTACAGCATATTATCGTGCCCTTCTCCCACCTTATTCTGTGAACTACAATACAGGATCCTTATAATATTCGCGAATAAGGTTGCAGTAAGTCTTCAAGCAACAACAGAAAAGTATGCTATGTCTGGCATACCTTTCTGCTACCGCTTGAAGTTTTACTGCAATCTCATACTCTTCATGGCAATTATTCAGGCCACCGTATCGCCGCCGGGACGACCGTCCTGCCGCAGTTTTCGATGGTGCATTCGGACCCGAAGGAGTTTGAGCGACCGGATCTGTTCTGCCCGGAGAGACACATTGATGGCGAGGGACAGTTCATAAAGGTAATTTGCAATTTTTATAAAGATGATGAAAGTTTGATCACAGTGCGCAAACTAACGTTCAAGCGTGTTTTTCACCAATTTTGTCTTATGTTGGGCATAAATGAAAAGATAATGTTTGCAGGACCCCCGTATCACACCGTTCTCCGTGGGAAAACGCGCTTGTTTGGGTAATATTTTACATTTATTTTGAAAAGATTAGAAGACTAAAATCTAATTTAGGAGAAACTCTGGCTCGCATGGAAATCTTCATACTTTTCGCAACGTTCGTGCAGCACTGTCACTTCAAGCCTGTTGGAAAGGTTTGTCATTTTCGTTACAATTTGTTTTCTTTTAAGCGTCCACTTTTCCAATACATTTCCTTTCAATTCAGCGGTTCAGTATAATTTCAAACAAGATGAAATGTTATTTAGGTCCCGCCTCCAGTCGAGTTCAACTACGGATTCGCTCGCTCTGTCAAGCATTTCGACGTCAAGATCACACCGAGAAAATAATCACTTGTTTCAATTTGCATAAATTAATTATTAAATCTTTCCTATTCGGATTTTCGTTCTTTTCTGTGGGTGTTCTAATAAAATGCGTTTTGATGTCATCACTAATAAATAAGTACCTATTTATCTTTTTCCTCATTCTCTCTCTCTTGTGTTATTCGTTTCCTAGACAAACAACGAAATCACAGTATGTGAACAGGTTAGCCCCTCCCCTCCCGTCCCATTCACTCGCCAATCACTATTCCAGTTGTGTTCCTCCTCCTCTTCCTGCTCCCATTCTCACTCTACTTACTTTACTTGCATGTTTGACTTACTTTTCTTCCTTGTAGTTTGTTCTCAAATAAATTGAGGTTCATCTTTTCTTCTTGTGGTCTGCTTACCTAATAATTTTAACTTATTTTCGAGGTCCATTTCTCGGCTGATCTTTCAAAAACAATACCGGGTAATACAATATTTTTCAGTGACTTACACGCACTCTTCCGTTAATTAATTGTCGCCGCTGATGCTCGATCGTATGATATTACACGGATATGAAAGTAAAAAAACCATTTTAATGTCTTCGACTAATCTCACTATTTCTCAGACTGTAACCCTGCAGAAGAACTTCTGTTCATGAACAAGTAATTGACAAAAGACGATCTTTCAACACTCCTGCCGGTGCCCCAATATATTCTGCCTATCTGACAGACGATTTCGTATTTCTTTAATGCATATTGTATGAATAAAGCTCATATTGCTCATTCATTGTTGAGAATCCTCGTGCAACACAAATTTTATACTGTAATATTTTTAAACCTATTCTTATCAAAGTGAAGTGAAACATTAACGTAGAGAACTTGAAGTGTCATTATTTACTTGCCAAACAAAATAAAGAGTTGAAGAGCAAGTGGGAGATGGGGAGAGATCGAAATGGCACAATTCGTGAGGCCGACTCGATCGCTCCACCCACTCTCATCCCGAAACATCCAACAAGTACTCAACAGACATAATTACCCACCCCTTCCATATTCTTCAACTCTTCCTTTCGTCTCGTTCCCTCAATTACCGGTCATTTCTGAGCGTACGCCTGCTCTGCTCAATGGTCTTGTCCTAGATAGATTCAACCAACTTCTGGCTACGATTCGCGCTTTCCACTATTAACACTTCGCCCTAATTCACTTTGATACTGATAAGTAAGATAATTTCAGTGATCTACACGCACTCTGCTGCTCATTTACGTACACATTATAAGCGGACTAAAAGCAAGCGTTTATTTGCGGCGTATTAAATCCAGCATATTCAACATCTGTCCTATTCAAGTAATCCATAGCGACCAGGTGAACATTGTTCCCAAAACTGCGTTTTGTTTATTTTCCGTTTTCAGATCGTAATGCATTTCCGAAAATTTTACTTCGTGGATTAATCACCTGTTCTTCACTTTCACAATAAGCTCACAATTGCACCTACTACTAATGATATCATGTCCATAATTTGAATGAAGCTAATGAACGACTATTCCAATATTATAATATTTATTCGATAAACTACTTATTCACGGGAATGTCATTCTTGTTGGAATTTCTTCCTAACTTTCAGGTCTTCACTCACTACCAAGCAATATGCGCATTTCATGATGGGTGGCAATTCGTCTTTGCTTTCCAACAGATGTTCTCCATGTTTTGTTCCATTCCGGGTGCGTGTGCGGGCCGGGCGGGACAGTAATATTGCCAGTAAAAGTGACATTCAGACGATTTCTTCGTGGCTCTGATGGTCGCTTCGAGAAATCTGAAATGAACTGAAGTTAGCAGACAATGGATAATGCTACACCTAACACCAAATGATTGTATTCGGACACGATTTTAATGAAAAGATGGCACTCTTCGAGCAGGCTGATGAAAATAAGAAAAAAATAATTATCTACCCAAAATGAACAAATTTGAATAATAAACGGCAATGGACTCGCCTGAGAATTGTTGTCGCGAATCCCATTAGAGCCGATGGCTTAATGAGCGGATGTAGGCCACTGGAAAAATATACAACTGATCGCAGGAAACAGCGAAAAAAATTAACTCGAAAGCGGAGAAAGGGACAGGCAGGCTCACTACTAGAGCTGAGAGCTCTTTTTTATCGATGTGCAATGTCGTGAAAAAGTCGAGAGGATTAGAATGAGAGCAAAGGGACTACAATATTAATGTAAAGATGCGAAAACTAGAAGATAGGTAAGAGGGGAAGGACAAGAAAGGAGGCAACACGCTGAGCGAGGCTAGCAGGAAAGAGATTTCACTGAAGAGAGAGAGCGCGCGGAGAAGGGAAGGGGGAGAATTAGAGAAAAAGAGAGGTCTCTCCTCGTAAACAAACCCCTCTCCTCCCCTCGCGGATCGACTGGCAGAGGATGCTAGTAGATAACACGCTCTTTTCGTCTCCCCATGTCTGAACTGCTCTATGGTTTTCGATCCTTTCTGCCTATCGTTGACTCGCTCACTGTTCTTTCTCTCTCTTCCATCTGGTGCTCACTTCTTGCAGCTAATCGTTGCTCCTTTCAGTGCTCTACACGCACTCAATCGACCGAAAAATCCATTAAAGTCAACTCCCGAACAAGTTAGCTGTTAGTAGTTCTTGTGAACTTTTTTTTTGAAAAAATGCTTGAAGGAATATTTATCCATCTTTTCAGATCCCTGGCGCCCCTCTTCCATCCATTGTTGCATTAAAGGTTACCTCCTCGAACCCATTCGTCGGCGGGATGAGTCACATCCAAGAACTCGAGGATGTCAAATTCAAGATTGAATGTTATGGAACTGCGATTGTATTTCTATTTAAATTAAGCCGCATGATTTTCGGTTACACACGACATGTTCGATGCCCTAACCGCGAAATTGACTAAGTCTGAACCATTATTGTATAAATATTTTTATTTCGATAAATCATAAAACAAATTCAACATCGGATTCAGTCTAAACCAGGCAAGAAGCAAGCAATCAGAATGATTAGAATGCTGACTCGTTGATAGGTGATAGAGTATTTACGAATATAGTAGTACGGCACTTATTCGGATAAAAAATAGTTCAATGAGCGCCAATGAGCGCCAAAATGAGCGTCAATGAGCGTCGGCGAGCGCCCGAAAAAGGCGCGAGACGACCGCGGAGCGACGAGGGCGAGCGTAGCGAGCCCCCCCCCCCCCCAGCCCCGGCAGGGGCCTCCGGAGGACTAGCCCCCGGAGGGGGCTAGTCTTCGTTATCAATGACAAAGGGATAAGGGATCGATACTAGGGAAGACAAAAAGTACACAATACAATTCACACGTGTTTTAGCCGGTCTCGATACCCATCCGCAGTCATCTCCTCCTCCTTCTTCCAGCCAGATCGCGATCTTCACCGCGAGGAAATCCCCACCCTCTGGAGCTCCACACGCCTACGCCACTCCGGAAGTTAACGATTAATATTGCCAAGTTTTCATGAACAAATCCTTCTTTTCATGTAAATAGTACACAATAAAATTATCATAACAAATAAAATATGGCATTAGGTTAGCACATGACAATATACATTCATTTTCCGCTCGGCAGCTTGAAATTCTTTGTCTCTTCGTCGAATATTGTGCCTGAATGAGGTGTTTTTATTTTTCTTGTTATTTTTTCAACAACACTTATTTCGTGCAGGTCGCCGCAAGTAACTTATCGATCTATTCATGCATTTATTACCTGGCGGGCAATCCCTGACCATCCATGCGCCGTGCACGCACTCTTCGTACTTTGTGGGGTCGGCGTTGCCGCGGATCTCACCTGAAGACTTTTCACTATCTATTTTCATGTTTTCTCACAATGAAAAAGAGACATCTCAACACGCGATACTGAGATAAATATGCTTTCAATGGAATGATGTACGTACCAAGCGAACACGATCCTCCCGAGGACTCCGGAGGCGGGGTGGGCTGAAAATTAGTTATTATTATTATTATTTATCGATTGTCATGATCATTTGAAAGACATAAATGCTTACCAGCCGCGTCGCTCTCGTGGTTGTTGTTTCCGGTCGTGGGCCTGGACCGGGAGTAGGAGTGGGCAGGGGAAGGGGCGGAGAGATACCCAAACCCTCACTGTAATTGTATCAGTATTAAAACATATTTAAAGTAAAAGAAATGACGAAAAAACGTACACAATAGCCTTGTGCACGGTGAAATCGATCGCATCGAAGTCGATGGTCCATGTGAATGCTCCCGCGAATCCCCGCTCTTTGATGAATGACATCTGTAAATCCCGAAACATTAGGACCATTCGCTTACTAGAGATTTAGTCAAAAGGCTTGCGAACGTGCCAAACTCGATAAGAAATGCTGGAGATATGTATGAGTCTATTTGGAGGAGTGTTGTTTTTTTACTTGTGCTGCATACATGCCCCACTGATGTTCAAAGATCAACCTCCCCGCACCTTCTTCAACACCGCATTTCTGTCATCGTAGCCGTAGCACACTTTTGCTCCGTTGATCGTCGTTTCCAGGTACGGTCCTTCCGGTGTGTCTATCGAGGTTCCGCCGAATTTCAAGAGCTGAAAATCATCGTAATGCATTATGACTCGTAAGGGATTTTCCTTATTTTGTCTCATGAAAATGAGACATAAATAAGGAAATTCAGAAGCGCCGAACCTCGAAATAGCTGGCGATTCCGGCCTCTCTCGTGAATGGGCCTGCAGGAGCCAATCCAGTGGTTGAACCGCCTTTCCTACAATGATATTTTGTTCTGTCTTCACCAATCACGATCTTTTTTAAAGGAAGCAGAGTTCTGATCGAAACACAAAAAATGCAGGAAGTTTACACTTGCACATACAGGCTCGCTTGTCTTCGTGACAGAACAAGTTTCGTGCTAGATAATCAAAGTAGCTCATCGATGACTCACACACAAGTGTTCGCTTGCCATCCCCTTCCATACGCTGCAATGCCCATCACCAGCTTCGATTTCGGGAAGCCCTTGCTCGCCCAGTAGTCCATTGCGGCTGTCTGAAATGGAGTTGATCAGCTAATGATTTCGACGAGTTCGGTGCGGCGCACTGTGCGAGAATCAAACGCGTTCAAAATTCTATGCAAACGAACCGCCTCAGAATACGCAGCCACGTGCCCGATCGTCTGCTCCCATCCACCGTGGAAATCGTACGTCATCACGAGGAGCAGGTCGAGATTACTGAAAAAAAACACTTTCACGTTCTTTCTCAGCACATTCCGACCTCTTTTTTTTTTAAAGTTCAGTTTTCGGAAAACGAATAATCTGTCAAGCACAATAACACACGGTTCAATTCCAGCGACATCATATCCGGCCTCGATTTTCTCCTTATTGGGAGTGACTGCGGCAGTTACCAGCTTGCCGCCCGAGGCGGCTTTCAGTTCCTGAATATTTCATAAATATCTAACCTTTGCTCTAGATTCTCGCACTTTTTTGATCAGCTTCACGAACGTCTTCTGATTGTAGTTAATAAATACATAATAACCTTGATAATGGCGACGAAATTGGCTCGATCGCCAGCTCCCGGATATTCCCAGTCAAGGTCAACGCCATCGAAGCCGTGTCTTAATTTATTTAATTTCGATTGTTTTTTTTAAATTATTGACTTTGTTTGTACACTGCTGACTTACTTGTTAGCCAACTCCCATGCAGTTCGGACGAACGTTGCGCGCTTTGCCGGGTCGCTGGCGAGTCTCTGCACAAAAAAATAGATCTCGCTTTTTAGTGTAAGATGCTCAATTACGACAACGAGAGAATTTTATAGGAAAAAGTCAAAGCTCTCATTATGCTATGGTTAGTTACTGCAGAACACCAACCGCATAAATGCCGCTCTGCGACTCGGTCCATCCTCCAAACGACAGAATCGTCTTCAATCCGGGCTGCTTCTTCCTCAGATTATTAATTCCCTCCATGTTGTGCAGACCGACGTCCGACCAGTCGTCGGTAAGTCTGAAAATTAATATTTAATATTTGAGTTCAACGAAAAAATAATCACGATTCACTCTTGAAAAATAATAGGATTTCTTCATAATTTTTCAGTATGTTTTCGAAATTAAAAAATATATCTAAAAAAAAGAAATCTCAGAGATCATTCACCTCGCCTCAAAAGTCGCCGCATTCACGGCGGCAAACGCGTAGAAGATATGCGTGCACAGACCGAGAGGGACTTTGTCAGGGGTGAACTGGAATGAAAACACTTGTTTACAACACGGTGACCTAGATAATGAGCTGACTTTATCCTGGAATCATTGTATGAATGCAAAGTTTAGCAAGAAATAGATAGAAACGGAGGAGGTAGATGCTATCAGGCGAAGTTACGCGATGATTCAACGACAATTGATCTCATATCTCGATGTCTTCTTTGATTATTTCGTGAAACGTATTTCATCCGCCGACCTAGAAAATAATGGAAAATGTGCAAACCTTGTACGGCTCTGGCCGATAGATGGCCCAATTTGTGTAGTAGCAAGCATGGATGGGCGTTACGGACACTGCATATTGAAATGTTAATTAACTAAATAAAAGAAATAATTCAAAGGAAGTAAATACATTTCGAAAAGTCAACTCACTTGTTGTTGTGTGTTCCCACTCGGCGCTGAAATCTTCCCGTCCCGCGCTCGTTTTATAATCACCGATGAGTAAGAATGAGTGTGCGGCTGGGCTATAAACGACTTGAATTCACACTCTCTCTTGCCTCCCTGATCGGTCAGATAGTGCGTTAAATGACGAGAGAAATATCCGAAATTGGAACTCTATAAAACGCGTGAACCTTTGATCTGACAGTCGAAAGATAATGCAATATAGAGAGACGCTTATGTGAGTGAGTGTGCAGCTGTATTGAATCACGCTTTCCCCCCACTCTCACCAGGCAAAATAATCATCTCGCCCACCGGGTTTCGAAAGAAAAAAGTCATCACCACACGATTTGTGTTCTCCTTTGTGCGGACAATTTTGAATGCGCTTTCATCGGTCAGGAATATTGAGGGACCAACAATAGTCCCCACTGAACAGAGAGAATGCGGGATGGAGAGAAAATCAAGCAAACAGCATGTAGAATACACGTAGATAGAATAAAACGATGAGTTAGTCAACGGCAGTATATTGATATCTTTTATCACACAAGTGAATCGAGAAAGAGTAGGAGAGAGGGGATAAACTGATAGATCTATCGGACGATACGGGGTTGTTGTTGTTCGCCCCCCCCCCCACTTGTTTGTTTACGAGTTTTCTTTTGTTCCGCGGCTTCATTTGCTCTCGATGAAGTTCGGGCAGTAGTAATGGTCAGTGGACAAATATTAGATCATTTTGAACACACATTGTTCTGGATGATCTCTTCATTCCGCGAGGTCTCTTGTCGCTCTGACCAGTGAAAGAGTTCATCCTGTCCGGTTTAGTTCTAACGTCCCTTGTTCTCTCTAGATTTAAGTAGACAACGGTTGGGTTCATGCGTGATACGTTCCTGCTGGTCATTCAAAATGCTATGTAGGACGAGTGAGTCTGTTTTTAGTCTCGTAGCTGGATGAAAGAATGTCAACCGACTTCACAACTGACATTGAGCTTGAACAGAAATGACACACGCACATCTAAGTACGCATTAGTCATAGCCATGTCCACATTTGATCCAACAAATTAATCACAATTAATCACTTATCTCTCACTCTTTTTCATGATTTGAAATTTTCTTGCCCTCACAATGGTGAACGAGAAGATTCGAGTAATAGAAGGATGGCCGGATTCTACGACAAGTTGATTTCATTCTTTCATTGTAATTCAGAGAATTTCTAGGAAATTTCATCGAGAAAACAACTTCTCGAACGTGGAATTATCTGTTAAAAAATTAAATAATAGATCTCGAAAAGCTGTTACAAACCGCATACCATAACTTCTGAATTTGATCACCCTATTCTTTGCCACATTTGTGTAAATAAATTGCTTGCAATTTTCTCTTTCATTTCGAACGTGCAGTATTGTTGAAATCTTCCCACGCTCTGAATATAAATTCTTCTGCGAATTCACTCATTCATCCACAGATGAAAAGTCTCTTCTTCATTTTATTTCTTCTCCCCGTCATTAACACTTTGGCAATTCGTGCGCCCAACGAGCTGGATGCGAAGATCAAGAAGGTGAGTTAGTTTTAGGAAAAAAGTCAAAAATTGTTTAAATATTTGTTTTTTTTTCAAAAAAAAATCACAATGTGAATTTAGATTCTCGAAGTGGAACTTCCCGAGTCTGACCAAGATCGCGTACGATTCGAGTAAGTTCTTTATTTATATGAAAATATTTAATTATTTTATTAATTTTTTCTTCAATTTGTCATCTTCAGTTGCCTGATTGCATTCTGTCATTGCGAGGACAAGAATTTGTGCCGAGACGCGTGCGTGAAGTACAGTAAGCTCAAGGTGGATAAGAAGGTTAGCTTCATCTTCTGTTCTTGATTGTTCTTGATTCTTCTGAAAGAGTGTGAAATAGACAATTTTTACTACCGATTCCAATAATTTTTTTTTTGAAATGTTTCGTTTCAGAAACTACAGAAGAAAATGCCGCGCGGCAGCGATCGTGACTTCTGCATTAGATCGTGAGTTTTTTTCATATTTTCATCTTTTGCGACGTTTACATTTTCGGTAGAAATAAAACGGAACGATATCGGAATGATTCGTACGAATTCTAGAAATATTGCAGTTGCCAAGCCGAGCTCAAAAAGACCACGGAGTCCCTCGAAACATGCCAGAAACTCTGCAAGATCGACTTTTCCTATCCCGATCGAGAAAAGTGGGAGACGCAAAAGGAACAGGCGGTGCTCTACCAGGTGGGATTGCCAGTATAATGAATCTTCTCATGCTTTCGCGCTAATCTGACCGATAAGAGCGTAATAAATGAGAAATGCGAGAAAATTTAGCCCATTTACGCTGTCTTTGAGCAATTCGCTAGGAATTTTTTCTCAGAGTGGCAGAATTGGCAAAAAAATTGTTCTTCCTAATTTCTGCCCAAACCGGTGCAATTCCGCCTTTCAAACTTGTGTTTATATCTCTTGTGAGAATTTTTGGAAGAAGAAACAAACCTATAATATGTGCCCATGATATACTTAATTCCAATCCTAATTCCGGCGACTCTCAGAGCGGCAGCGGTGAGAAGACGGAAACGTGGTACAGCCAGGATCGATGGTCTGCTGAGCAAGTGAAGAAAAGTGGATAATAAATGAAACTGAGCTGGATAAAGAATAATGCACTTAAATTATGTCTCACTATATTATGTAATGATGAAGTTGAATAAAGAAGTGGACAATAGTGCGAAACAGCTTACATGAAAATTGCAAGTGCGGCATTGAGGAAACTGCAGTGAATGAAGTTCAGTGTATATATAATGTGTGTATGTGTGCATACGTGTATGTTTGTGTGAATATCTATGGCGTAGATACGAATACTTCACGGCAGACCTATTGCATTATTTCACATGTTCCACTTAGTTCGAGCTTGTATACAACCAATATTCGGGACCACTACTTCTAAATGTTTGATGCAGTTTGTAAATTGTTACGCTATGAAAGAACGAGCGTTGCCAGCGGGGAGGGCGGCTTTTATCAGCGTCCTATCTCAGAAATACCGAGAGAGTGCGTAGACTTTGCCCACTGGATACTCCCGATATCAGCAAATCCGCAATGCGAAATAACGAAATCACTTTATTCGACATCCCAAATCTTGACACATACACACGCGTTGTGCTCCTTGTTCGGTATTTGTTCCGATTCTGTCACAGTTCAAATATCCTCCATCAATCATGCAGAAAGGGGATCTGGAAGTGTTTCCCTCAGAGAATCCAGGTATGATGATTAATTTGAAAATATTTTTAGTAAAAATAAACAACTATAGATAGTAAACAAAATATTCATGGTATTTTATTAAGAAAAAATACTGAAACAAAGTACATTAATTAGGATTATGATTTTTGTAGATGCGTGCTCGTTTCGCTGGGAACTCGATATGAGCGATATTATGTACACAAGGCAAACTGACTCGCCGACATTCACACTCGGAGGTCTTTCTTGGTATGAGTATTCAATTGTTTTATTTGATGTACTTTGTAAAGTGCAACTTTTTAGAATTTTCCTTGGTTTTATTAAAAGTGTCCCTACAGTATAACAGTACCCGTAATGATGCGATGCATTCAGGAAATTAGAGGTAGACAAAAGTTACATAGAATTCGAAATGTGGCTGCCATGCTACCTTTCTCTCATCGATAGCGACTGGGAATGTGAACGTGTAACGACAACTATTGAATTCAGTATTGTCAACTATAACGACAATACAAAAATATCTAAACAAGTGTGTTCAATTCATACATTATCTAAATCATCAAATCTAAATCAATCATATTCACTGTTTCTAATATTTTTTTTGTTTTGAGCGCTTCACGACGCATACCCATAATGAACACTCCAGTGGATTTCGAAAGTTTATTGAATGGAGAAAATTAACTGAAAGGGAAAATGTAAATAAATGATTAATCGGACCATATTTTTGAAATTGTTTCAGGGCTTTTCCAAAAATAATAAACTTATGTTATCTGGATGCATACGTATATCAAATATCATCAATCTCAGGTATCTGAATAATTTTAAAAAATTGTTTCTGTGCGGAGGCACGAGAGGAAAACGGAGGTCACATGAGAAAAGGAAGAATCCATACAAACATGGGCCCAAAAATTTCTTTATGTTTCCGTGTAAATTTTGCTTCATCGCCTCATTTTTGTCATCATCCGCTTTTTCTGATGAAACCTCGGGTTTTCTTTTCTCACGTGTTCGTATATAGCCGCACAGAGCCATCTTGGGTACATATTTATTCATCATTGTATATAATGCAGAAAACTGAATCGAATCGACTTTTTTGATTCAAATGAGCCCCGGCATGATGTTTCCTTTGATATTGATGGTGAAACGATATATTCGAACAAAGCGGTAATTTTAAATTATATCATTATCATTGGCCCTTAATAGAGGAGGGAAGATTCCTTGTGTATACATGTGTTGATCAGCTATGTCATATTTGAGAATCGGCCCGTTTTAAAATAATACAAAAAAATATTCTTAAAATTGTAATCTGCTCAGTTCCTTGCACTTCATTCGCCCGTCTTCCATAAAATGTTTTATGGTGAATTCAAGGAGCGAAATCAATACGAGTTCAAAATTTGCAATATAGATAAAGAGGTAACAATCAAACAAGTTCCTAAATCGATGACATCGGAAACATTTCAGGATTTCTTGGAATTGCTAAGAGTGATGTATCCCGTATGCTCCAAAAGGATCACAGGTTTTATTCACATTTATTTTAAAATACAATGTCATTTTAGAATATAATGTGGAAATAATGCTTGCTCTGGCCGATTATTACGAAATTCAAGTTAGTCAAACGCGATTTTAAAAATTCAAATACATGACGGTCCGGAGAAACGAATTTTTATTGCAGAAAATTACGGAACTTGCCGAAACATACCTTCTCAATAACGATTATCACTCCATCACATGCAAATTGGATATATCCGAGAAATATCGACTCGAAACGTTGAAGGTATTTAAATTTTGCAAGCGATTTAATTTAGATTGAGTATCTATGGGATCTATAGCTACAAACAAAAAATAAATTAAGGGAGGAATGACCGAGTGGTGTGAGGCGCCGCTCGCCATTCGAAGGGTACCGAACAACCCCCCCCCCCTGAGTGCAACCAGGTACCCAATCACCCCGTGGTCGGTAAATTGATGGTGACCTCGGTCGCGGAAGGTGCTCTACCTAGAAAGCACCTCAGGGTATTGCAGCCCGTCTAACAGCAGGTCTCACCGATATGTCCCACCAATAGTTGTCTGATTTAACATTTAAAAATATGCTAGAAAGGTCGAAAAGGTGTTCATAGCTAGACAGTCTGCTGCTCCTTGAATTTCATCTCACGCTTGCTTTTATTTTAATATTTCAGATGCGATGCCTCGACGAATGCATCACTTCCAAACATATCGATTTTATCGAGGTGATCTAATCAAGTTAAACTTTATATTAACTAGTTCATTATTCGAGACCTGACAACTCGGATTGTCCATACGGAATTTATTCCGTCATTCCGAATCGATTTTCCTCTCATTCTCCGGTTATTTTTTCCCGTAATCGGTCAAAGGACGAAGGAGAGTGGTTAAAGCTCAATCATTTTTCCCCTTCTGTGAGGCGTATCGGTCTCTTCACAACGAATGCAAAACAATGAAAACTACAAAATTCCGCCGTAATCATTTGAAAATCCGAGTAGAGAATGACCGCATTGCTCGAATAGAGAAATGAGAAGGGTGTTTTCCGTTTTCCGTTTAGACAACCCTACTGACAACTGGCTTAGATCCAATGTTGAAAAAATCGCGATGCTACTTAACAACCTGTTCAGAAGTGTTTGAAGAATCTCTAGTATCATACAAAGGCTCTTTAAAAATACGCCTTTTCAGGAACATGATGAGGGGTACGCTAATCTTTCTGAGAAAATGAAGATGACATTAACCGAAATGAAGAAAGTTTTCACCGAGAAAGAAAAGCCTTGAGCGGCGGTTTAAGAAAAGCTTTATGTTATCCGATAATATGTGCTGTATTGAGTGCTTATTTGTTTGTATACAGCAATAAACTATAAAAATAAAGGTTTTAATATTAATTGTCCCGCTAATTCTCCTCCCCCCCCCTCTTCCGAGTCCTCATTCGGGTTTCTATTTTCAGGTGTTGCTTTGACGGTCTGAACGCATTATCTTAAAATAACATTGAAAGAAACAAATCCTAAATGAGCTGCGTGAGAAAAAGAGAATGAGACTGAGGAGATCTCCGCAGGAGCTCGAAAACAGAGGTTATCGAGCATTGTATCTGATGAGCTATTGTCAGCTTTTTAACGGGGGTGAGCAATTGTTTGATTTTTTTATTGTTTTTTCTTCTTTTTTTTACATGATTCCTTTAAATATTGCGTTGCTCGGGCGGTGGGACAACGGTTGTTCAAGTGTCAACTCAACTTTTCAATCCGAATCAATCCCCCCCCAATCATCTCTCAATTTGAGAATGATCTTCGTCGAGAACGAGTACTCGTTTCTTTTTTCAAAATGAGAACTCGTTTTCGCTCAATCGCTCGTTTTTTTTAGCATTTTTCTCCGCTGAGGAGATAGCTTTTGAGTAGTCCAAGAAGCCTTTTTTTTTTAATTTTGCATTTTACATTTTTGCATGCAGCGACTGAATAGGATTAAAATATATATCTTTATCGCAACAAGGAAATTGTGCGAATACAACTTTAAATTTCAGATTGCCTCTACATGCAAGTCGAGTTGAGGATATCTCTATTCTTCCCGATGAATCGTGACCACAGGGGAACATTTTCACAAGACGCGTCGCATTTGTATTGCCTCGCGTCCTGCGTCTCTTTCCTCTAGCGTCGTGTTTCGAGCTCGCCAATTCTCCTCGTTTCAATTCGCTCATTCCCACTTCTGCTAGTCGTCTCGAGCTACCTCTCAATATTCGCTCTGAATGCGCGCTATTTTTTTCTAATTCCCATCCGAAACCGATTCCCACAACTGGTATCGGGAACCCCAATCAGTTTGAAACCCGAAAAAAAAACAGTTTAAAATCCATGAATGCTACCCTAATTTTCGTCATTCTGTTCGCACTGCCTTTGACTGATTTCGTGATTTTTTAATAATTGATTTCAGTGCTCTACATGCACTCGCAAGCTCATTGTCAGTGGTACGCACATCTGTTCCAATTATCTATGAAAAAGTCAGCGATGGATCTATCGTAGAGGTGAGTTGAATTGTTTTGCTGACATTAGGTCCCCCTTCTCCCTCCCCCCCCCCCGCTGGGACCCGCGGGTGTGGATCTTTTAGACTGGTATTATTTTCAATGGGCACAGCATTTCAGTCTCGTCTCGAAATTGTCTTTCCTCATGGTAGCTCCCACTTGGCGTTGCCCTGTTTCGGATTAATTTTAGATCATTAATTGTTATTTCAGAACTTGAATAATGGCTTCTACAAATATGAGTTCTCATGCAGAAGCACTTCTTGGCAAGCGAATAGTTTCGAACAAGAACGGGAGAGCAATGAAACAGAAAGCAGTGGACGATGTTGTGGAGTATCTCATAAAGGTATTTTTTTTTATTATTTGTCTCGGAAGTGGTTGACGTCCTATCCAAGCGCAACTGATTCTCATCACAGCATTCTATTTTCAGTGGGTAGGCTACTCGGAAGAACACTACCTGGAAGATCGCTTCCAGTGTTAGACTAATCCACTCTCAAAGGATTGAAGCAACGTGGGGTGCGCTAAACTAAAGTTTGCCGCGTCAGAGTTCAATTTGAATAGATGGATACTTGTGCAACTATATCTGGCGGAAGAGACTTGACAATACCGAAATGCCAGATAAACTACCTCATTCATGAATTGATGCTGCGCAGAAAAGATCCCAATTTCTAAGTCCATTCTTTGTGTACAATGCAATAAATGATAAATTGTCGGTTGAAATCGTAAGGCAATTGCATCATAAGAATTTCTAAGCATCACTACAGACTAGAGTTCCGAAAACAAACGAGTACTCGTCGAGTTTTGTAAACGAGTACTCGTTTGCCGAGCCATTCGAGTACTCGTTTTCTCGGCGAGTACTCGCGAGCATTTCACTCTAAATGTGCGAGAGTGGGCGGTCGATTTGAAGTGAGAATGAAGCGAATTACGAGTTATGTTTCAAGGATGAAATAAATAGCGAATCAGATTTTCTTTTTCGGAACACATTAGAACCCTTTTGAACAGAATCTCTTTATAATTTCCTGATGAAACATATCTAGTTGTGAGGGTTGAATTTCATTCAGCGCCTATCATTCCTCGATCCACCGACCGTGCGAGTACTCGCGCGAGTACTCGAATGAGATGAACAAATGCTCCTCGAGAACGAGTACTCGTTTCCTTTTTCTAAACGAGTACTCGTTTTCGCGCGATCGCTCGTTTTCGAAACTCTACTACAGACTGATCAATTTGGGATGAACACGCGTGTGTCAGTCAGTAACTAGGTATTATTGTCAATAATTATGTACTGTAATAATTATGTACTGATGTACTTTGCTAATGTGTCTCTTCATTGCGAATTGTAAATTTACTTTCATGACCCTTTTGTCTGCCTTGATCTCCCGTCCGCCATTGCGAATCCATCAAACGCTTCATAGCAACAAGATTCCGGGCATTCAATGTCTCCTAATTTCACACACTCTCTCGTCGCTCTCACTGTCGATTGCCTTCGTGAAATGAAGAGACGATCTATCGCTGAGCTGTCCCTACTAGCAACCACTTCCATTTGGGTGACTCATCCAATCCAGTCCCTCTTCCTCCATTCATCCCTTCTTCTTTCGTATAGTCGAGCGACTACTAAGGTCCACTATTATCCCAAAACTTTCTCTTAAAATCGAGTCAAGTGACTACCATGAAACTCCTTCTGCTGGTCCTTTCTGCTATCAGCTCGGCAGCCTGCTTCGAGAAGGATCCTTTCCTTGAGGAGATGATGCAGGGACTCGATAAGGTCTGTTTATCACGTCCAGTCAAATTTACCTTCTAATAACGTGGGTTGAGCTGCAATTTCAGTCCGGTCTCACGCAGTTCGACTGCGACTACCACGCGCCCTACGTGACGGCCCTTGATTCTGCTTCGGATACGGTGGCGACGGTAGGCTGTTCTGTACAATGTTGTAATGTCCGTAGAGCTACTTATTTTTCTTATAGCCTTGACGTCAAACAAGTGCATCTAATCCATAAGTAACGTCAAGATTAATGAATCATAACCACTTTAGCTCGAGGAAGGCGCAGTGGACTGCAACTATCTAAGTGCTGACCATTCGACTCCCGCGAAGTGGGCTTCGTTGTCCGTCGAAGCGGTACAGCACTTGTTCAAGTGAAAGATGATAAATAGTGTATCTCTCAGATTGATTGCGACTACCTTCGCGAGGACTACCCTTTCACCGCCACTGCTGGCAAGTCCACTGGTCGAACGTTGAACACGGTAAGTGTAAATAGAATTTTCAGAGACAAAAAGTGGAGTAGAACGTTTGATTTCGCATCGGTCGAAGCAGTCTGGTCTTCACAACTTCGATTTTCTTCACTCCCTCTATGATTGCCAAATGGCCTTGGCCGCCCCCCCCCCTCTCTATCCGACACACTTGCTGCCAAGCAACCGCCAATACCGATTCGATTCTATCGACAGACCTCTGTTTCTTGATCTACATCACCAATATCTTGTAAAATTGCAAGGAAACGGAGATGAATGAATGATTTAGCTCAAGACAATGGGCATCTACGCCATCCGCAGTGAGGGCATCATTGGCGATGTCATGGACATCACGATCTGCGAGCCGAATGAGGATGCGCAGTTCAGCAAGGCGAGAGGACGGGACGAATTGTAAACGAGCTTACCAGTCTAGTACCCACGTATTGCTCAATCGATAAAGAAACTGTTGTTATTGTATCACGTCAATTCTGAATACGAGCGCGAACGGGGAAACGGCATATGTTTCAGATCCATTTCATATTTTGTTTTCGTTCTGCAGTTCGATTTTCCGCATCCTCCGTACAAGGATCAAATAATAATTTATTTAATTAAATTATCACGCATCTAAAAATTATGAATGATGATTATCGCTCGCACATCCCCGTCTCCTGACTCCTGACGATCCGCGTGATTGGATTGAACACTTTCTCGGCGCAATCGACAGCAATTGCGTAGTCAAAGTGGTTGTATTCGGGCACTTCGATGTCCTGTGAAAATAATAATAAATGAATAAATTATTTATTTAACATCTGAAACCCACGTGAAGCAAATAAACACGTTTAGCAGATAAAGAAATATTCTTACCTTCACCACCTCCTTCCTCAGCGTGTTCATGATCGTATTGTCAATGTCCTCCCGATTCTGCAGTATATCATTCCTGCTCCAGAAATGGAACACCGGGACGTTGATTACGGAGTAGTCGTAGGGAGGTGGTGTTACCTAATTTTTGTTTTTCGGATCATTTTAGTTTTTACTTTCCCGATCGCCCAACAGGTAAATATTCTTTGAAAGAATCCAGTCCTTGTTTTGAATACTTTCTTCACTATTTTGGAAAGGATAAATTACCTGTCCGTATCGCCTCATATTCTCCACTGGACTATGATCGAAATGCTCCATGCGACGACTTCGAGCCATCTGAAATAATTATTTATTTTAAATGATAATCGGATGCTAACCTGCGCCCATTGCAGCAAATTCCAGGTTGACGTCCCGGAAGGAGCGTGAGATAGGTATACTGGCGTTCGTGTCTGGAGATTAATGCTTACTTGGCATGTTGAATATGAGTATTTGAATAACTCACCACATTCAACGACTGTGCCGATGGACCCGTTAGAAATTGAAATCCGGCGTTGCAGATCTATGATTTTTTAAATAATGAAATTGTTTTTTTTTAATTTTAAACAAAAGATCATCAACCAACCTCAGGCCCGAACGGAATGATATTGCATAGATTTATGAGACTCCTATAGACGAACGGCAATGGGAAGGCCGTTTCGTGCGCACCGAATGCGACGCGATAGAACTGAAAAGGTTGTATTTTAAACTTCATTTCGAATTTTTCAGTTTGCTTGAACACCATCCCTTGACCTTGTGCCACTGAGTACGAAGATCCCGATCCCCTCCCTAACGATGTATCTTCCTGCAGGCCCATTGCCTGATGTCAGGATAAATCAGTGTCAGTATCAGTTTGATTGAATCAATATAACCAATATATGGTTTCTTGACCAAAACAAACGACAACTCGCTAAATTTTCAATCCAATTCACGAAAAAAAGTTTGCAAACTCACATCAACAGCCGGCTTGAGTGTGTTATACAGCCAGAATACTGCCTTGAGTGGTCCCTTCCCGTAGCCGGCGGTGCCGGACGGAGCCAGCATGAACATTGCCTTGATCTGAAAATGATATTTATCGTCCTGAAAATCAAAACTTAACAATGTTCCCATTTCGTGAGCTAGTGCGATGTTTCTCATCGCACCACCAATTCAGAATCGACGAATTACCTTATTATTGTACTCTGGATTCGTCGCTATCGTGCCGTATCCCAACGCTGTGCCCATGGAGTGCCCGATCCAGTACGTCTTTTCCTTTCCACTCAACTCCAGAACTTTATCGATTGCTGCCGGGCAGTCGTACTTGGCCATTTCGTCGATGCTAAAATTGGTGTGGTGCGAAAAGTCGCCCTAGCGCACGCAATGGAAAATTCATCAATTTGCAGAAATTAGTAAACGTCGCTCACGTCCACTGCCAAAACTTGTTCTGCCACGGTTTGAGGCTGACGTGTCGCTTGCTGTACGTGCCGCCTCTGTGATTGATGAGGAACACGTCGAAGCCAGCGTCGGCGAGGAGGAACGCTGAATAATTATTGTTTTGCTGTTCATTATTCTTCCATCCATATTCAATTGAAATGCAAGACAGTTCGTAGTGTAGCGTAGTGACCGCTTGGAGAAAATGCGTATCGATTCGAAAATCAGAATTTGAACAAATTAATGATACCCGGAGACGATTCGGGCGGGTTCATGTAGAATTCGGTCGAGTCGCCGCCCAGTCCGTGCGAGAAGAGCACCGCGGGCCGATTGCAGGGTGAATCTGGAAAAAATGAAGAGAAATTAAATTTTTTTTGAACGCAGAGTAAGATAGTACTATGCTTATTTCGCGAAGTTGCCCAATATGTAATTTATCTGAAATATTCATACCCAAAAACTTACTCGAATCCGAATTCCTCCCGTGTGGTATACGGAACATCCTTAAAATGTACCCATCACCGGTGATAACTTCGTGTATTTCGACGGGGTAGCCCCAGTGCTGGATCATTTGGGTCTGCAAATGATCCGTGATTATCAATGATCGCGTAATTTGATTTATTTTGATGAAGTAATGGGAAAATACATACCGCATTCATGTACGCTTCCGGATCGTAGGCGCCTATATAGTTGATTATGAGTGCAGCGGAGAGGAACCGGAGCCAAGGGAGCATTGTGCTTCTGCCGAAAACTGAAAGTACCATGAGTTCATGAAGCATAAATCAACCAAAAGAAAGGGCATTCGTGGACAACTTAGAAAGTCACTCTTGTTTGGGAACCGCATCATTCTGAGCCAACTAATGACCTCAGGACCAGAGCTGAAGCGATTCTAAAACCATGACTGGCGTTCTCCGATCACTACCGTCATTTTATCGCTATTTATTCCACAGGCCATGCACTAACAGTCAAAAAATACGGTATGCGGATGAAAGGGCAACATTTCTATACGCACACACAACCGTAAAATATCATTGAAATGAATTTCGGGGTGATATTATCTGATCACTCCAATGAGGAAGGGCAAAAACGATAGCAAATTTGGACGCCGTAGAAAATACATTCTCAAGATTATCACGCCATCGCACGTGGGGCGGAATGGAACACCCGATAAGGAAATTCTCACATGGCAAATCATGAGAAATATTTGATCACAAAATTAATTTTTATAGCGAACTGAAAATTGAGAGGAAACAAAAAGATATCACGCTTGTGAATTGCTTCGAAACTTGCCACGAGACAACCCACAAAATATCAAATTCTGATTGTTAGATCGGTTAAAAATGCATTGCCTGTACTCTTACGTTATACTGTCGTTTACCTTGTTATTAACGTAGGTGTTCGGTCTAGATGATCAGACAAATTTTCAACATCAAACTCCGACGTTTATCAGAGTATGGGAATGTATGTACCCTGTGGTACACTTCTTTTACTCCTTTCCGAAATTTTCAACATCAAGATCAGTATCAGTCCAGCAAAGGTTTGTAGGAATTTTCGCACTCTGTTTACGTCTGATTCCCTCATTCTGTGCCTCGCTAGGTTTTCGATCCCGTGTGCTAATGTGTACCATGATGTTTTCAGTTCTCTGCATAATGCATAGTAATTGTGCACTCTGGGAGCGAAATGCCAACTATTCGCACTTGCTATTGAGGAATAGGCAAGATGAGATTTCTAATTTTTCTCATTCCGTCGTTGAAAATGCGATACTGATGCACGCAAATAACGTGATTGCCTTAATAACGTGATTGCCTTATCGGAATGACCCCGCCGGGTTGAATAAATATGAGGACGTTCGCGGTCCATTTTCTTCGTTCACCATGCTGCAAATTTTCCTTTACTTCACACTACTATTATTGCATTCTGCAAGAGCGGTCGATGACCCGGAGTCGTTTATGACTCCGGTAAGTATTCATTTTCATAGCCAAATTGCATTTCCAATGCATTTCGAAAAGTCGAAATCGATTATCAAATTGCAGATGGAAATTATCCGGTACTGGGGTTACCCGGCTGAAAACTACGAAGTGATCACTAAAGACGGATACATCCTTGCGCTGCAGAGGATACCGCATGGGAGGAAATCGGAAGCGAGTGAGTGATCGCTATCTTGGAACTGTTTTTATTCCAAGAAAAGCTTACCCAAATTGATCAATTTATCGTCATATGAGTGAAAGATCGCTGTGAAGCATATGTGAACGGAATGAGAAATGTCTATTGCGCCCGATCATTTCCTAGGGGTCGGGCGAAAATAAAGTATTGAACTTCCACTTTGATTTCAGTTCCATATTTACATAATTAGTTATTTCTTTCAGATTCCTCGTGCATCCGCCCTGCCGTCCTTCTCGTTCACGGTCAAGGAGCGGACGGCACACAGTACATCATGAATCCGCCCGAGTCAAGTCCAGGTGGGTCAGAACATCTTCAAGTGCATAGAGTATGAATGGTTTCGAAATTCATTGTACTTCTCATTTCACATCCTCTTTAATCGGCCAGTTCACGTTATGAGGGATGATTCCAAACATTTCAAAAAATATCTAGAAAATCTGTGGATTATTGAATTGAATTAGCACGAAACTGATACAGAATAGTATGCTTCAAACAATGACTTTAATTTTTTTATCAATTCAAGCAAGAATAAAGTTTAGCATTCATCCTGGTCGACGCTGGCTTTGACGTGTTCTTGCTCAATCAACGTGGCACCACCTACAGCAAACGCCACACCACCCTCAAGCCCACTTTCGGCAGCAAGTTCTGGCGGTACAGGTGCGGCGACGATTACTAATCTTGTATTTTTCGCAAATTTTGCATTGCGTGAGCGTGGGCGACGTTTGTCATTACACCGCACCAGTTCAGTGTGGACGAGATGTCCAAGTACGATGCGACTGCGACAATTGATAAGGTGCTCGAGGTACGGATATTCGGCACTTTTATTGAGTTGATCGGAGTATAGCTAAAATCGTGGCGTAAACATAGTCTTAGATCACTAGTCTTTGAAGAAGAAAGAAGAGATGTGGTTTCAATTTCAGATTTCAAACATTTCCAAATACAGATAACAGGACAAAAGGCAGTCTACTGGATCGGCCACTCGCAAGGAACTCTTGTCGGATTCCTCACGTTGGCTGGACAACCGGAGTACAATAGCAAGGTTATCCAATATATGGCGCAATTCCTCTTCAAACATTCTAATTATAACTTATAATTATATTAAATACAGTGAGGGTATCAGAGACGCGTTTACACAGTTCAAACACGCAGGGAGTCAAACAATTGGAAAACGAACTTTGAAAATTTTCGGCAGTATTTCTTCAGGTCAAAGCCCTCCTTCAAATCGGACCTGTCGGTGTGATGCACTACGTGAAGGGATGGACGAGATGGGGACTGTTTTGGTATCGGAATCTGCGCCCGATTGCCGATGTAAGTTATTTAGGTCAAACCTTCAAAAAATATTGGAGGCTGTACAGAGCCATTTAAAACGTTTTTTTTTTCAAAAGACAAATTTTAAGACAGGACTCTCACTCAGGTCGATGCGGGTGTTTTTGTTTTATTATTTTTAGCTCAATATCGCTCACAACATTGTTGTTATTCAAACTGGAAACTGTATGATAGAACTCCTGAAACTCAACCCATTCTTCATCGAAACCGCCCCCTTCAAAGTCAAATATTAAGAAAAAGTGATCAGATATGAAAATCGGTCCTCTGCTTCCAGTTCTACCGCTTCACACTCGGCTCTCATGAAGTGTTGTCCCTGTGGCCGTCCGTCTACCGACCACTCGCCCATCTATGCAATTCAATTCCTTGGCTCGCTCAAGAAGTTCGTATTTTTTTCCGAAACACGAAAACTTTCATTTGCTCGTCCCAAGTCAATCTCAGTAAGGCTCATATATTATCCAATATTGATCATCAACCCAAAAAATGATTGCGATTGAATTCATATACATCGTCAGATCTGCTTCGAAAACTTCGAGCTACTGTTCGGTCCTCCGGCGAAGACGTTCAACTGGGCATGTTTCTCATTTTCAGTTTCGAAAATGCCCCTTCAATTTCGAAATGGTTTTTGCAGACTAGGACTGTAAAAAATAACGTACTTCTCATTTCGCAATTCTGTCTCGTCCCTTCTGGCCGATGAGGAAACATGTGAAATGAGGAGTGCGTTTTGAACAACTTTGATTCAGACCCGGCTGTCCGTGTACCTCTCGCACTTCCCCGCTGGCACTTCCACACAGAGTGTGCTGCATCTGGCACAGGTTTGTTGATAATCATCCTGTTGTATTCCCAAAATTGTTCCATTGTAGTTCCTTCCTTACCCCGAATTTTATCTAATGTATTCGTTGAAACGTTCCCTCTGATTCTGACTGTATATGAGCTGAAATTTTGAAACGTTTAGATCGTGACCCACGCGAGAGTTGAGTACATGGACCACAATCCGCTCGAGAACATGCAGCGATATGGACAGGTCGGTTATTGTGTTATGACAAACATCAAGGCCTATTTTTCATGTGTACATAAGTATACTTACTTTAAAGGAGGCGTATCAGCAAAAATTACTTTGGATAACTGAGCACATGATCCAATTGATTGCTAGAACCATGTTAGAAATCCAAAGTTTGAATGTTCAAAATTCATTTTGAAGCGAGATATACGCGTGCAAAGTTTAATTGATAGGGCAGGGACGATTTCGATTACGGTAAGTGTTTCGATATCGACTTTTCCGTGGTACGCTGGTTCGACTCCCGCCAGATGCAGAAATCTTTTGCCGGATTTTTTTCCGCACAAAAATTGATTTTGAATGAAAGGATGAGGGTTTTAAGGAAATATCAAAGATAATTCAATCAAATTATGAAAATAATATCGAAAATACTTTCCTCAGATGACCTAATTGTAAGAAAATCAGTGTTACAACTCACGAAAAACTGATATATCGTAAAAACTAATAACGCCTCTCATGTGGCCAAATAGGATACATTATCCGATATCTGGACTAACACTGATGTTACTTCGTCATTGATTGTGTGGCTATATCAAACATAAATCAATAGGACGCCATTTATTAACAAAAGACAATAATAACAAAAAAAAACGAGGCAAGTCATCTTTCGACAACAGTTCGACCGAGAATCAGGCGTGCCGCTCAGTTGGAGGCAACGCTCTGGGTGCGCTTCTTCTGGGAGACAGCGACGGTTCCCTCGCGGAAGCCGTTCCTGGAAAGTACATTTGATGAAAATTTCTGGACCGCTTGCTTATGTTAATATGCAAGAAGAGGCTGTTCAAATTTCCTGACAATCTTGCTCTCGATTTTATGGATCAAGGAAATTGCATCATTATCCAACAAAAACAATCGGAGCGATATGTAACCCATTGTATAAAGTTTTAATTTAGCATATAATAAATAATATGACGAAGAATAGGTAGCAATTCGTTACCTGAAGGCACCTTAGAAAAACATGCCACGAGGCTTGTGAACTACATGACTTGCATCTCACAACAATACTCACTTGAAGCGGCGCTGGACCTTCTTCAGATGACGCATGCGGCCAGTTCCGGTGGTGCGTCTGCGGATAGCCGTGGTGGACCACTGGTACACGCGCTTCTTGGTGGCGGGGTATCCGTACGAAGCGCTAGTGTGCTCCTGAAGTTATTCATTAGAGAATAGCGCGACACTACCAAAATATACAAAAAGAGAATAACGCGACACATTAACGCGGACACATTGAGCAATGAATTTAAGCTTATAGCCACTAATTAAGATTCTAAAGTATTAGAATAAGGACAAAACGCAGCAATTGAAGCCGGTCGCGCGAGAAAGTATTTAGGCCTCGAACCTCGGCAAAGGTTGATTAAAGTGGCTGGAATAGAAGGATAAACCAGTTTGCTCGTTATGCATTACGAATTTATAAAGAAGGGAAGAAGAAATCATGTAAGAAATATGGGAACAAGCAAGAAAAGAGGGTGAATGTTCTGATTAACCTTCTTTGGGCGGATCGATGCGTTTTACTGCGTAGCAAAGCTATGAACCGTATCGATGACTATTTTGAGACCACTAGTCACGAAAATCACACAAAAATATAAGAGAAACAATGAATATTACACAAAGGAAAGAAACGAAAACTCCCTTGAAAAAAATCGAAGGGCGAATACCGTACTCGGCCGCCCTATTTGGCAAAGTTCCAAAAAATTGATAGGGCACGGATTTCCGTGTGAGAGTCGCCAACTTTCTTTGCTGAGACGCCTCCTTTAATCAGCAGTTGGTTGTGAATTTCAGCATGAAATACAACACTATTCTATTTAAAAAAATTTAACCCACTTAAAAGCAGATTGTAACCAAAATGAGTTGATTGGAATAATATGCATGATGAAATTGCAGTTAACCCCTCCGTCCTACAACTACAGCAACATTGACGTGCCCGTATATCTGTACTGGAGTAGGGACGATTGGTTGACGAATCCGGAGGGAGTGCAGCATTATATCGTGCCGAATATCAGGAAGCATCTGCTCAAGGTAAGAAATACATATTTTGAACATAAAGATAAATAGACGGAATTTCGACAGAATGATAATCACAGAAAAATGCAAAACAAAAACAATCAGTCGAGTTTATTTGTTGATTCTCTTTTTCTTTGGCTCGCATGTCTAATAATTACATGGGAACCAAGATCCCTCAAATACTCGGTAATAAGATGTATTCAGGGTGGTCTGGAAGTGTCCGGCTACAACCATCTAGACTTCTCCATTGCCACTGACTGTGCGGAGAGAGTGTGGCTGCCCATTGCGCATGTGATGAGAAGTATGGAGAGGGGGGAGATTTGTGTGCGATGATAAACGATTGGAAGAACTGATATCGCTTATATTTCTCTGACGAAATAGATCAGATAAATTGAGAAAATATTATCATAGCATTTCATAAATCGTTTGTGAAACATTCCCATTTCTGTTAGTCGTCGCCAGCGGTTCCCTCTCCATTCTCTTTGATGGAGAGTGGTTTCTTCTAATTCCTCTCGTCTCTGCCAACGACTCAACAAGATCGGAATCCCCATCCAAGCCGGACTGGTCGCCGTGTGATGGGTATGACCGCCTAAGATGTTTGGTCCCTCAGAATCCAGGCTCGTATCTCTCGCTCAAAGATGGATTTTCGAGTTTGGAGGACTCGAGCACACAGAAGACTCCAGCACACGCCAGGCTTCGTATTTGACCTACAATGGGACTCAATCTGCGTGCAACTCCGTCAACAGTCCTATCGGGAACCAAGGGAGCAGGATTCTTTCTCCAGCCATTGCGACTGTGACAAGGAAAGAAGACCAATCCACTGGCCCGTGACCCCTCAAAATGAAATCTTGAAAGAAGAATGGCCTTCTGATACCCCATCTTGATCAGCGCCCAGAAAGCGACACTGATAAATTGTATTGTATTGTATTGTATTGTGAAACATATCAGTCTGATATGTGCTTCCCCACAAAAAATACAGAAGCTTTGGAACTCATAACGAGAACATCTTTATCGGTAAAAAGGGGTTATTTATCGATTATAATAGTGCACTTTGGGAAATATTGGTTCGTAGCTGCTAAATGACATAACAATTGAATTATTGAATTGCTCAACTATTGAACACACAGGTTGCAATTTGGTTAGAAGAGGACAACGAAATTAATATATTCACAGTTTTTGTTTTAATTTACAGCTCATCCTTTCCCATTGTCATCGCCGGTGGTTCCGTTCGAATATACGTGTGGTAGTCGCAGTCGCACACGTGTCGGTTGCCCACTCGACGACAGAAGAGCCCGCCCACATTAACCCAGTCGTCGGAGTCCTGCAACAAGAAAATATCATCTGCATTAGGTAATCGTGATTACGATCCTCGCACTAACAACATTGATCTTGTCTGCTCCATTGTCATCATCGTAGATCGGTTTAATCACGTGGTCATCGTTCGAGCTCTTCGCTTTCTTCAATATGCGTGTCATCTCATCATAATCGAAAATGAATCCGGATACCTTTTGATGCGCATCCACATTGAATCCGTCGGCTTCATTCAGGGGCGACTCGTCGAACAGAAAGGACTCGAGCAAGCAAACGAGCATTAGAGTTCGAAATACGGGTCACCGTCTCTTCATTTCACACACTCTCTCACCGATCAGACAGGCGAGAAAATACGTGAATTGAAGAGACGGCAACCCGTATTTCGAACTCTAACGAACATCAGCATACAATTTCCTAATCGAATTTTATGCTCTACCTCATCCACAGCCTCATCATCATTTAGCAGGAAAGCCGCCATCTCGTCGCACTCGCGCATCTTCAAAGCACATCATCACACCGTATTCTAATTGACTTTCTGAATCTCGCCCACCATGTCATCGTCATCGCCATCCTCGAACGAGTCCACCAGCAGCGCCGCCAGGCTGTCAGTCGAGCACTCGGGATCCTTGAACAATCATCGTCATACTGCATTCAAATTGAAAATTGAAACTAGAGCTTGAGAAATGATACCGCCGTCTCTTCATTTCACACTCTCTTTCGACGACCGAGCGGGCGAGAGAGTGTGCAAAATGAAGAGACGCCGGAATCATTTCTCGGCTCTAATGGAAACCACCTCCATGACATCGTGGTCGACCCCGCTCATCAGCCAGCCCAGCTCCTGCTCCTTGTTGAGATCATCGATCGAGTGCTTCGGAATAAGAGATTCATCATCGCAAATTAGAAGTTCCAGGGTCTGAACACAACAGCATCACTTCGCCAATAGCATCATTGAATTTGGTCGAGGTTTCTTTATTTTTTTCTTTTCTCATGTGAGAGAAAAGGAGAAGAATTTGATCGAGAAGACACAACTGTTACCTTCATCACTATGCCGAGAAAAAATTGAGTAGCATTTATTGAAGTAGGTAGTCGATTGCTCACCTCGTAACCCGAAGATGCTTCTAAGCAGTTAGCCATCGATGCCAAGACAATTACAGTCAGGGCCAAGAGATGAGACTTCATCTTGGTTTAGAGAAGAGCCGAAGAGACTTGACTATACGAATGAAGAAGGGAAGAATGGAGGGAGATGGGATGAATTTGATGAGTCGCCCAATGGATGCGGTTGCTAGTAGGGACGGCGCAGCAAGAGATGGTCTCTTCATTTCACATATGCTCTCGACAGTCAGAGAGACGAGAGAGTAAGCCCGAAGAAGTGATTTTGCCAGGTTGTCGCGGATGTGGTTGCCAATAGAAATGGTCCATTCGTCTCATCCACTCTGCGGAAGAAGACACGAGGAAAAGAGGAAAAGATGCAGGCAGGTGGAAGACATTAACTGTCAAAAATAAATTAAATATTTGTCTCAAAAAAAAACGGACAAACATCGATCTTGGACCATTTCCAAGAGACTTCAATACTTTGTACTTAAAACACATCAGAATATGATTTTGTCAGATTTGTCATTTTTCTTGGAGAATACTTTTACATGTGCAATTTTGCAGTTGCACTTACGTATCAATTGCCCGAAACATCGGCATGCGCCCTTCCCTGTTTACGGTGCACTCTCGTATTTTGCATCCGACGCTCCTGATATTTTCATTTGTTTTCACGGCAGAGTGCTAGAATGTGTCCTCTCTTTGATCAAACAGAACCCCGTGGTCTGACTCTCTTCATTCCCGGTGCCCTATCAAACTGTCCGACCTACAAAAACATTATTTGGAAAGGCGAGGGCATTGCTCCCATTCAACAAAAACGAAAACGGAGAAGATTCCATTGGCAGTGCTCTAATCAGAAGCAAAGAAATGAACCCCAAAAAGGCAGCATCTTTCTTCAGCCCACTTCTTTGCACAATTTTGCATGATAAAAGAAGAGAACAGCACAAATATCTAATACTCAATAGATTGATCAATAGATTAAAGAACGATTTATCAATCGTTTAGTTGCTTCTTCTATCCATAATCTTGCTAGTTCTCCTCAGTAGGAGGCATTGATGGCGCAGTTTTCTCGATTTCACTGAAATTTCGTGCAATAAATAAATAAAGAAAGATAAAATAATCAATTGAAACACGGGTAACCGTTTCTTCATTTCACGTGCTTTGTCACCGAGTGACGAGAGATGGCGTGAAATGAAGAGATGATTACCCATATTTCGAACTGTAACCATTTGGAAGATAAATTACCGAATGAAAGCGAGGGAAGCTCGTTCGATTTGTTCGGGCGTCGGCTCGGCGACTGAAAGATTGGCCTTACTCTTCATTTAGGATACGTAAATTCAATCTGGCTCGTAAGCTAGCGCGCGAAATGAAGAACGCTATGTACCAGTAATCGTACCAGTAATCGAGTTTTTGAAATAAAAATTACGAAAACTAAGTGAAAATAGGTGGAAAACGCCAAACAATGGTAAGCTCCGCCCACTTTAGCTGCGCGGTTAATTTTTTTGGAATCCGTTACGCGCGGAACATTTTAAAAATGTGATACCTTTGCGGTCGGAATCCATCGCGCTCTGCTGTGTATTGTCGTCACTGATCTCACTGCGCAGAGTGGCTGAACGGTTACGGTAATTAGGATCTCACGATGATTTGTAAAAACGGTAGTCAGCATCATGCAGAATATGATCATGCGATCCAAACACCACAAAGGTTTCACGAAAATTCAAGCGAGTACTGTAGCTGGTGATTACGGTACTTTCCAAATCGATAAACGCACCCATCGTGCGCACAGAGTCGCTGAACGACTGCGTTTTCTCCACGGGGAGGGCTGGAAAATTTGTTATTTTCGAAAATAAACCATAAATTAATTTCGAAAATCTATCGATAATCCCCTCACAATCGCTGGCGGGCTGGGGTACGGTAGCCTTCTGGGCGAGAGAATTGGGTCGGGCGGTGCGGGTCGAGTTCGAGGAGGAGACGAATTGCGCGGGCACAGCGCGTCCCGAAGCGATGTAGACGGCTGAGAAGAGTACGGTAGATACTAGGGTTGTCGAAACGAAACGAAATTCAACAATTTCGAATTAGAAAGGAGATTTGACTCTGTATTCGAAACGCCAGGCATGTAAATGAGTCGCGACATCATGAGGAGTACAGCAGGTAACCGATGATGATAAATCAATGATATGTGGTTACGGTAATCAGGGAATTTTATGAGGAGTACGGTAGGAACGATAATCAATCTGTATTTTGGTCACCTTCAATCATTCGCTTGTGCTTCTCTTCCTGGTCCAGACGTGAGCCGGCCGGCTTCGGGGGAGTACGTTGAGATCGCGCGGAGGGCTCTTTCTGGAAGAGACTGAGATTGTCCGGGTGAAGAGTCCATCTCTTTTCGCGCACCCCCCCCCCCTCGTTGATATAACTTATGAGAGAGTTGACGAAAGAAGAGACAAATACTTCATACTGATATCCCTAGAATTGATTGGTGCGCCGAGTCCCGCACAGAACATATGTAATTACGGTAGTTCTTCTGTTAGTTATTCGATTCATATTGGCACCTAGGATCCTAGGATCAACGCAGGATAACTGATTCTCTGGATAGAGATAGAATGGGAGTGTTTGTCTACTTTTCCCAGCCACATTATGCACATGTTTGTGGTAGTTCCTCGAGATTACGGTATATACGAGCCAGACAGATCACAGCCCGAGATTACTGTACAACCAGATTACGGTACTTACCGGAGTGAGTAGGGGCAGTTCTTCTTCCTTCGACGAACTCTCGTGCGCGCTCGATCGAAAGGCTTGCAGGCGCTTCTTCGGTATGCGAGCCCACTCCGCGCCCTCGGGCAGCTTGTTGAGTCCCGCCTGGAAGTGGAGTACGGTAGTATATTCAGTTATTGATTGGATAGGAGTACGGTATTTAGTTCGGTTGAGAATGGATTTGATAGGACTACGGTAGTGAAGTCGGTTATTGATTGTATAGGAGCACGGTAGATATTTAGTTATGTCAGGAAAAGATTGGCTTGAACTACGGTAGCTTGGTAATCAATTGGACAGGCCTACGTAGATTGGTTAGTTATTGAACAAATAGGATTACGGTAGGTTATCGCTTGGATAGGAGAACTGTAGTTCTACCTCGCGACTCTTGAGGTCAAAGTAGCAGGCGACAGCTGTGGCAGTAAAAACTCCGATCATTAGCGCGATCAGGATGGAGAAGGCGGGCACACTGAATTTTAATTAATATTAGAAAGTTATATTATTGCAAATAATATCTAAATATGAGAACCGGAGAAACTAACGAAAAATATCCGAGAATGTAGGTCATGGTTGACCGTAAGTTAGCGCATTTACAGACGACTCGACCGTGTACGAACGAAGAAGTTGGGTAGAGAAGTGAGAGAGCGCTGATCTACATTTAGAACACGTCGTCTAATAGTCAACAAGATCAACAATTGGATTAGAAGAATGTTAATAAAGGATTGAAGAGTGAAGAATATCATTTCCCTATTCCTATCCCTCATTTCCCTCTACGAGCGAAGCTCGTCCCGGTCTATATAAAGGCCGGGTTCCCCTTTTCCCTCACTCTCATCTGGAGATAAACTAGTGACTCGTCGCTCTCTCTCTTGCCTTACCACACGACAACCAACTGGCGTTCAGTCTTCGAGCTTCGCGGAGATCAACTACGGAATCGAAGGACGGTAACCCCCCCCCCCGATTACTGTAGACCCCCGAGATCCCCGATCTCAAGATTACTCTAGTATCGTTGCACTAAACAATCTCCACCTCAGCCATGCCAAACCACGAGGAACCCTCGACGTCGAGCGCGACTACGGTACCGCAACCAAGCGGCACCACCACACCGGGATCGTCAAATGCTGTAGAAGGTATTACTGTACGAAGTGGCGAAACACTGAAAAGTGCTCTGGCCCCCAATGGTGAAACACTGAAAAGTGCTCTGGCCCCCAATGGTGAAACACTGAAAAGTGCTCTGACCGAAAATGACGAAACACTGAAAAGTGCTCTGGTCAATAGAGGCGAAACACTGAAAAGTGCTCTGGCCCATAGTACAGTAACCACATCCTCTACGGCAAAGACGAGCCGGATAGACTATGAGGAAAGTATCTATTCATCCACTTCGATGGAATCAATATTCCATGTAGATGAGATACAGACTCGGTCTAAGTCTCACTCGACCACTCCTGTGGTGCAGACTATGGTAGAGCCGCCACCGTATCAAGGCAAGCCACCCGGAGCCTACACCCCAGGTAGTGACTGGCGAATATGGTTGAAACGTCTAGAGAATTTTATGAGACTTCGAAAAACAAATGACGATTCGAAGAAGTTCATATTCCTAGACGAAATTGGAGAAGCAAATTATGCAATCCTTGAAGGACTCTTGCCTGGTAAAGAACTAGAGGAATATTCCTACGAGGAGTTGAAAGCAGCACTCACTGCACGTTATCAGCGTAAAGTGTTGGTAATGTCAGAAAGATTCAAGCTGACGCAACTTACTCAGAAATCTGGTCAAAACCTCGCAGAGTTTCTCAATGAATTGCAGTGCGCTGCTAGGTCATGCGAGTTCGATAAAATATCAGATGTCAGAGACGCTTTCGTTTCTCTCTCATTCATCTCTGGTGTACAGTCAAATGATACTAGACAGAAACTTATCGAACAAACGGGCAAAGACTCGTCACAATTACTCGCATTGGCCGAAGCGCATGAGAGAGCAGGACAAGGAGCCAAAGAGCTCCATCGTACCGGTAGGGAACCGGTGCATGCGGTTCATGGTAGAACGGGTGAATACCCTCACCAAAGAACACGCAACGACTCCAGTAAGGGACACAATCAGAAAGAGCGTCAAAGGACACAGAATCAACGGCAGAAGTTCTGTCATATCTGCAAGTTAAACGGCCATAGTACCGAAGACTGTAGATACAATAGATTGAATGATGAATCAGCAAATGCCGTAAGTGAAGATGAGGCCAGTCTTTACGAATACGACGATGACCACATTCAACTGCACGTTGTCAATCTGATGTCCTACAAAGCGCCGCCCAAATGTCTAATAGAGACGATGATTGGTACGACTCCTATCGAGTTTGAGCTGGATACCGGCTCTGGAGTGTCAGTCATAGGCTCCCAAACATGGGAAGCACTGGGCAGACCCAGTCTGCAGGGAACGCACAATACAGCTCAAGCCTATGGTGGAGAGTTGCTCAGATTCCGAGGTGTGCTGCAGACGGAGGTCAGGTGGGGATCCAAGAAGATCCTTACTCGATTGTTTGTCCTAAACAAGTCATCATCCTCAATTTGGGGAAGAGAGTCAATAAATGCATTCGACATGGATCTAGGACCAGTCTACCGCAATGGAATCCAAAGAGCGGCAGAAGTTAAAGGTGTTTGAGTGGGACTGATCATCCTACGCCCAATAGAGTATAGCTCCACCTCCCTGAACTTCAGTTTTGACAATTTCCTATTTTCCATGTTAGCAACTAAAAAATCGAGATACCCAGTAAATAGTCTGAGGTAAAGACAGAGAGTCTTCAGCGTATAGCACCCACCAGTAGAGCTGGGGAGGACGCCCTCTGGTCTAGTATTATAAGCTCTACTGAGACAGACTCGATAACCATAGAACAAGAGTCAGAGCATAATCTCGTTTCTATATTAAAGCTCTAGTGAAACAGATTCGCTAGCCACAGTGCAATAGAGTCAGAGCATAAACTTGTTTCTAATTCAGATGCATGTTTCGAGGAACTAGCAATCCCTCCAAACTCCAATCTGATGTTGGAAGATGTAGGCTACAGCCGAACTTCCAAGACGTCAAGTCGCCTCTCATCTCTCCCACACCCTTAGGAGATCTTAGTTAGAATTGTCTAGTGACATGAAGATGATCACTAGGGGGAGGAGTTGGGTAGAGAAGTGAGAGAGCGCTGATCTACATTTAGAACACGTCGTCTAATAGTCAACAAGATCAACAATTGGATTAGAAGAATGTTAATAAAGGATTGAAGAGTGAAGAATATCATTTCCCTATTCCTATCCCTCATTTCCCTCTACGAGCGAAGCTCGTCCCGGTCTATATAAAGGCCGGGTTCCCCTTTTCCCTCACTCTCATCTGGAGATAAACTAGTGACTCGTCGCTCTCTCTCTTGCCTTACCACACGACAACCAACTGAAGAAAAGATGTGAAATGGATGGCGAAATCAGTTAAATCGTTTCGAAAACAAACCAAAACAATTTGAAATTAAATTAAATTTAACTTATATTAAAATCAAATAGTGATCAAGTCTCGCCTACAGTAATCTGATCACTCTGGCAATGTGTAGTTTGCTCGAGCTCGCTCGCGAGATCTACCAATCGATTGCTTACCAATCCGTTGTTTACTTGCAGAGCGCGAGGTGTTTGTGTGCCTCTTCCCATCTCCTCTTGCTCGCCCTTTCCTTTCCTCGCTCACTCGTGCGCCCACTTTGTTCACGGACTTTTGTATCGCTCGCTCTTTCAAATAAATTTTGTTTGTTTGTTGTTTGAAACAACAATTGCTCCTCATTATTTCCTATTGATTTCCGCTGCCCTTGTTACGCTTCTTAATCTGCTGCCAGAGTCACATTAGTCGCCAATGTAGTTGCTGTTATGGATGAGTTTCGCGTCCCCAGTTTTGCGTTTTTAAAAACGCTTTTGAATCCCAAATTCTCTTCTATTGTTTCCGTGATGCATATTGTGTGCTTCCGCCCACATTAGCTGTTTCTTTTATTGTCACTTCTTTCCTTTGTAGCCAAAAACGCGCGTTTCATAAATTCGTCCTGGTTTTCTTGGGGATTTTCTGGTTGATTCGCTTCATCTTCGACTTGCCAATGCTTTCCTCAAGTCTCCACTCACCATTTTTCAATGCAATTCTTGCTAATTTGCTTGCTTCTAGGCCTCCTACAAGCGAATCGGGCCGATGGCGAATAGAAGAAGAGGCGGTAACGGAGGCGGCAGAGGAGGCGGTAGAGGAGGAGGAGGCAGAGGCGGCGGCAGAGGAGGCGGCAACGGAGGACAAAGGGCCCCTGCAGCGCCGCAAGTGCCGCAAGGGACGCCAGCACCACCCCAGCAAGCGGCTACCGGAAGCGAGATCCGATCAGAGTTGTTCGTTTTTCGTCCTTCCTTGTTTCATTCTTGCCGGAACTTTCCTAGTTTGCATTCCCCGCTTTAGTGTTTTTTTTCATGCTGACGATTTCCAATACTGTTGTAGTAAAGGAATCTAGGAGTTGGTTGCAAACTCGGAATTTGCATCTTATATTTCTTCGCTCATGCTGAAATAATGGCATGGAAAAAAATTGGTTGCAAACTCGGGAAATTAGGCTAATTAGGAGTAATTAATTGATAATTAATAAGATAATCAATTGCAGCTTCTGGACCATGTGTCTGCCTCTGGGCGAGGTTCTCTTCTTCAAGACACCCCCCGTCCTCTACGCCTTGTGTGAGTGAATGGCGCACTCTGTTCAGAGTGGAGCAGCACCTATCTGGTCTTGGGCTCTCCGGGGATTGGTGCATATTGTGTACGGGAGTACGGGGTCCTATTTCTGGGGCACACACTAATAATAGTGGGATCGCTCAGCACTGGCCCCAGTGTGTGCCCCAACAATCGGACACCGTACTCCCGTTAAATGCGTATCACCGACTGTTGACTTTTAACCCCATCCCCCCCTGCAGATCCAGTTACTGGGTGCTGCTCAACACTGTTGAGTGCACTGGTGCACCATTTGTATAGAGCTGCACCTGCTAAATACACATTGTTATTATTGTTATTCTTATTGTTATTACTTCAGATGTGATCCATGCCATCGTTTTTCTCCGATTCGTCTTTGGCTACGCGATGGTGCCAACCCCCCACTGGTACGAATCGTTTTCCGTAAGTGTTGTTATTATTTTTATCGCAAGATTTTTTGTTGCTCCGCGAGTGACGAAATTGCGAAAGTTAACACAATTGGCGCAGCTGAACAAAGACTTTATGGTATGCAATTGCGAAAGTTAACGCAATTAGCGCGCTGAACAAAGACTTTATGGTATCCAATTTCATTTTCAAAATCTTGATTGTAGAAACGCATGGCCTACCCTCTGGTGGTTCCGTTCATCCCCCACGTCTTGGTCTGTTGTCTGGACTTGTTCATGCTGCGACCGGATATCAAGATGCTGTCCTGCCTCGGTTTGTGTGTGTGATGATGGGACGATTACAATTCGTCGTCGATGCGTGATGGTTAGGAATCAATTAACGATGTGGGGGTTAAACAGGCTCAAGAAGCAGGTATGAAAATGTATGGTTCTAGCATCGGGCACGGCGTTTGAGGACGCGATGACTTCGGCCGCACTGGTGACAACACTCTGCATGCACCGGGTCTTCATATCGGGACAAGACGACTCGATAAGCACGAGATTGGGCTACGGAGGGTAGGAAACGTCGCCCCGCGATTGCACACACACTAATCACTCCTCTTTAAGCTTTCACTGGATGTTGATGGGAGCATGGTACGGCATCATACATTTTCCTGAGCAGGTCCTTGGTGAGGCATCGGATCGCTCTGCGTCAGGGGTCGAATGATACGTCCAATAGTACACAAATAACCCACAATTAGACGGATTTTGGTATCAATTTCCAACAAAAAAATCGGGCAATCCACAATCATAGTTGTTGTTGCCTTTTTTTTCAACATTTTTCAACAACCCATATTTTGACGATTTTGTGAGTCTATGAATTCGACCCCTGGTCAGCGCTAATCGACTCGGGTCGTCGTCTCTTCATTTCACACACTCTCTCGGCCGGCCAGAAAGGCGATAGAGTGTGTGAAATGGAGAGACGGCTACCCGAATCGCGCATTCTATAACCGACTGATCACTTCACTGCAGAGAATATTTCCTTGATCGCCAAGGCTGCTGCGATGGTGACCCTCGTCTATTGGGCTATTCATCTCTGTGCTGGTAGGTAGACTATGAAAAGGAACTAATGGACAAGTTCCTTACTAGTCAAATCGAGTGAGGTCTCTCCTCATTCCGCTCACTCTTTCTCGAGTGGAACAGTTCATTTGACTAGTAAGGAACTAGTTCCTAGTTCCTTTTCAAAGTCTTCTGGTAGATGCAATGATTATTTGCGATGTACCTAATCTACATTGTTTACTGTAAAAAAGGTGGTTCCGGGTGAATCAGATTTTTATCCCCCATAATGATTAAAAATGTTGATTCAGTACGTCTGCTCTCTAACGAAGGATGCAAGCTTGTCGTGTCATTCCTCGTTGCTGCAGTGACATTGTGTGCGGGGCAAATGTTGTTCTACGAGGATATGCCCACGAAAGGTTGGTGTTTTGTCAGTTGTCGATAGCAATTACAATCGTCGAGACCTGGGAGAAGCGTAGTAATCGATATTTTTGCAGGTTCAACTTTCGAAATACTCGATATGTGCAATTTCGGCCTTGAAATTCTCCTTCTCGTGGTGCCGGCTGCTGAGTTGATACTGCGAGCAAGGAAATGGATACAGTAATCTCCACACTAATTTGGATGCTCTCGTTTCAATTGATTATTTATCTCGATGCACATTTTGCGCGATTTTCTACCAGTGCTACTAGTGATGTAACATATTGTCAAAATGGAATCGTTTTATACTCGTGTTTATGTACGCAATCAATGTTGTGATACTTTGAATGAAGTTTATATTTTCGTATTTTGTGGATGAGTGATTTCACACGAGTCGATCTAACGATCTCTCGCTGCAGTATCTTTGTCACTTTTGTTCTTGTTTTGAGTATTGGCCGGTCTCCATAATATGAGGGCATCGCCTAACTATGCCTATTTCTAGCGCATTCGACCAATGGCGGACCAGCAAGTGCAAGAAAGTAGTGGAAAGCAGCTCCGACAGGAGTTGTACGTTTTCTCTAGTGTTTGGCACCTCTGTAGATCCTCAGGCCAGCCATAAAGAGAGCGGAGTCCAGGCTCCTGGACCGTGGATCTATAGAAGCGCCAGCCTAAGCTCTGGACTATAAACTACAAACTACAAAACGATAATTGGCCATTACTTGCAGCTGGCAGTCCATGTGGTTTCCCCTGACCATCTACTTCATTGCCGGCTACGACATGGTGATTGGCTGTGAGTGTGGTTCGATTGTCGATGACACCGGTGGGCTTCAATGTGCGGAGACTCGTTCGCAATGTGAAAAGCAGTAAAAATGAGCTTCTATAATGGACGATAGCCCATTGCGAAGCCCACCAGAGTTGTCGACTTTTACTCTGCTAAATATGCAATTTTTAATAAAAACAACTAAATTCAGATACGCTGTTCGGCTGTGCCATCCTCGCCTGCGGTTACGCTTGGAATTTCATGGAGAATAATGCCACAATCGACGTAAGTAGGGGTGGGGGAGATGTTCAGGGACTCATCTTGTTCAAAGAGTGCTATTTTCAAAAGTTCTAAAACGCTGTTGATTGCTAATTATGAAAATAGAACGAAAAAATTTAATATAATTATTAATATAAATGTCAGAAATGGACGTCGTCCATCTCTTACGGCGCCGTTCCTCTGGTGGTGTCAGCCTATGGAAGGGCAGTGGTCGATTCGGTGTGCTTCTTCGGGCAGGAAAAGGCCGTTGAGCAGTGGCTGGAAGAAGCTGGTAAGGATCAGTGCCACACCCGGAATTTATTCGTAAAATATAATTTTTTGTGTAGTTTGCATCTCCCGAAAACCTCTTGTACGAACGCAAAACGTGGCGCAGGTGGTTCACGCTCAACACTGGCAAGTTCCCATAGAAGAAACCCTTTTGAAATCGGTGAAAATTATTCCATAAATTTGCTGATAACTACCTGAAATACGAGAAAGTCCCCGGCTTTCAAGGGTGTTTGCGATGGTTTTGTAATAAAAATTTAAATAAATGTTTCAGGTCCGATCGCTGGCTGGGAGGATTTGATGATCTCGGCTGCGATTGTTCTCCGCATTGTTCACTTCTTTTTGCTCTCGAGGACAGTGGAGAAGACGCCGAAAAAGAAGCTTGCCGTTGACACGTAATGATTATTTGGCACTACTTTAGAAGACCAGAATACTCCTATATTGCGGAATTTAAAATAGCTCAGCCTTAGCCTAATGAAGCTAAGAATGAATTGCCATTTTCTGGTCTTCTAAACTAGTTCCGAAGTTTATTTTGTTGTTTTGTCGATAAGCTAGTTATATGCTGTAATTGCAGTCTCTTCTGGTTTCTGCTGGCTGGTACGGTATACGGAGTGCACTATGCGGTCACGACTGGCGTGGTGGACGTGAAGTTTGGTTGGTTATTCAACATCTTCTGATTTTGTTCCTTGATTGGTTGAGAAGCGTTTCATCTTTCCTCAATACTTTTAAATTCGATCTGTCGGGCCTGCTTTACCGCAGAGATTAGACGTCATGAAGCAAGTGCCTAGTTTAAAGATGGGATGATTTTACCTTTACCTATTCGATGATTGCAGATACCGTGGTATTCAACTTCACCACCGCCTCTGTGTCCGCTCTCAGCCTCTGCACTCTGGTGCTCATTTTCGGTAGGTTGATACAGCTGTTCACTTTTAACACTACACAGCGATACGGAATTAAGAAAACAGGAACTTTTGATTTAAAAAAAAGTTTCTTCTCTTTCAAAAATTTTATCCGTTCACATTTCTGTTCATTCCATGAGTGGTCAGTCCCTTGTGAAACAATCTGTTCTAGCGTAAAGGGACCTAACAATAAGAGCGTGACCATTTGACCTTTTCTGATTTCTTTTCTTTTAGCACGATTTTATTTCTTCCTGTCTCAGGTCTCTCAGCTCGTAACACTACCCTCCTCGTTTGCGTGCTCGTCCTCTTCTTCTACCCCATAATGCTGGTCACGAAGACGGCTGTCATCTACCAAATGAATACCCCCACTGTGCGCGCGGCCATTGGTTCCTACAAAGGTATGAGTAATTTTTGATTCTCTGAAATAGTTTTTTTTACTCTGTCTATACTCTAACATGTTTTCTCATTGATGTTAGCTGTTATCATAACTTTCGAAACGGACTGTTTGCTTGTAGTTTATCAATTGTTCGAAATGTACTGTCGTTGATTCAGTCGAAAATCTCGCTTTTCAGTGATGGCTATCGACTTCATGAGGTGCTACAGAACCAGTGTGGGCATCTCCCTCGCGATCATCCTTGCCACAGAGAAACTCTGGAATCTTCGTCCCGAGTAGATCGATATACAATCGAGTACTACCGTAACCGATCGACAAGTACCGTAACCGATCGATAACTGTTGTATTATCTACGGGAGTCTTGTTATGCGTAATTGTTGTATTGCCCCTAGTTTTTCTTGATTTATCTTTTACAAGTGTCTATATTGTGAGTTTTAGCTGCATATTTTTGACTACCTTTCATTACACGTTTGTGCATTTATCGAATTTGAGACACTTGGATAAACAATGCATTTGGTTCTTCTTCTGGATGAGGATTGATTGATCTCACGAGTAGTTATAACGATCTCGCGACACCGTATCTAGTTGTTATTGTTTGTCAGCGAACTCCCAGCATTGAATTCACAACTTTATTGTGTGAATTTCTAGCGCATTCGACCAATGGCGGACCAGCAAGTGCAAGAAAATAGCGGAAAGCAGCTCCGACAGGAGTTGTACGTTTTTCCCGTGTTTCCGGCACTTTTCCGCAGGAATCCAAGCCCCAGGCTACAAACTACAAAACGATAATAAACCATTACTTGCAGCTGGCAGGTCATGTGTCTTCCCCTGACGCTCTACCTCATTGCCGGCTACGACATAGAGGCAGCCTGTGGGTGATTGATTGTGTTGTAGAGCGCGCAATACGCCGTCTCTTCTTTTCGCACACTCTCGGCCGGTGGGGGGAAGGGTGGCGAGGCAGTATGTGAAATGAAGAGACGGCGACCCATATTTCGCACTCTTCAGTGTTGGCGTCATTTTGCCTGCTAGATGATGAACTTACAATAAAAACAACTAAATTCAGATGCTCTGTACAGTGCTGTTGATTGCACCTGCCTCTTCTTTCTTCATTTCTGCGAGAGAAATGCTGCATTCGAGGTAAGTGCAGGGTTAATTCACGTGCGGGGGGGGCATTCGGTTCGTTGTCCTTTGTATAACTCTTCCCTTTTACATTATTTGTTTGTTCAGATAAATTTGAAAATATGTTGATTCCATTGATTATTGATGATTTTATTTTCAAATGTAAAATAAAATGTATAATTATAAAAATATATTACAGAAATGGGCGTCTCGCGCGATCCCGTACAGCACGGCCGTTCTGGTGCTGGGACCGCTTGGACGGTTCTTGATCAATAAGCTGTACTTCGGTCGAGCAAGGGTCGTTGAGCAGTGGCTCGAAGAAGCTGGTACGGATCCATAGAAGAAAACTATGCTAAATTTAGAAAATTGTTGCACGAAATTTCTAAGGGAACTACTCACGGATAAAACAATGTTGGGGTTTTTTATGTATTGCATTTCGAAGAAGTCAACACTTTGCTTTTTTTCCATATGTCTTTGTCGCCCCCCCCCCCCTGTCTGGATGCCCAATTGGTCATTCAGGTTCGATCGCCGAATGGGAGGATTTGATGATCTCTGCTGCGATTGTTCTCCTTATTTTTCACTACTTTTTGCTCTCGAGGACAGTGGAGAAGACGCCGTACAAGACTCTTGCCATTTACATGTAATGATTATTTGTTTTCTTTTTTTTTGATTTTTTTTTGGGTTTTAAAGAACCATAAAAATATTGCTGGTGTAAATCGCCGACGGATGATAATGAAAAAATTTATCGCAATTGTCAGATTTATTGTTGAATTATCGGTTTTTCGCCGAAACGTGGTGTCATACTATACCGTTATTGCAGTATCTTCTACTCGCTCTTGGCTGCCACGGTATACGGAGTGCATTATACGGTCACAACTGCCGAGGGATCGCAATTTAAGTACATAAGGGACATGAAGCTTGGTTGGTTATTCTACACCTTTTGACGTTGTCTCTCGACACGATAGGTCGAATGAGAACCGAACGAAATAGTTGTCTGACCTAACAATCATTCCACATTCTTATTTGGGTACTTTTTTGGCCCCAGAGTATTCCTTCCCTATCATTGCTATTCCTTACCTCTCCATATTCAGAGCTGTGGCATTCTGTGCCAAAATTCAGGGAAATTCCCTTATTCGACCGAGTGCTCTAGAGATCATTTTAGCGTGTATTGCGGCCTACAATTTGAATCATTGCAGAGGGCTTGATCAACGACTTCGTCAATGCATCTCTGGCCGCTCTCAGCCTCTGCGCTCTTGTACTCTATTCTGGTAGGTACTGTTTATATATACACCAACCCGGCATGTCAAGATAAAATACTATGCGAGAGCCGACCAGTTAAAAAAAAATCAATATATACGATCATGAAATACAATTCGTTGTTCTTCACATTAATTAAGGGCTTGCAATCTACCTTGTCTAACAAACCCTACTATACAGCTTCCTCCTTTTAACTTTACATCGTTGGCCTTGTGATCACCATTTATTTCGTGATTATTTCCTTCGTGCAGGTCTCTCTTGCTTGCGAATTCTCTAGAATGCCGACTTATTTTCGTCTGAGCATTAACGCCTGTCATTAATACATTATTGTTTTATTATTGTTATTTTATTATTATTATTCAGGTCTCTGGGGTAGTCGCACAACGGTTCTCGTGTGCGTGCTCGTCCTTCTCTTCTACCCCATCGTATTCATGACGAAGATTCTGGTCGTCGCTCGAATGAAGATCTTTCCGGTATACCCCTCCACTGGTTCCACCCAAGGTATGCGTCGTTTTGAAGAAAGTCATAATAAGGGGAAGTTGAGTGATTCCTGTCAAGTATCGCCTGAATCTATTGAAAATTTCAATTCAGCTTTGGCAACCGACTACTCGAAGCTCTACAGAACCTCTGTGGGCATCGTCCTCCTTGCGATCGGTTGTGCCGTGGAGCCACTGTGGACTCGTCTCTTTGCCGAGTAGATTGACATGCGATCGATAACTACCGTAACCGATTGATAACTGAGGTATTATGTACGGTAGCCATGTAATCCGCAATTGTCGTATTGCCCTTGGTTTTCAGTTGAATTATCTTTTGCAGTTGTTCATAATTTTGAATGTGAGTTTTAGCTGCATATTTTTGATTACTTTGAATTACACGTTTGTGCAATTTATTAAGTTTGAGACACGCTGGGATAAATAATGTATTTGGTTCGTATTTGCAATTTACGAATTTTTCTTCCCGAACGTGATCTTTGATCTTTGAATTGCAGGGTTACGTATATTTTAATGGACCTGTCTCTTTCTCGTTTATGTGAAAGTACACCTTTATCATCTTCGATAACGCCCTTTAGCTCACACTTTCATTACGTCGTAAACATAATTGACTATGCGGACCAGCAGCTCGTTTGACAAGATTGAGTTAATATTCTGTAGGGGTTCGTTAGATTTTCCACAATAAAACAGCAAAAACATACGATATTTTACATACCCTTTGGTTCTCGAAAACATTCGGAAAAGGGCCAGATAATTTGAGAAGTAAGATCATTATAATGATCTACTGGCGAAGGGGATAACATGGATGAGTAGAAGAAGAGAACGACGGAAAGGAGAAGGTAGAAGTAGTACTAGGGAGATGCGAGTGTAACGTAGCAATGTTGTTTATCTCTCTATCTCTCCCTCTCAACGTAATTCAAATGTTGTTGCTGTGGCAACTGCATCGGCAGTACCAATAAGAGTTGAGAAGACTGAAAAATAGTTTACAAGCCATTCGTACAAGCTTTCGCCTCACCTTTTGTTTTCTGTCACAGATGTTCATTTTGGAATGCCCTTTATTGTACATGATTTGCTTTTTTTGTCATTTACTCTTCAATTCTTTTTCAATTATAATATCTTTATCATTTGCGATAATGCTCTCTAACTCGCTCTGAACATCAACAGTAATGGGTAGATTATGCTCGCAAGGATTCATACAACTGACGAATTTGGGGAAACGGTAACTGACTCTAGCCGAGTCAGGCCGTTTCCTAGCTGAAAGTAATGGGGAGAAACTGGGTGGGACTACGCATCGGGGTACTGGGTATGTTTCATCGTTGGAAGTATTGTGGGTTCAAGTGACTTAGCGTGTGAAGAGGCAACGGTTAATGTACAGACTACAATCCTACACATTTCTGATTATTTTCTGCGAAAATATGAGCGCAACGGGACCTGTTTTCAGCGTGCGAAGTATCGGAAACAAGCATTATATGAGGGGAGCGAAATGAAGGCCATTCAATAGATGCGAATCGTTGTATTGAGAGGTGTGGGCTCACAAGGCAGAATAATAATATCACAGTAGCCTATCAATTTGATGTAGGGGAGGGGCGTAAGCTCGGGAACGAAAGGAGAATGGCAAATTGATCAATAATAAGGAAACAATGTGTATGTGTTCACAACTCGAGTACGGCGCATAACCCTGGGGTGAATATTCACAGAAAAAAACGGGGAAACAAGTTAGTTGTCGATTGGCGGGACACTATCGGGATACGGTAGACGCAGAACGGAGTTCGGAGTGCGACGAAGAGACGACGCCGCTGTCCGCACAGTCGTGCACAAGTTCGTGATCGATCGGCGCGAACAGATAGAGGGGTACGGTACTGAAATGGGGCGTAGTTATCACTGATTGACTATTTTATGGTGCACATTTTCCTAATTCGATTCGGGAAATATCGGACAAGAGTGTAGAATGAAGAGTCGCATTCGTCCTGATTCAAGCTAATTCAATATTCAACTTGGATGACAAAATCACTTCGCTGAATTTTATTAACATACCGATACAGCGTATCCCTTGCGTCCGTCCGTCCCAGTTCGCTCAGGATCGTGCACAACTTGCCGACGGTGGCATTCTCCGGCTCGAGGACACTCCACTCGCCGAGGATCTGGTCGGTGCGAGAGATGCACTGGCCCGACGAGTCCACCTGGAGAGGAAGAAATGAATCATTTCGAAAATAAGTACGTCGTTGTAAATTCGGACGAATGATCTTAAACGCGTGATCTATTTCTTTTTTTTAGCGCATGGGGCGTAGAGTAGCTTCGGCACTTCTTCGATTTCTGGCCCAGCCTTTTCTCGCAGAGTATTCCTTCCCTACCACTCCCATTCCTCACCCCCTCCACATTCGGAGCTGTTGTTGCCTTAATTTGAAAGTTTAAGACGCGCAAACTCGATAATCACTCTCTGCTCACCTCGGGCAACTGATCCGTCAGATTCAGCTTCACTGCCAGGATGCTCCAGTCCCTGCCCATGGCGTCGGGCGGATCGAGAAGGGCCGCGAGTTCACAACGCGCGTTCAGATTCAGATCGCCCACGCAGACATCGACACCCAGGGTGAGATGTTTGGCGACGTCGCGGTCTCCTGCAATTTGTTTCTCGTTTATATTTTTTCAAAGGGGTGCCGTCGACGGATCAATGTCGTTTCCGACACTATGTTTAATTATCTTTTGTGAAACTTATCTGACATTCATCGACATAATATTCTCATTAGCTCTGGCTCAGACACTAACTGAGCACATTATTTTATTATTATTCGTATTCACAGAAATTCCTCACCGAAGCAGACAACGCTCATAAACGGCTCTTCCTCATCGTGCGTTCCCCTCACACTCAACTGCTCACTCTGCTGCATGGCCATCATCGCTTCGGGAGGGAACGACGCGGGAGAGGGATGGTGCTCCTAAATTAATAGCTAATTAATTGGCTAAATAATTATCTATCATCTTTGGTGAAAAGTCTAGACGAAACAAAAAGATGTTTCTCATGTTGCTCTTCAAATCCAAGCTCCTAAGCAGCGTATTTCCTTGTCCTTCCCTAAACAAATATCGAATGAATAGCCCACCGCCAGATGCTTGGGCGACAGGAAATGCCTCTCCAATCCGATGCCCGGCGCCACTTCGATCGCCGTCGTTTCCACCAGATTGACGATATCTTCGAGGAAGTAGAAGAGCTGCATCGCGCGATCTGCAGGGCCGCGAACGCGCACCTGAATTAGGTTAATGATTCAGTCAATTAATGACTTATTTAATATGATCAATCAGCGTATTCTCTGTCAACATAAGTACCCCCTCCCAGGACGCGCACCTTAATCAGGTACTTATCACTTGGATTGTTGTATATTTTTTGAGTAACAAATATGCTCGCGCGAAATTGACTTCATTACAAAAGGTGACCTTGTCAATTGCACGTGAAGCTCAACCGAGAGTCATTGAATCAGAACTAGTCCAACTAGAACAATTTATGTCCATTCAGATGAGACAATACGGATCGTCGTCACACATGCTCTCTCGCCAGCTTTAGAGAAGCGAGTGTGAAGCGGAATGATTGGTGAATGGCGCGCGCTTGAGTTTCACTCGCACTTAACATGGTCAGCACGAGCAATGAAATCAGTTCTGCGGTAATTCACTTTCGAAAAAAATTATAAAATAAATTTCCACCTCAACCGCATCTCCATGCAGCCGCACGAGTGCCTCCATCTGGCCCGAGCACAACTTGGAGCAGCCCATCCACTGGGTGAGGTCGGCATCCATCGGGTCCTGAATTCATATGAAAAATATATCACTAAATATTGAAAGTATAGAAACCGAAATGCGAGAAGTTTTCAATTTCTCACTGTCCAAAGTTACGAAAGAGTGCGGGAAATGAAGCGACCCGAACCCGTATTCCTGGTAGTACTTGGAAGAAATTCGTGCCTAGTCCACAGAATATTTGGAGGCAATGCTCACCTGGAAATCGTGCATGCTCCTCCGCAGGGCGACCTGTATCCGCGGGAACGTCGACTGCAGGGATCGCTCCATGCCTCGCATCGGCAGCACTCGCACACCACCGTACGAGTAGGACGGACGGTCCTGGGAAATGGTTATTCTAATCTTCAATCTTAGATTGTTAATCATCTTCTACAATTCGTTGATCTTTGATGTCTCTGTGATTCCTGACGCATTTCTTCACGAAATTTGTACGTCCCGAGTAGAAATGCAATTTTCTGGTTTTATTCTCACCTTGTTCCACACGTCCTTCGGGGGTTCGATCTGGATAAAGGCCGGGAACTCCCACGACGTTTCGTCGTCGCACTCGAGAGGGGCGCAGAGCTGGAGAGAGTAAATTAATTGAAAAATATCAATATTATCGTTTGTGTGTCTATTATCGCGCTCTACATATCGACATCTGGGCTTCGGATCATTGCTTTGAGCTACTGCTGAAACTCAACGGCAAATGCAATTTATTTCTCGAAGATTAATTTTTGTTTTTTACGATAACATTTTTTCCTGAAGCGTAACGAAATTCAAAGCGCAATGCCCGCAAACAGTCGAGTTCTCCCTATTCCGTCTTCAATTTGGTCATTGACTAGTTCTCGCACCTGCAGGGTGTCGAGTATCTGGAAGAGATCGGCCGAGTCGGGCACCTCACTGTAGATCGGTTCGAACTGCTCGATTGTGTAGCAACCTGAACGAGTTTGCATTACATTTCTTCCCGAGGTATATATATCATAACAGCATTTTGACAGCTACCCGGCCGACTGCTTATTCAATTCAATTCAACACATTTACGTTCGCTATCTATAAGTCCCATTCCCCCGATAAAAAAATGAATCCCTTACCCGACAATCGGCACTTGGATAGGAACTCGGCGGACAGCAACTGTCCAATGATGTGCGTTCCCAGCCACTCGGCGTTGAGCACCACAAAGTCCATCTGTGAGAAAATGTTTATTGTTGTTCGTCGGTTTGTATGTTACTGTGTCTGTATCATCCATGAATTTGCTCTCCACAGTTTTGGAAAAAATAACTGTTTTTTCTTGAAGATATTACCAGAATTTTTAAAACTAAAGCAGATTTTGCATGAATTTTTTGAACTGCTGATGAAACCTATCAGAACTTAGAATTTGAGGATGATGAAACATTTATGAAAATTATTGAAAATCATTGAATATTAAATAAAACAAACCTCCGCAGTGTCATCCCTCAGATACACGACCTCTCCGATCAATTGCAGTTGCTGGATCAACTGTCGACAGTGGGACTCGCCGGCGAGCGGGTTGATGTCGCTCCTTGAAATAACATAGAAATATGGTAGTGTATTTATCTTATTCCTCATTACCTATTATCATCGCATCTCAATCATATCGACGAATTGTATGGCAATGTGTGGGACGTTTTTAGTGACATACCAATTGATAAATCAAGCGTCTTACCTCGAAATGTTCACGAACAAACATTTGCCAGGTGATCACAGAGATCTATCTCATATCATGCACAATTTATCATAGTTGATACTCGGCTCTATGGTGATTTCGAAGGACAAAAATGAGAAAAAAATCTGACCTCGCAATGTTGACGAACATGGGCCAGGTGATCACGGGAAAGTTGGCGTGCTGCTTGCGCAGCTGGGCCAGGAACTGCACTGCCGTGTCGAGCAGACCGAGCGGCTTCTGTAGGTGCTGGAAAGAGGGATTGGTGTCGCATTTCACAACTGACAAGTGTCCGATTTATGAAAAGATTACGAGCAAGGTGCTCAGTCAAACCAAGCATTATTCATGATTGTGTGCATGGTTTTCCAAACTGTTCGATATTTCTCATTGGTTGCATGAATAATGGGTTCTCAAAACGATGTTGTTGTGGATTGAATTCGATACCTCAAGGATGCCATTTCTGCTCTCATTCAGGAACCGTCTCAACGATTTCAGTCCCGGACAGCTCGCATTCGTCGAGTCCAGCAGGATGAGCTTGTCGTGGATGTCGAAGTGCGTGCGGAATCTGGTAATGACCAATGATCAAATGTCAAAGATAAACTAGCTTTTTCAGCGCTCGAAAAACGTCAAAATGTGATCGGTATGTTGAAAATCGTATTTTTTCTTATTGGAATTGGATGACATTGTACTACCTATTATCTCAACATGATCCGTTCATCATATGAATCGCTCCTCTGAAACATACCGGTGCTGAATTGTGTTCAGTAGCGCATCGGCATCGGACGAGGTGTACTCGCCTAAAATATGATTATCGATTAACCATTTATTGAGCAACGAAATTACCATGCGATTTCATGATTATTACTGCATTCGCTCCTGATCCGAATACCACAAATGCCCGAATCTACCGTAATCCGAGAAACTACCGTACCCTCAGGGGTTCGCTGCGGGAACATGGCAGGCGTTGCGTGCGATCCGACCAGGACGATTATCGAGCGACGCGTGACGATGCCGCAGTGACCTGTAGAGGTCAGAGATCAGAGATCAAAGATCAAGTTTAAAAATTGATAAAATTGCATACCGATGGGTTCGGTCGGCGTCACTCGACCCTTGAGGAAGTTCATCCAGTACAGCACTTGCTTGTATTGGACCTGAAAAAGTAAAAAGGATCAAGTGAAATAATACGAAATTCCGTAATTTTCAGATCTTGTAAGGCAAAAATGCAGTGAGTTTCACTGTAACTTCACTGGCATTGAGTGTTGAGCTTTGATATTTGATCTTTGATCTCTGATCTCCTCACCTCCTGTGGTTCATCCGCACGGAACATGATGATGTGGATGCAGTCGACGTTGCCCACAAAGTGATCGTACGCGAAGTGATAGGGCTCGTACCCGCCGAACTCCCACACCGAGAACTCACCGCAACCTGAATCAATGTACTTAATTTCACTGGTATGTACTCCTCTTTGAGCAGTTCTATTACTTTCCAATTCAAGTTACGCATTTAGAAAACGAAATTCGGATGTGTTTCAACATTCCCATATGAGCGGTATTACCCCAAATTGGCAGTCGTGCGTCACGATCCATTCATAAAAAGTGAAAACTACTCACTAGTGATGTTATTTCGAGCGCTCGTCGCTCGCGAGCGATTACTGTTATTCATCGCTCGAGCGCTCTTCGCTCGAGCGCAATTCTCAAAATGATCGCTCGAGCGACGAGCGCTCGAGAGCCATTCGTGGAAAAAAAAATTTAAAAAAAAAATAAAAAAAGATAAATGAGAGACTGCGCTCGAGCGCTCAAACGGAATGGAATGATCGTTGCGATCGTTCTAATTGAGTTAAATCGTTTTAATCAACAAATATCGCATTCAAATCGCTCCCCATTCTCTTCCCGAGCACGTGCGCAACATCATTCCAATCCACTCGAGCGCTCGAGCGCAGTCGCTCATTTATCGCTCGAGCGCCGATCGCTCGAGCGCTCGTTTCCACGAATGGCTCTCGAGCGCTCGTCGCTCGAGCGATCATTTTGAGAACTGCGCTCGAGCGATCATTCTGCGCTTTGCGCTCGAGCGCTCTTCGCTCGAGCGATGAATGAGAGAGGCCGCTCGAGCGACGAGCGCTCGCGAGAAACGCTCGAGCGAACAACACTACTACTCACCAGCCCCATTCACAGTCTGCACATCGATGCCCCGCGTGTAGGCCGGATGGGCGGGTTTGCACGCGAGATGACCGCCGAGGGCCTCGGCTCCTGGAAGATCAACGATCAGATCAGCCGAAACTCCGAAACTTTCCGGCCAGCCTTCCCTCCTTCGTCGGCACAAAATGAAGCGGAAATGCACAAAAACGTGCATGGAATGCATTTGAAAAACAATCTGGAAAATGTCGAATAATCTCACCATTATTATTGGACTCGGAGGAGAAGGACGAGCCCTGCCCGGAGTGCACGCCTTCATCTGAACGAGTTGAGGATGAGGGGATCAAAGATTAGTATTTTTTGGCTTTCCATTTCATATTTTTGACCAAGCCCCTTTTCAATTGATCGTTTTCTAAACGAAGAACAATATAGGGTTGAATTGTATGTCGAATGATGAACTCGAGATCAAAGACAAACCTCGATACGAGTTCGGAGCGCTCGCTTGGTCGCTGAACCTCCTGCTCACAGCGTCCATCAACGTGCCGGCTACGCCCCGACCAGGCAGTGCTTGCACGAGTCGGGACTTGCCTGCAATGACATCTACTGTATTTTCAAATGCTTATCATTGTTATTATCATTATCTTTTTATGTCACGAACTCGTGGAGTAAGAATATGATAGAAAAATACTGACCAGTGGTCGAGTGGCCAAACAGCTTCAGTTTGATGCGGGGCAGTGGTCGGTCCAGCGAGCATAGCTGATCGACGTACGTTTCCCTCGTGGCGTCCTGTAAATTGATTAGTATTATATTTTATTCTCACCATTTCTGTCTAACACACCGATTATGTTGCTGCTGCTGACTAGTATTTCAGTTGTGAAACATATTCTGAACGACTAAAAATATTTAAAAATTGCTCACACTCTTCATCTTGCTCAGCAGTTGCGCGGTTTCCTTGTGCTCGTGTGAGATTGCGAGAATCTCCGCTGTCAGTCCGTCCTGGAATTATTATTAGGTTAACTTTTCTTTCTTTAAACAAAATGTTGAATTTGCTAAGCACTATTTCACAATCACAATGGAAATATCCAGAGTTTGGAGCACAAAAAAGGCAAAACGACAAATTTCGCCAATGGCGCCATACTTTATCGCTACTCTGATAAGCAAGAGATGCTAAATCGAAAGCGAACAATCGACAATGCCAAATCGATTACTGCCACAAATTTCCTCCTCAATGTGAGCCGATTGAGAGGTATTGAAGTGTTTTCCCTTGCGCTACTTTTTTTCTTTCAACAACTCGACCCCCGCCCGCTCGCTTGGTTCGATTGGCAAACACTCTACTTTCACTGGAGGAAGTGCTACCACGCGATACATTGTAGATAGTTCCAAGATCTTGGGCTCGTAATCCTAAATCTATATTTATATCCTAAATCCTGCTCATAATGACGGAAGAGCATGCAAAATGAGGCACTTGCCGAATTGTCGTCACTACAATTAATTGTCCAACTCACAGCAGTTTTCCTCGAAACGGAAGCTCTCGCTAGACACAACACCCGCACGATCTCGATGTAGCCCTCCTTCGCGGCGATGTGCAGTGGGGAGAACGAGTCCTGGAATTGAAAAGGTCAATATCAGATAGTTTTGAAACGATGACAATGACAAATTGTCATCACTGCTGCAGTCGAATGAAATGTTACTCGTGAAACGTATTCGGAATTACCTTTTCTAGAACAAGTGTGTCGTTTTAGCGGCAAAAGATGAAAACGTAAAATCGCTCTTTAAATTGATCGAAACGAAGCAGCGAAAGAAGGGATCGCCCCGTGTGGATTACTGTTTGCACACACTCGCTAACCAGTACATCGTTACTAGATCTGACAGAATCCGTTTCACCATTTTCCCTGATGTCTCGTCACTCTGGTATTTCAGAGTGCTAGTCCCTACTCTATAGCTAGGTACTTTTCACATGTTCAGTAACGAATAAACGAGTAACGAGTAAAGATTAAAATGGGGAACACTATAAATTCGATAAACGAAAATCAGAAATTGGTAATACGACATCGAAAGATAATCAGTAAGAGGAGTGATTTGGTCAGAAATGGGAGTTTTGCGTTCCGGTGTTGCGGTCTCTGAGCTAATTGCCTAATGTGATAAGGAAAAAGAGCGAATCAGCCACGTTAGAAACGAATTGCGACATTGGAAAGAAAAACAGAAAGCAGTTTAGAGAAATGGTTCAGCGATAGGGAAGAAGATGCCAACACGATAGGACGTCGTTGAATCGAAACACCTCTCTCTTCTCGATCAAAAGGAGAGCGGGGGGATCCAATAACGGCGTGGGCACAAAAGCGATTGAGGAGAAGAACCTCTTCAGCGCTCCTCGATTTTCATGATCTATCACCTAGACTGGGAAATATAGGGCAGAATGGGATGTGCGCATAACCCTTTAGTGGCGGGAGGCACTTGCGGGCTGTCCGCGCTTTTACGAGGCTAGAGATGAATAAATATATATGAAAAAATGAAGGAAAGCATATTCTGAGCGCACAATCGCTTATGTTACCAATTAGAAAATGCGAAAAATTAAAATGCTGGGCCTGATATCCATACATTCGATAGCAATTCTGTTGACAACTACGTGGACGCACAATCCTATTTCGAGCGAGTGAGCGAGACAGATTTTGAGCGTGTGGGGGATAAAGATTACGGGGCGAAGCAGGTGGTAGTGGGGGGATAGCGTCACTTATTTGTCATTTGTGCGCTCTTTCTGCTAATAATAATGTTAGCTTGGTATTTTTTTACAAAATTTAACTAGGAAATGTTAGCTTTTACAGATTACATTCAGTTTTAAGATAGACGTGAAACAAAACCTAATTGACGCGCTATTTTGTGCATTAAACAGATTAGTTATAAGACATTTATAGATATGGTCAGAAATGTGTTTACTCACGTTGTTCACAATGTCCACCTCCGCTCCGCAATGACACAGTGTCTGGACGGCGTTGAGACAACCCGCACGCGCTGCGATGTGCAGAGGAGTATCGCCGAGCTGGAATAAATAAATAAATTATTAATACAATATTATTGCTAACAATGTGTTCAGTATCGAGAATCTCACGCACAAGCACTTTTTCACACGTGCCCGGAATAGCTTTTCCTAAAAGAGTTCTTACGAATTTTATTGCCAAATGCACAAGAAACTACTATTTTTGTCCACTGTTTTCACATCGCTTCATTATAAATCTAATCTCACATTATCTTGCGCCGAGAAACTGGCGTCCTTCGCAATCAATAACAGGGCGATGTCAACGTGCGAGCGGGATAGCGCCACGTGCAAAGGTGTTTGCCCGTTCTGAAATTGATTACTCAACTATTTTTCTAATGAATTAGATGAATGTTGAGTTTCACGCCATCATCAATAGCGAAGAATGCATTCGTTGTTGATTTCTTTTCGGCATCTCATCAGTCAATCTCTCGATAATTTTGTTTGAATATGATATCATCTTATCCTTTAGATCCACGGGACTTCCACTGTTCAAGAACACAACACTTTTCATCAGCTTTCATGCGCAATTAGTACTATACCAATTCGTTTCGACCTACTTTTCAAACGAACCGATATTCGTAAAATTCCCACCTTATCCTTCAGATTCACGGGACTTCCACTGTCCAGCAGTACCTGCACGCACTCGAGATGGCCACGGAGAGCGGCGCAGTGGAGGGCTGTCTCGTCGTCCTGCAATTAAATATTTCAATTATAAATTACTTTATTTCTATTTAAAAGTACAATGACGTGTGTTGCGCGTTGCATCCCCGCAAGACTCATAGTTTTCATTCGTTCTTGACATTAGGCATGATTTATTTAGAGTTTTTTATGAGTTGGTCAGTGTTTCCCCTGCTTTTATCAAGCAATGAATCCATTTCGCGTTTATCCCTTCCGATTTGTCAAGCATAATCAGCAATAAATTCATCTCCATTTCGTGCGAAACCCTTCATCCTCCCTTTCTATCAAGAATGCTTCCTAAACCACCCTCTCTCTCTCCGGCTATGAATTGCTAACGAGGCGCAGGTGGGCCTCCCTCGGGGCTTCTGCCTGACTCTCTTCGTTCCACGTGCTCTCTCGCCTTCTCTGATCGACGAGAGAGCACGCGAAACGGAGAGAGACGCGACACCACCTCATTTCGAATGCATTTCCCAGTCAGTCACGAATAGGCCGTTGGGCTCATAACGAACTGAGGCTCTCCATTTCACACGCTATCTCGTTCCCTCTGATTGACGAAAATGCAGATACGAGACATCGCCCAATACGGTGGCCGAGGACCTTGTGAAATGGCTCTCACCATTCCGCACGATCCCTAGCACCTAACTGACAAGCACGAAATAGAGGGCCCCGTTATGAAACGAACCTGTCGCTGTGAAGGAGAGCTCATTTCGCAATTTGGCCGCAGCAAATGAGCTATGGGCTGCCGAATATAGATGGGGCCTAGTCGGAAGGGCCGAATGAAGTGAGTCGACACAGACACTAGTAGTGTGCCTCGGGGCTATTCTTTCTTTACGGAGATTCATCGCTGCTCCCTCTTCCCTTTCCTAACAGGGGAGAGTCTCTCAATATCACATGCTCTTTCGTCAGTCAGAAATATCCCAGCTCTTTCCCCATTGCTCATGCTTGGCTCATTGCGCCGCTGCGGTTAAAAGCTGTGCAATCGGAAAGTGTACGGCTGTGAAAAGGGGGGAGACAAAGGTCTCTGCTTTCCGGATTCTTCCTTGCTGGTCGAAACAATAATACGATTGAGCCAGTGGAATGCTTTCTTTTGCTGAGACACATGGAAGGGGTTACCAAGGCGACTCCTGGGAATGAGGGCCCGACGCGATTTGTACAAAGTCTGCTTCCGTGTTTCTCATACTAGTCAGACAGGCCGAGAGAGCATGGATGAAGAAGAGAGTCAGACCATTACTCAGTTCGAGACTAAGAAGGAGAAGAAAAAAGAGTCCCCAGAGACAGAAGGGACTTGAAGATTTGAAATTTATCGTTCTCCGGGAAGTCTTGCAGCGATGAGGCCTTGGTCGATACGGGAGCAAGCAATTCTCAATGCGGGTCTTTTATTGTTTTATTTTCGAATGAGGAAACAGGAGTCACTGCTAAAGAACGGTCTCAATCGATCGTAAAGACATCGTGAAACCTATCGGAGCGCGTTGAAAATCCAGAAATTACCGGCAAGTGCCAGCAATAAACTCGTTCAAGCAATGCAAGCGCTGTGCGTAATTACGCCTCGCTGAGCACAAAGGGCACTGGGAAGTATGATCAATGCACTTCCATCTGACCGGCAAGATGAAATGCAAATTAAAAACTTCATGGAAATCGCTTGAACTGTGCGCAAATTACACAAGAAGAACACTATGCCTTCTCGAAAATCGGTTACGTTTCATCGCTAATATAAAACTTGATGGAATTGGTGAATAATGTTGAAAGGTCGATGTTGATTGTCAAAATACAAATCCAGTTTAAAATAGAGCCGAATTCGATGCGCTTACACGGTTGAGCGAACAGGGGAGTGCCGAAGTGGATGGGGGGGATGGTTGGACCAATTATATAACATGTGACAGACTAGAACTGCACGATTTCATCGGATTCGTTCGCAATATTAAACTAAAACCCATTGAAAATCAACTGATTTGCTAGGTAGGGTAAGGGATTACACGGTTGAGCGAACGCGCAACCGAAGTGGATCGGGGAGCAGGACAGGGGCAATTATGGCCCGGGTAGACTAGCTGGCAGGAAACGAGCGAGCGGGCGGGTGGATGAACCCAGGTGAAAGATGAGTGTGCGCGCGGGGATAATTAGTGGGGCTCTTCATGAGTGAGAGAGTGGGGAGGGATGGGAGAGTGCAGACACAGCGACGGACAGGTTTGCGAACCGCCCGGCGGGTTAGGAGAGTGAGTTGGCATGAAATGGCTCTCTCTTCATTTTGCACACTCACTCATCGGTCAGAGAAGCGAGTTAGTGTGTGAAGTGAAGAGAGATTTCTTGCCAAGCCATCCCTAGTTAGATGGATGGGTTGGCATGAAATGTTGCTCCTCATTCCGAACTGTCTCTAGCCTGACAAGCAATCGACTGAGAAGGAAGAAGCGGAACAGACAACTCGTCAATAGCGCTGTTGAAATCGAACACCGATCGGCAAAGGGAGGGAGAAAAGGGAGCTGTTCACCGTGGTAAAAACGACTCAAGCTCGCCGAGAAAGAGTGATAATAGGAACAGAGCGTTGTAATGGACCAAAGATGTAAGAGTCATCAATGGGAGTATTCATCAAGTCAGAGAAGAAAGTAGACCAGAAAGGAAATGAGTCAACGAATGACGCGCGTATCACAATGCAGAAGGAGGATCTAGTAGTCATCCTAGTCATAATCAGGTGCTACGCCGACTTGCAATACTAAAAAAATATTCCGAAAAATAAAAACCGCAACTCACCACAGTGCAGCAAGCGCCGCTTTCCTCGTGATCTCCGCTCATTCTCATCTCTCCCATCAGACTCAGAAACGCCGCAGTACGGGGGTATCCATTCACACAGGGCAACTGGGCCGACGATCTCGCGGCTTTCGTCAGGACTCCACTCAGTGGATGGACATGGTCCATCCTCACAGTGTCCAGTGGTCGGGCCGCTGGATTGGCCACCGGATCGGAGAGGTAGGCCGAGATGATGGAACCGTACACGGGCGGAGAGAGAACGTGCATGATCGGCGTGGACGCCGATGAGGCTGTCGCCTCGTCGCTGTCGTCGTCGTCATCGGATTCGGGCACCCCGAAGTCGAGCGCGAGATCGCCCGCGAAGGCGCGCGGAGCCGCGCCCAGGCGGCGCTCCGCGGCCGCCGTCGCGCGCACGAACGCGTGCGCAGCGCGCATCTCTTCCGGCTCGGGCGCCGGATCGGCCATCATGCCGTCTCCTGTCTCCAGTATCCAAGGAGAGCGTCTCTAGTCGACTAAGAGCAGGAGGAAGAGAGCGGAGAGACTGGTAGAGACGGATGAGAGAGGGAGAAGGAGGAGGAAGAAGGGAGAAAATCGATCAACCAGGTGTGGTGAAAGAGGCAGGGAGAGGTAGAGCGGCGAGAGAGCCGTGACTATTGGGGCAAATATAGGCAGGGTGAGGACAATTATGAACAGTAGGTCGGGCGCGCGCACGGGATCGAGAGGGGGCGGAGTCGCGGGGAGCGTGGAAAGCGCGCACCCTCGCGTCAGCACATCACTCATTCTTGACCCAGTGCGCCACGCAATTGCGCTGCATTTCGGAGAGAGAAATAGATGCGCATCTCATCTCAGATGTTATCGCGGAAAGCTATACCCGGCGCGCGTTTCGCAATGGAAAAACGGCTAGGAAAAGAGAGAAATGTTAGCTCAAGTGCAATTCAAAACGACGAGAGTTATGCTTGCCTTTTCCCGAGCTGGCGCTCCGAAAAGTGAGCAATTCCTAGCGAACGGCCTTCACATGCTCCCCATGCTATTTCTTTCCAATGTCTAACTCTCTCGTAATCTCACGCTCTCTAGCTCGCTCTGACCCCCTTCTTCCAGGGCGTTAGTATACCACTACTCAACTCTCTCTCATCCTCAGCCAAACACTCGCAAATTGGGGTCGAGAATTACACGAGTAAACCTGTGGAGGAAGGGAGAGGGTTGAGAGGGTGGAACGGAAGGAAGACTCGATGGAGAAATGAACAAGTATACCTAATGGAAGAATGTATGAGTATGGATGAATTTCGGAAGTTTAGATTAAAAAAAAAAGAATTTCCTTTCCCAGTGGAACTGCGTTTGAGCAGCGGAATGAAGACTCAGAGAGGACAAGAGAGCATTGCAAGTATGCATGGAAGGACACATCCGGAGATGGGTTTTGGAGCAAGGGTCAGTTTTGCTTGGTCGGATTCCTTCGCCACTTTATATGACTGAACGTTACTGTTAACCCGAAACCGTAGAAAATATCAAAATAACACGGTAAAATGTAACTAAACGACAAACTCTCGGGAAGTAACACCGCGGGCACTCCATAATGTGTTCCATAATCAGCCGTGGAACGTGTGGTGGGTACATTACTAAATAACATTTTTACAAAATGAAAAAGCGATATGCGGATAAAAGAACTTCGGTGAAAAATGAACAAAACACACTGTTGATCTGTCAATCAGGATCAGAACAGTCTGGATGAGAAAGATGTCATGTTACATTCTCTCCCTCTTCCTCTCTCGCTCTTCACGAAAAACGATTGTATAACAGGCGGTTGACTCACACAGTAAGCGGTCAACGGGAGATCATTCCTGGGAATTCTCGACTTGGAATGAAAATATGCTTTCGAATAGTCTAAGAGTCTACTTGAAAACAATTCCAAGAACTGTAAGGCGACAGATAAAAAGCTCTAAGAAGAGTAAAACGCAATGACGAATAGATAGTTGTGAGCTGAATAACGCCAAGGATTAAAGTGCGCAAAAAATCGTCGTAGTCCGAGGGGCTTACGAGCGAGGGTTCGTCTCGGGGAAGTCTTATCACCACTCGGAAGGAGTTGACTCTCCTCATTTCGCATGATCTCTCGGCGGTCAGACAGTGATAGAGAGTAGGCGAAATGAAGAGAGTTTGTGAATTCCACCCTCTGCCGATAGCAGGTGCTTTGCGCGGCGCTCTGATGGAATTCCTTATACTACGCTGATTTTGATCTCGACTGTTTGATACTAGAGTTGACGAATCGCAACACATCTTATTTACAGTTCCTGAGAAATAAGAGGTAAAGTTCAAGTGAAGTTCAGAACTTCATGCAGCAAGTTCTGCACGGAATGACAAAAAAACGACCAACGACAGAAAAGCGTGTGAGCTAACTTCCAGTTCAAATGTTGAGAGTGCTTCTGGTATCCTCTTCTAACTCCTTACCGGAAGAAATTCGATGACAGGCGAGATAGTGTGTGAAATGGAGAGAGTTTTTGTATGACCGGAAGTGCATTTCGCCCCATACTGATATTATCAATCAGGAAATGGGGCATGCTGGCTACGTCTCTCCGTTTAGCGTGCTCTCTCGTCAGTTGGAGTATTCGAGAGAGTGTGCGAAATGAAGAGATTACAAAAGAAACATGTTTTTGGAAATGAAAATAAGTAGAGATACTGCTGGGAGGAGAGAGATTAGAAAGACTTCCTAAAGAAATGCGGTTGGATGTTTCGGTCCATTGGGTCGTAGACACCCAACCGCCTCACGAAGGGTGGACCTCGTCAGTACGACGCCCTTCGCAAGTGGGGAAGCAAGAGTGATAGGGAATGAAGGAGATGAAAGTAAACAACAAACAACTAACGCGGAAACGAGTCAATACTTAGCGCAAACGAACTAATGGGGACTGTAAGTATTTCACATCAATATAGGCTACAAGGTTGGTGTAGAAAAAACAAATTTGACAGAGAGAGAAGAGAAACATCCCATCGTTAGTTTGACTGATTGCTGACTGGGGGAAGATGGGAAGCGGTCGATAGATAGAGAGAGGAGAGATCGGAGGGTCAAGAGATCAATGATCTACCCCCTGCCGGGAGGAGGGAAGCGAGGGAAGGGAAGGGAAAGGAAGAGATCTCATTAGGGGGAAATCACAGGTTTTCGACAATACGCATGCATATATCATTATTACAAACTGCATATTTTAGTGATATCGCTGGGGTTCTGTTCAATGTTGAATACAGCCTAGAGTATAGGATGTCTTTTGGGTATTTAATTTGCAGGAAATAAAGTGTAAGTTGACGAGTTCTTTCCAAAAAGTGTTCGAATAGAGAACAGTTTCGGAAGATGCGAATTATTTCACCATGTAACGTGTTCAGACCCATACTAATTGGAATATTCGATTCGTAGTGAGGGTATCTAACGACTGAGAATGAGTAATCATCGGTCTTGTTGTATAGTGAGGTTTGAACCGTACCAGTATTGGTCACTGTTACAGACATGTCAAGGAAGGTTGATTCCCTCGGACTTGTATTAGTCTGTTCTAGAGTGAGTGAATGGTGATACATATCGGTCGTTATTCTCATGAATTCGTCTGTCTTGTCGGATATATGAAAGAGATCATCTATATATCGAAAAGTCCGATTTAGCGAAAAGGATAGAGTATGCCCAATCCGAATGTTGTTGCGGATGTATTGGTATTCCATGACAGCAAGAGTAAGATCTGCTAATTGAGGAGATGCATTATTACCCTGAGGAATTCCCTTTCGTTGCTGATATAGTTTTCCACCATAATAGGCAAATGAGTTTCGTAGAATGAAATCAACAATTCCTTTGAGGTCGTTTTTGTGATATGATCTACCACTGGTATTCGAGTTATTTCGATCATATCTGACATGTGCTCCTTGAACTACGATGTATTCAGAACCAGCATTTTTGAACATTAAGTCAAAGAGGTAGTACATCTTTTCCTTCACTACATCATGTGGAAGATTCGTAAACAGTGAAGAGAAGTCAGCGCAGAATATTTTGGATTTTTTGTTTTGAACTGTACTCAATTGTTGAACCACTCGGAACGTATTTTGTATGGAAAAGAATCGATTAATTTTATCATGGCTGGTGATGTTATTGCAATATCTTCTGAAGTGACCATGTAAAAATCTTAGAATTTTCTGTAGCTCAACAGAAAGTGGTTTTAGGGTACTGTCATGAGCACCAGTAATAAATCTGAACTTTATCGGACTCTTGTGCATTTTAGGAATTCCGTAAATTTTGGGTAGATTTCCTTCTGTTTGCGGAGAAATACCGAAGCTGCGTGTGAATTTCTCATGATTTAATTTGATGTTGACTGGATCAAGTTGATCTTTGATCTCGTAGGTTTTACCATCAGTGCTTTGCGTATTCAACTCTTTCTCCATAAATTGAAGATACAATTGCTTACATGTGATTGCGTAGTTTCCTGATGCTTTGTCAACCATGGTGATCACGAAATCTTTGTGCAATTCTGTCACTTTTCTGATAAGAGATTTTGTATGAACATAATCATGTTGGTGTAGTTTTAATTTAATGTTTATTTTATCGGAGATAATTCCAGCGAATGCATCATAAATGGAAGGTAATTTATTTTTCGGAGGTTTATGTTTTCGAATGAGATTAGCAAATAGATTTTGGCATGAGTCTCGCACAGTATCCAATATTGTTTTTCGATCAGTGAAAGTTTTCACTCGGAATTTGGTTCCTTTTTCAAAGAGATTTCTTAGCTCAGAATCATTAATTATGGTTGTGTTGCCTGAGCAGACGTGTTTATAGTGGGAATCCACGAAATTTGGATATTTGTGACAGTTACATGTGGAACTCAGGATTGTTTGGATTCCTTGGGTGGTCAGATTTCTCAGGAACTTTCCATAGTTGCACAGAAATTGTGAGGTCGAGTTATTCAGAGAGTAAGTGATTTGCACATGAGGTACCTTATTTACATCTCCAGTTATTTCTTTCAAAACATCACGAACTCTAGAGTCGGAGTTGATAGCGCATGGGAGGCTTCGGCGATGCGCAGCGCAATAACAACCACAACTTCCTAGTCGATGAATTCTGGTTCTTAGTCATAAGCAATGCGCGAATTCAAACTTATCCGGTTTCAATTCAGAAGACCTTTTCGATTACGCACACACGAAACCTTTCCCACACGTTCTTGGAACATTTTTGATCTTTATATTCAACTAAATTTAGATAATTCCTCAACCTTGTAACATTATATTGTTCAAAGCAGTCCCTTCGCAATCTCTTCTTTCATCACATTTCAGAGATTTTTCTATTACATTTGCACTTTGAATTTGTAAGCGCTACTGATGCGCCCACCACCTCACAATACATCTTTTTCAGCTTATTTTTGTTAGCTTTTTTCGTAGCGCCACCACCAACTTTTGCAGCCGCAACACTCCTAACCTCGTTCTGCAGCTGCAGCGGCGGTCGGAAGCTGCACAGCAGCTTGAGCAGCAGGTCGTATCCGTGCCACGCGGCAATGTGCACGGGAGTCTCGCCGTGCTGCAAAGGGGGCGGAGCTTGAAAAGGGCGAAGTCAGGGGGCGGAGCCTGATCAGTTTCAATGAGAACCTCCACCATGAAAAACCGGAAAAAAGATGAAAACAGGGAAATAGGAAAGGACGTAGGTCACACGGTATGCGGCACAAGGTGCGAGGGAAAAGATAGAACACTTCAAACGGGGGTGCTGCGGGAACTCTTGCATGGTCACAGGAACATCATTGCTTTGACAGGGCAAGGTTCTTGCACTCAAGGCTGGTACTTGCAAACAAATATAATTTTTTGACTGACTGCAACCAAAATTCATCAATCAAGAGCATATCGTTTCTTGTGGGAAAAACTGTCCAAAGATCAAAGATCAAATCCGGGTGATGACTTGCACAAACGCACCTCGTCTCTCGCGGTCAACTTGGCCGACGCGCCGATCAGCACCTCTGCACAGTCCAGCTGGGCGAAGCGTGTGGCGACGTGCAGCGGCTGCTCACTTGTCTGCGTTGTGCGGGGTGGTTACGGTAGAAGGGACACGGTTACGGTATTGGATTGTGGTAGTTCACGATTACGGTTGGCTAAGGAGTTACGGTAGACACCACTGTACACGGTTATGCAGCGCAAAAGCACGACAGCTATAGCTAGCAGAGCTCGAAATTCAGGTCACCGTTTATTTATTGTGCACCCGTTTATTTATTTTGCACACAGGTCAGACAGACAAGAGAGTGTGCGAAATGAAGAGACGGCGACCCGTAGTTCGAAGCCTACGCATAGTTAGAGGAGAGCGAGGATAGGAAGAGGGACGACGACAAGTGCAATTTTACTTTGTTTCCTGTTTCGAAAGTTGATTTCTGAATTCATAAAAATCCATGTCGAATGAATGAGTTTCATAGATACTACAATGTGAATGAAAAGATTCGAGAATCGCTGTGGTTATCCTCTTGGGTTCAAAAAAAACTATCATTATTATATCGTTTTCTTGCAGAAATTTGAACGTGATCCAATAATTCCGGTTACGCTACTTTTCACAATTGCCTTAATTTTCTTCCGCGTTGCACCTGTTCATAATCACATTCGCATTGTTTTACAATCACATCCACTCACGAAATACGCCGTGTCCCTCAGGAAGTCACTAATTAACTACATACTAACGTTTCTCTCTACGTATGTAACTCTTATTTGTTCATGCTTACACATATTTTCGAAAATATATATGATAGATGCTTACAATATTCGCCGTGTCCACCTCGGCGCCCTCCCTCAGGAAGTACGAGACGGTCTCCGCATGGCCCGCTCTCGTGGCCCACACCAGCGGCGTGTCCCCACGACGGTCCCGTCGGGCGATCTCTGCGCCCTGAGAAGGGGCATCTTTTGCTGTGTATATCGATTGTGATTAAGAAAGGTACGATTGAGCCAAGAAGAGGATAGGATTGGGCACACTTTCAATGCCAAAAGAGGTTATGCTGATTTCATGTTATGCTTCATCAGGAATATAATAATGCATCGCAACGTGCTGGATTGATATGGCTCAGATCGGATACAGGAAATCGATTAAAATCTCAACAATCTTGCACGTTTGACTGCAAGGATTTGAGAGCAAAAAGGTAATGTGTAGTTAGTGAGTTACGACACACCTTCATGTGCAGGAAGTTGACGGTGTCCAAGTGGCCGGCGCCCGCCGCGACGTGTAGGGCGGACTCGCCTTGCTGGAAACGTGAACTCATTATTTTTCAACACTTCTTTTTAAATGTTCGAAGACTAACACGCAAAGGTTGCATCGATTTCACAATAATCGCATTCGAAAACAATGCTTATTTCAAGAAGAAAAACAATACCGAATTGGCAATCGTCGGATGGATCTTGGCCAGGTCGAAAAGCTTGGCCAACCCGCTCACATTGCCCTCCTCACAGGCGATGAGCACAGACGAGCACAGCAGATCTTCCTGCGAACATATTAATTATTTCTAATTAACTAACAATTGAATGACTCTGAACTTCAAAAAAAAATACAACGAATGTTCAGTTATGCTTCTCCGATAGTACTAGGAGTTCTTGCGATCATCGCTCATGATTTCTGTGAATATTCCTTTTGTAATAATAAAAAAAGATCAGTTGATCAGCTTGTATTTACTATGAGCAACAAACCTTATCGAATCGGCTATCGTACGCCCGCCCGAGCTCCGCGGCTTTCTTGATGGCGGCCCTTACAGAGCGCGTCAACCGATTGCAGATCGTCACGATTTCGACGGATTTCTAAAAACATCACCATTCTATATTTATATGATCAAGTCCAATCGAAGCCACAACTTACTAAATAAACGACAGTATGATGTGCTTGCCTAGAGGATGCAAAACTTTCTCGATGTCTTACTTCACAACGCCTCTCTTGCCGGTCAGGGAAAGCGAGTGTGCATTGTCAACTTAGAATGGGAAATTTCTTGCACACCAAGGCGCTTACCCTCCACCGCATCCTCGTCTTGAATGCCTGAATCTGGGAGATGGTAATGCACGACGTTCGGCGGATGTCAATGTCGCCTCCGGAAGGCTGCAAAAGGAGAAATTCAATTTCAATACGAGCTGGAACGATGATATCTATCTAGTAGTCGCTTGCGAAGTGGCATATCATTTATAACGGAAACAATTTCAAGACACAAATTTATGTTTACTATTTCTCCTTTTTTTGGTAAACAATGAACACAAATGATTGATTTTTCAACGATCGTGAGTGTAGATAAGTAAGGCTGACCCCGCAGATCCATGGATGCCTCAGACAATCATCGATAGTCGCTCTTTTTCGTACGTCCCGCACGAACAATCGAGCGATGAAGTCCTGCAATAATGGACATTAACTTTCTAGTTCGAATACTTTTCCCTTCGTTTTTATCTTTGAAATTCGCGCTCTCCTATTTCTTATATTTTTCCAATATTTTTTTCATGGAGAACCCGTTATCATTTGGAATTCATTTTTTCTACTGTCAAGCGTTCTTGAATATTCCATCTTCCATTTGTTCGATGAGTGAAACTCATATTCACTATCCCTTTCTAAATTTGCGAAATTGGATTACATTTGTTAACTTTGTTAACTGCGTCTGTACAATTTCCTAATTCCCCGAAAAAAAAGTACTCAAAAGTGAGTGGTCTTCGCTCGTCTCTTTCTCTAATCACAAGGTTGGTGGCAGAGCAGGTGCGTCAGCTCTGAAATCGTTATTCCTCATGTCTTTTCTCACACAGTTTAGCGCAGCCTAGAGATTGAAAGCATGCTCGGGGACAGTTCCCCAGTTCTGGCAGCCCGAGTCACCTGCCCGTCTCTAGTTTGCCTCTAACGAGGAAGTGTTGAGATCCGTTTTGGAATCCTCCTATCTTAGCTTTCACAGAATTTAGTCTAGTGTAAGAGTTTCTCGAAGCTAAATGCAGCAGTCTCTGCAAATGTACCATTTTAATTAGCGGCTTTTGGGAAAGCTAAAAAGCTGGATAACTTTATTTCAAAAGAATGCTCACCTTTGCATAGTTGGAGGTGTTCTTGAAGTATCGCTCGGTAAAGTGGTAGTTCACTCCAGTGATATTACAGAACGTTTCGTCCCTGGACTCGCCGAGGAAGGGAGAACCACCGGATAACCTGGAATTGTATAAAAATATTCACAAATTCTTCTTCGGTTCTTTTTTTTTTAAAGTTCTTCACATTTTGAATACGCTTCACTCATCCTTAAAAGCCAATTGAGATTGATTTATGTGGTGAGAGACGGATATGAGCTCCAAAAAAAAACGTGAAAAAGTTATCGATAAGTTGTTTAGTCCGAGGGATTCAGGACAAGAACAATTCGGAAATCAAATTTAAACTCACAAAATGTAGGTGACAACTCCGAGTGCCCACATGTCCGTAGCGGCGGAGAGCGGCTCGTAGTTGACCACTTCCGGGGCTGTAAAAACTTTGTAATTATTCTACAAATAATGTTGCACATGACGCACTTCATTTCGAATTGCCTGAAATGCTCCAGGAATAATTATGATCTGTTTCTCGCAAAAGATTGAACGACCTCGTTCTCGATTGAAATATGTTTCAAAGACGTTTCATAACAATTTCTGCGTTGATTTTATCAGTATCTGGCAGACAAAGTCATTTGTGTCAAATAATAATAATTGCACTCACCAACAAACTCGGGCGTGCCGATCATGTCCTTCACTGAGGCGCCGGGCGGAATTCGTCGCGAGAGACCGAAATCGATGAGTTTCACTTGCGCTTCGCCCCGCTTCTTGAGCATCACGTTCTCGGGCTGCAACATATATTTTATCCCACATCTACTGAATCGAAATAAACGGAATCCATGAATTGCATGTTTCCCATGCATTTTTGCGCCATATTATTGATGGCACACAAGCACACAGACTTGAACAATAGCATAGTAGGTACTGATCACAGTAATAAGTTAGAAGCAACAGTTGAAATTTTGTTTAGTACTCACTTTGATGTCCAGGTGGACAATGTGCAGGGAGTGAAGGTGCTTGACGCCCAGCAGGATCTGCTTGATGAAGGCCGCGGCTTCGACCTGAAGAATTTTATTTTTATTTCGAATATTTAAAAAAAAATATGCCGACAGCGGCTCGTAGTTGACTAGTTGACTGCCCCCCCCTCCAAACATGTTTGAATGCTAAGTGATCACTCGAATGAAGTTCTGCACTCCCAGGCAAGCACAAAGCATTGCACCTAGATTGCTCATAAGTTCAATACATCGTGAACGGGCAAAGCATCAAAATTTATCCACATTGATCACTGTATTAGCTCTGTTTATCTGACAAAATGCGCAAATACCTCATCCAGATACTCCTTGGCGCACACATGGTCGAACAACTCCCCTCCCGACACCAATTCCAGCACGAGAATGATCTCGCCGGGCGTCTCGTACACTTCGTGCAGCTCAATAACGTTTGGATGACCTGGAATTGCAGCAATTACCTCTGTTTTTCTTTTTCACTGGATTCCTAAAAGGCGAAACGAAACAAATGTGTTTCACTGAGTTTACAAAGTTAGTTTTTCCCATTGCTAGGTAATTATGTGTGAGCAGGCTAGGACAAAATGACAAAATAGAAATAATTAGCGAGTGCCCATTAATTAATGGCTCACCTCCGAGCAATCGCAGCACGGAAACCTCCCGTTCGATGTTTGCACGAGTAACACCTCGTCGAGAAGTGGCATACCTTAATTAGTCATTGTTAATTAGATATTATTTTGGTAATTATGTCCGAATCTTCCCCTGCACATAGAGTCAGACAATCTTAACACGTTTGCACATTTCAAGAAAGACTTCCTCGTCTGACTTTCGATAGACTATTGTCAACACTCTGCGTAATCTAGGTCTCACGGTTTTTCATGCTCCCTGAATAGCCCGACGATAGAAAGTGTGTGAAAAAGGAGAGTTTGAGATCCCGAATAAAGTTATTGTCTCACAGACTATGACCAAAACTCTCTTATATATTTTCATGATATCATCCATTGTTGTTACTTAACGCTCAGAGATTACGCAGTGATTCAAAATGTCCTGCTCAAAGGTTTTTTCAAAGGTAAAGGTAAACGCTTGGACTGCACGAATTTTGGGGTGAATAATTATAATATTCCATCTGCATAATTATACGCTGACCTTGCCGGACCCAAAGCAATCTTCAGCGGAAATGCGTACATATTGGGTATGCATCCCTTGAGCAAAGATTGTTTACGAAAATCGGCGTAAACTTTTGGACTGCACGGATTCTAGTAGCGATCGTCCTGCATAATTATACACTGAATCTGCTGAGGCCAAAGACTTAACTGACTTGTATGCTCTAGGAAACTCTAGAGTATTTGAAGTGAGGAATGTTGGGATAATCTGACTTCTAACAAGTAATCAAAGATCGTTTCAAAATCATCAACAGAGATTAGCTAACATGCGCAATAAACACTTCCTGGCTATGATTTGATGATATGATTTCCTAGGATGTATTTAGCCTGATTCGAAATTAATCAGTTCAAGATTATTCTCTGCAAACCCTGAATTTCCGTACCTAATTCACACTTCTCTCATTGTCAGGCTAGATCTTTGGGCTAGACTAGTGTCCAGCACTCACTCCAAGCTTTCAATTATAACGTATTAACTACGATATTATTTTTTTCAAATATCGACAGAATTTTCAGACGATAGGAACTCCTGCATTCTAACGTGCTATAGTAAATCATGCCCACCTCCTTTTCTTGATGTATTTTGCCGCGAATTCCTCTCCCGTGCTCTTCTTGGTCACCTTGCGAACGACTGCGAATTGGCCACTGAAAATTATTTTAAAAATTTTAATTTTGATTTTGTTCCGGGAAGAGATGCCATTAAAAAAGGATGCCATTATCTTCCACATCACTCAATCTGTTCCGTAGTGTTTGTGAAACACAACTAAATGTTGATAACTATTTGTGATGTTCAACTGCTTACGTGCCATTTGGTCTCGATCTAACCAGATTGTTTCCCGTGCGAAATCTTTCCTTCTGTGTGAAACCCTTACTTACACAGTTGCTACGCAGTTCTGAGGGGCTTGCGGCCAAACTAGTTATCTTTTCTCACAAGGCAGGTGAGACTCTCGCAAAGAAGCAGCAGACTCGCAATTTGCGCCGCTCTCTATCCTCTCTGGCCGTTTAGTCAGCGTTTTGAACGAGGGGACTATTTTTGCAGCGCGAGACAGTGCGAGTAAGCAGGTGAAATATGGAGATCAGGGCGGAGTTTCGGACTCTCTTTTCCGCGCGTTCTTCTGCCATTGCATCAGGCCTACATAGAGGGCGGAGCAATAAGGAAAAGCTTTCTCACACATTCTAGTCCCCAATTTCACAGTGTTGTGCAATCTCTACCGTATCGTTTTCATTTGATATTTGGCATTTATTCCAGGACAATGTCGTTCCTACTCCTTCTTGGCATGAGCATACTCGCGATGCTGCCCCTACGACGAGCGATAACATGCCTCTCAATCAATGTTGCGCCCAGAATTGACAACTCGTCAGTTTTTCGTAAACATGAAAATGTTATTTATTTTTAGGAGCGTATAGCAAAATATCGATTTTCGTTTGGTTACGGAAAACGGAAATAATACAAATCGGGAATGATTTACTAACGCTCTGCCATTCAGGGCGATTATGATTCCCATGCCCATGAGTTGCACGGGGCAACAGTGCTATTCCGAGGTCGACGACACGGCGCAGGTCGCAAACTTCTTTCGGGTAAGGGCACAGCTCATTTGCTTTCGGTAATTTCAGAGGAACTTCTCATTCATAATTTTTTTAAAATTATTTTTCACAGGGATGCATTTCGGGTGTGGACATGAAAGATGGCTGTTTAAAATATGCAATCAATGGATACACCGTAGTCAGATGCTACTGCAGGTACAGTTATATTTCAAAACGATATATCTCATATATCCGACATGTCTAGCGAGTGGATAATTTAGAAATTTTTCAAAAAAAAAGTTCAGAAGCACGAACGATTGCAACAGTGCAGACCTCAGGGCAACCGATTACTACCCGATGGTGAACACAACGGCGTTGCAATGTGCTAGAGGGTAAGCGCCAATTATTTCGTTTATTTTTTTACATTGAATCGATGCATACTGTTCAGGAATCAACATGACTACTGTAGCTCACACGAGTGCCTCTACGTTGGAAATGCGAGAAAATGTCAGAACGCGGTGGTAAGTTGGGTGAACAGTCCGAATATTGAACGTCTCAAATATGTTTCGCGAACAGTTCCAGTAATCATGGCGCTATCCATTTTCGAAAGAGCTAGCTTGCACAAAATATATTGCAGAAAACGACACAGCTGGCCTAACATTTTTTTTACTATTAAAGGACGACTTCACACCCGACACCTCCTGGTTGGGCTACTTGTGGCAGAACACTTGTCTGCACCACCGAGGACAGACGGGACTGATCGAAAGCGATTGTCGATGCAATACAGTAAGTTGTGCTCGTCTATTCATCTCTACTATAACTACTGCGTCATTAGTACAACTTGTCTATGCCGTAGCTGCTTCGTACACCGCTTGTAAAGCTCAAGATTATTGCAGAACAAGTGCAACGAGAATCTGCCCGCCCTAGCCGAGACGTTGGCAATAAACGAGACGTATCGTGACCGACCACTGGTCAAGTGTCATTATTCATTCGCAAGCGGAGGAATGGCTAGTGATGTTGGTTATTCCTTATTTCGAGTGATGTCTTCGTCTTCCTTGAAGGAGGACAAAAACTACATAGTACTTTGTTTGCTAACTAAAGTTTAGAATCTCAATGTTCACTTCTTTACGCCTTGAATCTAGAAGCTTCCATTGTCAAGTGATGTAAGTTTTGCCTGACTTTGATATTTCCAGACTAGGCAAGATCGTAGATGAAAATCAAATATCGAAATGATGTTTGAGTGCACTCACCAATGTGCGAAATGACTAAAGCAATTATTTCTTCAACACCCGACTATGCTGACGCAAAACGATACATGCATGCGCTCAATTCACTTATTCACTCGAAAATCTCGAAGATCGGTGAATTTAGCTGTGGAAATAGCGATGAATCACAGAAGACTGATTGAGGGTGGGGATCAGAAGTCAACTGATTGTGAGGCAATTTGTGCAACAACGTTGATTCAGCACCGAATGCAATTAGCGACGAATTGAGATTCTTTTGAATGAATGACTAGGCTAAACAACTTCTATAGATTGAAAATCGACCGGGAAGATCAGAAGATGACTCAATACATTGTAACGCGCCTTCAATAAGTAAATTACTTAGGGAGATTTAATTAATTATTTGAACCTTATTAGCTAATTAAGAAGTACTTCTGCATCGGCGAACTCTGCGCGCTAAGTGAGGGCAAAGGAGTGCGGACGTGCGTGAACGTCACAGATTTGGGTGGAGCCGAACTGATTAAAAATGTGAGCAATAAATTTACAGTGATTATTTTTCTTTTAGAATTTTGCTGCTACTGTAAAGTGAACCTGTTCGGACACGGCAAATAGGAAACCGTTATCCCAATCGTGTATCAAAAATTCAGAATACTCATTTTTGCAGCTGGGTTTCTTCGATTTCGACAACCGTACCTACTACCTCTGCGATAAGCCGTTCTGCAACTGGAATGGATCCATTGCCCTCGCCTCCCTAAATGCCTCGTGGACACCGAAGAACGATACCAATCTTATTCCATTCGAGCAGAATTCCGGTTCCTATTTACCCCTATTTGTGATGATATTTTTGTCTGTGCTGATGTTGAATCCTGATTTTTGAAAACAAATTATACACCCGCTTCTCCCCTAATTATATTTGTTTATGCTGGTTATATTTTCCGCGATATTTACTTGTATAAAGTTTCTCTTCAATTTTGAACAAGGACACAAATCTGACATTGTTCAAGTTGGATTCTGAATCCCATTCCCATGTTCTAGCATTTCACCGTCCCTGATAACGTTGACTCGTGATTTTCATTGCGTTTTGAACAAATTTAAGATAAAGCAGCTGCAATTCGGGCAGCGACTAGAGAATATCAAGGATTTTTCACAGAACGAAGTAAATTGGATTGAGGGAGACTAATTCGAGAAGAAGTTCAGGGAAGTTGAGAGATGTTGGCAAACAAGAACAAGAATAGAGAGAGGGTTTTCGAAATAAGATAAATTAAGTGAATAATAATTAGATCGCACCTTCCCAACTCGTCGCCAATGTTGTACACGCTGTCGAAGGGCGTTTCGTCGAATCTGAAATAATTGAACTGTTTAACTTGATCTTTTTTTTCTACCTTTTCGCATAAGTTTCACGTGCTAATCAAGTTATGCTAGTATGAAACTCGACTGATTTTTGATTCGAACCTGATCCAATAGAATAATTTTAAAAGCGTTCGCTCTTTTAACGGTCGGAGAGTAAAAGGAGGCAAACAAATTTTTAAATTTCAAAGGTGAATGATATCCACATGCCAAAAAAGTTTCGTAAAACGACCTACCGCACTCCGGCCACGGTGGTGGTCTTGAGGCCTCCAGCTGCAGATGCTGCAGCTGCTGCAGCAGTCTCATCGCTGACGACGTCGATGACGACCGCCGTGTCGCGCATACTGATGGTGATGCGTCACGGGCTGTAATTATATATGGATATTTGCATGAATAGCTCAAATAGATATGTAGAAAAAAAGCTCTTACAGACTTGATTATTATATTTTGGATAGAGAGGAGATAGAGATGGAATTATCGTTACAAAAAAAAAACAAATGTTTATTAGGACTCGCTGAAACATATTCTAGAACTTATCGGGAGGATACTGCAAGCTAGTAACGTAAAGATTGTCCGAATTTTGACCAAGGGCGAGCGATCGAGTTATGACACAAACTCGGCGAGCGTTCGGTCGCATTATAGGCTAACGTTTGCGCATCAGATTAAATGGAGCGAGGAGAGAAGTTTACGATAACGTTCGTTTTTTGCAGGGCGTTTAAATCAATCATCGATTAGGTTTTAAACTGCTGGCTTTCTTCCCAATAAAAAATTCGTGTTCACAAATACGTTTCACGAGCTTTTGAACCTCTATTACTTATTTTCGAGATCAATATGCTCTCATCAATATGTTCGTAAATTTAAAAAAATTCCTTCCAGAGACTTTTCGAAGTAATTCTCACCGATTCTCCTGCTCCGGCTGTTCTAGTGATAACTGTATGGAGATGATGAGAGAGATGTGTGAGTAGAGACGATAGAGGCGGAAACCCGTTTGGCTAGCGTACCGCTTCAAGTAGACTCAGCTAATCACGACTCGCCTCCGAGCATCTGTAAATCATTCATATATTCAAAATTAGGGTGATGTTTGCAAGAATATACGCGCGGAGACACAATTTCGATCGAAAATAAGTACAAATAATGTGGGCGAAAGAAAGAAAAATAGGCCAATCACGATTTCTTCTAAATTGAGATAATAGAAGCTCGAACCAATTCAGTAAGCGGGCAGACGAAAGGAAACGGCGCAATCACGGTTCCCAGTCGGGAAAAGGGGGTTCAGGAAGAGCGGGGGGAGATCCGGAAAGAAATCGAGTCACTTAGCGCACTCGAGAATAGGAGGAGGAGGAGGAGGGGATGGGAAAAGAAACCACATGGGAACGTGAATGTAAAAAGGGCGAGGGAAAGACAATGGCAGAGAGGACTTCCGGATGTGATCGAAGATTAGTTAAGATAATCAGTGTAGCACGATTATCAATAGTTGCTGTGAACGATAATGGAGGGACAAAGGCAGAATGAAATGATAGACGGACAAAGCGAGATTTGACTCGGCATGAATTTCGACAAAGAGTGATAAAAATGGCAATTTTCGATCGTAGGTTGTGTTAACCAAGCGGTGGAAAAATCTTGGAAAAGAAAATTATGCGAATCTCGGACACCCAAAACAGATAGGTTTCATTGGCATCACAAGCTGCGCAAACGCTGGTCGACGATTGATCAGACGTTGGCTGGATTGAAATAGTCAAAACATATGCGAGTTGTGAGAGCATCAACAGGAACTCGATAAAGTCAAGTGGTACCACGAATTGAATGATTGTCGCGCCAAGAAAAATAGCGATAACAAAGCATGCTAGAATATTTCGATGTTAGTCGACAAAAAGTTAGTGGTTAATGTTTCCATCAGAATAATCGGGAAATCTAGCAATCGCAAATTGTAGGAACACACACGCGAAAAGGTAGCAGTTCGTTCAGAGAAAGAGGGCGGAATTGGATCGGCGAGTGATGGAGAAACAGTACAGTCACTTAGTTGCTTTTGCTTTGTTACTCCTCTCCTCCCCTCCTTCCCCTGTCTATCTCTCCCTCGTCTTCATTCACCTTTCCCCCATTGCGCCCTTCACCTCCCTATTATCTTTCGAACGTGTTACCCATTGTACACTTGGTGATTCGAAACAACTCTAGTCGATGATCTGACCCGTGGGACAAATCGCTACTGTATAGTTTCAGAGGGGTACTGTAGGGGATCGGATCAATTCGAGAAGGACATTTTTGTGGGATTGTGAGAACCAAGCACAGTGCCGAGTATCGACAGTTTCGTGAAGGGGTATCGAGCTCCCATAACCGCAGCTCGATGTGATCGAGTTTAGCTGAGAAGCAACAATAAAAGATTCATGGAGCAACAACAGATGGGAACGTTTCAGTGACGCCGGGAAGAAAAGAAAGACAAACAAAACAGCAAAAAGTCACGCTCTAAACGCATTCTTTTCCTAACTTTGGCGCACTTAACCGTTCAAAGCTCAACAATTGCCACACATTTAGAAAGAGTGCAAAGTGCTCGGAATGGAACGCCCTGGTAGCTAAAACTATGTGGAAAATGGAGCAATATGGGCTCCGGGAGACGCAAAAAGTCCATGATTGACAAGCTATTGCGACGAAAAAGGAGCGAGTTGGGAAATTACGGGATCAAGAGGGACGGTGAACGAAAAGTTGACAGGTCCTAACGGAATTTCTTCTCGCGAAAGTGCTCACTCTATAGTTGGTCAGAGCGAGCGAGAGAGTAGGCGAAAAGGAGAGGGCAGGGCTCCCTATCGGGTCAGACTCACGCAATTATGAACGCGGATTGGGGACAAAACTAACGCGAGGATGAAACTATTCGCGTTCGAGCGCAAATTGGTTCTGAACAATGCGAAAATACGGAAATGCTATGTTTCACGCTTAGGATAAGATTAGTCCTAATTGCGTGAGCCAGTGTCTCTCGTGGACATTGATGTTTAGAAAAAATAATAATTAAATAGCCAATAAGCACCATTGAAGTAGTTGATCCATATAAATTCGAATAGAGCCATGTAAATATAATGGAGGTGGCAAAGATAACAAGGATGATAATCGAATGCGAATGAAACGATAGTGGAAACGAGAAAAGATGGCAGCGCACTGTCAGATATGTTTCACGTTTATGATATGATATATATAAGCCAAGTTCTATTCGGGTGAAATCAATTTTATTGAGAGTGGTTGGCAAAAGAATCAAAAATCGTACAACTACTGATGCAACAGCGATCAATTTTAGGCATTCGAATTAGAAGGGTAAATTGGTAAACTGATCGAGAGAGACGATATTCGTATACAACTAATGAAGCGACGATAGGAATCGACAGTGCTCGCGCTCGTCTCCTGACTATGCGAGTGATTCAGTGTGAGGAAGGGGCTGAACGGTGACTCTCTCCAGTTCGCATACTCTCTCGTCCTGTCTACCCGGCGAGAGAGTATGTGGAATCAGGAGAGTGACGAGAAATAGTGGAAGGAAGGGAGAGGCGCAGAGAAAGAGAGATTGACGTCCGTGAATGGATGGGGGATAGTAGCCATGTCATTTTCCCATTTCTAAAGTTTCCGAAGTTTGGAAACAGAAGAGAACCAGTCGGAACAACGATCAAGCAAGTGAGAATAATGTTCTGTATCGAAGACTGGACAGAGCAGTGAGATAGTGCGTGAATTGGAGAGATGGAGAAGAGTTAGAGAAGCAAGAGAGTGTGCGAAATTGAGATACAGCGGACAAAGAATCCTTGTAGTTCATTGAAATGCAAAGCGATAGGGAGAAAGGTGTGACCAAGCGATGAAAAATGCATGAGAAAAGGGAGCGTGGACGATGTTATCAATCAACCAGAGGGGTGACGAGAGGGGTTCGGATAATTCTTGGATGAAATGGTATGATATTTAAAACAGTGTCATAGCTAAAGGTTAACATTTCAGAATGCATCACTTCTCGCTTTTGGTGAGTTACCAAAAGCGAGAAAGTATTAAATGAAAAATAACGATTATCAGGCACAGAACAAAAATCGATCAGTTTGCGAAACCAGAGACACTGGGAGAAGAAAAGGTGTACGATTTCGATTTCTTAGCTCACTGATAAGCCGTGTTGTTATTGCGAAAAGCGACGAAAGATCAATGCAAGAACGATATTACAATAAGTTAGAAGAAGCCAGGCCAGAGAAACGAGAGAGATAAGGGAAAATGAAGAGAACCATACAGTGAAGGAGTGAAGGGAGACAGTAAGGTCAAAGCTGGGGTGCGAATTTCGCACTGCGAGCGCAAGCAAGTGTAAAGATTGCCGGAGTGATTACTCTGCTCTCTCCATTCGGCATGCTCTCTAGCCAGTTAGTGAGGCGAGAGAGTAAGGAGAGCCGAGAGAGGTAGACAGGAGGGTGATTAGCACTACTTCTACTTGTTCGAATCCGGACAGACGCGGGCGAACATCAGATACTGGTAAAAGAAAATGAAACGTTTGGATGAGTTTCACTGCTTATTCAAAGGCTGTCAGCCTTGATGTAGGCGATGATCGATCGGCATATTGTTGAAACACAACATAATAATACGAAAGTGAAAAAGTCAGCTCATGAAAAACACCCAGGGCGATTCGGGTTACTCCTAAACGTCCTCTCTCTTTTTCTTACACATCCTAGTGGACAACTCATGAGGCGAAACCCGATCTGGACACTACAAGAAAGAGGCGCAAAATATGCGAGAAAATCGTTATTTTTTGCGGTAAATCAATATAAAAAAAGCAAAAAAGGAGGAAAAGATGATGTTGTGGATTCGACATTTGATTCAGAAAAGGTAGCGAATAAAATGATGATTGTTCATTCGGAAAGGAGAAATCATAGAGGAATATCATGCCATAATGCAGAAAACAAAAGAGGAAACAGTGTTGCGATACAGCATCAAGGGGAGAGGAGCTAGGGAGAGTCGAATCGATTCCCGATCTAGTGGATCGGGAAAGGAGCACAGAGCTCTCTGCTTCTCTCATTTTCCCCTGCTCTCTTCCTATCTCTGACCGACGAGAGGTCACACCGAATCGAGAGAGCGCAGAGAGCCTTGCGAATTCGACAGAGTCGCTGCTATTTGCACAACACCGGCGACATCGGAGCTTGTACTTCGGTGGGCGGCGAGAGAGTGTGTGGAATGGAGAGAGTGCAGAGAAGGAGGGGAGTTAGAGAGGGCGAGAGAGCATGGAAATTGAGGATAGAGCGAGAGAAGCAGAGAAAGCGCCCCGAGGGCGCATCTGTATGGCCAACTGATCAGCCTCCTAGAAGGGTGAGTGGGCGGAGCTAGAGATAACGAGCTAACGATGTTCTTAGTATGGAAAGGCGATGAAAATGAGGAAGGAAGGATTATGAGTATGCTCCAAACAGAGTTTATAGGTGTATAGGTAGGAAAAAAATCCTACGCAACTTTGATAATGATAAGGGAAGGCAATGGCGTATTACTAATCTGCAACGAATTCGACGGTGATGTGAGGGAGTCGTTAAAATTTTTATGAGATTGCAGATGGGATTACTAATTTCTCCGGCTAAATGCAGTGATAAAGCGCTAACACTGACACATTGGCCAGGAAAAAAAAGGAAGTTTTGAGGTCCAACCACGCCAGGTTCAGCGAGAAAAAGCTGGTAAAGTGCAGCACCTTCATTTCGCAAGCATCGAGCTGGCGAATCAATGATAGGAGAGGAGATAGAGAGAGATATCATGGGGATAAGGATGGTAAGGTGAGGAAACAGGAAAGTCGCTGTGCTTGGGGTGATCAGTGACTATCTCAATTAGCAATGATCTCTCGTCGGTTAAAGACAGCGAGAGAGTGTGGGAAAGTGAGAGAGTCAGACAACTTGGCAGCGACCGTTTCCAGTTATGATGATGAGAAGGACGGATTGTGTGAACTGTGACCGTGATTGGATGAAAGAGGAAGAGAAGCAGAGTAAGGCGAGAGAGCATGGCAAAACGAGAGACTCCAGAGATCGAGTGATGCGAGGGACAATGTAAAATGAGAGAGTGTGTGTTAGAGTAAGACGAGGGAGTATGTACAAGTGAGAGAGCGCAGAGTCAGTGACTACCTGAGAAGTAGGTCACACACTGTGAGCAGTGGCTGAATAAGGCTGTCATGATCGAGGGAGGGTCTCTCCATTGTTTATGATCTCTCGGCGGTTAATACAAGCGAGAGAGTGTGTAGAAAGAGGAGAGTAAGAGAACGAGAGAGAGAGAGAGAGAGCGGCAGAGAAGCGAGAGACGATGACCAGTCCCTTAGGTTATTATAATAAGGATGCGAAACCGGTAAAGATGCGAGCGGGTAGAGACACAGCGTCTCTCCATTGGAAGTGCTCTCTCGCCAGTCAGAGGAGACGAGAGATCAGGGGGAAATGAGAGACGGAGAGAAAACCTTGGAAGTCTTCACTCTCTTTGTTATGCATGATCTCTAGGTGGCTAGAGAAGACGAGAGAGCAGGGGAAACGAAGAGAGTTGAAGGAACTACTCAAGAACGCTAGAGGCTTCTCCATGAATGAGTGATGGGAAAGGAGTGGCAAGAAGGATCTCCTTATTCCGCACGTTTTTTTGCCGGTAAGAGATACGAGAGAGCATGGGAGATGAGGAGAGTCTCTAGCAACGAGGGTAGAGAAAGAGAGAAATGCGAAGCCATACGCGCACAGGTAATAACAGCGGATGATCCTAATGGGGATGATGGGGAGGAATGCATTGACTCTCCTATGCGCTTATTTTCTATCTGTAACCATCACACGAGTACAGAGTCGGGGGGGGGGGGTAGTGAAAGCGAATTACAGAATTCACTTAATCTGTGCAATTGTGGGTTTCCAATCCTTCGGACAAGACAGAAAGCACAAACTGAGAGAGTCTGGGAAACCCCCTCGCTTGAAACGAAAGAAGCGCGTGCGGTCCACATCGGCGCGCGGCATAGAAACAGGACACGGGAAAGGTGAGAGAAAAAGACCGGAAATAGAGAGGTGGTGAAGGAGAGAGGAGCGGGGAAAGGGGAAGTGATGATGACAAAAATATGGATGCTACCTCCCAAAATATAGTGAAGATTTGCATGATCTGTGGATTTACACAATTATATTCATGAAAACTCTGTAAGTGAGCCCAAAACACCAAATGAATTTGATAGGGCGAATATAATATTCGTTCGTCAAAGAAACGATAGAGAACGATCAATGAGTAGAGAGAAACACTGACAATAAGCGAACAGTGCCTCGGGGATGTTCATGACAAGCGAGATAGTGTGTGAAATTAGGAGAGTAGTTAGTTAGGGAGAAATAGTCATTGCCCTCGGGCTGATGGATGATGATCTTTCATGTGATTGACTTTGTCAGTGGAAGGTAACAAAGGAAGGGCGTTGATAAACTGTTATAGTGATAACGAGTTTCTCGGTGCTTTTGCTCTTTCTCTGTTCGACTATCCTATCCGAACGCGTTTCTCGTCTCTCTGGCCGGTGAGAGAGTATGCTAAATGAGGAGACCGTTCATTCGAAGACATAGCAGAAGATCAAGAACGAATGTGGAACCGAGGAGAATGGGTCAAAGCAAGAGTGAATGTCTGATTGTCGAGAGAAAAGGTTAAATGAGGAGATTTAGAGTCGTAACGATCAAAGCAACCGATCGAGCGACATTACGTTTTTTTTTCCTCACTTGCGCTTTACACAGCAAATGGACTGATAAGGTGAACGAGGTGAGAGAAAAGAGCTGATCAGTGACCTGTTGGCAGGGTATTGCTCCGCTATCACCTATTTTCGAGTGTTTTCGCGAATTTTTATACAAACGAACGCATGAAAAGCCGGACTTAGAAAGGCTCGAAACTCTTGCGGTAACGGCGATCTCTGAGGGTGAACTTACTCTCCTTTGCAATTTATCGTGAAAATTGGGTTGTTTGTTCCAAGAGAAGAGATCGAACGCACTGCTGGCGAAATTTGGAAGATGTAACGAGCGCGAAACATATGCTAATCCAATTTCGTAAAATTACTTTTTGACTGAGCAGGCAAATAGTACGAAACATATTGGTAGCCGGGAACTGGCTGATAATAGTGATAAGAAGGGCGTGGTGCGTCGTGCGAAAATATCACTAAAGTGGCGTCGCGAAAACTGTCTGACACGTCACTGAATCAGCTGAATACCGGGGGTAAAATATGACTAAATCAGGAGGGAGAAGGGAAAATCGATGATGTGCAACCAAAAGTGATGCATTTCTTGGAGCAAGATATGACAGAGCAAAATCGATGACATACATGTTTGAGGAATATATGCCAAAATATAGTGGCAAAATTATGTAGAATTGGCATTGATTTCTCCTTTATCGATAAGCTACCGCAATCACAATCACCATTCGATTTGCTTGTTGATGTAAGAGATTGTGGGAAACAAGGATGTCGTTCCCTTTCTATCTACTAGGCACTCGATAACAGAGAGAAGTGTTATGGAAGCGCTCGCGCTATCGAAAAGAGTGTTATCGACTGCAATAACAGCACTGAATAATAGTGAGAAAGAGAGGTCGATTGAGCTACTTTTATGAGCCAAAAGGGAACAATATTGATGAGAAAAGAGCAATTATTGATCAGATTTGAGAATATTCTTTGAAAAATAACAAAAACTTGGAAACTGTGAGTATTGATCATCGGAAAAATGCCTAAAACTAAGAAAAAAACCAACACGAATGAAATTATTGTTTAGATTTGAGAGCATTCCGATCCGGGAAAATGGTGATTTCGTCAAAGAGAGAGAAAACAGAGAAGAAGCGTTCGAATCAGCGAGATTTCACCTCGAAAGAACAAAACGAACGAACGAACAAAGAGAGTCGATAAATAGAACGGGAGAGCGGCAGCGCCTGTTTTGGATGGTCTAGTGGCGAAATATCAATAGTCAAAATCAGGGAGAAAAACCTAAAAAAAATGACATCGATGAATCTAGACAATCGACCGATATTTGAGGTATTCGCGATTTTCGAGCGTTTCTAGCCAGGGAACGGAGAAATGTAAGGAGATTAGAGAACAGGAAACAGAGATAAATACTTGAAACGCGATTATAGCGACCCCTTCTTAACGTTTGAGGTTTGATGAATCAACAATCAGAAAAAAAGGATAACTAGGTTTTCTCAAAGATCCGAGTTATGAGAGATAGAGAGCAAGAGGAATGAAAAGACGGATTATTCATCCTGTCATCTCTATTCTTGACGAATGAGGTTCAAACAATCAACAATCAGATAAGGTTTGAGAACACACATCAACGATTCTCGAGTGTTTCTCAAAGAGAACGGAAATGCCAAGAGGGGATTACGGAACTTGACTATAGATAGGGGCCACAGCGCAGATAGCCGATTCTGCACAATGGAGTCAAATTTGTGTTCAAACAGTCCCTCGTGGTCCCAATATCATCATACTTTTTACCGTTTGTCAATATCTTTTCTCTGAGGCGCGCTAGAGCAAGAGAAGTACGCGCGCAAAGCACTGGGGAAGAGGAGGGAAAGGCGAGACGAGAGGGAAGGGGGCGGAGCCTAATTTGCGTGTGTCTCTCTCCCTCCCCCCGCCCTCTCGCTCGCCTCCCCCCGCGCGTCTTCCAACAAAAAACACAAGCCAGGGAAAAGTGCTAAAATTCTAATTTTTTCTCTAAAAATCCTAAAAAAATCGAATTAATCAGAAAATTTCTGTTCGAACTCAGATTTCATCCCCGAAGCCACTAAAACGACCTATTCCCTACTTTTATTCCCAATTTTGACCCGCTTAGTGACAATTTTCAACTTTTGAACAGTTCTCGATCGATAGGGGTTGGCAGTAGCTTTCCAAATCAATTTAGAACGTGTGATTTGGTTTAGAATGAGCTTTGTGTTTTTGTTTTCTCGCTTTTTGGCGAAATCGTGTCCGCACAAAGTGGGCGGAGCTTGTGGCCCCTAACTATAGACTTTGAAATGGAGGTTTAAGAGGCCACGCGCTCACACGCGCTTGTCAGAGAACAGCTTTTCGAAAAAAATAAGATCACGTACGGGTGAATTGAATGTTGAACGATCAACATCTTAGTGAACATGACAAGGAAAGGGAGAAAAATGATGGCGGTGACTAATAGAGTTCGGATAACTTATCACCGTCTCTTCATTCTACACACTCTTTCGCGACTACCGTGAGCGAGTGCGTGTGAAATGAAGTGACGTCGATGGTGAGTAAAACATCCGGGGCGCCCGTCTCGAGAATATGTTGCCGAACACATTCGTCAAGCGGCGCCTGTCACACTCTCGGAGAGGAGGAAGGACAAGAAAAAGAGAACTCTCTCAATTTCGCATGCTCTCTCGCCTACTCTGACCAGCGAGCGATCAGGAGCAACTGAGGGAGTACGAGAATGTGGTGGAAGAAGGAGAGTCCAGGGTGATAGGGCACTTGCAAGCTGGAGGGAGGTGATAGCGGTGATACTGATATGAATGGTGGCGAGAGTACTCAAAGGCTTGCAAAGAGAGGGCTCTCACATGCTTTGTTATCATCGGGCGCAGAGTGAAAGAAACTATGAAAACACATTCCGAAACTTCTATGTGATACTGATAGGCGTGCAAAGCACGAGATTTTTGAGATTGCACAGATGATAAATAGAGAAAGGAGAAGTGTTAGTGTTACTGATACGACAAGAGAAGTTAAGAGTTTGCACTAGCGGGAAGTATGTGTGTACTTACATCGCAAGCACTTATCACTTTTACTATCTACTCCGGTAGATACTCTATCACTGTAGGCAAATAATATACTGATAATTTATCGCATTAGTTCGGGAATGACGCTAGCAACTGGTGAAGAAAAACAAACAAAGTGGACGAATGGCGAATCACCAGTGATAATCAGGCGAAGACAATAGTTCTTTGCGCATTCCGTGCATTTCATTAATAGGCGATTAAGAACGTATGGTCAACATATAATATAAATTAATTAGAATAAAGCGCGAATAAAGAGATTTCTTCTCATTGCAATTCGCCCGCGCTCACTCAACCCCCTTTCGCCTTTCACTGAACAACTCTATTCACCCCCTTCCACTCCATCCCAAGGAAGGTCAATCAAGTAAACTTTGAGAGGGAACTTGGCGGAGTGAGGGGCGGAATTAACTCCTTCAAAGTAGAGTAAAAGGATCAGCTGGGGTAGCAGACCGGCGATGTGTTTCGATACTGAATGAGTCCACAACGGAAATTGCCTTAGTACAGCAAAAATAAATGGAGTGGAAGAGCGGCATCTATTTTTGGGGATGAAAAAACTTGAGGAATGGAAAAAAGCGCAAAAATGAACTGGAACGCGCGTGTGTTTCCACTAAATCGCACTGCTTTCGGGGGCAGTCCCAAAATGACGGATAGCCCTCGGGCACAAGGGGAAAGGGGAGGCAGGCGAGGGACTGCGGATACCGGGGAGAGCCCAGAGATGCAGAGGGTTTGCCTTATGTGGAGTGAGTGAGCGCGGCAGGTAAACGTCGCCAGAGTGAAGATGGGAGGAGAGAGAGAGGGAGTTGAAACAGGGAGGGAGGGATGAAGAGGGGACAAATGAGGGCTAAGTATGGATTGTCTCTCCATTCTGCGCAATCTCTGTTTTCTCTGACCGATGAGAGATCATGGAGAATGAAGAGACAATGGCTGGGAATATCTTGAAGTTCCCATGTAGGTTGATCAAAATCGGTGAGAGAGCGCCAGAGTTTCCAATAAGTGGAGAGTCACGGAATATCGGCGCAAGGCCCTTGACTCTGTACGGGACAGCTGATTCGCAAACAGTATTTGGACCCTACAAGGAACTGTGAGGGGATGTGTGGATATGCAACAAATTGAAAGGATAAATGAAAAACGAATGAAGTAAATCGAAGGCAACAGCACAAGCGCTAACAGCTTCCTAATCAGAACTAAAAAAAACAGTAGGCGGGTGCAGCTAGAATCGATTAGGAGCGGCCACGAAAAAGGTGATGATGCTAACCATATTGGCCATGAGGAAGTCCGGATCCGGGAAAAATCCGGCGGGAAATCCTATGAGACACTAGAGAACTGTCCAGAGATTTTCATAAATAGGATAAAATACCTTCGGATAGTAGCAACAGAATTGAATCAATGAACAGAATTAACGAACACTCCGAATCCGGGAAACGGCCGAAAAATGCGGGAAAGACAGAGAAGCGAGCCGGGCGAAACCGGTCTGTGTGTCTGTCAGCATCTCTCCTTCTTCCCTCTTCCACCTCCACCACTCTCACTCTCTCCCACTGCTTGCGAAACAATAACTCTTCCCATAGGCTCTCTCCCTTTCTCTATCTCCATTTAGCGCACCACCTTGCCTACAGGTATGATGCAAGCATTGTGGCAGTGTGTGGAAGCGGGTTCTACGGAGAGGCAGAAATAATACGTTTCATGGGGGATGCTAAGATCAGTGTAGCGTGGTCGGAATAATAATCGTTGGAATCTCTCAGCTCCTAAAATGTTAGTAAATGATAATGAGGCGGCGAAAGACATTTCAGACAGGCTGTGCTTTTTATGGCGGAGCCGAAAGCTAGACGTCGCTGATATGTCGGTTTAGATACTGCAGGATAACAGATACTTTTTTATTTCCCAATGTATTTTGATCGTTGGAAAGAGTAAATCTATGCGGAATGTCAATGCAACTACCCACGCGCGCCATGCCGTTCCCCGCTTGCGCAAAACAAATAGTAGTGAGTAACGGTTACGACGCGGCCTGAGATTGGTTTCCTCCATCTCAATACAATGCAGAAAGAGACGGAGCAACAACTCGATTGCGGAAAACAGTAAGGGAACTGCTTAGTCGAATGGAAACTGCGCGGATAGCGAGCAAATTGTGATAACCAGAGATTGCGCAAACAAATAGTGAGTCACACTTGAGTTCATTGAAGTAAGTTGAAACACTACACAACGCTGTGCGCGTTGATCACTATTTTTTTAAAAGCTTCTAACAATATTATAGGAAAAAAAACAGCCCCGACCAGTAACGGAACGAATCGTCCACATGAAATGGTGGCCAATGGAGCGTGAAGAGCAACCGATTCGAGAGGAGGAATTCGAAAGAGAGGGGAGAGGGATCAGAGGAAGAGTGACAAGGGGGATTGGAGAGAGGGCGCAGAGAGAGAAAGGACTATGCGGAAAAAAGAGCGGCGATTTGCCGAAGAGATAATTATTGAATTGTTTCCGGGATTATTTGGACGATTGGAGATGAGCGATGAGGAGCTTTAGGCATAATAGGTGAACATATTCAAAGATAATCGTATACCTCAGTTTCTATTATAGGAAACGGTCTTTTACAAAATGAAATCTCAATCAAAACTAAGGTGGTTTTGTTTTTATGATCAGCTTAAGGAATCTTAATTCAGTTATTGATTTATAAACCGAAGATGGAAACAAATGCGAACCAGTGTCTATGATCATGGTGACAAAGTATCTATTGAGAGTAGTGTTATTGCATCGCCTAACACCTTTCACTCTCTGAATTACTACTTGCTAGAGGAAGTCAATGGTTGCTGTGTAACAGCAGGAAGCTGACAACAATGGACAGCAAAAAGAATAAGAGAATGAGAAAAAGAGCGATAACGACTCTGAGCCAGTAGTGAGAAGCAAATGTATAATCATTGGGCTTTACCAGAGAATTCAATCGAAATAACAGATAGTGATTTGATAGTCTCCATTTCCAACTAACGTTGAGGTCCAGAATCGCAACACGAGACAGGAGTGATTTCTTTGGTTTCACTAATCACTGTCAATAGGCAGCTCGAAATCAGCCAGACAACATGTAAAATAAAGAGAGTGAGAGCCATTGTCCATCGTAATAATAGGAGAGAAGTGATTCGGCGCCACTTGAAAGCTCGTAAAACCGAGGCGAAATTAGGAGGAAGAGATTGAGAGGGAGCATAATCAGTCAATGAGTGAGAGGGGATGAGAGGAGGGTAGTTTAATGCCAAGGGGCGAGAGGATAGGACATCATTCCCTTGACTTGGAGTAATAAATCAAGATGGGAGACCGAGTCGAGATCATTGGGGAATGTGAGAGTGAGTTTATCGGCATGTAGCAGAACAAGTTGCAACTTCAACATAATTGGGAAGCTGGCGAAAATATCTGCAGAAGAAATAAGAGCAGATGAACCATAATACTGAATAACACGATCGCAGACACCGAAGTATAGGTCAGCCAACAGTGCAAATTGGTACTCTTACCTCCTCGCCTAGTACCTCTCTACCCACCACTCGGGTTTCACATTTCACTCCTCATCCCCTCTCTCTTTCTCCGTCCGCTCTCTCGTGATCACACTCGCTCTCGTCCTCGTTCCTCGCTCTCACTATCCTGAGAGAATCTCTTCAGTTCGCCTGATCTCTCGGCCTGTCTTACTGCCGAGGGATCATAAACTCAGATGGAGGGAGGAAGAGTTGACCCCAGGGGGCAGCCCGGAGGGAGTGGGGGGGGGGGGAGTTTAAAACATCGCTTAGACCTCTCTTCCTCATCTTGCAAGCCAGCCACTGCAACATGTGCGGCAGTGGTGGCCACAGATTTATGAGGCTATTTCTCGGAGGAGTTACTCTCCATCTCAACTAACTAGCCTACGGATATGTCCAGATATGATAAGAATTGCCGAGTATTAAATCTCAATAAGCCTCAACATATATATTCGGAGTAATTTAGAGATCCTGAATTCGAGATTCAACTCGAATTCAGGACTTTGTTCGGAATGCGCAGAAAAGGAAATGGTTTTGGTTGCACAAGATCGCGAATGACGACAACTGGAAGTGGAGCCGATCTGTGATCGAATGGTTCCCGACAAGGAAAAGAAGAAGAGATCGACCAATGACTAGATGGAGCGATATCTTCCGCAAGACTGTTGGCCCGAACTTTCTCAACGAAGCAAGAAAAGCCAGATGGAATGCCATGCACATCAGAGCTCTCACCTAACCCGACCTCTTGATAAATGTGTAATAATCGAATCGAATCGAAATTTAGAGAATTCTCAAATACATTGAGTGGAGCGAACAATAAACGATCTGTCCTCAACTCTACTACAACATGTGGCATCAGATTTATGAGGCTAAAGAGCAACGACCAGTCTCTTAACTTCTAGCAAGATGCTTCAAGAGCAAATTGAATGAATTGAGAAAACATTGTGGGAAAGTAGCATAACGTCTGAAGAACACTGTTGAAGGAACTAAACAGAGCAGCTTATTGAGTAACTCACGAAGGCGTACTTGTTGGTTTAATTAAATGTATTCGACAATTCGTGGAGAACTAACCCCACAGACTACTTACAAATGAGCGAAAACGTGCTGGAAATGGAGCGCAGGGGAAATGAGGAACTGAGTGAGGATGAAAGGAGGGACGATCCATGACCTTGTCATGCCTCCTCGGCCTTACTCGGTAGCCTTACATTTCTCTCGTTGAGGACAGAGAGTTGAGAGAGTAGGGAAGATCGAGAGAGTCAGAGAGATTTCGTGCATGATTGGTTAGAGAGCCAAGAGAGATGATGGGATCCATGAGAGCACCTACGCATTGGTGTCTAACACCGATCGCCAAAGGCGAGTGAGCTATCCCTCTCTGAGGTTGGAGAGACGAGAGAGTGTGCGTAAAGAGGAGAGTATGGCCTATTCGGAAGAGTAACTAAGCGAAATTGAGAGACGGCTAATGGAACTGGAGCAGAGCAAAGGTTGGGAGTAAGTCGGAGAGATGAGTCCAGGAAGGAGTGGCTACTATTCATTGGAGGACATTACACGATTAGCATACTTTCACACATAGTTCTACGACCTATATGGATACTATACAGAGAAGAATGACTGTCGGTCAGTGATGAAAGGACAATGATGAACAATGATTCGTCATTGTAAAGGATGGTTAAAAAATGGACTCATCGCAGATATTCTTGCATGAACTCCAGCTTTAATATCATAAATGACAGACAATTGGAATTTGATACGTCGAGTTCCATCAAAATTTACCTGATGCATCACAATTGTAGCTGTTCCACGGCAGGTAAACACTAGTCAACGGTGAGTAGTGGCAGTGAATAATAGGCGAGTGCGGGAGAAAGGCACTCCACTCTGAACGTTCTATCGCCGGTAAGACAGCGCGAGAGAGAATGGAAAATGGAGAGAGGCAGACAGTCAATGATGTTTGCCTAGTGCCAGCTGCCTGCGGTGGGAACAGTGTTCTCACGGTGCTTAAAGGCCACTTCTCGACAAAGGTTAACAAAGGGATCTCATCTTCGAGTATGAATATAGCAAGAGAATGTTAAAAATTTACAAAAAAATCATTTTGCTTTCCATTTCTCCAATGCTCTCATGCTACTTTCTAGTGGCCACACTGTTCTAATGCACACAGGTGATTCGCAGCGTCCTCATAATTACCCTCATATGCGCATCCGGTCTCTCTCTGTCCATATCCTATGATTATGCAGTGCCCGATAGGGTATAATGGAGTAGTCAAATGAGGTGGTGAATGAGATCTCTCATTGTTCACATCATGTTTTTTTGTGTTGCCGGTAGTTGGTTTGCGGAATCATCACTGTGAATGAGATTTCATGAATTGCCTGAGCTAGTCGAACATTTTCGATGTACAAAGGAAGTGAACACAATTTTTGAGCGAAACTGTAGCCACTTTAGTGTGTTTCGTTTACCAGACGGAGCAATCAGATATAAAACGCAGAATTGAAAGATTGAGAATGTTATCCATAGGCAACAACAGTTGCTCGAGTGATAGGTGGAAGGTGCTGGAGTGAGAAAACGAGGAAGAAAATCGGTAGTAAGAACATTCGAATAAAACAAAATTGTCAGAGAGAGCCTTTTGTCGCAATAAGTCATTGAAGTCTCGAAGCTAGAGGTTTGGTGAACTCAGAAACGCGAACTTGGACCGCTGATTTCATGTTGAATGCAAGAGGGAAAGCGGACCAACGAAACAGGTTGAGATTCGGTTTGATAATCTCTTCGCGATTATCCCACGAGACACACAACCTCTGAAACGGGCCAATTTAAATGCTGCCCTTGGTCAGAAGACTTCAGTGCTCACCCTAATCAACGCAAGTTAAGAACTTGAAGGATTAGCGGCACAATCGCATCTAGAATGGTGACATTTTCATTTCGCAGAAAGGAAACACTCCAAAAGTGGATGAATGTTCCAAATGCTCCAGAGAAAGCACTGATGGGGGTAGTGCGAGACTCGAAATTATAAAGGCTGAGACTCAGGAGACTCATGGAGAAGCTAAGCAGGTGGGAAGGGAAAAAGAAAAAGAGAAGCGCGCACGCTCCGTTTCCAGCGGATTAGTCGCGTCGTCAATGGCGACTAGAGAGGAGGAGAAGGGATTACACAGGGGAAAATGGTCTCTTCCTTTCGCAACCTCTCTAGCCGGTAAGAGAACTGAGAGATCACACGATAGGAAGATCTTGCCAAATCATTCATGGGGAAAAACGGTTCCTTGACCTATGAAGAATACTGCAATTTGGCATCACTCTGATCAGCTGCTGCGTTACTTGTGCTGTGTTATTTAATTTCTCATACTATTCGTTAATCCGAAAGAAATCTCATGTCAGTCAGCTCTCATCTCCACATTCTTTCACCGTCCTGAGAGCACGCGTAACAAAGAGAACTTCTCTTCATTTGCCACCCATAGTCCTATCCCCGTCCGAGGCAGTTGTTGCCAGAGCAACATAGCTATCGTGAGATTATTTCCCATTCCACGCGTAGTTGACCTTTGACGAACTGAGTGGAGGGAGGAGGGAGGAAGAGGCCGGGAGGAGGCTAGTGATCTACCTGCTCTCCTCCTCCCTATCTCTTCCCTTCCTCTCTCTTCCAGACAATCAATACGCTAAACAGCACATTGAGTTTGCTGAGCATTTGAAACGCACGATAATAGAGAAGGCGCAAGGGAGAGAGAGATCATGGCTCAGGCGTAGCTTCACCATGTCAATAGTAGATAATTACTGCCGCCTTACCACCCAATGTATGTGGCCCTTCTTCGGAAGCAATCGAGAAATAAAGGTAGTTAGTTTGCCTATTTATATATCATCATTTGAAATGAGAAAACGGTTCCAGAATATTAACACAATCTTGCCAAATGAACTGCTGGTGCGCATATTCAAGCTTGTTGATCACAAGAGGTTTAGTTTTCCTCATTGTTTAATTCTTTCCTTCTCCAACTTTCAGCGATAGAAATGCCAAAGTGCGCGCATTATTGGCCGTCCGCCTCACTTGTCGGAAATGGAATGAATTAGTAGCGAAGAGCCGAATTCGAATTCCGATAGGGCTGATGCGAATTGCACAGGTATGACCTTGGATTTTTTGGCAAATCTACACGCGGCTACGTGTTTGTTTGTTTCCCAATTTTGTGCACTACAATTCAACTGTAATTGCAGGTTGACTATAGTTTCGGAATTTTCATGATCGACAGCACAGTCGAGGAATTAATAAATGAATTGATGGAGAATGAAAACCATCTCTACTATTGGCTGCGGAAAAAGCCACATATTGACTAGAGATGGTGAAGGAAGGGGGAAGGGGGCACGGTGTGACGCGGAATGAGAGGAAGGGAGAGAGAAATGAGCGAACCCTTCCGGAAGGGTTGGCCTCCCTTCCGGAAGGGGTGAGGTGGAAATGGCCGTTTTCGATCGTTTTTGTTCGTTCTTTCGATTGAATCTGTGTTCTACTGACATAGTCATTGTGGGCCAGGGCGGCAGTGCAAATTTATGGTAATTTGACCTGGATTGTGTCGGATAGGCTAAGATCAAGCTCTCTGCATAATCAGTGACCTCTTTACACTGAGAACTCCGATTAGCCTGATGGCTCTCTTTGCATGATTTTCATACAGTCTAATCTGTATTTAAGCAGTCGGAAAGATCTGCTCTTTCATTTTTCGTTTGCTTTATGTGACGTGTCTATTGAGTTGTTACCGATGCGGCGATCTTAACGGCTGTCTCAGCCGTCCTTGGGTCTCTCTTCATCGAATGTCTCTCCCTCTATCAATTCTTCCAGTTTCCACCCGGTCCGTGAGTTTGACAGTGTTTGATCTTTAATCTTTTATTTTTGACTCTCTGATTCCGGTGTGTGTGAGGCCTATTCCCGTTATCGTGGCTACCTGAGTTATTCTCGTTTCAGCGACGAGCAAGGCGTGCAGCCATCGCACGCTGCACCACAGTCACGTCAGCGGCATCAATGACAGCAATCACTCCACTGGATGTAACTTCTTTCGTCGATGCCTCATCCCAGCAGCTCAGTCGTGCAGCCTTGCTCGTCGCTGAAACGAGAATAACTCAGGCAGCCACGACAACGGGAATAGGCCTCACACACACCGGAATCAGTGAGTCAAAAATAAAAGGTAAAAGGTAAAGGTGTATCCACGTCAAGCGATTTTACAGTCATAAGACAACGCTAGGTGGGACCCACTGGTAAAAATAAAAGATTAAAGATCAAACACTGTCAAACTCACGGACCGGGTGGAAACTGGAAGAGTTGATAGAGGGAGAGACATTCGATGAAGAGAAACCCAAGGACGGCTAAGACAGCCGAGAAGATCGGCGCATCGGTAACAACTCAATAGACACGTCACATAAAGCAAACGAAAAATGAAAGAGCAGATCTGTCCGACTGCTTAAATACAGATTAGACTGTATGAAAATCATGCAAAGAGAGCCATCAGGCTAAACGGAGTTCTCAACGTAAAGAGGTCACGGATTATGCAGAGAGCTTGATCTTAGCCTATCCGACACAATCCAGGTCAAATTACCATAAATTTGCACTGTCGCCCTGGCCCACAATGACTATGCCAGTAGAACACAGATTCAATCGAAAGAACGAACAAAAACGATCGAAAACGGCCATTTCCACCTCACCCCTTCCGGAAGGGAGGCCAACCCTTCCGGAAGGGATCGCTCATTTCTCTCTCCCCTTCCCTCATTTTCATTCCTCGCTGTGCTAGAGCGGCAGTCCCTTCCTTCTCCCCTTCCTTCACCATCTCTAATATTGACTATAAGAAGGTGAAGCCGATGCTTTGATCGATTGAGTTTGATAACTACGGACGAGTTTTCTGCAAGACGCATGAACTTTGGGGGGAAGTAGAATGGGTGAGTGCTTCAGAGGCGAGAACAATGATTGATTTCAATTTTTGCAGAATCGTCTGCGAAGAAGAAGCTATGAGGAGAAGACTGCAGCCAAGTTCACTACCTACTTTCTTTACGAATTCAACGCTCTTCTCGAGCGTTACGATCCGCAACTTTTGTTACTGGAAAATGTGAGACTCAATTGTTTTCCATTTCTCATCGTGTACGACTTATTTATCATTAAAACATAGTTCATTGCGCCATATTCATGAATCACGCAGTTGAGAAAACTCAGATTCAACTCAGCCGCTCACTGCTGCAGTCGATAGTGCAGATTCTCGAAAGATATCGGCGAATTCCGCGTTTATGCCTCGAGTGGAAAAGTGTGAATATCGCCTCGGATGTGACTACTGAAGATGTGCAGAGGTTGGTAGAATGAAGTAGGGCGCAAATATAGATTTTTAAGGGTTTTAAGGAAAATGAGCCATACCTTTGACACGAAACTATTAGGTTGGTGCATAAGTTTCTTCCCAAGGCTTTTTCGAATGTATTGCTCTTGTACTTAATCGCTCCCAAATTCCCTTAAGACTGGAACTAGGTATGGGTACGAGTACTATAACCATACATTAGAATTGGCTCACAGCTGCTCAGTGCGTGAGGAAAAAAATCGGAAACAAAATTCATCGAAAATGTGACATTTTGGGTATGTTCATTCACATCGCTGTATTTTCAAAACAAGTGATCCTTGAGTTCTCTCCAATTTTAGAGATATTGGGGAAGGGTTACAGGGTTACATGACAGTGAAAGATCAGGCTTATGAAAATCATTCGAAATGCTGGATCGCTAAAAGTGGCGATTTCGATCGTCGGATTTCGGCAAACAACTTTCGAAAAAATTATCTTGAGATTGAGTTTTTCAATAGTCCCCAAAACAATAATGTAAACATAACAGAGTTACTACTTTGATTTGCACCACACTTCGAATCTCATGGTCTATCGAGACAAATTTAGTACAAGATTTTCAAAATCGTGGGTTTTTGTGCTGCCCTCCCTTTTGAAAGTGTGGGTATTATTCGAAGGCGAGTTGTGATAGAGTTGCTGCTACACATGTATTGGGACATATTATAGATGCACTGTGTGCCAATGGTTAAGATTTGAGGATATCTCAATTCTCCATGGAACACTAGCTCGATAAAAAATGAGAAAAAATTAGCACTGCTTTGACTTTGATTTGATGTCGTATCGGCCACAGTCATCATACAGGGATTCTATCATGATGGGATTATAGAGTATTCAAGTGGTCATTTATTGTGAAAAACCATGCCTTGAATGGTCAAAGAATAAGGAAGGGGCAGGTCAGAAACTATCTTGCTAAATTTGGGAAGAAACTTTTGCACCAGCCTGATATTTACAGACTATTTGCAAACTCAATCGATCTCACCAGCCTCCCCCGACATTACGCTACTAAAGAATTTTGCGAGAATATTTTGGCTACTTCTCCTGAGCGACACATTAAGTTGAATGTATATTCGATTCGGAGTCGAGGAAATACAAACATAAATTTTTCCAGGGTGAAACTTGCTCATTGGCCCATTTCGAGAAGGTTGCCTATTTCGAAGGATATTCGAAAACTTCATTCGATGATTTGTGTGAAGCTATAGAGGTTTTTGATCATTTATTTTTTTACAACTTTTTCTTTTGTTTTCCAGAAAAGGACAAAGCTGTCCAACGAACTTGAGTGGCATTTGTACATCTATTGTAATTCATATTACGCAAATGAGAGCATCCGTGAGGCAATACGTAATCGAAAGTTTGATAAGGTTTGATGTTTCTCGCAATATAATTCTCATGATTTCATTCTAGGTTGAGATGGACCCAGGTACAATCTGCGTCAATAAACACCACTTCTTATGCAACAGCGTGCTTATTTTGATTGAACTGAAATCTTTAGGGTAATTATCTAGCTAGTTATTTAAAAATTGATTTTCAAAAATCTTTACACAAATTATAGCGTCGAGCATTCTGCACGGATTTGGGTCAAAACCGTGCAGCCACTGCCCATCTCACAGACTCGATGGGAGAAAGTGAAGGAACGTCTCTCCGGAATGATGTCATTCTCTAGATAGTCCATAAACATTCACTGTAAAAGTGCAATGTGCTACAGAAAGCTTCTCTTGTTTATTGATGAACGATCTACATATTTATCAGTATCTGTTGTCCAAGCAAGAACCGTTTGATTAACAATGAACAATTCATGTAAAGTGTTTGTCGAGATTTTTCAGATAAATATAAATTTTTTCTCAATAATATTGTATTCACTACTCGATTATCGAGTCCTTCCTTCCCTGAACAATCCCTTTATTTAGTTTTTCATAGCAGTTTCTCTAAATATCTTCTATCAAGGTTGATATGCCAGGAATGCTATTCGAAAGGTCACGAGTTCGACCCCGCCCGCCCTCAGATCCACCCAAAACCAAGGGGGTCAAGAAATGTTGGAAGTGGTGAAAGCCACAGCAAATAAATCCCCTACCACGTGCACACAACACGGGCGGTAAAGCCTCGCAACCAGCCACTGGTCGTCCCGGGATAGGCTCAAGTTGCTAATCGGCGTTGGGGTGGCTAGCCCGCCCTTAGCGAGGATAATGCCAAAATCACCACCAAGAATTTTATAATTTTCACATCTGTGAATTTACTCGTGAAATGATGACGCCTCTGAAGCAGGTGATTTTTAGACGCAGAATCGGCGAAATGCTCCTTCTCTAAATATGATTTTGACAGTCGTTTTTCTCTTTACGAAGTCGAGATCAAACTGAAGCCCTCATTCTCCCAGGCAGAATGAGACTCCAGCCCGTCGTCATCGTCACCGGCCGTGCGGTCGGGCCAATGCTCGAATTGTGGTGGATGAACTGCGGCTTCATTCCCGCCGGCCAGGGATACTGTATGCCGCCCAAGGACCAGCTCGCAACCATTGCCGCACTGCGCTATGCGATATCGGTTCGTTGTTGTTTTTTCGCAGACATCAAAGGATGCCGACATCAGAAAAAAAAGTACAACTGTGATACAAGTGAAGAGTCTCCGAGCCTTTGTTTAGATGTTAACCTTAGGGGCTGATTAGGTAGCGGGAAAATTTCACTTCCATTTGTCACACCAATAAGCCTACCGATCTGCCGTCAATTCACTTCAAATGTTTAAGGCAGTGTCCATTCTCGTCACATTTTTGAGCGTGTTTCTTGTGGTTCGTACGAAATCGATATCCCGCGAGTACCGAACCATGCTTGTGGTATCATTGGTGCGTCAGCTTTGATTTTCACTATTTTCTTCTCGTCTCTCTGAAACGTGAAAAGTGAAAAGTGAAGTGAGCACACATTCGCACGTGAAAAGAAAAGACGATTATCGGTAATCCGAACAAGAGATTACTTGGATTTGTAGTTTTTTTTTTAGAGATTTTTAAATAGAGTTCTTAGATAATATAATATTGAGAAACGATCAAGAAAATACACAAGAAATAGTCAGCTTGCGAAATAGTCAGCTTATTATCATGAACACTTATAGGCTGTGTGGATGGCGGTTGATATACTAGTGCAGAGGCTTGGCGATGCATTCCTGCTCTTTCCGACAATGTGTGTTTATCATCGAGTACAGACCAACGTACAGCTCACATCACTTGCTGGCTTCGTACGTTATTTTCTTTTTCTTTTCCTTTCGCCTACCAGTGTACGGACAACCTTATTACGTGAAAAAACATATGAGGAACACATTTCTACGAAGTTGTTTGCACAATTACAACAACAACAACAACAGCAAACAAAAAAATTGAGGCACTCGTGCAATCGCTCGTTATGGTCGGAGTAGTGATTTATTTCGCCCTCTTCATCTACAGGCATCAGGTTTCTCCATGTTTTTAGTTTTCAATGTTTAATTTTTTTTAATTTTAGAAAATCACACCTCCAGATTCCTCTTTCAAATTATCGCACAGAGTGCGCAGCGTGTTCTTGCTTGCATTGACAGTTATATATGCGGGGATCGGACCTTTGTTTTATGTGAGCGTGTATCTGGTGACCAACAAAAATAATGAATAATACATTTCAGCGTGAGTGCGCTCCAATCGCAGAAACTTTACACTATGTAAGTTTGCGTCTGAGAATAGTCTTGAATTTCAGGCCAATACGAAGAAAAAAGTATTTTTTCTAGTTGTGCCATCCCATGTTCGATAGTTACGCGAATGTTCTCATATTTATGCACCTTTCTCAGCTTCCAAATAATGATTGGGCTGGGTCGATGCGTGAACGAATTGATTTCTTCCCACTTCATATTGTCAATCATTCATTACTCGTATTTATCGGTCTCTTCGCTTGCCTTTTCATAACTACGGCGAGTTTTGCTAGGATTATTACTGATGAGTTCGCTTCTGACGTTATGAGCTAATCCTGACTCAATGCACACCATTCTGAGTCCGCTTGTTCGCTGCAGATATATTAGTGTGTGTTTTTCAGATAGCGCGCACAACTTTTACTCAAATAAGTGACGCCACAAATATAAGTCCAACAATGCGGCGGTTGCATACAACTCTCACCAGGTCGCTCATTTTCCAAGTGATGTTTTTGAATTTTTTTGTTGGCTGGATTAGTGCAGGAAATCGAAATACATCACCTCTTCCCGCAGCTCTCTGTTACCCTTAAAACTTCCAACCGTACAATCCGGCTGCCACATATGGTCGGAATCGAATGACAAATTTCAACTACTCTGACCTATGAATAGATTTTAGATAGATACGAATAAACACGTTTAATAATGTTAGAAAATTTTCTCAGGTTCTAACTCCAATATTTCTCATCATTATTCCGATAGGTATGGCTGCCATAACGATGTTCGCTCTATCACGTGGGGAGGCTGTGTTGACAGAAAAGCGTGAGTTTTTTTTTCACTTTTTAAAGATTTTTTTTCATTTTGCTTACTTACTCTCTCGTACGCTCGGTCGGCAAGAAATAGAGAGTGAAATGAAGAGACAGCGGTATTTTTCATTTTTCGAGCTCTAATTTCAGCCGTACTTCCCTTCACTCTCGCCCTGGTCCTCTTCTCTTGTCATGCCACAGTCCATGCGGTTGTTCTAATCGGAACTACGCCCGCCTTTCGCGATAAACTACTCCAAGTTTGCATTACTCTTCTAAATCCAAAAAAATCAGCGAGTGCCTTTTCGAAGATGTATATAAAAATTACGCATTTTTTCGAAATTCCTTTCTGCAACAATAGCAAATTTAAAAAAAAAACTCTGCTTTATTTTCCAAATACCCGTGTTCAGATGATCTCATTGCTCATACCTCGTCGGGTTGTTCCCCTACGCCAGCAGAATGTCGCTCGCCAATCGGATAACGTGTCTTTCACTCGCTCAACAAACCGACAATGAGAAACGTACATTGTTGTACATATATGCGTCAAGATTACAATTACAATTACAATTACAATTATTTATCCACCAGGGTAGGTTTTTTCGTAGTGGCTAGGAGTTGTATTCGAAATATTTCGGTGGAGGTCCGTCGTCGGTTGACGATTCGGTTTGGGGGGTGGGGCTTCGGGGGAAGCAGCAGTTAGGTAATAACATTAGAGTCGCAACAGCGATTGGGGGAGAAAGAGACATTTGGGATAGAGAGAATATGAGAGCGGAAGAGAGTGGGTGAGCTGGTAACAGATTCAGCAGAAAGCGCGTTCCATCGATCAATAACCCTAGTCGGAAAACTTGAGTGAGACGTAGGCGGAACGAATGGCAATGTGATACGCAAGGCATGGCTTCCACGAAGGTTACGAGTAAGGGGGGCAATACGGAAAAGGTTAGAGTGGTCATAACAGTAGAACCCATGAACGGACTTGTGGAGGAAGAGAAGGTCAGATACTAATCTTCTATGCTCAAGAGTTTGCAACGAAAGCTGGGCTAGTCGATCTGGATACAGGGAGTAGGGAATAAGACATCGCGCAAATAACCGCCGAGAGAAATTACGTTGTACCGCTTCTAGTTGATTAGCAAGGGTTACCGTATGAGGAGACCAAATGACTGAACCATACTCAAGAAGTGGTCTGATGAAAGTAGTAAAAGCACGACAGTATAAGGCAGGGTCCGAAGAGAAGAAACATTTAAATAAGAGGTTAATTTTTGCTCTAGCTTTAAAAGTAATCTTAGAAATGTGGTCCGTAAACTTAAGGGAAGGGTGCATAATTATTCCGAGGTCTTTCATAGAGGAAGAGACAGAGAGGGGGATCCCATTGATGAAATATTGTGTACATGATATATAAGATGATAATAACATGAAGTCTCTCATTAAGCCTCAGCTATTTATCATTGAGACAACGATTTTTCATGGTTGTCTGCATGGTTACATGATTGTGGATATGGCGGTAATCATAACACCGAACAATTGGGCGTAATAACTCGAACAACTTGTCTAAATTTAAAAAATTGGGTATTTAATTTCAGTTTTTTTCTTTATTTTATAACGTATACGTAAAATGATTTGAAATGGTAACCTTTGTGCTAACATTGTCGAGATTACAGTAATCATAACTGCACAAATAATATTCAAGAAGAAGGAATTGATGGAATGTGATTTTCTTAAAAAAATAGAAGTGAAAATTTTATGAAAATGAAAAGAAAAAAATAATTATTTTGCAATTCTTTACCTCCGTCCTTCTGTCTTCTAGCAAATACTGAAAATGCAAATCGCCGAATGTCCATTGTACATCAAACACATAATCAAAACAGCCACGCGTAGTTGTTCCATTGAAATGGTTGACATAACATGCATGTCCGTAGCAAATTAATGTCTTTTCAGTACTCTAAAATTGAAATCGATAAAGAAAAGTTAAGTACAGCTCACTTCATCTGAGTTAGTGTAGCAAGCTACTGTAAGCTGACTATTTCTTGTGTAAGTTCTTGAACGTTCCTCAATATGATATTGCTCTACACAGCTCTGAATATCATTATCTATAAAAAATATATTTTACAAAGCTAACCTTGAAACTACAAAATGACAAAAGAGAAGACGTTGAAACAATTACAGAGTCGTTTGTCTTACTCATTTCAATTCTTGAACTCTGATCAATAAAAACGATATCGGAATACAGACTGAAAGGAAGCTGATCTTTTGAATCAAAGTAAATCAAACCTATAGAAGAATGTTGGCTGGTCGAAATCTTGGCTTATCTTCCTGAAAATGTTTCGCATGAAGAAGTTTCATGTTCGAATTGTACCTGGATGTATCGTTTGCGAACGAGCATTTTCGGGTGCCGAAGGTGTACTCTTCCGTTTCATTCTTTAAATGTTATTTTGTATGGTATTTCAGTCGTTTACGTAAATGCGGATCATTAAATGGTAGAGTTCGAAATACGGGTAATCGTCTCTTCATTCTTAACCCTATCACACAGGTCAGAGAGGCAAGAGAGTATGCGAAATGAAGACACGATTATCCGTATTTATTGAATGAGCAGAACTTGTTCCGGACACCTAACGGTCGCAATAAGTTCGTCACTGGCGTAGATGGTGCCGATATTAAAGGAATCGGAATTGCAACGGTCCGTACTGAAAATGTATTTGGAAACACCAGTTATGGCCACTATCTCTTCATAAATATATTTCTCGAGCATGAATAGCCATCAATCATGAAATCTCTTACTTGCAAACACATAGTATTTTTGACAGCAAACTGCCAAAACAAGAGGTGTGTGCACCGAAATTCATAATGCAGCCCTGCAAATAATGTATATTATACGCGTCTTCCAACCGATCAAAATGTATTCGTTGGTTATACAGCTAAATTTGCAAATCACATGAATGAATTACATATTCGCTGCCCCTACCAAACCTGTGTTTGTACTTGTCTTCTATAATTGCGAAATGAAAAACTGATTGCGCAAAAGTGACCGGCGCAAAAAGTAGGTGAGCTCGAAATTATCTCAATTTGGAAAAAAATACCACAATATTTAACAAACTATTCAAAATATTCGTAAATAAAATATTCGGCAGGCCTTCATAAGATTGGTAGCATTCTAGGGAATGGAAAATTGGAATTGTAAAGATATGAATTGCGATTAGAGGGAGCAGAGGAGTCATTGCTGAAAAAAATTGCATTTGCACTCAAACGAACGACGATACATGGAAATATAACGTGAATGCAAATGAAGTTTTTCTCGCATTAGGGAAGTTGAGAACAAAAGGAGATGGAAAATAGAAGGAAATTTCGTCTTTAACGTTGTACGAAAATAGCATCTGCTATGACTATGTCGACATACAGGTGCAAATCGATTCCAATTTCAAATTTCAACATCAAATTTGGATGAAGTTTACGAAAGTTGCTATCAGACTTCCTAAAGAGTACTCGTCGAGTTTTGAAAGCGGCTTTCCGAGCCACTCGTTTTCAGCGCGAGTACTCTCAAGATCTTCTGAGCGCTCTTTACCGTAGTCCGAACTGCAGCTGCTTTATCTCGAATTTCTTAGCAAACCGTAGTCGACGAAATCAGAGACAAAAAATTAAAACAAATTTTGAAGTAAATACGAGGAACCTTTTTTTCAACAATCGAGGGTCACCAGCATTGCAGAAAACAACACACCGAGAGTCAGGTGAAACGAGGGAGCGGAATTTTGATCGAAAGGATTCGTGAGATACGTATAAGTATTAGGTGTCGTCCACGAGTCATTTAGGGAAGCGAGGGCCATTGATCCATTCACGTTGCAAAATGGCTTATCACAGAGGTAGAATTTCCGCTTATAATCGAAGAAGCCTAGCTGAAAAATGGTATGTGTGAGTTGTATTCATTCATCATAACAATGTTATGTCAAATTCGAGAAGTCAAAAAATCAAATAACAAGGTACATTTTTTATCGGTTCTGCACCTCCCAAATCGGTTGCATTAACGCACGTGCGCACTCCCATGTCCTCATTGAGCGCACAGAGCTCACCGACGCAGAAGAACTTCTGAATTATTATTTTTTGCTTGATCAATTGATTTTGATAAATTTTATTGTGTTTCACTCTCCGTCGTCGCTTGACGACAGAGTAGCTGAGACCGTTTCTATTTTATTACTACAAATACTCACACAAATACAATTCTTTTGTTGTCTTTTGTTGAGATATGCCGTATAGAGTTCGAAATACGGGTAATCGTTTCTTTGTTCACTACTGGTAAGAGTCACGAGAGAGCACAGGAAATGAAGAGACAATTACTCGTATTTCGCAATTAATAACCGTACATCACTGGCGACTTCGTCGTTGTATTGTGTTTTCGCATATGAGTAATGGCACTTGACGAGAGGTCGAAGACGAAGCTTCGCATTCAGGGACATCGATACACCCACATCGGGAAGATGCTCGTTGCACATGTTCTGAAATTATTGCCTTTCTATACTTAGGGGCCACAACGCAGATAGCCGATTTCCCACTATGGGGTCAAAAGTATGTTCCAACCATCCGTCATGGACCCAATAATATCATGCTTTTTACCGTTTGTGGATTTCTTGCCTCTGAGTCGCGCTAGAGCCCAAGAAGTACGCGCCCAGCTCACTGGGGAAGAGGAGGGAAAGACGAGACGAGAGGGAAGGGGGCGGAGCCTAATTTGCGTGTGCCTCTCTCCCTCCCCCCGCCCTCTCGCTCGCCTCTCCCCGCGCATCTTCTAACTAAAAACACAAAATAGGGAGAAAAGCTAAAAATCTAATTTTTTCTCTAAAATTCCTAAAATATTCGAATTAATCAGAAAAATACTGCCCAAACAAAATTTTCACACTGCAACCCGTCAAAACGACCTCTTCCCTTCTATTGTATGCAAATTTGATCTAATTAGTGATGCTGTGCACATTTTGGGCAGTGCTCAATCGAAAGGGGATGGTAATGGCTATCCATCGCGCTATCAAACGTCCCATTTGGTTTAGAATGGATTTTGTGTTTTCCTTTCTCGCTTTTTGGCGAAATCATGTCAGACGAAAGTGGGCGGGGCTTGTGGGCCCTATCTATACTTCCTAATTTTATGTCCTTTGATTGAATTTGAGTGAGTCGAAGTGTCGAGTGACATATGGTGAGTATCAAAAGTAGTGCACTTACGGTATTGCATCGACAGCTCGATTCGATCACTCCCTCCGCATTTCGAAAGTGTACGCAAGCATTCTGCCACAAGTACCCGAGCCAGTGATGTTGAAATGAGTAATGGTCCTAAAAAGATGCTTGATTATTATTCAACCCGCGACCATGATTTTGCTTGATTATTCATGCATGCACAATTCGCTTACCGTAATCCACGCGCCCTGACATTCCAACGGCGTATCCAAATTATACCAGTACAAACACTCAAAGGAGCTGCAGTTGACATTCTTTTTTGTTCTAGCGTTGAAATCATCCCATTCTCTGTTATACATCAGTTTGCGATTCGAATACTGATTTTGGCGCTCACGTTTGCGCACACTGTACACTGGTTGTGTTGGGTGAGACGTATTTGGCGGCCAGCGAAGGGTCTGCCAAATTGCAGACGCCTTCTTTCCTGTGGTTGTGATAGTTGTGCAATTTCTAACCTCAATCGCTACCGTAATGTGAGTGACGTAAACGAAAGGTGTACCTGCAGTAGCAAGCAGTGACCGTGGACCCCTCATACGCGTATTTCACACAGCCATCGTTCATAGTCACCCCAGAGTAGCAGCCCTGCAGTATATTATTACTCTTTACAAATAATTGAATTAATCTTTTCAACCTAATTTCTAGCCTCAACATTTCGCTGGAATTATTAAGTTGTTTTTTTCACTTTTACACATTTTCGACAATTGTCACCATGGGACACAGATTACAATGTCCAGTATCGGCATTACCGAAATCCCTCTCTCCGTTAGAGACAATAAAAAATATTTAAAAAATATAAATAATAGCATGCACGAGTGAGAGAGCAGTCGAGCAGTTTCACATTTGTCGGGAATGCGGGATTGCTGATACCGATCGTGCAACCCTAGATCGTACCCGGAAGATCCTCATCTTGAAGTACCCGCCATCTTCCCGTTCTACGTAACATTGCTGCCCCTCACACGACATATTCATATTCGTCATCAACTCCCGCAACGATGATGCGTTTTGGGATAGTAGGTTCCTGTAAATACGCGCGTTTTCCGGATAATTTATTGGTCCACTCCTTTCTTTGTTCACAATTAGAACTCGGGAAACCATTTTGGGAACTGAGATCATTTTTACACACTCTCTCTCTCGCCAGCTCGGTCGACGAGAGAGTGTGTGTAATAAAGAGACGGCGATACCACTTCTCAACCTCATTTCACAATTCCTCCAAATATAACGTACGAATTGTCAACTTCGTTCATGCGAGTGTGATTCAGACAGGTGACGGCCTGCTGAATCGGTAGGAAGGCGAGTATAGCAGTGGCAAGTTGCAGTAACGACATGTTTCAAGTTGCAGAGATCGAATGATGAATAATGGTCGGCAGAGCGAGTTGAAAACGCGCTTTCAACGAAACGTCGTTAACGCTCTGTGTCGTAGTCCGAATTACACCTGCTTTATCTCAAAATTTCCTCTTTCCCAAGAATCGAAGTGAAAGTTTCATATTTTTGCACGAAAAGGATAATAACCTAATTACTAAGCGTGTTATCTTGCAATTTGTTTACAAAGATCTGTGCACAAATTCAAGCGTCGAGGAGCTCGGGTTTGCTTTATAACCGTGCAGCCATTGCCTATCTCACAGTCTCGTTGGGAGAAAGTGAAGGAACGTCTCTCCGGAATGCTGCCATTCTCTAAACAATGAAATTAAAGTGACCTTTGGCCTTTGGTTATCAGTATCTCTCTCACAATTGTTTGTCAATGTATTTGTTGCTAATCCACAACGAGTTCACAACTTACGTGATCAAAAAGATCGGAACGAATCTTGAATGCCGTTTGTGGATGTGTTTTGGCGTCTTAGGTGGGTGGAATATTTTAATTTATATTCCAAAGCTTCAAAATTATACTTGCCGAAAATTCGTTAAACATGGTTCTATAACTTCCAGAACATCTGATTATTTCTGCCGACATTGATTATGCTGACGAATGATGAAGAATATTTCTGATAATTCTTCTCAAGTGCGGTAATGTCTATCGCCTCGAAGAACTCGCCCTTTTACATCATATCATTCCTCTAATTGTATGCAAGTATTCAAAATATAAATATGGGTGTATGTTACACATGGGTCACTGGTGGATTCTACAGTAGCATAAATTGAATTGGGCCTTTCTAGTGAATGATTATCATAAGATCACAGTGCAACTCCTCATTATCTAAATGTTTCTAAGATTTACAATATAAATGGATATAGATTATATACATGGACAGCTATCACAAATGATTCTCCGATGTGTTCTACAGTTGTATAAATACATTGAATGATCAATACTCCTCCTCATTTCCATCGAACGAGTCCACTCCGACCTCTTCGTAGTCCTTCTCCAGTGCGGCCATGTCCTCTCGCGCCTCGCTGAATTCTCCTTCCTCCATTCCCTCCCCGACGTACCAGTGGACGAAAGCTCTGAAAAAATGACAGTTTTTTTTTGAAAAAAATGACCGAATACGCTACTGAATATGAGTAATAAGTGAACTCTGTATCGACTACTCATCCATTTGATCAACAAGAGAGCTGATCACAATGATAGGTATTATTTAGCGCCTGGAATAGTCATCTCACCTCTTTGAATACATAAGGTCGAACTTCCTATCCAGTCTCGCCCACGCCTCGGCAATCGCAGTCGTACTGAAATATCGAGGATAAGAATGATTATTCAGATAACGAGAATGAAGAGGTTTCACTGAGTGGTCCTTTGCAACACGAATACTTAACGATTGGACAGTATGGGACATGGAAGCCTACTTGGACAGCATGCACACTGCTCTCTGCAGCTTGGCGAGGTCACCGCCCGGAACGACGGTCGGGGGTTGGTAGTTGATGCCGACCTGAAGATGGAATGAACGTGTTGATGTACTCGTATATGTCAAGTATCTCGGTTTTTTGATGTTCGCAAGTGTTCATGATTATGAGGAAGGCAGAGAAAAAGAGGACCCACAAGTGCCTTGATTAACGGGATGACCTTTACGTTTACCTTTTTACCAGTGAAAAAGGGCACCTTGAATCCGGTCGGGCACCAGTCGACGAACTGAATCGCACGCTTCGTCTTGATCATCGTGATGGCCGAGTTGATGTCCTGGAAGGAAGAGATTGATTAGCAAATTCTAGTTTATTCTAAACTCTAAATCACATAACAAGGTGTATCTGTATCTTCGAGGGGTGGGGAGTCGTTTGGAATCCAGAATACCTTGGGCACAACGTCTCCTCTGTACAGCAGGCAGCACGCCATGTACTTGCCGTTGCGCGGATCGCACTTGACCATCTAAAAAAGCGCCATTTAGAGCTAATGACTCAAAAAGTGTAGTTACAATCTAACTCGCTATCAAAAAAAAACGTGGAGTAAGGCGAAACAATAATCCGAAATGCAACGAAGGCATGAAACGAAACCTGAGATCCCGGCTCGAAGCACGCGTACGTGATCTCCGTGACGGACAGCTGCTCGTGATAGGCTTTCTCACTGAAGCGTTGAGTTTAAGATCATTCAGAGATCAAAGATCACAGTTCGTCAAAGTTCAAAGATCGCTAAAGATCAATGTTAAACAGATTGTATACTTACGCCGAGATGATCGGCGCATACGTGATCAGCGGGAAGTGAATGCGCGGGTACGGCACGAGATTGGTCTGGAATGATTATTTTATCGAACGTGCTCGATTTTGTTGCATATCGAACTCAATGCCAATGTACTATCCCAGGACATCGAGAAGAAAAGATAGGGCGATGACTTCAATTCCGTGCTTGCAACGTAGCCCGTCCATCAATTATCAACAAACAAACAACGATAGATGTATTGAGGATTGTTGCACTGATTCACCTGAAACTCCGTGAGATCCACGTTGAGAGCACCTTCAAACCGAAGAGAGGCTGTGATGGACGAGACCACTTGCGCCAGCATCCGGTTGAGATTGGTATAGGTGGGACTGAAACGACGCTATGCGATCATGTCTAGACTAAAAAAACGAGGAGTTTTTGGAATGCCCCTGCCAGAATAGTATGCCGTCTCCGTACCTCTTGATGCCCAGATTGTTCTTGGATATCTCATACACCGCCTCATTGTCCATCATGAAGGAACAATCGGAGTGCTCGAGTGTCGTGTGCGTAGTGAGTAGACAGTTGTAGGGCTCGACAATGCCGGTGGATACCTTGAACAAAATCATTATGGAAGCATCGTTATGATTTATTGATTCGTGAGCTCATTTTTTGGTCCATCCTCAGTCACTACGCAACTTGGATTATTTCTCGTTTGCAAGTTCTGTTTACCATAATATCATTAACGGATGCTAATATGTTTTCCACTAGCAATCACCGTCTCATGATCCAATTTTGTATCCTCTCACGAGAAGTCGTTATGGTATGAGAAAAAGTTGTTTACCTGCGGTGCCGGGTAGACGCAGAACTCGAGCTTGGATTTCTTGCCATAATCTACAGAGAGTCTTTCCATCATGAGCGAGAGGAAGCCACTGCAAAATGAAATGTGAAGAACGTAAGAAAATAAGTATTCGAAGTGCGTGTTTCAAGGAGTTCCTGCTTCACATCACACCACATCATTTTATCCTGGTCGATTTGGGTACATTACAGTCCACAATGACAATAAATGCAAGAACTTCTTCATTGCATAATCTTCGAATAAATTGCATTAATCGCAGCCGCATAAAGAAGTAAAGTCGACTCGCCTTCCAGTACCTCCTCCGAACGAATGGAAGATGAGGAATCCCTGCATGGACTCGCACCGCTCCGTTAGTCCTCAAACGTGAGCTCATCACGGTCACGGAATCGTCCCATACACGTTCGAAGCACTTTCATGATTGCGCATGCTCCCAATACGCATCTACCGGAGAGAGTACGATGAAAGAAGATACAGATCTTCCTATGCTGTCTGCCCAAATCTATCCTCGACCGAACTAAAGAAATGTCCGACCGCCGTGACTTACTTCTAATACGATCGATCACCACATCGATCAACTCCTTCCCGATGGTGTAGTGTCCGCGGGCGTAGTTGTTCGCGGCGTCCTGTAAATGTTCAGTGGTCAAATGAAAACGCATTAATGCTCCCATCGCCCTCATGTTCCAATCGTGTTAGAAGTTAGATGAGTTCAAGTAAGAACGATACTCAAGTTATTCCATCATGTTGGAACTCCATGAGCGTGTACTTGATCAGTATAGACGTACCTCCTTCCCGGTGATGAGCTGCTCCGGATGCCACAGGTCCTTGTAGTTGCCGGTGCGCACCTCGCCTGCAATATTACCCTTCAAATTTTGCTTGACGATAAAACACGCTTGTTCATTCAAACCCGCGGATGATAGACAGCGATCACTAACAGGAGCAATGATGAATTCTTCTAGTCATCCCTCCCCTTTTAGTCATCGCTTTATGATTTCACATAAACTATACCGCCCTAACAACAAGTCACGAATGTACTCACCGACTACGGTAGGCTCGAGATCGACGAACACCGCTCTCGGGACGTGTTTTCCTACAAATATTGGTTAATTTTTTTATAGAATTCCTTTTGATGATTGACTATTCGGCATCCATGAGGAAAGTTCATAAAACTATAGTTGATCATTGCTAGCGCTGTCGGGATTCATTATCTGCCTCTTCATTTTTCATTCACTCGTGACTCTTTCTGGTGAGTGTATAGGACATGATGAATCATCATTCTTCATTGAAGATATCTTTTTAACAAGCGAAGCCTTCTTTACTCGCTACGTGGTCGTGCCACGGGTGCTGCTGGTGAAGCGTGCTTTACGGAATTGATCACCGTACCAGACTGCGTCTCGGAGAAGAATGTGTTGTACGAGGCGTCCTCAACGCCGACGGTGTTGTCGGCAGGCATGCGGCCATCGGGCTGGAAAAACAAGTAGGAATGGCCCGGTATAAAAAAAAGATACGCGGAACGAAGAGACGACACATGCTTCACTCTAAGCCGTCCCTGTAACTTACATCATCACTGAAAGAGAGATCTGCTTTCGGTGATCAAATGTTTAAGTGACACTACTCGTGATTCATAGGAGTGAAGCATGTTGGAATAGAGAAGGGAACCTCAATCCCGTGCTCCAGACAGTACAGTTCCCAACACGCGTTGCCGATCTGCACGCCCGCCTGGCCGACATGGAGGGAGAGGATCTCGCGCTGGAGTAAGCATTTTTTTAAAGAACATGATAGTTCCGGATTCCGTAGCCCCTTCTAGCTGTTCAATGAAACACGTAAACTGGGGAGTACACGAATTCCTTCCTACATGTCGTTTCGAGTCTCGTATTTCGAATAGACTCACTACAGATCGCAATATGGTTCGCCGTTTCTTCATTTATCTTCAATAATCTAAGACGACCCTCGTTGGGCACTCTCAGGCTCACCATTTTCCCGTTCGTCGGCATTCTTGCTGAGTGTTACGAAGTAGTAGAGAAAAAAAGAAGAGTAAGAAGGATAGTCGTATCGCGCAGCCACCACTATCTCACTCTCGTATCTCTCTCGCTGATATCTATGCATGAAATGCTTCACATTGTCACCCCGGCAACCGTCTGGGAATATCCAGCGAAAACAAGCATAATTACGATTTCTGTGAGGAGAGATTACAGACGGTGGGAGATCTGGACGATAAAAAAGAGACAATGCGCGAAATTGTGGAAAAAAGTTGTATGCTAACTCGAAATGAAGAAAACATCTAAACCTTGATCCACAAAGTCTAGCCTCCAGTGAGAAGATTGCACATGTCAAGAGATCTCTCCTCGCGAGATTTTTTACAGAAGAATTTGAGAGAAAAATACAAATCACGAAAAAGTATTGAGCTGCTCCAGTGGGTTTAGTGAGTATGATCTTCACACTAACGACGCCCATACAAATGAAAAAAAAACATTTAGGTTAATGACAATATTTCTATCAGTAATTTCAGATTCATATTTTCCACACACATCTCGGCTCCACTGCTTTTTGATTCACTGTTCAGTATCGTCAACTGTTTCTGTGAATCACTAGAAATAAAGAGAAAAATAGAAACTCAGAATGATGACATTTAACATTCTTCAATTGCCTCGACAATCTATAGAGAAGATTCTCACTTTTATGAACGACCGATCTCTAAAGCGCATGAGAGAGGTATTTTCTTTTAGAATTTATGAGTAGCGCAATCATAGATGATCGTGAAATCACTCTCCTATTTTTGAGGTCAGCAAGATTGCCAGAAAAACAGTTGACGATTCCATTCTCAACGTACGGGCCACGGAGATCAATATGATATTCGAGTACAAGGAAAGATATTTTTTTAATTCCACGAAAAACTCATCTGCGTCTGTGAAAAAATTTGCCGGCGAGACCTGAGCAGAAACACAACGAAATCAATTGATTATGTGCAAAATGCTCTTAAAAGAGATCGGCCTCGTGGCTCATTTCATGTTAACCACCTGCAATTTTCAGGAAGATGTCAACGAAACAAAACATAATTTCGGACGCGTAGGCCCCGGGTTTACATGGTGGCAAATATTCCTGGCTCAGGCCATGACTGAACTTGCTATGCCAGACAACATGATCGAAACTGATGACGTAAGGCTTTCAGTAATAATAATATTTATGATATTTCGATGAAATAACGGTGAAAACTGTTTTGAACAAAACGTCACTTTCCTTCAGGATCTTGAAATCACAACGAATACTGATGAAACACAACGATTTCTCGATTTTTTGATACCTCGAATTGGTCGAGTAAATTTTTTTGAAATTATGCTTTACCACAAAGATATTCCCTCCTGTCTAAAACTATTTGAGAAAAAGACCATTCAAAACGTCACCTTACACCATAAAGAAGGAGGAGAAGTTGATTTGTGAGTAATTTGCCAAATTAAAATATTGGTTTGTTCGAAAAGTAACCTGCTCCCTTCAGAAACAACTGTCTACAGCTTATTAGACAGGTAAACCCGTCACTGTTAGTATGTCAGCTGCCGGTGCTGACAAAAGGCGAGTGCTGTTGGAATAGCCTTGGGAAAGCAGGCGTATCAATTTTTTTTTCAGATTCCGCTCATTTCCTAGTTGAAATTGCACAAATTGTGAGAAGCTTGTCGGTGTTCCCTCTTGAGTGGAGCAATCAGGGTATCGATTCGGTAACGATGATACCGATGATCAAACAAATTCTGAGCGGTCGATGTGAAGACCTAGATCTTTTTGACTGTACACTTGCACTCTCTTTGCGTGATGTTCAGCATCTACTTACGGTTGGTTCCCTATTTTCACCTTTTTTTATCTCTAGATTTGTATCCCGAAATTTACGAAACATATTTGATGTATTTTCAGTGGATGCACGGTAACGATAAGAAGATTTCTCTGAAATCATCGATTTACTCTGAGCTTATCAATGTGCAAGTGGGACTGTACAAAGTTCGAACTCGTGCTCCTCAAAGAGACGGTAGAAGGGATTTGATAATTGAGCACGTGGACTTTGTTGGAGATGCTGAGGATGATTGATTCGGCTGTTCATTATCTTCATCATCTACGCAAAAATGTCACTTTATTAGCTCTTCTCCTTAAATAAAGTTGATCAAAACCACTTCCTTCAAAATTAAGGAGTACATACATAATAAGAGCCGGTCATTCATCATCGTCATCATCGGCGCTGAATTACGGTCGGTTGTGGCCCACACACCAGGAAACTTCTTCCAAATACACACTGATTTATTCTCATGTCAATAACAACTAGAGTACGATCAGCAACAAAGTTCACTCGTTCGAAATATCATCAGCTGCTGCAGTGGAAGCATCGCGTGCTGCAGGGTCCCCAGCCATCGTCGTATTTGATGTAGCAGCCGACCCAACCGGATCAGGAACTTGTTCGAGAGTTCGCAACACTCTCTTCTTGAGGCATCGTTACAGCCGTCTATAGAAAGGATTCCGATGAAATTGTTAACAAAATGTAGCTCACCTCCATTTCCGTGAGTTTCCCGATTATTCTGCGTATGGCATGGCCACGACATTCAATTCTGTCCTTCTCTTGATTAAAGGAGGCGTATCATGAACGTTTGAAATTCAAATGTTGCGACTCTTACAACGATATGCCGAGCCTTGCAATATTTTGGAAAATTGCCAAGGTTCTTTTGGCAAATCGCCAAGGAGTAGATCAGTTTTTGTCGATGGGAAGAACCTGCGGGAACAAAGAAAAATCCCTTTCTAGTCAATCAATAATGGGCGAGACAACGATGACCTTTCGATCTATCCTTCTTGATCTACCTTCCCTTCCTCCCCATTGGCGCTGCGTAAAATATTTGAATTTTCGCGGAGTTTTCCCTGTCCTTTCCTGATACTTTGGACGGGGATATCTCGTCCCAGAGTGGACGTACAACTTTCAAACTTCGGCTTTCTAATATCGTTCTGGATTCCAATCGGATCATGATCTCAAGAGCATGAACTAATTTTTCATGATACGCCTCCTTTAATATCTTCAATGTACTCATTCACTTTTGCACTTGATAAGGCAACACGCTTGTGCTCCTTGAGCATGTGTAATCTGATCCTGAAAAGTTTTAATGTTTTTTTGCACTGAATCTGGTAACTCACGATATCGTATGTAGACACATTCTTAAATAGACTTTTTTAATTTTAAAATCTTTAAAATTGAGATAGAGACTTTTTGAAAAATGGAAAATGTGTGTCTCACTGAGCACTATTTCGACATTTTTTAGTACAAGTAGATCGGAAAAAATCTAATGAAATATCTGTAGGGACATTCACGTAAAAATTCAAACTCAATTAAAATTTCGGTATTTTACGGTAAAAACGAGTATAGGCTGCCATTTCCTTCAGAGTTGAAGAAATTGCACCATTTTTGGAATTTGAGCGTTTCAAGTGATTGCCTATGGGGCACAGAAGAACTTTTTTCACAGATATTTCATTAAAGTACCGTAGTCGAAAGTCGCGTGTGTGATGTAAATTGGAGCGTGCCGAGCGTGCGCCATATCGGGTGCACTATTCAAATTGCCGTAAATCGCGCTTTCGGGGCAGTTTTTGAACGCCACTGACTTTTTTGTGCTTTTGGAAGTACAAGTGTTGCCTTAAAGAGGACGACATGGCAGATTCCGATGCCACCAGCCCGCTCCATCAACTCCCACCAGCTCTGGAACACATTCCTATTATCAAAATCATCAATGAATCAATTCAAATAGGCTGAAACACGATAAAGAAAGCATATTCCATCAGCTGGTCGCCAAAACTGCCGAGAAAGCGCAATTTACGGCAATTTGAATAGTGCACCCGACATGGCTAACGCTCGGCACGCTCCAATTTACACCACACACGCGACTTTCGACTACGGTACTTTAATGAAATATCTGTAGGGACATTCGCGTAAAAATTCAAACTCAATTAAAATTTCCAATTTTTTGGTTGTGGGGCTCTCGGGCGTGCAGAATCACGATTACACTTCCAGAATTTTAAAATATTTTAATTTAAGCGAGATCCAGGCACCCATTCTTAGCCCCGCCCCTCGTGGTGTAGTGCCCGCGAGTGTGCGGTTAGCTGTGTCACTTTATTTTCACATGTCAGATGCGAATATTTTCAAATGCATTTCTCCCTTTTATTTTTGGCTCTATTAGATGGAGCAATTTTACTTATTCAATAATTGACTAGTATAGAAGTATTTTTCGGATCGTAGCGAACGTACATACAACTTATTTAATTTTGGCATACTGTAGCGGCGCCTCAATTGATCAATGTGAAGCTAATTCATAAGAAATATGCGTTAAAATACTTTCACAGTGTCCAGTTAACTTATGCAACTCATGAAATGTGGGCGAAACAAGTCGTAGCTCGCGAACAAAGAGAAAGGAGCCTTGAATTCACTGAATGTTTGAAGCTATTTTTGATAAGGTTTGTGTCTGTAGATTTGTCTAATTTTTTTGCTGAGTCGTCATTTTTAGTTCAAAAACGATTCAAAAATAGAAACGGAAAGGTACATCTCGAAACTCGCTCGCTAGGCAATAAAAATAAAAAGGTTAACACATCTATGCTCAATTTGAACATGTTTGCGTCTGTGGATTTTCCCCTATTTTTTTTTTTCGCTTTTTTTTTCGCAAACATGTAAACTTATCATTTAACATAAAAATAGAGAGGTACACCTCTTAAATTGTGATTTAATTAGGAAAACAAAATTATAACTGATATTTGAATTGTCTCATTTCGACGTTTACAACTAGTGGCACGTACCTCGGCTCTCATTTTTTATTTCCCGGTTTGAATGTCCCTAAAATATCTGTGAAAAAAGTTCTTATGTGCCCCATAGGTAATCACTTGAAACGCTCAAATTCCAAAAATGGTGCAATTTCATCAACTCTGAAGGAAACGGCTCTGAAGGAAACGTTTTTACGGTGAAATACCGTAAAATACCGTCGGTGGAACGTTTTCCTCCCGATTGACGGTAATTATTCTAGAGTTGAAGGTGACGAATTTGTTGGCATGGGCAATTTGCCCCAGAAATGGCTTTTAGGCGTTTTCCGGCTCTAGGGCCGGCTCTTGCGTATTTCAGCTCCCAGATGAGTTAGAGACCTCTGGTTTGGCTTTAAAAACCCGCACAATTTTTCTAAGCAGTTCTCAACTTTTTTCAAAAAGGTTTGATCAAGTTTCCGATTTAAAAAAATTGAAATCCTCCAAAAATATCTCAGTCATTCTCATCATTTCGACCCCGACTGGTCGCTCGCGCTTTTTGACACGTTCGTCTCATAATCTACGGTATATTCAGAGGTTTGGAACGGTTTTTTCAAATACTATGCACAATCTAGCCCTTTTATCTTTGTATTCAGTCACAATGTTCAGCTAAAATGCTCCTACTGAAAAAAGAATCGCTCGGCAAGTGCCGATAATAAGAAAACAAGACTGGAGAAAAGATGAGTTGCCGTTTTTGCTTTCACATTCTAGTCGCGCAACTCTTGAATTGATCTGATGTTTCAAGCCCTTTTAAAGATCTAGCAATCTCAATGTTTACTCTTGCCTATCCACATTTCTCGTTTGATTAGTAACGATCCCATTTCAGATTGGAATGAGAACATTGATGACATCGGAGTACATATAAACCATTGCCAGAACGGGCTCCACTGATCGTCGATCATGTAAAAATTAAATAGCGACGGTTATTGAACAAGGAAACCACAACTGACCTTCTTTCTGAGCACTTAGCTCTTCATAACTCAAAAATTTACGATGTGCTTTCAGGAACAATTTTAAATTCAATCGAAAGAGCTTCAAGAACTAAATCTCTAGTCTAAATTTCATTCAATTTTATTCAGTAGTTTTTTTAAATTAAAATTATGAGCGTAAAAAGATCTCCGGTATCGGATTTCTATCCGATACCTTGCCAAGGTATCGGGTCTTTTCATGCTTCACTTTTCGAGAGCGGGACCCGGTGCGATACCGAATGAAAGAATTGATGTGTCTCTGATGCATCCACTCCCCCCCCCCCCACATTATGAGTCACATCGCCTTCAAGCGGGTGACAGCGAGTCAAAGCATGTTCGGTCAGCTACAAGAGAATAGAAACGGAATCATTGTCATATCGCTGTAATGAAGAAAATCGTGTGGACCGCACTCCTTGCTGTCTCTGTTATTGCTTCCTTTGTGGATGAGTGAGTCTATGTCTCTATGATCGGCCGATATTTTTTATCAGTGTGGAGGAACTCACCAAGTCAGTCGCTCGATCGCTCGAAGAAAACTTCTGGGCTGAAATTCAAGAAGAGGTAAAATGGGTTATAAAAATATATATAACGGATGGTTCAACGAATGGTTCAAGCATTATTAGAGATTCGGAAAACAGGAGTCGAGCAACTTCTGTCTGGAATATCATTTGTTCCTAACAGTTATTTCAATTATTCAGGGAAGTAATGAGACAACGATGGCGAAGTTCAATTGCGAGTATGAGAAATCATTGATTTGCAAGTTACAGGTCTTCAGGTGCTTTTCCTTATTCTTTGGAAGGCCATTCCTTTATAATTGTTATAGAAATCTTCAAGGCGAGATATCCGACAATCTGATGATGCGCATTGCGAGCCGCGCTGCGAAATTTTACGACTACGTCTTCAAAGTGGAATGCCATTCGAGAAAAAATATGCGGAAAAGCATGGTCGCTGTGCAATGCGAAGTCTGGATGGGGCGAGTTCGTGTGTTGTTCAACATCTAAAAGCGATCGGACCATTCTCTCTTTTCTTTTAAATTTAACATTCTGTAAAAATGTGAGCACTTCAGGCCTTCACCGATAGCTATTCTGACTCTCAGGACGATTGATGCGTGCAATGAGGTTTGTTGCTAAAACTATCATAATACAAATTGAACGTTCGACCCGGACAACTTTCAGGCCATATCAATCATCAATAACCATAGCACACATTCTATTATTTGCACTTCAAACAACGGTGAAGTGTGGAACGGCGATCTTCATTGTGAGTTCGAATACGAACCGAGTAGGTGAGACACGATTTTTCTTCTTCAAAGACTTCAAGAGACTTAAAATATCATGATTGAATAACGATAGATAACGATTGAAATATTTCTGTAACAGTTGTACTCAACAGTATGTCAATTTTGAAAGGATGAACCCATAATCCTTTTAAGCCCTTCCGATGCTCCACTGTCCAAAGATATCGCTGAGACTGTTCAAGCATCGATAAGAACGATACATCAGGTACTTTTCTTCTAGAAATCTTCGTTTTGGTTTATGTGATAGGCTGATATACTCGTTTGAAGAAAAAGAACTATATTGGGAATCTCGCAGATCCTATATCACACCTTCATCGAGTGCCAAGTCGGCCTGGAGAATGATCAAGTAACAGACAAAGTCCATTGTGAGATCACGTTCAAACGTCAAAATTCGAAATGCACATCAGCTGAGTACTGGCGCTTTTTATGTTGATATGTCCAAATGTTGATAAACGTAAAGATCGTTGAGTGTTCTGAAAATATGATGATATTGCACGTGAAGTGATAAAGAAATGATAAATTAAACATAGCAGTGCGTTCGCCTAAGATACGGCACCACTCCGAACATCAAATTTGGCCTTCCCTGTTTTTGGCTGATAATGGTTGTCCTTGATCCCTTGCATATTATCATGAAATGCATTACTGTAGTACACAGGCGTTTTCAACGCTCAAAACTAACCCTGGAACTCTCAGCAGGATTGATCGATGTTTCCATCTCATATTTTTCCGTAACATTGACATCTATCTGCAAATTGATAGTGCATGAACATAATCTTCACAAGTACTGATGCAGGGGGTTCAGGCCTGCTGTAATCAGCCAAATAAAACGGAGGGTTAAAATTTACGTTGCTGGTTTTTCCAGGAAGGCGATTCTTAAATAAATGAACTGACATTCAGACGAAGAATTCGCAATACGGGGCGTTCCATTTGACAAGCAATTAGCGTGCTCTGCGAATGATTAATGAGTCTTCCCGATACCATCTCGAGAATCAGTTGATTGACCTGATACCACGAGTAAAAATTAAATCTAGGCTTGATCTTTGATCTCGATATATTCTCTCCTTTGAAGTATCCCAGAAAGAGTCATAGAGAGAATTGATGTGTCTCTGATGCATTCCTCCTTATGAGTCACATCGCCTTCAAGAGGATGGTTGCGCGTCAAAGCATGTTCGGTTAGCTACAACAGAATAGAAACGGGATTTTTGCCATTTCACTGCAATGAAGAAAATCGTGTGGACCGCACTCCTTGCTGTCTCTGTTATTGCTGCTAATTCAGTTCAGGATAAGTGAGTGTCTCTCTTTTTTACTGATGCTTCTCTGATCGGACGATTTTTATCAGGCTTGATGAACTCACTAAGTCAGTCGCTCGATCGTTCGAAGAAAACTTCTGGATCGAAATTCAAAAAGAGGTGAAATGGGTTATAAATATAATGCTAGCAAGCTCAAATTTAAAAAAAAAGATTTTCGCTTTCTTGAATGGTTCAAGCATTTTCAGAGGGTCGGGAGACGGAGCATCATCAATATAACATATAGTTTGATACTAAAAGCGATTCCAATTGTTTAGGGAAATAACGAGACAACGGTGCCAAAGATGAATTTCGAGTATCTACGAGATTATGACAGAAGTTTGCTCTTCAAATTACGTTTCTTTAGGTGCGTTTCCCTGGGATATCGATACAATATCGAGATCAGTAGTCTTACATGCCATTACCTCCTTGTTCCCGCACCTGAAATACCGTAGCGATCTAAAGGGAGAGATGAGGGTGCAATACTCTCGCACTCTTGCAATAGTATTTCATCCACTTCCCATCTCGCCTCCTATCGCATTATTTTTTTTTATTTTTTGTTTTTTTATTATTTATTTTCTTTTTTTTTTGCAGATAGCTGAATGTTCGACAGCATAATATGTGCTTATTAAAAAACACACTGGATAGCGCAAAAAATATAGTGTACTGCTGCATAGATATGCTGATAAGATTGTATGTAACTTACAATATCCTTAAGCTTCAATGTGCCGTCGCAATCCCATTTTCGTTTATTCGATATAGGTTGTCTTCATTCGCTTCATAATATCTCACTTTATTCGCGCAATAGACTCGAAAAAAATGACGAGATATGGAGCTCACACTGTCGAAATTTCAAGAGAGGAGAGTATGGCACCCTCTTCCCATCTCTCCCTAGCATCTCTCCCACAGTACTGCAGGTCGGGGACAGGGAGGGACGGGTATGAAATACTATTGGTATTGAAATTGCAACCCCATGTAGCTCCATTAATTAGCAATTGTTATAGAAATCTTCAAATGACGAATGACCTGGTGTTGGACATTGTGGACCGAGTAACAAAACCTCACAACTACGAATTCGACGTTAAATGCAAATCGAGGAACAATATGCGGAGAGGCATGGTCGGTGTAGAATGCCAAGTCAGAATGTGGTGAGTTCATCTCTTTTTCAAATATTATATTATCCGGTAAGTGAATACGAAGCAAATGCGTCCTTACAACGTTTCCACATTTTTCCGACATTTAACTTTCTGCAAATAAAATGAAAATATCAGGCCTTCATCATTAAATATTATGACACTCCAGACAATCGAGACGTGCAATGAGGTGATGATGAAATAGCATAATTTTTAAAAATGCGATTAATTGGAAGAAAGAATGTCAGAAACTCCAACAACGAAATCCCGGGACTTGCAATTAAATACAGCCGAAAACCGTTGGGTGCTAGCTAAAGTACCTATTCCCTTCTCCCACCCCCCCCCCCCCCTCCAATGGAGAGAGGGATGAGTACAATCGATGCTAACATTAAGAGCCTCCTTTAATCCTCCTTTACTCCTTCTTTAATCTGGAAAACTCTCAGATCGTGTCGATCTACAATAATCACAGCAAGCACTCTATTATTTGCACTCCAAACAATGGAGAAATGGGGAATGGCCAACTTGATTGTCTGTTCAAATACGAACCCAGCAGGTGAGTTCTTCTTCGAAATTATTTCAATGTAGATAAATAACGATTTATACGTCTTTCAGTGATTGTTTTGCTCAATCGTATATGATTACAATTTCGCGAAATTATTCCATTGTCTTCATTTTTCAGCCCTTTCGATGCCCCTCCCTCGAAAAATATAGTTGAGAAGATTCCACCATTGATAAGAAGCATACACGAGGTACATTTCTTTTGGGAATTTTTGCTTTTCGTTATGTGATAAACATATCCTATTTTGAAGAAGAAAAAAAACAAGTTCCGAACTGTTTCTCACAGAGCCAGTACTTCCCCTTCGTCGAGTGCCATCTCGATTTCGAGGATCAACAAGATCTAGAATATAATGAATACGCGGATCAATTTCAATTCAGAGTCGAATGTGAGATTATGTACAAACTTGGCAACCCACGGTCAAGCTGCACCTTTTCTGATTACTGGCTCTCTTTTTGTTGAGACTCATAGTTTGATAAACGTGAATATCATAGAATTCAAAAACTTGTCACACACCACGGAATATAACGTTCCGTTCCAATCTATGGTGTACTTTTTTCGCCACTTTCGCATCGTTTTTCACGCATGATATGTTATTTTTTTCTGTTTCTAAAGCAATAACCGATTATTATAGCGCGATGAGAAGTGATTGCAAAAGAGCGCTTGATTAAATTCGCATTTTCACGCGTTGCCGCGCACAATATTTCTGAAGCTCCGCCCCCTTAGCGTAATAGACGTGTGTCCGGAACGTTTTATTTCTATGATATCATTGATTCTTTTGATTCACTGGATATTTCTCCTATTTTTCCTTGCTTCCAGATTTTACAGCTTGCCAAATTGAAATATGTTCGTCAATATTTGAACGATTCTTTGACGATTGACCTTCCTGATTTCAATATCAATGAACATAAAAAAAACGACAACAACTTGATTGGAATAGTGTCTCTTCAGTCCTGTTCTCTTTCCTTCCTACTTTGACTGTCTCCTTCCCCCATAAATACCCTTCCCTCTCTCTTCTCCCCTTCATTCGTGCGAATCATGCACCGACGAAGGCAAAAAATTAAACTGACTCTGGAGCGGCTGAAACAGCAGAGACGAACACAACGAAGAGGAAAGGAAACAACATCATTTGCAATTCTTCTTGCCTTTTCTCTTTTGTACTGTCCGTGAGTGATGTCATCGTTCAGTGCGGAACATTCCGTTCGTGCAATTTGCGCATTCCACATTTTAAATATCGGGAAAATGGAATTTCATGTTCCACCTCAAGAATGTTTTAATGAAGAAAAATTCCACTCAAAAATGGAAAGTGTTCGCTTTAAAAAGGTGTCAGAAGGTTCGAAATTTCTCCTGAAATAATGATTCTTGGCGCTTTACTTTTGCTACTGTTGCTTCGGCAAGCGGACAGTCTTTTCGCTCATCTTTTCGCTTCTGGGCCAGGAGGAATCAACAAGCTCTTTGGCGGCAAGCCAACAACAACGACTACTGCGTAAAGCTCACGTTTTATTGTTTTGAATTTGTAAAAAAAAGGTTTATTTTTCAGAAAACCACCTTCCGGACCTCACTGGACTGGCAAAAAAATGACGGATGTTGAACGTGAGAGGATGATACGGACGCTGTTCGGGGGATTGATAATCACTCGGTAAATTTGAGTTTTTCTAAAGGTACATTTAGTGAAAGCAAAACAACTGACTAGCCAAAGTTCGCTCAACAAATTGTCGATTACTTCAAAAATTATCCACCTCATATTTTATGAATAAATAAATGTGCTATACAGAAGAATATTTTTAGGAGACCTTCCACGACCGTCAGCAACAACACGAATATTTATGGCCGCAAATGAGAAGAGCAGTCGTTCATCTTCCTCCATTCTTCCAATACTCACCTAGTTTGTATATTTTTATATGTCACGATCCAACTCAAGATGAATTGTTTGCACTTTCACGACGTCGGATCCTCAGATCACTTACCGAAAAATATCAGTATCCACAAGATTTTAAAATGACGCATGGTAGCAAGATATCGCGAGTTGGCCCCCTCCCAATGTATCTGGAGATGCGAGAGACCAAATAAAAAGAGTGCAAAAAAGATTTGCATTTCGCGAGGTTGATCGCGCCGTTGCTCCGTGTCTGTGAAATAATGGGTAGCTGATTCCCGGAAAAATAACGAGGCAACAATCATATCTTGAAGGAGGTAACGCACCCTCTTAGTCATCATTGAAACGTTAATTAAAGGGGGAGGGGCACGAATATTTTCGCACATAAGCTGAGCATGTGGAGTAATAGGGATGCTTTACCCGATCAGAGATCAGTTTATCCGAAGTGCTAGAAATGCCTCTGAACCTCACTACGGAATTTTGAAGTTTCATTGATTGTGCAGGCACGATTTGGGGTACTGTATTCTCGTATTGATTTCATTGGATTGACAATCGAAAATTGTAGCAATAGTGAGGTTTGCCCACGGCGAGAGCCGAACCAGCGGGTGCCGGATAGCGAGGCAAAAGTACAACCACCAGGCTACGTGCCATTATTTTCGTTGAGTCTAGACGGCCTAGTTAAGGGAGAGGGCAGAGTCAAGCCCAGTGCTGATTACTGTAGGTACAGCTGGGGTGCAGGCACGTCGTTGTGGGACCCACCAATTTCGATTCGTGCCCCTCCCCCTTTAACGTTGTTCGTGGGACTTCTTCTAAAATCGTCATTTTATTTTTTAAAAATCAAATGTTAAATTCATAAAACCAAAAATAATATTTTTCTTAATGTTTTCACCTGGTTATTTGAAATCTACGATGTGGGTTTCTCTGTGTACCCGACAACAATTGAAATTTATTGAAATTTATCAAAAATCGAAATGAATATAAACATCTCAACACCTCGAGAACAGGTACCCAAGGAAGGTGCACTTTGGCTGCGGTGGTAGGTGTTTGAACGTAATTTCGCAATGGATTTGCCCGGCCGATAGATGGCTGGCCACCTTCGTCTCCTCATTGTGATAGCACTTGGTGTACTCGCGGTAGTGCGTGTTCTGCAATGTAATTTTTAAACTAATCGAGGTAACGAATGTCGAAAATATTAAATTTATAAAAAAAAAGAGAAATAAAGGAATAAAAAATAATACCCTGGTCGCGCCTCTCGTCAATGCATACACCTTCTTGACGATTTCGGCGGAGAGATGAGCATCAGTAGGGCTTAAATCAATATCTTATTAGGGTGCGAACAGTGCCGACGCCTCGACTATGTTTCTGGAGGTCAAGACGTCCACATTTTTTGCAGCATTAGGTTCTCTAAAGCCAGTATTTCCGAAACTTAAAAATATTTTTCGAAACAATTTATTCACTCCTAACCTGTCTGGTTCGTAATCGAACACGCAATGAAGTTCGCCCTTTCTCGAATTTCCTTCGATTTTGGTGCAGTTAGTGTTGTGCTTGCTGTGGTTAGAGTTGATGGAAAGGGCCTGAACGTTTGGCTGCTCTGACAATTTCGGAAACAACATGTGTTTGTTGCAATTTCAAATATGCACCTCATTACACGCTTCGATCGTCTTGAACTTCAGCTTGGTGAGTGAGGCGGGTCTGAATTACTCATGGTTCTGCAGAATCAGATCAAGATTTTTAATTTATCTACTATCAGCAGATAAAACCTGAAGTGAGATAGTGAACAGTCATGAGTACTGTGAGATTTGAAACTAAATATTGTCTGCCGCTGGAGTGCAAAATGGTCTAATTAAACCGTAAAATAATTCAAATAACGCACTGCATGGCCACCTTGCATCTCTGTCCAGGCATATTCTGCCTTTTATCATTCGTCTCTCTGCACACAATTTGGTACACGTATCCGTGCGATTTGGCAATCTTGCTGACAGTGTCCAGAACGATGTTTTTGCTGAAATGAAATGGACTATTACGGTCATACCCAGAAAAACAAAAACAAACGTGCATACGCTGTACGATATCAAGGACTCATTCACAACTCACTCAGCAGAATACATCGTAATGTTGCACCGAACATCTCCCAGAGGAATCTCCGTGTTCACACTCTTGTCGTTGTAGGCGACGTTGGACATGAGGGCGTACTCCTTCCTAGAGTTCGATATACGGACAATGGTCTCTTCATTTCACACACTCTCTCACCGGTCAGAGAGGTGAGAGAGCGTGTGAGATGATGAGAGTCATTTCTCGATAAGCCAACTCTACCCTGCTCCATTCGTGAGACCCTCGAGGATGTCAGCTGCGACGGCCTTAGCGGAGCCGATGCGATTCAGACTGAAATCGAAAACTTCTAACAAAAATAAGAAACATCAAAGCTTGAATAGCTTGTTTTGATGCGAATCGAACTCCGGTAGCCTCGCCGGTTCCAATACAAAGATATAGGACGGCGTAAACTGAGAATATTGCACACGTGTCGCGGATGAGCTCTCTGAGCATAATCAATTTCGATGCGCTACGGTTTATTTTCAGCTAGCGAACAATTGAAAAATATAATTGAATTTACATAAAGGAGTCATATTTTTCTGACAAATTTTTGCTAAGCAACTTTTTGTCATTTACCAATCTGACAAGAATTCGCGATGCGAATTTTTGTCATATTTTTCTGACAAGATTTCGCATCGCGAATTCTTGTCAAATTCCTCCTTTTCCTGACAAGATTTTGCGGTGCAAAATCTTGTCTTTTTTTCGGGGGAACAGATTTCGAAGAATGAGTTTCGCACCTTTTATCATTTAGAGATGAAACATAACTCGTTTCTTCTGAAAGATTGCTTGAAGCAGAAGCCAATAGTTTGAACTTTCTCAGTGTAATAACAGTGTAATATGATGCTCTTTGTTAAAGATGAGAAATATTTATAATGGCGTTGTACTTTTTAATTTTTAAATGTGTTTCATCTCCAAATGATAAATGGAACGAAACTCAATCTTCGAACAATTTCCTCCCCCAAATGACAAAATTTTGCACCGCAAAATTTTGTCAGGAAATGGGGAATATTGACAAGATTTTGCATCGCGAATTCTTGTCAGAAAAATATGACAAAAATTCGCATTGCAAATTCTTGTCAAAAAAATGACAAAAATTCGCATTGCAAATTCCTGTCAGAAAAAAATGACGAAAAAGTGCATTGCAAAATATTGCCAGATGTTATCGATGTTGCAAAATATGTAACTGAATTTTTCAATAGAACAAATTATGCGCTAATGCGATGTCGCGACACACCTGCAATATTCTCAGTTTACGCCGTCCTATATATACCGTAACCGTATGTATGAAAGTCAAGTTTGGCAGGGAAACCGTTTGTTTGGTTGCTGGATACGCCTTGAGATAGCTTCTTCCCACTCACTCCGACAGATACTCCGCAGCTGCGGGGCACGAGAAGAGGAGAAGGGCGGCGAGGGATGAGAGACGAAGCATTGGGGGAATGGTGTATTTTATTGTGATTTGGTGTCTTTTGTACGCGAAACGGGGAAATGTCAGTGGGAAATTGGAAATTCCTGGGCGAAGAACGATCACGATTGTTGTCAGGCAGAAGCGCTCGTTCGATACAACAAATGAATTTCACTTTTTTTAAAAGTTACTGCATTCTAGATACCACAGAGCAGCTTCAGCATTCTTGTGAATTTTCTAAAGGAAAGGTAACATTTTGCTTTTTATTGGCGTTTCCGAAATTCTAGTGTTGACTTTTTAAATACAAACTTTTGATCTTAAATTTATCAGCGAATGTGCAACGAAGTTAAACTTGATCACGCAGACACAGTATGACAACAATGAGGAACAGGTTGTACAACGCAACGAAAGAGACAGAGTCAGGGGAATCGGAGTCCGGAGAGTCTGGGACCGGGAAATAGGAGTCCGTGGTATTGGAGTCCAGAGAATCGGAGTCCGGAGTGTCAGGATCCGGAGAGCCGGAAACTGGGGTATTGGAGTCCGGGGAGTCGGAGTTCGGAGAGACTGGGACCGGAGAGTCTGAGACCGGGGAATCGGAGACCGTGGTATTGAAGTCCAGAGAGTCAGGGACCGAGGAGCCAGAGACAGGGGAATCGGAGTCTGGAGATAGGGGGAGCCATTCGTCGTATTGCACAAACAACGATGGCGAAATTCCACATGCGTTTTCAGTCTTTGGATAGAAAATAAATTTGCACTTCGTGATTCTTAGTTCTTGGCACATAATTCTGTTTCGGTAATTATTTGGTAATTTTGACATAAAAATCGGCGCAAATGATTGGATCGTTTTGAACAGATATCCAACGCTGCTTTTATATTCCTGGTCTCTGCAATTTTTTTAATGGAAAATGAAGCAACAAATACTAAATACTTGACATTTTGTCAGTAGCAACAAAGTTGCAAAAAATCACCTTGTAATGAGGCCAAACAGATTATTGACATTTCCTGCATTCGGAAAACTGTTCCTCGTTTTGTTCAAATAGGAATTCCATAAGTTATTTGATTCAACAATTTGTTGGATGTCTATTCGTTCCCATACATCCTTTGTACCTGTGTGGTAAAATTCCAATATGTCGTCCACACTGAAGAATATGTTATTTTTTTATTTATTATTTAGAATTTTTTTTTCTCAAACACTGAGGGGATTAACGGACAAACAGCAAATAATAACTACACTCAAACCTCAAATGAGTATGTAGAGATGTATTTTTTGCATATTCAGCTCCTGATGATTCAACAATGCATGGCGCCAATAATTGCTTCTGCCACTCATCCCATACAAGTCTCTCAATCTTCTTATATAGGTTCCACGTTTCCATGCGAAGTCTGGAGCAAAATTTTAAAATTCATACGAGCTTATCTAATATAATCGCACTTCGTAGCTTTGCAAAATATCGGCATAGTAGTGTCGTTCGTTTCGATGTCAATTTCGCACTTAAATTCTGCCGATTGTGAATCGATTCCCTGAACCAAAGGTATGAATCGATTCCCTGAACCAAAGGTATGAATCGATTCCCTGAACCAAAGGTATGAATCGATTCCCTGAACCAAAGGTATGAATCGATTCCCTGAACCAAAGGTATGAATCGATTCCCTGAACCAAAGGTATGAATCGATTCCCTGAACCAAAGGTATGAATCGATTCCCTGAACCAAAGGTATGAATCGATTCCCTGAACCAAAGGTATGTTTTCTATAAGAATGTTCGACTCGAGCCATCCATTATTTACCAAACTAATGATCATGCGATAAATGTAGTTTCACAACAAAAAAAGAACGGTCTACTGTGTGACCAAGACGTGAGACCTTGGTCCCAGAGTAAACATCTTTAAAAATCGGTGTTTGAATTTGTCAAAAATAACATTATGTGCACTGAGCTAACCTCGAGTTCGCTTCTCGCAAATGCGGCGTTCACATTCGCCTCTAGCATTCGAATGAATCCGACTATGTTGCTGAGTTCTCCCGTACTGAAAAAAAAACAGTCAGATAGTATCATGCGGTTGAAATGCAACGAGATGTACTGGTTAGCGAGCTATCGATTGTTTAGAAGAGAGGAAGGGGGGCAGGTGGCAGGTACCCATAAACCGGGAGAAAATGAACGATTCACATTTTTTCCCGATTTTTTCCCGGAAAATTTCGGAAAAAAACTGGGAATCGTTCATTTTCTCCCGGTTTATGGGTAGATTACTCGCCTCCTCCTGACATCTTCCTTTCTCCTCCTCCTCGAACGTTAGTCGAAGGTAAGCAACAAGTGAAAGGGAAAATACACGACACCGTTGTATTAGCTAACGCACCTTGCTGCCGCAGTCACTGAGGCAGAATCCACTGTCAAGACCCCAAGAAGCGCTGTCCACATCAGAATCCTCATTGCAGCGATATGATCAAGATTCCATTTCCATCTGGAGAACCCGCCATGTTTTGACGTGCGTCCCCCGCTTGAAACCTATCTGACTCACCCGGGGAATCGATGCGATACTTCGATCGAGAGAGGGGACGAAGGAAGATGATATTGTGAGCACGCAGATCGCATATCCCGATAAAATATATGATTTTTTCTGGCCCTTTTTCTGATGTCAATTCAAGAAGCTGTAATGTTTTTACGCACTGTAAGCCACCACCGTGTGTTTAAGCCACCACTAGTGGCCAGAACTTTATCATCGCACTGGTTTCAAAATAATGATGTACAACGTCTTACCATATTTCTCGTACAACATAATACAATACTTTATCTTGGCATAAAATGGAACAAGCGTCATTATAATCAAATTGATATGTCATGATAAGTACAAACGCTCATCCTCTAGCAGAATACATAGTGAATAGCCTGGCTCCTACTAGAGGCAAGAGTATTACGTGTTCCTGCTACCATTAATTGAGCATCGGAAACAACTGTATCGTGTACTTGAATTCATCATTTTCGATGTATTTGTATTCGCTGGTCTTTCTGTACAGCGTGAGTTTGCATAGATCATCTATCGCCTTCTCAAACTTCCCGACGGCCTCTGGGGCGCTGATTCTATCGATGCTGAAATTCATCATAGAAAATTGCTTCTTTAATCGATTTAGAGTTTGATTTAATGTTTATTTTGACTAGTTCATCTCTCCTATAAATTAGTATAGAAATGGTATACACATAAAACTCATGTGTTGAAACTTCAATAAATGATTCCAATTTCGTAACGTGAAAATACTTTGATCAGTCAATATCAGTTTACCACACACCACGGAATGCAATACTTGCTAGCTCGTTACTGATTGAGTCAAAAGTCTTATTTTCTTACTAAAAAATATTATGAATGAATGCAAATAGCTCTACAATGTAAATTGCAGGGGGACAAAATACTCACCGATTTGGTTCAGGAGTGAGGAAAATGGTGCACCCAATACCGCCGGGTGGAAGGTAATTCAGAACATTTCCTAAAATACGGTACTAGTTACTCGTGAAGTATGCTTGTGACGTTTCAGGAACAATCTCGCCACATTTTTTGTATAATTGCAAAGTAACGGAAATAAATGAATGAATGAATGAATGAATTGTGTATATCAATTCCGATAATCAAATAGAACCTGCGTTAGAAAGATAGTTGGTAGACATCGACCATCCTTGTCCTGCGAATGTTCGAGAGATGATCTTATCCATCTCATGCATGATCGCGTCGAGTTGAATTCGTCTACAAGAACTTTGCCGATCTTCTGGTATAAATTGATTTCTTGCTCAACGTTTTCTCGAAAAACATCGCCTCCTAATCATACTTTTTCCCTACTCCAATGCACATCCTACATCTTGCACATCTTGCCTGGGTCAAATATTGAAGAAGTTCCATAAAAACACTGACCTTGCGACTACGATCGGGTCTTTTTCAGCAGCAAAGACGGCCGCGAGAACAACCGCGATCCCCACTAAGAACCTCATTCCAGTGATTGGGATGTGATTTCATTTTCATCTTTTATAGAAAAAAAAACTATGTTTTGGTTCGCTCTCGTGATTAGGCCGATCTGATTCACCAGGAAGTATTTATCGCATTCTCTTCTCTCATTTTTGCATGTTCTCTGGACGGCGAGCGATAACTCGAAATGAGAGAGAAACTGATTCACTACGGAGCATCTAAGACGTTTCCTCTCACCTAGTAAGACACATTCGATCATGATCGATATTCGGGAACCCGTCTTAAGAATTACCACATAACTTGTTGACTTGAAAATCTAGATAAATCACAGAGAATGGAGCATCATTATCACCGAGTGCAAGGGAACACAATCTTTCATTTGATTGCAAGAATCGTTTACTTCAATTTTCGACAAATATTGAATGAAATTTATCATGAAATTATAAATATTGATCACTCTTTCAGCTCCTCATCGGGTTTCAGCAGAAGTGAGCAATTGAAGCCGCCGCGAGCCGCGAGAATTTCATCATCGCAATGGTTTATGCTCGAATACCCCGTTCTCGCTTCCAACTCCATTATCGCTTGCATCAAGTCAGCCATCACTTCACTGTTGCCTTCTGTTTCGACGCTAAAAGATAAACGGTTAACCCGTTATTCGCGGATCGTCCTAGATACAGGGAAACAGCGCAATTCTTACATTGGAACCCGCTCGATCCGGCAGTGAAATTCGCCGATCGGCAAATGCGTGTCATAAACTCCGTTATTATAGTTGATTTTCAGAAACATTCTGCGGGGAGGCGTCTTTCCGAATGCTTTATTGATCGCCAACAGCCCGTCTCTAACTGCGATTATTCTCAGGTTCAATTCCCTCCTGAAATCTTTTTTTTTTAAATTAATAATGAATCTCTTGGTAGTGAATCTGCAAAAATAATTCCTTACAAATCAATCTGCAAAAATAATTCCTTACGAAAAATGCCGCTCGGTGGCACAAAAAGCGACGATGGCAAGAACCGCGAAGATTATTCCATAAAGCAGCTTCATTTTTTTCTTCTACGGTGTATTTTGCCAATTGATTCAGAGCTTTATAGTGATGAATCACATCATTTCGATGGAATTTTCGTTCACATCGATGATTTCACACAAATTTTTCTTGATAAAGATGATGGCATGTCGAATAATGTCTAGGCAACAGTTGCTGAAACGAAGAGTCAGCTGAACTCTGATACTCCTCTTTCACCCGCTCGAAAACGTATCGCTTTTCTTCACTCCGCAGCAAATGACCCCCTCACTTATTGAATCTTTCGATACATATATTTTGCATATTTACTTGCATACTTTCCACCAATCCAAGAGGTCGAAGATTAGCCGGTCTTCAATGTCCTTCACAGAGCAGCCGGATCCGACGAGCGATCCTACGCTCTCATCCATCGATCATCGTAATAATAAAGTAATAATAAAGAGGCGATCGGCGCGCTCATTACCAGATGACAAATCACCCCGATCGGCTGTCTAGGAAATCGCCAACCGGAGATCACTTGAGGTCCTCGAGCTTCTTTCTTCATTATGGAAAACGATTTTCTCCTTTTTGCTTTATTTTTTTTTGATTTGCTAACTTTTCAGAGCACAGTTCATGAGGATCCTCAACCCAAACGACATCGCGTTTCCCTGTTTTTCCTCGCATTCCTCGCCCAATCGCACAGCCATTCGATCGGAGTGGCTCTTCCTCATTACGTTACAGCAGGTGGCATTAGTCATCCCCGTGCCGCATTTTGTCTTTACTTTTCCAATTGTTTTGGCTGTGATGATGGGGGTGAATGAAATAATCGGCGTCTGTTGTCGGCAGCTTCAGAAACACAAACAGTTAATTTCAGACGATTATTCGTCCTGACTCACACAGACGCTAGGAAATAATTCCTCCTGGCAAAAGAGAGAATCGGACTACTAAAGCCCTTATGATGAGTAATCGTTCAAGTGGGGGGTCTTAGCAGGAGGATGAGGAGAAGGAGAAGACGATGAGGAAGAAATGGGTGGATTGTCTTGTGCTCTCTGTGGCCGCGAGACACAACATGCAGCGAGGAGAGGAGCCAAGGGGAAGGGGAGGGGAGGGGCAGAATGAGGGGAGAATACGCATGTTTCCGCATCCCGCAGCTACCCATCGATCGAGCTGAGGAGGAGGAGAAGAGAGACACTGCTCTCAGTTCTTTCCTCCCTCTCGTCTTCCTCTCCCCAATGAATACTCGCTGCGTTTCTTCTCCTTCTTCTCAGACTTGATTGGTCACCACCATTCGTGCATTTTCGATGAAATATTTTTCTGAGTTCATATGCCCGATTATTTCACCGATCTGTGTTCTTCTCTATCATTGTTAGTTGATCATGTGAGTGTTTTTTCTTGTCCTGTTACTCGCGTTTGCTTGAAATACTCTTCATTGTGCCATTTTTAGCCTATTCTCGGGACGTTTTTGCCCTTGTCTAGAGGGCTGAATAATTAAGCCCCCGGCTCTCACATTGCTCAGTGGAAATAGCAGAGAGATCTACGCGCTATCGCACTTTGCACTAGGGAAATTCGGCAATTCGATTGCGGGAGGAGACTCGAGGCCGCCGCAGTTTATTTCCTGATAGAGTTCGAAATAAGAGTAATCGTCTCTTCCTTTCGCACACTCTCTCGCCCATCCGACCGGTGAGAGAGCGTGAGAAATGACGAGACGATTACCCGTATTTCGAGCTCTATTTCCTGATCATTATTGAGGAGGAAGAAAGTGTAGGAATTCGCCGTTGTTCTTCCTTGTCCGATGTGCATTTTTCGCATACTTTCAAATGATTATTATACTTTTTTTCGGCACCATATTTTCAGCTTCACCACAAACCGCTCTCATCTTGAATCAGTTTTTTTTTCTGTCAAAGCAACGTTACCGTTTTTCTAGCCACATTCACGAAGGAAGTAGCAGCACTTGCCCTCATAGCTTAGCACCTCTCTTGCATTTGCAGTTTGATCAGTGTCCCTGACAGGTCATATATTTCGCATAGCTAGAAGAGCGAGAAGAGACTCGGGCAGGCAAAGGGAGAGGGGAGAGGGAGTATATCACATCCGGGATACCTGAGAAAGAGTCATCCTCTCTGCCTGCCTCTGATGCCGAATGGTCTGGCGTCTCTTCACTCATCGCTGTCTCTCTGAGGTCAGAGTGAGCGAGAGAGTGTGGGAAATAGAGAGAGAGTCCCTTCCCTCAGCTTCAGCCTGAATGACACAACTGTTGCTTGCTGGGAGTGAGTGAGGGAGAGAGGGAAGATGCGCCTCTCTTTCTCCTAGCCGAGGGGCTGCTCAAATCACTGCGAAGTTTACTCTGGCATTAGTCCCACACGTCACGCGCTTCTGATCCTTATCTTTTCATTTCGTTATTCGCTCGGTCTTTTGAAAATTCCCGATTTTTAAGTCGAGGAACTGAGAATCGATTTTAATTTGATCAGATTCCATAACTGTCCCGCTCTAGCGTAACGGAAAAGTGAAATCTGTTTTTTTCTGCAAGTATTCTCTCAGCCTGGTATACTTAATTCACGGTCCGTTTGAATGAAGAATCCGCCTATTCATTTCATTTTTTCCCGCAATTTTGTCCCTGCGACAGTACACTGAAGATATGAGTCCTTCATCCTTACATCCCGCTTCCGATCAACTCAATACCAGACGGAAGTTCGCCACTCTATACCCCCGAAGATCACGCCGGAACCGATCGCGTTTCATTCGCTGATCGTGCTGTTGTCTGTTGCGTTCTCGAGGAAACCGCCCCGGAAATTGCGCGTCACACATTCCGATCTCCTCCTTTATTTCCTGATTCCCAGTCACTTCTCCGATCTTTCATTGTGAATACAACTCGATTACACGCGTTTCGTTCACTTATTGAACATGGCTTTCACACAGTCTAAACTAAGTCTGGCCGAGAGGGTAATATTCGTCACACTGACAAAACCCAAGTCCAAACTCTTGCGCTTGCTAGCAGATCTTTAGAATAGAGCCCCATTATCTACACTGCAATCCCGATTCAGCCAAAACTTTTGGTCATGCGGTCGGAAGGGAGAAGAAAGGAGAGTCAGAAAACACACAACTAGGCCCCTCTTTTCGACGTCCTTCCTTCCTCTTCCCGCAATCCAATGGCTCTTCCCTCAAAGATCCCTGAGGGGTCAGGGAGGGCGAGAGAGCGTGTGAAGTGAGGAGGCGTTTTCTTTTCCCTTCCTCTTTTTCCCTCGCTAGTTTCATTTTCGACATGCGACCGACTGTCACTCAAAAGTGGATGAGCAGTCCGGAATCTGATAGTGCCCTCGATTCTTAGTATTTTATCATTTTGCGTTCGGAAATGATCCCCCCCCGGAGCTCAGAATCATGTATTCTTCCACGAAAACTTCTTGTTTAACCCAGTACTGCTCAGAAAGGATTTTTTTTACGAAGTTGATGCATAAAACATTCGTGATTAGAATATTTTGGAAGTATTTGATTGTTGGTTCCTCCAATCAACTCGCTTTGGCAACACTATTTCTGCCGAATATTCTTCTTTTCCTTCGAGGGAAGCCCCGACACACTAATACTACTGCTGCTTGGCGCTTGAAGCGAAGCGGGCTTACCGAGATTACTTATGGCCCCTCACTCTTACTCCCTGCTTGCTTCTTATTCCCTTTTCTTCTTCTATGCCTGAAATAGTGTGGGAAAACGAGAGAGAGAGCGCTGCCAAGAAAAGTATGTGGTGTGCCAGTAATGCTCTGCGGGCCTTCCCTTCTTCTTCTTTCCTCCTCCCTTCCCTCATTTGCCATTGAGTTTCGCGTCTTCTTTTTTGGACGAAACAACTCAATCAACCTCTTCCTCCTCCTTTTTTCGTCCTCACAATGCGCCTACGCAATACTCGATTATTTTTGAGAATCTTGAGTTTGCTTGACTCGGCATGAACCGGATTTCCTCATTTACTAGGGGCTCAAAATTTTAAGTACTCAAAAATGATTTTCGCTCGGGGTTGACATTTGGCTAGCTCGGTAAAGGAAAATGAAGAGTCTAGACAGCCGCTGCATAATTACTGCGTCGGCAGTAAACCGCAAGCCTCGCTGAAATTAGCTCCCACCCTCTTCTTTTCTTCCTCGATTATTTGGATTGTTCGTCTAACTCCCATATCAATAGCACAAGTAACATGTGAGACCAGACAAATCGTAATTGGGTTTCAGATGGTGTGTAAGCCCATGCTGAGTAAAGCCTGCCAAAGATCAACACGTCTAGTTGATTAGCGTCTTCGCCCACACCCTCGCGTTATTTGTGACGGCATTTCAAAAGTATTTCTCCCTAACAAAACCACATTTTCACAATTCATCCAATTATTGCCGCAACAGCTTGCCCAAGAAGATGATCACCCTCAAATTAGCCGCCCACCCCCTTCTTTTCCAGCTTGTTTGTGACGGCATTTCGCGTCGCCGCGTCTCAATGCCTCACTGCCTCCCCAAATATGACAACCCCTCCTCCTCCTCCTTCTCCTTGCCTCGCGTTCATCTCATTTTTCACTGCTCCCCCTCTCGCATCCCCACTACATCACTCTTCGTTTTCGCTCTCTCTGCCTCTCCCTCCCTAACTCTCTTGAGAAGAAGGAGGAAGGAGGAAGGAGGGGAGGGGGAGCTTCCCCCAATTGATTCCATCTTCTTCTCCTCCTCCTTCTCAGCAATCGTGGTCCCTATTCTCTCTTTTTTTCGCGAGAGCTGTTCTCACTCAAATTATCTCGCGCTCCGCTGAATGCATTGTCTGCCAACGGGCCGCCGTTTCCGAATGAAACCTTGCGGGGCTACTTTTAGCCCAGCTGGGTGGGGCTCGGACTGGAATGGTTAATTATTCATTAAGATATATAATTTGCAGAACTCGACAACTAGCGGAAGACCCACGGCGAGCCCCTCCTAGCGAGATTGATGCGAAGGTATGTTCATGTTTTTTAAATAAAAATTATCGTACATCGCTCCCATTACCGAACAAACGGCCTTTTTTTACCTTTTCGGCCTTTTTTTCCTTTTCGCGAATATGAACTTAATATTCTTGTTTTATGTTTCATATTTTTTGTCCACCCCGATAACTGGACGAATACAAAAATTGGCCGGTGAAATATTTTTTTAAATGAGTGAAAAATGAGAGCCGTTACCCCTACTTTTACTTAAAATACGGCTCTACCGTAATCAATTGCCATCATTTTGGCAGAGCCGCATTTTAAGCAAAAAATAGGAGGAACGGCTGTAATTTTTCACCCATTTAAATTAATATTTCACCGGCCAATTTTTGTATTCGTCCAGTTGTCGGGGTGGACAAAAAATATGAAACATAAAGCAAGAATATTAAGTGCGTATTCGCGAAAAGGAAAAAAAGGCCGAAAAGGTAAAAAAGGCCGTTTGTTCGGTAATGGGAGCGATGTACGATACGATAAACAATTTAGAAATAGGATGAAACGTTCAGTAATGTATCTAGTTGATAATACTGTCCAGATAATTTTACCAATCGGAGAATGAGGTCTTGAATATTATGAAAAGAACTGATCAGCACAAAAACTATACCTAGATTTTATTTCTGTAACTCAACTCAATTTCGGTCTCACGACTCTCAATTCTGTGTGCGAAATTTCAGTTCCGGAAAACAAAATACGCACAATGCATCAATCCCTTTGAATATGATTTCTTTTTGAACAATTTCACTTTTGAGTTTTCAAATAACAATTGCATTTTTAAAAATAAATAACAATAATAATTGTCAGCTTCGGACCTGCTGGTAATCTGGCTGCGGCGCATCGTTGCCCCTGCTCCCAGAGGCAACATTGAGTCCACACACCCAAGGTTTTTTTTGTTTTTTATACTTTCTTATTTAATATTTTAAAAATTAATATTGTTTGCATAAATCTGTGTCGGAAATTGCGTAAGGAATCCATTCTTCCCTTCTAAATCTTAAGAAGCAGCACTCTGACATGCCGCTTTGGAAAAAAACCCAAAGTCAGTAGGGAAAACGGCGTTCTTTCTGATATTTTCTCCAACGCGCACACATGGAGCCCAATCATCCGATTTTGCGGTGGTCGGCCACTGATTTGATTCAGCGCTTTTTGGGAGAGGAACATGTGGGGAGCTTCTAGGAAAAATGACTGATGCCAGAAAATAGGTGTGGAGAAACTGAAGAAGCTATTTTACGAACTATCCTTTCGTTATTTCAGCAGAAAAAGTTGGCAAATATAAATTTATTTCGCTAACTCGGTCGACAACGCATTTTTAGAAGCTTCTAATGCCAAGTACTCCAATAATTACATAGCTAACTAATAGTAATAATTTATCATGTAATTAGCGATAACTGCAGTGTGGCGGGCCATTCGATGAAATCGTTGTAGCAGCTATAATTATATAAAGTAATTATTATATTATCGATAATTACAGCGTGGCGGGTCCCTCGAGGACGTCCGCAGACGGCGTCGACGTAAGTGATGATGATGAAAGGCGAGGAAGGAGGAGAAGGGAGGACGATGATGATGAGGAGAAGCGGAGACCACCGAGAAGGGGCAGTGCTGCGGCGAGGTGAGGCATAGTCATGGAAAGTGCGTATTTTTGCGTGCTCTCTAGCCGCTTTCGATTGGCGAAAAAGTTCGAGGGCTGATGGGATTTAGTCATTGTGACCGTCTTGTATGATAGTCACGCTATGCTTGCTTTTAGGGCGTGGCGTAAAAACGCTTGTACAATAAATATTTACAGATTATTATATTTTTTACAGGTCATTAGCGTGGAGCGAGGAATACGCGCCCACGAGGCGGCGACTAGTGTGAGTAAATGTTTTATTGACAAGCTGTGAAAAGCGTCTATCAACACGCTCGAAAGGCCTCATGTCTTGCGCATTGCGTGAAAAATATTCCATACCATCATCACAAATTCAACTCATCTAGGAAACTGCATCCAATGCGATTCACGATTGGTTATCATAATATAAATTTCAGCCCGGTGCTCGATCCTCTTCTCGATTTCCCACTTCCACTGCCCGTGCCGGAGTGCCTTTTGCTGGCGGCCGAACCAGCGCGATCATCTTCGAGGATAGGCGGCGGCTGTTTGCACTTCAAACTGTGAGTTTCGATTTCCTGAAGGCCTGTCGAAAGAATTTTTCTCTTTATGTACTCGTAATTCTAATGAGTTTTCTGTTAGTTCGACAGAGATGTTCACATAACTAACAATCGGTTTCTGAGACTTTCGAAGGCAGAATGTTGGCTCCGGCATGCGTGCTCAGAAACAATAATTCTTCACGCTGCAATTGCTGGCACGAAATCTCATTGAGTTTGTTTTCTGGAACAAGGAAGTCAGGCCGAATGGCAATCTTTGAAATGAGGAAAAATGGAGAAAGGGGGGAAGCAGGAATATGGCTTGCACTTAAAATTGCGTAATTGTTCCAGGTCCACTGTTATCCTTCTCACATGCGCGCTTTTCCTGGTGTATCCAGTGGAGGCGAATCGCGATGCTAACCGGCTCTTCGAAGACCTCCTTTCGGACTATAACAAGGTTCGTTATTATAATAAATGATACTTCTCAAATTATATCAATTATACCTACAAATTGGCCTTTGCAACCACAAAACAATCCCCTGCAATCCTAGCGGGTCTTCTTTTTGACTGCTCGTCTTTTTTGATCTCTAAGTAGCTGCTGAGGGGATGAGAGTAGGGAGATTGTCGCATTTCTTGAGATTGAGAAGAGGAAAAGAAGGGGAAGAGAGAGCACGAGGGGGGAACATTTCGGCGATAAATCAGACAGAAGGCCCTCTCGAATTTGAGTCCCCCTCTCGGCTTTGTGACGAGAAAGAAAGTCATTCCTCGACAATTTGAGAGAATTGAAATTTGTGTTAGATGTCGTGTGAAATAAGTTTCTTGATAATAATAAATAGTACGAACATTTTCTAAAAGATGGAAGAAGAATAACTGCGAATCAAATTTCCCGGCTTTGTGACGAGAATGCTAAAAAGTTATTACGCTTCTCAATGGAAATACAAACGAAGTTTGGGCGAAAAATGCCTTCCTTCTTGGAAAATCCTTTGTGTGGCATATCGAGAAAGAATTTAAGAAATTTCACACGAAATGCATATTTTTGATCGTTGATAAATAGTGAAATATTTACTTCAGAGGCAATCATATCAGCCTGTCCTTGCCACTACCTTTTGCCTTATTTTCGCCAGTCAGAGAAACGAGAGAGCATTGTAAAATGAGAGAGTCATACTATCCAATCCATAATTTCAGCTCGTTCGACCAGTGGACAACAATACGGAGACGCTCGTGGTGAAGTTCAAGCTCAAGTTATCGCAACTTCTCGATGTGGTGAGTTATTGCCTCGGACTGTCTAACTGATGAATGCAGTTACGGGTCACCCTCTCTCAATTTCCCTCATTCTATCGTCTGTCTGATTGAGAGAGCACGTAAACGGAAGAGACTGAATTCTTAACTGATCCCGTTTTTTTGTTTGGCTTAGACTTGCGACTTGATAGAAACCCTCGAGAGGTTTTCTCAGAGCAGAACAATTTTGCGAGGCTAGATGGCCTTTTTTGGTAAGATGACTGAGATGGTAATGTTTTCTATGAGAACTCTGTCCAATCCGTCTCCCAAAGTGTGTGAATTGAAGAGACAAGTATTCGAACTCTTCTTCTCGGCGCAAACAACTTGTGCTCGTTGTAGTGAAATAGAGTAGGGAGCGACGTGTCAGCAAGGGAAGAGGGGACGAGATGGGCGGATGATTGATTGATGGATGTCCGATGACTAGATGTGTGAGAGTAGCGAGGGGATGAGGGGACGATTGCATTGGATGAGAGGGTGCTAATTGACGGATTGGGGGCGGAGAGAGTAATAATGTGAAGTGATTACTAAAATTAGAAGGATTTTGACATTTTTGATGTCCGATGATAAGGAGCGATTTAGAAACTGCGGTTTGGTTGACTCGGAAACGGACGGGTTGAGGTTGAGTCTCAGAGTAATAAAATATGTGTGATGAAATTGCGTTGATCGATTACTCGATGAATGTCAGCTAGTTAGAGCAGTGGCGGGATATAAAAAAATTTAGATAAGAATTTTATTTAAATTAATATTTTGCAGCACGAGAAGAATCAGATCATGACGACTAATGTGTGGTTGCAGCATGTAAGTTTTATTTTAATTTTTTTAAAGTTTCTACCACCGTAGATATTTGGAAAAAATGGACAAAACACATTGTAGCTTGATTTACCAGTAATATTTTTTTAAATAGTATTTTTATGTAATTTTAGAGCTGGACCGACTACAAGTTGCGCTGGGACCCGGAAGAGTACGGAGGCGTGGAGGTAAATATAATTTACTATTCAATTAATTAATTAATTAATTAAATTAAAGGTGCTCTACGTGCCGTCCGACACCATCTGGCTGCCGGACATCGTGTTGTACAATAAGTGAGAAGTTTGGAAATTATCTGTTGATCTCCATGTTCACAAATGCCTTTCAAATCTGTTAAAATGACAATACTTTCATAATATTCTGTGTCGAGTGATCTCAGTGAAAAATAAGCAAGAAAGAAGAATGCGCATAATCACATAATTTCAGTGCCGACGGCAACTACCAAGTCACCATTATGACGAAAGCCAAGTTGATGTACAATGGCACTGTTGAATGGGCACCGCCAGCCATTTACAAGAGGTATTTTCTCCATTTTCCTCCACTATTTCAGCTCTTTAAGGCTTAAAATACAAAGTTAATTTAACAAATTTCAAGCATGTGCACGATTGACGTCGAATTCTTCCCCTTCGACGGGCAGACGTGCGAGATGAAATTCGGTAATTTTTATTTTTTTTGCTTTTAAATATTTGTTTCAAGCAAGAGATATCGATTCCGAATCAAAATCACTGAACTAGAGCACAGATTGAAACTCATTGCAAAACCACTATTTCGAAGTGATGCATTTTCGCATAATTCATTAAAAAAATACATTCCAGGTTCTTGGACATACGGTGGGCTTGAGGTCGACTTGCAGCACAAGGTAAGATTAGCAAAAAGAGAAAACAATAAAAATAACAACAACAACAATAACAATAACAACTTCAGGACGACGCAAAACAACGAGAGGTCAAGGAGCTGTTCAATTCGCAACACGGAATGGTCCCCGAGACGGTGTGGGTTGTCGACCAAGGTGAACATTAGATTTTCCCTCGCAAATACATTTAAAGTTGATTAATTTGCTTACAACAACAATGCGAAATGATCGATTCACATGATTCTATTGTTACATGAAGAGACGGTGAAACACATTTCAACCAAGAGCGATTCTCACGAAATCCATCCTCAGGCATCGATCTATCGGACTACTATCCGTCCGTCGAGTGGGACATACTCGGTGTGCCGGGCAAGCGCCACGAAAAGCGGTCAGTATTCTTTATTTGATCAAAATACAGAAGAAGCAGGTCCGAGAAAGGCCTTCCGGGCTGAACTGGCTTTGAACAAACAATCAATGGTCTTGTCGCGATTCGCAGAGGATCAAATGGGTTCAACAGAGGGATGTTTCACTAGCTTGAGTGGACTTTAGGAACCTTAGTGCTCATTATCTAGCATCCTCGATTGTCGGAATGAGAAATGCAGCTGAGATAATCAGTAGAATAATGACGATCAGAGTCGAGTAGAAGGTGTCGTCTTCAATTTCGGCACTGCTGTGCACCATCAATTTCGCCGCTGATTTTGAAGTGCGTTCGCAACATTATCGGCGCTGATAGAGCGAACTCTCTCATTCATTCGAACGTTAGTCACCAGGGGTTGATTGAGCGCATTCCTAAGGATGCGTAAGGAGAAAAGTGTGAAAAGGTTTGCGTGAACATTGCAATTCCTGACATTACTGTTTTCTCTTGAACATACATCAGAAGAAATTATTGGATTGCAGAGAATGAGTGCACCTGGAATCATGCCCTTTCAATCTTTCTCAGTTACATTGGCTCGGTGAAACTCATTTGAGCTAAATAAGTGGGCGTAACATTGCGTCTTCTGCAAGTATACTTTCTGCATGCGTAATTTTCTTCCTAATCGAGAAACGGCTGACGTGCCCTATTTCTCGCAGCACGTAGACGTGACTTGCTAGAAGTATCTAGCCTCACAGCTCCGTGCAAAGTGACTTTCTCCCGCCGAATACGCGCTTGAATAGGACCTTGGAAGTCCGCACAAAAAGGCAAAGGGTGCACAGGACCGAACTAAATTTCATTATGTCAGTTCCACAGATCCTGATATGATTGATAATTGAATTCATCGCGTCATCTCTATCAAAAATAGCATCGAATTGTGTGTTTGCGAGAGCGCGTGTGTTCTCACAGCGGCGCGCGTCCCCTCGCCCATTCCTCCCTAGGGGCCGGGAGAGTAGGGATAGAGAATGGACGAACAATCCTCTTTCTCTCTCTCTCTTCGTAGTGCTCTATCGCCAATCAGAGCAGTGAGCAAACATGAGATATTGAGAGAGTCATCCATTCTGCACCGACTCTAGGCGGTCAGAGAAACCAGTGAGCGCATTAGAGCCAAAAAAAGGGGAAGCGTCTATCGATTGTGTTCGGTATCGCGGCGGTCATGCAGAAAGAGAGACAGTGGGAAACGGGGAGATCGGACACTTCGTTCCGGGGGCCCGCTCTGCCTCATCTGTCACTGCCCGCGAGGATTGAAGACGCAGCAGCGGCCAAAAAGGCAGCGAAAATACGCACGCAGCCCCGGAGAAAGCGGCAGGGACGTCCCAAAATTGATTTTTTGAGCAATAATTTAGACGGAGCAACGTTTATTTAACATACATGGCAGCCAAGTATGTACCGGGGGTTTGGGGAGAGGGATCCCATGTAAATATTCCTATTCAGATACCCGTGCTGCGAGAGTCCCTTCATCGACCTCACGTATGAGATTCATCTGAGGAGGAAGACGCTCTTCTACACGGTCAATCTCATCTTCCCGTCTGTGGGCATCAGGTTTGTCAACTGAAAAAAACATTTTCTTTTACAAATTTATTTTTACTATGCTGATATAAAAATCAGTGATCGCGAGAATTCTCATCGCTAATTATAGCTTCCTCATCTGAGTGTTGTCGCATGATTTGATGAAATAGTTGATTGTCTTCAGTTTATCTTTTCCGGAACATCATTGATAAAAATAGAATCTCAAAACGTGGGAATGGTTAATCCGAAATTGCTAATACGCTAAAATACCTTTTCAGTTTCCTGACCGCCCTTGTGTTCTACCTTCCATCAGATGGTGGTGAGAAGATCTCGCTGTGTATCTCCATTTTGATCTCCCTCACTGTGTTCTTCTTACTGCTGGGTTTGTGCCTTTTTTATCATATCAACTCATACTGCTTTCGAGTGCCGCGGAATGGAAATTCAGAGAATAATATTATCTGATTCCCTCGCAAGCGGATGCAGAGAAATGCTTTCCTGTTGGATCAATAATGCAGTCGAAATTCTTTTTCGTCTCACGAAAGATGAAGAATTAATTCAAATAAGAATACTGTGAAGATGATCATAATAAAAGGAAGTTAATAAAAGTCTTGGGAAAGCCGCGCAATGAGCGCTCGGTGAAACCAATCCGAAATTGAAAATTGTTATTGGAAGAAAATCAGTTCGCAATTGCAGTCGAGATCGTCCCCTCCACCTCCCTCGTCATTCCTCTCATCGGCAAGTATCTCCTCTTCACCATGGTCCTCGTCACACTGTCCGTCGTCGTCACCGTCGTCACTCTGGTGAGCATTTTACATTGCGTGAGGCGTTTCTGCGATTCGCAAAAGAGCAGAAAGCTGCGCACCACACTACGATCTTTTCTTTTCTCCTTGATCTTTTCTCCATGAGTGAGCGTATTCTGAAGATTATCAATTCGCAGAACGTGCACTACCGTACGCCGACGACGCACACAATGTCGCCGTGGGTGAAGCGGTTCTTCATCGACTTCCTGCCCAAGTACCTGTTCATGAAGGTGAGTGGCTCATTTGTAAAGCATTCTCGAGATCTACTGCTAACAGTTTCTTTTCAAATTACGATCGGATAATTTCACTGTGAAACATAAGCGATATGACAAACGAAAAAAGGAGAATCGATAACTAATTCATAATTTCAGCGACCTGCCGCGCCCGGCGCCCATCGACCGCCCGCGTCGAGCCAGAACGGATCAACGAGAGATGTAAGCCCTTTTTACATTAATCTAGTGCCAAATAATGGTTTTAGTCGTCGTGGTCGTATAAGTAAATCCATTGAAAAGGCTTGTTCTCATCTATCGTTTGGATGATTACGTACAAAATATTAGTGATCATCGTGATGTGTGGTTGTCGTTGTAGCTGAACAGGAAGAAGGAGTCAACGTTCTCCATCAACGCCAATCACAGCAACTCCGCGCTGCTGGATCAGGTAGGCGCATCGTGGTGTCCTGGATTAGTAGTAGTGGCATTCGTCTTCGTTTTTCTCTCGTCGATCCCACCTGCAAGATAGCATCCTAGATTAGGAAGGTGCTCATCGAACTGTACTCACTAGTCAGAATATCTAAATTTGGCATGGTCTGTGGTGGACTATACACAAAGAAAAATCATGAGGTGATGTTTGAAAAATTCAAATCACAATTCAGATGAACCTCCTCTCTCCCAACTATCGCGCATCGTTCGCTGGCGCTTCCACTCAGGTGAGAACTCTTCTTGAAAAATGATCTCTGAAACAAAAAAAAACTGTGCATACAAAGCCGCAACAGTGTGCAACACCAACATTTAGCATCGGTTGACATGTTTATCTGTTCACGGATCTGGAAACAACTTATTTTCGATGGTTTAGAAATCATATTATTGCAGCCTTCCCTCTCATCGATGCAGCGCGAGACCTCCCCCGTGCGAAGTGCCGTCGAAAGCGTCGCGTACATCGCGGACCATCTGCGAAATCAGCAGGATGATGATCAGGTTTGGATCGATATTATAGCATTTTGAAAAATTTGATACCACCACATTGAGCGCTGCGTTCAGATATGTTTCACGAACCTATTTTCTGTTTCGAAATTACGTGAATGCAATGTTGAGTCCTCACCTAATGAGAAAAAAATCAATACGTTCGCACTGTATACTATGATGTTAGAGGCCTGGGAAAACGTTATCAAGACTGCATATCTGAAGATATCCATTCCATGTTATCGAGGACTGGAAGTACGTTTCGGTCGTGATGGATCGCATCTTCCTCATCGTCTTCACAGTGGCATGCGCAGCCGGAACGGGCATTATCATTCTTCGCGCGCCTTCCATCTACGATACCACGAAACCCCTGGCGTGATCGTAGTGTCACTGACACGCTTGTGGCGTCTTGACCCAACTTCTTCCTCCAAATGCTCAAGCATTCCGTACTGGTACCAATCCCTTGCCATGATATCAATGGAATCAATGCTGGTCTCCAAACACCACTTTCGTCCTATTTTTAGCCACAAATTGTTGTATTCCCAAATAATATTTGCACATTGCTCGACGGAGCTTCGGGTATACTTTTTATTAAAGCGTAGAAATTTTGTCGAGCTTAGCTTTCCTTTGCCCATTGATTATTTTCCGTTGGCCTAAGCATTCATATCTATCGTTCGACCACCTCCCCCTTCTCATCCTCTATTTCGACTCATCATTCAGAAACCAAAACGCTTCATGCCGATCATCTCTGATCTTTCCGCAGAATTCTTTCCCTTCTCGATCGAGTGAAGATTGTGATTTACACTGTATCCAATAGACTCTCCTTGTCGACTTCAGATAGGTTTATTGTTATTTACACTCATCGAAATTTGTGAAATGCATTGGGTATTTTTCGTGCACGATAAACTGATATTTTCAAAATCAAGCGGTTGTAAAACCACAGTCTACGAGAGAGGCTAATCCGATTGAGAAGATTCTCTTGTTCATTCTTTTGAAAGTGAAGGTAAAGTTGAGATGTCAAAGTGCTAAGCGAGGGGGTCAGTTGGAGCAGAGAAAAACGATCCGAGTCTTTCTGGTTAGAGGAGGAAAGCCGAGTATCAGAGGTCAAATGACTCTCCATTGCAGCGATTGTTTACCCGAAGACTCTTCGAGAGGATCGTTACTTGTGTTGATAGCGTCCGAAATGATCATGTGGGAAGAAAATCAGAGGAACATGGAAATTGAGCTCGAGAGAAATAAATTTACGCGAACTTATCAGCACGAACTTTCAATGCAATCTGATAAGGTTACACCACGGAATGCGTGCTTAAAATTGACTTCATTTCCTATAAAAGCACAGGAAAGCAGAGAAGAATCATCCCCCAACATCTTCAACATGAAGACCTTCTCCGGACTCATCCTCGCCTCTCTGGCCATTGCTGCTACCGCAGTGATCGTGAAGAAACCGAGGTAAATTGCGAACACTTTTTTTATCCGAAATACATTGGAGACTACGACTCATATCATAGTTGAACGATCTCGACAGTCACTGGGTTGCGTTACCGAAAGTGAAAATGTTGTTTATTGCAGTGCCGACGAGGTCGCCAAGGCGGCCGAAGTCTCCACTCAAATGCAGAAAATCTTCACGGACTCCTTCGCCGCCTACAACAATGCGAGATTCGATCACAACTGCAACTACAACGATGGGAAAACGAACACGAACCTGCCCGTTGGATACATCTACTGCTCCCATCTGTTCACGCCGCCCAAGAGGTTCGATTACTCTCCTTCATCCTTAATCGGTATCCGTTTTTCTCCATTTTATCAGCGCCAAACTCGATCTATTTTCTGCATTTCAGCACCAAAATGGAGCATCCAAAGGAGGCACTCGCTGCCATGCAGAAATCAATCCTGATCATGCTGAAGAAGCACAATTATTCGTCCAACTACCAGTGCAACAATCGGAATGATCAAAAGCACGCGGAACACATGGCAAGAGGAGGAACTGCGTGCTCCGTAACCCTGTACCCGAGCAAGAAGAAGAATTAATGTGTTCATTTGTATTGCTTCCGCCGTTTTCGCTTTGGGATATTGTGTTTGGGTTGGTGCAAACGTGGAATAAATGCTTGCTTTAAAGAATTTGTAAGAATCATTCAATCGGATGGCATGAAAGACGATGAAAATATAGAAGATAGCCAATGGGCAACAGAATTATGATTGCTGTTCCGAAGTTGAAGCGTTGATGAAGCATATTTGACATTCGTTTGCTCCCTCGATTCTGGCATTACTGCTGGCGTCCCCAAGCCTCGCACAATAGTCAAAAAATGGTCGAGACTCGAGACGAGTAACTGAGAATAAATATGCAACAACAGAGCTGATCGTATGAAGCGATGAGAAAGGGGTTCAAGATGAGAATTGAGTGCGAAAGGAAGAAAAGATAGGCACGAACGGCCAACAATGATAGGACCAAGAAGAGTATCATTAACAGTTTACGTTCAACGTCGTCAGCGAATCAAGAATTGTTCCCCATGCATTGTTCACCCCATTGACACTCCACCAATCTTTATCAATCACGCAAAAAGGTGAGCGATGGGGAGGATGGAGCGAGCGGTGCATCAACGTCTCTGCTGAACGAAAGCTCTCTGCTGAAACGAAACAATTGATCTTTGATCTTTGATCTGCCTTCAACCTCGATTGATCTTCTCAGACGCTCCATGTACTCTGTGTCTCGCTTGCCATTCCGACAGTACGATACTGAAATGGAATGTGTATGTAGTCAGATAGGGACAGGGAGCGGTAGCTAGGAAATCGTATGACTATGAAGGAATGCATTGTAGATACTGTAGCTATGGTTGACTATGCCTGAATGTATCGTAAACATAATGTAGGGGTCCGTGGCACGGTGGCTACGGTACCGAATGGTAATGATGCACGGTGGGCATGCTATACATGGTACGGAACCGAGAGGTACGGTAGCTGATACTAGCTACGAATCGCAACGAAGGGTACGGTAGCTACGATACAGTACCAATGACTACGATAGGGTTACGGTAGGCGCGGTTCTCACCATTACTACATCTATTGCCGACGCACTCGTTGCACACTTTATGCTTGACGCCGTTGTTGTTGATGTCACTGCACGAGCAGGAGTAATTCTGTTCCTCCTCGGCAGCCTCGCGCTTGTCAAAGATGATCTCGTTCGTGCTAGAGGCGCTGTTCGACGAATCGACGTGTACGCTCGGCTGAAATTGTAGGTAGTATTAATCTTTGATCTTTGATCTTTGATCTTTGGCATTTACCGAATTGGCAGCCTCGCGCTTGCCAACGTTGATGTTGTTACTGCTAGTGCCACCGCCAGTGTTCTGCGAGTCGATACGCACTCCGGGCTGTAATGCATCAATATCAACCATTAATCGTTGATCTTTGATCTTTACCGCGTAGCCGCCGCCGTTCGAGTTGCCGCCGCCTGGAGCGGGTCCCCATCCGGGACCGGTCTGCAATAGATCAATATCAAATGTTTGATCTTTGATCTTTGATCTTCGACCCACCGGCCAGCCAGCCTCGCGCGCCTCGCGCTTGTTATAGGTGATGGTGTTGGAGCTAGAGGCGGTGTTCGTAGCGAGGGCCGACCTGAAGAGATGATGCTACAGTAGGATAACCATGAGTAGGTACGGTAAGTTTCCTGGGCGGCTACAGTATACTAGAACGGGGGGTCCGGACCGACTACAGTATGACAGGGAATTACGGTAGGTGATTGAGTGTAGTGGACACTGAAGATCATACGGTATGGGGGAACTAGGAGGGTTATCAGAGATGGGGTGGGCCTGGGAAGAGTATCGACGTTCAAGGAAGGAGGTGGGGATGCTAGGAGGGGTATCGAGGTACCGGGGTACCGGGAAGGGGTATCGGGATACTAGGAGGGGTACAGAAGTGGGTATCGGGGTATTGGGAGGGGTATCGAGGTCAAACATACCCGAAGAGGGCGAGCGAGAGGAGAGGGAGCTTCATAGACGATTCTTCAGTCGACCGAGAGAGGACGGAATGAAGGGGAGAAGGGAGAGGGAGGGGTATTTATGGGGGAAGGAGACAGTCAAAGTAGGAAGGAAAGAGAACAGGACTGAAGAGACACTATTCCAATCAAGTTGTTTGTTGTTTTGTTCATATTGTGATTTGAAAATTGTCACGTTCAATCGTCTGAATATCGTTCAAATATTGACGAATACTCAATGATTTCTTGATTGCAAGAAGAAAATGATATACTTATTAGTAGTTAGTATCGTGAGATTATTTTCCGTTCCACTCGTGGTTGACTTTTGCCTACCGTTCGAGGGGCGGAGTTAGGAAGAGGCCGGGAGGAGGCGAGTGATCTACCTGCTCTCCTTCCCCCTACCTCTTTCCTTCCTCTCTTTCCCAGACAATCAATACGCTATCCAGCACATTGAGTTTGCTGAGCATTTGAAACGCACGATAGCAAGATGTGTTTATTGCAGAGTCACAAACCCCCATATAAATAGAAACGAGAAAGTGTGTCAAATTATGGAATTTAAAGGAGAAATGATCGAATGATGGAGAGAAAGGTTCAAGGCTTCTTAGCAGGGAACATTGTCACAGTGCAGGCCGTTCCACCTCTTGCCATGTGTTCCTTGTGCTTGGCATCCTTCGCATTATTACAGGAGTATTTGGCCGAATACTCGTTCTTCTTCAGCATAATCGCGATCGACTTCGTCAGCGTCGCGAGCGCTTCCTTGGGGTTGTGAACGGCGCTGGAATTATAGTTACCATCAGGGGTAATTGAGCCGTGCAAACTGCCGCCAACTCTCTTCTTGTGTTTCAAGGCATGTGCTACGATAAATGTAGGGCTTTACCCGAAACTTGAAACAAATGAAAACGAAACAAACTTCTTGGGAGGCGTGAAGAAGTGAGCGCATTTGATGGTGCCGACAGCCATTTTTGTGTTCGATTTTCCATTGTTGTACTTGCAGTTGTTGTTGAATTGCGAGCCGTCGACGTTCACGAACGAATCAGTGAATATCTTCGTCATTTCCTTGGAGACTTGCGTCATCTTGGCGATCTCGGCAGGGCTTAAATTATTTAAGTCAGTAAAGGTAAAGTTACTTCCAGAATCGAGGCGATTTTACAGGTGTTATGAGAGCCTGATGGAGTACACAGGTAAGGCCAGGATCTAAGTAAGTAAGAATCGTTTATTTGTGTGAAACTACTAGGCTAACAGAACTTAAAATTTGTCCACAGTGCCTTCCCTATTATGGAATTAGACAGCCAAAATTTAGAAATTGACCTGGGTTTAGCAACGATCACCGCAGTTGCTGCGATCGCTAGAGAAGCGAGGATGACTGCAGAGAAGTACTTCATGTTGGAGATGGTGGAAGTGACGGCGTTTCTCCCGATCATCCGGCGTTTTATAGCGGTTGAACGCAATTTCGTTGGTGTTTCCCTCGTGAACTTATCAATTTGCATTCAAAGTTTGGGTTGATAAGTTCACGACTTTTTCAAAGTCAAGAATTCCAGGACGAACTCAATTTCGAGAAGATTTTTCCAAACATGAGGCACTGCCTCTTCCACCTGTGTAGCCTTCTCATTCCGACAGTCATCGGTAATCAAACAATCAATGCTTTCTCATTAACGAATATTAAAAATAGTTAACCTTATTTTGAGTGGTTCCATCACAGGTATCGACCACATTGGACTGAAAACTGAATGGTTCAACTGCCCCAAAATTCTTCCCAACCTCCAACTAGGCGATTTGATAGAGTTCGAGTGGGTCTTCAACATTCGAATTCAAGTGAAAATTTACGCTAGTTACAATTTCAGGAGAGAAATGGTGGAGCGCAATATAATCGAAAACGTGGTGCCAAGTATAATAAGTGAAGGGCTTGCTGCCGACCCAAAACTCGACAATGTGAGAGCAAAAATTGTCGACTTCATGAAGCAAGATGTCCGCTACCAAGTACGCAACATTAAATTATTTTGTAAAGTATCTGAAATATGCCTTCAGCACTGGGCAATATTCACGGGCAATTCGACTGGGATTCCGATGGTTATCAATTACAGACTAGGTTTGCTGTTTTACCACTCAGATTCATTGAAATGACTCTAGATTCGATAATGGAAAAAGTGAAATTGAATTACGACAATCCCAATGCCACTCGTGTTCTATTCGATGAATTACAAGTGGTTTATTATTTCAAGATGTTGTTTTAGCATCATTTCAGATCATTGAGGAACCTTTGCACAATGCAATCGGAGAGAGTAGATGTCGGATCAATAATCGATTGGATTGGATGTGACGAAGCTTCATTTTAAAATTCTGATTTCATATTTTAGCCATCAACCTTATCAACCTTCGGTCTCGGTGAAGCGAGCCCGTAGTCTGGTTTGATGATTATAAAGTGGCAATATTAACAATTGCTTCAGGTGAAAATATTCCGATACAATGCCTACAACAACAATTGCGAGAGCATTGTGCGTTGGGCGAGAAATGGAGTGAGAAAGTCTATGCAGGTTTTTTATTTCAAATTTCATGCATATATACAATTTTAAGGTCATTCGTCGTTTTCACAATATCTCCAACCTTGATGTGGAGGTACTAGAAATGTTATTTTTTGATAGAGCCGAGAGAATTTAGGAATCAACAAGGAAGCAAATCTGGAAAATCTATGATAACAAATGTGAAAACTTCTATGACGACGTTACTCGATACGAATCGATTCTGAGTGATGAAAAGGATGAAGAAACGACTGCAAATCCACTAAGAAGATTCAGCCTAGTGAGTCGATTTCAACAGTTGCATCTGTAATATCAAACGATTGCAGAATGTCCGAGAAGAGTTTCCGACTTATCGAACAGAGAATGCAACCAACGATTCGTATTTCTGCCCGTATCAGTGAAATTTCAGGGAAACTACTATTGGATAAATGCTGTTATCACAATTTCCTTGCTCTTTTCTTTTTTATGTTAAACTTTAATATTTTTATTGATGTTAGAAATGAGAGATATTCAAAAATCGAGTGTTTGCTCAGTATGTAACTCCGATAAAAAAACTAAGCATAAATTTTATTTTTTCTCACAGCTCAATTTGGTTAGAGCAATATAGTAGTTCCTACTCACGAGAAAAAATATACTCTGGTCAAGAGAACCTACACATAGAACCATTTTTCGAACCGGCAGGTTGTAGATATTTACAGCCAATCATTTTCGCAATAATTTTTACCACATCAAATTGCAATCAAAGTTCGCGTTGATAAGTTCACTAGTAATCAGAAATTCTGCAAAAGGCCATTGCGATTTGATTTTTTTGAGTATCACGTTTGGAATGTTCGATTGAGAAACAACTTGTTTTGTTTTTTTTGTATTGTTTTGTTTTTTTGATGGCTGCTCTTCGAAAACTATTAATACCAATATTATTTATATCATTTGTTTCGTCCGATTATTACACAGCGTAAGTTGCATAGAATGCTACTAGGCGGAACATTTTGGAGGCGAGATAAAAAATATTTCGTCATTTTTTATGCCCTTGCTGCGTTTTCAGAATCAAACGAATCGCGAGGGCGAGGGAAATATCTAGAGATGTTATCGAAGAAGTGCGTAAGAATGCCAGGAATAATTTCGCCGTGAACGCTTTGTGCATCTATGGAAGCATGAGGCTTAGCGTTGGTTTACCATCTTTGGGCGACTTCCGATGCGTATTACGTCTGACTTCCACCAAGTTTGCCCCGAAATTTTATTTTTTATTCACTAAAATTTCAGAAAAAGTTCTTCACCTTCCTTCAATCTAGTTATGGATGCAGTCAAAAGAGTTGGCATAGCTAGGAGATATGTAAATTTAACCACCGCCTGCGAATTAAAGTCAAAAACAATGCAATGCTGCGTTAACATGCAGTACGGTCATTTGCTTCTCCCATTCTTCACGTTAAATTTAGTTTATCTCCGTCTCAACAAGTAAGTCTTGACGTTGGGGACATCTTTCGAGCAGCCACATTGTTTATCCAAAGACCGAAAGAATCATCTTGGACTTGCACTTTCAACGAGTATGGAAATCCAAAAGGCACTGTACGATGCAGATTTGCCTACACACCCAAAGAGTAAGAAGCATTATATATATATTTTTTAAAGTTGTTTATATGAATTTGCTTTGCCAGTGCTTCGATTTCGTCGGAAATAGTGAGACAGATTGAAGAGTCGATGATTGAGTTGAGTAAGGAGATAGCTTACGACAGCGATACTCAGTGCAGCTACAACTCGAAGAAGCAAAGAATTGGAAGGCTAAATCCCGGGCAAATCTATTGTGATGTGGTATTGAACCGTCACAAATGTTCTCTGTTTATCCGTCTTCTGAAGCTGTGCTAGTTATTCTTGACATATTTATGCCTCTTTAAATAATAATTATAAATGTTTTTAATCCTATCAGTCAATTCTCAAAAACTTCGTACAAAAAATTTGTCACAGCATTAAGAAAACTGAACATATGAATCGGAAAATGGAAAAATGTAATTAGTACACATACTGATTGTTGCAAAAAAATACTTTACACTGGAACTCATTATTTATTTAAATTCGTCTTGTAAATATGAGAGCACAAGCCAAAAGAGAAGAGCGCGCTCTGTCATTTGCATTTTGCGTGGCCGCTCGTGCTATTTCGCAAAGACTTTCATTGAAACATTCCAGAGGAGGAATTTGAGATTTTATTTTCCCGATATTTCGAGAGTTTCTTCCTCGGAATGCTGAAATTGGTTTAAGAAAATGTTCCGCGCTGAGTTTAAAAAGAAAAGAACCCTGGACGACTTCGCTATCTCAAGATGATTTTTCTTCAGCTCGTTGCCGGTGGTTGTTTTCTATTTTATCAAGTATCTGCGCTATCTCTAACCGAGTGAGTGATTCTTTACCATAAATTGAAAGACAAACAATAAAATATTTCGTATAAAACTAAAAATATGAAAAAAACAGAAAAAAACTAAAACTTAGTGTACTTGCAGCCTCAAACGGATCGCTGAGGCCCGGTCAATGGCTAATCGTATTTCCCGAGACGTACGGCTAATGGCTGGCAACCATTTCCAAGTTCAGCCCACTTGTCTGTACAATGACCAGCGAAGCAACCGAAAAATGGCCTTTGGAGATATACGATGCTATTTCTTCATCCGTTCTTCCAAGTTTGTTTCTATATTATTCTTTAATAACTAGTAGGTTCTCTTAGCGGTGCGTCTGAACCGTTATATGAAATCGTCAAAGAGCCTGCGGCTCAAATTGCCAAGGACCATAACTACGATCATTCTGCGGTCTGTGAAGCGATCGAAGATAAATCAGGGAAAAAAGTGGGAGGAATTCAGTGTAAAGTCACAATGACGTAAGCTTAAATTCAAAGATTTTCCATCATTCGAAATTATGCAGACCTTCCGTTCTCAAGCAGACTAGTCTCGATTTTGATGAGGAATTCTATAAACTATCTTTAATCAACAGAAATTCGAAAAAAATATCTTGGAGCTGTCATTTTCATGACGGAAGAGTTCCAAATGGCGAATTTCGATGCTTCTTTGATTACCAACCGACCTAGTGAGTGATTTAATTTTTTTTTTTAATATTTTCTCTCTTCACAGTCTATCCGATGTAATACTCACGAGCAGCATTATCAGTCAATACTATAAAATGTATGATAGAATAATGAAGAAATACGAACGAATATACAATCATCGGTCTTCGAGGTCTCAAATGAACTCAACCAAGAAAAGATTGAACTATCAGGCACCAGGCCAAATCTACATCGAAATTGTTTGGAAATACAATTCGAGATTGTATGATTGATAAATCGATTATATGTCTTATACGTTTTGATTTAAATGTTAGAATGACAATCTCCATCTCCATGCTCATAAAAAAAGTTTGATCATTATGATTGAAATATGACAAATCATAACAAGCGTGCACTACTGGGGGGCCAGGCAAAATATACGTAGTTAGAAATTGGGTTGTCTATGTGGAATCTATTCCGCATTGCCGCATTCTTCTCGGTCGAAAGCACAATGACGCAATCAATGCTGAATTTCACGTTATGAACCCGGCTAAGATTTATTTAGAGATGCACCGCAAGCTCCACCCACTTTGCTCGGACATGATTTCACGAAAAAGCGAGAAACCGAAGTCACAAGTTTCATTCTAAAAGCATATAACTCGTTCTAAATTGATGTGGTATGATGTTTTTGGGACCGTGAGTGGTAGTTTGCATCCACTTTTGGACCCGCGGTGAGACATCGGTTATCTGCGTTGTGTCATATCTCAATTCTCATTTTCGAAGGGTGAGAGAGACTCACCGATCGCATAAAACATAATGCGGGAAAGTGAGACTATGCAGAATTCTACATTCGTGAGACAGATTTGCGTAAAAAATATATGTGCGATATGGAAAGTGTCATTGCGATGCTTTCCTAATCTGTCGTAAACCGTCTCCTCCGTCTACTAAACGTATTCTAATCTTGGCTCGTTATATCATATAATTCGGGGATGACATGCAAACAACTTGGTGTTGAAATACCAACTCTACACCTTGGTGTCATTGACTACAATTTTATATTTGGCTCTATTATTCATGTTGTTATATCAATTTTCCAAGCCACTTGCCATCAACGTTTATCCCCAACATTAAAATGTATTGTTTAAAATTATTATCTGATTATTTCTGTGAAACAAACAGAATCAACGACGCGGTTTGACGTCGGACTCGCAGTGGACATGCCCGGCCACCTGTGTGCCGATTTTCCGATTCTCCGCATTGTAAATGCACGTGGTTTCGTCGACGTAGCCGTGCTTCGCGGCGGTTGAACGAAAATCCGATTTGATTTGGCGGGCGATGTAAGGGGCGCGCCAGTTGTCTTGATTTCTAAATAAGAAATGAATCGGGGGCGAGAAAAAAACAACAACAGCAATAAATCACTCACTTCTTAGTTTCGCAGTCGTATACGCATCGTAGCTCATTTTTCGGCACTCTTCCGTCATGATAGGTGCATGTATAGTGGCAATTTTTCATGATGTCCGATGCCTTGAAATACACATCTCTGAGCTCATTGGAAATTATAGTGAGCTTTGTCGGCCTGCAACGTAGACAACGTACATGATGAGGTTACTCTTATGTCTATTTATTACTGCATCGATGCAGAGCAGAACATTCCAGTGAGGGTCTTGTGCGTCTTTGTGTCTTTCATTCTATCACAGTTCCATGCAAACCCATATTGATATAGGGAACTCATTCTTTCAACCGGCTTGACGATGAGTGAGTATTGGGGCATAGTTTGGCGACTGAAACTGAGGGATGGTAAAGGTCTGGAAACATAGCGAACTTTCTGGCTTCTATGTAGAAATTGCAGCTTATACCACCCATGACCAATCCGTTCTTCTTGTCATAGGCGAAACAATTGGGCTCTACGGTAAATGTCCTGCCTGCATTTTTACTGACTTCCGAAATAAGACCAGCAAGAACACTTGTGGCAATGTGTCTCTGCCACAATCTAAAAGACGAGATTCGTTAAAAAAAAGAACTTTATAGAAGCTACTTATGCGAATATTAACTTTGATTAACGCCTTCATTCTGCGATTGGCACTTTTAATTTAAAAAATCGAAATTGCACAAAGAGTCTTTCAACTCACTCAGCAGTAAAGAACGCAGAACTAGCCGTACTGTAGTCGAACAAGATATAAAATGCTAGCAGTGGAGCTAAAAGCCTCATGGTCCAGGAGCAGCATTACACTCGTCCGTCTCTTTTTGTACGAGCTCGTTCGAAAAGGCAATAAGCGATTCAATTTCCTTCGCCAGAACCTTTTCACGAACTTAATTTGAAACAAACAAATGTTTATTGAAATTCCAGAGTGCAAAAATTCGTGGAATTTTTCAATGTTTCGTATTTTTAGCCATAAGATAAATCGATATGAACCTCGGAAAATACTTAGAAACTGTACTGTATTTTGCATATAAACGAGATAAAATTTATAAACGAGAAAGAATCGATATTATTACATAGTTATAGTGCAATTGGAGAAGACTTCAAAAGCTTATTATTAATTTCGAACAATTGTGATCAGTTGGAGTATTTTCACTATTGGTCGATTGCGATGAAAGTTCAGTTATTACAGAGCATAGTAGTCACTTGTACTTGATTGTTATCGGTTTATCAAACATCATCAATTTGAACAGGAGTTGATGGTGGAATTCGTATCGGATCAGGATGATATGATGGATTAGATGCGGAATATGGGGTGATTAACTGCAGCGGAGGCATCTCTTGGGCGTTTGGCGTTTCGTTCGGCTTTTCAATCGTATTCCTCGAAGGTTCTAATGAAGTTGAACTTGAAGCCGATAACTTCGTTCGAACTACGAAGCCGAGTGCAGCCACCATGAATGTGAGGAATAGAAGCGAACCACTGAAAAATCGTCATGAAATATCATAAAATAAAAATAAAAACAATTTAATTGGTCAGGCCGTATGAGAACATCGTAACTAAATAAGTGGAGAAACGAATAGAAGAACTTTAATTTTTTGAAATGCCCCTTTGCAAAGTAGTGGCAATAATAGCTCACACTATTCCCGATGGAATGTTCGAGCAACAGACTCCGGGCGCACAGAGGCTGTAGCTCGAGAAGAGGCCATTTGCATCGCATGATATTACTGGTGTGCTGGAAATGTTGTCAATAAAAGGAGTACCTTTGTCTATTCTTCCGTCTCATGACGAAATATTTTCTTAGTGTTTACAATGCTTACAATAGCGCAACAAAAGCAAACTCACGAACTGTCTCCTCCTCCTCCGCAATTCTTGCTGATTGCTTTCTTGCAGAAGCCATTTGAGCATGCCTCGTTCTTGCTCTCGCACGACATTTGTAGAGGGAGAGCAGTGGGAAGCAGAAACAACAGGAAAAGCATGATCGCTCGAGGAGCTGGGACGCTCGTTCTTTTGAATGTCATTTCCTCTTCGAGCTCTGCCATTTTAAAATTTCAATTGCAAATTCCGAACAAGGTTGATGGAGTTGACTGTTTTTCCCTACTATAAAAGAAGCAATGCAATTGTTTCAGCACATTCCTTCTAACAATAACTTGCGGTTTGTTGAATTCTCTCAATGTTTGCCGATCTGATTCGTCGATCCTTAATTTCAGAAATGTTACTCCTCTCCCGATCCGTCTTTGTCTTCCTTCTGCTCTCAATCCCTGTCGTCAACTCATTCATCGTCATGGGCAGTCTGGCAGCGATGGCAGCGCCGATGATGGGCAAGTTATTAGCTTATTTCCCTAAAATGTACGGCCCAAAATCTAAAATAAGATTGAATATCGACGACCCTGAATGACTCGTTTGTTAAACAAAATGTGCTCTAGGCAAGTCGCTAGCTATGAATGCGGCGGGCAGTCTTGTAAAGGGCCTCGGCGACTCGGGTGCAGATGCTCCCGAAACGGCAGCCGCAGCTCCGGCATTAACCCGAGGGCAAAGGCATGTCTTATTTTTATGAGCATTACTAGGAAATTGACCATCGTATTTTGTTCGTTCAGACAACGTCCCACGAACACCTTCAACCGTCATGACACTTCGCAAGGCACCAATGTTGGTAGCAACAATGGTAACCAGGCCAGAAGCGTCAACAAGTGAATAGTGCATTTTATCTTATCATTATTAAATTATTTGCAGCATCAATCTCGGCTAAAGATGCATCCGGATTTCCATGCCATTATCGATATTTTCTATTGCGTTATTGCCAATAAATCAGCTTGAATAAACATGTGAAAGAAACTATTACTACATCGCATACATGTCAGACAAATGGAATTGATTCCGGAAAAGACACATTTTTAAAAATATGCGTGAGTTTTTTAGATAGCAAATAGTTACGGACCGAAAGCTCCTACCATTCCGTTTCTTTTGTCACGATAATGGTAGTGGCATTCCGATCTTTCGAAACTTCGAAAGATGAGCACCGCTAAGCAAAATAAAAAGAAAGCAAAGAAACAAGTTCTGACACACGACCTCGATTATGAAAGCTCACTGAGTGTAGAGAAGAAAAATGAAAGAAAATAAGAAGAAGGAGAAGAAGGAAAAAATGGAAAGAAATTGAAAAATTTAAAGCTAATCCTAACAGTACTCAGAATATAAAATGATTCAGAAACCTGTAGCAATTCTGAACCCGAATGTCCGAGAAAAGCTCGGAATTCTCGAAATGTTTCCACGTAATTACTTTGCTCCATTGCGAAACAATTTCATTTCAAAATTCCAGAGCGTTCCAGAGAAAATTCCAGAGAATTGATTGAAGTTATCCGTATTTAATCACCGTTTTCAGACAGGCAGCACCTTCCCGGTGCCGCATTTTTCTTGAAGAACACTTTCTTTTATTTCTGGACTAATCGCATTGATTTGCCACAAACTTCATGAAACTTTCTTTGTTTTGTTTTTTTAATTCAGAAATGCTCGTCCTGTCTCGCTCCGTTGTCGTCGTTCTTCTCATCTCCGCGCCGCTCTCTACTGCGTTCATGGAGATGGCGAGTCTTTTTTTTACATCGTTTGATCAATGAATGTGGTGAACAAGTGGCACTACACCTATTGAAGTCATGCGAGTTTACACAGCCAAATATGGCGCTCCAACTGCAAAAATTGTTTTTAAAATTACCAAAGCACGTCCACCATTTTCTGAAAAAGGACAAGTAGTGACTGATTTCAATGAATTGTTAACGGAACTGCGCAAATGATGATGGAGAGAATCTGTGTCTCATAACCGCTGTTTAGATTGGCGAGATGGCAATGCAAGCGGCGCCCAGCGTGCTCGGTGGTCTGGCCAAGGCTGGTGGCGGTGGGGGAGCTCCGGCTCCGGCTCCCTACGCGGCTGCCGCTCCCACCTTCTCCCGTGGATTCAGGTACCTGGGGCAGAAAACATTTGTCTTGTTCGCATATTTTGCTTTTCTTTCTGACTTCAGAAGGAGACTGTAGTGGATATTGAGGTATTGCAGTATGCCATGCAACACTCTTCAATTTAGACAGCAGCCGATGAACACCTTCAATCGTCATGAAACTTCGCAAGGCACTAATGTTGGAAGCAACAATGCGAACAATGCCAGAAGCGTCAACAAGTGAGGACAACAAGTTATTTTTTAATGCAATTAAAAATATTATTTCAGCATCAACCTCGGATAAGGAAGCAACCATCGTGCAGAGCAACAAACGCTTTCACAATCATTGTCAATAAATAAGCTTGTTTACGATAAATATTTTCATGATATATTGGAAAAAGTGTATGTTAGCACAGAATCAGCAATAAAAAATAAAGAGTGGTAATAATGAATCGTTAACAGTCCGAGCAGAACAATGCAAAAAAACCAAATTTGTTGAATATTTTAAAGTAAGTATACTCGAAATTCATAAAGAACAATACTCAATAACAATACGTACTTGACAGCAATATGTTGATTCTTTTCTACGCAATATAAGTATTGCAGCATGAACCGATAAGTCTTTAATGCTGAGGGCAACGATTTTTACATATTTTTCCGTATCGACAAATGCAGCAGTTTCATCACAACACCAGGAAAAGCCCTTCGTTCTCTCTTCGTTGCAGTTCGTTGTGAAGATCATTTGAGAAAAGAGCAGAATTAAAAAAAAAATGAACTGAATCCCTCAAATTTTTTTTTGTTCTTTCCACTAACGGTTCTCATTCAAGCACCGTAAAATGAATCACGCAGAATTCTTGAAGAATGCAATTATCGCGTTCCATCGACGTGACCTTTTTACTGCTGTAGAATCACCTCCCCGCGAACGCAAATGAATTCTTTCCGACTACTAAAGGCACGGTTGTTCCCGAATCAACATCATCCTTTTTTCCCTTCTGCTTCATGGTGCATCAACTGATTGTCGTGTTGTTAATTTTTTTACAATCTTTTACATTATTGATTCAAAGAATGCTCCTGTCAACTCGATCCGTCTTCGTCCTCCTCCTTCTCACCTCTCAAGTCGATTGCTTCCTCGGAAGCCTCATCGGAGCGGTGGCCGCGCCATTCAAGGTATGGTGCTTCTTAGAGTTCGAAATGCGACTCTTCATTTCATACATTCTGACCGGTAAGAGATTGCGTGAAATGAAGAGGCCGTACCTCAAGTGATTCTGGAGTCCGTTGGTGGTGCAAACTTGCACCAGATCGTCATCGTTTTGTCATTGAGTCTCTATGATTAAATTAAAGGCTATTGGCAAGGCCGTAGGCATCGGCGGAGGCTCGAAGCCAGCGGCGGCTGCACCGCAGACGCCTGCTGCTGCGCGTGACGCCGCTGGAGGTCCGTTCAAATTATTTTTCTCGTTCCCTTTTACTCAATAGATGAATTATTGAAAAGCCGACAAAAGTAACTGTTTCAAAGAAATAAAAGATTGTGTGACTTTCGTCTAGAAATTCGTTGTGGTGCATCCATGACGAAATAAAGGATTAGATCTGTTTGCAGACGGCAAGGGCGGTAACGGAGGCACAACGAATCACGAAGAGCACAAGACAGCGCAGAGCACGGACGTGAAGCAGGACAACGCGAACCAAGCGAAGAGCGTCAACAAGTCTGCTGTTTTCTATATTTTCTGTACTAGTAATGGCCTCAAGTTGCCGAATACCTTATGAAATGATGCAATTTCAGCATCGTTATCTGAGAAGCACCTTCTACACTCACGTGCTAGAGTGAAGACGAATTGCACTTTTTTAAATTGCTGATAAATAACTGATTATTCATAAATTTGTTTGAACACAATGCATCGCATCTTTCGGAAAAGTAGAATCCCATATTTTCGAACGGTTGTTGAGAGGTTTTCCTTCCAATCTGGCTGGTTAGACTCTGTCTTTGACATTCGTTCGACTGCGTGTCATTGTCATTTTGTTTTTGTCTCTCTTTTACAGTTATCTAACATTACTAGATAATTACGAGTGTTTTCAGAAATCAGTTTGTGAAGATGGTAGTACTAAAATTCTCAACCTTGAAAAAATAGTGCTTGTGGCCGTTTGCGAGAGAATCAAGCAGATCTCATAGGACCTGACAAGATAAAAATTTCCGAAATTCTGTGATTTGGGGATTCAGAGGCCCAATTGGCTCCTGACGATCTCACGTCGAAATCACTTCAAATCACAACGTTTCAGAGAATATATATTTTTAGCCCGAGCAGGCTCTATCGGATCGACTCTATCGCATAAGGCCTTATTCACAAAATACAATTTGACATGAATCCGATTTCAGGATTGTCGGAATAAAGAATCCTTATCCACACTTTGCGCGCCCATTCATCGGCCTGTGTAAGAATCGGATTGTTCACATAACTATTCGATATACTCGTCAGATTTTCGCTCGTGGAAAGCGAATCTCGAGCCTGTCAATAAACGAGATTTTTTTTCGTTCAATGCATTAGCGAGGTGGAACAAGACAGTCAAATTTGTATAATGACGTTTATGAGTGCGCTTAAACATGATTTCATTAACGACCGGCCCGACGCTTCTTGCAGTATTTATAGATGGCGAAAGCGAGCGGGAGTAGCAGCACAAAGACCAGACCGGCAATCCTGAGGGAACATGTTCAGTATGATCTTGAAGAAACAATGTAAAATAGAGATCTAAAAAGGAAAATTTAGCCGTTCTGAATTACAACATCTCACATTGCAGGTTCGACGTGGCCTGCTGAAGCCGTGATCGCATTGCTGAAAACAAACAACATTACTGAATTAGCGGAAATACACTGATGTCTTATCAGTACTTAGAACAAAAATAATCAGTGCAAGATCATAACTCACTCATTGTCGCTCTCCGCGCGGTTCTTGTTGTTGTTGGCGTTCTGGATTTCCAGTTTTTCGCTGTCCGTTATGATGTTTGCGACAGCGAGAATCGCTATCGCGTGTAACACCCACAGCACACGCGGCATCGTCGCACGAATGAAATCGAGGGAATGCGCGGGAGGAAGAGGCAATTTAAGGGGTAGAAATACAGATGATGACGTGATCGTGAACTTTTCAAAATCAAATTGTGCTGGAATTTTTCAATAAACGAATTCCTTTTGGTCGGCGGTCACGATCCACGATTTATTCTATCCACGATGTACGATGTGGCCACGATGTATTCGAAGTTGCTTGGATCGATCGATTTCTGAAGGCGATCTTTCCCAATACATCCAAGACTCAACAAAAAAAAGTGGCAACTATTTTGACAATTCTGACTATGAATCTGCTTCTTCATTTTGATGAGCTACCAATGGCAAACATCATTTCCTTCGAATTCCCTCCTACTTTCCGAATGTGTGTGTACTCCAACATACTTGAAAATGTAGATAAAAACTTTGAGTTGCTTTTTTAATCATTTTTTTCAACGAAGAGCAAAGATTACTAACGTATCCGAATTTATTCAAAGAACATTTAAAAAAATAGTTCGTGCGTCATATCAACCGGACCGTCGAGATCGCTTCTTGATTTGCTTCGCAATGATGAGGATGATGGGAGTTGCGATAACTCCGATTACAAGAATTATCCTGAAACACGATTGCCACGATTGCCATTTATCACAATTTAGGATTGAGTTACTCACAATAATTGCTGGGTCAACTCTCCTCCAAAAGCCACGTGTACATCGGCACTAAATAGAAGGTAATGATTTCGTTCTCGTCAAATCGAATTTTGGGCATCTCACTTATTCTTGCTGTTGGCTAAATTGGAATTCGCCGCATCAACGTCAGTGTCCATCTTTGATTTGTGAATGTTGGTGTTATCGCCATTGCAGTGATCAGCGATGAGGGCGATCAACACAATCGAAATCAGCATGATCCGCATCCTGAAAAAAAAACAAGACAACAAAACTCATGCAAGTTTAGAGAACATGGAACTCGTGTTCGAGCTCTTCGTTGCCTTAAATCTAAAGGTAAGGAATTCGAAGAACTCAATTGACACAATGGCATTCAATTGTCGTACGGATTAAAGTCACCGTAAAAAATTAAAGTGAACTTATCAAACAGATTACGCAAATTCCAAGCAATGCGAAAAATCTCAGGGTCTCGGGGTTTCGGAAATTCCAGTAATTGTAAATTTAAAGATACGATAAATCTCTCGCCGCCGTGCTTTGGATTCAGGATTTCTAAATCTTGATTATTTAATAACATTTGTAAATATTTGGATGATTTCAGGCGATCATTGGGACCTAATCATCTGCGACGGACCTGTATCGAACCTAATCAGGGAGTTAGGATAAATAACAAATAATTGGCTAGACAAATCTAGATTATCAGCACAATTGCTTATTACGTAATTTCAGTCATAATATTTAGGCGTGCGAATGATTTTAGAGTGCTACGTTGTGTAGTTTGTCTACAGTTCTTCGACTGCGGAAATCTGCACATTCATTTTCGTGATAAGTTGGTCCTCATTTGCACAAAAATGGAATACGATATAACACATGGTCAACTAAAATTACTACCAACATTTGAATTGCCAGTGATTTTTGCCAGTGAAATTGTCACTTTTCATCTCAATTTGTCACTCGAGTGGTTGGCAATTCAATCTCACCCCGATTGCCTAATTTGCATCCTTTGATTATCCTCTTTGTTTGAAACTGGCAATCGGGCGAATTTCCCCGATTGCCAGTCCCTCTTGAGACGAGAGAATTGATTCAATTGTACTGTTTTTCATTTGTTGAGTTCCTGAAACATATTGAAAACGACCCAATTCCTTCATTATTTTCTCATATGTTTCAAAGAAAAATCAAAACGCTGATGAAGAACATCAATTAATTCTTTCCTCTCAAGAAGGACTGGCAATCGGGGAAATTCGCCCGATTGCCAGTTTCGAACAAAGAGGAGAATCGGAGGATGCAAATTAGGCAATCGGGGTGAGATTGAATTGCCAACCACTCGAGTGACAAATTGAGATGAAAAGTGACTATTTCACTGGCAACAATCGCTGGCAATTCAAATGTTGGTAGTAATTTTAGTTGAACATGTGTTATATAATCAGCATTTATCGATCGAACACATTATCTATTCCATTTGCTCGGAGCTGGCTTAGTGTTCCTTGCGGTCCATGTAGCGGCCGGAGTAGCTCTAGGCTTCGATTTCTTGTTGTAGAGATAAACGACCGACATCAGACTTAGAACGAACACAATAGTCAATAGACTGAAATGAATTTTGAAAAAAATAGTTTATAAAATGATCAAAATTACATCAACACGTTGTGGAACATAGCATTCATATCCATGTGCGCCTTGTTCCTGAAATGCAAATATGAGAGGCTTGAAAATAAAGCTTCACTGACTTATTTCTGCTCACAGCGGTATTATCGTTGTTGTTGCTGACGTCAATGCTCTGATCTCGTTCCCTTTCGATGATATTGTCTTCGGCAGGCCGCGCCACTGCTAGTGTGATCAGTAGCAATAGGACCGAAGCGCATCCTAGCTGATGCATCCTGAATACGGTCACCGACTCTTTATTTCACACGCTTTTTTCACAAATAGAGGGAGTAATAGAGTACGCAGAATGATGAGACAATAACCCGGATTTTGAGCTTCATTTTCAGAAACGAAAAATATGGAACGATAGAAAAAGGCGATGTTTCGCGTAGCGATTCCTGCTTGGGTGAGACAATTGTTTCAGTTTTGCTCAATTTAAAGACGGTTGTCATTCCTGACGCTGGAATGTTTTCAATATCCACGACAAAAAAGCATCTTAAGGTGAATGTCAGCAACAAATGAGAGGAGATATTAAATTTCTTCAAATTCCAAAGAGATATTGACATTCGAGCTTCTGATACGCTTGACATGCAGCTCCTGTACTCTTAAAACGATCTAATTACCAGTAATTAGGAAAAACATAACAATTGGTATCTATGTGATCCGAAAATGACTTTTTCGCATGAAATACGCTTGCTCTTGGTAGACTTCAGTGACTGAGCTTTATCTTATTTTTATTATTAATGTTGCGGATGAAGAATATTTATCAAGAATATTTATCAGGTGTACACAGGTATGTTATGTTGAGCAAGTAATTACACATCTTGCAGAGAAGGATGGAATACAGCAGCTTCCGAAGTTGACGGTCCAGTAACCGCCGGTTGCGGATGAACTGCAGCATACGGTGGATCCTTCTTGGGCTCCGGGCACAACTTCTCCTCGGAAGGCTCGTTATTGGCGGGGGCAGTTCCATTCGAACGAAGCACCAGGAATATCAGCACGCCCACCGCTGCGGTCAGCACAAATATTGAACATCTGAATAATGTTTTTTTATTATTAATCATCGTAAATTAAATGATTACGTGATTCCCATCGGTATGTTGGAGCAGCAGACTCCCGGGCCGCACACGCTATTGCTCGAGAATAAACCATTCGGCTCACATGTGATTACGCCTGCCGACTTGTTTTCCGTCCTGTAAAAGCATTTTGATGACTTGATGATCTGACGATTATGGTCTTACGAGCCGCCGCTACTCACTGTCGCCCCTCCTCCACCGCATTTCGAGCTGGCCTGCTTCGTGCAAATTCCGTTGTTGCACGATTCTGCGCTGTTCTGACACGACGACACCGAGTTGACGATGATTCGCGATGACGCTTGCGCTAATAGCACCGCACCAACTAACGCCGGAAGCAGTATCATGGTCGCACGGCCAATCAGATTCACACGAAAAAGGGGTATTTAAGTGAGTGACAATGGCATGACAATTAACCGCCGAGCGAAGGCGAAAGAGGAATGATGGCATTTTGAATCAAATCAATCTTGATTGTTTTTCGTCGTGAAAGCACACACTATAAATTGCCTCAGCATTGTTGAGGGTGTATCTCGAGTCGTTTGTTCCATAGCATTCATATTTGCACTTTCAGATATGCTCCTTCTTGGTCGTTCGGTCATTGTGATCTTCCTTCTCTCCACTCAATTCGTCCCTTCCGAATCATTCATCGGATTTCTTCTCGGACGTGCATCAAAGAAAGCTCCTCCTCCGCCACCTCCTCCCCCTGCGCCCGTACCCGAACCGGATGGACCTGTTAACAACACCAACATTCATGAAACCAACCAGAATACAAAAGTGGAGTCTAACAATCAGAATCAGGCTCACAGCGTCAACAAGTAAGTGCATAATAATTTGATGATGAAGCGTAAGCTCTCATTTTTTTTTCTCGAAATATGAATTTTGTTTCAGCATCCGCGTTGAAAAGTCTGCATACGCTTTCAGCATGTAAGTTCAATATAGAGCAATTCGAACTCCGCGATTATCAGTATTTCGATAACAAATATTTTCAGGTTCATCAATGGAATTCTCATCGTGTTCTACCAATTGGCGGCATATTAAACAAACCATAATGCATTTCTGCTTTATTGAATAAAAACTGCTACTTGTGCAACTGTTCTGTACATCCTTACAATTAGGGAAAGTTATTCACATCGTTCGAAAAGAGATTGGGGTCTTTTTAAAGGTTTGCCAATTTTGAGTCCGAGAAACGAGATTTACAAATTTCCTGTATTCGCGACAGCAAGAATAGGAAATTATTAATCTGCTAGTAGTAGTAGACTACAACTAAAAAAAATGAAAAAAAAAATAAAAATGAAGCAGCACAAGCGTATCCCTGCCATCACTCTCACTCCCTGAGGCCAAGAATAAATCTGTGCATCTATGAAGTGCATTGAGCAGTGTTTTGCGAGTTATTAGAAGAGTTTTTGTGATGGTCAAGAAAATTTACTTAGATTTGTTCGGAAAACAAAATTACTATAAAAAAAATAAGATTTCTTTTAGAACCGTTTTTTTTCTTTCAACTTTTCAAGGCCGTCAATTTAGGATTTATAAACTTGTTATTTTTTAAAATGGTTAATTTTGGGTACTTCTACCTTTTAGGTTTCATGTTCATTTTTCAAAACAATGTTCAAAATAGAGACATTCGGTGCAATGTGCCTCACACGCCATTTATGCATACTCACGCCCTTTGTTCTGACGCAGCGCGCCCACAAAACAATGCTGCTTGGACTTCAACTGTGGCAAGTAGTTCAGGGTAGGTTAAAGAGAATCATAAGATTCAACGATTTTTTCAAGTAGTACCATTAAAGTTTTAAAATTATTCTCATTTTTTTGTCATCCGAATAATGCTCTATATTTTCCACAATAATTTCATTAGCAAAACTATAACGAATTATAATACAATTTATTTAATCCTTCGTAAAAATTAGTCTTTGCAGAAATTCGTTGCTGGTCGATTAATAAAGAGACATTCGATAGAATGCAATGAGAAGAGCATTGATGAATCTGAATATTTTTGTCGTTTGAAAGTTGTTGGTTTGATAATACTACTTACAAAGTTGTTGCATGGAGCGTCGCACTTTTCGAGATTTGAATGCTGAAAGTTGTGGTTTTTGTATCGCGCAACCTAGAAAATATACGCTCACTTATTCACACTGTGGGCCTGATTGGCATTTGAAGACTGCACGCTTGTTTGCTGGTTGGTTTCATGAATGTTGGTGTTGTTAACAGGTCCATCCGGTTCGGGTACGGGCGCAGGGGGAGGAGGTGGCGGAGGAGGAGCTTTCTTTGATGCACGTCCGAGGAGAAATCCGAGGAATGATTCGGAAGGGACGAATTGGGTGGAGAGAAGGAAGATCACAATGACCGAACGACCAAGAAGGAGCATATCTAGAAAGGAAAGCTGTAAGTTTGCGAACATCAGGAAATGTAATCGAGTGGAGAGGAAACTGTGTGAAACGGGGATCGTGTTGCATTTTGTAGTAGATTTCGCTACGTGTCAAATGCCAATTAAACAAGGAGGAATGCAATTGAATCAGAAGGTCATGCTTTCATCTCACTCCCACGAGCAACTTTGATATTGAATTGTTCGCATTCCATCGCTACATCGTTTATAGGCGTCACTGTCGTGTGCGTCCGATTGGCTCCGTAATTATGATTCTACTGCTAGTCGTTGTAACCTTAATACCTGTGGCGATAGCGGAAGCTTCTGCTAACAGCTCGTGAGCTTCATATCTTCATAAAAATTCTGTTACTTGAAAGCATATGATCCTTAAGATGTTTACAGAGCGGTGAATGCAACAGCTGACGTGATCACATGCGATGCGAACGGTCTCTTCTCGAGCTACGGTCTCTGCGGGCCGGGAGTCTGTTGCGCGAACATTCCCATTGGAATCACGTAATAATTTTCTTATTTTCGTTAAAAAAAGATCAATGATGAATGGTTTCTTTCAGAGCCTCCATCCTCCTGCTAACCATTGCAGTAGTCGTGCTGACCGTTCTTGTGCTTCGCTCATCTAATGCTCCCTCGGCTACTGCCAGCACCAAACCTTCTAGCGAGAACAATGCATCAAGGAGCAACGAACCCGGACCCTCAACATCATCATCATCCGATCCACCCTATAATATAGCCAAACACTGAGAATTCGTTCAATTTATTCGTGCAAATGATAAATGTAATTTACAAATATATGTGTTCATTCCGAAAGTTTACTCTTCATTTGAACACAGCCTCATTTGAATGCAAAATTACAAAAAAAGTTTACAAGATGCGTTTTTGTCATTAACAGTGTTTTGAGCAATTGTTGTAGGCTGAAGAGAAAATAAAAAATAATACGTCCATTCACAAATTAAAAATTGTTAACAAAAAACATTAAATTGAAATTTTCCCTCAAAATTTGTTGTGTTTCACAACTTCCTATTACAGAGATGCTGATTGGTCTTTGAAATAAAGTGTTCCAAAAAATCGAAAATGAGCTCGCCATTGATTCAGCTCTGAAATCTCTTCCACTGAAGAATTCAAAGAATTGTATTGTTCTCAAATACCACGGAAATGAGATCCCGTGAACTCGAGTGAAATTAAATTTCGAAAAGAATTTGCAAATTACCTGGTGGCATTTCAAAACAGTAAGTATAAAAAGGAAGAACACAACGGAAAACGGCATCTTCCGAAATGCTGTTCCTCTTCTGCCTCTTTGCCGGTTTATTTCATGCCTCTGCGGACAAAATCTCCGAGTATGTTAACTTACATTTCACGGTTTCATCGGAAGCCCCGGTTGAATATGCCGTCAAATCTTGTCTACATCTGTAATTATGTGCCAAATGAATTTACAACTTGCGCCTACTCTGTAACAGACAGAATAATCTCTCAACCTGAAATAAGTTCTGACGCTTGTTAAATTTAATATCGATTTCAGCAATGCTCGCATCTTTGACGCCAAGAGAATCACCGTCGATCTGGTCACGGCTGTGAACGATGACAACAAAGCAACCGGCGATAAGTTTGTTATTGGCTCGAGATGCATTCACAATGCCACCCATATTCCCCTGGGAGGAGCCGCGTGTAATTTCACCATCCGCGCAAAGGAGTCAGTTGGCTGATTATTAAGCAGAGTCTCCATTGATAACTTCAGCCAAATCTCCAAGATCCCTCACTCGGTGGTGATTTCAACCGTGTCTAGTGTTGCCAAGGCCCACTTCTACGAACATATTGCAAAGTGCGGCCCAATTAGAGACGTGAAGACTAAGAAAGAGCTCGCAGAAATTCACTGTACTGCCTATCTTCGGTGAGATTCATTATTGGTTTGCTCATAATGTCTGAAATTTAGTCCGAACCCTATCAATCAGATGGTTCATAATGTGACTGAGCTGTGCAATGATGCGTCCAAATTGTACGCCAAACATGGAGAAGTCAGGATTAATTGCAACAAGGCAAACGGAAAGAAATGGCCGATGGGACGTGGAGAGTGCACCTACGACTTCAAACCAAAGGGGTGAGCAAAGACGAATTTGTGTCGGTTGATTAGATATTTTACTGGGACACTCCTTCTCGTTCACTATCAATTTTATGAACAGTTCTCAGCCGACCTGGCACCACCTGATTCCAGCAAATCGTATTTTAATTTTTTCAGCACCTACGAGCCCGCAACAAGCGGCAAGATCATGAACAAGATTCAGGCTACTTTCCATGAACTGATCAAGAAGGCTAGCTTTCACTCCACAGACAACTGTCACAGTAATCTCGGCAAGACTGCAGTGAAGGATCAGGGTCCCGGTCAAATCCACTGCGATTTCGCATTCAATCCTCTCAAGATTCATCGTATTCGCAAGCGATTCGTTTGTGTTCTTCTTGACACGTGTGGTTGGGGGTGGTGAGAAAGCTTTAATAAGAAAATTTTCGGAAATGATATGGTTCCTAATTATTCACCCGATTCAGTTGTGTGCATTCATGGTTGTAAACATATTACGATAATTTCAATAACGAGAATAAATAAATACAATTAATTCACAGCCTTTTTCCTTAACGATTTCAAACACGAATAGAGCAATAATTTGTTTTTTTGTCAACTTCATCGCGCGATTTGACTAGAAACCTCGTCCCATCCCTATCATTCCCGTCACTCCCACTCCACACCGGCGGTCGTCAGCTCATTCGCGCCTCTCAGTCTCGTAGCGGGCGGTCGGTTTCTCTATTTTCTCCATTTTATCTTTACTTTTCTTCTAATTTCGCACCAATATCACAATTCAGGCCACGATGTGGAGTGCCTTCGCTTGCGTCCTAGTTTGTGCTCTCATCCTTCAATCGGCAGCGGCAAAGGTTCGTTCATCGTCATTTCTCTATTGTTAAATCTGACAAGCGATTTATCTCATTTTGTGCAATAATCAAACATTTTGTGCACTTTTCCCATACCAAACACTACTGATTATCTCAGTAAGTTAACAAAGTGCAATGAATAGTTCAGACCCCCTCGATCGTCGTATGGACGCCGTTCTTCGAGGCCGAGCGTCTCCACACCTTCCTCGTTAGCCGCCTGCAGTCGGAGAAGTGCCCGGTGCAGTGCAATATCGTGCCAAGGTAAACAGATGCAAAAATACGCAATGCTAACTTTAATAATAGGCAGCCATAGGCTGAGCTCAGCAAGTCAAAGGGGGGAAGAAAGCTCATTTGCGTGGCGGCGCTCGGCCGACTCATTCCTCGCCGAGCGAGAGAGAAATGCGGTGTGAAATGAACGTTTTTAGCAGTTTCCGCGTGCGTTTGGGCATGTAGCTGATGAACTAGGGCGAAAATTGAAATTCGGCCGTGGATCATTTGTGGGCAACGGGTTTTACTAACACTCTGTGAAAACGCGAACTTGTTATCTTATCGCGGAATGGAGATCATTGCCGTGACGTGCGGAAAACAACTGCTTTTCGCTATTTTAGGGCAGTTTGAGCATCCATAACTAAATTTGAACTCGATATCTCAACTCTAGAGTCAGTTAGTTGTCGCAACAGTGATATTGCGAAAAATGACTCCGCCACGCAAATGAGCTTTTTTCCCCCTTCTGACTTGCTGTGCTGAGCCAATCATTATGAATCCCAGTCTGAACTCCAAGTTCAAATGTGTTTCACCTCTCGGGTATTTATTTTTGTATCAAGGCTATGAAGTGCATGGAAGATGGGACACAAAGTGCAATGAAAATCACATTTTTTTCAGATCCCGCATGACGACCGAGGAGGACTTTGACGCGTTCATCTTCCATTCGCGCGACGCCGATGTGAAGGATGTGCCTCGGACGAGGTGAGGGTTAAAGGCTCCGCCCACTTCCTGGTGATGCATCATCCAATATTGCATTCTCACCACAGCACTAGGGAAGGGGCCACACTATTTTTCTTTTTCTTTTTTTTTTGCTTTTTCCAGCGCTAGTCAGCACTGCCTTAGCGTAGAATCGAAACATGCGAAATTGCGGTCTCAATTTCTTTTCCAGGACCAACGATCAGCTCTACTTCATCATTTCCATCGAAGCGCCTGGGAACCGAGAGGAGAGCAAGCTCGATAAGGTAAATATGTTAATTATTTATTATATATAAATTATTATTGTGCCATTTCTATCATACGTTGACATGCACAAGTACATGCCTAGCCAATCCCATCTTAAATAATGATAAGTGATAAACTGATAAACTGAGTAATGATCGCATTCCAGTTCCCGCCCAACTTCTTCAACGGAACAATCGGCTACTCGCACTTGAACAACTACACGTGGGACTACGATTGGCCTGTTGAGGGAAAGCTGAACTTGGTGAGTTGCTTTTCCAATTATCCGTTTGCAACTGCTTACCTGAATTGATAGGAATTTTTGTACGTATTTGTCAAAAATAAGTATAAGCCTAGTTTTGACGGAGTTGCGGAAAGATCTCGTGAAATTCCGATTCCGTTTCAGACAGCCGACTTCATCCACTCCAAGACGGACGGCGTGTTCGGTGTGATCTCCAATTGCCACTCGGAGTCGGGAAGAGAGGCAGCCGTTGATGGGATGAGGAGAGCGGGGATCAAGATGACACTACGGTAATCTTCATCTTTTTTGTAATCAGTACACTCTATTAGTATCAATAAAAGTCAACAATAAAATTGGCTGACAAAAAATGATCTATCGATTACCGAATCAATTATTCAGAGGCAAATGCTACGACGGAAAGATCTCGGACGACGAGATAGGGAGGCAGATCAGTGAGTCACCACTCGTCATTTTTTCTATTTTCGTCGACTCGTCATTAACCAGAGATGCGAACTTGATTGATATTTTTTTTAGTTATTTTGAGTTTGGTTTATGATCATCTTATCAAAAGCGGTGACTTTCGCAGAATCGCACCGCTTCATTCTCGCACTGGAGAACAAGATGTGCGCGGACTACGTCACGGAGAAGGCTTACAGATACAAGGTTCTTATTTCGTGTTGTGATTATAATTTCACAATCACAAATAAAATACCTGTGAAAAAATCAAATCAAATTGCACACGAGGACGTCACAATAGTAGAAATCGTTGTTGTTGTTGTTGTTAATTTTATTATTTTTGAACGACTATTTTCTATAGTCTTCTCCCATCAATTTCAAAAAGACAAGATACAACAAGTTCTAAAAATATATATGTGAAACAACAACATTGCAGGAACTAATCGTGCCCATCGTCTTCTCCCGTTCGCTCGCCGAGGGAGTTCTTCCTCCCGATGCATTCATTGCCCTCGATGATTTCAATTCGACCGCGGAGCTGAGAGAACGATTGGAGAGGCTGCAGAGGGATGATGAGGAGTACATGAAGTGAGCATCAATTCTATGTTCAATTTATTACATCAAGAAGTGCATCAAGTATGTATATTTTGAATGCACTACTTCCAAAAATAGAGTGTTTTCGATAACCTACGCACGTTGATAGTAGAGAATGAACTTCACATTGCTTTTCGCAGAGGATGAAATTACTACCTTTCAATCAATGCCATTTCCAGATACTTCGCGTGGGTCAACCGCCCGGAGTATCTCGGCATCAGGAAGCCCAAGGGACTTTGCAAGCTCTGTACTGATCTACATGTAAGTTCATGTGAAAGTGTTTCAGTCAGAATAAAAAAGTCTCATCATTTCCCAAGATATCTCACATTTCTGACATAAAAGAAAAACATCATAATGAACCAATTTTTTTTATTCTAGCAGCCCTAATTCTTGAATTAATTAATGCATTTTCAGGCCTCTCTCCGCCTTCACCACTCATCTCTCGTCCGCGCGGCCTTTCCCGACGAGAACCTGTGCATTGTGGTGCCGCCGCGATGGGGATCCTCCTTCGACCTGACCGTACTTGCCATTATCGCACTGGTAGCGACGGGGGGCGGTCGATTGGTGTTTCTGCTGTATCGCCATTCGTTGTATCCCTATCGAGGCTATGAACTCGTGAGATGATTCGTTCTTAAAAAGAGATAAACCGCTGTTGTCGAAATAAATGTTTTATAATAATTTGTTCTTGCCTGGAAATTAAACTTTTTTACCATGAAGGATATATTTTCCTGAAGAAAGCACAATCACAAATACAACAGAACAAAACAATCGAACGTTCGCACGTGTATTTTCTCGTTTTTCTATTTTACAAAATATCAGGCATGTAAATCATCAGTACTATTTTTACCATCTCGCTTCACCCATTTTGCTCTTGACGTTCAGTGGCGCAAATATTTTCGTATTTACTTCACTTGAGGCATGATTTACGATTCATCACTAAATCATGTTTTGCTTGTTCTGGTATTTATTCCCGGCGAAAAATATTCCTACATAACCGTAACTGGTGTTTTCCTCCCGATATAGAACAGGTGAAGCTGTGCTAATGATGTTTATCTCTAGAGATATCCTGTCAAGATACAATATTTTCACCAAGTATCACAGAGTGTTTTCACACTTTTGATAACGAAGTGTATTTAAAATACGGCATTAAAAATGATTCCAATTGCCCAAAAAAATCATGAAAAAACACTGGTAGACTAAACGTATGATCAAGTTTGTAGATTCGGAAGATCTCCAAAAAACGGGAAAAGTGATGTAGATAATAAAAAAAAACAAAAAAAAAACGGGAAAAGTGATGTAGATGATAGGCGGGTGCTTTCAGAAGATTTATTGGCGTTGTGACGGAGAGAGGTTGAAGGGCAGCGCTCTCTCTATTTCACATGCTCTCTCACTAACTCTTACCGACGAGAGAGCATGGGAAAAGAGAAGAAAAGAGCCGATGAGAGAGCATCTCCCCGCTGTTTCTACCCCGTCGTGACAAGCACGCTCCCTCCCTATACAAGAGGGAATTTCCCCCCTGAATTGTCTCTCACGACTGAGCGAAGCTATCGCCAACGAATTTTGAGAATGAGCTTGAAATAGGCTCCGCCCACTTTTGGCTCGTCCTGGTTTCGGACACTTCTCTGTTGAGACCAGATCGCATGGTGTTTTGGTTCATAGCCTAGAGTACGGGGTGACCTTTACCTTTTTACCTTTTATCTCGGCGTAGAAATGAGATATCGACAAACGGTAAAGAGTATGTTCTTATTCAACCCAAGACGGATACTTTGAGCACAAAACCATGACCTTACGATTGATTCGGTTTACTTCGTTGCGGTCTCTATGTTTACCTTCTGCCAAAAAACCGAATCGATTGAATATTCAAAAAAACAAAGCCACGCAAACAACAAGTGAAGAATGAGATTAGCAAGAACAAGAGACGTGTGAGAGACTACATTGCATACGGAGTGCGCGCATTATCGACGGGTATAAATGACGCGAGTGGTGGGTCTCTCCTCTTTCGTTCGCTCTTCTCGATGGGACCTCCTCGCCTCGCCTCTCTCGCCCTCCTGCTGCTGGCACTATGCAGGTACGTTTGGTCGGGATCCCAGAGATCTCTGAATACCCATGCGTACTCGGATGATCCCGGAGATCCTAGGGATCTCCCAAGTATCCATGGGGTCCCCGAGATCTCTGGGGGTATCCTGCCTTAATACGATAACATACACTCTATTCCAGGCCCGCGTCTTCCAACGTGAAGTGGATATCCGTCAATACGGCCGTTTCGCAGAGGCGAGTTGCAAGGGCGATTCGAAATGGGGATACAGTGATCGTATAAACTATGGCAGGGATAGTGTTGTGGTGAGCCTTCGGTAGTATGGGATTACTGTATGTTTCCGGACGTACGGTATTGGGCTCGCTATTGATGGGTTACGGTAGTGAAGGGGTATGGTATGGGAAACTTGGTTAAAAAAAACTTGGCATGACTTGGTTCGGGATACGGTATTGACTTGATACAGTATTCATTGTGTATGGTGTTGATTGGTACGGAATAGGTAAACACGTATGAGTTGGAAACTGTATTGACGAGAAATGGTATTGATGGAAAAGTCACGATGGCATACGGTAAACCTGAATGCGTAAAGTAAGATCGGAATAATAATTTCATTGCAGTTCGGTCTCCTACGTTGACGCGGATGCAAGTAAGAAGGCTGTAGATGAAATAAAGAAAGTGCCGATGAACAAACCACCCGATGCGATCTTTGATATCATCGGAAATACTATGATCATGATAAGCTTTATGGAGGCGCAAATCTTTCACAAATTTCCGAAGAACATACAAGATGCATTTGATAATGGAGTAAAGTGCGAACTCGAGCTTGGGGGGAATGACGTAGGTTCTTCCAAATACCTTTCTGTTTCGCGCTTTGACCTTGCTTGTGACTCGAGAAGGAAACATTATGTGTGCTTGATTTAAGCTTCAATTAGACACGCTATATCTATTTCTCCAATTTGATTGGTGCCCGGAATCCTCGTGTCTGCAGTATTACTATTTACCAGTCAATTTGTAGCTCCCGACAAAGATGGCACAAGCACTGTACGGTCAGGATAAGGTGACGGGAGACCCACGCACGAAAGAGGAAGAATACATGAAGAAAATCAATGCCAAGGTGGATTGCGGTACATCGTGAGCATCTCCATGCTTCCCTATCCCAATCATCTCTTCTTCAGCGGCACGAGACTGATCGACACATGCTTCTGCAACGACAAACACCCTGCGTTTTACTGCATTATGAAGGCGGCCGTAGATGCAGGTACTGTAGGTCACGCTTCTTGAACGGGAACGTCCCTTAATGGTTATGAAATTCCGTGAGGGACGTAACGCGAGGCTTTACCTTGTTCGGAACGAGCGAAACTTTTTGCAGAGAAGGGCAAACCCAAGAAGACTTGCCGAGAAGCGGCCCTCGCAAATCTCCGGTCAACTTCGTCGGCGATCCACAATCTATACGATATCGATGCATTCAATCAAAAAGGCAAAGACGTACGTGGTTGTTGTTGTTGTTGTTTTGACGCTGACTTTTTCAGTTCGCGAAAGCAGCTTCCGGTGGCAGCGTCGAGGGCGTTGTCGGTGGCGAGGATGCAACGATCGGCCATCTCTTCTGCGAGGCTGCCAAGGACGATGTAATCAGCTACGATATCCCCCTCGCATTCCGAATGCCATTACGGTATCACCCACGCTACCGTACTCCATCCAAATTCAGTCATCCGAATACTGTCAACCTTTACGACATGCTCCTATCTTGAGTGATCGATTCGTTGCTCACGGGATCAAAGATCGATACCGTACCGAAACCGTTTCCAGGTGAAAGCCAAGGTTGTGGAATTGTACGCGGCCGATGGACTCTACTGGCTGGCTGAGAGCGCGATGATGACCATCCTTTTCGGGCAAACGAAACGAGATCTGAAGACTGCCTGCGAGCAAACGTAAGCATACAGGGGAGGATTGCGGCTGCCAGTACTACCGTATCCATTACAGGAAATTCATGGACAACGAGTACGGCAAGTGCGCTTGCGAGCAAAATACCGGCTACTCATTCTGCATCTACAGAACGTTTGGAAAGTTCTTTACAAAAGAAGGTACGACATTTAGAAAATAGATGTCAGCTTGCACTTTTCTTCACTGCAGGGTACCTGAAATGTGACGGCGGCGCGGCTTCATTCGACAAGGACAAGAAACCGAAGTCGCTGCCGAGTATCGCTCCTTCAGAGTCATCATCATCGTCGTCGTCCGCAGCCGCCGTATCCGGCCTGCTGCTGCCGGCCGCAGCCGCTGCAGCAATGCTGCTGCAAGGTCGCTGATGCCGCAGCCCCCATTCCCTCCCCCAAAAGCCCGACGAAAGCACCGAGAAAGATTCTATTCGGATGTGATTGATATGATAAATGGCACCGGGCAAAATAAATGTGTGAAACACTGCAGGGACAATGCAATATCACGCCTGTCACGAAAGAATCGAGCTAGAATGGGAATTTCTGGGATTGGAGCGAAAATCGTGAAATGAGTTAACATCAGTTTTGGACACCTCTGGGTATGCCCTAGCATCCCTCAAAGTCCGGTTGTGCAGATTTCATTTTGGAGCTCCCTACACCGGGTCGGTATCCTGGATCCCCAACTTTGACCGGTGATATCACGCCACTCACGTAAGAATCGACTCAGAATAGCCTGAACTTGTCAGCGACTGGAAATTCGATGTTGAGATTTTTACTGATTTGAGTCCCATCAGGTCCCACTAGGTCCCCTATAAATGGATTAGTGTCAGAGATCATTCCCGACCGAGCTGCAGCACCGTGCAGCTGCAGCCAGCTAACTTCAAGGCTCCTTTTCTCCCCTTCAACGTGGACACCGGAAAAACTTTTCTTCTTGAGCTAGGGCTAATTTTTGATTCTCTATCGATCTAAACTGGTCGTTTATTTCTAGCATGATTTTTAACAATGATATACGTTTTCCAGTTGAATCATGAAAGCCGCTCGAAAACCCACAAATTTTTTGATTCCTATTTATAGAGCTCGTCATGAGGATTCGAATGATAGGTCTGCGCTCTCATAGCCCGGCCCGGAAATTGGTTTTCATGTCGAAAAACTGACTTTCCCTCCTCTAAAATATATTTTCAACTACTCTGGCCTCTTCATTCTGCTCTCTCGCGAGCAATGACCCGGTGTCAGTTGCTTGTTAGTGATATGTTTCAACCACCTTTAAAGAGACCTAGCAAATAAAGTTTAAAGATTCAATGAAACATATATTTATTGAACAACGACACCGGGTCATTGCTCGCGAGAGAGCAGAATGAAGAGGCCAGAGTAGTTGAAAATATATTTTAGAGGAGGGAAAGTCAGTTTTTCGACATGAAAACCAACTTCCGGGCCGGGCTATGAGAGCGCAGACCTATCATTCGAATCCTCATGACGAGCTCTATAAATAGGAATCAAAAAATTTGTGGGTTTTCGAGCGGTTTTCATGATTCAGCTAGAAAACGTATATCATTGTTAAAAATCATGCTAGAAATAAACGACCAGTTTAGATCGATAGAGCATTAAAAATTAGCCCTAGCTCAAGAAGAAAAGTTTTTCCGGTGTCCACGTTGAAGGGGAGAAAAGGAGCCTTGAAGTTAGCTGGCTGCAGCTGCACGGTGCTGCAGCTCGGTCGGGAATGATCTCTGACACTAATCCATTTATAGGGGACCTAGTGGGACCTGATGGGACTCAAATCAGTAAAAATCTCAACATCGAATTTCCAGTCGCTGACAGATTTAGGTCGATTCTTAGGTGAGTGGCGTGATATCTCGGTTCCGGTGCAATTTGAATAAAAATAGTTTTAAGAGTTACCCCGTCTATTTTTGGATGCTCTATCCATCTGAAGCGGTTTGAAGTCATGAAATTGCTTCCGAACGGTGCTACACTCTAGGATGCATTAGTCGAAAGTGTAGGAAACGGCGCGGCTAATTTTTGGATAGATTGGTATTTCTGCTGTATCGCCATTCGTTGTACCCCTATCGAGGCTATGAACTCGTGAGATGATTCGTTCTTAAAAAGAGATAAACCGCTGTTGTCGAAATAAATATTTTATAATAATTTGTTCTTGTCTGGAATTTAAACTTTTTTACCATGAAGGATATATTTTCCTGAAGAAAGCACAATCACAAATACAACAGAACAAAACACATCGAACGTTCGCACGTGTCTTTTCTAGTTGTTCTATATTTTCCGAACCATACAAGCACGTAAACAGTACTATTTTTACCACCTCGCTTCACCCAGTTTGCTCTCACAGTTCATTCGCGCAAATATTGTCCTATTTATTTCACAACAGCCATGATTTACGATTCTTCACTAAATCATGTTTTTCTTGTTCTGGTGAATATTGCCGGGGAAATATTCATACAAAACGCAAACTGGTGTTTTTCTCCCGATATAGAACAGGTGAAGCTGCGCTAATCATGTTTATCTCTAGAGATATCCTGTCAAGATACAGTATTTTCACCAAGTATCACAGAGCGTTTTCACACTTTTGATTACGAAGTGTATTTAAAATACGGCATTAAAAATGATTCCAATTGCCCAAAATATCATAAAAAAACACTGGTAGACTCAACGTTTGATCAAGGTTGTGATGTAACTGTGCTCTACTCCCGATATAGAACAGGTGAAGCTGCGATAATGATGTTTTCGCCTGTATTTTCCTCAACAATATCCCATAATCACGCTTGCTCAACCTGTTTTTGCTTCGGTCTCGAGCGTTTACGGTATCGCATTCTGTTATTTCTTCACCACCACAGCGGAACGTGCGTGAGCACAACGTAATGCTGACTTGCGTTTGCGTTTACTGACTGGTTAACATCGAAGGGATAGGCTTTTCCGTGCTTAGTAAGCGATGCGCCGTAGAGATTTTCAAACTCTGTTGTGTTCAATGATATTTGCCTCGCCACTTTACTTATTCAAATGTGTACACTAGTCTCAATGTCAGATGCTGCTCCTCCACACCTACCTCGTTCTTCTCCTTCTCCACACTCCCACCATCGCCTCCTATCCCCTCATCAACTGGTTCTCCCTTGATGATCTGTTCGGAATGAAGGATTGGACTTATCAGTCTCGGGATCTCTCCAAGGAACCTCTAGTCAGGGGTTTGCAGTATCGTCGAACGTACCCGTATTCGGTGGATCCACCCGAGACGAAGCCCACGACTACTATCAGTACCAGTACCACGACTACCACGGAACCCACGACTACCAGTACCACTACCACTGAAGCCTCGACTACCATGATCACTACCACAACGCAGGCGATCACGCAGGCTCCGACCACGCTAGCGTCCGCTCCTGAACTCGCGACAACAACTTCCACTACAATGGCGCCCATCTCTGTTGTGTCTTCAGCAGTGATCACGGCGATCATCTCGGATGCCCTGGGAAGCAATGGTGACAGCCCTCAATCACTCGCCGCCTCATCCACGACAGAAGCATCGAAGCCGGAGACGAAAAGAGACAATGGGTGAGCTTTCGAAATGCATGCGGTCTATCTCTTCATTTCGCCCACTCTCGCACCACTGACCGATGAGAAAAGCCTAATTTTTCTGCTTGTAGATGAAATCGAATTTGCTCGACATTTCAGGGAGTCCACCACTGCCTGCCCCGACAACAATGACTCGAAGCGCATCTTCAACCGAGGCGTGGACTTCCCGCTGCAGAGCGGCTTGACTGGGTAAGCCTTCGACTTACTAGTGCGTTTGGATAGTTAGTCAGAGCAAAACAGAAACGTGCAAAAAAAAATCCGATTCCATTATCAAGGATCATTTCAGGGATTTGTTCACGCAATCCTTTACATGCCCGCCGAACACACTCTTCTCCAGCTATAGTCCTTGCGCGCCAGGAATCTGCTGCTCGAATATTCCGGCGGGAATCACGTAAGCTCATTTATTGCTAGATATCTTGCTCAAGTCGTTAGACAGTCAGTCAGTAAACAAATGTATGTGATGCATGAAGAACATATTTTTTAATCGATTCACTGTTTCCAGGGGAACCCTCATCGTTCTCACAATAATTGTCCTTATCCTCTCCATCCTCGTCATTCTCCCGTTCTTCAAGTGCTCTTGCTATAAAAAGGTCAGCAAAATATTTAAAGCTTTCTCTATTTGCGCCTCTCGCCTAAGAATCGGCATAAAACTGTTGTAATTTTTTTATGTTGAGTTTTCATCGATTTTGGCCACGGAAATCCTATGAAGAGAGATCTGTTTTCTCTCTACTCTACACTCTCTTTCAGGCATCTGATGACTTGCTCCCTGTCGTCTACAACGATTGGAAGGGCGCCAAGTTCAGTCGGGAAGTGTGCGAAGTGGAACCTCTTTCACTCAAAGGAGACTCCCTCGCATTCCCTTACTCTTTCTCATCATCGGTGCATAGAAAAGGTATAATTAACAGTTAGAAATTCGGAAAACACACTTTCACAAGACGATTACCCTTATTTCGAACTGTAGTGTCTTCAACACTGTCTTGTCATAACTTCATCAACTGCTGGTTCAGAAAGGCTTTTGTAGGATGGACCCCGTGCCAACAGTTGATGAAGTTCGGGCATACCCTATTTCGTAACCTCATCAATCTCTTCAACAGTGTTGCCACTCGAAGAAGAACCGCCGGCGTATGCTGCCCATCCCAAGTACATCCAACAACAACCGAAGATACTCGTATTCCATATTTAGATGACTTGATGCCCCCCCTAAATAATGCGTATTTAAATATAATTTCCCGTAGCTTTCTCAATAGTGGAGCACCAAAAGTATATGATATCCACTGTATATCCAGCAGCCGAAGATACTCGTGTTCCATATTTGAATGACCTCAATTCTATTTCGAAATAGACTCTCGACCTCATGCTGTACATAAAGTATTCAAATTTTTTGTTCAACTTTATTTTGAACATATTCCATGCATCAAAATTATTCATAGCTCGTTGTTTGCTAGTGTGAACTCAACTGTAAATATTTTTTTTCATTTGTCGAAATCAATAAAAGGCATTTTCCTATACTAACACAATACGTTTCAGCATTTCTTCAAGCAGTTTTTGGTTTCTCTTAGAATAGTTTTCTGTAGGTATTCGTGTTCATAAACATGCAACAAAAATCTTCAAAGCTTTCGTTCCGATTCTGTTTATTATTTGGGTTATTTTGATGAAACACTTCTGGGTTGCTTCTCTTCTGGACATTTCTGGGCAATTCTGGGGCATGACTCATCATCACTTTGAAAAGCACACTTCGATAAAGGTCATCGTGATGAACATTACGGCCGTAAAAACGTAATTTCGGCGGAGCAGGAACAGATGAAATTCCTTTGAGATAAGGTCAAGCAACGCCTATAAATCATTCTTCTCATTCACTTTTTCCATCCGCCCTTTACCTTTTCGTTGAGTTCGAAATTCGAGTAATCGTTTCTTCATTTCACACACTATTTCACCTCCCTGATTGATGATAGAGTTTGCGAAATGGCGAGACGATTGCTCGAATTTATCACCAACTCTACCAGGATGGCTCTGCTTTTCCGTTGTTCCATCATGATTCTCATTCTGCTAGTGATGATCCCCGAAACTGCATCGATATTATTGGCCATGAGAGCGCTTCAAGGTATGCATCAGGACGAATATTCTGACTCTATCACTTTCCAATGCTCTCTCGCTTCTTTTACAGAAAATATTGGGTTGCGAAATGAAAACGGATTAATAATGCCATAACTATTTAACTTGTTAATTAGGAAATTATTGAATTCCAGCTCAAGGTGCTAGCGGAGGTTCCGGAGGCTGCCCACTGGGATATCTGATACCATGCAAGCCGACTGGGTAATTTCCAAATAATTTATCGTCGTAATCTCTATCCCTTACAGACAAACAAGGAATGACATCGTTCTGAAATAATGTTCACTGTTTGTGAGATGTTCAATCTCACTTCACCATTATAAAATATCCCTTATTTTGCTGAATAAATATATTTATTTTCGAGACAATTCAGATTTTGTGGATGTACACTGCATTTCGAGTAAGTGCAATCGAAACATCTACTTTTCTGCACTACTTCGGAAGACACGAGGGACGCCGTTAATCACCGAATTAGTGCTGGACTAAAGCAATTAAACTTCTGACTCCAAAAATGGTTTGCATCTAGCTCTCTTTAGGTCGTCTCTTTGCAGAGATTGTTCCAACTTTGAATCCGTCATTTTCATTTATTTTCCATTCCTTACTCCCCTCCGTCCCATTGAGATAGGTGTCTGAGAAGATTGAAGGGATTGAGAAGTGGCCCGCGCTCCTTCCTGAGAGGTTAGGAAATAGAGGATGTTCAGTCTCTCCCTTTCTCCCACTACCTGGCAGGTCAGAGTGGGCAAGAGAGCATGGGAAATGGAGAGAGACTGGCCATTGAGAGGGGGGAGGATGGATGGGAATGGGAAGGAGGATCGGGAGGGATTCGAGAGGTCGACATTCTTCTCAATTCTTGACTATTCAGCAGTAGCTTGGATTTTCTCGTCTTATACAGTCTGCTTTCATCGTAAAGATATCTCCATAGAATGCACGTCTGTAGATGTTTCACTTACGTTTCGGTTTGTGATTTCTGGAAAAAATACATGTTTTGAACTGCAGTTGAAGCGAAATATCGCACACTTTTGATGCTCGATTCCTATTGCATTTTGGTCCTTCATATTCCGAGCTCGAAAACAGAGAAATTCCTCCTGGCCGGGGGCAATTTTAGTATCATTTGCATCTCGAATTACGCTCCCTTTTCCCACATTGTTCGGGCGCCTTTTCTCACAGTAGTGAAATAGAGTGCGCATAGGGAGAGACCAGAGTTCACTTCCGAATAGATTCGCGTACTTTTATTACTCCTCAAAGATCTTTGCAGCCTTTACTTGTCGATTATGTTTCATCATGTGGTTAAAATCCGTATTCTTGTAGATCCATCAGTGCTGCAGCCAGTCAGCTTTAAAAAAAATCACAAAAAACCATCCGTTACCACATTGTTCGATCACCGTTTCTCACAGAGAAATAGAGTGCGCTGGGAGGAAAGCTTTTGCAATATTATCAGTTATGTTTCGCGATATTCTTGTATGTCGGATTGTTGTAGCTAGATCAATTATCATCCATGAGACTCCTTAAAAACTACTAAAAACTTCTTATAATTTCGAATTTCACTTCTTCTTTTCTTAAATTAAAAGAGGCGGAACCGCTTAAAGATTACAGTTTCTCCATCCGACCGTACTTTTCAGAAGCGCGCGCAGAAATATCGTATACCTCTCTTAAATTCCATGTTCTCCATCTATGTTTCACTCAGTCCTTATCCCTGCGCCTTTTGTCGAGCAACAAAAACACTGAATCTCGGCGTGGTTATAAAAAATCCTTTTTTTTTAAATTTTTGCCTCTATTCTCGCTATTCCGCTTCTATCTAATTCCGGAAGTAGCGCTGTTCACGCGCTTGTTTCTGTTCAATGTTGCGCATGAAAAGTGCCTTGTTTCGTTTCTCTAAACCATTAGAAAGCACGCAAAATGAGAGACCGCTTCCATCCAGAAGGTGCACCCCGGAAGTCCCGTAGAGTGCGCACACTTTTCCATTGTCTTTCGTTGCTCTGATCGAGGAGAGATCATTGTGAGATAAAAGAGCGAGACAATTCTTTGACTTCTGAATCTCCATGCTATTCCGATGGTCAGACAAGGCAAGAGGGCGTGTGAAATGGAGAGAGACAGAATATTACTTAGCAGATGAAATAATGGCATGGGCCGAGTGAAAGCTGAAGAAAGTGGAGATGCGCGAAATTGCTTTGCACTCAATTCCATTTTCGCTTATGATAATATTCGCAAGGGTCATTAACGCACTTTCGAATGCAATTTTTATCTCAATTATGCTTATTTCTAGCTCACTTGAACAATGTTTCTGCGGCTTGCTGCGTGTAGATGATAGCTCTATTTAACCTATGTTTCACCGAGTCCACATCAGCTTTTCCCTCGTAGATTCAGTAGTTCTTCTTCCCCTCCTGTCAGAATAAAAATAACCATAAATTGTTTGATAATTTGAGAGCATTCGTTTTGCAAATCTGACTGGGAACAGAAATCAGTTCGCCTAAACAACGTCCACAACTCTTCCTGCAGCGGTGTCCCTTTCCCGTCCTAGTCGGATTATCTTCTGTCCCACACATCCATTCTCCCGTCCATTAGGCAACGATACTTTTTGAGGTCTAACTTTCTGCAGTTGTTAAGAAAGCTTTCCAAATGTACAATTTCTCCCAGCCATCTATCATAAAATTAGATGATATCGTATATATAATATATAATATATAATGTATGTAATCAGATATATTGAGTAATCATTTTAGAGGTAATTTTGGCAACAAAACTCGCACTATTCGCATTCATTTTGCACGAATATTATTTGATCCTCCTTTCCCATAGCAAGTTTCGCCGTTCCTTCCCTATTCCCGCATTAGCCTTCTCAGTCATCGGATATTCACCGGGAATCTCTCTATCGAATCTGGCCTTTTTCGAAATGCGCTAATGATAAATTCTGCGCGAAAAAAGGGCCCGAACGCGTCTGTTCAAATGCCAGATTTAGAAAGACTCTTCGTTTCTAGTGCTCTCTCGATCTGTCAGACTAGCGAGAGAGCATGGAGAATGGAGAGAGCAGATCATATTCCCGAACTCGTCTGGTCTTTTGAAATGTCAGTTTTTTTGTCGTTTTATATAATTTATTAATTCTAGGGCCGATGCAAACTCGTAGCTTCACAGTACGCTGTCTGCTCGAGTCAGGTTAGAAGTACTACATTTACAAAATAAAAAAAAACACTTTGAAAAAATTAGATTGAAACACGGAAAATCGTTCTCGATTTTTCTCTCATTCCTGACTGGCTAACAAGTGTGTGAAAAGTAGATGTCTCAGAAAGTCGAACATCCTTTTTGCAAATTGTATCCACCTGCATTTTCGTAAAAACATCCCTACATACAGAAAACGAGGCATTTTGTTCTCAAATCTTTTTTTAATACCAAGCGGTCACCCCGCGAAAGTTATTTCGAGGCTATTTTTCTCCTTTTTCCTCAATTTTTCCGCGCCGTCACTTGCGCGATTCCATTGTTTTCATTCACTTCCTACCTTCTTTTTTTCTCTTCCCATCGCCAAATTTCCGTCCCCTTACTCCATCACTTTCGCTCATTGTGTGCGTTTTTGGTTTGGAGTCGCGCGCTTGCCTTCTTTCTCTGCACTCTCTCATTTCACCGTGCTCTATCGCCTTCTCTAACCGCCTAGAGAGCAGGCTGAATGGAGAGACGCCTCTCGTCTCCCGTCTCCTGCATCTCCCTCTGTGCTGCTTTTCGCTTTTCAGCGCGGGCCTCGGCCAGGCTCCGCCCCCTTTTGGATCCCTTTGGATTATTCTGCTTCCACCCTCCATGTATCGTCGTAGTTTGCCCGAGGCATCCGTCCGACCCACCATGTGACCCAGATGACCTACCGTATTCTCCTCCTTCTCCTTACCGTAGTCCGGGCCCAGAGTGATGAGGGCTCGGGCCTGCTCGACTCGATGGAAGCCGCAGAGCCGGGCAATGGGACCGGCTCGGGCGAGCCGGAACAGGGTCCGGAACCGTCGAATACAACAGAGCCGGCAAATAGCTACGATGAGACGGTTACGGCCCTGTTGACGGACCCGACGGACCTACCATCGACGACGCCCATCGATATTGAGAGTCTGATTGGTGAGTGGTGTTTATTCCTAATTGTGCACAAAGATTGTGATCAATCAGCACAGTCCAGACATTCTGCATTGATAGAGGGCGTGAAACACACCTAAAACCATTTCCCCAAGTATGTGTGCGGGGGTATTTCAAGAATCCGGGGGTATTTCAGGAAACGGGTGGAAGGGTAACACATTAGCATTCGCCAGTGATGCAACCGCCCCGCTTTCGCAGCCTTTCATTGAAAGGGAACCTGACGTTAGCGCGGGGAGTAACAGGCTCATAGAATATTCATGCGACGCTCGCTCAAAATGACGACGACTTCCTGCCCGTTCCTTGAGGAAACTGACGATTTTGAAGTTCTTTTTTTTTCTCATTCTTTTGTTTTATTCATCCAACTCAGAGGTTGGGCGTTTATTCAGGGGTGATCTCAGATTTCCAGAATCCTCCTAGAGCAACCACATTACTTTGGGTTCTTCGCGAGACAAGTAGTATCCTCATCTCCCACTGACAAGTTGGTGAGAGAGACTCTGCGATGACTCTAACTTGTTTCGACCTGTCACTCCGCCCGTCACCTCTCCCTGTGATCGGCTGTCTCAGCTGATGAGAAATGAGCGGGAGCTGTCAATAACTCCACTCAATGACCACTCGTTAATCAAAAATCGCGATTCGTTTACTTTTCCTGGCAATTCAGAAAGTTTTGCTCGAAAAGCCGGAGATATGTGTCCAAATTTAGTCAATGTACTGACTTGTGACGGACATCTCAAAGTGCTAGGGCAATAAAGAGTCGTGAAGCATTGATGACTTCTCGTCTGCGCAGCCGAATTTCCTGAATTTGCGACTAAAGCTAACTCCACCCAGACTGACCGGTGAACGAAAATGTGAAGACGCGTGCTGTATTTCGAATACTATCGCAAAGGGAGAGGAGCATTTTGAGTTCTTCAGACGCATTCTTCAGATGAGTTATTGTCTTCGGAGCGTCGCATCAATGCGCTGCTGTTTGTTGTTTTGACCCGACCCCAGAAACGGAAGTGGGCCCCTCCTAGAATTCCGCTTGCAGTTGTCATTCCAAACTCAGAGGTAACACTTTCCAACAGAAATAGTCAGTTTTCAATAGTCAAAAGCTGATCAGCAGTTCCAGTTTTTGAAGGTATTGGGAGAATAACATGACATTATTCTCACCACTGTTTCACCCCCTCGCGCATTTGTCAGTTCTCGGGCGACTCTTCCCTTCCTTCTCTTGTGTGTGTTTGAATGTGGAATGGGCCCAAATCCCCGGAGGGATATGCTCCATTCTCGCCCTCTTTTGTCTTCTCACAATTCGATGAGGTTTCGCCCTGCCCAAATCCGCCCTTGATTCAGGCTAGAGATAGCCCCTGAGTATGTAGGTTGGAACTACGCTCTAAAATAAACAGTCGGCAAATTGGTTGGCAAATTCTTACTTCCTTTGTTTCTCTGAATTCCTTATATGGTGCCCCAATTCCTAAATGCAACAGGGAATCGTAGCCAATCTTGGCAGCTCTTCTCATAATAGCTACAGGAGACCGTGGCAGGTGCAGGAACATTGACAAATGGCCTAGAATCTCATGGGAATATCCGTGCTCATTTCAATTCAGTCGAGGGACTTGTCAAAAATATGAGAGATGCGCGCGATACGCATTCAAAAGAGTGAGAAGAGAAGAAGGGAATTGGTTTGAATTTCACCCCTGAGTGGGTTATGCTTCAGCCGGCCACTAAATGCATCTACGATTGCTAGTTTCAAAACATATCCGTTCTTCTTTCCAAGAATGATAATTATTCGAGCTAGCCTTTAGATTTCGAAATTCAGGATATCTTCATTTCATTTGGTGCGGTGATAAAGTAGTAAATCTCGAACTCTCGAACTCTTGCTCTTGGAAGCAACAATGCGATGTTGTCACAAACAGTCCTTATTTGGGCTCGGGAAGAAATGTCCGACGCAAGAGTTAATGATGATGCGGGTTAGTAGCATTGGGAGAAAGTCTGGCTAGCCGAGCTCGATCTCTGGTTGCTCTGAACGGCGAGAGGCAAGGGGAAATTGAGAGAGTGCCGACGGCCAAATGCCAGTCGGCGACTCTAATCAAGCCTTTATGGTCCGCTTCCGGCGCGGCATCCACCCCTCGGCTCTTGAGTCTCTTCATTTCGCATACTCTCTCATCGGTCAGAGAGGCGAGAGTCCACGCAAAATGAGGAGCGTCGTTTCTCGACAAGCCATCCCGGCTCTTGCGAAGCAGATCCGCTATGGAAAAGGACACAAAAGACAGCTTTCTTTGACTGGGAAAAGAAAGAGAGTGTATAACTGAGGTTTCTCGATGAAAGGACGCTGCGGTAATCGCATTTGAGCGCTCGGTTTTAGGCGCAGTGAAAAGGAAGAAAAAGAGGGCGTTTTGAGGACGGAAAGTGTCGGCAATTATGAGCAAGTGCGGGGCTATTATGGCCTGAAATAGAAGGAAGAAATGAAAATAATAGCAATTCACACACACTCAATCACCGATCAGAAAGGCGAGAGAACACGCGGAATGAGGAGTGACAAGCCATCTCTAAATGACATTTTTCAGACACGTCATTCGAATTCGACCATGAGGAGCGGTTGCTGATTGACTTGTTCCGGTCAGTTATTTTCTTTTTTTCGCTGAAAATTTTTCGGATACGTTTCACGGCGAGTAGTTGAGCAATGCAGGGATAAGTTCGCAATATGGTGCTGGTTTGCCTTCCAAAATACTAATAAAAACTAATCTCTGGATTCTTTTCGATCGGCATTCTTTTGGATTCATATCTTTTATCACCTAGAATCAGCAAACCTAGTGAAGAAAAAGCGAAGTAAAATTTTCGCAATGCCTTTATTTTTATAAATTTTTTTTTGGAATGTCTGCATCATTCCTTGAAAATAATACAAAGAACCTGGAATGAACCATTTCTAGTGAGTACAACTACTTGATACGGCCCGTTCCTTCCGTCTACTCCAAAGCGATTGTGGTGGAATTCGGTGTGGCGATGATCCTGTTGATCAATGTGGTCAGTCATTTTCTCCCTGTATTCCCTGTATCGATAGCTACACCATTCAACGGTATTCATATCAGCCTCTCGTTGTTGGTCACTCCCACAGCATTCTCCTTCGACAGATAAGGGGGATGCATTTACATACCCACTCACTCAGTTTGCATGAATCGAACTGCAAGGCCTGAGCGGGAGGAGCGACCACTCTCCCCGCTCAGTTATTTGAATCGAGCGGGAAATTGCAGTTCTTTCGTGTCGGCATTTTGGCGCGAAATTTGCATCCATTGATCACCCTTATCTGGAGAGAACAACGCGGGTCAGAACGCTGTGCTCCATTCTTAGATAGGTTTCGCATGAGATGGACTGGAACGCTACGCGCTAAGTTTACTAAGAACTAAGAAGTGTGTTAAGAACTAAGAACTAAGAACTAAGAATGAAATCGCTTCGCAGGACGAGCGCAATCAGATCCTGCAGACGAACGTGTGGCTGACGATGAAGTGGAACGACTACCAGCTCAAGTCATCTTTTTCATTTTTTTTCCATTTTATACCTTATTTTGCTTATTCCATATGCAATTGCGCATATTAGCTCGCTGTTGTGAGTATACATGACTACCAGAAGTTTGTAATTTTATTTTCTTATTTTTCGTTGATGGCCCCCAAACCGGAGTTGTGATTTAGAAAGGGAGAATGATTTAGAAAAAAGTGATGATTACCAGCTCAAATCAGCCTTTCCCTCAATTTATCGAGCAATTAACGCACCCCACATTCACTACTTCAAAAGGACTTTCCATTGGACATCGTGGTAGACTAGTCATAATCATCTGCAATGGGCGATGAAAAATTAATACAGATATTTTTTTAAAAAGTGGCTATTGCAGATGGAATCCGGCCGAGTACGGCAATGTCACGCATATTCACGTCCCGTCCGATCGAGTCTGGTTGCCGGATATCGTCCTATTTAACAAGTGAGTTGGACATCATGATCTCTGACTACCATAGAAGTTGGGGCTAGAATGTGCTTGTGTATGATTCTGTTCTACAAGTATCTTGAACTCAATTTCAATTCGATCTGTATTGTATGGGGTTTGGGACTTCCTGCACCAAATTGTATGCACAGCAAGTCAAAGGGGGGAAGAAAGTTCATTTGCGTGGCACAGCGTCGCCGAGTCATTCTGCGCCGTGCGAGAGGGAAAAGCGGTGTGAAATGAAGGATTTCAGCAGTTTTCGCGTGCTTTTTCGCTTGCAACTCACGAACTAGGTCGAAATTTGAAATTCGGCCGCGGATCGTTTGTGGGCAAGGAGTTTTTCTAACGTTCTGTGAAAATCCCGCATCGCTATCTCATCTCGTAAAGGAGGAGTTCACCGCGGCGTGCTGAAAACTGCCGTTTCTTGCCATTTTTAGCAGTTTTCGCGTGCTTTTTCGCTTGCAACTCACGAACTAGGTCGAAATTTGAAATTCGGCCGCGGATCGTTTGTGGGCAAGGAGTTTTTCTAACGTTCTGTGAAAATCCCGCATCGCTATCTCATCTCGTAAAGGAGGAGTTCACCGCGGCGTGCTGAAAACTGCCGTTTCTTGCCATTTTTAGCAGTTTTTTCGTTCATTATAAATTTGAAGTAGATATCTCAACTCGCAAATGATTGTACAGCCGTCGCGTACTGAAAACAATCGCTTTTGGGCAAAAATTCAAATGAATTCAACTATGTTTCACTCTGAATAGAAGTTATTCCTTGGTCTGAACCATTTGTCATTCGGAAGAAATAAATTTCGCAATATGTTTCATCATTCGAATATGAGAATTGATGAAGAATGACGGAAAATTCAAGAGATTCTCCACCGACCGGTTCGGTGTCTCAAGAGTTGCCAAAGTGAGAGGGTGAATTTGAGCTGTGCCACGCAAATGAGCTTTTTCCCCCCTTTTGACTTGGTGTGGTATGTAGCTGTATAACCTGAATGACTGGAGCAGATCGAAATAAGGACAATGTCGAAAAATAAGAACACCCGGTGAAACATACCCGAAACATTCTCGAAACGTTTCTTCCAAACAAGATCATGTGGTCTGACTATTGTCTATGCACTCCTAACTGGATAAAACTCCCATCTCCTCCCAATCGCATTTCATTGTTTCCTTTATCAGATATTTTTGAACCCTTTGAACTCTTGAAGTTCACTTGCCAATCGAAATCCGGGACATAGCTGTACGGCATCATCCTATTGTTGTCTATGGGGATACGCTAGATACAACTTCTTCGCATCTTCTCCCAATTGCATTTCGCCCATTGTTTCCTTTCCCTAGCGTGTTGTGTTAGGCTGCACTCCTCTTTCCACCCAATCTCTCTTGGCTCCAACCGACGAGAGAGCACGCAAAATTGAGAGAGCGGAGAGACTAGCGTGCGCTGTGTTCGGTTGATTACGGGCCCTGTGGCGCCTCACATCAGCAAATTTTCTCCTTCCTTATCCCATCTCTCTGTCTCTCATCATTCTCCATTGTCTCTCGACTGCCGTAGAACTCTTTGTCTCACAACTCCGCAGCAGATGCGGTAGACCAGAACGGATTTCAAATACGAACAAAGAAGCCACATACAACGAATTTCCATCCAACTGCTGCGCCTATTGGATCTCCAATTCGGACAAAAAAAAGACAACGGAAGTCGTGAGCTCGTTGATTGCACTGGAGGAAGTGGCTCTCTTGAGAGAATTTGAGAAAGATTGCGCAAATAAGGAAGCCGTCTCTCCATTTCGTACGCTCTCTCGACGGTCAGAGAAGCGAGAGATCGCGCTAAATGATGAGAGTTAGCCAACTCTCTGAGTAGTTATCGTTTAACTTTATTCATAAATGGTGTCCCTCAAGAATTCTAGATTCGGAAGATCTCCAAAAAAAACGGGAAAAGTGATGTAGGCGGGTGCTTTCAGAAGATTTATTGGCGTTGTGACGGAGTGAGGTTGAAGGGCAGCGCTCTCTCTATTTCACATGCTCTCTCGCTCGCTCTAACCGACGAGACAACATGGGAATTGGAGAGAGTGAGAAGACGAAATGGAGGGCAGACGGGTAAAACAGCTCGAGTGACGGATGGGTGCAGGGCAGATAAGGAAAGGAAGCCGAATAGGGCCATGCCCTCACCAGTTCACTTTCTCTAAAACCGGGACAGACGTGGAGCATTTTCGACAAGAGAGATGGTGAACTTATCTGCGGGGGGATTTGGGTGATCCTTCTATTTGTTTTTCAACTGGAAAGTACGGTCAGCATTGAGAGCACGAAGTATATTGAATTGAATCGTGCTGGTGAAACACATTCGACGCCACTTATTGGTGGAGGGAACACAAGAAAAGAGAGGCTGAGATAATAAATTCGTTCAATGTCGCATGTGTCGTTGATCAGACAAACGTGAATGTAGCTGGAACACCGGTTGATCACAGAATCTGTAAATAAGCTGCGGGGATTCCGCTAGTCAATCAGATGTTAATATTGGTGTGAACAAAGACCGTAACATGATTGAGATCACGGCGCTGCCCACTATTGAATAGGCGTGATGAAACATAACCGGATACAATTTTAAACAAATCTTCTACGTCCAAATTCCAATAGTGTTTCTTCTGCACATGAATGTATTGTGCAATTCTGAAGGAAGACTAGCGGCTGTAAAGAGTAGGGCGAATTATTTGAAATCCTTTCGAGTACCTTGTGTCATAATTGGAACTCTTTATGTGGTGTTAGTTTTTCGGAAAAAGACTTGGAAATAGCACCAATACATGAAAATACAATTTTTTTGTACCGATTGATTCATCAGAAAACGAAAAATGCGGGAATTCAAATCTGGTGCTTTTTCCAAGTCTTTTTCCGAAAAACTAACACCACATTAGTTCCGTCGGTCGATGGCCTATTTATGCACCAACTACAGTCCAGCTTGATTCCTCACTGAAAACAATCCGTCCCGGCCGGGCCGGGACGGTCCCTGACGGTCCATGGCCAATTTGCGGCTCAATTAGAGAAAAATTTGGATCTTTCTCGGCAGCTTTGTAAAGCTCGTGTACTATGCAATCAATTACCGTTGAGAGAATCTCAAATAATTTATTCGCTAATTTGTACGTTAAAAGAGAAGTGTCGGCAGTATTTAAGGCTTTGCAAAAAAGTTGAAAAACAGTTTGACGATTTTACTTACCGTATACTTAGCGCTTCGGTTTTTCTCAAAACTGCCGACACTTCTCTTTCAATTTACAAATTAACGAATAAATTATTTGAGATTATCTCAACGTTAATCGATTGCATATTACACGAGCTTTACAAAGCTGCCGAGAAAGGCCCAAATTGTTCTCTAATTGAGCCGCAAATTGGCCATGGACCGTCAGGGACCGTCCCGGCCCGGCCGGGACGGATTGTTTTCAGTGAGGAATCAAGCTGGACTGTATCAATAGACTGTTTCAATGAGAACTTGTAGGCGTCGCATCAGTTCTGCCAAAGCGATACAGTGAATTTTTGTTATAGCACGATCTTACGAACGCTACCGCAAAAATGGAAATTGTGAAGACTAGAGCACATCATTTGATTTCCAAGAACCTGTAAGAATTTATTCAGTGCCGACGGCAACTATGAGGTCTCCTTCCGCTCCAATGCTCTCATCATGCACAACGGCGACGTCACTTGGGTGCCGCCGGCAATGTATTTATCGAGGTTGATCATTAAATTTTTAGTAGATAATTTCTCCTAACAGAATTGGCAACCTCTCGAGGCAAACTGTGAAGAAGTTTGCATGAAACATAATTGAACACATCTCGTCTAGAACTCGTGCCAGGATGCTCTTGGAGAGTAAATATAAAATTTCGAAACAAAAATCAATTAAATAAATAATTAAAATCGCAGTTGCCGCATCGACGTTGAGTTCTTCCCGTTCGATGAGCAGACGTGTGACATGATATTCGGTTCGTTTTTCTACTTTCTCATCTTGATATTTTCAGTACAATTAGTCACATTTTTCAAAACCAATGGGAATCACAAAAACTATCGCTTCTACCATTGACATTATTCATGTTCGCTTTTTGACAATGAGCCTCTCTAGGCTCCTGGACGTACAACTCGGACGAGGTCCGTCTCTCCTGGTACAACGACATCAAGGCAGTGCAGCTAACGGACTATCAGTGAGTTTAATCTTCAAAAGATAGACTCTCTCTCTCTATCTGAATATAGATTTTTTTCAAAGAAAGCCGTGGAAATTAATCATTCAGACCACTTACCGCAAATAAAATCAGCTATGTGAAACCCATTATTTTCGAATATAACATTTTCAAATCTCAAGGTACTCCGGCATCTGGGACGTCATCGACGTGCCCGGTCATCTCGTCCACCCCGCACAAACCAAGGAGAGCAAGATTGTGTTCAATGTTGTCATCAGAAGGTAAAAAATTTCAAAATTATTTAAGTAGAGACTTGCTAAAGCAAGAAAAGCAGTAAAAAAGGCACAACATTGACGAAAGCGAGCAAGATCGTGTTCAATGTTGTCATTGTCGCTCTGATTTTCGGTAATAGTTAGAATATGAAAGTCTCACCTATCAGTGAGTAAATGTTGTGCATCAAAATGAAGAGACGGCTTCCCTTAGTTCGAACTATACTAATAGTTGTTGCTGAACGACACGGATACCATCGAGAATGACTTTTTGAACCCAGAGCGCCATGATGTGATTACATGCAGACAACGAAGATGATGAACTCTCAGGAAAACGCTCTTCTACACGGTCATCCTCATCATTCCGACCGTCCTCATCGCTTTCCTGTCCATGACCACGTTCTATCTGCCGACGGATTCGGGTGGTGAGTAATTCTCTTGATCCCATTCTCCACAAAAATGTTTGCGCAAAAACATGAAAGCTTTGTTGAAGTGTTTAGTGGTTGATGCAGATACGTTTCAAGTAGCTATGAAAAAGCAACTGATGCTGCTGAAGTTGATGTTTGGACGTCACCCTGTTAAATATACTCAATGTTCGCACTATTTGAAAGAATAATTCCAGAGAAAATCTCCCTAACGATCAACCTCCTTCTTGCGCTGGTTGTGTTCCTGCTGCTGGTGTCCAAGGTAAGTCAGTATAAGTATTCTTGAGATCAAATATCAATTCCAAAGATCATAGATCACCTTTATTAGATCAAAGATCACCTTCAGATCCTCCCTCCCACCTCCAACATTCCTCTGATGGGCAAGTACCTGCTACTGGCGTTCGTACTGAACATCATCACTGCCATTGTAAGCGATATTCATTACGAAGTTTTTTGAACGAATTTGTTCTGCGCTGTACAAACCCGGGCTAATCACTGACCTAGCAATGATCTCCCGCAGGACACAAGTACCTTGATTAATGGGATGACCTTTACCTTTTACTTTTATCTCTATATAAACCCATTGGCGTCATAATCGGCTCATTGGTTGTCACTTTGGTAATCGCAATACACTTTCTAGAGATCATAAACCAAAGATCAAAGATCAACTCCTCCCTCCTAGGTCACGGTCATAATCGTGAACATCTACTTCCGGTCGCCCGTTTCTCATGAGATGCCGGACTACGTAAAGAAGGTCTTCCTGGACTTCCTGCCGAGGTAATCAATATCTATTTTGAACTTGATCAGCAGAACCGAATTCAATTTTCGCTTGATTCTATACCGAGCATTTCGCACGCGCATTGATATGATTTATGTACTGTTTATCAGTTAAAGTAATCTTTCGAAATCTTTACCGTACCTCCTCCAGGGTCCTGATGATGCGTCGACCGGAGCGCATTCCCATCTTCAACGGCTACTTCATCGAGGAGTACTGCGTGTCGGAGATATTCGATGCGAGTCAGTAAACAAATATAAATCTGATACTTAAATATTTTCAACTTTTTGCTGTTGTATCGTTACATATATATCGGTTATGTTTTACCGCGCAGGCTAGTTCGAAAGAGGATTGAAGATGTTAATGGTATCGTCAATTCTGCTTCAGAAAACCAAACAATGTTTCTGCCAGCAAAGGCGAGGATTATCACGCCTCTCACCTAAGAATCAACTCAGAATGACAGGATTTTGTCAGCGAGCCAATTTTCGATGTTGAGATTTTCACTGATTTGGAGCCTATGGGTCCCCTCATGACTCCCCACGAACGGAAAAGTGTCAAAGATCATTCCCGGCTGAGCTGCAGCATCGGTAGGATGCAGCCTGGTATCTTCAGAGAGGATTTTCTACCCTTCAACGCAATCCGTGAAATGACTTTTCTGAAAGAGCTAATGCTATTTTTCGATGCTCTATCGATGTGCACCGCTCGCTTATCGATAACTTGTCATTAAACGCTGCTACACGCGGCGAACCATAACTACAAAACTACTCGAAAACCTACGATTTTTCCGGCACAGGAGCGTAGCCCGTATCATGGGGAGTCGAATGGTAGGTCTGTGCGCTCCCAACTCGAAACGGCGTTGAATTAACACCCGAAAAAACGTTTTCCCAAGATTTGAACTTTATTTTCAACAGTCTTTTATATCTTCATTTTCCACTCTCGAGTGAAATGACCCGGCGTCGTTGATTAATTTCTCATACGCTTCACTGATCCTACTTGAGCTAGAAACGGTCAGTTGTAATGCAAATGAAACCTATTTGAATCTTGCTGATGACGCCGGGTCATTTCACGCGAGAGTGGAAAATGAAGCGGTAAAAGACTGTTGAAAATAAAGTTCAAATCTTGGGAAAATGTTTTTCGGGTGCTAATTCAACGTCGTTTCGAGATGGGAGAGCACAGACCTACCATTCGACTCCCCATGATACGGGCTACGCTCCTGTGCCGGAAAAATCGTAGGTTTTCGAGTAGTTTTGTAGTTATGGTTCGCCGCGTGTAGCAGCGTTTAATGACAAGTTATCGATAAGCGAGCGGTGCACATCGATAGAGCATCGAAAAATAGCATTAGCTCTTTCAGAAAAGTCATTTCACGGATTGCGTTGAAGGGTAGAAAATCCTCTCTGAAGATACCAGGCTGCATCCTACCGATGCTGCAGCTCAGCCGGGAATGATCTTTGACACTTTTCCGTTCGTGGGGAGTCATGAGGGGACCCATAGGCTCCAAATCAGTGAAAATCTCAACATCGAAAATTGGCTCGCTGACAGATTTAGGTTGATTCTTAGGTGAGAGGCGTGTTATATGCATGTCTCGCCCTGTCCTGGTTGTAAACATCGTACTATTTTTTCGAATTGCATTATTATTCAACTAGGACCGGCAAATCAACTCGATGTATTCCTTGCGACGTTATAAATGATGTTTATTGAAGGTCTAGTCCTGCCCTCGATGACCGCCACTATCGTGCCCTTCCTGGGCATCAATGTCCGACCGCCTCCACCTCCACAGGTAGCTAACTCTTTGATTACCCGAGCCAAAAATGTTCATGAATCAAAAATGAACGATTATATGTGTTCTTTTAGACTATTTTGCGTTACTTTATGGTTGATGTGCAGTATCATTATTATTTATTAATAGTTTAATTAATTAATTAATTACTCCAGCCGTCCACGTCCAACGGCGAGAACGGCAACGGCGACGTGAGCAAGGACAAGAACAAACGGTTTGTTCTAAATTGTGTTTGTTCTAAAAAAATCTAAATTGAAATTTTGATTCATATTCGATTCGAATCCAATCACAAATTGAATGGCTAGCTCTTTCGGCGTACTGAGCATCGAATGAAACATATTTACAAACTCGGAAAAGAGAAAAAACTTTTAGTCGCTGGAGCACCCGTCTGTCCAAGCGGCTCTCGTTCTCCGTCGGGAAGAACAAGAAGAAGCAGGACGGGATCGAGGAGGAGGAGGAGGTGCGTGTGATCTTTGATCTTTGATCTCTGCGGATGATCTTTGATCTCTGAATCATTCTAAATATGTTTAGGAATCAACGCTGGACGCCACATCGAAGAAGTCACGCGTTGGGGAGTCGAGGGATGAGCGGATATCAAGGTGTGAATTTGAATAATTCAGTTTCCATTTTTTCGACATGAAGATTTACTTTCAATGCCTTCCGAGAATCGAAGCGTATTGGTTATAAATTTTCAAGCCCGAAGCCACAGAATATAAATTTTAGCAGCGTTGAATTCTTGGTCACTGCTTGAAACATATCTTATTCAGTGGCGCAAATTAACTTCAACGGATTGCAGGCCCTACTGTTTCAAATATGAATTAGTGAAAGAAAAGTCAGAGATCAAAGACCAAAGATCAATCTCAGGGAACTGAAAACGACGGTCGAAGCAGTCGCCTACATCGCCGAGCACATGAAGGGCCAGATGAGCGATAAGAAGGTTTGATCAAAGACCAACGACCAAAGATCAAAGATCAATCGCAGGCGCGCGACGATTGGAAATACGTGGCTATGGTGATCGACAGATTGTTACTGCTAATTTTCTTCGGGGTCACGCTCGGAGGCACTATTGGTGAGATTTGATCTTTGATCTTTGCAATTGTCTTTTCTGCCCTCTTATAATCTAAGATCGGGATGCTACCCTTCACGGGCGTCCTGCAAATCTGTTTGTTGGCAAACATTATAATTAAATTAAAAAAATATAATTAAATCCAGGAATCATCTGCTCTGCCCCGCACGTCTTCGATTTCGTCGACCAAGAAAAAGTGATCAAGGAGATCAACGCGCGGTACATGAACGTGACCTACTGAGGAGGTCGTAGATTAGCATGTCCTGTTACCCTAACCGTAGTTTAAACAGATTGAAAGATTTAGTTCACCTCATTTAATGTTGCATAACGTTAGTTCCCTTCCGTCACACTAATCAAGAGTAGCAACTAATACTTTCTGTTCTGACGTGAAAATATTGTGAAAAAACGTTCCAATTTCAAAGGTACACTCCTCGTGACGCGTAGTGTTCTCCTTCTGCAGATGTTGAAGTGACTGAAGACTATTCAAGCGTCGCCTTCATTTCAACTCCTATAGTTTCAATCCCATTTCGAATGTACATTGCGTGTGTTTAATTTGAAATATTGTATTCGAATATTATTATTACGCTTCACTTTTCACTGTTTTCGGGTGCGTTTCACTGTGCTGATAAATGATGAGATTCCGAAATCTTACAATCACAGTATCGATTCCCATTCTTTAAAAAGCTTACTTAGTTTACCTGCTAACGATGTTTATTTTTTGTTGAGTACGATCTTCCCTCGACCTCGATAATTTGAAGTCGATTCTTTTTTGCAGCCCTTCTTCTCGCCTGCTTCGCTTCCGAAGACGAGGAAAAGCTGCTGGTCGATCTCTTTGACGGGTAAGATAAAGCTATTCTCTGTTTTTCGAATTTCCGGCTTCCGATTTGAGATGGGAAACAATGCGTTTGAGCGAATATAACAGATACCGAGTCACTAGTCAGTAGAAAACAAGGCAATTCGGAACGTTTCTCTCTCATTCGTCGTGCGAAATAGTCGTGCAAAATGAGACGGTACAGCTTCGAATAAGGGTCATTCCTCGATTTAAAAAGATCACACAGTATGGAACTCGAGGGAATTAGTCACGGGAAAGAGAGCTAAGATCAAATCTCAATCTGCAGGTATAATTCGCTCGTGCGCCCCGTACCGAACGCGACCTCTCCGCCGATCGAGGTGCGTTGTACTGAATTTATTTATATTGTGTGCATAACAAGCGACCTTGTTTGAGATATTACGCGATTTCTGATACCGTGCTTGTAGAATTTAAACCTCGAGCCTTATATTGAACGACATTTATCAATTGGTTGCTTGATTACCGCAATCACCATGTATACTGTTCTCCTTGTCGCGATTTGTGTTTGACGTACAGTAAAGAGAGTTTCCTATCTGAAAAATCAAAGATTGTTTTGTCAACGCCCATGCAAATTACTTGTCCATATTGAATGTTGATTTATGTATCGGCTATCTACAGAGCACCGGGTTGCTATCACCATCCATACTTTTTTGCCCAATGATACTGCGTCCTTAAAAAGAATCAATTTAAAATGAAATTTACTCAAAAATGGTCAATCGCCAACTCACTTTAGCGAACTTATCTAACAATGCTCTGTCGTCTAGCGAACTTTTAAATAAGCGCGGAATCAATATTGCGCTCGTTTTTCTCTCCAAGATCTGAAGCAATAGTATAGCAATATCGCTATCACTGATTCCAAAAAGATATCCATATTGCTGACTTATACCAATCCCATCGACAAGCGTGGCTACCTCCAACAGAAAGCGTTTTGTAAGTGTCGACGGTGTGCGGTGTGAAGAGGGCGAGTTGAGTCGAGTTGGAACGAGTTTTATCAGACCAAAACGCTCTACCCCGAAGGATAAGCGACCGCAACGCACCAAAACAACTCAACTGACGAAAATAGGCCAAGCGAAAATTGTGAAAATGAAACTGCCGTAATACATACAGGTCAAACCTGAATCAAGCCAATCGTGGCGAGAGCCTAACAATTTAAATAAATGCGGGAATTCAAATGCTACCGTAATCCTATGGTTGGAGCAACAACATAATAAACGAACAAAATAAATATTATTTAATTATCTAATAATTAAATAATTAAACGGTGATGAAATACAATAAATATTCTTCTTATTTACAATGGGAGGGCTCTTCCATTACATCCCCCTCCTCTGCAGCGAGACGTCCTCGTCGACGAAAGTAGATCATCTCCATTGGTCAGAGTCTCTTGCCAATATCGCAACTCCACCACATCACTCAACAAAACGAAATCGTGGCTAGAGTCATCTCTTGAAATTATCTCACCTCCGCCTTATTACATCAGAACACCATTACAAATCCTGGGTCAGAGTCTCTTGACATGATCTCAACTCCACCATACAACACATCAACACCTCGGTACATAATCACAACATCACCTCATATCACCTTCTACCGGCATCCGAGCTAATCACTAATTAATCACTAGCTAGAGTTTCTTGACACGATCTCAACTCCGCTTTATTACTCCACAACACAATAACAAAATCATAGGCAAGAATCGCAATTCTTCCTCATCACACAATACAAGGCAAATTCCTAGGCAAGAGTCTCTTGACATAATCTCAACTCCACCCCACAACAAGCAATACAACAAATTCTAGGTCAGAGTCTTCTTGACATGATCTCAACTCCACCTTCCTCACTGCACAACTTATTGGTCCGAATTTCTTGAAATCATCTCAACTCCACCTGATGGTCCACTGTGGGCACCCGAATAACCTCCTTCCCCGTTGGAAGTGCATTCATACTCATCGTGCCCGTATTCTCCGCAGCAGGAACACGCCACTTCATCATTGATTCCATTATTGTATCCCTGAGATCTCATCTCAGTCTTCCTCAGATATTCCAATTCAACTAGGGCAGCTTTCATCATATTGTAAGAAGCTCCCTCTGAAAACAAAGTCAACAATCTCATGTGCTCTGTGTACTTGCCCTCGTACAAAATCAACAACTGTCTCTTTCTAGAAGATTCGACACTGCTAACATCACCACCATTTAACAAAGCTGTCCATTCCTCCAATTCCTCACAAATCTTTCCCACAGTCTTTCCATCCACTGTTTGATGATGCAACATCTTAGTCAATTCAATCTCTTGGAAAGGCGTCTCATTCGAAAGTCTTGACCTCAGCCAACTCAAAACACTTACCACTCCTTTAACCTTTTCCTCCTCTGGTACTCCTCTCAGAGCATCCCTTGCTTCTCCTTCCAGATTATCCTTGAGCAATGACATAGCAACTGGTGTTTCCATTCCACCGTAACGAATCATGAAACCAGTCTCGAAATCATCCCAATCTTCCTTCATTCCAGAATATTTCGACATTTCAGGAAGCGAATTTGCCAACCATCCTAGTGATTTACCCATCACATTATTATCATTCCTCAATCCACATCCATTACCACCACTCATCCCAGTCATTCCGTTGGAAAATCCTGATCCCACGTTGTACTGGCTCTGATAGTTGGAATAACATGCATTCTGATCACTTCTATCTCCTGCACCACCGTACACTCGAGTGTGATAATCACCAACTCGCTCACCCGATGATTCTTGCAGTATCCTTTCTCCTCTCGAGCCTTCAGATGGCATTGTGGGCAACCTTTCCTTCTGCTGTGGGCATGTTTGCCCAGATTCACTGGCACCTCTGCTCGTTGTGGAAACCTGCTTCACTCGAATTGCATGTAGCTGTGTAGTGAGAGCCTGACATTCATCATTGATTGCTTTCCATTTATCAATCAATCGCTCCTCATCTCTCACTGACATAGCTCCCTTCAACTCTTCCAGTTCTTCTTTCATTTTCTGCCATCCCTGTCTCTCAAATGACACATTATCTCTCTCCTTATAGACCTTTTCTAGCAACGCGGGAATGCTATCAACTCCCTCCAATTCTATCAATTTACGCGACATTTCTCTCATCAATTCCACTTTCATCAGATTTTCAGAAAATGCTTTCTCTACCTCTTCCAGTGAAGCCAATCCCAATCGATGCAAGAATTCTTTCACCATTTCATCACTCACGGATGTGCCCATTATTATAGACTGGAAATAACTCTTCCCCTCTGTCTATACCTCGTGGCAAATCAACAACTCTTGCACGTGCAAACACGTAAACAACTCACGGGGTCGTAAACAACACGAGATCCCTCTCTTTCTCTGCCGTCTCTCCGTTCTCCACGGTCTCTCGCTTCCTCCGCGACACCTCTTCCCTTCTCCACACCAACCGGCGATCACTTTCGTCACACTTACGTGCAACTATCACAACACACTCACAGTCGTTTTCAGACTATCTAGCACGAATTCCTCGCGCTTTCAAACCTTACTCGCAACACAGAGAGAACTTTTCACCGAAATTACTCGAAAACAACGAGCAAAATCGATTACTCAGCACTCAGTAAGTGTGCTTCGCTTTAGCTCCCCAACCGGCACAACCGGTCGGATCCACGCTTGGCTACGATCGTACCAACTCAGAGAGGACACAATCCAATCTGAGTAACTCACCTTACAAGAGGTCGTTGTCTCCACAGCCGGCTCAGCCCCCACGTTTTGTAAGTGTCGACGGTGTGCGGTGTGAAGAGGGCGAGTTGAGTCGAGTTGGAACGAGTTTTATCAGACCAAAACGCTCTACCCCGAAGGATAAGCGACCGCAACGCACCAAAACAACTCAACTGACGAAAATAGGCCAAGCGAAAATTGTGAAAATGAAACTACCGTAATACATACAGGTCAAACCTGAATCAAGCCAATCGTGGCGAGAGCCTAACAATTTAAATAAATGCGGGAATTCAAATGCTACCGTAATCCTATGGTTGGAGCAACAACATAATAAACGAACAAAATAAATATTATTTAATTATCTAATAATTAAATAATTAAACGGTGATGAAATACAATAAATATTCTTCTTATTTACAATGGGAGGGCTCTTCCATTACAAAAGTCTCCTAAAACATAGATGTTACTATCTTTTTCTACAGTATTTTAGATAAATAAGTGCCCTGTCTAATCGAAATAAACGGTAAAGTGCTTACTGCCATTACGTAGATTAAATCCGCACCGTATTTGAAAACAAAACATGCTTATTTCCATTGAGTTCATTATTGAAATAATGTGATTTCTGAAGATTAAACGTATTTTTAAGTGTGAATGTCCTCACTTGTCAGTGTAAGTCAGATCATCTTTTATGAAATGTAATTCTCTTATTGTGGATGCCGCCATCAAAGTTTGGAATAAACTATATTGCTCCGATGTATCATTTGATTCAAATTTGACTGTCGCTGCATTTAGAAACATGCACTGGCTAATTCTTGCTAGAAACTCATCACCAACTTTATTGTTAGTACTGATTGACAAATAATTATAATTGCCCTGTGGGTAAATTATTTTTAAATATATGATAATCGAATTAAAAGTAGACCATAGACCTCAAACTCACAGACGTAGGTGTTACATCGAATTTCTGACTCGCGATCAAACTCATCAGTGGCAAATAGTAATGTGCATTTTTCTTGGCTATTTTGAATAAGACACAGAAGTTTTTCTGTGATTGTTTTGTTAGTAGTGACAAACAATGCCGATAAACTAGGAAAAGCAGGTTGGCTATACAGCCACAAATCAGTAATTCCGACCAGATGTCGTACTTTTACAGTTTGCAGAAACCGAGACCGAACCTGTAGAACTACCGAACAATAAAACACATACCGAAATGTCTCTAATAGTGATAAGTTCGATTGGTGGCAATTTCTTAGTGTAACAAAAATGCTGCCAAATTATTCGCTGCCAGTTTTTCGAAACCTTGAATGCGATTATGGGGATACAACAATAAAGAAGTTCAAAACTTTGCTCACCAATCGCAATTCCCTACAAATTTCCGATCCCACGAGTGGAATGAACTTCCGAACAATGTCTGCAGGCAGGTTTGCCAACGTCAGAGCATCGAATAGATCCATCGAATCAATTGATTGTGGATAGTAGCGAATTGGAATTACAATCTCCGGATAATCGCAACTAATTGTAAAATCTGCATGAAAGAAATTCACCGCGTCGTTTTGAAATCGCGCGCGAAAGTATCACTTTGTTTGAACTCGTTGACTAGCAAGACCGATAAATCATTAAGCCTCGCACATTCCCTGTTTCGCCTCATTTAATAAGAGCTGAAATAAATTTCAAAGGGATTGTTTCATTGCATTTTTTTTCTCAATATCAGTATCCCTGGAATTTCGGATTTTTTTCTTCGAGACAGGCAAAAAAACCACTATTATTTTATTCAAAATCCTGGTGAAACGACACGAAGACTGGAAAATGCAGTGGAATAGCTTTATTGATGTACGTATCATGATCGGATGACAGCAGCTTGATTACCACGTATACTGTTCTCCCCGCCGCGACATGTGTTTGACATACATGAGTGAAACAAAGCTGTCTGAAAGATCAAAGATCATTTTGTAAACGTCAATGCAACTGACTTGTCCAAATTAAGTGTTGGTTGATAGTTTGGTTTCTTAATGTGCACTCTGTGGCAATTTCAATCCACACCTTTTTACCCAACGAAGCTGCATCCTTAACACGCGCATATATTTTGTTTAATTTCAGTATGACCAACTTTTGCGAACTTTTCCAACTTTTGCGAGTCGTCTAATTCGCTTTTGAATTTAGTTGGAATCCATATTGCACTCGTTTTTCTCCCTGTACCCAAGATCTGTAGCAATAGCGTTGAAATTTCGAGTTCACTGATTCCAAAAAGATATCCATATCTATGATTTATGCCAATCCCTTCGACGTGTGAAGCCACTTCCAACAGAAAATCTCCTCAAAACAAAAATAGTTTTGAAATAAATACCGTTTTTGTTGAAACATCTAAATAAAATTCCTTACCGCCTTCATCCAATTGCAAGCTACCCTGTATTTCAAAGCAAAACATACTGATATCCATACAACTCATTATCGAAATAATCTGATTTCTGAAGATGAATCGTATTTTTACGTGCGAAAAGCCTCACTTGTCTGCGCTTTTCAAGTCGTCCTTTATGAAATGAAACTCTCTGATTTTTGATCCGGACATCAAAGTTTGAAATGAACTGTAATGCTCCGGTGTATCATTCGCTTCAAAATCAACCGTTGTTGCATTGAGAAGCATACACTGGTTTAGCCTTTTCAAATACACATCATCAAAATCGGCAGTAATTGATAAATATTTGTATTCCTGCGAGAATTGTTTTTTCAAAATGTTTTTCAATAGCTTTTCAATAATTTGCCCTTACAAATAAGCAGGTTTCACTCACCGGTGTATTTGTTATTCGGTATTGCTGACCAGCTTTCATGCTCATTAGTGGCAAATAGTAAAGGGCATTTTTCTTGGCTATTTTGAACAGCACAGAGAAGGTGTTCTGTGCTAGGGTCATTAGCTTCTCCTTCTCAGAACACCTTGCAAGTGCTATCAAGAGAGAGAGGAATAGAAAATTTTTAGCACCGGTACCAAATAGACAATCCTACCAGGAAATAACAAGAACAATTTACCGGAAAGTTTCTAATAGTGATGAGATCGATTGGAGGCGTTGTCTTCAAACAGCAAAAATGTAGTTTAACTATCCGCTCCCAATTTTTGGAAACCTGAATGCATAAACTGTATTTTTTCGCTTGAAATTATACTGACCAATCGTAATTCCCCGTATTTCGAACCCATGAGAGGAATGAACTTTCGAACAATGTCAGCTGGTAAATCAGCTAATGTGAGAGCATCGGCTTGATTCATTGAGGAAACCTATGCTTGGATAGAAAGATCAAATATTTACAATTTGGACTCTTCAGACAATGATACCCAGAACGCTTGTTCGAAGGATAACATAGTTTTACGATGCGTGTCGTTTTGAAATCGCGCGCGAAAGCATAAATTTATTTGAATTCGTTGCATTGCAAGACCAATGCATCTTATACGTAAGTACGTAACTACGTAAGACACGTAACTGAAGTGTGACGATGCATTGGAGGTTAAAGATCAACGAGCAAAGATCAAAGACCAAAGATCAATCCTTCAGGTGCACTTCTCGCTCGCGATGGTCCTGCTGATCAACGTGGACGAGAAGAACCAGATCATGCACACGAATGTGTGGCCAACCATGGTAATCACAAGTATTACACATTACTTATGTGCACAATGATTCAACGTGGATGAGAACAATCTTCAACAAGCTCCTAAAATTAGAAATATTTCCATAGATCAATGAAGAGGCGTTGTGCAGTCTGAGAAAAAAATATAATTTAATTTTTCCAGAAATGGTACGACTACCAGATGCAGTGGGACCCTCGCACCTACGGCGGCATCAAAACGATCCGAGTGCCGCCTGAGAAGGTCTGGCTGCCGGACATTGTGCTGTTCAACAAGTGAGTCGAATTCAATAAAAAAATATTAAAGATCCGTGTTTTAGAGGGAATATTTTACACTTGATAAATAGTTCTCAATGCATCCCAAACAGACTTTGTGGTGTTCAATAAGTAAGTAAAATATCAACTGACCTTAGAGATTTATCATCCCGCGTACTCACTCGCGACTCTGGCCATGGGGAATGAAGAGGCCTTATCTGATCTCTGATCTGATGACCTCTTGAATTTTCAGCGCCGACGGCAACTACCTCGTGTCCTTCTACTCGAACGTCGTCGTGGAGAACACTGGTAAACTTTTCAATTTTTTTTTGTAATTACTTTTTCTTTTTTTTCAAAATCAGACAATCCTAATCGGAAAATATGGCCACTAGTAACATTCTCATTCTACCCGTTATCTGAGCTCGATTCCTTCCATTCAGGAGAGATGCTGTGGGTCCCTCCCGCCATCTACGTGTCCTCGTGCACGATCGATGTCGAGTACTTCCCGTTCGATGGTGAGAACCCTTTATAGTTTGTTCGATTTTTCTCTTTTTTTTCTTTATCGACCGCAGCAATCGTTAATTGGACGGACTAATTTGTAATGAAATATAATCAACTGTTTTAAAATATAATCAACTGTCATGTATGACAATATTTTTATCATTACTTTTCACAGTTTCACCAAAAGTAGTTGCCGGGGTCGGTAGAAGAATCGGAGAATAGGACAAACTAAAGATATACTTTAAATTACAGCCCAAACGTGCCAGATGATGTTCGGTTCGTGGACGTTCAAGCCGGATGAGGTCGTCATGAACTATTTGGATGGAAAGAGGCTGGTGAGATATAAATTTGTTACTATAAGCAACCTCGGCATGATATCGTTTCCAATTGAATGTAATGTGGATTTATGTCTGACTCGAAACATATCTGGTCAGCTATGTCGTCATGAACTACCCGGATGGGAAGCGTCTAGTATGATTTTCAAAATACTTATTCGATTAGTTTCACGGCAGACAATAATGAATGCTTGGGATCGATTAGTTTCACGGCAGACAATAATGAATGCTTGGGAAAACCTTTTTTTTTTGTTGAACTGATACAACGAGTCAATATCGCACTATCACTTTGTGAAGGGAATTTGGAAAGTTGATGAAACACAATTGTATTGTTGCAAATTGTATGGATCAAGATCAGTCGCAGCATCAACCGTAAATTCAAATTTAGATGATACAGGACTACTATCTGGCAGGAAAACTGAGAGAGAATATGGATAGGCCCAAAAACTATTTCTAGGTCGAGCTCAACGATTACTCGCCGTCCGGCATCTGGGATATTATGGACGTACCGGGGAAACTGACAGAGGACAGATCAAAGATCATATACAGTATTCATATCAGGAGGTAACTGATAAATATCGAATATTAGAGCTTCCAAATCAAAAAGGATATTTGAAAACGTATTCATAGCATTAACGTATTCATAGCATCTTTTTTTCAAACTTTTATCACGTCAGAAACTAATAACGATATTCACAGAAAGACGCTCTTCTACACGGTCATTCTCATAATGCCGACGGTGATGATGGCGTTTCTCTCAATGATGGTGAGTAGCAACTCACATGTTAAAAACGTTAACGTTCCCATTTTCATTAACTGTGGTTATGATAATTATTGATTTATGATATTAAGGTATTCTACCTCCCCGCGGAGGCCTCGGAAAAGATCACACTGGCCATTTCCATTCTGCTCGCTCTGGTGGTCTTTCTCCTTCTCGTGTCAAAATTAAGTTGAAGCTATTACTTAACAGACAATCGTGGACAACGTAGCTGAGTTTTTTTAACCCGATGGCAGAAAGAAATTAAAATAGAATTTTAAGCGATGCTTTCACGGGCATGTGAAATCTATCCGAATTCGTGTATCACTCCAACATACATGTTACGGTTGCCTCTCAATTCATCTTCTGCTTCTACAGATTCTTCCTCCGACCTCGAAGACGATCCCGTTGATGGCCAAGTATCTTCTGATGACGTTTATCATGAACATTATAACGATTATTGTGAGCATTTACCTGTAGTAATTCTGGAAGCTCAGGTTTTATTAGATCTATAGGAGGCCTCGAATAAATTGAAAACTCTCCAACAGTTAGGTTTTTACAGAATTCGCGAAACATATCTTTTCACGGGGTTACTATAATATTACTATAATAAAAAAAACTCTTTGAACTTGTTGCGCGTAATCTTGTAAATAAAAAATTAGCTATCGTTATCCAGATTGTCGATCCTAAAACTCTTTATTCCATGTCACCGTCGTGATCATAAACGTCTACTTCCGCGGGCCAACCACGCATATTATGCAACCGTGGGTGCGACAGGTGTTTCTAAAAGTGAGCTATGTACAAGGGCTTGAGGAATACCTTGCTAAAATCGTCAAAATCATGTGTAATCGTGAAAAAAATTTCAATAAAGAGGGAAGAAAAACACAACGGAAATCATGCAGCCGTGGGTGCGACAAGTGTTCTTGAAAGTGAGGGAAATTCTGAGATATTGCACAAACACTCCCCCTAATTCCACACCCATTGCTTTTTTGGGTCAAGACTGTGAATGACATGCGCTTTTCAGACACTGCCCCTCATGCTAGCGATGAAGCGGCCTGGTGAGATTCTTCTCCCTTTTCTCTTTTGTCTACTTTCTACTCGTATTCATTGTTAGAAATCGACTCGCAGTTCAGAGACAACAAACAAAAACAATGAATCCGGATTCCAGACCAGGACTGGGACCGTCGACGGAGTAGTGAGGAGGGCAGCGAGAGGCGGAAAATGTGGAAGAAGACGGTCAAGAGAGACAGTGAGATTTTTTTCCATTTATTTATCACCACAATTCTTACAGCCCATGATACGTGTTTTGATTTCGTGTTTTTTTGACATCGAGCATTCTATTCAAGAGCTGATTTGCGCAAAATTTGGGCGTTTTTTATCCAATATTTTAATGATATTTGCAGCCGTCAGCGGTTCGATGCAGAGCACGGGCAGCAACGGAGCAGTGGATGTGAAGAGAATACCGACGATAAGGGTGAATGTCATGGTAAGTTCAGGGTGAATCGGTTCGCTGTTGAAAACGCCCTAATTGTAAATAATTATATTTAAAATATGCAAGCCTCTGACTTAGGAAATACGATGTGAAGAGGATACCGACGATTAGGGTGAATGCAATGGTTAGTTGATTCATGATTTGTGAATTGGGGGAGAAGTCGGAATTGCCCAAAAGTATTCCAAGAGCAGTTATTAGAGGCTTGAAACTTATTTGAACAATTGCTCATCGCAAAAATGCTTTTAAAAAATCTTCATATTATATTCAGGAGCACCACCCGTTCTGTCCGAACAGTGGCGGGTCGGATCGAAAAGCGGAGACACGGACGTCGAGAGACGTAGGGAAAGGTAAGTAGATAGCAATACGATTATTCAGTGCCGAGTTATTATTCTTCCAAAACACGACAAGTTTTCAAACAACTAAACAGACAAGCTGACACAGTGACTTGCTAATTGTGCTGCCCACATTCAAGGTCACGGTCGGAAACTATTTTATTGTGAATATTATCGATCCCTCAGATCGATAGACTATTTGCGGGCATGATTATCGGAGCGACGAGAAAACGAAGGGTATCATCATATAAAAAACGAAGGGTTATGGCACGACAAATAAAGGGATGAATAGAATCAAATCAAACCGAGCCGATTAACGGTTTTGATGGGAAATGTGATCGGCAAAGGGTGGTTGGCAAAAGTGAGGAAAAAAGTAAGTGAGGAGTGACAGGATCCAAGCATGAATGCGTTCAAATAGGGAAAATCTATGATATTTTTCTTGGAAGTGAAAGATAAAAATAAGCTCAGTTAATGTTTCTCGAAAAACAATGGAAATGTAATATCACCGCATCATGGCAAAGGAGATCCAAACTGCGATAACGGCAAAGCAAATGAGAATGGCAAGCGTTCCTCCGATGACGACCATTAGCTTCCAGATGCTGAAATATGATAATCTCCTCTACATTGCAAAACTTTAAAAAAATATATAATGTATCTATCGTTTTAATGACACACACTTTTTATAATGTATCGTTTTAATGACAACATTTTCCCTGAGATTTCGTATCTACAACTCAATCTTATCTCTTAGGACCGAAAACTAGCTGGCGATTGTATGTCATCTCAAAGTGCAATTGCGTGTTTTTGAATGGCATAGACACTAATAGCTCCACCATTCCCAAACCTGGCCATTCCCCTGTTAATCTCATCCTCCCTCGGGTCGTGTGGCTGATCCAAGTAGATAGGGAAGACGGGCGGACCGGTACCTGATAAACTTTGATTATTCTTAACCAGGGTTTTACAATGTCATTCAGTCCTCGAATACGTATGATGGGTGTTTTATTGTTTTTTCTAAGTAGCAGAACGGCCAGAAGACAAGCGAAACTAATTTAAAATGGAAGCTTTCGATACTTCCGTGAAACTCAATCGGAACTCGATGAAGTGAACTTATTTTTTAGAAGAAAAAAATGAAACTGACCAACGGGTGGTGTAGTCGAAGCATTCAACGCGTCATTGTACTGAGGAGGAGATGGTTGAGTGGGAGGCAGGGTTATCGAGACTAAAAAATAATATCAGATGACAGATGCATTTGACTAGAATGGTAAGAATGTGCGAGTTATCTCACATAAATGGCCATACTGCTATGACCATACTGCTAATAAAAACAATAACAACGTGTATAAAAGAGAAGTATCCACCAGAATTGTCGGTCGGAAAGGGAATGCGAATTTTTTCACGGAAACTAACCTGGCTGCCTCGTGCTAGTGCCCGCGCGGTCCTCCGGTTTCTCCTCGTACGCCGGAGGCGGTTCCATGCCTGAAATCATTTGAGTTTTAGCACACGGCCAATAGATCATCGATATCAGAGAGATGAGCGAGACATCGAAACTATTGTATTTGGAGTGAGCACGAGTGTTTTTCGAAAAGAAAGAGAGAAATTATTGAACAATGATGAAACAAAACCACTTTAGTCGTCGGATGAAACTCAATCGAATGCCGGAAAACGAAAAAGAACAAACGCGAATAAGAGAGAATATTTTTTTAGAAAACAGACGAGAGAAACATCAATCAATATTGAATTCCTCTGATTTCAACGCAACATTAAACGCAACTCGTCGGGCGAAAGCTCGAGTCACCCTTTTCGTTATATTTATACCTCTTCTTATTCACATCTCTCAGCCATTCAAACTGTTTGAGCTCAATAGGGGGAACCGTCTCTCGAATTTCCATGCTCTCTCGTACTGTCTGACTCTCCTGATTCCCCACGCTATCTTTCTTTCTATGCTTCTCGATCTCTTACGCTCTCAACCCCACGCGCTCTCTCGTCGATCAGGCAAATCGAGAGAAGACGTCATAGAAAGAAGGCACCAGTGTTCCGCCCTATTTTCGGCGTGGGTATCTGAATCAGTGATCAAATAGTGCAGAGGCGTGAGGGTATCAGTCTCCTCAGTTTCCATGATCTCTAACCTATCAGAAAAGACGAGAGAAACGGGGCGTAAGCGATAGAAAAATCAACGGAAACAGCCCTGCGGCGGGCGATAAAAATGGCGGAAAGGTAAACAGAGGAGGGTTAAATGCGGCAAAAAAGTGACGCCGAAGGGCAAACACCGTGTGTGGAGGTCACGGGAACGGAATGGGATAGGAACGGCAAGCCTCGAAAAATCTGAATCTTGCGGTTGCGTGTTCATCAAGATTATGTGTGTTGGAGCGGAAAGCGAACGCCCGTGTGGGAACGTTTTCTGACCAATTATAATCATTCGGATTATTTTTATACTTTATTTGATATAAAAGATGATCTGCATCAGTCGATGACATCGTCGCGATTGTGTGCATTGTTTTCACAAAAAAATCACTCCCTACAGTTGTTTTACCACTCAAACTCAACTCAAAGAGATAAAGAAAATATCAGGAACGTTGCGTAAATTGTGTTGTAATATTGCAATATTCGGTTGCGAAAGGTAAGGCTACCCGAGAAAGCATTGGACAGCCGGGTATGTAGTCCCTCTAAACAGCTGGCCTCACCAGTGGGTCCCACCTAGCGTTGTCGTACGACTGTAAAATGTCGTACGACTGTAAACCTTTACCTTTATTGCAGCACTCGGTGACGAGGCGGTCAAGGCGATCGATGCAATTGAGTACATTACGGAGCATCTGAGGAACGACAATGAGAGCAAGAGGGTTACCTATTTTACCTTTTTTTGTTAGATTTAAAAAAATATTGAAATTCAATTTCGTGCGATATATGCTTCACAACGCCGATAAGCATCGGACCAATCGGTATCATTGATGAAGCCTCAGGACGTAGTTCAAAAAACAACTAAGTGTAAATCAAACGATGATAAAAGAAGCAAAGATCAAAGATCAAAGATCAACGATCACCAATTCCAGCAACGGGACGACTGGAAGTACGTGGCGCTCGTGATCGATCGCATTCTGCTGTACACATTCTTCGCCGTGACCTCGTGCGGAACTGCTGGTAAGAATTAGAAAACAAAAAAAATCAATTGAATTGCACACAAAAAATAAAAATGCTATAAATATAGAGTGCTGTTCTGCATATGTTCCGTTCTGTTCTCGTTTGAAGCGGTCCGAAAAACGGTTGTTAGAATGTTGGGAGGTTTGTGTAAGGTTTCTGTACACATTCTTCGCCGTGACTTCGAGTGGAACTGCCGGTAATACTGTAATACTCTTTCTTTTCGTACTAATAACTCTCATTTTCGTATTGGTGATATTGCTATGAGACGGGCAGTGTTTTTCTTGCAAACAGTAACAGTCAAAAGTGATAAACGATTTTATCGAGCAACGACTTTGCATTGAATCCATACTGTAATGGTGTGTTGAGCGCTTGCTGTGAAATATTTAATCGCGTGTGAGATGTGTTTCACAGCATCGATAAATATCGGAATAAACGAAATCATTGATACTGCGGCAGCATTGGTTCCTACAACAATTTTTATGTTATTCCACTTTCGCAGTTTCTAGTTTATCTACAACAATTGATTGTAATAAAATAGTTGCAGGCATAATCTTCTCCGCTCCTCACGTGTTCGACTATGTGAACCAGACAGAGATCATTGAGAATATCAAGTGAGAATATCAATTCATAAAAATAATTTTACAGAAATTAATGATATCTGAGCAAAATTTCAGAGCCGCTGCCGAGGCGGAAAAGATGGAGGCTGTACATGGATTCGTGTTTTAACCGCAGTGTCAAATTTTTTTTGCAAAATATTATATTCAAATGAAGTAAATTATCGATTAATCCGTGCATGTGCGAAATATCAATGAATCACACGTAACATTTCATTCATGAAAATGTTGGAATAAGGTGATGAAGACCACCTTCGTATGCTTGATTATAAAAAAAACATTTGCAAATACATATCATTTATTACATTGATTTCGAAATTTAATTTTGTTTACTTTTGATCGGTAACGAAGAGGTTCAAGCGTAATACAGAGGCCGTGAGTGTTCTGAACATAGGCTAAATCAATATGTTCATTCAATAATTTATCTCAAACATTCGCATTGTTTTCGAATCATCAGTTATCACCAATATCGTTCTCATATTCAGTAGAATTCTGCTTCCAGATTCCAGCTATCCCAATCATGCACATCCCGTCTCACAGAGACCTCAACCGATTTTTCTGTGTTTGCGTAGGTGATGGTGTGATTTCCGTCTCTCTGATAGTACTGAAATGTTCCTAATTCATCCGCGATACTTGTTTTTTTCGACACAATGCTAACGAAACGAACCAACAATCCTGCGGCACTTGCGGCTCGCTTGACTTCGGAAGGATGGAAATCCCTATCGACCCGGAATTCCCATAGCCCGGTCTTTCCGTAGCTTAGACGCTCCTGGGAATTCACTGTATAAACTTGATCTTAAAATTTCGGATTTTTTCTACGCATAGCTTTAATAATTTTGCACCATACAGTAATGATTCAATTCTCCTGTCATTTCGAGCGCCGAGTAGAACTGACCAGTAGTAGTTTGATCACATTTCTCGATTCTACGATTAGATGTTTCATATCCAGCGTTCGAAATTGTGTCAGAACACTTATATCTCTAGGAAGAAGTGTCTGAAAGAGCAACCACAATTTGTGGGTGTGTTTGATGGTGTTTTAGTTGCATATATTTCAATCATGTGCAAAAAAAAACAAACTGAACAACACTTACCATGCCTCTATCTCGATCATTTAGGCGGGCAGTTAAACTTGGCATGAAAACCGCATCGCCATAGTCTTGCATGAACTTCTCATTAACGAAAAGCTGTCCATCTCCAAAGTGGGGAATTTCCAGGTCCATTGTTAGAGGCTTTGCGGAAATAAGTGTGGAAGCTAATCTGCGAATATTATTTATGACGATTATGCTGTTCAAGGCATCATTCAATTCATCAGATCCAGCAAATCGCTGGGATTTTGATTTGTTGGAGTGGGCCAATAAAAATATTTTATTATCATATACGACCCCTATGAGGTGTGCACAACACGGGAAGCATCATGCTCAGAGCCCGAACTACTCTCCTTTACGTTTCAACCTTTTATTGCCGGCCTCATTAAGCTTATTCTCAGTATGAACGATGAGCTTAATTTCATCATCCCGAGAAAAGGAAGCGGCCTTTTCGATCAGCGGAAAAACGAACTCATCCAGGCATTTCTGAAAGGCTCTTTTCTAGTGAAACAAATATTGAAATATAAAAAAGGCGAAATGATTTAGAAATACTCACAATTGATAAATTACACGATGTGAAATTGAATCGCACCAGCAGTCCAGTAGCGAACTGGTTGTGGATTAGCGCTTGGTGCTTTGCCACATCTCTACTATCAACAGCAAGGGGCTGAAAGGCGGAAGTAGTAGGGTTACGCGTTCGGGATCGGTAATCCCGAGATTGTCGGCATTACCGACAATCTCGGGATTACCGATTCTCGCTCGTGCGCGCTATTTCTATTTCCCTCTAACAGTCTAGCGCCAGACGAGTCGGTAATACCGATACCGAACTTGCAACCCTTGGTAGCAGTACTCATAACATAGTTGCCCTATCGGCACATATTTTAAAAAATAAAAACAGACATTAGACCAGCACATATTTCGACAAAATATCTCTCGTGACTTCACAATCGTTCTGTGTATGTCCAACGGCGCATTATTATATTCCTTGCGAAATTTGAGATAGTACGTCGTGCCCGTCTCATTCTTTACACGGATCCAGTAGCGAAGCTCTTCCTAAAGTGATATAAGATATTTATTTTGTCCTATCTTTCGTAACGGTAGACTCATTAGGAGAGTGATATAATACCGTTACCTACTTTACCTAGTGTGCATATTCCATAAAGCAAATGACAAAATTTAATTAGTACAAATTGTGTGTACCGTAAAATATTAACGTTTCATACCTGTCTCACTATCAATTGCCATGGTTTTAGTTTGCGCGCTCTTTGGCGAGACAGTGTCGTCAATCGGCACATTCTCTCGCTTACTGGGGCCAATTCATCCAGGTCATTGCTGGAAAAAATCATATTTAAATGGATTTGATAACATTATTAAATACTCACTGATCAAGTCTCGATAGAATGTCCAGAAAGCAGTCATCGTACAGTTTCGAAATGTGATCTTTACCAGAGTTTATCATCGCACGGCACTTCATTCGAAAAGTCATTTGTAATTTAAATTATTAGGCCGATGAAAATAAGCCAATTATTTGGTGAAAAAAATTATATAAAACCTTTTTGAATATACGAAATAGGCGCGAAACAGGGACGCGCCTGTGATTGTGTCACCGTCCTTCGGATCTATGGGCGACATTTGAATTGTTTCCATTGTATTTCCACGCTTGAGGTGTATATTGCATGAGAATCTTTATTTTAATTGATAGATACCAACAAATACAGATTATTTATCAAAATGATGGCATTACAAGTACAAAAATGTAAACATACAAAAAGATCATATCGTTTGCATCAACCAAAGGTCGCCTCCAGCTTCCATAGGTCTCCTTGAGGCAGTAGACTAATGACTAGCGTATCTTGCTTTCTCTTTCTTCCCTTTCCTGGCATCATATTCGTAAACCCGATAATCTGATTGCCAACGCTCTCCCAGTACTGAAAAAAACGCTTGATGCTACTTTTCTTCGGCTTTTCAACCAGAGCAAAACAACAACAACAACTAAAAATAATAATAATAATAAATAAATAAATAATAAAAATAGTGAACCTCCATTCCGGCCTCTTCGGCAGCTGCCTCTATCTCCGCAGGCAACATATCACCCGATATGCGGAAGAGGAATCCTCCGGGCCTACCGCAACGCAACCGCTCCTGAAACGTGAATGTCAATTGAAAAAGACCGGGTAATAGGAAACCCGGAAAATCTGAGAGCCGAAACTCACCAGCAAGGGTGCCATCACAAACTCGTGGTGCACTATCATATGCGGCATGTCGAGCGATGCGAACCGTGACCAGATTCTGGCAAATGCGCTCTGATCTGCCGGCTCTATGCGCTTTAAATAATAATTTAAATCATTGGATATGTTCAAAATCAGAACATGAAAAATTGAGCCCCCTTCTGTTAGATTAGGGAGCTTTTTCTTCCAGTTCTAGGGATAATTACGATTCCGAAAATGCAACCATGCCGGGGTAGCGAAATCCCTGTGCGGTCGTTGTGCGAGACTGGGCAGATTTACTGCATCCACATAGCGTTTCATGAACGATTCGTCAACAAATGGCGCTCCGTTACGTTTTGGAGGCAATGTCAAGGTCAGCTTGAGCGGTTTGGCGGATAAAATAATATCCATAAATCTGAAAAAATAGCGGTATACTCGTTAATATTGTTGTTATGAACCTTTCACTACTGCTTGTATCCAGCTCATTCCTTGTAACGCTAAGGTTGATCTCGGAATGGTTACTGGCCGCACTGACGAACTCGGCAAGTAGATGGTCGTTGATCTCTAGGGCTGCCTGTTCAAGAATAATTCATTGAGAACAAATATAGATTTAACAAACCGGCAATCCTTCTTCGAAATCTGATTAACTTGCTAATTTGAGAGAAAACATACCAATTGCATTTCACATAGGTTGAATTCGAATCGGACCAAGAGACGGGTGAATATGTATTGGACGAGTGCGGGAGCTGTCCACATATCCGGCTCTGATATGATTTAATTATCGTAAATATTCACACTAATATCTCGATTAGATGTACTATGAACATCTCAAATCCTATGCAAATGAGGATTTGGTTTGTGCGCAATCATTTATGGCGCTCATTTCAACCGTATTTATGTGCGCATAATTAGAAAAACACATACCAGACGGATCACGCAGGTCGGGCGTATCAAAATCCCATTCGGACGAGTGAGCGTTCTTCATCTTTGCATCTACTCGGCTCTTGGTGTGAATGTCGATATAATATCTTTGATTGTCAAACATCACATCCACCCAGTACGCAATACCTTCCGCTTCCTGCAAAAAGAATTAATATTGATGCGTTTTACAGAGAAATAATAGCGACAATAAATTCAAAGTTTACCGGCTTTGTTTTCAATATTATCAATTCTGCTTCGATTTTTCGCGCATTTGGGCGAGTGAATTTCGCCAATTTTCCGAATCTCCCATTCAGAAGTTCACACTCATCCAGGTCAAAACTAAAATATTTTTGAATTCATAAAATAATAAAGTATTTAATAAAGTGATGTACAATCAACTATTAAAAAGTAAATTAGTTAAAACAGCAAATTTCAACGAACTAATCAAGTCTGCCGAGCACATCCAACAGGCAGTCGTCGGTCAATTTCGATAGTTCGTCCTCATCGGTCATGTTCGTACGACGTTTGAAAAAATATACAAACAAAAGATCATTTCAATGAAAGTGGCGCGAAAATATAACGCTCCATCATTTTCCATTTTTAAATTTTTCTTTGTCATACTGTTTTTTGAGAATTTACTGAATTTTGAATGAGATTGGACAATATGCTTTATCATACTGAAGAATCAACAGAGTAATGAAACAAACTCGAGAAAAAAAACAGAGTGAGAAAGCGAGAAAATATTCTTTCGTTCTACTGCATCACGAAATGCCAGTAGATATCACATCCACACTCATCTCAAATCGAGATGATTCGCGAATATACTGTGTGACGGATATTACGAGATGGGTACAACACTAAATATATATCATATATCATTACGAGTTGTATTTTAACAGAAAATAATTGAAATTATTGGGATATTTTTAACTGCCTTCGAAAAACACTTCCACAGCCCACAGCGTTTCGTAGATTTTGCTCGGATGGGTGCGAATGCTGTGAATTCCCTCGCGAGAATCGATGAGAAAGATCACCGTCCGTCCGTTCTCATCCTCGAATGTCTGCAACAAAAAATATGGATTTCAAGTTAATCAAGGCACTTTCGTCATGCGGGTGAGCACGACAATTCAGTCTGACCTACGTTATTCATTAGAAAATTTGTGTTTTCGTTGTACATAAGAGTTTTAACGTAATTCATTCTCGCACCTGCAAGACTCCGTCACCCATCACGTTGTGAGCAAATTCGTCGTCAATGATATCAGGAATGGATATCGCCCAGCATCCGTGCAATTTGAGCGCTCGACGAGCCTAAATCACAATCGGACATCAGTTGATAGACAAAAAGAGCAAAGGGGGAGTAAAAGGGAGTAAAAAGATTAAGAAGTTCAAAGCCTGCTGCCCTCACCAAGATCGCGTTAACCAGCGGGCCAGGTTCCATAACCAGGCATTCGGCTCTCAAATTGAGGTATCTCGAAAGTGAATCAATGGAATCGTTGGTGAGATAGAGAAGGGGTGCCTGAAACCTCGTAGTTTACTATTCTTGTTTTTTTACTTGTGCTTAAACATCTAAATTATATTTCTCGGCACCCGTCATGTCTGAATGTCGTACGAAGATATTTTTGTAAAAAAATAAAAATAATAATTAAATTGTCACCGAGACAAAGACAGATGGAGCAATATTTTGTGGGAACTTCCCACCTCTGTGTCGAGCACACTCAATGCAGGAGAAGCAATTTTGCGTGCGAAATTGCATACGAATTCCTCATCAATGAGAGCCCTTGCTGCACCATCGTCAACCGTTAGCCTTGGGTTCTTCAATGAATAAATCATCGAGGTGAATCTGGAAAAATTTTCTTTGCAAACTAATCTCCACACTTTCAAAGTTTACAGCTATTTTTTTTAAAAATAAATTAGTGCCAACATACTTATTCACTACAAAATATATACTGTAATGTATATGCAAGCTAAAATACCTTGCTTTTCCATAGCCAGATAGAATTTCGTGGATATTAATTTTCTCAAGTTCCATTAACGATGAAAAATTGGTGGAAAGGTTAACATTCTCTGAGACAGTTAGGATGAATTCATCAATAACCACCTGCGAATATCAATTATTTAAAAAAAAGTTTGTAATGAAGTTACTGATCTGATTTCAAAATTTAGGAAACGGAATCTCAGTATTACTTTCTCCAGGCTACGGAGACTGCCTTCAAGCGATGCAGGATATTCTTTGATCATTTCGAATTGCTGAAAATAAACATTATGAATCACAAATCGTATTGCATTTTTTTAAAAATTATTGAACTGCTTTCCAATAAGGGAACTATTAATACGACCTTTTTTGAAATGTGAATGTTTACGTTCTTCATAATTGGGCCACAGCCAACCCGTATAAAGAAATTGTATGATCCTGTTTCATTCTGAAACGAATTTTTCTAATCCTTTAATGATAATTGAACAGAGGTGAGTGTCGTTTTTTTTCGTTTTGATAAATACAGCTAACTTGTTCCCGTTCTACTTAATATGCATATTGCTGCATTTTCGTTTAAATTATTAGTGAAAATAACAGCCAACCTGTGAAATTTTCAATAGACTTGCTGGCACCTTTGCCGCTTTCTTTCTCGCGCGTACCGTCAAACCATACATTCTTCTACTCAGAATGGAACACTCGTCGAGGTCGTTGCTAAAATAATTACAGTTGCCACTCCCAAAATACTTGCATTTCGAGTGCTAAAAACACTAATTATAATATCCGCAGTATTCCAATAAAAAAAAATCCCAATTTGGCGGCCCTGCATTCCTATCTTTCATTGGTTCTAAGATAAAACTCACTGATTAGTCCACTCCAGTACGCCCAATAGGCAATCATCGCTGAGCATGAGTAAAAGGCAATTGACATCATATTTGAATTCTTCTTCGCATTCGACGTAATCTTCGATTTTATCGACGAAAATATCATCGTCATATCTGGCCCTCTTCGACGGCAAGTGATCCTCCATCAACAGTCGTCGTTTCTACGTCGTTTCGGTCTGAAAAAATCGAGAATTGTCAGAATGAACCAAAACAAGCAAGAGAGTTAACTCTAAGTCGATATTTATCGAGATTACATGGGAACCATTGCAAAAACACTTCCAACAAAACATGTCAAAAAGACAACGCTGATAGATGAGGCAAAGATATGTTAAGAATGTGACGATCCCTCTGGCATCGCTTCAAAGTAATTCGCAACATACGCCACATTTCGCCATATTCTACACCTTTGAATATTTTGTTCCTTTTGGCAAAACCCAGCAAATAAACGCACGTCTAAAGGAGGATCTCTACATAATCGATGACTGTTTCGTTAATGAATCTGATCTCGGAAAGGCTTTGCCATTGTACGGTGATTTGTTTTCCATCCACAAAAGATGTATACACCGATCGATTGATATCCTATTGGGAAGTGTTGCGATCAATTTGTTGTGTCACAGTTTTTTACTTCTGATTTGTTGAAGTTTGCATAAAGTTGTTCCACACTTTCCGGGAACATCCATCTCATCAATTGATGATCATTTTTCACAGGATCTCGTCAATTGAGGGCATTGCGAACGGAATTTATTTTGCCATTTCACTTTTTGAAGAGGGATCCTTCTGTGCCCCAGCCACAGTCGACTCTACTCTCCTTGATCCCTTTGTTTGTGCGCGATTTCGTTCATGTCCGTTACTCGTCATCGTTTTATCGCACGAACTATTCGGAGAATTTCCTTCATCAATTCGTTCCTCACTGTCTCTTGTTTATTATCTAGATAGAACGTTTTCTCACACTGAGGAACAATGCATAAGTTTACCCCCACTTTGCCCTATACGCCCTCACATCGATCACACAAAGTGCGGAGATTATTCAAATGTGCAGGGTGGAAAGTGTGAGTATTCGCCCGCGTTCATACTATGTGCCTTGCCAACACGCTCGTATGCCAACGACACACAACTCAAATATTGGAAAATAATGTTTCAAATGCACATTTGTTACGCAATTTGTTTATCATGAATTCCCATTTCTTGATATTCTTGGACAACTCCTTTTCTTCCCGCGTGCGCGCACGAAATAACTCGGTTTGACCTGTCACGCTTTCTACATTACTCGTGCACAGGTAAAATCATGAGGCTCTCTCTTCATCCTAACAGCCCTGATCACGATGTCAACGATCGCATCACTTTTTCAACTTTGTTTCACCTCCTCTCGCCGCAGCTCGCTTTTCCCTGCCCCTTATCATCCGATATTGTATTTGCGCACACTCAATCATTCTCTCTCTCCATTTATCATGGTCTCACTCTGTCAGACTGGAGAGTCAGCATTGGCAAATAGTAAGGCAATGTGTCTCAAAGCGGGGTTATCGGGCGCTTCTTTTTGCTTCTCATCTCTAACTCTCCTCATTCTACATTTTTCCTCACTTCGTATTGCCGATAAAATAACGTGTCTATTGCAGAGAGTATTCCACAGTGTTGCCTGGAATTGGTGTGAGAATCGAGGGGTTATCATGCGTTTCGTCTCATTCTTTTGCTCTGTCGGAGATTGCACACGATTCCGATTTGCTTGCACAAAACGGCTTGATCTCTCACCTCAAGCGCCATTTCCAGGAAATATTCTCGATAACAATCTCACCGAAACGTTCAGTAACCGTCGCGTTTTTGTTTCAGATCGCAATCTGTCCTCATTAGTAATCGCGCTTGCTAACTGAGTCCGTACACCATATAAATATCGTTAGTTTCGGTCTGGAATTACAATTTGTTTCTTTTCTTGATATTTCCAACAGCACTTGAATAGCACTTGTTTTAACTTTTCTGTTTTTCTAAACAGTAAAGTGTTATCGTTATTTCTTTCCTAGAAATAGTGTAAAACATGAGTGACCAAGTCGTTTTGAACAACTAATAGCGTGACTATTTGTGAGTACATTCTGTCACTTCCAGATGAGTGAACGAGAACGATTGATCTCCTCCTCGTCTGCATCTACTTCATCGACAAAGACGATCAAAGTGGTCATGATGGGCGATTCTTGCGGTTAGTTCCAATTATTTCTCGAAAACATATTTTTGGATGATAGAAATGGATTAAATGTAACGGATCGATCGGAAAATAAATATTCTTCGTGCGATAAATGTGTGATGAGGCGAGGGAGTGGTTGATGCTCCTTGGGAAAGCGTTGCATCCATAGTGCACTACGAAAACTATCAAGGTGGTCATGATGGGCGATTCTTACAGTGTGGTTGAACCTACTAGTTGTATATTTTTGGCTATTTTTTATCCAACGACCAACAACTACTCATCGACCCTTATTCGCAATAGAGCAGCAATTTAGATGAGATGAAACATATGCGAGCAGCAAGGAAAATGCTCATGAAATTGAACCTTGTCTCCATGAAAACAACCAAGGCGGTCATGATAAGGAGTCTTTAGGTTAGTTCTGCGCATTTAGTTGTAGATTTCAAAATCTGAAAAATTGATTGAGATATTATTGGATTTTGAATGTCAGGAATAATGAGAACGGCATGACCATGTGACCATGTAAGTGCGTGTTGAAACATATTTGAAGACATTTGCTCCTACATCGACAACGAATACGATCACATGTTCGAGCTTTTAAAAATTGCATTTATACTTTTTTTAAATATTTAAATAAAAAATATTTGCAGCCGGTAAGTCCGCAATCCTCGAGCGGTTCATCTCGAACACGTTCGATGACGCGAGCACATCGACGATTGGCATGGACTTCTTCAGCAAACAGTTCACTACCAGGAGTGGGAAGGTATCTATTTAACAATTATAGTAACTCAGGGATATATGAGGCCGATTGCGATAAAATCAGACAAATCCGACACAGGTCTGGCACAGGGCAAAAATGTTGAAACTATGCGCTTTGGGGTTCTTGAGAGTGCTGATGACGATGGGCATTTTTATTTTGGCCACAGAAGCCTCGTTGGCTCCAGACGACGTCACGTCGAAATCGAGTTTGGCCATTAATTCGGTTTCTGATGAGGCTAATTTTAGGTGAGTATGGCCCAAGGGTCAGAATTTGATGGCGATCACGATAGAAAATTTCATTTTTCATTAATTTTGTTAATTATTTTGTAAAATTGAATTTTCCGCAAACTACAGTGCACAAGTGGAGAGTAGGATAGATCGGACCGGAATGTCACGAGGATTCCAAATCTGTTTCAAACTTAAAAATCCGTCATCCAACTTTTGAAATATTCAACTTATAGTGTACCCGGCTTGTAAGTAAATTAGACCATCCTTCCACTTGTTTACTTTCTTCCTCGTATCGATCGGAGACTCTCTTCCGAGAGAGGCGAGAGAGCAGGGGGAATCGAGAGAGCGCAGAGATAGGGAAGAGGTCATGGAGGAGAGACTCGGGTAGATCAAAAGATCGGAAGCCAGCAAGGGAGAGATGGTCTAATTTACTTACAAGCCAGGTACTTATAAGTTGAATATTTCAAAAGTTGGATGATGGATTTTGAAGTTTGAAACAGATTTGGAATCCTCGTGACATTCCGGTCCGATCTATCCTACTCTCCACTTGTGCACTGTAGTTTGCGGAAAGTTCCATTTTACAAAATAATTAACAAAAATAATGAAAAATGAAATTTTCTATCGTGATCGCCATCAAATTCTGACCCTTGGGCCATACTCACCTAACTTTAGCTTGATCAGAAACCGAATAAAAGGCCAAAAATCGATTTCGACGTGACGTCATCTGGAGCCAACGATGCTTCTGTGGCCAAAATAAAAATGCCCATCGTCATCAGCACCTTCAAGAACCCCAAAACGCATAGTTTCAGAGAGTTGACATTTTTGACCTGTGCCAGCGCTTGTTCGATTCTATCGCGAACGGCCTCATATAAGATAAACCGTGAAATTAAGTTTGAACTCACATTGAACACCATGGTTTGATTTATTTCTTCAGCAAACAGTCAACGACGAGAAGTGGGAAGGTTTGCATTTTCCTATTTTTTCAGTAAGGACTGCTCGATACTAAGTAGTGTGTGGCACACGTAAGCGCTTGTAAACGAGATGACTCATGAATCTCGAACATATTCTGGACTAAGATGAAGTGCATTGATCCAACTCATTTCAGAGCATCAAGCTGCAAGTGTGGGACACTGCCGGGCAGGAACGCTTTCGACAACTGATGCCATCGTACATACGAGAAGCGGGCGTGGCCATTCTGGTCTTTGATCTATCGAGTGAGCCAATTTATGATATTGTATTCTCATGAATATTGCCCAGTAGCTTTTATCGCCAAATTGCGCGGTTCCTAACAATTTCGGATTTATAGCTCAGCCGTATGTCACTATTCACGCCCTAATCGGCACTCGCGTGACCAATCATGAAATCATAGGTCTAGCACGCGAATGGTACATGACAGAGTGTCATGAGTGAGGAGTAAGAGGTGAGCATTCATGGCCGCGTGGCGCAATGGATAACGCGTCTGCCTACGGAGCAGAAGATTGTAGGTTCGATCCCTACCGCGGTCGTAAACTTTTGCCCATCAAGAACTTTATTTAGCGTCCATTTTCTTACCCGTCGTGACTAGCACGCGCTCTGTCCGTAAGAACCTTTACTTGCCCTCCCTCATCAGCTTTGCGCAGAGGCGATAACGTGACCAATGAGGCTTAGCCGAGGTGCGTTTATTGCTGGTTGAAAACTTTTCCCAATTGCCCGCCACGGCCCCTGAAATACGGGTGTCGTGCGCAATTTTTGCAAGCCCGAAGGGGCAAAAATATCAAAGAAGCTCGCGATTTCTCTCGCATTTCATGGAAGTTTTAATGATCATGATGCATCCCGTCATTAGGCGACATTCAACGGAACATTCGGAGATTCGAAGATCGCAAACTGATTTTTTCCAGACGAGCGATCATTCGCCAACCTCGAATCGTGGGTGTTGTTCATGCGCAGGCAGCGGGGCGACAAGACACAATTGGTGCTCGTCGGGAACAAGAGCGATAATGAACGGTGAGTTAACTGAATAGATCCGGACAAGGATGAGTAGATCGAATTCGCACAGAAAATGGTACACTGTTGAAACTTAAACGCGCCATGTATTCACAATCAAGGGTATTTTTCAAGTGGTCGTTGCTGAAAAGCGCGATAAGAAGAGAGCTCGGTTAGCTATTTTAGACGTCGATATTGTGTGTACCCTCGATTCAAGATGAAGTCATCTGATGAATAAGAACCAATCCCGAAACTCAACTGAAACCATTGCTTGCGGGAATGGAAGAATCGAGCGGTTCAATCTATTTTGTCTGAAACACCCTCAATTGACCACTGTTAAAATGTCTAGAAATCATTGTTGTTAGCAGAGGCAGAACCCAAACATGGTGTGGCCAAAAAAACAAACAAACAGGGTGTATAAATTGCAGTGAAGTCGACCCAACCGCCGTCCTGCAATTCCTCATCGATCACGAGGGCGTCCCATACATTGAGACGTCGGCGAGGACGGGCGAAAATGTGGGCGAGGCCAGTTTGATCTTTGATCTTTCATATTTATCTTTTACTTAGAACGCAGAATGCTCAGCGTAACGTGAGTTTACACAAAATTTTGCGCTGAATGCATTGATCATTCATGATTTTCAAATAAATTTAATTATAAATAATGATTTTCAGCTCTTCGAGACCATCGCCAATTTACCCTTCGAGAGCGAGGAGGACGCGGTGGAGGAGTACGTGAGGGGCAGGACGAGGACTATTAGTGAGTCCATTAAAACAATAAATAGGAAAACCAAACTTTCAGAACAATAAATAGATTTTTTACTGTTTCAAACGGCGACCCACACAGACCATTAACATGAACAACAGCGAACAAAACAATAATCAAGCGTGAAACTCATTCGATTTCGAAAAGTAAATGTTATTTTTGTAGTTTTTTTGAAAAACATAATTTTTATAATTTATTCGCAGGACTCTCCCTCAGCGGGGAGAAGGCCGTGGAGGAGGAGCGAGCGGCGAGAACGGGCTGCTCGTGTTGAATTGGCATTTACTCAATTCTAGTTCCTTGCTTAGCCCCGCCCACTTGTCGCTCCCGTTCACCTTAATTTGTAATAATGGTACCGGTAATAAACAAAATATTTGGTCTGACAATGATTCACTGATACCTACATTCAAAAGAGTAGCAACTGTGCTCGTAGAGCGAGCAACGTCATTGCGACCAGCGAACCACCTACTAATGCGTTTGCTGAACTTTCTAGCTGAACATGCTGCGTTCTCGAGCGCTTCTCTGACTCTTTCACTTTCCCATGAGCTCTCGCTTTTCTGATCGTCAATATATGTTTCAGACGTAAGAGAGTCGAATCAATCAGTAACCAATCAATCAGCCGAAATCGCTAGATCAACCCCCTTTCTCGGTGCAACGCAGCCTAATTTTATTTCCTACCATGATCTCATCTCCCATTTTACTTCTCCTCATTCTTCTTCTTTCTACAGTTGCTACTGCAGAAGACGATGGTTAGCTCTCGCAATTTTTTTTCAAATTTATGACGTCCTAAAAAGCAATTTCGACAAATTTAGACTTGCCAGCACAAGATCAACCCGCTCCCGAGGAGTCTTCGAGCTTCACTGGAGGTACTAATTACGCCCATCACCTATTACTCATAGGAGCGTCTAGGAGAGCTTGAAACTGTTGCATTCTCGACACCGGAAAGACTCGAATTGATAATACAGTCTCTCAGAAGAATCCGCGTCCGACACCCAAGCCGATGCCTCCTCCTTCACGGCTCCGGAGGAATCATCAGCACAACCCGACCCAGCGCCGCAAGAACCTGAGCCGTCAATTAGTTCGGAACCATCATCTCCGGAAGTGGTGCCGGACCCGGTCCCGCATGCGCCGGTGACTCAACCACGTCTTGATGATGACCTACTGTCGCCTACCGATGAACCGAGGTCATAATCGTAATATTGTTGATTGATTTTTTGTACGGACGACATGATTACATTATTAGAATGGCGATACCCTGGTACATTTGTATTCACTGTGAAACACACCTGTAACTTTCCCATCAAAATGTTTATCGGCGCACACAATTGATTCGTTCAGCGTTCCCACTCCTGCTATCGGGACTGCTTCGTCAATCGAACCAGTAGGAGTATCTCCAGCGATCGGCATACCATCCTCTCCCACTTTGCCAGTTTGAGAATCGTTATGTTTTTCGCGAGTGTATATTTTTCTTTTAGGTGACATCGTCGCCGTCCCTGGTTGCGTCTCCAACTTCCCTATCGACGTCGCTTTGGACCAGCCGTCACGGTTCGATTGCATCGTTCTATCTAGATTATGGATGACACAATAAGTCATATTTTATTTGGTATAGAATGTTATCTGCAATAGAGCTGGCAGAGTACGCGAAATGTGCGGAGTATTTTTGCCACGCACTTGTTCTTGTAGACCACTCGAATGAGAACCATGGCTGGGTCGGAAGAGGACATCACCACACATCCCACCACCATCACCACTCCTCCGAGGATCATGACAACCATGGTTGGGGAGGCTGGGGTCATCACCATCATCACCATTCCTCCTCTGAGGAGCACCGCCACCATCCTCACCATCATCACTCCTCGGAGGAAGACCATCATAGCAGGTGGGGCGGCGAGAGAGGTACGTTGATATGCTTTATTAGGGATGGGAGCTTTATTTCGAAACTCTATGAAAATCGCTTCAGGCTCCTGGCAGCGCTACCTGCAGAACGATAGGGACCATCACAATGGAGGTATTTTTTAGTCTATGATGTCGCAATAATCACTTAATCATTTTCCCCATTGACGTCAAAGATGCGTGAAACACAATTGAACCTCGTCGTCAATCTATTGAAAAAAAATTTTTTGGTACTTCAGGAGGCACGGACTGGATGCGGTACATGAACGGGAATCAACACCATGGCGTGTGCGGACTGATGCTGGCCTTGTTAGGTGAGCTTCTCAAAATGTTTTTATTTATTTGTTGATTAAAATTTCTTTCCATAGCTGTAATTTCTACCAAAAAAAAAATAAGTTTCGCAGTCGGTTCAATACAGTTTTAATTGGACGAACAATAATATTGATGAATTAGACGATCGATAACAATCAAATAATGAGGTAAAATGTGCAATCATCCCATCAACATCGTATTAGCTCGCTACGAAGACATGCCTAATTCGAAATTTGAGGCCTTTGCGGGAACAGCAGAAGCTCCTCAAATGGCGATGATCACAACCACGTCTCTCCCCCTTCTTCCAGTAATTGGGGCGACTCGTCGGGTAATTCAGGTGTTGTTCTCATTATTATTCATCAGTTTCTGGCTAAATTTTAAAGCTATATGACCTTCTACACACATATCGTCAACGAAAATAATGTAGTATAAGGCTATTGAAATGCCGTAAAAAAACTCAATATCGATACCGTAGAGTTCCATAACTCTTTCCTTGTATAGGTCCCGGCTCCGGTGGCGGTGGATCCTGGTGGCAGCAGCGGCTGGGTGATGCCGGCTCACAGAAGATCCCCAACCCGCTGCCGCCTGACACCTCCTTCGGGCACCATGCTGGGTCGATTGGCACTGGATCCGGTTCGATTGGCACCGGAACCAGTCTACCAAAGGGCATGGGTTCATTCGACGAGTCCAGCTTCGGTTCGGGCAAAGGCGGAGCGAGAGTGCCGACAGGCCCGGGATCCTTCGATGGACCTGCGGCGGGAGCGGGAGGAGCTGGTGAGAATTCGGTTGTACCTGATTTCTACAGATTCGCTTTGTCGAGAAAGTGATATGGCAGGTGGTAAAAATTGTAAGAGAATCCACAGGAGGTTCGGGAGGTCTGCGAGGAGGTGGCTCGTTTGACTGGATGAAACAACCGACTTCGAGTTTCGGAACCGGAACCGGCGGTTTGAAGGATACCAGTTCCTTCGGGACTGGTGGACTGAAAGACACGAGTTCATTCGGTACGGGAACCGGTGGACTCAAGGATACCAGCTCATTTGGCTCAGGCAGTGTCAATCAACCCTCCAGTTTCGGCGATTGGACCAAGCCTGCCCTTCCCTCCGTTCCAACTCCCGCGCAACAGCTCACGGAAAATATCGTTGCGTGCAAGTGTGAGTCCATTTCACTGGATTTACGCTTTATTAATTTATTGCAAAAAAGACAATGTAAAAATTGAATGGAATAGGCCCATTTATATTGTGTACTGCGTCTGAAACCTATTCAAGCGTTTGAAAAATTTGTTATCAGAACTGTTCATGAAAAAGTAATTTCATTTCAGCCAGCGAATTCGTCGGTTTTGCTAACGGGCGTATGCGTTTCAAGTGTGATTGTGGAGTGGATGGAGTCCGCTATCAGGTAAATTTAATTTTAGCATTTCATTAACTTGGTTGTTCGGATATGCTTCATCATTTCCTCATTTTCCTAGACTTGAAATGTAGGTGATACCGTGAGTAAATATCTGAAAAAAAACGTATCGAGAGTCGCATTACGTCATGAAACAAAAGATAATCAGACAAATTAGATGCAGCTGCCAAAAAATATGAAATTAAACCGTGCGGAATAAATACGTAAAACCGTCTCGTTCAGGAGGATCAATGCGTCATGCGCACATCCGCCCTTCGAGCACCCGTTATTCATGGTGGAAGAAGACCTGGAGGGACATTTGACTGGATTGGCAGATGATAAAGCAATTTTGTGATATTTTTAAACGTTTTTTTAAATATTTTATTTGACCTAACAGTTGAAGACAGAAAATGATGACCATGCGAATCTAACGGGCAATTGAGTGACAATCATCGCGGTCATTATCTAATTAAGACGTTGAAGCAGAAACCCTAGTGAAAAACATATGAATAATGAAAGTTTGTGAGAATGCAAAGTCTGTGAGCGACATGATTGTGTTTTCTAATTCAATCACGTTTGGACAAAGCTTCAGTGGTCGGGAAGACAAGGGAGTATATTGGAGAGCTAATCAACATTCAAGATTCAACTGAAATACTGAACCGATTGGTACAGTTGCGAACTGGGATTCGGCTCAAGAATTTGCACAGTTTTCCTCGCCCTCATCGGCTTTCCAGCCCCAGTGATGAGTATCGATCGACGTGGTCCTTCTGAAGCTTCGGGAGCGACGGTGGCTGCTCGGGCCCTCTTAACGGGTGGAGGGGCGGGACTCATGAACTCCCGGTATCGGCGGCGCTTCGCTGCATCATCTGCAAAACATTTCATCTATATTGTTTGCGATTAGAAAATTAAAATCGAGTTTTTTTACAGTTTGTTTATGCTCAAAGGTTTTTAATAGTTTACGTAAACTTCGGAGCCAAACCTGCGCCTGTAATATTTTTTTTTAAACGAACCCGAGTGCTTCTTCGTGTAATGAGCCTTGAGTCCTTGCTGGCTACCGAACTCTTGATCACATTCAGTGCACGGGTGCCCGGTGGCTGGCGCGGATTTCGACCTGAAAAATATTGATTTACAATAATTTTTGAATGAATCAATAAGTACCAAACTGTAGCATCTATTCGTTCGTATGCCGCGCTATCGTAAAGAAAGTGCGTGAAAAGGAAAATCCATCCTTACCTCTCGACTCGAGGAGCGACGGACATTGACCTCGAACGCCGCGCACGGATGGGCGCACAGGAAGCGGCACGCTGACGACGCATCGCGAAATCTGAAAAAAAGTTATATTTTTTTTATTTCTGGTGAATTCGCTATAGTTTAGGAGGGTTTTGCAATTCAATAAATTCGCCGAATAGTGTGAATAACGCACCTTCATGCATCCTTCGATGGTGCAGATTCAGTCCTCGCTCCGTCTCGAAACTTTTGTTTGGGCACAGCTCGCACACGTGTGGGAACACGTGATCCGTCGAGACGGCCGCTTTTACTGCATAGGTTTCTTCAGCTGCAGCAGGTGCTGCAGCGAAGGCAAAGTTGAAGGTTGCTGCGGCTACTGCAGCTGCAGGTGTCACAGGGCTCAAAGTTGCTGCAGCAAATACAGAGTTGAACGTTGGCGCAGGGCTAGGAGGAATAGGAGTCGTTGCGTGCAACCCTCCTGCAGCACGCTTTAGCGAGGCTGCAGCGCGTTCCGATAGGCTTGCTGTAGGAGTTGCCGCAAGTGCATCATGCGCTGCAGGTGCCGCCGTGCGTCTTGCCATAGCAACATCCTTTTTCCTTGCCGAAATCATCAATGGTACAGCTGCAGCAGCTGCAGCTGGTGCTGCTGACTTGGCTCGCGCCAGTCGAGGCGCGACCGATGCGGATCTGTCTCGCTGTGCTCGAGAGGGAGCAACAGAGGCGCCTCGAGCATCGCGGAGTCGTTGAGCGGCTTCTAAAAATAATAATTGATCAATGCAATTCTGTCAATAAAATAATCAAAAAATGGGATGATTTTTCACCTAAATTCGTTACCTTTATGCATGCGACTATGATGTGTCCTCAGTCCCCTTTCCGTTGCGAACCCGCGATCACACTCGTCGCACTCGAATTGATTGTCAGATGATGCAGCTGCAGCACCTGCGGCACCTGCAGCACCTCCCCTTGCTGCAGATGGGGCTCTAGATGCTCGAGGAGGAACGACGGAACGGGAGCGGGATCGTCGTGATCGAGAGGGCGCGCCGGAGGCGGCTCGCTCTTCACGGCGACGTTGGGCCGCTTCTGAAATTTGAAAGCATTCATGACCTCATTGCGCGTTTGAGTTTCAATTAGTTCAAGAATTTATTTGAAAAAAAAGGAATTTCGAAAAATACCCTTGTGCATCAGGCTGTGATGTTGCCGCATTCCTCTTTCTGTAGCGAAGGCGCGCTGGCACTCATCGCACTCGAATGAAGATGAAGTTGGTGGAGGCGATGCAGCAGCCGCAGCTGCTGCAGCCGCAGCACCTCTTGCTGCAGCAGCCACTTGTGCAGCATCAGGCGCGGGCCAGGCGGCTGCAGCTGATCCGGCCCGGTGTTGACGCGATTGTGGCGTTGCTGCGTTTTGTTGCCGATGATGCAGTGGGGTTGCAGCCGCTGCTTCATGGTTTTGTTGTGGTCTGACTGAAGGAACGGCACGGTGGGATTGGTCTTCTTGTTGATGTGGCGTCACTGCATCACCCATCACGACATCCTCGTCTGCGAAAGCTTGTGTAGAATCCTGGAAGGTAAGTATTAGATCTCAAAACTCGCAATCACACTCGGAACCGCTACTATCAAAATTCTCCGAATTGAACGCCGTCATCTCTTGTGAGCCTTATCCCTGGTTTCTCCTATCCACTGGAAAACCATAACCACTGGATCGGGTGAGGATAGGGGTTTTAGATGGGATTGCTGCGTCAAAGACTGCCAGTCTAATTTTAGAAAAAAAATTTAATATTCGAACCTCGTCGCTGTTCTCGATCCTTCCCAGTGCGGCTTGCTTGGCGCATTCTAATAGATCCACCACTCCACTTCCGATCTCGATAATAAGTTGCTCAATTGGCTCTTGGCTGAAGAAGGTTTATTTTCGATTGTAAAATACAATTAAAATAAAAACAAAAGGCTCAACCATACCCAAATGTGACGTCCTTTTGCGAATTGTGCACACCTCGAACGAGCTCGTGTGTTGGCTGCCCGGCCTTCTGCAAATAACAATTGATTTTTAATTTTTATTTGAAATATTGCATACAAATAAGTGATTATCGTTGTCAAACAAAGCAAATGTAAATGAAAATGTTTGGAAATGCAAAAAATTACCTCAGAGTCGGGTCCGTAACGAATCGACGTAGCAAGCGCCGAAATCATGAGCTTGAGCAGGGCGGCCGGTCGTCCAAATTGTCCCTGGAATATTGAATACTTTGTCTGCGGATCTTGCGAACAATACGTAATGCAAATTAAATCATTCTCTATGCGCAGTCTACGTAAAAGATCTATTATCCTTTGCAGCAGTCGTATTGATAGTATTGAGCAAAAGTACCTTGTTCAGCAACCCCCTCAGTTCTTTGAGGGTTTCTTCTCTATCAAGGGGCGATTCTTGTCCGTACTTTGGCCGCACAAACTCTACAAGTGCGAGCACGCCGCGAGCGACGGCGGTGACCAACGATTTCAGAGGACACGAACTGAATTCAATATTTAAAAAAATTATAATTATAGTTGTCATGTAATTAACGTAAATAAATATCTGAGGAAAAAGAGGTGCATGGAATAAGATGTGCATTCTAGGCAACATGGAATATTTTTTTTAAAAAGGTGGTTGCTCAAACTAATTTCTGTCTCACCTTTTTTCCTTGTACGGAACAATTTCCTTTTCCAGTTGTTTGCCTTGTGATTTAACTACCTGAAATTGGAATTGATGTAAAATTCAAATAATTGTATTTGCTATAGATTCCTATAGTTTTTTTCCAATAGTATTTTCCTATTTCCTATGTTTCCTATATTATAGTATTATTTCCTAGATCATGATTTTCATTGATCAAATTCCTTACAAGATCTCGATAGTTGTCATCACGCATTCTAAAGTTTTCCAAAAGTTGAAGCAGTCTTCGGAATAGCAACCGATCAGACGAGGGCAGAGCTTTGGCCTGAAAAAAGTGATCAAAACAAAATAATAAATCTTTTTTATCTATACACTAACCATTACACTAACCATAATTACCTCATGAAATTAATTTAAAAGGAGAGTAACAGTAATAAAAAAATTAGCAAAAAAATTGCTACTAACCAACTGCTTCATCTCGTCCACACTGGGCCTTTCTCGATTGATCGCAATCATGCTTCTGAAAGTGATCAAATTTGTAAACAAACCGCATGAATGATTTCGGTTTAAATAAAAATAACACATCGCACAAGCATAACATTAGCGATATTAGAGTAATACGAGTAATCAATCAAAATGTAGATGTATGACTGACTTGCCCCTTTTAAATTTACGGAATCGTGGGCGTATTTTTCTCTGGAAACATCCAGTTTCATGAGGGCACAGCCAGAGGGGATGTTTGATGCTTACAATTTCACCGTAGCAGCGCCGGCAGGTCCATTCTAGCCTGAGATCTCATCCGGCTTCCGTTCTCATTTTCTTATGCCTTCCGTTCATAGACGAATAAGAACGTTTCATGCGATGATCTGTGGATTTATCATAGAATAGCTTATTCGTGCAAGACATTCACGGGATACTTTATCCGCCTGTTCAAGAATTTAATGCATCATTGGCTCATTGGCTCCTTCATTGGCGACGCGATTTTATCAGTTACGCAAGAATGTGAAATGTTTACAATTTAAATGCTTTATTAATTCCGGGTTTGATTAATTCACACAGTCTCCTCCACGATCTCCACATCAGCGGCTGCAGGTGCTGCGGTGTCAGGGACGAAAACGTCCTGAAAAAAGAAAATTGATTAGGACTTCCACTTCTCTACTTGCACACTCGGCACTGCTTCACTGTGTGATATTTGTGTCACAATTTGAATGTTTTCTAAACAATTCATTTTTTTTAAATTTATAAAGAAAATGGTTTTATCATGCCCACATGCTCATATTGGCTTAGCCCGAATATGTACGGTCGATCAAAGTCGAGAAAGCGGCGCCATCCGCGAGCACGCCACGCCCGTTCTTGTCTGAATTAGCATTAATGAGAAACAATGAAAACGATAATTTACGTCTAATGACCACATTTTCCGAATGGAACGGAAAAAACTGTATGTTCAGCTCGCTCACCTCTCCACTTGCTCCCTTGCCAGCCTTCTAATGAGTAGTCGATGGGCAGGCCAGTTGGACGTGTCGCGTTCCTGTGAATAAAGTTTTATTTTTTTTGATCTTTATCGTTTCTCAGTTTTGAGACAGTTTTATTAAAAGCATGGTAAATCAGATAGCAAATCCACATCTCATTTTTGATAGCCAACTCGTCCCTGAATATCTAACATTGAATGGCATCTGAGCGTGAAAGAGTTCCTCGTCGATCAGTGGGGAAGCGTAGATGTCAGGGCACCACTGGCGCCTGAAAGATGATATTTTTGATAATTACACTGCTGCAGCTGGGCACATCTAGGCAAATATGTTTCACACAATCTACGACTAGGATTGGTTACCAGAAAATTGATGATCTTTCTCTCCTTTTCTAGGGAAATAAATTTAAAAATAATTTGATCCATAGCGGTTACATAACTAATGCTGCCCTCTACAGTGATAGCATACGAAGTATCTGGACAGACAAGGATCCTGAATATCCTCTGGTTCCGCGTTACCCTCACATGCCGTGAAACATGTTAAAGTTTAAAGAACGGGATGTGTTTCATGCCATCTACTGAAGTGGTATGAACTTTCCCTGAGCAATGCAATTCGAATTTCTGTTCGAAAAAACAACAACAAAGATTTTGAAAATAATCAATGCATCTCACGCGGTATCCGGGCAGACCGGCGCCGAGTCCGTCACTGCTTTGCTATTTCTGATCTGAAACTGTAAAATAAATGCAAATGAAATAAAATGAAATAATATTATCCACCGACCATCGTTATCGCGTACAACACAAAGCACAGGAAGATGAATACCGCCACGAAGAATATCTGGAATATATTTTTCACTAACAAAAACAATTAACAACAAAAAACAAAACAAAAACAATTGTAAAAAAAACAATTGAGGGTTTTCTAGTGATAAAAATGATAAAATACAACAACAAAAAAGTCTCACCACATACACGCACATCGTCATTGTCGTTAGTGAAGGAGGTCTCGTGTGAACAAAACGAATGAGTAATCCTCTTTTATCAGTTATCCGAGTTATCCCTCGGGAGCCCACTGCTTGCCCCTATTTTGAGTGATGATGCTTACAAATACTGCTTATAAAAAGATCTGCGTGGTTAACGAACCCCAGCTGGGAATTCGTATAAAAAGAAGTCGTGACTTTTGCACACTCAAGGGCAATGCTTGTAAATGAGCCTCGCGCTCGCTTGGGCTCTAAATGAAGTTCGGTGAAGGCGCTTCGTCATTTCGCACACACTTTCATCCATACGTGCGAGATGAGAATCGACAGGTAAAAATTAAAATGAGGTTTGAACAATGCGGAAAATTTATTTTTATACTGTAATCAACGAGATCAAGTGAATAAAACGGCAATCTAAATTCAACTGTGAATAGGGGGGGGGAATGAGGAGCTCGATTCTTGATGTTTCTCTCGCAACATCTCTTCACTCATTCTCAAATTTCATATTTCTCTTTACTCGTTATCTTATTTATTCGCATACTTAACCAAGGCACTTAAAAGCACTGACAAAAAGAACATCGAAGATGTTGTAAGAATTATCGAACGACTTTTCGATAACGATACAAATAATATTAATTTATCGTCTGTTAAAAAAGAATTGCTGATTAGAATGCATGCACCAAATTATTCGATACGAATTGTTGAATGATTTCAAATACTCGAAAAGACGTGCACACAAATATTGGAAATATATTATTTCTATGTACAATTCTTTTTACAAATGCCAGTGCCTATTCAATATGAACTCGGTTCGTTACTATAGATACTAGCTCTGATTCGTCACATATGTAGTCTGGGGTGTTCATTATTGAAATCAAAAAGAGGATGGCGGGATATTCTAAACTTCAAAATCCGATATTCCTTCTCGTCCGCTCCTCGAGATCCTCTAGTTCCTGAATACATTGAATTTGAAAAAAAATTGAAAGATAGGCAAAGGTTCATTCGACAAGAATAATGCGAATATAACTTGAAATCATCATAACATGTTTAGCCAGATTTCACTACTGATGGTAATTATGGCAGAGCCACTTTGGAATCCAGCAGAGAAGATAGCAAGGGAATCTGTTGCAAAAAAAAAACAAAAACTTTCAATATTTCACACTTTTTCGTTATTTGGCCATTACCATCAACAATCAATAATACTCACAATCTCCTCATTCGCCCGTCCCTCTCTTCCCTGCCTCGCCCTTCTTCTCTGCGCGTACATTTCCTCCCTGGCCTGCCGCTCTCGCTCCATCTGCTCCGCAATTACCTGTGAATACAATTTAAATGAAAAATAAAATAATCGTCAAACCAAAATATTTCTTTTTTTTAATACTTTGCTCCGCGATCACCTTCTAATTAATTTTTGATTAAGTAAAATAATCATACATCCTAACTATTTCACTTTCCGCAATGCTCTTTCATCTGTTCCACAATCACCTTCAAAAATGTTAATGAATATTGATCACAAACATAACACTCTCCTTCTCAGTGCTCAATCGGCGGTCAAAGAAGCAGGAGATAATGGAAAAGTGAGAGAGTCTGATTCCCTTGCATGAACGAACCTTGCGAATGAGAACTCGATGCGGCGGCCAGTTGTAGTGCTTCACCTGCAATTGTTCGTTTTTAATTTTTTCTAAAACACCGACAACCAATTAATTGATTGACTTTCACCACCAAAGACTTTCTTAGATGCGTGAAACGCAACCAAAAATTTAAAGATCAATTCAACCTAATGCCGACTGATCATTCTGTCCCATCAGAAAAGATTATGGTGTCCTGAGCCCTAATAGTTCTAGTAAACAAATCAAATGATCTTAATTAGCCTAGTATAGTGTAAAGCGACTCCCTCACCGGAATCTGCTGTGCAACTTGCAGACTGAACGTTTCCACGGCAATCCATGGGGAGTGGTAGACGTCCGGGCACCATTGACGACTGATTATCACATTGATTACTCCTATTGCGGATATTTGTAAGAGTATTGTTACCATACAGAAGCTTCGAGTAATTGAAACATCGTATAAATTGGGCTTCTATAGTCACTGTGAAACTCACTTCTTCACCCCTCATCCACACAACAGAAGTGGTCTTGAGATTTCATCCGCTCAATCTAACGAGGACAGTCATGCGAGAATAGTTGTTGAGTCACGATTAGCTGCGTTAGCTAATGAACACTTCTAGGAAAGCGTTTATGTTGAGCCGTTGCACTATCACGTGACATAACATAGTTTGACCATAAAGTTAACAGGAAAATGAGCACAATGCAACTAAAAATCTGTTTACCGTCGGAGAAAAAAAGGGGGAAAAGTTCCCGCACATCTTTGCCATTCGTTTCACATATTTTACTAGGTATACTAATAAAAGGCTTACGCTTCATCCGGGAACACGGGCACCTCGTCGTTCACTTTTGAGCGGCAATGACATAGGCAGCGCCAGCACTGAATATAGGAAACACTTTTGGATGATACAGAAACACATAATAAAAAAATAACCTTGAACAAGCAGCACAACACCGTGGTCCCTGCAGCGAATGTGCAGAAAACGCCGAAATATACCTAAATTAGTTTATTTATTGTATTTGTTTTTTATTTAACATTTATAATGCGAACAATGAGTATGTTTTATTCATAGCGTTCCATCTTTTTCGGATGTTGCATCGTTTATGCCCACATGTGTTTCAGAGAGATCATAAATTATCGAATATTAGAATTTCAGCAGTACGGTGAAGGGTATTTTTAATTTAAAAAAATACAATATTCCAGCATCTCGCAGTAACCTTTTCCAGTTCTAGGAACTACTGTCCTTGAAAATTTGCGGGTGAATCAGAGGAGTTGCATCTTGTGGGTTTTCTCTAATGATTTGATCTCCTTAAGAATCGAGAAAAGGGAAAACAACATGAACGTCTCATGGAGCCTTGGCTACTGTCCGTCGCTACGGACAATCGGGGGAAGTGAGATGGAGGAAAGGGAAGGAGCGCTTCTTATGGATTCCAAAATGTTAATGTGCGAAAGTATCATGAAATTTGTGAAAACATGAAAATCTCTATTCTTATTTTTCATTCCTCTGAGATAACAAAAACACATAGAAAAAAGGCTCACCCACGCCTCTCTGCTCATTAAGCTGAAGAATCCCTCGTCTGCTGCAGCAGCCTGCTGCAGCACCTGCAGCAGCACGGCTGCACAAAGAGAGGAGGACAGGAGCATGATGCTGCAAGGGCTGCAGATTTACCAATTGTGTAACTGAACAACAAAAAAAACGAGAGAAGCGCTGCAAGGGATAAACGCGCTACAAAAATATGAAAACTAGCCTGCGAAGTCTCAGGAAACTAGTCGCATCGTTCAGTGAGAAAGCGAAACAGAGGAAAATCGGATTCGTTATTCGGATAGCCCTATAACTATAATGGGCAAGAGAAGCATGCATGTGATTGTCATGTGAACAGACTGCGGAATAGGAGACGTCGTATCTTCATTCCCCACTTACTCTCAGTGGCCGAAACAGCGAGATAGCATTGGGAAATGAGAAAGATGAGAGTCTTTATCGCTCATTCCCGCGTGCGAAATATGTTCAGAGAAGAACTCGTAAAAGCGCGAACGAGTTATTCTCATTTGCATTTAACTGTTATTTATTGCTTTCATCCCGAGATAATCTATTCTGGATTCTTGACTTCATTTCAAACCTTTATTTACGATCCTTCAGGAAATGAGTTCAAGAAATCATGCGCCCAGCACTGGTCTTGGTTTAGAATAAATTAACTGAAAATGCCCAACTTTGTTGACCGGGTCGAATAAATGAATTCCGCGAGAGGAGGGCCGCACTCTAAATGAGGTTCGCACGAGAAACTTGGCTCTTCTCGCGGCTCTCTTTTTCACTCCGGACAATCCGCCCCTTTCTCCTTCTTTCCCTCCCAACAACACGCTCTCCATCGTGCCTGCTCTCTAGCCGGTGAGAGACAGATAGAGAGAGCAGGCACAATGGAGAGAGCTCATTTGTAGATGTGTCAAAGCGAGTAGAGGAGTAGTGCAAAAACACGAGAATCCTTTAGCAGGCTCGCTGAGGACTGAATATTTTGCACGACTGAGCGAAAACTAAAGAGAAGTGAGAGAACTATTCACTCAAAATTGCATTTGTCGATTCTGTGAGCAATATTGAAACCACTCGATGAAAGGGCGACGTTGCTGATATCTGTTATCGTAGCTCAGTGAACTATGTATGCATGACTGAAGAGGAGAAGGAGCATCAAGTGTGCAAATTTAGTTAGGCGAACTGAACGTGAGAGGAGGAGAAGAGAAGAGCTGCAAAACAGAATTGATTTTAAATTTATGTTTTTTTCGAAGCGAAGTGTGCCCACAACTAGTGCTGCGCTGAGAAGCGGACTATGATTTATCCGTGAAACACACCTCATTCTAAGAGATGAAAAAACCGTAAAAATAAGAAAAATATTTATCGGGGACAGAGTGAAACAAAAGCGGATAGAATCTCGTTGCATAGGGGAAACCATGGCGAACCCGATCGTGGGTGTTGTGGAACAAATAGGTTGCACTCTCCTAAATTTACTGAGAAAGGAAAATAGAAAACATGAAAATTGAGTGGCGCTGCCGTTCTGAATACATGCACTACACGAGATCATAACTCAAGAAGCGCCAAGTGAATGCTACTTCGAGTAAACAGTTCGGGGAATAATAAAGGGGCGGAAATCTCAAAAACAAATGAATAAAGGAAGTGTCGATTTTGTCGTCTTTGACGAAGGGTGAAATAAAGTAGATGTATTATCATAGTGAGATAAACAAATAAAAGTGTCAATAAGTTACTAAAAAGTCCCTCTCGAGCAGAATTCTCCATGGTATTCTAATAGTGTGAAATAACCTTGCCAGGAAAACTATTCCAGAGGTTCTATTTGGAACGGAATGATGCTACTTACTCTAATTTATGGCAATAAAGAATTTCATAGTGCAGTCACAAGCCGCACTCCCTCTCGAGCAGAATTCTTCCTAGAAGGAGCTCCCGCTTCTTCTTCTCCAGTAGAAGCGCTGCTTTCTCCTCCTAAAACACCTTTTTTCTTACTTCTATCTAGAATGATATTTTCTTATTTGCTTTAATTGTATTCGTTTGTTTCAGAATTCGAACAAATCACAAAAGTGGACGGCTGAATTTTCTCCTGAAAAAAATATAGCAACAAATAAATTGATAATGCCGAGCTTGCTTGCCATATTTTTCTTTAAAAAAATTCCAGAGATTACGGATAGACAGATATAATTAATATTATTATCATTATAATAATATTATCATTATAATAGAACCTTGTTCGTCGCGTGCTTCAACTGCGCGAGGAACACTGGGTCGTGCAGCGTGTACACTGGAGGGGCCTGGAATTAATGAATTTAGTGAATTCTGAAAATAGCCTGATAGGATATCCGTTCAGAGACAAAAACATAAAAAAATATGGAGTTATGTATACACAAGGCGAACGTTGAGCTCATTTTCAACAATTTAAAAATTCAACCCAAGTTGGTTACTTTTTTTCCACGTAATGCCTAACGAAAAAATAAAAATAAATATAACAAAAGAAACAATACAAAGAAGAAGTGAGACTCACTCACTTCGGGCAGCGTCGGCGGAGCTGCAGCTGCAGCTACTGCAACACCTACGGCTGCAGCCGGTGCTGCATGAATCGTAGAATCTCCGACTGCAGGAGCTGCAGGTGATGCGGCAGGCACGACGCGGACGGTGATGTCGGCGCTGCAATGGAACAGTAGCGCATCGAAATATGTACGAATAACCGTTTCCTCATTCTAGAGCGTAAACCTTGAAATAGTCCGGGATCAGGATTTGGAGCTCATAATCAGTGAAACAGATTACGAGACTAACAATAAGAATCAATATTTAAAAAAATAAATTTCCCAGAGCAAAAATAATGTGCCCACTTACCTACCGTATCCCCACCGTACTCACCAACTCTCCGATTCCCTTCGGCTCTCTTCCTCCTCCGTTTCTGTGTACTCATCGGGCGGTAGGGCCTCACAGCAACAACACACGCACATTTGCATCGCGTGCACCGCCTGCCAGAACATCTGGAAATATTTATATTTTTAACTTTTCATTTTATTAAAGGAGAATTAGTCAAGAGTAAGTTGTGTCTGCAATATAGCATTTGTGAAACTCACTTGACAAATTTTTCAATGATGCGTTCAACGTGTTGCGTTTGTTTTGAGAACAATTAGAGTTGTATTTCACAGACAAAATTATTTTTCTTTGTAGGCGAGACTTTTTCGAGTGCTCCTGCTCCTCGGTATATTTCCAAATAATCAATTATTTTCCTTTCTAAATAATTATATTTTTTTCTATAACTATTATCCGAGCTTTTCACATCCTTCACCATTCCTGTGATTCTTTTCACATAAAAAAGTGCGTTCTTTACTCCTCGGAGAGAGACGAATTGACTAATGGCCTCTCTTGATAAATGAGTTGCGCCCTCAATAGGGGACACGCACGAAAAAGCTTTCGAAGTACCAATTCCGTGAAATGAAATGAATGGAAGCTTAGTCTAATCCTCTATTTTTTCCATGAACTCTCGCATATCTGACTGACGAGAGAGACTAGAAAATGAGAGAGTATTCAAGGAAGACGATCTTTGCTTCCCAGCTGTCAGTGAAGCTCTGTGTTCTCAAAAGAAATGTTTGTGGCTACCGCATCATTCATTATCAATTGAAGCTTTTTGAGTGAAGCATATTGTTTTCACAGAAGAGTCTAGATACAACGCTGACATGCATTCTAGGAATGCGTCCTTCGAATGTAAGGGAGACATCTCAGCCTACTCTAAGAGCCTATTAGTGAGCCTAGAAATAGAGGCGAGTGCGACTCTGAGAATCGCACGTTCCTAGTACTAATAAATACGCCGCTGTCAGAAATGTTGATTCGCTTCGTAATGCTTTTTTTTTTTATTTTTCATATTGAACACGTCGAAATCACTGAGCATCAAAAAAACTATGAACTTCAGTTATGTGCGAAACTCAACTTATTTTTAAATACTATTTTAAGCTCTACTACAAAATCTCTTTTTTCGATCTGTTTTGAAAGGTTCCTCTCTTCTCACATTGACCGTACAAATAATCCCGGCCGTCAGAAGCATCGCGACGAAGATGATGTACACTCTTCTTATTTTTCTTGTTTGTGTCAACAACAATGCATACTAATCCCCGGAAACCTACTTCTCAGTATTTTACGAAGAAGTGAAACATATTATATACCATACACTTTTCCAGTTTTTTTTGTTATTCTAATGCTCTTTCTCTTGTTTTCACTGTATTTTCGTTAGAAGACTTACCCTGAAGAAGCACACTCCAACAATCAGTGCACTAATCATCGCTGCCGTCAGAAGCATCGCTACGAAGATGATGTACCCGTCATCGTATGTCGTGTTGTTCATCATCTTAATTAGTGTAATTAGTAACGTTAATTAATTAGGTATAAAACATAATTAACGGCGTTAAACAATATTCGCAGTACAAGATCACATTTCTACGGTAGTTGATAATTCGCGCAATTATTCATGCACGGAGCAAGGCTAGCGACGCGGAACTACGCAGATAACCTTGCATAGTTATTAGATGCGGATGTAAGATGGAAAGGTTACGCTTCCCTGGACTTCTCTCCTGTCAAATGATCCCATCGCGTAAGCGACTTCAAATAGTCGCAAGCAAACTACTTTCTAGTAAGAAAAGGGATTAAACGCCTCCGGAAGTCTCAACATCCATCACGAATCTGAAAGAGCGTATTATCCACGAAGCTCTTCTATTATTTATCGCTTGCTTTTTATCAAACCGGTATCTGCTCATTTACGATTATTTGTACTTTTTCGAGTTGAATTCCACCCAAGTATCGAAAGAATCACACCTAACAGGAGTTGATGTACTTGTGAAACATAGCCCACCACATTAGTTGGTAGTCGTACGCAAAATACACTCTAGTAAGAAACGGGATTTATCGCCTCGGCTGCCGTCTAAATGTCTGGCGAAAAGAAGCTTAGGCAAAGGAGGAAGCTCGGTTCTAAATAGGCGCCGCAATAGCCCCTTCCTTTCATCCCTTCCGCCAGACTAGAAAGAAAAAAATCTGGGTATTCAATTCTTCATTTCACACACTCTCTCGCCTCTTTGACCGAAAGCACACGAACCAAATAGATGATCACTCCTTTCCAAGGCGATTAGAGAGAAAGAGAATTTATGCGAATTTCGCAGCGTCAGAGGTTGGCGAAGGCGTGCGATAACTTGATACGAAGAGAGTACAGAAACTCAGAGAAATTGGGAAACGGAACCGAACATTTCGTTCTAAATTGTCAGGAACACGGAAAATGGATTAGGAATTGGATTGAAAATGGGGTTTTGCAAGGGACTTGAAACTGGAAATTCGCAAAGCTATCCAGTTTAGAATTAGATTAGCGACCGTACTTCAACTCCGATTCAAAGAATCCACAAAGTGAGCATCACTTCAACAGTCGCAGACCTCTGAAAGAGAGGAGGGTCATCGGTGCTCTCTCATTTTCCCATACTCTCTTGCCTCTCTGATTGCCTAACTCTCCTCATTTTCCCTGCTCTCTCACTCCGTCTCATCTTCTACAATTCACGATCGCCGTCTGCACTCTCTCAATCTCCCATACTATCTCGCCCTAATGAGTCGTGACACGACACTCTAGTAGGAAAGTATGTCCGGGACGGCCGTCTGACTCTCTCCATTCCGCACGCTCTCTCGCTCTGTTTGACCGGCGAGAGAGCGTGCAGAATGGAGAGAGTCCGGGCGCAGTTCCTAACTGAATTCCGATACTCTCGCTAATTGAAGAGGATGAACAGGGAGTGTGAGTGTAAACGTAAATGAAAAGTGGAAAAAGCACGTAAAAATCTGAAAATTGTTATGCATTCACTAAGAATTTACACATCATTGTTCAGTAAAACAGATGGAAAATTTAGTCTACAGGCAAAATTTACGCGCCAAATTTCACATGTCGATTGCCCAACTGAGAAGGCACTACACTTATAATGGAGGCAGAACGACGATAATTCCGCGAAAATGACTCCCAATGATGTTCTCTGCACGAAAAGAAGAGTAATGAGTGCATTAGGAAAGAGGAGGGGAGGACTCTCTCAATTCTGCATGCTCTCTAGCTGGTTGGAGTTGACGTGAGACTGTGCGAAATGGAGAGAGTCAAATCATTATTCAAATAGACACATCTTGTTTCTGCGACGTGCTCTATCCTAGGTTAGAGGGAATGAGAGAGAGTGAAGAAACGAAAGAGCGAAAAGAAACGAAAAGTAGACGAATTAGTGGAATGAAAGCGATGTGGTGCGTGGCTTTCCGATAGCGCTACTTGGAAATGAGAGGGGAGGTCGTGCGTCAGTAGACCGTAAGCAATCCATTACTGAAACAGTGTGCGATTCATTCTTTTTTTTTAATGAATGCGCATGAAACAGTCTCAAATTATTGTGCAAAGTTGACAAAAATTATTCACATACGAACACGATTATTCTGTCAAAATAAATTGTAACCAAGAAAATTTGGCGATAATGGAAAAGAAAGACGTGGTTTTCCGAAAGCGATTCTCGGAAATGAGAATAAGTGAGAGGGGAGGTGTCAGAAGGGGTCAGAAGCCACTATTGAAACAGTTTTGATACTATTTATACTTGGGAATCCGGCTTTCCTATTAGAAATTTATAGAGGCGGAGAACTAAAAAAAACTTTAAAATCTTTATGTTCATGTTTAACACTTTTATATAGCATGGATTAGTGAACAGTCCATATGACACATTGTGAATCAGTAAGATTGTCGAATAGTTTGCGCGACAGATTGTGCGATGCGACGAGAAATAGTGAAATAGTTTTTTTCAGTGATCGACCTTTTTATCGGTGACGCATGATAACAACCAATGTACAACTAATATAGTCGCGCCTCGAACGTAGAAAAATTATTATTGTTATTAACAACCAAAGAAGACGCTAAAATCGGTAAGGAAGGAAGGTATAAGGAACAATCGGTCGCTTAAATTCCATGATGATTGAATTGGAGCCAATGCATGCGATATTGCACTGCATTTCGCTATCCGATTTCTTCACAATAAACTTCGTCCGATTGGATTCGTGTTCCACTTCCACGGTCTAAATTTACAAAAAAAATGTTTCACATAGTTTCATCCTCATGAAAATAGGTCCGAAAGATTTCAACAAAAACCCACTCTTGAAGGCTTGAGTGGCGTACTTATTTTAGCACTACTTTAGCTAGTCTTGGCCAAGAATGACAAAATGAAAAATCAGAGCAACGAGTAGACAGGATGTTTAGTGCATAATGTTTAGAATGGACAACCCAGAAAACTTCTGAAAAGAATGGAAAAAATCCCTTATTCACATGATTGCATTGCAATAACTTTCTGAGACTTCGAATGAAAAAAAAAGAAATTAAAAATATTTTAGGCATGAAGATGTACTTCCTACACGAATTGGTCGGATTGTTCGTGAACATTTCACTTGTGCTAAACTATTTTGTCTATTACAAGACGAGGTCAGCTCATTCATCCTTGAAATAACTATGATGTTTGTTTGGCTTGCATGGTAAAGAATGTACGTAAGAACATTGAAATGATGATTCTCTTATACCAAATAAAATCTTTCAGCACTGAGTATCGCTGTGCGTTTCGGCGACAGATTAGAAGAGCATCGTTATTATTTGGAATCACCATACTTTCATCAATTAGAGAAGAGAAGACCACCAGTGTTATCGTCATGACGTCCAAATATTAATCGTCTCTTTGCATTTTTATAAGATAAATTTTCCGGTTGTGTTTCATCGTCTGATCATCTCCCCGAGATAAGTAGTTCATATTAATTGGACATCCATACATAGAAAAGATTTATTTATATAATTTTTTGTTTGAGTATTTGATCCTGACTTTATGTGTCAATCTGGAATGATTCTTGTTTATCCCAAAGTACTCGTACTTTTCATTGAAAACACTCTGAGCGTTTTATTTCTGTTATTTTTCAAATCAAAATGGAATCATTTCATGTACTTTTGCTGAATATTAGTCGAAGGTATACCTGAAACGATTTTTTTACGTTAAAGTACTTCTGTACTTCAAACAATTTGTCAGGTGATGCACTTTTACTCTAATTCGTAAATATAGTCAACACCGGAATCTCGAGCATATTTTCTGAGTGAATTTGTGTTGAAATTCCCATCCAAAACCCCTCCATAATGGCAATTATAGGCTCGTTACTCTAACAATAAGCTCTCAAAGAGGCGCACCAAAGAGAGCTAAAGAGCGAGAAAGACCACTCAATATCTCGTTCTTGGTGTGACTTGTGGGCGGAGTCAGCAAGTCAATTGCCTCCCCTCTCTCACCACTTCCCCACTTCTCTGAAGCGATTACTGTATCCTGTTGACCACTTTGCTCGTATTACCGTAACGTATTGCCGTCGTTCTCTTACCATGCAACTTCACTCTTTCTCGTCTTTTATCCGGCCAGAGAGACGAGAGAAAAAAATGGAGAGACGAAGACCCTTATTTCGCACTCGATTGAATGATTCTTTCTCCAGAATGTTGCCGTCTCCTAAGGCCGATGAGAACATCAACGACGTCAACGCCAAGCCCGGTTTCCTCATCGATGAACTGCTACTTTCGTATGCTTTTGCTCCATATTTCACTTCCTGATGCAGTATGTACTTCTTACAAGTCATCAGTGATAGAGCTCGAGAATTGAACCCCCCCCCGTATTTTCATTTCACGCACTCTCTCGAATAGCGAGAGAGTTTTAGGAACGAAGAGACCGCATTCTCGAGATCTAATCATTGACAATGAGTTTATTATAATTTCTGACGGGACTATCCACTACACTGACCGTAAAGACCAACAGTAATTTCATTCGGAGTGTGAAACATATCCAAAGTCATTTTGGAAAAATTCAGGTGAAGAAAAAATTCAATTTTATTACTTCATTCCTATCAGCAGTTCAACAAACCATCCGTTGATTCTTAGTTTCATTGGCAGTGTGAAAATTATTTGATTAGTTTGCATTGAATCATCACTTCTGTCACAAGTCGCGATGACGCGCAACAATAGTAATAAGTACACTACATGTTTTCATAGGATGTAATAGCGACCTCAGCGATCCTCGCTAGAGCTTTGTTGCCAAAAAGAACAATAACCTTTCCTTATTTCACGTGTTCACTCATTTTTCTTTCAGATGAGTGAATGGATTCTTTCATAGATTTATTTGACAAGATAGTGCAAGATAGTGCAAGATAGGCATGAGTTTTTTTCAATGTAAACTCAACTGCTTTGTCATATTGGACAGCTCAATCATTCTGCTTAAATCCTTTTCTCTGATTAATACAAGCACGATAAGTGAAGAGTGTCCTTCCTTGAATTGTCCACGGTGACGTCTTCAAAGCACGCAATAGTACAAATGGAAATGTCTCTTCTCATTTCTCGTACTCTCTCACCTCTCACCCAGCTGATAGTGAGCCACATGAAGAGACCACAGCTATCCCTATAGATCACGCGAAGTCATTGAATAATTTCGCTTACCCAACATGTTTTTGAGCGATCTGGTTCTCCAAAAATTGCATGCCCTCTATCTCTACCTCGTATGTTGATGGGTAAAGCACAATAGACATCCTGAGCAATCTCCAAATCACGAGAGTACTTGTTATTTGCGTATGGACTTTGACGTCAACTACTGATATTCGAGTAATCTGGGCAATGCATCCAATCACGTTGTGTTGTCTATATTGAAGACGTCAGCTTTATTCATGCACTCGAATCGCGTGCTATCACAGCGATACTAAGTCGGTTGATCACGAGAATTCATGTTTATATCATGTCCTTCTGAGTAATAGTAATCGCATCTAATCGTGTTGTTGGGATATGCTACGTCAGCATTATTGTCGCCGCCAAACTTGTGATAGCTTCTATTATTCATGATAACAAGCCCGATCATCACTTTTCCCGATGCGCTATGCTCAGTAATAGCTAGAAAGCGTGGTTAGAGACTAGGGAAAAATAGGAGACCCATCGCCACTTATTTTCCCACCGATTTGCTATGCCCCAATAAGCACGCAGAAACGAAGAGAAATAGTTATGAGAATTCTTATTGTTAGACAGAACATATCTGACATATCTGTGAGATGTTCAGCGAAATCAGTAAAGTCAGCGAATGTTCACTGAACAATCTCAAATGAGTTTCATGGGCCCTACAGAAGGAATGGTTGTGTATATTTTTTATTATTGAGCTCACAGCTTTCTGAAAAAAGTAACCTGAAAATGTAAATGTAGAAAATGTAGTTTTATTGTATTTCCTAAGGCAGCCTTTTTTGCGTGAGCTAATCTCTCTTTTCTAATTTCTCTTTTCTGATGATCTTTCGTCAATCAGGCGGGAAAGAGAACATGCGCATCGGGGAGAGGCGTTTGCCCTTTGTCATTTCCTCCCCTTCAGCAGCACCTCCAAAGTCTCCTCTTCTCCTGCCGAAGACGTATCGGAAATAGAGACCGCCGACGACAGCAAGGACGATACTGAGCAGGTAAGTGATCATGCAAGTTCATTTCCAGTCGAAAAAAATTAGTCTGCAATTTCAGTCAATCAACATGAACGAGTTGGAGCAGGCAAGGATGCTCATGGAATTCGTTAACGCCCAGAATTTGGTGAACAAATTACTAATTTGATTTCAGTAATTAGTAAGCGATCCGTTCACATATCGTTTTTCTTTGTAAAATCACTCGACTGGTAATGTTTCATTCGCAAGTCATTAGTGATTAGTATATTCATTGATCAAGTCTCCGATGCTGTATTTGAAGCTGAATCTTACATTATGAAAAAAACACAATTATCTCCAGAAACGACTCGACCCGCTGCCCGCATTTTCCTTCCCTCCTTCTCTCCCTTTGAACCATCTGATGATGCAGATGCAGTCAGGTTCGAGATATTCAATGAAGATTGAATGTGTTTCTATGGGCTTTCATGAGGGCAATGAAGCAATATGTTCACAGCGTGCCATTGAGGATCGCCTCCTTTGTTTGCCGCGGCGGACGTATTCTAATTCCCTAATCTCATTCTCCGCCTTCTCACCGAGAATGGAGCGGTGAAAAATGACAAAAATGGAGTATTTTTCCGTACTTTTTAATTTTTATAAAAATTTAGAGGGCCTAAATGCAAATTCGGAAGCACTCAAGTTTTAGATAAACCCTTTCCCCACCACCTTCATTTTTCCGTTTGTCTCTACCTTTCCTCTGGACATAGGAGAAGTCCGCGGGAGCTCAAAAACAGCTGTTTTCGAGCTTTTCAACGACATTTTATTTTTTATAAAAATTTAGAGGGCCTAAATGCAAATTCGTAAGCACTCAAGTTTTAGATAAACCCTTTCCCCACAACCTTCATTTTTCCGTTTGTCTCTATCTTTCCTCTGGACATAGGAGAAGTCCGCGGGAGCTCAAAAACAGCTGTTTTCGAGCAATTTATTGTTATTTTGATTCGATATTATTATTTCTAGGAGTCTAACTGGTAAGTAAGGGCTTCCACTTTCCAATCTTAAACATTTCTGAATGAATTTTGTGAAGAAGCGCGATGTTTCAGATATGTTTCACGCGAGAGCCTATCAAATTTCTCAATCACCGCTCCGCAGAGTGAGACATTGGTAAAATAGAATGAGTCGAAATAGGATTAGTGAGCGAGAGTGAAAAATGAACTCCGCCATGTAAATTGACCATTTGATCCTCGCTGGCACGCTGTGATGTTTCAATGCGACTGCGTCCTCTGGCCTAGAAAATAATATTTCAAGTTGCGATGAAGATATCAGCTGAGGAGGCTGCTTATCAACTTTATTCAGGCCTTTTCCCACCTCCTCCTTCCCAGTTGCCCTTTCTCTCGCTCGCCCACCTACAGCAGATGATGGGACTGCAGCTGCAGCAGCAGCAGCAGGGACTGGCAGGTTGGGCATCCTCACATTTTTGGGGTCGCCTCACCTTTATCAACTAGATTGTCCTTCGAAATCGTATTCATTATCATTTTCACATCACATAATAGGTGATATTATCACCTATTTCTCACCTTTTTTCGTTCAATTTCAGGATCCCCAGTCCCAAATTCCCCTTATTCATTACTTTTGCCCATACCGCCCACTGGGCCTCCACTTGTTGCTCTTTCCCTTCGCACCTATCATCCTCTTCGAGCGTCAATATCTTTGATCTCTCCCCAAGTGCCATCCAATATACATATCACCCTCACGCACCGGATATCGCGGTAATGCGCGAAGCAAATAGAGCAAATAGGTCACAAGAAGCGTCTCTCTTCATTCCACACAGTCTCTCGCCGGTCAGAAAGCGCAAAAGCTTACGACATATCAAGTGTTCCCAGGCTCGCACCTAGTCGCTTGCCTCAATAGGCCTATCTTTCCGGTCCATGATTGACACAGTACCCACAGTAAGCACACAGCTTCGCTTGAGTAGAGCATCGATCGCCCTCCTTCCCAAACTTACCGTACTCACCCTCTCATTTACCCTCTTACTCCATTCTATCAAATTACTCTTCGCATGACCATTCGTCCTCTAATCATCTGCCCCCACTCTTTTGTTCATTAATGGATGGAAGGACTCATGATCATTCCGAGATTTCTGAGAGAGGCGCGAGACATATTATCCGCTCCCTTTCATTATCCCTGCGGCTCCCTCGCTAGTCATGAAGAGATAGAGACAAAGGGAAATTGAGAGACAGGAGGCCCATTGCTGACAGATTAGCCCCTATGGGCAGACTTTTGTCATTACCAAAATGGATGAGAGATCATTCAAGGAAGACCCTTATGGGGGCATATTAATTCATAGGGCTCATTGGTCAGTGAGGACAATAAGGTCTTTAGCCGCCAAAGACAACTGACAATGAGATGAGAATCTCATAGTCAATCTGTTGTTGTGATACATGGCGATCACATAAGACGAGAATGTATGGAAACAAGGTAGACCGCAAAGTTGATAATTACCCTGAGAAGCAGGCGGTGTCTTTTGGCTCGCCCAGTGGGAGGTGAAGATGCGCCGGATCGTTATGTAATTGGAAACAATGAGCAGATGAGTGAACACTCTTTGTATGAACACCGTGGACTGAGACTTCCCATGATTTCGTGAGAAGAAAAATGTTCGTCTCAGTCCGAGATCAGGTAACACTATGCGGTAGCTCTAATTAGCTTCATTGGCGATGGATATGAGAAGCGAGCGCTTCACGCAATAAGATTAGTGCAACTTCCCGCTTTTCGTCCAATTGTGCTCCCTTCCAGGCAGATAGTGCGAGAGAGTATAGGAAAAGAGGAGGGCTATCTAGATCAACTTTATCCTCCCTTCTCGGATGCGGCGCCCAGTGGGTGACTGACAGGGATAGGGGATTAGTGCGTTCGAGCCTGTCAATTAGTGCCAATTACAATGGTATTGCAATGATGAAACGGTGTAGGATACGGTAGTCTTCATCACTAATGGCGTTGTTCCATAAAATATACATGCTCATACTGGATCTGCCCACTCAGAGCGGCATTATTCGATTCGTTATCGTTTACTTAGAGTATACTCAAATCATGACCTACGGTGTAAAATTATAATAATATTACGGTCCCTTCCTTCTCGTTTGTTATCAAGATGCTTTCGGAGCATACGCAATTGTTTGGGCGCGTATTCAGCCTATTCAAGACAAGGGAATAGCTCATTATTGTCAGAGAAGATGCAAGAAGAAGAAATGAAGATGATGGTCATTGAATGTCTTTCATCTCTCTCGAATAAGAAGGAAAGTCATTAGTGAGCTGAGCTTATTGTCTTGAATGGCGAGAAGCGTTTTTGAGAAGAATTACGAGAGATTACGATAACAATGAAAATGGAATGAAAACAGAGGACTGACAATGACATTGTCATTGTGACAATGACATTATCATTGTCACAATGGCATTGTCATTGACATTGTCAGTCGTCGAAATGCAACTGACAATGAGCCTATGGGAGAATTCATGAGATAATCGAAAAAGTAAGATGACAACAAGGGACTTACTTGTTGCCACTTTGCTCATAGTGGATGCAATAAAAGAATATTTTTTTTTAATTCTTTTCAGCATCGCCAGACGAGTATTCTGCCAACAGTAACTTTCTTCTGCCTCCGAATTCAGACGAGGTGGGAAAAGGATGATACTGACCTATTTCGATTGTACGTCAAAAAAACATAAACCAACAGTATCTATATCTTCCGAATAAGGTAGCTTGCAAGAAAAGCCTTACAAGGGAAGTGCACAACCTTAGTATGAAATTAGGCTATGAGCTATATACCATTCGAAAGAGCACCAAAAGTTTAGTTGATATCAGTTTTCAAATCCTGCTACAGCGACCTGTGGTGGTCAGGAGACGTCAAAGAAGTTCCCGTACTTTGTTAGTGCACGGTTTAGTTTTGGTATGGACTGTCTAAATTAGCTGATTAAATGAATGAAATCGTGATGTCTTTATAAGTAGTGTATCTGAAGCATACTTGATTGTAACAAACCTGTATTGAAATCTAAAGCCCAAAATATGATTTGAGGGCTCGACCTCCCGAGCCACGTCTACATCACACGGTGACTCGGAGATGGACGAGGATAGGGGAGGTCAATATATTCAATTTATTAATATTTTTTTCTTTTAATTGGCCCATGTTACGCTCGGATGATTGTAGTGGAGAACGGTATGAGTTTCACGAAGTATTTATAATGAACATTGAGAGTAGAAAGTTAGTGGGTGGGATTTTCCCAATGAAAATATCAATAAAAATATAGATCCCGAGCTCGCATGGCACGGGAGATGACTGACGAAAGGGATTTTGAGGGTCTCGCATTTTAAGCATTATTAATTATGCAGAAGATCACGACCCTCCGCACGATGAGCACGGTCGGAAGAAGAAGACGCGGACGGTGTTCAGTCGATCGACAGTTTGTTTTTATTATTATTTTAAAAACAATCTAAAACTTAGAATCGCCTCTTACCTAAAGCAGTTATCTAGCGTCGAAGGATGAAGCTAAGAGGCACCTCAAACCAGAATGCAGGATAATATTGATACATTTTTGAGTCAAATAAAATTGCAGGTCCTCCAGCTCGAGAAGACGTTCGACGCCAAACAGTATCTGACGACGACCGAGAGGGCCGCACTCGCTGCGAGATTGAGTCTGACGGAGACTCAGGTGTGTTTATTTAATACGCTCAAGCGAGCGCTGTTTGCGAGTGTTGTTTATACTCGAGCGTTATTCTAGTACAACTAGAAAGCAGGGCATTTTAGTAAGTGATTCGCTGCGAGACACACAGGTATGCATATTCTCTTTTTTTTCATTCTGTTGGAAACACGATACAAATGGTACGTGAAAATAGGCGCTGAAAAAACGTCATTGCGCGCGGTCACGATCGTAGATAAATATTTATATTAATTTTGTGGTGTCAATTCTGAACATATCAATCCAACCAAATTTAATTCGTTCTTGAACATTGTGTGAAACTCATCCTACCTTGAAAAAAATCTCTCTTTTGTGGATAAATTAGGTTGACATAATACTCAAAATATTTATTTCAGATCAAGATCTGGTTCCAGAACAGGCGCAACAAGTTCAAGCGCGCGGCGCCTGACGAGGTTTGCTAGCTATTTACTATTATCATTCATTCAGCCCTCTATTTTATTAAACTTTTATTCAAATTCTGCAGAATTGAGCTTTTCTTACAGTTCTTTTGTTTGTTAGAACTGAAGCAACGGTTTTTCTACTTTGTTGATCATGAAAATGATTAAAGGAATCCTCCCCGATCTCACTGCGGCATCATTCGCTCTTCGATCCGGCCGCATCACTCGCTGCATTCATGAATGCTGCAGCTGCTGCAGGTAACCCACAAGATTTTTCTCCATTTCAAATACTCTATCGCCTTATCAGAACTCATGGAAATAACGTCAGGACGTATCGGGATAATTTTTTCGTTAAAAAATGAGATAGTTTCAGGCGCATCCGGAGCACCGCTTGATCTCACAATGCCACAGTCGATGGACCCATTTCGGCACTTGATGGCTTTCCTACCCAATCCGCTCAGTGGAGAAAACTCGGCATGACTCTCATACTCCATCTATCGCTAATCCATTATAACCTGAACTCTTTCTCTACACAGTTCAACAGATCTCAACAGAGCGTTCTCATGACCCAGGCCTGCATAGCTCTGGCGGCCTTCGCTCATGATGCAATTCTTCCCCAAATTTGTACTATCTTTACCTGGATCCTATGCCCTAGTTTGAATGAATCGTAGTCTTTACTCATGCAATAAGTTCAATATCAGTGCTATATCGATTCATTTCTGTGAAATATCTATCGAGAAATTCTATTACCTAGTCATGTATCTAGCTTTTTTAACCCGGTTTGCGAGTTATTTCAAGCCATTCCATTTAAATGTTGTCCTTCAGTCCGAATTTTCTCGATTTCTCATAATGATGAATACTCTCGAAATGATGAGGAATTCAACCGATAAAATGAATCGTTTATTCACAAATTCACTTTTCTTCGGCAGCAGACTCTGTTCTTTCTTCTTTTTTTGACAAGGCATTGCGCTTTTAACTAGGGTTGTCTATCCGGATTTTTATCCGTCAATCCGAGTCGATTTCCCTATTCATTCTCCATTCCGCGGAATAATTGAATCGGTCTCCTCTCTACTCGGATATCCGAGTAGAACTCGGATATCCGTGATACCAGAAACTTATTGAGCTATTCTTGAAAGTCAACTCGTTTTGCCTTTGAGATTGAGGAAGAGTGAGACCGATCTCACTCACAATAAAATCGGAGGAATGAAAATGACGGAGTTCCGAGTTTTGACGGATATCCGCATACGAAATGAGGCAGGGCGACCGATTGACGGAGTGAATGAGAGTGAAGAATGAAAGGGAACGGAACTCCGTAGTCCGGATAGACATCCCTACTTTTAACTGTACTTTATTAGTAATTTATTAGTCATTTATTCACTCTTCATCACTCGAAACATTGACAGCAGGGGCAGTAAATTCGGCGCGATCATCGCACTCTCCGGTCCCCACACGCTCTCTCGTCGGTCAGAGAGAGCGAGAGAGTGTACCATCTTGAGAGGGTCAGACCACTGCTCGGGCGTCGCCCGCTTGCACTTGTTACGGCGATTTTGGAACCAGATCTTCACCTGGAATTGCATTCATGATTATTGACTTCTTAGAGTGGTTCGTGTTCGAATGTTTTTCAGATGTGATAGGTAAGTAGGTGAGGCAAATGAATACAATGTCATCAGGATGAGTCAGCAAACTAATACATTATACTAAAATGAATCTTCACCTGGAATTACATGCATTATATTTGATGGCTTAGGGTGATCGAATGTATTTCAGGTGTGAAGTAGGTGAGGACAGGGAATGCAATGTCATGACGATGAGGTACAGCGAACTAAAAAAAACCTAAAACAGGAATAATAACCTGTGTCTCGGTGAGTCCCAACTTGGTCGAGAGGGCGGCTCTCTCATTCGACGAGAGATATCGTTTAGCGTCGAACATGCACTCGAGTTGGCCGATCTGCGAGTTTATTGATTATTGATTTTATTGCTCCGCGGATAATATTGGACGGTTTTGTTTTGTTTTTCACGCATTGAATAAAAATGAATGAGACAGCTGCGATTGGTGTACTCAAGAGCCACTGCATCGATACACAGCATTCTGACCCCCTTTGTTCTCTCCAGAAAAGGGTGAACAAGGGGATTAACTTTTGAATTTTCCCGCCACACCGTAATCGAACTGCAAAAATTCAAAATGAGCGGGGAGAGTGGCCGCTCCCTCCGCCCAGGCATTGTAGTTCGATTCATGCAAAGTGCGCTAGTACATATGTAAAGATCTCCCCCTTCTCTGTCGGAGAAGAATGCTGTGGATAGCTAAGGTGCATCGAGGTCGGTATTACGGAATCAGCGTGAGAGTATAGAAAATCTATCGTTACGGTAGTTTAGCGCTACGAGAAAGGTAGGCGATTTCTGTCCTCAAGAATTACGCTAATATAATTACGCTAATGCCAATTTTTGCCAATTTTTCGCGATTCGTACCGAAATTTTCATTCGGTACGATAGGATTAGGATCGGAATGCTTCTTCCCACCTGACTCCTGCTAAACACTGTTCTCGTCTTCTTCTTTTTGCCCTGCTCGCCGCCACTACGGTCGAGACAGTGAGGGTCGTCGTCTTAATTAATGAATTAATTAATTTTAAACATCTTAATTCCATTATCAGCCCATCTCTATTGCTTTCATTGTAAAGCTTGCTTCGCTTGTTTAGAATGTCCATTTTCATGTTTTGAATACGTTTCAGGGAGCATACGTACACCGGAGAGTCACGTGGATACAATGGAGATGCCCCTTCCACTTTAGGGACCACCATCGTGAGAGCCGGAAATTTAAAGCCATAAATTAGTGTGAGATTTGAGCCGGAAGCCGGATTCGGCGAAATTCCGGGAACCGGGTTTAAGACTAAACGGTGCAAACCTTGTCAATTTTTACTTTATCAATCTATATTTATACTTTAACTTGAAAGGCCGCGAATTTTGTCGTTATCTGAGCTGAATAGGCCCCATGGACAACCCCTGTGCAAAAAATGAGGCTAGTTTCATGGTCGTCCACGCCCGTTATCGTCGATAATCGGTTTTGCACGCGCCACTCTTGTCATTTATCGATCGATATTTATACTTTAACTTGAAAGGCCGCGAATTTTGTCGTTATCTGAGCTGAATAGGCCCCATGGACAACCCCTGTGCAAAAAATGAGGCTAGTTTCATGGTCGTCCACGCCCGTTATCGTCGATATTCGGTTTTGCACGCGCCACTCTTGTCATTTATCGATCGATATTTATACTTTAACTTGAAAGGCCGCGAATTTTGTCGTTATCTGAGCTGAATAGGCCCCATGGACAACCCCTGTGCAAAAAATGAGGCTAGTTTCATGGTCGTCCACGCCCGTTATCGTCGAATTTAGCTGTTGGACACTTCCATATTTTCATTTATCGATCGATAATTGCACTTTAACTTGAAAGGCCGCGAGTTTTGTTGTTATAAGAGCTAAATAGGACACATTGACTACCACCACGCCAAAAATGCCGTGATTTCATGGTCGCCCACGTCAGATATTGGCGAAAATAGGTGTTACAAGCCCCCTACTTCGGCATGTTTCGAACGCTAACTTTTGTGCACTGCTTTTCTTTGGCGAGGGCCGCTTATTATGGCTGTTGATTGTTGACAACCAACCCCTGGGCGACCCCCTCCTCCATTTTGACGCCGTTCGATAGGTGCCCGCGGATGGTGCAAGCGAAAATATGTTGGAATTCACTTTATATGCTGTATTGTTTCCATCCTTTTCAATCGAGGGAGAGATCAGCCAGAATCGAGGGAGAGCATGACACAGCATCGAGGGAAGAATGGCAAAATAAATTTGAATAGCTAAAACAGTTTTTTCTAAAAATAAATTTTTTAATAAATTTTTTTAGTAATAAATTTTTAGCCGGAACCGGAAAATAGGATGTCACAGCCAGGACCGTCACCAGAACCGGAGCCGGTACAAACGTCGCCTTGGCGTGGTGTGACTCTCGTTTTGAAGCGAGAGACTTCTTTTCTTTTGCAAATATCTTTTTTCTTTTTTTATTATTTTTAATTTTTATTTTTGGAAAGTCATTCTACACCCATGGACTAATGATTACGACGCTTCTTGACATCCGAAATACAAATTCACAATTTTGATGGTGGTCCCTACTTCCACTTCATAAAAACAAATCATAATTACTCCTCAATGAGTCCTCACCGGTAGGGCTGTCAGGGTGAAGAATCGGTCTCTTCATTCCGCGTACTCTCTCACCGGTCAGAGTGACGAGAGAGTACGCGGAATGAAGAGACCGATTCTTCACCCTGACAGCCCTACTCACTGGCTCTATCCTCATCCACCTCCGAGTCGCCGTGCGAGGGCGACCGAGCGGAAGGGCCCTGCAAATAAATGCACGTTTTTCCATAACGCTCTCAATTTACAGTATGCGAGGTGTGGTCTATTCTAGTCAGAAGTAACTATGGCGTTCCCCCCCCTCCAGCTCTCTCGCTCAGTCCGACCACACACAAGAATTGACACATTTCAGAACAATCGTTTGACTCTCGCTTTTCGTAAAGATCTCTTGTCAATCAGAATAGAGATAGCAAGTTGTTAATGACAAAATGTGTCCGATCCGCACTTTCAGTGCTTCTCTCTCGTCGATCAGACGGAACCAGAGACAATGGGAAAATGAGAGACCCTGACAACTTCTCACCTCATCAGTAGGAGACGACAGCAGGGTGTTGGTGGCGCTTGAGAGATCGTCGGACGGAACTGAAATTTGTATTTTTTAAATCTCTCTCGCCACCTTTATCGAATATCTGACACTAGGTTTCTTCATGTGGAGTGATTGAAACTCAAATCATTTTCACTGGTCTTCGGTAAAGAGAGGGCCAAACTTCTACAGATGAATAAATGTTGACAAGGAGCCCCCTAATTATTTTCTAGCATTCTTCTCCGATTTCGTGTGATTTCGAGTACAGTATTGGCTTTATATCAAGGAAGTCCCTGTTATTTTCCTTCCCATTGTCGGATCCTTACCGAAAAGCATCCATTCAATTCGAGGGATCTCTCCCTTGCCCATTCAACATAATAGACTCAGCGACTAATGACTTCTGATGAAAGAGGCTTGTATTCCTCTTCATTTCTCGCTTTCTCGCTTCTCAGACAATGATGAGCTCTCTCATTCAATACAATTCAGCATCTCTCCATTCGGAATGCTCTATGTCATACCATAGCTCTTACCTCTCGTCTCTCGAATATACTCTCCATTCCGAATGCTCTATCACTTTGCCCAACGAGCGAGCGACTGAGCGAACAGGAGAAAGCTTCCTTTCTCTCGCCTCTCTCGAATAGGCGCTCAAACAATTGCGTATGCCGAACGCATCGCAATAACAACGAGAAAATGAACAGTAATGAAAGGAGGATGGAGAGATACTACAGTAATCTTCGAGTGACGGCTATTTTTATTACTACCCTGCTAGCTATGAGATACAGTAAGTGCGGGACAGTACTAAATACGATTAGCAACTGCCCGGGATTGCCTAATTTAAAGAGATGCATCACAGCGTCGAGTATGAAGGCGAAATGGGTTATCGTGAGTCCTAATGGAAAACAATTGGATCCATCCATTATCCAATGAGATCCTTAACTTTGATGTACCAACTCATTCACTTCATGCAGACCGTAATCCTCCTACTACGATTATTATACTATCCAATTAACAAGCTAATTGACAGGCGCGAACACTATCCAACTTAATCCACCTTCTACGTGTCAGTCTCCCAGCGGGTACCGGAACCGGCGATGAGATCAATGAAGAAGCTCTACTAATACAGCAAGACATCCCTATAATTGGATATGAAGCTCAAACGTGATTCTAAAGCCTATTGAAAAATCATATTTGACATGTACGATTATTTCTAGCGATCCCCATTCGTGCTCCCAACATTCCCTGATCTTCCTTGTGTCCTTATTAGAACACAGAGGAAGCGCCACTCTTTGTCTCTATTGTCCCCGATTACCCGATTATGTCACGATCCATGGGACATCGCGACCTACCGAACAGTGTCTGACTCTCTCCATCTACCATGCTCTCTCGCCTTCTCTGACCTGCCGGACAGTGCCCGACAACAATACCCGCTGGGCGGGCCAAAGGTGCCGCCAGCCCGGCTTCTCAAAGTAATTACCAACTTTGCCGATCCAGATCACCTAATTATGAGGAGATTGTATGCCAACAGATTGATTCTCTATTGTTCTCGATTGGAAAACTTCCCGCCGGATCGCGATAGCTTATAAGCTTCTCCGTCTCAGTACTAACTTTTCGCTCGGTTCACTTCCACTGAAATCTTCCTTCGTTTGAAAGGAATAGGAAAATTAAAAGACTAACACGAGATAATTACTCACCCCTGAGCATCAACACACAACAGATTGACTAATGCTCTCCGAGATTCCCATCTCAGTTTTCTTTGGCGGCTCGAGACCCTATTGTCCTCACCCAATGAGCCCCTTGAATTAATATGGACCCATAAGGGGATCGCCGTCTCTCCATTTCCCCTTGTCTCTCGCCTGTCCTGACTACCTAGAGAGCATGAGGTATCATCCCCCTCCCCCCTCGCCCAGCAAAAGTCTGCCCACAGGGGGCTAATCTGTCAGCAATATGCCCTCTCGTCTCTCAATTTCCCATTATCTCTATCTATTCATGATCATCCATGGAGCCGCAGGGATAATGAAAGGGGGCGGATAATATGTCTCGCGCCTCTCTCTCTCAGAAATCTCGGAATGATTATGAGCCCCCGTCCATTAGTGAACAAAAGAGTGGGGGCAGATGATTAGAGGATATGGCCATGGGAAGAGTAATTTGATATTGGAGTAAATGAGTCGGAGGGGTACGGTAATTTTGTGTCTTATACAACTTCTATGAAAAAACACTCAATGAGAAGCAGAAGAAGGATACGGTAGCCAATCATCAAACAAACCGGAAGGATAGGTCTATTGAGACAAGTGACAATGTGCTATCGTGGGAACACTTGATAGACAAGCTTTTGCGCTTTCTAATCGTCGAGAGACTGTGTGGAATGAAGAGACGCTACCTCTGTGTCATACTCAATGACCTATTTGCTCTATTTGCTTCGCACATTACCACGAATTCCGGCGCGCAGGAGATATGTATTGGATAGCACTTGTTGGGAGAGATCAAAGAAGCTCTTCGCTATAAGTGCTGCCTTGCAGGTCAGGGAAGCGAGATAGCACACAGAATTAGGAGGGTGGATCATCAAAGATATTGAGGCGCGAGGAGAGGGCGATATGTGCGAAGGAAGTTATATACAACAACCCAATGGGCTAATCAGATTACCGGTCTGTGGCGAGACTACTGATCGTTCTGAGATACTGTGCCAATCACGGGCTGTCTACCTTCGAAAAGATAACTCCGCTCATTCATTGACGCAAACTAAGAACACAAGGCAATACAAATAAGAAGTCGTGTTGGAGAAGGAAACAGGAACATTACTGTTCGATTTCGGCTCATGCACCTGAACATATGCTGAAGCATGCTAAAGCTGAAGGGTGATGCTATCAGGTGAAAATGCGAGATATGTCAACAGGAGTAAACACGTACCAGACAGATTCTGCGGTTGCAGCTGCTGCAGCCCGTGCAGCCCCATCATCTGCTGCAGCTGCTGCAGATGGGCGAGCGAGAGGAAGGGCATCTGAGGGGCGGCAGGGAACAGGCCTGAAGGGATTAATTATCTATCACTCTTTTTTTGCTTGATAAGAACTTCAATCGCAAAGAAAGAATGCTAATTGTTTGAACAGAAAGAGTTTTTATGGCATGAACGTTATTCCAAACTTATTTGTTCTTTGTCTAATGAGGATTTGATATGTTTCACACTTACTCTAATAGCTCAGTAGCGAAACCTATGACAGTTATGAGTCATCTATTTTTTAAGAAAACAATAAAGATGACTCACCCGATTGCATCTGCATCAGTAGCTGGTTGAGAGGCAGCCCGGGGAAGGGAAGAGAGGGCATCGAGGACGGGTCGGTCTTCTGGGAATTTATATTATAGAGCCACTGATCTCTAGGTAAAGGTGCAGAGGAATAATCGCTCTTCTTCATACTCGAACTGTACGGATGATTTGTAAAAAAATTTCAACTGGCGTATCGTCAACCATTACAAAACTTCCTAAACCTGGACGATACAATACACCTGAAACCTACTTCATTGACTTTCATAATTTCGCAACAATGGGAACTTTCAGAGTTCCAATTCTTTGGTTTTGGCTAGTATGTTTCAGCTGATGCCTATCAATCAAAAGTTTTCAAATTGATCAGTCGTCGACGGAGCACTGATCGAAATGAATTAACCAAATATTTTAAGGATAAGCTTCAGCATTGCGCCTCGGGCGTAGATAAATTATTATTATTATCTACTAGAGAATAAAAGCAGAATTTGTTATCCCTAGTTAACAATCAAATTCGTACCATTCCCATTCCACTCGTAAAGTCCATCATCATCTTCGTCCTCTCCGCTTCTCCATCCTCGCCCTTCCCGTCGATGGATTCCGATTCGGACGCGTCGTCGGAGGGTGGGGATCTGAATTATCCTCGTTGAGGGCGAACAACCGTAAGACAAGAATTTGAAATACAGATCAACGTCTCTCATTTCACCCTGTTCTCTGATTGGCCAGACTGTTTATGTCGGCAACCCTAATTACACAATTATTCCAAGCGTAAAGGTAGACTCGGACGCCTCGTCGGAGGGTGGGGATCTAAAGGGAATTTATGGCATTGAGAGCTGTGAGAATTCGGAGAATGCGAGAGAGCATTTCATAGTGAGAGAGTTAGACCATTCTACGCTCATCTAAAGGTAAAGGTCACCCCGTACTCAAGGCACACGAAGTCCTGCGGGAGCCCACTGCGCTCATCTAAGACACGCTAATCTAAGACGCTTATCGTGAGATTATTTCCCATTCCACGCGTAGTTGACCTTTGACGAACTGAGTGGAGGGAGGAGGGAGGAAGAGGCCGGGAGGAGGCTAGTGATCTACCTGCTCTCCTCCTCCCTACCTCTTCCCTTCCTCTCTCTCCCAGACAATCAATACGCTAACCAGCACATTGCGTTTGCTGAGCATTTGAAACGCACGATAAATGCACGTTTTAGGTGAGATTTACGATTTTTGTCATCATAATGCTGCCATCCATCAACCTATTCCTTTCCGATGCCCATTGTAGGCAGCCTGAAACTCATTTCTCATTTCGAAGCGGTGTTGCACACATTATCCATTCTCTCACTACTCGATACGACTAGATAGCTTTGGCTCGTTATTATCCCCCAATCAGCCCATTCTAGCGTATCTAAATCGACTTCGTCACTGCTTCTCCGTTATTCGTCAAAGCTTGACGATGATTCTTTAGCTATTATAAATTTGTGCATCGCTGCGTTAACTGCTCTTCAGTGGACTGATGTGAAGCTAAATTGGTTACGTCAGGTAAATTGTGATCAGCGTAGGCAGTATGAAGCGTAGGCAGCATTCTCTGGATTGTTCCCGATCTCACGGATCTCTTGGTGGTAGAGAATGTAGAATCGAGAGACTCACATACAAAACTATCTAGTCGCCACTAGACAAATCAAGATGAAGAATCAGTCTCTTCATACTCCATGTTCTCTTGTTTCTGTCGCCAGGTCTAGTGCAAATCGAATGACTCTCATAGTAATCGTGCCTCGATGAGCAAGCTTGTTATCGATATCTTCTTGTTATTGTAGTATAGTAAGAATGCGATCATGAGTTATCCAGTGGGCAATAATATTGGCTACGTCACTATGCGTAGTAAGATCGTTAGCGTTGCATGGAAGAGAGATTACTCAAGAGAAGTCTCGACAATGAGTCTCTGATTTCACTCTTTCTCTCTCACTGGTCATGCAGATGAGAGAGCGTGCAAAACAAGCAGAGCTTTTATTAAAAACGCCGCATCAAAACAGATTGACGCGCACTATTGTTCAGGCTCTGATTCCTGTGATGTGTACTTATCGCATGTCAAGTAACGTCACGGCTGCTCATGATTACTCAAAATATCCTAACCGCGCCGTAAGCAACAGTCGCAATCACGCCAAAAAGACGTTCTACAGCAGAAATCACCACCAAAAATGTCTCTCGCCAGTCAGAGAAGCGAGAGAGAGCACGGCGAAATGAGAGAGTCAGACGAAAAATCGAGCATCATAGTGTAAAAACACTCACGACAGCAGCAGTTCATCGATGAGGAAGCCCGGCTTGCTGTTCAATTTGACGTTCTCGTCGGATTTTGTATCAGAAGGAGATTGGGACATTCTGTAAAAAAAATGATCATTTCCGAAAAGAAGAATCTTGGCTATGCGAAATTTGCGTTCAAAAACGGATTGAATATTGATACGATCAACTATAATGCATGCGATAAGAAAGCGATACAGTCTTAAACAAAGGGAGGAGGGAACGGCGATTACGGGGGTATAGTGAGCAATAAAGTCCACTTTGCGATTACAATAATCTACGCAAAAGAGCGCATGCTAGTGATCCATAAGTGTGCCAATAGATACGAAAACGAATACGCAAGATCAGTGAAAATGAGTTGAGTTTCACCAGCGCCACTTGAATACAGCTGATGTGAGATGTTCGATAGAGATGGTTTCTCCGAGAAAAAATCAATATTTTAGTCCCGCTCGAAACTAACCTGTCGTACCGTAGAGATAGATTACGGTACCCGCGGGCAAAGTGAACAACAAGAGCCCGTTTAGTGGCTACAGTAATCGCTCAAGAGAGCCGTTTGACGAACGGAAGAGAGAGCGAGAGGGGGAGAGACAATATTATGCCCACTCGCTCCCGCGACTCCGCCCATCCGGGAACGAGCGCCTAATGAGCGGCTAAGAAGGAATGAAAGTGAAAAAAGGCTCCTCACTTATCTCTTTCTATCTCTGAATCAAAATTTGCAGCACAGGATATGTTTCAGGCATTCTATAACAAATAAAACGCCACATTCAATCAGTGCTATGAACCCATCGGACGATACAAAAACCCAATTCATTGACTCCGCCCACTGTCGGAGTCGGGAAACGAGATGAGACATACGGCTAAATGTAAGGAGGAAGAGTGATATTGAGAGGCGTTCCCGCTCCCCACTCGCTGGCCTCTCTGTGCAGAGAAAACTGTTGAGAAATGATGTGTTTCACGAATTCTGCATTATACAAAAAGACACATTCAATCAATACTGGTGACTCATAGGACGATGGAAAAAAAGCTCTTCCCGCTTCTCGGAAGAATCAGGCCTTGATGGAGTTTCTAATCTTGAAAATCCCATACCCGCACGGCCCCCGGGAAGCAGACATAGGGTTGTGAGAAAAACGTCCTAAGCTGCGAAAGTTGAGCTGCTCTTTTTTCCGCTAAACACAGAAACAATGTTATACTTTTTAAAGGTCCAGAAGTGGAAAAACGCAGTTCACTGCGCAGTTGCAACTTGGCCCGAACCCCGACGTGATAATCAGGGTTGGATATTTGCCAAATATACTGTAGTTGTTTCGAATTCGCGCACTTTTGCCTGAGAATCTGCTTGATTTTTTCGGACGTTTTCACTGTGTGCTATGTCGGCTCCTAGGGGGCCGTGTTACCCGCCTGTTTCATTTAGAAAAAAAAGAACACTTCAAAAAGGATAATAAAGCCAAAGAAAAAAATCGTAATGATAAAATGAGAAGCTCTTTTCGCTAACGAATTTTATAAAATGCATTTCAGTGTCTTGAATCACTGAATATTCATGCCAATCGTCTTCTCATGTGTCACGATTGACTCGGTGAGGTTAAGCTCATCCCTCTAATCCAATATCCGTTCCTACACTGACAGACACCCAGCGGGTGACTGGTAGCAAATAATTATCCGTGAGGCAATGAGGACTGTTCAGTATGCATTTCTTTTTTTCGTAGAATTGTACGTATTTCTTCTAAACCGTGAGAAATACCAATCAATTCGACTTTAAAGAAGGGGTGGCACGACCATTTGGCTAACAGAGTTCTCGATGCCAGATGATGGGTCGCTGTCACCCGATCACGTTTTCGAAACTCCCATGTTTTGAATTTTCTTTTAAACGGAGATATGAACGATTGGCATTTTTCCAAAATGACCCTGAGGGGCAGGCAACGAGTGAGAGAGGGAAGGGTAGTGAAGAGACGGCGCATGCAAATTGATGCGCGCCGCTCGCTTATGATAATTGAGCCAGCCGTCGTGCCTCTCCTTCTTTAAACATCCTTCCCTGAAAGTTGGCAATAGCTCGAAACTATATAGGACGGCGTAAACTGAGAATATTGCACACGTGTCGCGGATGAGCTCTCTGAGCATAATCAATTTCGATGCGCTACGGTTTATTTTCAGCTAGCGAACAATTGAAAAATATAATTGAATTTACATAAAGGAGTCATATTTTTCTGACAAATTTTTGCTAAGCAACTTTTTGTCATTTACCAATCTGACAAGAATTCGCGATGCGAATTTTTGTCATATTTTTCTGACAAGATTTCGCATCGCGAATTCTTGTCAAATTCCTCCTTTTCCTGACAAGATTTTGCGGTGCAAAATCTTGTCTTTTTTTCGGGGGAACAGATTTCGAAGAATGAGTTTCGCACCTTTTATCATTTAGAGATGAAACATAACTCGTTTCTTCTGAAAGATTGCTTGAAGCAGAAGCCAATAGTTTGAACTTTCTCAGTGTAATAACAGTGTAATATGATGCTCTTTGTTAAAGATGAGAAATATTTATAATGGCGTTGTACTTTTTAATTTTTAAATGTGTTTCATCTCCAAATGATAAATGGAACGAAACTCAATCTTCGAACAATTTCCTCCCCCAAATGACAAAATTTTGCACCGCAAAATTTTGTCAGGAAATGGGGAATATTGACAAGATTTTGCATCGCGAATTCTTGTCAGAAAAATATGACAAAAATTCGCATTGCAAATTCTTGTCAAAAAAATGACAAAAATTCGCATTGCAAATTCCTGTCAGAAAAAAATGACGAAAAAGTGCATTGCAAAATATTGCCAGATGTTATCGATGTTGCAAAATATGTAACTGAATTTTTCAATAGAACAAATTATGCGCTAATGCGATGTCGCGACACACCTGCAATATTCTCAGTTTACGCCGTCCTATATCATCAATGGTGAATGTATGAACTAAGGAAATTGAAAGTCGTTTAGACATTTCAGCGGCTAATAGAAACGAAAGGAGCCAAATAATTGGAGATGGGTTAAATAGCGATAGCATTTTGTACAAAGCCCCTACTAATTTGGACAGGGGATTAGTCACACCATCCAATTGTCTTGTCGATCAAGCGAGAGCAATGGAAGACGGGCTTATCCCATTGCGATGATGATGAGGAGACGCATTGTCGTGGTACGGAAAAAGGGAGAAATGATGTATTTTATTTATCAGTTTAATCAACATACCTACTCAATATTTAAAAAAAAACAACGATAAAAATGTCAAGCAAAACGACTATAATCAGACGCGATGGACTCTGCTTGGGAATGGGAAACGATCGGGAGAGTTGCGTATCCGGTAGCATAACCATAGTAACCACTATAGTGTGAACCTCTCGATTGCGCTACAGACTGTGAAATGCTCGGAATAGTCGCGTATCCGATCGAAGCGTCACTGTAATAGTTGGGCTGGGGCTGCGGAGTATGGGTGAGCTGGGGAGTCGGCGGGATGGGCAAGCTAGGCGGTCTGCGGACTACTGTAGCCGCCTTCTTGACTACACGGCGAGTGGAAATCAGAATGATAATGATAAGTAGGAAGCAGGCAATGACAATCACGATCATGATGAAAGGGATCGAAGCCAGTTGATGTTGAGCAGAAACTGCTTCGTCGCGGGGGACTACCTTACCCGGGAGGGGTACGGTATCTACCGTACCCTCCGGGATTACGGTATCGTCGTAATCGTCAACTGACTCTTCCTCGTCGCAATCGTTGCCGTCGTAGAGACAGTGGGGCGTGTTGCAGAGCTGCAAATTATTCGATATTAAGAATTCATTTTGACCTTCAGTGATATTTTCCATGCGAAAGACAGTTTGCCCACTTCGATTTTTAAAATAAATATATAAATAAATAAATATCGCTCACCTCATCGCACTTGCCGTTCTGAAAGGACGCCTCGCAGTAGGTCGCATTGGCGCATCGGGACCACGGATGGGATTCGCCCCTGAAAATGAATACATTGTTCAATATTTTTGATACATGAGAAAAATAAATGCATTTGTTTGACTCATTTATCAGATGCTCGGATATGTTTCACACTGACCTCAAGTGATTCTCCAGTGTGGTTTGGTAGCATGCAAAACAACTCATTCAATCAGCTCTCAATTCGTCGAGTTTCTTCCGTTTTTGCGTATTATTTTTTTTACAAAAAAATTTTCTCGTCATATCATAGAAATCTTATTCACCATCTTCTTGATTATGTTTCACCCAGGCTCCGAGACCGCAGAATATGGCTTGCAATGATCCCATCATGGCCAGCGTCGCTCAAAAATAGACAGCAAAAACTCACTCAATCAGCTCGCAATTCGTGCCCGCTCTATCCTTCTCGCAATGGCACACCGGCCCGCTCATCGTATTCTCACAGATCGATCGAGTACCGAGGCACAGCGAGGAGTGACAGAGGAGAATGTTACAGTGTTGGCCGCCGAATCCGGCGTTGCAGATGCAGCTGGAAACTGGATTTTTGATTGGAATGAACAGGAAAAAAAATTTAAAAAATAAAAAAAATAAATAAATTTCATGAAGCACGTGAACGTTTTTTGCCCTTTTCGGCTCTGACCAGCTCCGAATCCAAGATGATGTCAATAATGATGTTAATATCTGCTTACCTTGCTTGCCCATTCGCGTCCAGTCCACAGGTCGATTGGGCAGGGCAGAGACCGCAAGATGTGATGGGAAAGGCGGTGATGGACGGAAGTAGGAGAACAAGGATGATTAGCATCTATAAATAGTTAAATATAATTAAAAAGTTGGGCAGGAAAAAAAGTTAATTGGCATGAATATTCGATTGTACTATGCGTGAAAACTGATTGGACGAGGTGGATTGTGTGAAAATTGATGAAAAAATGAGAAGAGAGACAAATTTCAATTGTGTCTGTTAGGTTTCACAATGAAACAAAATTAAGGTTTGCTGGGTTAAATTCAATGTTATGAATGCGCCGCACAACAACAAAAAATCACATTTTCAGGAATTTCTGCACATAAAAATTTATATAGGAAAATTATCTAAGTAGAAGGTGAGAAGGAATAGGCGCGGGGAGATCACAAGCAAGTAGACTGACGATAACTGAAATGGCTCCAGGTGGGTTGCTGCTCTCAAGGCATCGTAAATGGGTAGCCGGTGCCTTCCGGTCACACGAGGCCGGATGTCATAAACATGCCCTCAGGGTGTGTTTAGTATGAAATCAAGAGATCAATTCTGGGAGAGTGGGATGTAATGCGATTGATTTCTCTGAGACTGGAAAAGTATAAATAGAAAGTTGATGCCATGGACTCGACTTTCATGATGATTTTTGGTTCGTTTCATTTTTTGATGACTTCAGAATCTGATTCGTAACAAGTTTACCTTCCTTGAGGCTAATGGCCACTGGTCACACGAGATGACATCGGGCGTCATCAACATGCCCAGAGGGTGAGAAATCAAAATTTACAGCCTCTGGCAATAGAAGCTCAGTGGTTCAATGAAATCAGGGCAGCTAGATGATACTAGTAATGACATTTGACGAATCTACATTTATTATTTATTCAAACTGTCCCCTCCCCACCCGACCAAAGATCAAATTCTCATCATCTCATATCTCCCAATCACAATTCCTCCCTATTCATTACCTTGCTCATGTTTCTAGATAAAAATGAGCAAAATTACTTATTTTATTCAGTAAAATCTTTATCGCTGTGCTAGTCAATCGATCAATCATGGTGAGGAGGGCAAAGTACTACAGTGAACGGTACGGTAGGGGAATGATACGGTAGGAGGAAGGGTACGGTCGTCATGGGTTACGGTAGTTGCATCACGGACTGGCTCTTCAGATGGAGCTCTCACGCTTTCTGCAATCGGGCTACTGTAATTACGGTAAGCTCCTATGATAGATTATGGTGCGGTAACTACCCTAACCTAATTAAGCAATTGTTTTCCTAACCAAAATAATGGAATAAAATTGATTCTCAGTTTAACGAAGCATGATTGTAGCACTGGTGAAACACAAATGCGATTGTTGCTAAAAATGGCAACTTTTTAGTTTCATTAGCATTACATGATTACAGTTATTGAGAAATTTCAATCTTATGGACAATCACAACATAACAAATAATCCTTGTCATGAAAAGATCAACCATTACGGTAACCTCTCGTCCAACCGTCCCTACAGTATCCCATCCACCTACCGTACCTCTTTGTGGGCGTGGCCGCGAGCGGGCTGAGGCAACGTGCAGTGTCCTGCAATTATCGATCGATCACTACCGTAACCCGTCTTCATCACTGGGCGATGATAACATATCATAGAATTAAAAAAACTTGTCACACACCACGGAATATAACGTTCCGTTCCAATCTATGGTGTACTTTTTTCGCCACTTTCGCATCGTTTTTCACGCATGATATGTTATTTTTTTCTGTTTCTAAAGCAATAACCGATTATTATAGCGCGATGAGAAGTGATTGCAAAAGAGCGCTTAATTAAATTCGCATTTTCACGCGTTGCCGCGCACAATATTTCTGAAGCTCCGCCCCCTTAGCGTAATAGACGTGTGTCCGGAACGTTTTATTTCTATGATACCATAACTCGTAAAGCGAAAATGCTCGTGCCCATCATAGCCCCCTTGCCCTCTTTTCAAAGCAGTCTTTTTTTTTCTCTAAATATACGCACTTATTGATCCCCGTAAGTAGTGTAACTACCGTATTCACCAGATTGTTCGCCGGTTCCGGCTCGAAGCGGAGATTCCTCGGCGGTGGTGCGGGTGGTGCGGCGGCGGTGGTGCGCGCGTAGTACAAGTAGGCTACCGTACCCGCGAGCGCCAGACTGCACACGACGGCCAGCCGACCGGCGATCGGACCTGGATATTATTAATTTTCTCAACTGGCAACTTTGCTTTTCACTAGTAGTACTTGATCACCGCTTTTTTGAGACATTTCAATTAGAGTGCGAGTCCACGATCAGTAAAACAATCATTCAACAGTATCCCGTAGCAAAACATTAGTAGTGATCGATAGTCTTGCTACCGTACTCTCCTCATTGATCGATAATTGATCATAGACCACCTACTCTCCCCTCCCTTGCTGCCAAGCACCCCAACCCCCACCAACCGATTCGATCTACATCGACGGATATCCGTTTCTGGAACAATCTCGCCACATTTCTTGTACATTTGCAAAGTAACGGAAATGAATGAATGAATCTACCGTACCCCATCCACCCTACCGTACCTGGGAGACAGCACACGTCCGAGTGCTTAATCGTGATCTGGGCGCTGGAGGAAACCTGAGATTACGGTAGGTTACTGTAACTCGTGCAGATCGGTTGATTATTGTAGAAGCGATATGCGAAAGGGTCATATGGCCCTTGTCAAACAATATGCTAAAGCAGCTACACGAGATCAATAGGTTACCGTAACTAGACCAATAAACTACTGTGGTTCCAGTGGATCAATAGGCTACTGTAACTCAAATAGACCAAAAGAGTCCTGAAGCTGCGGCAAGTCAAAACATCCGATAACGAACCATGATCGTAGCGTGGGTCCAAACGAGAAGCGACGAGCGACCGTACAGCAATGGGGAGAGGGAGGGAAGTGAAGGGGTGAATGGTAAAAGTTGAATGATGGAAGAGGGAAATAATAAATTAAAAAGAAGATTCTTCTTAAGAAAATTAGCCTAACAATTCAGCACAGCAATTCAGCGGGTCTGCTACCCAAGGAAAACGTTAACGGATAGGGCGAAGAACTAATAATAAGTATACCAGGACGAAAAAAATCAGTCTCCTCATTCTCTGACATGTCAGACTAACGAAATAGCCAACGAAAGGAAGAGACGGATTGTTTTGACAACACTACAAAGAACGACAAAATAGAAAAACAAAAACAAAGGTATACTCTAAGCTTGATCTAATCAGCACCTCTATTGGGCACAATAACACAGAATTAACGGTCTAAGTCAGATCTAGGATCAACAGAAAAGATCTAACTCACGATTTCACTTAAAATAACTCATCTAATGATTCTAACGAAAAATAGCTGCAACAACGTAACAAAAATTATCATTTAATTTGAAAAAGAAACACAGAAATCTACGATTTATCTTTAGTGAATAAATTGGGATTACGGGGCAAGGGATCTTGATTATCTGAAGAAAAGTCACTTGTCGATAGCATCGGGATACGGTAACCGTACCTCACTTTCTCGCTCCGGGACTGAAACGACGACGGGGAAAAATCGATCGATTCGGCTTGTTGTACTCGGTAGGAGAGCCTGCAAGGCATCGATTATTGATTTTTCCATTTCGAAAATACCCAATAAATTTTCTCACTTATTTCTCATTCACATCGGAATGGAATGGGGGCACCGGGCCTGTAAAATATTTTCATTTTGATAATATTACAAAGAATAGACATGCTAATATAAACAGTAATCAAGGTGCCACTGAACTCTCAGAAATTTAACAGTCATTGCGAGATTTAAAACATTCGCTATATCATTCATGTTTCACTCGAATCTTATAGAAATAAAGAGTACGAAAGAACCAGTGAATAGTTGTTTTCGAATTTCAAACGCATTCTAAAAAGTACCCGCGAAAATTCAAAGGATTCATGAGCACGTTGAACATTTCATTTTCCTCACACTACCAATTCTTGTTTCATAGGCATCACAAACAGCGTACGCTCGGACACCACCAATAACGCGAAGCTTCCTGAGACATACAGAATTAAATCATACAAACGCGCTCCAAGATCCCTACGAGGCCAGTGCTAAAATTCAGATTTGACCACCAGAACAATTCATGTTTCAGCAATATCCAAGAAGACCGACAACATAGATGACTCCAATATATTATATTGACGTATATTGACGTGGAATTTTCAAGAAACTATATTAACAAGCACCCCAGAAAAACCATTTCTCGATAGCTCCCCACCGTGCTCTACCGTACCCTTTCCGTCCTTCGGTGTCACGGGCGTTCCTTCCTCCTTCTCCTTATTGTCGTCCTTCGATTGCGCGAGCTGCGCCGCGGCAAGAGCAGCGGCAGCCACTGCGGCCTCGCGCTTTCTGAAAGAAAAATCTTTTAGATACCGTAATCGGATCGATATTTTGTAGGGTTACATGTACGGTATCGGTATTACTGCGAATATCAGCTCCATGCGATTATCAGCTACCAAGTAAACCACAACCCTCCGGCTCTCACGTTACTCCAATAACCAAAACCAATCGATAACTGTACCGTACTCCTCCTCCAATCAATAACTACCGTACCTGAGTGTGGCCGGGAGGAACGGGCGGCCTCTCTTCCGCTTCACGGACCCCTCACTAACTGCCGTGACCCTACAGTAATCATCAGAGTTGAAAAGGCGATTGGGAACTGATTTTTTAACGAAAACAATGCACAAGACTTAGCTTTTTTCACGAAAATCCCTTTGAACTGTGAGCGTCTTAATCCGCCCAAAAAAAGTCATTAATCCATCGAGATCCCCCAATACCGTACCTGCTCTTCTCCCTTGCTTCCCTCTTCTCTTTCTTCTCCCTTCTCATCCTCAGATACTCTTCAAACGACAGATACTTCTTATTCGGAACCGGTAGTCTTTTCTTCTCCACTTTCTTATCCCGCCCTCTCTCCGCACTAGCGACCGTAACCTCAGCATTCCCGGGCCTACCGTAATCAATCAATAAATCAATATTTCGCCACTCCATTAATCAGCATTACAATACTCCATCAATCAAAATTACGATACTTTACAGGATAAAGAAAATCACTTATCGATCGGCAACCACAGTGCTACCGTACCTGATCGTCTCCGGCAGCGGCGGTCTGCCTCTGCCCCTTTTGGCGACCGGCTCGCCGCTCTCCGTCGTCTTCATCTTCTTCGGTTTCTCCTAGAAAATAGCAATAAAGATATGATTCTCTCACTTTCGCATACTCTCTCGCTTCTCGATCGGAAACGAAATGTATTTCTTCACAAATAATAGCAAATTTACTACACTATAAGTATGGAAACAGTGCAAGAAGGCCGAACAGTAAAAAAAAAACAAAAATCGGAAGCAAAATCCGTCCGATTTTGGTTAATTTTGGGAAATTTCGAATGCCATGGGTCACCCAATACCTTTATCTCCCCTCCCTCCTTCTTCACCTTCTTCTCCCTCTTCCTTCCCGTCTTCACAATAGTTCCCAGCCGGAGGTTCTTGTCCTTCTCAGCCAGCTTCTCGCTAGCTTTCTTGACCTCTTGGACTACAATAATATTAATTCATACTTAAAAATTATAAGTTTGATCCAAAATACCATGGTACTTCATTAAGCAAGTATTACTCATCGACAATTAGGTGAAATGCAAAACCCAGAAGCACCAATTATATTTTTTCGATCGCATGAAAAATTGTTCCATAATTTTAATTAAATTGACAGATTTATAATAATAATAAAATAATGAGAAAAGTACCCATGCGAGCAGCTTCAGGATTAGTGACTTCCAACGGCAGCGAGAAGTCCGAAATCTGAATTATTAATTTTAATATTAATTAATTTAATTAATTACCTTCTTAGTGTCGACCTTGCTCACCGCCTCGCGCCACACATCGCGCACCTTAATCGATTATATTTATTATTTTAAACATAATAATAAAAAAATAGGGAAAGCGGTATTCTGTCGATTTTTTGCACAAATTTCACCATTTGATATCACCTCTGAAACAGGGATAAGCTTGGGATAATTATGCATCTAATTGTTAATATGGAATTTCAGAATTTCAGTCTCTTCATCAGATCACTTCTTCAGAGATCAAGTAACGAACCCAGTGCTTGCCTCTGCCTGGTACCATTGCGAGCGGCTGAATATCAATCGATAAGTGACGAGTCAGGGAATAGATAAGGGACGCCGTTTCTTCATTCCGCACACTCACCGGTCAGCGAGACGAGAGAGTGTGTGAAATGAAGAGACGGAGACCAGTAATTCGCTCAATCGGGGCAGGATTCAGGGTACTACCGTATACCTCGGCGTCCGAGGACGACGATCGACTCGTCGTCGTCGTCGTCGCTACCGTATCCGTCGACTTCCGCTTGAGAGTGCTGGCGCGCGCGGGCGTCGACTCGCCCGAGGAGGAGCAGGCGACGGGAGAAGCCATTTTCTGGGAAAGAGAATAAATAAATAATAAAAAAACAAAAATCTTGACGGTACTTGCACAAAAACTCCAAGAAAAAGTTACTTACTCATAATTCAATAAAAACAAAAATAGTTATTAATTGTACCTTCTTTTCCATGGCCAGGGCCTTCGCCTGCGCAGCCTCTGCCTCCTGCAAGTACATCGTAAAAGAAGAAGAAAAAACACACACATTATTCTACACTTCATTGAGATCAATTTGCGCACTATAACCCCTCAAGACTCCTTTCTACCGAACTGGACTTCATTCCCGCTAACCTTCTCCTTCTCCACCCTCGCCGCCTCTGCCTCCCTTGCAAAAGGTCACAGAGGCGAAACTCGTTCGTCAATGACAAAACATTTCGCAGTGAAACCCTTCCTAATCCCTAAAGCCTCACCTGTTCTTTAGCGACCCTCGCTGCCTCTGCCTCCCGTGCGAAGGGGAGCGCGCGCAGTCCGGCCAGCAGCGAGGCCAGCGCCTCCTCGTCGTGCACCTTTATTTTTATTATTTTTTTAAAGAAACCAATTCCCTACTGTTTTTATTAAACACTGAAACCCGCCACGCACATTGTAGATCCTGTCCTGGACGGCCCTCGCTGCATGCACCAGCTTGTCCGACAGCATCACGACTTTCGGCCGCGACGACGCGTTCGCCTTCGGCGCGTCGTCCGCACCGCGCGCGGATGCCTCGCTCAGCGGGGACGACGCGTCCTGCGAGGGGAGCATTCGTTAGAGTACTATAAAAATGAAAAAGATCATTGTGAATGCACTGCACCAATCAAAGATTCAGTGACAACCAGCCGTCTACAATCAAATACATCGACTAGGTGAAACTTTTTTCTCGCAGTTAACATTTTCCGCCCATTTTCAACGATGAGCCAAAGAGAAGAGCCAACAAACACACACACCTTCGCCTCGCCCTCCTCTTCCTCTTCCTCCTCCTCGTCCTCATCACTACCCGCCGTGAGATTGGTGCCGAGCCAACTGCCGCGACCACCGCCAACTACCGCGAGCACATCTTCGATCCCCTTGTAGGTCGGTGCGGTCGGAGCAGAGGGTTGATCGGCACTGAAATATCAGCCATGATCTACCTCCCGTACATTATCATAATCAGTGTTGTACTTAGGGTTCTCAAAACCACCAAATAATGGACCGTGTACTCGGAAAACATTTCGAAAGTGGAATGCTATATTCACAGTGACACTCGTTTTTTTAAATGTAGGCGCTTCGGGCCGATATCAAATGCACGTGTTATTAGATTTGCTACTGCCCGGATGCCCGTAAAACTAGGACACCAAAGCTCACCAGTGCAAAATGCATTGAAGATTGAGTTGATAGTATTTTCAATCAATACCGTACACCCTACCGTACCTTCTCGTGTTTGCGTGCTGGGACCGGCCATTCCTTCTGCGCAGGCTTTGATCGATCGACACGCCTATAGCCTTGTGCACAGCGGCCTGCAATGAGCATACGTGGTAGATTGGGATACGGTAGACCGTTTCAAGAATACTGTAAGTTTTGTTTTTTTGTTCAAGATTCGGTTCAAGATTACGGTAGGACCTTTCAAGCTTACTGTAGACCGACATCAGCCTACCGCGCGAGGCAGCTCCCTAACATCATTTTTTTCATAATTGTTAAATATTTAAAATTTAAAAATAACGATGTTACCTGTAACATGTCCATAGCTGGCCTACGGATAAATGTAATCGAATCGTTCAATAATAATTTAAATATAAATATTATTGATATATGGTTTTAAAAAATAAAATAAACCCGACCTGGTTGTCGATCGCAAGGACAATTTCCAAAGTCCCGTTGAGAATGTCGTTAACGTCGAGCAGAATCACGTCGGCGTCCTGAATGAATAAAGAAATAATAAATATTCAATTTAAATTATTTTTATTAAATTATAATGCGCGAGTTTCGAGCTTCAGTCTTCATTCAAGTCTATTGAAACAGCTTAGACGTAATTGTTCTCCAACTGGCGTCATAGTTATAAATTGTTGATAAATATTATTTAATTAATTAAAAATTAACCTCATTCTCGGTCGCATCCTCATCGAAGAGGTCGAATTCTCCCTCCTGGCTGGCGGATCTGCGAAAATGATCCTTTTTTAAAGAACCCTTTTTATGTTTTTTTTCAGACATGGAGATTCGAAATTGTCATCTCATATTCACCAAACATGTTGGGCAGTGTAAGAAAAGATCTAGCATCAGGTGAAAAAAACATATCCGCACGACCCTCCACTCCTCCGCATTCAAAACCGTCATGGCACGGTGCCAATTCCAAATTGGCGGCGCGGTAAGACTCGCGGCGAGACTCACCGCCTATTGCACAATCAGGCCCGTCAGGCAAGAAATGCGCGAAATTTAAGTGATGGAAGAAAGCCAAACACAAATGCCCTGGAAAATAAGGTAGAAAAAAGCCCAAACCTACAGTACACAAAAAAATTTAAATTTGGCTTGGTGAAAGGAGAAAGCACTTTGGCACGGTTCGCCATGTGGGAGCCTATCCCACCTCCGTTTCGCAAGAGCTGCCACGCTGGCCACTGGTCCTGCTCGCAGTTTCTCAGAGGTGTCGTCCTGAACGGATTTTGCACCCGGGGTAAGATAGTCGATAAATTACGATAATTCGTTAATTCGGCGATAATTCGTTTCCGGTCAGCTTTTTTTCTGATCTTCTACTCACCGGCTCGTTGCGATCTTTCTTCTCTTCTCCACTGTTAACCTCTCCTTCTTTCTTCCTCTTCTTATATTCTTCGTATGAGACTGCACTCTTCTTGACAGTCTTCTCCTTCTCCGTCGGAGTAGAGACAGAAGGAACACGAGTAGATGAGGGAGGAAGTCCAATATCACCCTCTTCATCCTCACTCTCAGCCGCTGTAATAATTGACAATTAGTTAATCAAAGGTCATAACAATTGGTCACTTCTTTTGCCTCGTCCACTTGATGGAATCATGTCATCTCTATCTTTTCCTGTCTTTTCTTCCTCCGTAGACGTAGGAGGTCTCCCTCTAGGCTTCGATCCACTCTTCTTATTCTGTCTCTCGAGACGTTCAATTTCTGCTAGCAGCTTTCGTTCCTCACGACTCTCAAAATATTCACTTTTTTTTCAAATTTGAATTGTGTGTAATATGAGAGCTTCAATAAGAATGTCAAAGCGCGCATAAAAATATAAGTGATGACCCCCGTCTTTGCCTCACTGCCGATCCCTTTATGCCCTGGTTTTTTTACGGGTTGCGGATCTCTTGTTCATTTAAAAAATGTCGGCGCATCTCGCCGGTATTCGGCTAACATCTTGTTAATTTTGCTTCTGCGGATCCCTGGACCGCGCTTATTGCGGATCACCGGGAAACTGGAACAGCAAATCTCACCTGTCTGTCTCTTTCCCTGGGGAGAGTATAACACATCACTGGCCATGACTTGGGAGTCTTCTTCCTTGTATTTGTCGATGGCGCCTCTCCCTGCCAACATACAGATTTTAAACGTTTTACAAAACTGTAGATCATAATAAAGAAAAATGAATATCGTACCTTGATTTCATTCCCCTCCCCTTCTCTATAAAACTTTTGGCACTTCTTTACTTTAGTGCCCAAACGCCGCACTCTAACTTGAGGGCAGTGAGAAATGAGACAGTGAGTGATCGAATGGGCAAGGAAGAAACAAGATTTCTTCCTTTGGGCATTAAAGTAAAGAAGTGCCTGTGAATGAGTGAACTCCGGATTCATGAAGAGCATTTACTATCAACCAAATCATGACTCGTCAACGCAAAAACGCACCGGCTTGGTCGCTGCAGCACTTGCAGCAGGCGCAGCTGCAGCTGCAGCCGAGGAGACGACGACCTCCTCTGCAGCCGGCGGGCAAGACGTGCCGAACACCTATGCATTCTTTAGTGTTTTTGATCGAAAAAAATAATAGTTTATTTGTAACAATTAATTGTTCCTCCTGATTATAGTGAAATTTTTAGTGATTTCGTTCGAAAAAGTTAAACAAATAAAATATAATTTTTAAAATAATAGAAATAATATCGCACTAGAGTGCGCAATACGGGTGGCCGTCTCTTCATTTCATGCACTCTCTCGCCTTTGTGACCGGTGAGAGAGCACGCGAAATGAAGAGACAGCTACCCGTGTTTCGAACTATAGTGATTATAGTGCTTTTTGCTAACTTTTTGGTAAATAATTAATAAACAACAATTACTTTTTTTAATTTAATAATAATAATATCACACCTCGACCTGCGCGCATTCGACGTCATCGTCGACGGCGATCCACGCGTGGCCGGCCTCCTCCTCGTCGATATCGTCCATCATGATCAGCGAGTCCTTAATTAGGGGTTAATTAGCATAACTTGTGAATAAAGTCCTTAATTGGAGTAAACAGAATCAAATAATTAACTAGGTATTCGGTAAATACATGGTTATCGGGATCATGACAAGCGAGCCCTTAATTAGGCGAATTAGCAAATCTATGAGCGAATCTATTGAAGTGCGATTGCTGCAAGGGCCGGTGATTAGGTTAATCAGCTTAATTCAAACAATTCATCGGTAAAATAGCATAATTTAATTAATATTCCGCAATGGTATCACATACGCTCGCAAGTTTGTCCATTACGTCTTTATGGAGGCGAAAGCGACACAAAAAATGCCGAGTGCCGACCGCGCAAGCGGAGCGATGGTGAGAGAAATAACTATGCGAGTCTGGCAAAATTGTATGCAAATTCATTGACGAGGGTTCGAAAACATAATTGATTTCAGTCGATTGAAAAAATTGCAAAATAAAACACGTAAGAACTGTCGCATCAGCCTGCTAAAAAAATATCATTAGATTTTAGTCGATTACAAAATGAGTAAAATCAATTATTTACAATTTCCTCATTGGACGAATTCAGATTGATAGTGACTGCGGGCATCTCATCCTCCATCTCCTCCCTCTTCACCACCTTAATTTGTATTTTTAAGTTTAATTTGACAATTATTTAATTAAAAAGAATATTTTCAATATTATATTTGATGCACTCAACGGGATTAACATCAATGGGAAATATTTATTGCATGATTTTTATGATCACGTAATGCGTAATCAATAGACATCGGGATACCTTTCTGGGAGGGATCACCAGCGCCTCCAGCAGTGACTCTCTTTCACCGGGAATCGCCTGCATAATTCATATTTGATTGATTTTTTTAGTATTAAGTTACAGTCATGCTTGTTGGAACTGTAATTTATGAGAAGAAATGAGCGCATCAGCTTCAGCTACACCTTATCATTTTCAGTACAACTAAAAGAGAAATCAATGATTCACCATATGTTGAGAATAGACAGTGCGCAAGACGCGAGCTGATGGAAAATGACTGTGCGCACAGTGCCAATTAACTCAAGAATATTGGAATTGGAAAAGTTGAAAATCTAATCTCACTCCATTTCGGCGTTCACAAGGTTGGATTGTGATCAATAGCGCGCCTAGCAGATCGAATCTACGCTCAGATCTGGGCTTTCGAAATAGTGCTAGGTTAGCTCACCAGTGCGAGGTCTCCGTCCACGCAAACCGCCTCCGCAGAATTCGCTTCAACCTCACTATTGACGCCACCGGCAGCAGGGGCCTGAAATACGAACAGCATTGAAATAAATAAATAAACTCTTACCAATTGTTTACCCAGTGGAAACATATAACATAAAATAAAAATTAGAAGAAACCCCAGAAATAAATGGGATAAGTTCACACTCAATGCGCTCCGTTACGCTATCCTTCTTTTCAACAGTCAGGCAGACGATCCTATTTTTAATTGAAAAAAAACGCTTGAAAACAAGACGTAAGCTAGCTTTGACGAAGGTGCTTCTAATTTTATATTTATAACTCTTCAAAATATTTTAATATTTTAATATTTAAGTTATTGGGATCGTACAGTATCGGCTCCAGCTGCTTTTCTGTTCTTTCTCTTCTTCTTGTCCTTCTTATGCGTCACGGAATTCTCCCGACCGAGGAATGCCATTTGTCTGGAAAATAAATAAATAAAACGCATTTTAAAATCAACAAAAACAACCTCGTGTAGCTGCAGTGATCGCGTCTGCCACAGAGGAACTTCTCATAGCCCTTCCGCATTTTCAGAAAGTCATGCTCAGCATGGGACGCTCTTTCTGCAAATGAAGCGCCTTGGGTTATCATCATTTATTTCAACTTCAACATCATGCAAAAATGTTGCTCACTCTTGCCGACAATATTTGCCACTTCCTTCCATAGGGGATGCGCGACCTTTCGATCGCCGTAGTGCTTCTCCTTCGGGTCCCAGAGCACTGAATCACAATTGAAATGACTTAAGGACAAACCTTTAAAAAAATTCTTAAGCTCTAACCTGGCCTTCTCTGCACAGCATTGAAAAACCGATCATAGTAGAGACGCGGAGGCTCCTTGACTACGTAGTAGGTGCGCGACATTACCCTGAACGCTAATCAATGGTAGGAAAATCCATAAAATGAGACACATGACAATAAACGAAATTCGATGAAATTTCTCGAAATTCGGGCGAGAGTACGGTATTGATCTAAATCCAATACCGTAATCGAAATTCAAATATTCAGGGACTAAAATAATATCTTAAATTTGCAAAAATAATTTTAATCTGTTATATACAAGTTTGTATCACTTTATTATGTGTCATGCATTCTGATAACGGTTCATTTTTCGAGATCGCCTCAGTTCCATCGCTGAATTTAAAAATTCATACAAAGTCAGTTTTCGATTGTAAGCCAGGTACTGTAAGTCGATTTTCAACCATAATCCGGCTCAACTCATGGCTCAACTCACGATCTGTCCTGCTCTCTCTCTATTTTACGTGTTCTCTAATATCGATTTTCTGTTCCCCTCCCTTCTCCTCTCCTCTCCGCTCCTTGATCTACCTCCCTCGCTCCCCTCCCCTCTCGCGATCGTCAGTCACACTCGCTGCGCGCGTGCTGTCTGCTTGCCTCCTCCTCTCTTTTTTTGCTGCTTATTTTTCGCGCCAAAAGTTGTTTTAGTTAATTGTTTTTGTTATTTTTTTCCTGTCCTTGTGCCACTTTCTTCTGAAATGGGCCATTCCGTCGCATAACTATAGCTGAACTGTGAAAATACGTTAGCATAATCGTTGCCTGCTGCAGAATCCATTAAATTGTAATCCCGACCCTCGCGATTGGGGTAATGCCCTTCTTTTCTTTACAATTAATCAATAGGTATAGCGGGTGTCTCTCGCTTGGGTTCTCTTCCATTTTTCATAATCTTTAGCTAACATTTCCATGCTCGAATATTTACATCCCTGACTCCTTTGGAAATATTTTTCATGCATTTTCTCATTGCATACTGCTGTTCATTATCAATTAACCAATAATTATAGTACTCCGAATGGCCGCTCATTCCCCGGCGATCGACATTTGCCCATCTTCGCCAAAAGGAAGACGACGGGAATGTAAAGGTGAGTCACTACTGAGGATACTGTATTCCTCGAATGCCGTATTTACTTTGACATACTTTGACACCGTACCCCTAGCTTGGAGGAGCTACTATAAATCATCCTATCGATATTTATTGAACAAACATTTTAGATGCACGTGGGCAAGATGATGAGCACTACGGCCAAGGAAGGGAATTCTGATGCTGATCGAGGAGTTCAAAAGTTAAGTTCCACTCTCCGCTCGGCTGTTTTCGGGATTAGGGTGCCCCCCCGGGTTGCTCGCTACTATCGAACATTTGCCGGTGGCTCAGTTCGGTAGTAGGGGGCTCCCCGGGTAGCTCCCTAACCCCGAAACCAGCCGGTGGTTGGGTTCGGGATTAGGGTGCTCCCTGGGTTGCTCCCTTCTATCGAACATTTGCCGGTGGCTCAGTTCGGTATTAGGGGGCTCCCCGGGTAGCTCCCTATTCCCGAAACCAGCCGGTGGTTGGGTTCGGGATTAGGGTGCTCTCCGGGTTGCTCGCTACTATCGAACATTTGCCGGTGGCTCAGTTCGGTATTAGGGGGCTCCCCGGGTAGCTCCCTATTCCCGAAACCAGCCGGTGGTTGGGTTCGGGATTAGGGTGCTCCCCGGGTTGCTCCCTTTTATCGAACATTTGCCGGTGGCTCAGTTCGGTATTAGGGGGCTCCCCGGGTAGCTCCCTATTCCCGAAACCAGCCGGTGGTTGGGTTCGGGATTAGGGTGCTTCCCGGGTTGCTGCCTTCTATCGAACATTTGCCGGTGGCTCAGTTCGGTATTAGGGGGCTCCCCGGGTAGCTCCCTAACCCCGAAACCAGCTGGGGGTTGGGTTCGGGATTAGGGTGCTCCCCAGGTTGCTCGCTACTATCGAACATTTGCCGGTGGCTCAGTTCGGTATTAGGGGGCTCCCCGGGTAGCTCTCTATTCCCGAAACCAGCCGGTGGTTGGGTTCGGGATTAGGGTGCTCCCTTGGTTGCTCGCTACTATCGAACATTTGCCGGTGGCTCAGTTCGGTAGTAGGGGGCTCCCCGGGTAGCTCCCTATCCCCGAACTCCAGCTGCCCCCTTCCCAGGGCTGGAATAGTTACCAATACCTCTCTTACGAGAGGTATTGGTAACTATTCCAGAATCGGTACGACTTCGGCAGTTGGATAACTCAAATAATGGAGCAAATGGACGTTCTTCTGCTGCTGCCGGGACACGATTTGTGCTGTGAGTCAATGTTCCAATATTTCGAAATCGGGCAGGTTCCCTAGGGCATCGATAAAGGAAGAGAAAAACGGGGATTTCATTCGTGAGTCAATCTGTTCGCTTTTCGATATCAGCTAAAACATTTTACTTTGCAGTTGGTTGGGTATTGGTTACTTTATTTCAGAATCAGAATCAGTATTTCAGAATCGGAGGCGGGTGGGTGGGAGGGCCTCCGAGAAGACGACGGAATCGACGGATACGAGGTACGGTAAGGGGAGAAATAGTACAATAGATTAGTATCGATTACTGAAATTATAGTACAATCGATTACTGAAATTATAGTACAAATGAGAAAAATCATTGATTGATACCCAATTGGCAATGAAAATGTATGCCCTGGATTCTCTTCTTGATGGCTTTTGATTGACTTTTAAATCCTTATATTGTATGTGAAACTATTTCAATTGCATGTGCGACGGATTCGACGGATACGACGGATTCGACGGATACGACGGAATCGACGGATACGACGGAATCGACGGACTCGGAGGCGGGTGGGTGGGAGGGCCTCCGAGAAGACGACGGAATCGACGGATGCGAGGTACGGTAAGGGGAGAAATAGTACAATAGATTAGAATCGATTACTGAAATTATAGTACAATCGATTACTGAAATTATAGTACAAATGAGAAAAATCATTGATTGATACCCAATTGGCAATGAAAATGTATGCCCTGGGTTCTCTTCTTGATGGCTTTTGATTGACTTTTAAATCCTTATATTGTATGTGAAACTATTTCAATTGCATGTGCGACGGAATCGACGGATGCGACGGAATCGACGGATACGACGGAATCGACGGAATCGACGGATTCGACGGATACGACGGATACGACGGAATCGACGGAATCGACGGATACGACGGATTCGACGGATACGACGGATTCGACGGATACGACGGATTCGACGGATACGACGGAATCGACGGATACGACGGATACGACGGATTCGACGGATACGACGGAATCGACGGATACGACGGATTCGACGGGTACGACGGATTCGACGGATACGACGGATTCGACGGATACGACGGATTCGACGGATACGACGGATACGACGGATTCGACGGATTCGACGGATACGACGGATACGACGGAATCGGAGGCGGGTGGGTGGGAGGGCCTCCGAGAAGACGACGGAATCGACGGATACGACGGATTCGACGGATACGACGGATTCGACGGATACGACGGATACGACGGATACGACGGAATCGACGGAATCGACGGATACGACGGATACGACGGATACGACGGATACGACGGAATCGACGGATACGACGGATTCGACGGATACGACGGATTCGACGGAATCGACGGATACGACGGAATCGACGGAATCGACGGAATCGACGGATACGACGGAATCGACGGATACGACGGAATCGACGGATACGACGGATACGACGGAATCGACGGAATCGACGGAATCGACGGATACGACGGAATCGACGGATACGACGGAATCGACGGATACGACGGATACGACGGATTCGACGGATACGACGGATTCGACGGAATCGACGGATACGACGGAATCGACGGATACGACGGATACGACGGGATCGACGGATACGACGGATACGACGGATACGACGGAATCGGAGGCGGGTGGGTGGGAGGGCCTCCGAGAAGACGACGGAATCGACGGATACGACGGATTCGACGGATACGACGGATACGACGGATACGACGGAATCGACGGAATCGACGGATTCGACGGATTCGACGGATACGACGGAATCGACGGATACGACGGATTCGACGGATACGACGGATACGACGGATACGACGGATTCGACGGATTCGACGGATACGACGGAATCGACGGAATCGACGGAATCGACGGATACGACGGATACGACGGAATCGACGGATACGACGGATACGACGGAATCGACGGATACGACGGATACGACGGAATCGACGGAATCGACGGATACGACGGAATCGACGGATACGACGGAATCGACGGATACGACGGATACGACGGAATCGACGGATACGACGGATACGACGGAATCGACGGATACGACGGAATCGACGGAATCGACGGATACGACGGAATCGACGGATACGACGGATTCGACGGATACGACGGATACGACGGATTCGACGGATACGACGGATTCGACGGAATCGACGGATACGACGGATACGACGGAATCGACGGATACGACGGGATCGACGGATACGACGGATACGACGGATACGACGGAATCGGAGGCGGGTGGGTGGGAGGGCCTCCGAGAAGACGACGGAATCGACGGATACGACGGAATCGACGGATTCGACGGATACGACGGAATCGACGGATACGACGGAATCGACGGATTCGACGGAATCGACGGATACGACGGAATCGACGGATACGACGGAATCGACGGATACGACGGATTCGACGGATACGACGGATTCGACGGATACGACGGATACGACGGAATCGGAGGCGGGTGGGTGGGAGGGCCTCCGAGAAGACGACGGAATCGACGGATACGACGGATTCGACGGATACGACGGATTCGACGGATACGACGGATACGACGGATACGACGGAATCGACGGAATCGACGGATACGACGGATACGACGGATACGACGGATACGACGGAATCGACGGATACGACGGATTCGACGGATACGACGGATTCGACGGAATCGACGGATACGACGGAATCGACGGAATCGACGGATACGACGGAATCGACGGATACGACGGAATCGACGGATACGACGGATACGACGGAATCGACGGAATCGACGGAATCGACGGATACGACGGATACGACGGAATCGACGGATACGACGGATACGACGGATTCGACGGATACGACGGATTCGACGGAATCGACGGATACGACGGAATCGACGGATACGACGGATACGACGGGATCGACGGATACGACGGATACGACGGAATCGGAGGCGGGTGGGTGGGAGGGCCTCCGAGAAGACGACGGAATCGACGGATACGACGGATTCGACGGATACGACGGATACGACGGATACGACGGAATCGACGGAATCGACGGATTCGACGGATTCGACGGATACGACGGAATCGACGGATACGACGGATTCGACGGATACGACGGATACGACGGATACGACGGATTCGACGGATTCGACGGATACGACGGAATCGACGGAATCGACGGATACGACGGATACGACGGAATCGACGGATACGACGGATACGACGGAATCGACGGATACGACGGATACGACGGAATCGACGGAATCGACGGATTCGACGGATACGACGGAATCGACGGATACGACGGATACGACGGAATCGACGGAATCGACGGATACGACGGAATCGACGGATACGACGGAATCGACGGATACGACGGATACGACGGAATCGACGGATACGACGGATACGACGGAATCGACGGATACGACGGAATCGACGGAATCGACGGATACGACGGAATCGACGGATACGACGGATTCGACGGATACGACGGATACGACGGATTCGACGGATACGACGGATTCGACGGAATCGACGGATACGACGGATACGACGGAATCGACGGATACGACGGATTCGACGGAATCGACGGATACGACGGAATCGACGGATACGACGGATACGACGGGATCGACGGATACGACGGATTCGACGGATACGACGGAATCGGAGGCGGGTGGGTGGGAGGGCCTCCGAGAAGACGACGGAATCGACGGATACGACGGATTCGACGGATACGACGGATACGACGGATACGACGGAATCGACGGAATCGACGGATTCGACGGATTCGACGGATACGACGGAATCGACGGATACGACGGATTCGACGGATACGACGGATACGACGGATACGACGGATTCGACGGATTCGACGGATACGACGGAATCGACGGAATCGACGGATACGACGGATACGACGGATTCGACGGATACGACGGATTCGACGGAATCGACGGATACGACGGAATCGACGGATACGACGGATACGACGGGATCGACGGATACGACGGATACGACGGATACGACGGAATCGGAGGCGGGTGGGTGGGAGGGCCTCCGAGAAGACGACGGAATCGACGGATACGACGGATTCGACGGATACGACGGATACGACGGATACGACGGAATCGACGGAATCGACGGATTCGACGGATTCGACGGATACGACGGAATCGACGGATACGACGGATTCGACGGATACGACGGATACGACGGATACGACGGATTCGACGGATTCGACGGATACGACGGAATCGACGGAATCGACGGAATCGACGGATACGACGGATACGACGGAATCGACGGATACGACGGATACGACGGAATCGACGGATACGACGGATACGACGGAATCGACGGAATCGACGGATACGACGGAATCGACGGATACGACGGAATCGACGGATACGACGGATACGACGGAATCGACGGATACGACGGATACGACGGAATCGACGGATACGACGGAATCGACGGAATCGACGGATACGACGGAATCGACGGATACGACGGATTCGACGGATACGACGGATACGACGGATTCGACGGATACGACGGATTCGACGGAATCGACGGAATCGACGGATACGACGGGATCGACGGATACGACGGATACGACGGATACGACGGAATCGGAGGCGGGTGGGTGGGAGGGCCTCCGAGAAGACGACGGAATCGACGGATACGACGGAATCGACGGATTCGACGGATACGACGGAATCGACGGATACGACGGAATCGACGGATTCGACGGAATCGACGGATACGACGGAATCGACGGATACGACGGAATCGACGGATACGACGGATTCGACGGATACGACGGATTCGACGGATACGACGGATACGACGGAATCGGAGGCGGGTGGGTGGGAGGGCCTCCGAGAAGACGACGGAATCGACGGATACGACGGATTCGACGGATACGACGGATTCGACGGATTCGACGGATACGACGGATTCGACGGATTCGACGGATACGACGGATACGACGGAATCGGAGGCGGGTGGGTGGGAGGGCCTCCGAGAAGACGACGGAATCGACGGATACGACGGATTCGACGGATACGACGGATACGACGGAATCGACGGATACGACGGATACGACGGATACGACGGAATCGACGGATACGACGGATTCGACGGATACGACGGAATCGACGGATACGACGGAATCGACGGATACGACGGATTCGACGGATACGACGGAATCGACGGATACGACGGGATCGACGGACTCGGAGGCGGGTGGGTGGGAGGGCCTCCGAGAAGACGACGGAATCGACGGATACGACGGATACGACGGATACGACGGATACGACGGAATCGACGGATACGACGGATTCGACGGAATCGACGGATTCGACGGATACGACGGATACGACGGATTCGACGGATACGACGGATACGACGGATACGACGGAATCGACGGATACGACGGATACGACGGGATCGACGGACTCTGAGGCGGGTGGGTGGGAGGGCCTCCGAGAAGACGACGGAATCGACGGATACGACGGATACGACGGAATCGACGGATACGACGGATACGACGGATACGACGGATACGACGGATACGACGGATACGACGGATACGACGGATACGACGGAATCGACGGATTCGACGGATACGACGGATACGACGGATACGACGGATTCGACGGATTCGACGGAATCGACGGAATCGACGGAATCGACGGAATCGACGGATACGACGGAATCGACGGATACGACGGAATCGACGGATACGACGGATTCGACGGATACGACGGATACGACGGATTCGACGGAATCGACGGATACGACGGAATCGACGGACTCGGAGGCGGGTGGGTGGGAGGGCCTCCGAGAAGACGACGGAATCGACGGATACGAGGTACGGTAAGGGGAGAAATAGTACAATAGATTAGTATCGATTACTGAAATTATAGTACAAATGAGAAAAATCATTGATTGATACCCAATTGGCAATGAAAATGTATGCCCTGGGTTCTCTTCTTGATGGCTTTTGATTGACTTTTAAATCCTTATATTGTATGTGAAACTATTTCAATTGCATGTGCGACGGAATCGACGGATACGACGGATACGACGGAATCGACGGAATCGACGGATACGAGGTACGGTAAGGGGAGAAATAGTGTTCACTTCATTCTTGAATGTTATATACTGTTCCCATGTGGGATTCCTAATTCAGTGCAAGCAAAACCTTAATTATAACTAGTTTGTTCAAGCATTTTCACTATTTCTAATATTCTACTTTCTCTTCTAGTCTTAGGAAGCGAAACCTCATTCAAAAACCACCGCAATGTAGCCCTAAAATCGTGTATTTCTAGCAATTACGTTAGAATTCTCATTCATTTTGTGTTTTTTCTCACTGTTTCCACCTTTAACAATTGCCGACCAACCACGTTTCGTTGATTATCTATCTTCCAAATATCCTCTGTTTCTGGCGTGCTTTTCATCTTTATCAGCCCAGTCTTGAATCATCTCTCCTTCCTACTTCACTTGCCCGTTTTCACTATATCGTTGTCTCGATATCGTTGATTAATTGATCAATATTTGCAGTGTCCCGAATGGCGGCTCACTCGCGGACGATCAACGGTTGTCCGTCTACGGCAAGAACGATTAAGATGACTTCAACGAGTGAGATGAATCGACATCAAGGAAGAAAACGACGAGAATGTAAAGGTGAATATAACTTAGCGATCGATAGCTTACGATTACGGAAGCGACAACACTTAATTACTTTGTTTGCCTTCCCAGAAATTTATTTCCTTCATATTTGCTGTACGCCCACATTTCCTGCTACCCAATATTTAGAGTGGTTTCTTTCACAAGGCGCATAAATTACATGTTGTTTTCTTTTTCAATGACGTATAGCTGTGCTGTGCAAGTTACTCCTTCCAGGATCGCTGTCTTGCCCTCGTATCTGCCACTTCCCTCCACTCTGACGTCTTTCTCCTCCTCCAACGAGTGCTTCGGGATGGTTGGACTACGCAAGGAAGGTCCGTTTCAAGGGAAAGTATGTAAAATATCCGAAAATAAGCCATAAAAGAGCAGATTATGATTTCAGTCGTTTTATTGCGTTTATTTCTTGTGATCCGTGCATGATCTTACACTAGATCGGCACCTTGAGCGAACAGAAGAAATACAACTATTAAATTATTTTTAAAAAATAAATTAAGTGAAACAACATTATATTTGCAGTTGCACGTCCTCAAGGAGCTCTCCGAACAAAGGAAAAGGACTTCTGTTGCTGATCAAGGAATTCAAAAGCTAATTGTAAGTACCCCTCCCTCCCCCTGGCCTAGTTGTCGGGGGTCCCCGTCCCACCCCTGGCCTAGTTGTCGGGGGTCCCCGCCCCACCCCTGGCCTAGTTGTCGGGGGTCCCGTCCCACCCCTGGCCTAGTTGTCGGGGGTCCCCGTCCTACCCCTGGCCTAGTTGTCGGGGGTCCCCGCCCCACCCCTGGCCTAGCTGTCGGTAGCTGTACATCCCTGACTCCTTTAGATATATTTTTCATGCATTTTCTCATTGCATACTGCTGTTCATTATCAATTAACCAATATTTATAGTACTCCGAATGGCCGCTCATTCCCCGGCGATCGACATTTGCCCATCTTCGCCAAAAGGAAGACGACGGGAATGTAAAGGTGAGTCACTACTAACATTAAGGATACCGTATTCCTTGAATTCCGTATTTACTTTGACATACTTTGACACCGTACCCTAGCTTGGAGGAGCTACTATAAATCATCCTATCGATATTTATTGAACAAACATTTCAGATGCACGTGGGCAAGATGATGAGCACTACGGCCAAGGAAGGGCATTCTGATGCTGATCAAAGAGTTCAAAAGTTAAGTTCCAGTTTGATTTCGGGAGCTGAATGGCTCAAGGCTTGGGAGCGGGGCGAGATTCTACTACTACAAGCGAAAAAAAAACGAATTCATCAGTAAGTCAATGTGTTCGCTTTCCGATGTCAGCCAAAACATTTCATTTTGCAGTTGGTTGACTACAAGTGCCATCTCTGGTAGTCCGATGTGATGGTCAACGGCTGGAAGTTACTCCTCTCGTTGTAGAAGCATCACCACTAGGATCGAGTTGGATTTGTTCTATTTATATAATTGCTCGATAGCTAGTCTGTAGAATAGTCTTTACTTTGCTTTTAAAATATGTCATGAACTCGATTAGCAATGTTTCACTGATTATAATTGTTTTCACCTGATTATTTCTGTTTGAGCGTAAATAAAATGTTTTCGAAAGAGCCTCCTGATTTGGTTAGTTTCGAAATCGTTTGCAACGATGGCTTATATTTTCCCAACAGTGATATTATTTTATAATGTTTATTCTAAGAAAGAAGCATACGAAGCATAATGCTAAATCAGAGTGATTCAAATTTGCTGCTCTTTTTCTGAATTGTTTTAATGGCGTTCTCATCAATGTGCTGACCACGTTTGTTCACTTGTTCAAAACATTGCTGACCACGTCTGTTCACTTCATTCTTGAATGTAATATACTGTTCTCATGTGGGATTCCTAATTAAGTGCAAGCAAAACCTTAATTAGAACTTGTTTGACGCAGTGTCATCATTTTCCAATATTGTCCTCTGTCTTGTTAGGGAACTGCACATCTGTTCTCAATTTAGTTAATTTCAGAGACCATTGAATTGTAGCTTTCAAATAGAATAGTCATATCAAATATTCGCATTCATCAAGGCTTGCTTCTTATCACCTTTTTTCCATTTGCTTTTACATTGCCGCAACAACCACGTTTCGATGATTACCTATCTTCCCATCGCAAATACCTGCTTTTCATCTTATCATCGTGATACTCCTCTACTTCCTATATCTCATTTTTTATCCACCTCATAAATATGTTCAAATATAGTCGCCACGATTTTTCTGAGTTAATTAATCGATATTTATAGTATCCCGAGTGGCAGCTCACGCCCGTACGATCTACCGTTGCCCCTCTACGGTCAGAATGAATAGAACAACTTCGACGAGTAAGAGGAATCGAAATGAAGGAGGAAAACGACAAAAATTTAAAGGTGATTATAACTTACCGATCGATAACTTACGATTATGAAAGCGTGATTGCTTCATTCATTTCTTTAACGACCGTCCCATGAATTCATTTCCCTCCTTCCTCACATGTTCTACCCTCACATTTCTTGCAACCTAAAATTCAAAGTTCGTTCTCTCAAAATGCAAATGAATTCCATATTTTTTTCTTCTCTTAAAAACTTGATCCCGCCTGTTCATTTTCCGTTGTTTTTTTAAATATTTTTTTTACAGTTTTTGAATTCAGGAGCGGCTCGAGAATTGGAGGGCGCCACAGAGGCCACGATTACTATTAAGGAGGAAGGAACGGCACTACTGATAGTGAAGGTGAGGATGTGTAGGGAGAGATGATGGCACATTGCACAGCGTGTCAGAGAGGGGAGATAATCCAATTATCGCGTCAGAGGGCCATTGCGTGTCTCTTTTTCCCTCCCTGCCATTCTCGACCATCTCGGCTGATCAGCGCGGTCGAAAGTGAGAGAATATAAGAGTTTACCATCGAAAAGATAAAATGTATCGTTGGAAAAAATTCGATTTGCGCATAAAATTTCAATTTTTGATTCTTTTTTATGATAAGGAAAACTTTTCGAGAAAAACGAATTTTTAAGTTAATATCTTAAATTTCTCGAAAAACATAACCTTATCGTTAAAAATCGAATCGGTCCACCCACTGGTAAGCTTCGATGTCATAGTTTCCCGGGAATCCGCAAAAGGCCGTGTCCGGGGATCCGCAGATGGAAAAAAATAACACTACGCAGACCCGCAAAAGGCGGGGAGCGCAGATTTTTTTTCACGAAAACCCTTCCGCCGATCCGCAACCCAAAAAACTATGACATTGGTAGCTCAGCAGTGGGTCCACCTCCTAGATATTCTCCCAAGGATTTCAAAATAATAATGGTTTGGGGGTTTCTTAAGTTGAGCTCGCGGGAAAGTTGAGTTGTTGTTGCAGATTTTTATCTAAATAAATTTAAATTTTATGCGCAAATCGAATGTGTTTCAACGGTACATTTTATCTTTTTGATGGTAAACCCATTCTCTCACTTTCGGCCGTGCTGATCAGCCGAGATGGTCGAGAATGGCAGGGAGGGAAAAAAGAGACACGCAATGGCCCTCGGACGCGATAATTGGATTAGCTCCCTTCTCTGACACGCTGTGCATTGTGATGACGTCGCGAAAAGGGAAGAGGGTGCGATGGGATCGTCATCGAAACAGCATCCCTCTTCAAGTTTGCATTATCTAGACACGAGACAAGGAGGGAGATTGAAAAAAAACTCTAAATGAGTCAACTAAAGAAAACTGTTGTAGGGCAATGGCTCCTCGGGCATCTTCCTCTGGTTTGCGAGAAATTCGGAACGTCGAAGCTGAGATCTCCGATCAAGGAAGGACTCACTGATGCTGACCAAGGAGTTCAAAAGCTAAGTGGGAAATAAATGGGAATCCGTGCACCAACCAGTGGATGGGTGCGGATTCCCTGCGCTGGGCCCGAACACCAACCAGTGGATGGGTTCGGGCTCATTAAAATGGGAATCCGTGCACCAACCAGTGGATGGGTGCGGATTCCCTGCGCTGAGCCCGAACACCAACCAGTGGATGGGTTCGGGCTCATTAAAATGGGAATCCGTGCACCAACCAGTGGATGGGTGCGGATTCCCTGCACTGAGCCCGAACACCAACCAGTGGATGGGTTCGGGCTCATTAAAATGGGAATCCGTGCACCAACCAGTGGATGGGTGCGGATTTCCTGCGCTGAGCCCGAACACCAACCAGTGGATGGGTTCGGGCTCATTAAAATGGGAATCCGTGCACCAACCAGTGGATGGGTGCGGATTCCCTGCGCTGAGCCCGAACACCAACCAGTGGATGGGTTCGGGCTCATTAAAATGGGAATCCGTGCACCAACCAGTGGATGGGTGCGGATTCCCTGCGCTGGGCCCGAACACCAACCAGTGGATGGGTTCGGGCTCATTAAAATGGGAATCCGTGCACCAACCAGTGGATGGGTGCGGATTCCCTGCGCTGGGCCCGAACACCAACCAGTGGATGGGTTCGGGCTCATTAAAATGGGAATCCGTGCACCAACCAGTGGATGGGTGCGGATTCCCTGAGCTGGGCCCGAACACCAACCAGTGGATGGGTTCGGGCTCATGAAAAGCGCCTGAAATAGTAACCCATACCTCTCATACGAGAGGTATTGGTTACTATTTCAGTATCAGTTCGACTTCGGCAACTAGATGGATAAGAAGGGAGGAGGGCGAAATTCATCTACCACACCTGAAGCAAAATTCCATCGGTGAGTCAATGAAGTACCTAAGTAACTGTAGTTGTTTAGTTGGTTACTAGTTGATGTTGAAAGTCTACTCTCCAGTCTTCTAGTAAACAATTTTTCTCAGGTGCTACTCAATCAGCTCTCTTCTGTGATTGTGGTGATTGTTGAATGTGATCAGGAAAGACGAAGATTGATGAATGGAAATGAGTGAAGATATGGCCAGAATGGAAGTGTACAGGTGAATATAAAATATATAATTCGGTCATTGTTCGTCGTTAAAATTTGAGGAAAAAGGTAGGATAACCAGAATAGTGCGAAATCCGATTGTATTACCTGTGGGTGCCGAATTTACCCTTTTCAACTGTGCTTTGCTTTCTTGACTGCGGAGGGCGTCGTTGATTTTTTTCAAAGGGTATTGGTTACTTTATTTCAGAATCAGTGCGATTTCGGGAGCTGAATGGCTCAAGGCTTGGGAGCGGGGCGAGATTCTACTACTACAAGCGGACCAAAACGAATTCATCAGTAAGTCTATGTGTTCGCTTTCCGATGTCAGCCAAAACATTTCATTTTGCAGTTGGTTGACTACAAGTGCCATCTCTGGTAGTCCGATGTGATGGTCAACGGCTGGAAGTTACTCCTCTCGTTGTAGAAGCATCACCACTAGGATCGAGTTGGATTTGTTCTATTTATATAATTGCTCGATAGCTAGTCTGTAGAATAGTCTTTACTTTGCTTTTAAAATATGTCATGAACTCGATTAGCAATGTTTCACTGATTATAATTGTTTTCACCTGATTATTTCTGTTTGAGCGTAAATAAAATGTTTTCGAAAGAGCCTCCTGATTTGGTTAGTTTCGAAATCGTTTGCAACGATGGCTTATATTTTCCCAACAGTGATATTATTTTATAATGTTTATTCTAAGAAAGAAGCATAAGAAGCATAATTCTAAATCAGAGTGATTCAAATTTGCTGCTCTTTTTTCTGATTTGTTTTAATGGCGTTCCCTCACTATTTCTCATCAATCTGCTGACCACGTTTGTTCACTTGTTCAAAACATTGCTGACCACGTTTGTTCACTTGTTCAAAACATTGCTGACCACGTTTGTACACTTCATTCTTGAATGTAATATACTGTTCTCATGTGGATTCCTAATTCAGTGCAAGCAAAACTTTAATTATAACTAGTTTGTTCAAGCATTTTCACTATTTCTAATATTCTACTTTCTCTTCTAGTCTTAGGATGCGAAACCTCCTTCAAAAACCACCGCAATGCAGCCCTAAAATCGTGTATTTCTAGCAATTACGTTAGAATTCTCATTCATCTTGTGTTTTTATTACTTTTTTCCACCGTTCTCAATTGCCGACCAACCACGTTTCGTTGATTATCTATCTTCCAAATATCCTCTGTTTCTGGCGTGCTTTTCATCTTTATCAGCCCAGTCTTGAATCATCTCTCCTTCCTACTTCACTTGCCCGTTTTCACTATATCGTTGTCTCGATATCGTTGATTAATTGATCAATATTTGCAGTATCCCGAATGGCGGCTCACTCACGGACGATCAACGGTTGTCCCTCTACGACCAGAATGAATAAGAAGACTTCAACGAGTGAGAGGAATCGGAATGAAGAAGGAAAACGACGAGAATGTAAAGGTGAGTGTCTACTGATAGATGAACCACTACTGATAGACCTGGTACTACTTCATGAAACTAATATTACTTGAATGTGAGAAGTAACATATCGTAATGTCTGTCTGTCTGTTTGTCTGTTTGTTTGTCTGTAACGTGTGTCACGCTTTCGTATTTTGCTCATAACTCGGCTTAAACTCATCGTACACGTCCATCTCCGGTACCATTGGACTTCTCATGGAAAGGCAAACATTTTGCAAAAAAGTTTCATCATTATTACGTAATATGAAGAAATGCCAAAGTTTTAACACATCATTTTTTATTCTGTGTAAGGGTGAATACAAATTACTAATAGATTGGTTACGATTACGGAAGCTTGAACGTTATCTAACATTGTTATCTGTCTTCCTAGAAAGTTATCTGTCTTCCTAGAAATTCATTTCCTCCTCATTCGATGTGCTCTATCATTGGATCTCTTCAAATTAATTTAAGGCTCTTGTAAAATTAATTTATTTTTTTTTTGAATTTGTTGAACAACATTAACTTTGCAGATGCACATGGATGAGAAACGGCGCACATATGGGGAACTCCGACTGAAGAAGGATAGCAGAAGGATGTCAAAGCTAAGTTGCGCTCCCCTTAGGTAACGGCGTGGGTCAGGTGCCCCGTAGTGCTCTCCTTAGGTTACGGCGTGGGTCAGGTGTCCCGTCGTGCTTCCCTTAGGTTACGGCGTGGGTCAGGTGCCCCGTCGTGCTCCCCTTAGGTTACGGCGTGGGTCAGGTGCCCCGTAGTGCTCCCCTTATGTTACGGCGTGGGTCAGGTGTCCCGTCGTGCTCCCCTTAGGTTACGGCGTGGGTCAGGTGCCCCGTCGTGCTCCCCTTAGGTTACGGCGTGGGTCAGGTGCCCCGTAGTGCTCCCCTTAGGTTGTGGCGTGGGTCAGGTGCCCCGTCGTGCTCCCCTTAGGTTACGGCGTGGGTCAGGTGCCCCGTCGTGCTCCCCTTAGGTTACGGCGTGGGTCAGGAGCCCCGTAGTGCTCCGCATAGGTTACGGTGTGGGTCAGGTGCCCTGTCGTGCTCCCCTTAGGTTACGGCGTGGGTCAGGTGTCCCGTCGTGCTCCCCTTAGGTTACGGCGTGGGTCAGGTGCCCCGTAGTGCTCCCCTTAGGTTACGGCGTGGGTCAGGTGCCCCGTCGTGCTCCCCTTAGGTTACGGCGTGGGTCAGGTGCCCCGTCGTGCTCCCCTTAGGTTGTGGCGTGGGTCAGGTGCCCCGTCGTGCTCCCCTTAGGTTACGGTTTAGTGCCTCTCATACGAGAGGTATTGACTGTTTTTCAGAACCAGTTCAACTTCGGCGGCTGGATGGCACAATCAGGACGAAGTTCGATTGCGGACGAAACGTGACGATTTCGTCGGTAAGTCAATGTCGTCAATTTCTTATGTATATCCTATGTCAATTCATTCCATTTTGCAGTTGGATGTCTGCCCCCACTTGGACACGTACTTGCCTTTCTACGGCCAGAATGTGCAAGACTACTTCGACGAGTGAGAGGAATCGACATGAAGGAGGAACACGATGTCAATGTTAAGGTGAATCACCACTACTCATCGATATCTATCGATTTCCAAAGTTTTAACACATCATTTTTTATTCTGTGTAAGGGTGAATACAAATTACTAATAGATTGGTTACGATTACGGAAGCTTGAACGTTATCTAACATTGTTATCTGTCTTCCTAGAAAGTTATCTGTCTTCCTAGAAATTCATTTCCTCCTCATTCGATGTGCTCTATCATTGGATCTCTTCAAATTAATTTAAGGCTCTTGTAAAATTAATTTAATTTTTTTGAATTTGTTGAACATCATTAACTTTGCAGATGCACATGGATGAGAAACGGCGCACATATGGGGAACTCCGACTGAAGAAGGATAGCAGAAGGATGTCAAAGCTAAGTTGCGCTCCCCTTACAATTAGGTAACGGCGTGGGTCAGGTGCCCCGTAGTGCTCCCCTTAGGTTACGGCGTGGATCAGGTGTCCCGTCGTGCTCCCCTTAGGTAACGGCGTGGGTCAGGTGCCCCGTAGTGCTCTCCTTAGGTTACGGCGTGGGTCAGGTGTCCCGTCGTGCTCCCCTTAGGTTACGGCGTGGGTCAGGTGCCCCGTCGTGCTCCCCTTAGGTTGCGGCGTGGGTCAGCTGCCCCGTCGTGCTCCCCTTAGGTTGCGGCGTGGGTCAGGTGCCCCGTCGTGCTCCCCTTAGGTTACGGCGTGGGTCAGGTGCCCCGTAGTGCTCCCCTTATGTTACGGCGTGGGTCAGGTGTCCCGTCGTGCTCCCCTTAGGTTACGGCGTGGGTCAGGTGCCCCGTCGTGCTCCCCTTAGGTTACGGCGTGGGTCAGGTGCCCCGTAGTGCTCCCCTTAGGTTACGGCGTGGGTCAGGTGTCACGTCGTGCTCCCCTTAGGTTACGGCGTGGGTCAGGTGCCCCGTCGTGCTCCCCTTAGGTTACGGCGTGGGTCAGGTGCCCCGTAGTGCTCCCCTTAGGTTACGGCGTGGGTCAGGTGTCCCGTCGTGCTCCCCTTAGGTTACGGCGTGGGTCAGGTGTCCCGTCGTGCTCCCCTTAGGTTACGGCGTGGGTCAGGTGCCCCGTAGTGCTCCCCTTAGGTTACGGCGTGGGTCAGGTGTCCCGTCGTGCTCCCCTTAGGTTACGGCGTGGGTCAGGTGCCCCGTCGTGCTCCCCTTAGGTTGCGGCGTGGGTCAGGTGCCCCGTCGTGCTCCCCTTAGGTTACGGTTTAGTGCCTCTCATACGAGAGGTATTGACTGTTTTTCAGAACCAGTTCAACTTCGGCGGCTGGATGGCACAATCAGGACGAAGTTCGATTACGGACGAAACGTGACGATTTCGTCGGTAAGTCAATGTCGTCAATTTCTTATGTAAATCCTATGTCAATTCATTCCATTTTGCAGTTGGATGTCTGCCCCCACTTGGACACGTACTTGCCTTTCTACGGCCAGAATGTGCAAGACTACTTCTACGAGTGAGAGGAATCGACATGAAGGAGGAACACGATGTGAATGTTAAGGTGAATCACCACTACTCATCGATATCTATCGATTTCCAAAGTTTTAACACATCATTTTTTATTCTGTGTAAGGGTGAATACAAATTACTAATAGATTGGTTACGATTACGGAAGCTTGAACGTTATCTAACATTGTTATCTGTCTTCCTAGAAAGTTATCTGTCTTCCTAGAAATTCATTTCCTCCTCATTCGATGTGCTCTATCATTGGATCTCTTCAAATTAATTTAAGGCTCTTGTAAAATTAATTTATTTTTTTTTTGAATTTGTTGAACAACATTAACTTTGCAGATGCACATGGATGAGAAACGGCGCACATATGGGGAACTCCGACTGAAGAAGGATAGCAGAAGGATGTCAAAGCTAAGTTGCGCTCCCCTTAGGTAACGGCGTGGGTCAGGTGCCCCGTAGTGCTCTCCTTAGGTTACGGCGTGGGTCAGGTGTCCCGTCGTGCTCCCCTTAGGTTACGGCGTGGGTCAGGTGCCCCGTCGTGCTCCCCTTAGGTTGCGGCGTGGGTCAGGTGCCCCGTCGTGCTCCACTTAGGTTGCGGCGTGGGTCAGGTGCCCCGTCGTGCTCCCCTTAGGTTACGGCGTGGGTCAGGTGCCCCGTAGTGCTCCCCTTATGTTACGGCGTGGGTCAGGTGTCCCGTCGTGCTCCCCTTAGGTTACGGCGTGGGTCAGGTGCCCCGTCGTGCTCCCCTTAGGTTACGGCGTGGGTCAGGTGCCCCGTAGTGCTCCCCTTAGGTTACGGCGTGGGTCAGGTGTCCCGTCGTGCTCCCCTTAGGTTACGGCGTGGGTCAGGTGCCCCGTCGTGCTCCCCTTAGGTTACGGCGTGGGTCAGGTGTCCCGTCGTGCTCCCCTTAGGTTACGGCGTGGGTCAGGTGTCCCGTCGTGCTCCCCTTAGGTTACGGCGTGGGTCAGGTGTCCCGTCGTGCTCCCCTTAGGTTGTGGCGTGGGTCAGGTGCCCCGTCGTGCTCCCCTTCGGTTACGGCGTGGGTCAGGTGCCCCGTCGTGCTCCCCTTAGGTTACGGCGTGGGTCAGGTGTCCCGTCGTGCTCCCCTTAGGTTACGGCGTGGGTCAGGTGCCCCGTAGTGCTCCCCTTAGGTTACGGCGTGGGTCAGGTGTCCCGTCGTGCTCCCCTTAGGTTACGGCGTGGGTCAGGTGCCCCGTCGTGCTCCCCTTAGGTTGCGGCGTGGGTCAGGTGCCCCGTCGTGCTCCCCTTAGGTTACGGTTTAGTGCCTCTCATACGAGAGGTATTGACTGTTTTTCAGAACCAGTTCAACTTCGGCGGCTGGATGGCACAATCAGGACGAAGTTCGATTACGGACGAAACGTGACGATTTCGTCGGTAAGTCAATGTCGTCAATTTCTTATGTAAATCCTATGTCAATTCATTCCATTTTGCAGTTGGATGTCTGCCCCCACTTGGACACGTACTTGCCTTTCTACGGCCAGAATGTGCAAGACTACTTCTACGAGTGAGAGGAATCGACATGAAGGAGGAACACGATGTCAATGTTAAGGTGAATCACCACTACTCATCGATATCTATCGATTTCCAAAGTTTTAACACATCATTTTTTATTCTGTGTAAGGGTGAATACAAATTACTAATAGATTGGTTACGATTACGGAAGCTTGAACGTTATCTAACATTGTTATCTGTCTTCCTAGAAAGTTATCTGTCTTCCTAGAAATTCATTTCCTCCTCATTCGATGTGCTCTATCATTGGATCTCTTCAAATTAATTTAAGGCTCTTGTAAAATTAATTTATTTTTTTTTTGAATTTGTTGAACAACATTAACTTTGCAGATGCACATGGATGAGAAACGGCGCACATATGGGGAACTCCGACTGAAGAAGGATAGCAGAAGGATGTCAAAGCTAAGTTGCGCTCCCCTTAGGTAACGGCGTGGGTCAGGTGCCCCGTAGTGCTCTCCTTAGGTTACGGCGTGGGTCAGGTGTCCCGTCGTGCTCCCCTTAGGTTACGGCGTGGGTCAGGTGCCCCGTCGTGCTCCCCTTAGGTTGCGGCGTGGGTCAGGTGCCCCGTCGTGCTCCCCTTAGGTTGCGGCGTGGGTCAGGTGCCCCGTCGTGCTCCCCTTAGGTTGCGGCGTGGGTCAGGTGCCCCGTCGTGCTCCCCTTAGGTTACGGCGTGGGTCAGGTGCCCCGTAGTGCTCCCCTTATGTTACGGCGTGGGTCAGGTGTCCCGTCGTGCTCCCCTTAGGTTACGGCGTGGGTCAGGTGCCCCGTAGTGCTCCCCTTAGGTTACGGCGTGGGTCAGGTGTCCCGTCGTGCTCCCCTTAGGTTACGGCGTGGGTCAGGTGCCCCGTAGTGCTCCCCTTATGTTACGGCGTGGGTCAGGTGTCCCGTCGTGCTCCCCTTAGGTTACGGCGTGGGTCAGGTGCCCCGTCGTGCTCCCCTTAGGTTACGGCGTGGGTCAGGTGCCCCGTAGTGCTCCCCTTAGGTTACGGCGTGGGTCAGGTGTCCCGTCGTGCTCCCCTTAGGTTACGGCGTGGGTCAGGTGCCCCGTCGTGCTCCCCTTAGGTTACGGCGTCGGTCAGGTGTCCCGTCGTGCTCCCCTTAGGTTACGGCGTGGGTCAGGTGTCCCGTCGTGCTCCCCTTAGGTTACGGCGTGGGTCAGGTGTCCCGTCGTGCTCCCCTTAGGTTGTGGCGTGGGTCAGGTGCCCCGTCGTGCTCCCCTTAGGTTACGGCGTGGGTCAGGTGCCCCGTCGTGCTCCCCTTAGGTTACGGCGTGGGTCAGGTGTCCCGTCGTGCTCCCCTTAGGTTACGGCGTGGGTCAGGTGCCCCGTAGTGCTCCCCTTAGGTTACGGCGTGGGTCAGGTGTCCCGTCGTGCTCCCCTTAGGTTACGGCGTGGGTCAGGTGCCCCGTCGTGCTCCCCTTAGGTTGCGGCGTGGGTCAGGTGCCCCGTCGTGCTCCCCTTAGGTTACGGTTTAGTGCCTCTCATACGAGAGGTATTGACTGTTTTTCAGAACCAGTTCAACTTCGGCGGCTGGATGGCACAATCAGGACGAAGTTCGATTACGGACGAAACGTGACGATTTCGTCGGTAAGTCAATGTCGTCAATTTCTTATGTAAATCCTATGTCAATTCATTCCATTTTGCAGTTGGATGTCTGCCCCCACTTGGACACGTACTTGCCTTTCTACGGCCAGAATGTGCAAGACTACTTCTACGAGTGAGAGGAATCGACATGAAGGAGGAACACGATGTGAATGTTAAGGTGAATCACCACTACTCATCGATATCTATCGATTTCCAAAGTTTTAACACATCATTTTTTATTCTGTGTAAGGGTGAATACAAATTACTAATAGATTGGTTACGATTACGGAAGCTTGAACGTTATCTAACATTGTTATCTGTCTTCCTAGAAAGTTATCTGTCTTCCTAGAAATTCATTTCCTCCTCATTCGATGTGCTCTATCATTGGATCTCTTCAAATTAATTTAAGGCTCTTGTAAAATTAATTTATTTTTTTTTTGAATTTGTTGAACAACATTAACTTTGCAGATGCACATGGATGAGAAACGGCGCACATATGGGGAACTCCGACTGAAGAAGGATAGCAGAAGGATGTCAAAGCTAAGTTGCGCTCCCCTTAGGTAACGGCGTGGGTCAGGTGCCCCGTAGTGCTCTCCTTAGGTTACGGCGTGGGTCAGGTGTCCCGTCGTGCTCCCCTTAGGTTACGGCGTGGGTCAGGTGCCCCGTCGTGCTCCCCTTAGGTTGCGGCGTGGGTCAGGTGCCCCGTCGTGCTCCCCTTAGGTTGCGGCGTGGGTCAGGTGCCCCGTCGTGCTCCCCTTAGGTTACGGCGTGGGTCAGGTGCCCCGTAGTGCTCCCCTTATGTTACGGCGTGGGTCAGGTGTCCCGTCGTGCTCCCCTTAGGTTACGGCGTGGGTCAGGTGCCCCGTCGTGCTCCCCTTAGGTTACGGCGTGGGTCAGGTGCCCCGTCGTGCTCCCCTTAGGTTACGGCGTGGGTCAGGTGTCCCGTCGTGCTCCCCTTAGGTTACGGCGTGGGTCAGGTGTCCCGTCGTGCTCCCCTTAGGTTACGGCGTGGGTCAGGTGCCCCGTCGTGCTCCCCTTAGGTTGTGGCGTGGGTCAGGTGTCCCGTCGTGCTCCCCTTAGGTTACGGCGTGGGTCAGGTGTCCCGTCGTGCTCCCCTTAGGTTGTGGCGTGGGTCAGGTGCCCCGTCGTGCTCCCCTTAGGTTACGGCGTGGGTCAGGTGCCCCGTCGTGCTCCCCTTAGGTTACGGCGTGGGTCAGGAGCCCCGTAGTGCTCCGCATAGGTTACGGTGTGGGTCAGGTGCCCTGTCGTGCTCCCCTTAGGTTACGGCGTGGGTCAGGTGTCCCGTCGTGCTCCCCTTAGGTTACGGCGTGGGTCAGGTGCCCCGTAGTGCTCCCCTTAGGTTACGGCGTGGGTCAGGTGCCCCGTCGTGCTCCCCTTAGGTTACGGCGTGGGTCAGGTGCCCCGTCGTGCTCCCCTTAGGTTGTGGCGTGGGTCAGGTGCCCCGTCGTGCTCCCCTTAGGTTACGGTTTAGTGCCTCTCATACGAGAGGTATTGACTGTTTTTCAGAACCAGTTCAACTTCGGCGGCTGGATGGCACAATCAGGACGAAGTTCGATTGCGGACGAAACGTGACGATTTCGTCGGTAAGTCAATGTCGTCAATTTCTTATGTATATCCTATGTCAATTCATTCCATTTTGCAGTTGGATGTCTGCCCCCACTTGGACACGTACTTGCCTTTCTACGGCCAGAATGTGCAAGACTACTTCGACGAGTGAGAGGAATCGACATGAAGGAGGAACACGATGTCAATGTTAAGGTGAATCACCACTACTCATCGATATCTATCGATTTCCAAAGTTTTAACACATCATTTTTTATTCTGTGTAAGGGTGAATACAAATTACTAATAGATTGGTTACGATTACGGAAGCTTGAACGTTATCTAACATTGTTATCTGTCTTCCTAGAAAGTTATCTGTCTTCCTAGAAATTCATTTCCTCCTCATTCGATGTGCTCTATCATTGGATCTCTTCAAATTAATTTAAGGCTCTTGTAAAATTAATTTAATTTTTTTGAATTTGTAGAACATCATTAACTTTGCAGATGCACATGGATGAGAAACGGCGCACATATGGGGAACTCCGACTGAAGAAGGATAGCAGAAGGATGTCAAAGCTAAGTTGCGCTCCCCTTAGGTAACGGCGTGGGTCAGGTGTCCCGTCGTGCTCCCCTTAGGTTACGGCGTGGGTCAGGTGTCCCGTCGTGCTCCCCTTAGGTTACGGCGTGGGTCAGGTGTCCCGTCGTGCTCCCCTTAGGTTGTGGCGTGGGTCAGGTGCCCCGTCGTGCTCCCCTTAGGTTACGGCGTGGGTCAGGTGCCCCGTCGTGCTCCCCTTAGGTTACGGCGTGGGTCAGGTGTCCCGTCGTGCTCCCCTTAGGTTACGGCGTGGGTCAGGTGCCCCGTAGTGCTCCCCTTAGGTTACGGCGTGGGTCAGGTGTCCCGTCGTGCTCCCCTTAGGTTACGGCGTGGGTCAGGTGCCCCGTCGTGCTCCCCTTAGGTTGCGGCGTGGGTCAGGTGCCCCGTCGTGCTCCCCTTAGGTTACGGTTTAGTGCCTCTCATACGAGAGGTATTGACTGTTTTTCAGAACCAGTTCAACTTCGGCGGCTGGATGGCACAATCAGGACGAAGTTCGATTACGGACGAAACGTGACGATTTCGTCGGTAAGTCAATGTCGTCAATTTCTTATGTAAATCCTATGTCAATTCATTCCATTTTGCAGTTGGATGTCTGCCCCCACTTGGACACGTACTTGCCTTTCTACGGCCAGAATGTGCAAGACTACTTCTACGAGTGAGAGGAATCGACATGAAGGAGGAACACGATGTGAATGTTAAGGTGAATCACCACTACTCATCGATATCTATCGATTTCCAAAGTTTTAACACATCATTTTTTATTCTGTGTAAGGGTGAATACAAATTACTAATAGATTGGTTACGATTACGGAAGCTTGAACGTTATCTAACATTGTTATCTGTCTTCCTAGAAAGTTATCTGTCTTCCTAGAAATTCATTTCCTCCTCATTCGATGTGCTCTATCATTGGATCTCTTCAAATTAATTTAAGGCTCTTGTAAAATTAATTTATTTTTTTTTTGAATTTGTTGAACAACATTAACTTTGCAGATGCACATGGATGAGAAACGGCGCACATATGGGGAACTCCGACTGAAGAAGGATAGCAGAAGGATGTCAAAGCTAAGTTGCGCTCCCCTTAGGTAACGGCGTGGGTCAGGTGCCCCGTAGTGCTCTCCTTAGGTTACGGCGTGGGTCAGGTGTCCCGTCGTGCTCCCCTTAGGTTACGGCGTGGGTCAGGTGCCCCGTCGTGCTCCCCTTAGGTTGCGGCGTGGGTCAGGTGCCCCGTCGTGCTCCCCTTAGGTTGCGGCGTGGGTCAGGTGCCCCGTCGTGCTCCCCTTAGGTTACGGCGTGGGTCAGGTGCCCCGTAGTGCTCCCCTTATGTTACGGCGTGGGTCAGGTGTCCCGTCGTGCTCCCCTTAGGTTACGGCGTGGGTCAGGTGCCCCGTCGTGCTCCCCTTAGGTTACGGCGTGGGTCAGGTGCCCCGTCGTGCTCCCCTTAGGTTACGGCGTGGGTCAGGTGTCCCGTCGTGCTCCCCTTAGGTTACGGCGTGGGTCAGGTGTCCCGTCGTGCTCCCCTTAGGTTACGGCGTGGGTCAGGTGCCCCGTCGTGCTCCCCTTAGGTTGTGGCGTGGGTCAGGTGTCCCGTCGTGCTCCCCTTAGGTTACGGCGTGGGTCAGGTGTCCCGTCGTGCTCCCCTTAGGTTGTGGCGTGGGTCAGGTGCCCCGTCGTGCTCCCCTTAGGTTACGGCGTGGGTCAGGTGCCCCGTCGTGCTCCCCTTAGGTTACGGCGTGGGTCAGGAGCCCCGTAGTGCTCCGCATAGGTTACGGTGTGGGTCAGGTGCCCTGTCGTGCTCCCCTTAGGTTACGGCGTGGGTCAGGTGTCCCGTCGTGCTCCCCTTAGGTTACGGCGTGGGTCAGGTGCCCCGTAGTGCTCCCCTTAGGTTACGGCGTGGGTCAGGTGCCCCGTCGTGCTCCCCTTAGGTTACGGCGTGGGTCAGGTGCCCCGTCGTGCTCCCCTTAGGTTGTGGCGTGGGTCAGGTGCCCCGTCGTGCTCCCCTTAGGTTACGGTTTAGTGCCTCTCATACGAGAGGTATTGACTGTTTTTCAGAACCAGTTCAACTTCGGCGGCTGGATGGCACAATCAGGACGAAGTTCGATTGCGGACGAAACGTGACGATTTCGTCGGTAAGTCAATGTCGTCAATTTCTTATGTATATCCTATGTCAATTCATTCCATTTTGCAGTTGGATGTCTGCCCCCACTTGGACACGTACTTGCCTTTCTACGGCCAGAATGTGCAAGACTACTTCGACGAGTGAGAGGAATCGACATGAAGGAGGAACACGATGTCAATGTTAAGGTGAATCACCACTACTCATCGATATCTATCGATTTCCAAAGTTTTAACACATCATTTTTTATTCTGTGTAAGGGTGAATACAAATTACTAATAGATTGGTTACGATTACGGAAGCTTGAACGTTATCTAACATTGTTATCTGTCTTCCTAGAAAGTTATCTGTCTTCCTAGAAATTCATTTCCTCCTCATTCGATGTGCTCTATCATTGGATCTCTTCAAATTAATTTAAGGCTCTTGTAAAATTAATTTAATTTTTTTGAATTTGTAGAACATCATTAACTTTGCAGATGCACATGGATGAGAAACGGCGCACATATGGGGAACTCCGACTGAAGAAGGATAGCAGAAGGATGTCAAAGCTAAGTTGCGCTCCCCTTACAATTAGGTAACGGCGTGGGTCAGGTGCCCCGTAGTGCTCCCCTTAGGTTACGGCGTGGATCAGGTGTCCCGTCGTGCTCCCCTTAGGTAACGGCGTGGGTCAGGTGCCCCGTAGTGCTCTCCTTAGGTTACGGCGTGGGTCAGGTGTCCCGTCGTGCTCCCCTTAGGTTACGGCGTGGGTCAGGTGCCCCGTCGTGCTCCCCTTAGGTTGCGGCGTGGGTCAGGTGCCCCGTCGTGCTCCCCTTAGGTTGCGGCGTGGGTCAGGTGCCCCGTCGTGCTCCCCTTAGGTTACGGCGTGGGTCAGGTGCCCCGTAGTGCTCCCCTTATGTTACGGCGTGGGTCAGGTGTCCCGTCGTGCTCCCCTTAGGTTACGGCGTGGGTCAGGTGCCCCGTCGTGCTCCCCTTAGGTTACGGCGTGGGTCAGGTGCCCCGTAGTGCTCCCCTTAGGTTACGGCGTGGGTCAGGTGTCACGTCGTGCTCCCCTTAGGTTACGGCGTGGGTCAGGTGCCCCGTCGTGCTCCCCTTAGGTTACGGCGTGGGTCAGGTGCCCCGTCGTGCTCCCCTTAGGTTGTGGCGTGGGTCAGGTGCCCCGTCGTGCTCCCCTTAGGTTACGGTTTAGTGCCTCTCATACGAGAGGTATTGACTGTTTTTCAGAACCAGTTCAACTTCGGCGGCTGGATGGCACAATCAGGACGAAGTTCGATTGCGGACGAAACGTGACGATTTCGTCGGTAAGTCAATGTCGTCAATTTCTTATGTATATCCTATGTCAATTCATTCCATTTTGCAGTTGGATGTCTGCCCCCACTTGGACACGTACTTGCCTTTCTACGGCCAGAATGTGCAAGACTACTTCGACGAGTGAGAGGAATCGACATGAAGGAGGAACACGATGTCAATGTTAAGGTGAATCACCACTACTCATCGATATCTATCGATTTCCAAAGTTTTAACACATCATTTTTTATTCTGTGTAAGGGTGAATACAAATTACTAATAGATTGGTTACGATTACGGAAGCTTGAACGTTATCTAACATTGTTATCTGTCTTCCTAGAAAGTTATCTGTCTTCCTAGAAATTCATTTCCTCCTCATTCGATGTGCTCTATCATTGGATCTCTTCAAATTAATTTAAGGCTCTTGTAAAATTAATTTAATTTTTTTGAATTTGTTGAACATCATTAACTTTGCAGATGCACATGGATGAGAAACGGCGCACATATGGGGAACTCCGACTGAAGAAGGATAGCAGAAGGATGTCAAAGCTAAGTTGCGCTCCCCTTACAATTAGGTAACGGCGTGGGTCAGGTGCCCCGTAGTGCTCCCCTTAGGTTACGGCGTGGATCAGGTGTCCCGTCGTGCTCCCCTTAGGTAACGGCGTGGGTCAGGTGCCCCGTAGTGCTCTCCTTAGGTTACGGCGTGGGTCAGGTGTCCCGTCGTGCTCCCCTTAGGTTACGGCGTGGGTCAGGTGCCCCGTCGTGCTCCCCTTAGGTTGCGGCGTGGGTCAGGTGCCCCGTCGTGCTCCCCTTAGGTTGCGGCGTGGGTCAGGTGCCCCGTCGTGCTCCCCTTAGGTTACGGCGTGGGTCAGGTGCCCCGTAGTGCTCCCCTTATGTTACGGCGTGGGTCAGGTGTCCCGTCGTGCTCCCCTTAGGTTACGGCGTGGGTCAGGTGCCCCGTCGTGCTCCCCTTAGGTTACGGCGTGGGTCAGGTGCCCCGTAATGCTCCCCTTAGGTTACGGCGTGGGTCAGGTGTCACGTCGTGCTCCCCTTAGGTTACGGCGTGGGTCAGGTGCCCCGTCGTGCTCCCCTTAGGTTACGGCGTGGGTCAGGTGCCCCGTAGTGCTCCCCTTAGGTTACGGCGTGGGTCAGGTGTCCCGTCATGCTCCCCTTAGGTTACGGCGTGGGTCAGGTGTCCCGTCGTGCTCCCCTTAGGTTACGGCGTGGGTCAGGTGCCCCGTAGTGCTCCCCTTAGGTTACGGCGTGGGTCAGGTGTCCCGTCGTGCTCCCCTTAGGTTACGGCGTGGGTCAGGTGCCCCGTCGTGCTCCCCTTAGGTTGCGGCGTGGGTCAGGTGCCCCGTCGTGCTCCCCTTAGGTTACGGTTTAGTGCCTCTCATACCAGAGGTATTGACTGTTTTTCAGAACCAGTTCAACTTCGGCGGCTGGATGGCACAATCAGGACGAAGTTCGATTACGGACGAAACGTGACGATTTCGTCGGTAAGTCAATGTCGTCAATTTCTTATGTAAATCCTATGTCAATTCATTCCATTTTGCAGTTGGATGTCTGCCCCCACTTGGACACGTACTTGCCTTTCTACGGCCAGAATGTGCAAGACTACTTCTACGAGTGAGAGGAATCGACATGAAGGAGGAACACGATGTGAATGTTAAGGTGAATCACCACTACTCATCGATATCTATCGATTTCCAAAGTTTTAACACATCATTTTTTATTCTGTGTAAGGGTGAATACAAATTACTAATAGATTGGTTACGATTACGGAAGCTTGAACGTTATCTAACATTGTTATCTGTCTTCCTAGAAAGTTATCTGTCTTCCTAGAAATTCATTTCCTCCTCATTCGATGTGCTCTATCATTGGATCTCTTCAAATTAATTTAAGGCTCTTGTAAAATTAATTTATTTTTTTTTGAATTTGTTGAACAACATTAACTTTGCAGATGCACATGGATGAGAAACGGCGCACATATGGGGAACTCCGACTGAAGAAGGATAGCAGAAGGATGTCAAAGCTAAGTTGCGCTCCCCTTAGGTAACGGCGTGGGTCAGGTGCCCCGTAGTGCTCTCCTTAGGTTACGGCGTGGGTCAGGTGTCCCGTCGTGCTCCCCTTAGGTTACGGCGTGGGTCAGGTGCCCCGTCGTGCTCCCCTTAGGTTGCGGCGTGGGTCAGGTGCCCCGTCGTGCTCCCCTTAGGTTGCGGCGTGGGTCAGGTGCCCCGTCGTGCTCCCCTTAGGTTACGGCGTGGGTCAGGTGCCCCGTAGTGCTCCCCTTATGTTACGGCGTGGGTCAGGTGTCCCGTCGTGCTCCCCTTAGGTTACGGCGTGGGTCAGGTGCCCCGTCGTGCTCCCCTTAGGTTACGGCGTGGGTCAGGTGCCCCGTAGTGCTCCCCTTAGGTTACGGCGTGGGTCAGGTGTCCCGTCGTGCTCCCCTTAGGTTACGGCGTGGGTCAGGTGCCCCGTCGTGCTCCCCTTAGGTTACGGCGTGGGTCAGGTGTCCCGTCGTGCTCCCCTTAGGTTACGGCGTGGGTCAGGTGTCCCGTCGTGCTCCCCTTAGGTTACGGCGTGGGTCAGGTGTCCCGTCGTGCTCCCCTTAGGTTGTGGCGTGGGTCAGGTGCCCCGTCGTGCTCCCCTTAGGTTACGGCGTGGGTCAGGTGCCCCGTCGTGCTCCCCTTAGGTTACGGCGTGGGTCAGGTGCCCCGTAGTGCTCCGCATAGGTTACGGTGTGGGTCAGGTGCCCTGTCGTGCTCCCCTTAGGTTACGGCGTGGGTCAGGTGCCCCGTCGTGCTCCCCTTAGGTTACGGCGTGGGTCAGGTGCCCCGTCGTGCTCCCCTTAGGTTGTGGCGTGGGTCAGGTGCCCCGTCGTGCTCCCCTTAGGTTACGGTTTAGTGCCTCTCATACGAGAGGTATTGACTGTTTTTCAGAACCAGTTCAACTTCGGCGGCTGGATGGCACAATCAGGACGAAGTTCGATTACGGACGAAACGTGACGATTTCGTCGGTAAGTCAATGTCGTCAATTTCTTATGTAAATCCTATGTCAATTCATTCCATTTTGCAGTTGGATGTCTGCCCCCACTTGGACACGTACTTGCCTTTCTACGGCCAGAATGTGCAAGACTACTTCTACGAGTGAGAGGAATCGACATGAAGGAGGAACACGATGTGAATGTTAAGGTGAATCACCACTACTCATCGATATCTATCGATTTCCAAAGTTTTAACACATCATTTTTTATTCTGTGTAAGGGTGAATACAAATTACTAATAGATTGGTTACGATTACGGAAGCTTGAACGTTATCTAACATTGTTATCTGTCTTCCTAGAAAGTTATCTGTCTTCCTAGAAATTCATTTCCTCCTCATTCGATGTGCTCTATCATTGGATCTCTTCAAATTAATTTAAGGCTCTTGTAAAATTAATTTATTTTTTTTTTGAATTTGTTGAACAACATTAACTTTGCAGATGCACATGGATGAGAAACGGCGCACATATGGGGAACTCCGACTGAAGAAGGATAGCAGAAGGATGTCAAAGCTAAGTTGCGCTCCCCTTAGGTAACGGCGTGGGTCAGGTGCCCCGTAGTGCTCTCCTTAGGTTACGGCGTGGGTCAGGTGTCCCGTCGTGCTCCCCTTAGGTTACGGCATGGGTCAGGTGCCCCGTAGTGCTCCCCTTATGTTACGGCGTGGGTCAGGTGTCCCGTCGTGCTCCCCTTAGGTTACGGCGTGGGTCAGGTGCCCCGTCGTGCTCCCCTTAGGTTACGGCGTGGGTCAGGTGCCCCGTAGTGCTCCCCTTAGGTTACGGCGTGGGTCAGGTGCCCCGTCGTGCTCCCCTTAGGTTGCGGCGTGGGTCAGGTGCCCCGTCGTGCTCCCCTTAGGTTACGGCGTGGGTCAGGTGCCCCGTCGTGCTCCCCTTAGGTTACGGCGTGGGTCAGGTGCCCCGTAGTGCTCCCCTTATGTTACGGCGTGGGTCAGGTGTCCCGTCGTGCTCCCCTTAGGTTACGGCGTGGGTCAGGTGCCCCGTCGTGCTCCCCTTAGGTTACGGCGAGGGTCAGGTGCCCCGTAGTGCTCCCCTTAGGTTACGGCGTGGGTCAGGTGTCCCGTCGTGCTCCCCTTAGGTTACGGCGTGGGTCAGGTGCCCCGTCGTGCTCCCCTTAGGTTACGGCGTGGGTCAGGTGTCCCGTCGTGCTCCCCTTAGGTTACGGCGTGGGTCAGGTGTCCCGTCGTGCTCCCCTTAGGTTACGGCGTGGGTCAGGTGTCCCGTCGTGCTCCCCTTAGGTTGTGGCGTGGGTCAGGTGCCCCGTCGTGCTCCCCTTAGGTTACGGCGTGGGTCAGGTGCCCCGTCGTGCTCCCCTTAGGTTACGGCGTGGGTCAGGTGCCCCGTAGTGCTCCGCATAGGTTACGGTGTGGGTCAGGTGCCCTGTCGTGCTCCCCTTAGGTTACAGCGTGGGTCAGGTGCCCCGTCGTGCTCCCCTTAGGTTACGGCGTGGGTCAGGTGCCCCGTCGTGCTCCCCTTAGGTTGTGGCGTGGGTCAGGTGCCCCGTCGTGCTCCCCTTAGGTTACGGTTTAGTGCCTCTCATACGAGAGGTATTGACTGTTTTTCAGAACCAGTTCAACTTCGGCGGCTGGATGGCACAATCAGGACGAAGTTCGATTGCGGACGAAACGTGACGATTTCGTCGGTAAGTCAATGTCGTCAATTTCTTATGTATATCCTATGTCAATTCATTCCATTTTGCAGTTGGATGTCTGCCCCCACTTGGACACGTACTTGCCTTTCTACGGCCAGAATGTGCAAGACTACTTCGACGAGTGAGAGGAATCGACATGAAGGAGGAACACGATGTCAATGTTAAGGTGAATCACCACTACTCATCGATATCTATCGATTTCCAAAGTTTTAACACATCATTTTTTATTCTGTGTAAGGGTGAATACAAATTACTAATAGATTGGTTACGATTACGGAAGCTTGAACGTTATCTAACATTGTTATCTGTCTTCCTAGAAAGTTATCTGTCTTCCTAGAAATTCATTTCCTCCTCATTCGATGTGCTCTATCATTGGATCTCTTCAAATTAATTTAAGGCTCTTGTAAAATTAATTTAATTTTTTTGAATTTGTTGAACATCATTAACTTTGCAGATGCACATGGATGAGAAACGGCGCACATATGGGGAACTCCGACTGAAGAAGGATAGCAGAAGGATGTCAAAGCTAAGTTGCGCTCCCCTTACAATTAGGTAACGGCGTGGGTCAGGTGCCCCGTAGTGCTCCCCTTAGGTTACGGCGTGGGTCAGGTGTCCCGTCGTGCTCCCCTTAGGTAACGGCGTGGGTCAGGTGCCCCGTAGTGCTCTCCTTAGGTTACGGCGTGGGTCAGGTGTCCCGTCGTGCTCCCCTTAGGTTACGGCGTGGGTCAGGTGCCCCGTCGTGCTCCCCTTAGGTTGCGGCGTGGGTCAGGTGCCCCGTCGTGCTCCCCTTAGGTTGCGGCGTGGGTCAGGTGCCCCGTCGTGCTCCCCTTAGGTTACGGCGTGGGTCAGGTGCCCCGTAGTGCTCCCCTTAGGTTACGGCGTGGGTCAGGTGTCCCGTCGTGCTCCCCTTAGGTTGCGGCGTGGGTCAGGTGCCCCGTCGTGCTCCCCTTAGGTTACGGCGTGGGCCAGGTGCCCCGTCGTGCTCCCCTTAGGTTACGGCGTGGGTCAGGTGCCCCGTCGTGCTCCCCTTAGGTTACGGCGTGGGTCAGGTGCCCCGTAGTGCTCCCCTTAGGTTACGGCGTGGGTCAGGTGTCCCGTCGTGCTCTCCTTAGGTTACGGCGTGGGTCAGGTGCCCCGTCGTGCTCCCCTTAGGTTGCGGCGTGGGTCAGGTGCCCCGTCGTGCTCCCCTTAGGTTACGGCGTGGGTCAGGTGTCCCGTCGTGCTCCCCTTAGGTTACGGCGTGGGTCAGGTGCCCCGTAGTGCTCCCCTTAGGTTACGGCGTGGGTCAGGTGTCCCGTCGTGCTCCCCTTAGGTTACGGCGTGGGTCAGGTGCCCCGTCGTGCTCCCCTTAGGTTACGGCGTGGGTCAGGTGCCCCGTAGTGCTCCCCTTAGGTTACGGTTTAGTGCCTCTCATACGAGAGGTATTGACTGTTTTCAGAACCAGTTCAACTTCGGCGGCTGGATGGCACAATCAGGACGAAGTTCGATTGCGGACGAAACGTGACGATTTCGTCGGTAAGTCAATGTCGTCAATTTCTTTTGTAAATCCTATGTCAATTCATTCCATTTTGCAGTTGGATGTCTGCCCCCACTTGGACACGTACTTGCCTTTCTACGGCCAGAATGTGCAAGACTACTTCGACGAGTGAGAGGAATCGACATGAAGGAGGAACACGATGTCAATGTTAAGGTGAATCACCACTACTCATCGATATCTATCGATTTCCAAAGTTTTAACACATTATAAGCCCGTCCTTCTTCTTGGCACAAAGCCCGTCCTTCTTCTTGGCACAAAGCCCGTCCTTCTTCTTGGCACAAGGCCCGTCCTTCTTCTTGGCACAAAGCCCGTCCTTCTTCTTGGCATAAGGCCCGTCCTTCGACGAGCACTCCGATCAAGGAAGGATTCACTGATGCTGACCAAGGAGTTCAAAAGTGGGAAAGTGGGAAATAAATGGGAATCCGTGCACCAACCAGTGGATGGGTGCGGATTCTCTGGGTTGAGCCCGGACACCAACCAGTGGATGGGTTCGGGCTCATTAAAATGGGAATCCGTGCACCAACCAGTGGATGGGCGCGGATTCCCTGCGCTGAGCCCGAACACCAACCAGTGGATGGGTTCGGGCTCATTAAAATGGGAATCCGTGCACCAACCAGTGGATGGGTGCGGATTCCCTGCGCTGGGCCCGAACACCAACCAGTGGATGGGTTCGGGCTCATTAAAATGGGAATCCGTGCACCAACCAGTGGATGGGTGCGGATTCCCTGCGCTGGGCCCGAACACCAACCAGTGGATGGGTTCGGGCTCATTAAAAGCGCCTGAAATAGTAACCCATACCTCTCATACGAGAGGTATTGGTTACTATTTCAGAATCAGTTCGACTTCGGCAGCTAGATGGATAAGAAGGGAGGAGGGCGAAATTCATCTACTACACCTGAAGCAAAATTCCATCGGTGAGTCAATGAAGTACCTAAGTAACTGTAGTTGTTTAGTTGGTTACTAGTTGATGTTGAAAGTCTACTCTCCAGTCTTCTAGTAAACAATTTTTCTCAGGTGCTACTCAATCAGCTCTCTTCTGTGATTGTGGTGATTGTTGAACGTGATCAGGAAAGACGAAGATTGATGAATGGAAATGAGTGAAGATATGGCCAGAATGGAAGTGTACAGGTGAATATAAAATATATAATTCGGTCATTGTTCGTCGTTAAAATTGGGGGAAAAAGGTAGGATAACCAGAATAGTGCGAAATCCGATTGTATTACCCGTGGGTGCCGAATTTACCCTTTTCAACTGTGCTTTGCTTTCTTGACTGCGGAGGGCATCGTTGATTTTTTTCAAAAGGGTATTGGTTACTTTATTTCAGAATCAGTGTGATTTCGGCAACTGAGTGGCTCAAGGCGTGGTAGCGGGGTGAGATTCTACTACTACAAGTGGAACAAAGCGATTTCATCCGTGAGTCAATGTGTTCGCTTTCCGTTGTGAGCCAAAACATTTCATTTTGCAGTTGGTTGACTACAAGTGCCATCTCTGGTAGGCCGATGTGATGGCCAACGGCTGGAAGTTACTCCTCTCGTTGTAGAAGCATCACCACTAGGATCGAGTTGGATTTGTTCTATTTATATAATTGCTAGATTGCTACACTGTAGAATAGTCTTTACTTCGCTTTTACAATATATCGTGAACTCGATTAGCAATGTATCACTGATTGAAATTGTTTTCATCTGATTATTTCTGTTTGAGCATAAATAAAGTGTTTTCGAAAAAACCTCCTGATTTGGTTAGTTTCGAAATCGTTTGCAACGATGGCTTATATTTTCCCAACAGTGGTATTATTTTATATTGTTTATTCTAAGAAAGAAGCATAAGAAGCATAATTCTAAATCAGAGTGATTCAAATTTGCTGCTCTTTTTGCTGTTTTGCTGTTTTGTTTTAATGGCGTTCCCTCACTATTTCTCATCAATCTGCTGACCACGTTTGTTCACTTGTTCAAAACATTGCTGACCATGTTTGTTCACTTCATTCTTGAATGTTATATACTGTTCTCATGTGGGATTCCTAATTCAGTGCAAGCAAAACCTTAATTATAACTAGTTTGTTCAAGCATTTTCACTATTTCTAATATTCTACTTTCTCTTCTAGCCTTAGGATGCGAAACCTCCTTCAAAACCCACCGCAATTAGCCCTAACATCGTGTATTTCTAGCAACTACGTTAGAATTCTCATTCATCTTGTGTTTTTATTACTGTTTTCCACCGTTCTCAATTGCCGACCAACCACTTTTTGTTGATTATCTATCTTCCAAATATCCTCTGTTTCTGGGGTGCTTTTCATCTTTATCAGCCCAGTCTTGAATCATCTCTCCTTCCTACTTCACTTGCCCATTTTCACTATATCGTTGTCTCGATATCGTTGATTAATTGATCAATATTTGCAGTATCCCGAATGGCGGCTCACTCACGGACGATCAACGGTTGTCCCTCTACGCCCAGAATGAATAAGAAGACTTCAACGAGTGAGAGGAATCGGAATGAAGAAGGAAAACGACGAGAATGTAAAGGTGAGTGTCTACTGATAGATGAATCACTACTGATAGACCTGGTACTACTTCATGAAGCTAATATTTTTGATAACTTTTTTTCTCCACAATAATTGGTTGAGTACTTTTTATTTATGCGGTTTCAGGAATGGCCCCCTCTCTTCCTGCCCTTCGCACTCATCCTCCGTTGAGGAGCTAACTTTTGAGAAGAAGCAAGAAATAAATTGTCCAATATTGTAAGCATTTTCTCTCTTGTTCTCTTTCTCTCTTGTTGGAAACTGCATATCTGTACTAATTCATCAAAAGAATAAAAGCAAAAAAACCTTAGGAATCCTTACCTTACAAGGGAAGCACCAAAGTAGGCGGAGGCCGATCGCTAAGCGACCTATGGGGGCATGTAGGGGGTTGGGGGAGAAGCTCAAAACTGTTTTCAAAACCTGCTAAAGTTTCATACCGTAGTCAGGGGAATCGATAATTGCTCACCACGTGGATTTGCGCGCGCGCGATCCCAAGATAGTCCCCAGGTTGCAACATGTGTGTGTCAGAAGCCCTGGTAGCTCAACCGGTAGCGAGTCCGCCTTGCGCCCGATACCCACTGGTTCGATTCCCCACGTATGTATTTTTCTTTTGCCGATTTTTCGCAACTTCGGCAACTACTGTGTGCTATTTTTATCGACTTCTCCGGGGATTACAATGAGTTTCGAGAACGTATAAGGCGGCTTGAAGGGTGGAGAACTTCGATATTCTTATTTTGAATTTCTTCTTATGTTCTTCATAAAAAAACAGTAAAATATTTTTAAAAAAACCTCTGGATAGGAGAACATTCTAACAGGGATGCCGGATTCTGCAAGCTATCGCAGATCCGCTCTCCAATTTGGTCATGCCCATGAGTTGTAACCGAAGGATCACGTTCGATGTTCTCCACCCTTGAAGCAGCCTTATACGTTCTCGAAACTCATTGCAATCCCCGGAGAAGTCGATAAAAATAGCACACAGTAGTTGCCGAAGTTGCGAAAAATCGGCAAAAGAAAAATACATACGTGGGGAATCGAACCAGTGGGTACCGGGAGCAAGGCGGACTCGCTACCGGTTGAGCTACCAGGGCTTCCGACGCACACATGTTGCAACCTGGGGACTATCTTGGGATCGCGCGCGGGCAAATCCACGTGGTGAGCAATTATCGATTCCCCTGACTACGGTATGAAACTTTAGCAGGTTTTGAAAACAGTTTTGAGCTTCTCCCCCAACCCCCTACATGCTCCCATAGGTCGCTTAGCGATCGGCCTCCGCCTACTTTGGTGCTTCCCTTGTTAGGATTCTCGTTCACCATGACTTTTTTCACCGTTTTCCTTTTTCTTTTTGCATTGCCGCAACAAACATGTTTCAGTGATCTATATTTTCAAGAGACTCCAAATCAAAAATCAAAAAAAGAAATACTCCAAATGAGTCAATTAAAGAAAACTGTTGTACGGCAATGGCTCAGGCATCTTCAACGGCGATCTTCCTCTGGTGTGATCGAGTGACTCGTAACGTCGAATCTGAGATCGAGATGACGAGCACTCCGATCAAGGAAGGATTCACTGATGCTGACCAAGGAGTTCAAAAGCTAAGTGGGAAATAAATGGGAATCCGTGCACCAACCAGTGGATGGGTGCGGATTCCCTGCGCTGAGCCCGAACACCAACCAGTGGATGGGTACGGGCTCATTAAAATGGGAATCCGTGCACCAACCAGTGGATGGGTGCGGATTCCCTGCGCTGGGCCCGAACACCAACCAGTGGATGGGTTCGGGCTCATTAAAATGGGAATCCGTGCACCAACCAGTGGATGGGTGCGGATTCCCTGCGCTGGGCCCGAACACCAACCAGTGGATGGGTTCGGGCTCATTAAAATGGGAATCCGTGCACCAACCAGTGGATGGGTGCGGATTCCCTGCGCTGGGCCCGAACACCAACCAGTGGATGGGTTCGGGCTCATTAAAAGCGCCTGAAATAGTAACCCATACCTCTCATACGAGAGGTATTGGTTACTATTTCAGAATCAGTTCGACTTCGGCAGCTAGATGGATAAGAAGGGAGGAGGGCGAAATTCATCTGCTACACCTGAAGCAAAATTCCATCGGTGAGTCAATGAAGTACCTAAGTAACTGTAGTTGTTTAGTTGGTTACTAGTTGATGTTGAACCTATACACAGTGGATTCAAAAGATTCGACATAAAACGATGTATCTATTCTCCGATCATCCTCATCTTTGTGCGCTGTATTTTTCGGTGAAATTGGTGTTGTTGAGAGGTCCTCGCTCGCTATTTCATCTCTGGTATTAAACGGGATAAGATAAAACAAATAGCCTTGATTCATCACTACTTCCCATTTTTAATTTTCGTCAACCCCATAAACATTTTCGTTATATCGTTGCCGCGACATCACTGGTATATTAATCAATATTATCAGAACCCCTAATGGCCGCTCGCTCCCGGACGACCAACGGTTACACATCTACGGCCAGAATTCGCGAGGCAACTTCGACTAGCGGGATGAATTATGAGCATGAGGAAAATGGAACGAGAATGTAAAGGTGAATCACTACAGATCGATAGCTTACGATTAAGGAAGCGTGAACGCTTCATTTCTTTATCTGTCATCCCATAATTTCATTTACCTCATTCCTCACTTGCTCGACACTCCAATTTCTTGCAACCCTAAGTTCAGAGTTCTCTCAAAACGCAAATATATTACATTTCTTTTCTTCTCATTCTGCTCCAATTTTGATTCTCTGCGCGGTCTTTTTGGTGACTGACTGTTTCTCTAGCTTGTATTTGTTGGCCAACAGCTAAATTAAAGAAGTGACTAGTAATGTCGATCATTTGTTTAATCGATTTCATTTCTCAATAACCATATTATGAATCTTTCTTCGGGTATTGATTTATTAATCAATATTTACAGTACCTTGAATGGCCGCTAACTCCTGGACAATCAACTATTGCCCTTCTACGGCAAGAATTCGCGAGACGACGTCAAGGTCTAAGCGGGAATATAATGCGGGAGGGAAACGACAATAATGTAAAGGTAAATCACTACCGATGCTTACAATTTGTTGTATTGGAAACTAGTGCATGAAAATGGATAAGCGTGTTTGTGGGAGAGGTACATCAGCTCAAAATGGTCTCTGGATGTTCATACTTGGTGGTTCCAATTAGACTCCCTAGGGGTGGGAAATATTGCAATAGCGGAGCTCCTAACTGCTTCCAAGTATTCGCCCTTGGGAATTTATCCCACCTCCCACCCATGCTCTTCGCTTTTATTTAGCATTCCCATATCATGAATGTCCAATTGTTGCAGTGGCCTGAAGCTGTCCCAGTGTACGATTCTGATGGAATGGCAACTACATTCCACGATGCAGTTGAATGACGTCAACCGATTGCTCCTGGGAGGACTCCAAATCGCTAGGTAGGTAATAAAGCTGCTAAGGTTGGGACAGTGGCCCTGCCCTAGTGGTGCACTAAAACTTTTTGCTGCTAGGGTTGGGACCGTGGTCCTGCCCTAGTGGCGCACTGCTAAGGTTGGGACCGTGGTCCTGCCCTAGCATGTAACTGCCACCAGGCCTGCTCATCATTCTCACCTTTCTTACGAAAGGTGAGAATGATGATTGCAGAATCAGTTCGACTTCGGCTGTCGGAGGACTGCAGATAGAGGAAACACAAGGAGCTCATGCGAGGAAGATACTTGTGGCCGAACAGGAAAGTATCCCTTAGCTCAGAGTAAGTTAATTATATATATCATATATAATATGCTATATATGCGTTGCAAGCATCATGATTTTTCTTTGGATTTTTTCCGACAAAATAAAACAAAATAGATACATATCAATTTGTGAACTATTCAAACTCGATATCGCATCGTACTGCAATCAGTCTTTTTTGTCTTTCTTTGCCATTTCTAGTTGATATCCGTTTTCTCAATTCCAGTCAGCCCATTTCATCTGGCGAGGGCGACGGGGAAAACTACACAACACTAATGGAGAAAGTGACAGTGGCATTCAGTGGAGTGCAGGTGAGATACGGTAGATTACGGTAGTAGGGAACTCTTCAATATGACAGTTCCAAAGCCGAGATAATCAATGAAACGGGCTAATTTAGTGACGAAAAAAATTTATTGCAAAATTGGTCAAAAGTTCCCAGGTGCATTTCTGGCCTGCCTTTCATCTTTGCCAGCCCAGTCTTGAATCATCCTCCCAGTGATGAGCGGCCGCTTCCACTTTGGGGTGTACCCCCGCAGATCAGACACCCGGTCAGACCACGTACCCATGAAAAAATTTATTCGACAAGCACGAATTAAACGAATAATATCGTTTTTTCTCTCTTTTGTACCCCCGAAACCCCTGGTGTTAGACGGACGCGCTCATCACTGCATCCTCCCTATTCTCTTTTGTACCCCCCGGAACCCCTGGCGTTAGACGGACGCGCTCATCACTGCATCCTCCCTACTCTCTGTTGCATCCATCTCATAAATATTCAAATTACATCATTGCTCTGATATCACTGACTAATCAACCAATGTTTATAGGATCCCGGATGGCTGCTCACTTTCGGACGATCTACCGTTGCCTTTCTACGGCCAAAATGGGCAAGACGACTTCAACGGGTGAGAGGAATCGGCATGAAGGAGGAAAAGATGGGAATATTTAGGGTGAATATAACTCACCGTTCGAAAGCTTGCGATTACAGAAGCGTGAACAATTAATTACTTTGTCTATCTTCTCACAAGATATTATATTTATATTATTTATTATTATGAAATTTATCGAAAATTTGTCAATCAATATTTTAATTGCAGATCATACATTTTCATGACTACCGGGCCGGAGTCAGACCACTATATATTCCGCCAAAACAGCTCATGTTTTCAGGTCACGTGATGTCCACCCACATGAAAAACACGAAAATATACATATTATAGAAAACTAGAAAAAATTTTAAATTTTTTTTGGAAGTCTGAAAAGTCAGTTCGTGATAGCGTTTAACCGTTGAATTACTGTATGACAAGTAATCAAACTTTATCATTCCCGGTCCGGTTATCGAAGTGCAAGCTATTGATATTCCCATTTTACCGATTATTCCCTATTGATGCATAATTATGAATGGAATATAATGAAAACATAATAAGAAAATGAATTGATGGAAGAGTGAGCGAGAGTGAAAGATTCGGCCACAGAGCAAGTGCGGTAGTGTTCAAATTTTCGAGTTCGTCCAGTCAGATTTATGATTTTTGCATAGGTATTGAAAAAAATGACTCGTTCTTAGTTCACATATAATATTTTTTGTTGTTTTTATCACTTATAATCATTGTATAGAATAAGATTGAATTATCTTACACGAATGAACTCATACTTTGACGTATTGGACGAGAAAAGTGACTCTGCAGTGTAACCTCCGGGAACTGGCATTCCCGGAGGTTACACTGCAGAGTCACTTATATTGACTTTATCTATTATTTTTATAATGTTTTTTGTTTCTAAATATCAAACGAATATTTAAACAATATTTTCAGCACAAAATGACTATATTTAATGAATTCGAAATGACTTGCACTGTGGACCGAACCAAAAAAAAAATACGAAAAAATGCTTTTTGGCTTCGAATGACCGGAATGCAAGAATGACAACTGCATTTCACGGTTATCCTTCAACATGACGTCTTCCTCGTCCCCCATTTCGCACTTTTTTACATCCGTGCTGGTGCCCCGCCCCCTCACGCTCTCAACGCCCCCTTCCCCTCCCCCTACTTACCTGGCGGGGATGGCAGGGGCGATGTAAGGTGCAGTTTGTATCATAGAAAATCATAGAGTGGTCAGAGCATTGGAAAGGTTCCTACCTCGATTTTTCTCGACTCGCTTTTTTCACATACGGGGGGGGGCCCATGGTTAGGGGCCACAAGCTCCGCCCACTTTTGTGAGACACGATCTCGCGAAAAAGCGAGAAACAAAAGCCCAAGCTTAATTCTAAACCAAATCGCTCATTCTAAAGTGCGTTGGATAGCTACTGCCGAACCAAATCGATTGAGCACTGCCCAAAATTAGCATATCATCACTAAGTAGATCAAATTTGCATATAAAAGAAGGGAGAGGCCGTTTTGAGGCCTTCCAGTGTGAAAGTTTTGTTTGGGCAGTATTTATCTGACTAATACGAATATTTTAGGAATTTTAGAGAAAAAATTAAATTTTTATCATGCTTCAAAAGCTTGGGCTTGAGCGCGGGGAGAGGCGAGCGAGAGGGCGGGGGGAGGAAGAGAGACACACGCAAATTAGGCTCCGCCCCCTTCTCTCTCGTCTCGCCTTTCCCTCCTCTTCCCCAATGTAATGCGCGCGTATTTCTCGGGCTGTAGCGCAGCTCATAGACACGATATCGACAAACGGTAAAAAGCATGATGTTATTGGGTCCATGAGGGATAGTTTGAATATACTTTTGATCCCGTCGTGTAAAATCGGCTATGTGCGTTGTGGCCCCTACCCATGGTCGGCGAAATCGATATTTCGAAAAATGGCCAAAAAAGTTGCCATTTTTAGGTGTAACTTTTATGAATCTTGATGAAAATGGGTTTCCTTTGGGTTTCAGACATAACTTTTGATGCTCTTTCGAATGAGCTATTACACGATACCGAAATCCAAATTTTTTTTCAAAGATCAAAGATCAACTTTTTTGAAATTATTTTCAAAAATCAATAATAATGTCCCTAGGGGTATCATGCCCAAAGTTTGAGCATCTGGCGACCATTTTCAAGAGTTGTGCACTGCACCCACTAACGTACTGCGCTCTTACGGATAAATGTGGTCATTTTTATGTAGTCATCGTTTAAATGTAGTCATTTTGTGCTGAAAATATTGTTTAAATATTCGTTTGATATTTAGAAACAAAAAAACATTATAAAAATAATAGATAAAGTCAATATAAGTGACTCTGCAGTGTAACCTCCGGGAATGCCAGTTCCCGGAGGTTACACTGCAGAGTCACTTTTCTCGTCCAATACGTCAAAGTATGAGTTCATTCGTGTAAGATAATTCAATCTTATTCTATACAATGATTATAAGTGATAAAAACAACAAAAAATATTATATATGAACTAAGAACGAGTCATTTTTTCAATACCTATGCAAAAATCATAAATCTGACTGGACGAACTCGAAAATTTGAACACTACCGCACTTGCTCTGTGGCCGAATCTTTCACTCTCGCTCACTCTTCCATCAATTCATTTTCTTATTATGTTTTCATTATATTCCATTCATAATTATGCATCAATAGGGAATAATCGGTAAAATGGGAATATCAATAGCTTGCACTTCGATAGCCGGACCGGGAAATGATAAAGTTTGATTACTTGCCATACAGTAATTCAACGGTTAAACGCTATCACGAACTGACTTTTCCGACTTCCAAAAAAATTTAAATTTTTTTCTAGTTTTCTATAATATGTATATTTTCGTGTTTTTCATGTATATTTCATTGTTTTATAGACCATTCACATCGTAAATGCGTAAAACAAGTATTAGTTAATCGATTTGTCGAATATTTACAATAAACAAGTAAAATATGAGCGAAAAATGACCATTTATAGCGAATTTTAAAAAATTTCACTTTTCATGTTTTCTGACCACTATATTTAACCTTTCTGACCACTATATATATTTTTTCCCCGGAGGGAACCGAAAATGTATGTTGCAGATGCACGAGGACAAGATGGCGAGCACTCCGACCAAGGATGGACCAAGGATATGCTGACCAAGGAATCCAAAAGCTAAGTCCGCGCTTTGCTTTGCTTTCACAGATAACTCCCCTCTTAAAAATACTGTGTAAATATTGTTCTTACTATCGTAACCTGTCATGGTTTCAGGAATGGTCCCCTCGCTTCCTCCCCTTTTTCCATTGCCACTATTTCCACTATTTCCATTGCAGATGCGAAGAAATCGACGGAATCGACGGAGACGACGGAATCGACGGATTCTTCTCAGAGGCGGGTGGGCGGGTGGGCCTCTGAGAAGACGACGGAATCGACGGAATCGACGGAGACGACGGAATCGACGGAATCGACGGATACGACGGAGACGACGGAATCGACGGATACGACGGAGACGACGGAATCGACGGAATCGACGGAGACGACGGAATCGACGGAATCGACGGAGACGACGGAATCGACGGAATCGACGGATACGACGGAATCGACGGATACGACGGAGACGACGGAATCGACGGAATCGACGGATACGACGGAATCGACGGATACGACGGAGACGACGGAATCGACGGAATCGACGGAGACGACGGAATCGACGGATACGACGGAGACGACGGAGACGACGGAGACGACGGAATCGACGGAGACGACGGAGACGACGGAATCGACGGAATCGACGGAATCGAAGGAGACGACGGAATCGACGGATACGACGGATTCTTCTCAGAGGCGGGTGGGCGGGTGGGCCTCTGAGAAGACGACGGAATCGACGGAATCGACGGAGACGACGGAATCGACGGAATCGACGGAGACGACGGAATCGACGGAATCGACGGAATCGACGGAGACGACGGAATCGACGGATACGACGGAATCGACGGATACGACGGATACGACGGAATCGACGGAATCGACGGAGACGACGGAATCGACGGAATCGACGGATACGACGGAATCGACGGATACGACGGATACGACGGAGACGACGGAATCGACGGATTCTTCTCAGAGGCGGGTGGGCGGGTGGGCCTCTGAGAAGACGACGGAATCGACGGAGACGACGGAATCGACGGAATCGACGGAGACGACGGAATCGACGGATACGACGGAGACGACGGAATCGACGGAATCGACGGAATCGACGGAGACGACGGAATCGACGGAATCGACGGATACGACGGATACGACGGAATCGACGGAATCGACGGATACGACGGAATCGACGGAGACGACGGAATCGACGGAATCGACGGATACGACGGAGACGACGGAATCGACGGAGACGACGGAATCGACGGAATCGACGGAATCGACGGAGACGACGGAATCGACGGAGACGACGGAATCGACGGAATCGACGGAGACGACGGAATCGACGGAATCGACGGATTCTTCTCAGAGGCGGGTGGGCGGGTGGGCCTCTGAGAAGACGACGGAATCGACGGAATCGACGGAGACGACGGAATCGACGGATACGACGGAGACGACGGAATCGACGGATACGACGGAGACGACGGAATCGACGGAATCGACGGATACGACGGATACGACGGAGACGACGGAGACGACGGAATCGACGGATACGACGGAGACGACGGAATCGACGGAATCGACGGAATCGACGGATACGACGGAGACGACGGATACGACGGAGACGACGGAATCGACGGATACGACGGAGACGACGGAATCGACGGAATCGACGGATACGACGGATACGACGGATACGACGGAGACGACGGAGACGACGGAATCGACGGATACGACGGAGACGACGGAATCGACGGAATCGACGGAATCGACGGATACGACGGAGACGACGGAATCGACGGAATCGACGGAATCGACGGATACGACGGAGACGACGGAATCGACGGAATCGACGGAATCGACGGATACGACGGAGACGACGGAATCGACGGAGACGACGGAATCGACGGAATCGACGGAATCGACGGATACGACGGAGACGACGGAATCGACGGAGACGACGGAGACGACGGAATCGACGGAATCGACGGATTCTTCTCAGAGGCGGGTGGGCGGGTGGGCCTCTGAGAAGACGACGGAATCGACGGAATCGACGGAGACGACGGAATCGACGGAATCGACGGATACGACGGAGACGACGGAATCGACGGATACGACGGAGACGACGGAATCGACGGAATCGACGGAATCGACGGAGACGACGGAATCGACGGAATCGACGGAGACGACGGAGACGACGGAATCGACGGAATCGACGGATACGACGGAGACGACGGAATCGACGGAATCGACGGAATCGACGGAGACGACGGAGACGACGGAGACGACGGAATCGACGGAGACGACGGAATCGACGGAGACGACGGAATCGACGGATACGACGGAGACGACGGAATCGACGGATACGACGGAGACGACGGAGACGACGGAATCGACGGATACGACGGAGACGACGGAATCGACGGAATCGACGGATACGACGGATACGACGGATACGACGGATTCTTCTCAGAGGCGGGTGGGCGGGTGGGCCTCTGAGAAGACGACGGAATCGACGGAATCGACGGAGACGACGGAATCGACGGAATCGACGGATACGACGGAATCGACGGAGACGACGGAATCGACGGAATCGACGGAGACGACGGAATCGACGGAATCGACGGAGACGACGGAGACGACGGAATCGACGGAATCGACGGAGACGACGGAATCGACGGAATCGACGGATACGACGGATACGACGGAGACGACGGAATCGACGGAATCGACGGATACGACGGATACGACGGAGACGACGGAATCGACGGAATCGACGGATACGACGGAGACGACGGAATCGACGGAGACGACGGAATCGACGGAATCGACGGAATCGACGGAGACGACGGAATCGACGGAATCGACGGATACGACGGAATCGACGGATACGACGGAGACGACGGAATCGACGGATACGACGGAATCGACGGAATCGACGGATACGACGGAATCGACGGAATCGACGGATACGACGGAGACGACGGAATCGACGGATACGACGGATACGACGGAGACGACGGAATCGACGGAATCGACGGAATCGACGGAGACGACGGAATCGACGGATACGACGGATACGACGGATACGACGGATACGACGGATACGACGGAGACGACGGAATCGACGGAATCGACGGATACGACGGATACGACGGAATCGACGGAATCGACGGATACGACGGATACGACGGATACGACGGAATCGACGGAATCGACGGATACGACGGATACGACGGAATCGACGGAATCGACGGAGACGACGGAATCGACGGAATCGACGGATACGACGGAGACGACGGAATCGACGGATACGACGGATACGACGGAGACGACGGAATCGACGGATACGACGGATACGACGGATTCTTCTCAGAGGCGGGTGGGCGGGTGGGCCTCTGAGAAGACGACGGAATCGACGGAATCGACGGAGACGACGGAATCGACGGAATCGACGGATACGACGGAATCGACGGAGACGACGGAATCGACGGAATCGACGGAGACGACGGAATCGACGGAATCGACGGAGACGACGGAGACGACGGAATCGACGGAATCGACGGAGACGACGGAATCGACGGAATCGACGGATACGACGGATACGACGGATACGACGGAGACGACGGAATCGACGGAATCGACGGATACGACGGATACGACGGAGACGACGGAATCGACGGAATCGACGGAGACGACGGAGACGACGGAATCGACGGAATCGACGGAGACGACGGAATCGACGGAATCGACGGATACGACGGATACGACGGAGACGACGGAATCGACGGAATCGACGGATACGACGGATACGACGGAGACGACGGAATCGACGGAATCGACGGATACGACGGAGACGACGGAGACGACGGAATCGACGGAATCGACGGAGACGACGGAATCGACGGAATCGACGGATACGACGGATACGACGGAGACGACGGAGACGACGGAATCGACGGAATCGACGGAGACGACGGAATCGACGGAATCGACGGATACGACGGATACGACGGATACGACGGAGACGACGGAATCGACGGAATCGACGGAATCGACGGATACGACGGAGACGACGGAATCGACGGAATCGACGGATACGACGGAGACGACGGAATCGACGGAGACGACGGAATCGACGGAATCGACGGAATCGACGGAGACGACGGAATCGACGGAATCGACGGATACGACGGAATCGACGGATACGACGGAGACGACGGAATCGACGGATACGACGGAATCGACGGAATCGACGGATACGACGGAATCGACGGAATCGACGGATACGACGGAGACGACGGAATCGACGGATACGACGGATACGACGGAGACGACGGAATCGACGGAATCGACGGAATCGACGGAGACGACGGAATCGACGGAATCGACGGATACGACGGATACGACGGATACGACGGATACGACGGAGACGACGGAATCGACGGAATCGACGGATACGACGGATACGACGGAATCGACGGATACGACGGATACGACGGAATCGACGGAATCGACGGAGACGACGGAATCGACGGAATCGACGGATACGACGGAGACGACGGAATCGACGGATACGACGGATACGACGGAGACGACGGAATCGACGGAATCGACGGAATCGACGGAGACGACGGAATCGACGGAATCGACGGAGACGACGGAATCGACGGAATCGACGGAGACGACGGAATCGACGGAATCGACGGAGACGACGGAATCGACGGAATCGACGGAGACGACGGAATCGACGGAGACGACGGAGACGACGGAATCGACGGAATCGACGGATACGACGGAGACGACGGAATCGACGGATACGACGGAGACGACGGAATCGACGGAATCGACGGAATCGACGGAATCGACGGAGACGACGGAATCGACGGAATCGACGGATACGACGGAGACGACGGAATCGACGGATACGACGGAATCGACGGAATCGACGGAATCGACGGATACGACGGAATCGACGGAATCGACGGATACGACGGAATCGACGGAATCGACGGATACGACGGAGACGACGGAATCGACGGATACGACGGATACGACGGAGACGACGGAATCGACGGAATCGACGGATACGACGGAGACGACGGAATCGACGGATACGACGGATACGACGGATACGACGGAGACGACGGAATCGACGGAATCGACGGAATCGACGGATACGACGGAATCGACGGAGACGACGGAATCGACGGAGACGACGGAATCGACGGATTCTTCTCAGAGGCGGGTGGGCGGGTGGGCCTCTGAGAAGACGACGGAATCGACGGAATCGACGGAATCGACGGATACGACGGAATCGACGGAATCGACGGAGACGACGGAATCGACGGAATCGACGGAGACGACGGATACGACGGATACGACGGAGACGACGGAATCGACGGAATCGACGGAGACGACGGAATCGACGGAATCGACGGAGACGACGGAATCGACGGATACGACGGGATCGACGAAATCGACGGAATCGACGGATTCTTCTCAGAGGCGGGTGGGCGGGTGGGCCTCTGAGAAGACGACGGAATCGACGGAATCGACGGAGACGACGGAATCGACGGATACGACGGAGACGACGGAATCGACGGAATCGACGGATACGACGGATACGACGGATACGACGGAGACGACGGAATCGACGGAATCGACGGAATCGACGGAGACGACGGAATCGACGGAGACGACGGAATCGACGGAGACGACGGAATCGACGGAATCGACGGATACGACGGAATCGACGGATACGACGGATTCTTCTCAGAGGCGGGTGGGCGGGTGGGCCTCTGAGAAGACGACGGAATCGACGGATACGTGGTACGGTAAGGGGCGAAGGAGTACGGTAGATTCGAATCGATTACTGGAATTTTAGTACAAATGAGAAAAATAATTGATGCCAAATTATTGATCGGTATCCGGTTGGCAATGAAAATGTAGTCCTCTTCGTGACGATCGCTTTTAATTGACTTTAAATACTTATTTTTTTAAACTATTTCCATTGCAGATGCGAAGGAATCGACGGAATCGACGGAGACGACGGAATCGACGGATTCTTCTCAGAGGCGGGTGGGCGGGTGGGCCTCTGAGAAGACGACGGAATCGACGGAATCGACGGAATCGACGGAATCGACGGAGACGACGGAATCGACGGAATCGACGGAGACGACGGAATCGACGGAATCGACGGATACGACGGATACGACGGAATCGACGGATACGACGGATACGACGGAATCGACGGATACGACGGAATCGACGGAATCGACGGATTCTTCTCAGAGGCGGGTGGGCGGGTGGGCCTCTGAGAAGACGACGGAATCGACGGAATCGACGGAATCGACGGAGACGACGGAATCGACGGATACGACGGAATCGACGGATACGACGGATACGACGGAATCGACGGAATCGACGGATTCTTCTCAGAGGCGGGTGGGCGGGTGGGCCTCTGAGAAGACGACGGAATCGACGGATACGAGGTACGGTAAGGGGCGAAGGAGTACGGTAGATTCGAATCGATTACTGGAATTTTAGTACAAATGAGAAAAATAATTGATGCCAAATCATTGATCGGTATCCGGTTGGCAATGAAAATGTAGTCCTCTTCGTGACGATCGCTTTTAATTGACTTTAAATACTTATTTTTGAAACTATTTCCATTGCAGATGCGAAGGAATCGACGGAATCGACGGAGACGACGGAATCGACGGATTCTTCTCAGAGGCGGGTGGGCGGGTGGGCCTCTGAGAAGACGACGGAATCGACGGAATCGACGGAATCGACGGAATCGACGGAATCGACGGAGACGACGGAATCGACGGAATCGACGGAGACGACGGAATCGACGGATACGACGGAATCGACGGATACGACGGATACGACGGAATCGACGGATACGACGGAATCGACGGAATCGACGGATTCTTCTCAGAGGCGGGTGGGCCTCTGAGAAGACGACGGAATCGACGGAATCGACGGAATCGACGGAATCGACGGAATCGACGGAGACGACGGAATCGACGGAATCGACGGATACGACGGAGACGACGGAATCGACGGAATCGACGGAATCGACGGATACGACGGAATCGACGGATACGACGGAATCGACGGATACGACGGAATCGACGGATTCTTCTCAGAGGCGGGTGGGCGGGTGGGCCTCTGAGAAGACGACGGAATCGACGGATACGAGGTACGGTAAGGGGCGAAGGAGTACGGTAGATTCGAATCGATTACTGGAATTTTAGTACAAATGAGAAAAATAATTGATGCCAAATCATTGATCGGTATCCGGTTGGCAATGAAAATGTAGTCCTCTTCGTGACGATCGCTTTTAATTGACTTTAAATACTTATTTTTGAAACTATTTCCATTGCAGATGCGAAGGAATCGACGGAATCGACGGAATCGACGGAATCGACGGAATCGACGGAATCGACGGAATCGACGGAGACGACGGAATCGACGGATACGACGGAATCGACGGATACGACGGATACGACGGAATCGACGGAATCGACGGAATCGACGGATTCTTCTCAGAGGCGGGTGGGCGGGTGGGCCTCTGAGAAGACGACGGAATCGACGGATACGAGGTACGGTAAGGGGCGAAGGAGTACGGTAGATTCGAATCGATTACTGGAATTTTACTACAAATGAGAAAAATAATTGATGCCAAATAGAGTTCGAAATACGGGTCGCCGTCTCTTCATTTCGCACACTCTCTCACCGGTCAGAGAGGCGAGAGAGTGTGAGAAATGAAGAGACGGCGACCCGTATTTCGAACTCTAGTGCCAAATCATTGATCGGTATCCGGTTGGCAATGAAAATGTAGTCCTCTTCGTGACGATCGCTTTTAATTGACTTTAAATACTTATTTTTGAAACTATTTCCATTGCAGATGCGAAGGAATCGACGGAATCGACGGAGACGACGGAATCGACGGATTCTTCTCAGAGGCGGGTGGGTGGGTGGGCCTCTGAGAAGACGACGGAATCGACGGAATCGACGGAGACGACGGAGACGACGGAATCGACGGATACGACGGAATCGACGGAATCGACGGAATCGACGGATACGACGGAATCGACGGAATCGACGGATTCTTCTCAGAGGCGGGTGGGCGGGTGGGCCTCTGAGAAGACGACGGAATCGACGGAATCGACGGAATCGACGGAATCGACGGAGACGACGGAATCGACGGAATCGACGGAATCGACGGAATCGACGGATACGACGGAATCGACGGATACGACGGAATCGACGGATACGACGGAATCGACGGATACGACGGATACGACGGAATCGACGGAATCGACGGAATCGACGGATTCTTCTCAGAGGCGGGTGGGCTGGGCGGGTGGGCCTCTGAGAAGACGACGGAATCGACGGATACGAGGTACGGTAAGGGGCGAAGGAGTACGGTAGATTCGAATCGATTACTGGAATTTTAGTACAAATGAGAAAAATAATTGATGCCAAATCATTGATCGGTATCCGGTTGGCAATGAAAATGTAGTCCTCTTCGTGACGATCGCTTTTAATTGACTTTAAATACTTATTTTTGAAACTATTTCCATTGCAGATGCGATGGAATCGACGGAATCGACGGATACACAACAAACATTGCAAAAGTTAAGTCCCAATATCCTTTTCCTAACCCCCGAACCTAGGAAAAAGAACCTGCGGACTCTAGTTCCAAACACCAGCTGGTGGCTTTTCCCTCTATTTACTCGTAGTGTAGATCGATTAGATATAAAACGTATTCATTCAGATACGACGGAATCGACGGATTCTTCTCAGAGGCGGGTGGGCGGGTGGGCCTCTGAGAAGACGACGGAATCGACGGAATCGAATCGAGTGGACCGAGTGGATCGAGTGGATCGAGTGGACGTGAGTCTGTCTTAAATTCGTTTGAATTATTTGCGAGGCTAGCTAGGATATATTTTCTGATGAGTAACCTAAATATTACAAACAAAATTAAAGATCAATAATCAAAAATCATTTTTCATGTGGAATCGAGTGGATCGAGTGGATCGAGTGGACCGAGTGGATCGAGTGGATCGAGTGGATCGAGTGGATCGAGTGGATCGAGTGGACCGAGTGACTCCAGGAACTAAGGGGGCAGGTGTGCCCCCCCCCAAAGAAGACGACGTCAGGAACTAAGGGGGCAGGTGTGCCCCCAAAGAAGACGACGCGAGGAACTAAGGGGGCAGGTGTGCCCCAAAGAAGACGACGCCAGGAACTAAGGGGGCAGGTGTGCCCCCAATAAGACGACGCCAGGAACTAAGGGGGCAGGTGTGCCCCCCAAAGAAGACGACGTCAGGAACACAGTGGGCCTTTCCATGTCATGCATGTCAATACTTTCCATTTTGCAGTTGGATGGCTGCCCCCACTTGAACACGTACTCGAGCGGAGTGACTTCGCACTTCTTCAAGAGGTACGGTGGATTACTGTAGTGGTGCAACAAGCGAGTGGATTCCTATCTGAAAAGAGTAGTGCCTGACGCGTTTGAATATAATTCACCGGGTCTAATACTATCCTTCCTCATCAAGAAAATAACTGAAATTATAACGGCGCCGATGTTAAGATGCATTTAGGAAAAAATAGTTGTTGCTATGTTTTCTGCGTTTGTGTTGTGTTTTTTTGTTGTTGCTAATACTAGGGACCACCATCAAAATTGGCGATTTGTATTTGGGGTGTCAAGACTTGTCGTGATCATAAGTCCATAGGTGTGGAATGAATTTCCAAAAAGAAAAATTAAAAATATAAAAAAAGAAAAAAAATATTCGCAAAAGAAACAAAGTCTCTCGCTTTAAAACGAGAGTCACACCACGCCAAGACGACGTTTGTCACGGCTCCGGCTACAGTGACGGCCCTGGCTCTGACGGACTATTTCCCGGTTCTGGCTAAAAAAAATTGGTTTATATTTTGGAAAAAAATATTTTGTCTGCTTAATTCTACAATGTCATGCTTTCTCTCGATTCCGTGCCATACTCTCCCTCGATTCTGTGCGATTCCACCCTCGATTAAGCAGTGGTACAAATAAAGGTCATATTTGACGTCATGCACCATCCGTGGGCACTGACCAATAGACGTCAAAATGGAGGAGGGGGTCGCCCAGGGGTTGGTAGTCAACTATTAGCAGCGATAATGCGCGGCCCTCGCCAAATAAGGACAGTGCAAGCGACGAAAGTGGAAAAAAACGCGAACAGAAAGTAATTTCTATCACATTTCTGCATGCACCGTCGTTGGGAACTGGCAACATGACGTCAAATTCGCACAGGGAACCGAGGATGGGTCACTTATCAAGTATTAATAAGAATTGAGCGCGGCTATCGCCACTACGGGACAGTGCAAGCAACTATATGTCGAAAAACGACGAACTGGTAGCCGGCAACTTTGAATTTCGTCGATAACGAGCTTGGATAGCCATGAAACAGAGGCAAGTTTGGCGTGGGACTAGTGCATGGGGCCTATTTACCTCTGATAACAACAAAAGTCGCGACCTTTCAGGTTAAAATACAATTATCGATCACCAAAGTAAAAAATAAAACTGTGAAAAAATCGAAATCACGAGTGTGACCGGTTTGAACTCCGTCAAACTAAACACCGGTCCCGGAATTTCGGAATACGGCTCTGTCTCACACTTTTTTCCGGAATTTTTTTTCCGGCTCTTCTAATGGTGGTCCCTATGCTAATACACAATATTTTTAACTTCATTTTTTATTATAGTAAACTCGTGAGAGAATGACTCATAATTCATTATCACTAATGCAGCGTTCATGGCTTAGAAATAGCTGGAGTTCTTTTAAGTTTGTGATCTACCGTATCTACTCTAGTGCCCAAAGATGAGAACGATTTCTCAAGGAATCGTAGGTATTCTTGAAAAAAGTGAGGTGGCAAAAGGTTTTAAAAAATCGGGTATTCAGTGAAACAGTATACTGTGCGACTGTGCGTACTGTAAAATAAGAAATTATTGCTAACATATCAGGTCGGCTAATCGATTGCATTCGAGCCCGATATGAAGAATATTACAGTGGAGAGGAAAGGGAACATTAGAGGACAGACTAGGGTGTACGGTAGCACATTGTTGTTTTTGTAGATAACGATTTCTTAGATTGATCGATTCTTTCGTAATTAATTGTTAAATTAACTGATATATTCCGACCGATTTCGCTACTTAATTTCTCTCACCATTTCTGTTCTCGACTCAATATAATTGATTTGGAATAAAAAAATATGTTTATATAATTGTGTGTTTAGCCGTTTTCGGTTTTCATGTGCTATTGATGAGATCTGAGTGCATTGATGTTTCAAAATACGAACGGATTCTCAACTGGACTAACTATCCGAAATGCAATGATCATTATCACAGGTTACTGTATGGTAGTACTGTAGTCGCAGCTTGCGAAGAGCACCGACGATTGAATAGCATGATAATGTTAGATCTTGCAAAACAATAACCGCGATGTAGCAAAAAGAAGCGTTGGGCGCGGGATTGTCTCGTAATAATAAGACAAAAAATGCTCAGGAATGTAGGGGATCATATCACAAAAAATATCACAATCTCTAGTTAATTGTAGGGACGGCGGCGTGAATTTTTGAGTACGGATTATTGGACTACACCCTCCGACGTTTTTCTTTTCAATCTACCGTAATCTTTCATTCAAAATGTTTCGCTTTCTAAATTATTATTTTTAATATATTTCTACGCAAAATTCAATTTTTTTATTTCCTTAGATTAATAAGTAAGCATACTGAGCAAACATGAAGCAAGATAATATAGATTGTAATGCATGCGGAAGCCGACACGGAGCCATTAAATAATACTGTGTTTTCAAAAATTCGAATTGCGACTTGATTTTCTCAGAAACTATAGATTATGAGACACAGAAAATGGATATCCCAGTAAAAAATAGTTCAATACAAAAAATAAGCGCTTTTGATGCAGTCAAAGTTGGCATTTTTTCAGTTATAAAAATACGTTTCAGCGATTTTCTCAAAATCCGCGAATCGTATATTCGTGATTTTTCCATATATTATTTAAAATGTCGTTTTACATCACATATGCAAAAACAAAAAATATACGATTCGCGGATTTTTAGTAATTGAGCTTCAAATGTCGAGCTACCGTAATCCAGTGAAGCTCCGCACTTTTATGTAATCCAAGCCTTATTTTATCCACTAATCTCCATTCCTGGAGACACTTTTGATATCGGGCAGACGGCGAATAATAATGACAGCTCATAAATATGATGATTAATAATGGTTATGAATTTTTGAGCATCTTCAGTAACTTCAGTTTGCGATAGTTTGATAAAAAGGTTGACAGGCGATGCGCTCCGCTTGAACTCAAATCGTCGGGTTTCGTGCCTCCTTATTTTGCTGTTTTTCTCTTTATTTTGATATTATTTTTGAAAAAATAAATTGAAAACATGAAATGGGGTAGGGTAAGCTTCCGTTTGCGCATAAACTTGTGAATTGTTTTGATCATCTGTAAACATCGTCGCCGTCCCTAGTTAATTGGAACCTGAAATACTTTCAGCAGCTCCACTTGTTTATTTTAGAGTTTTCCTTTTGACAATATGCGACCGTTGATCACATCACTTCTATCCCTGCTCTGATTTCCTAGTTTCCAATTCTCCATTTCGAAATTCACGACTTCGGAGAATTGCTCAGTGGTCATGAAACTCTGCACGTAAAGCCTTTTACGGTAAAGGCTTTACCCTATTCAACAATTTGGACGATATCTTTTTCTCACGTCTACAGACGTATTTATCTCGCAAAACGTAAAAAAAAAGAACGTAAAACGGTGTAATCTGGTGGTAAAATGGGCGAAATTGGATTATGCAATGACTGCTAGAGCCTAGCGATTCTCAAACAAACCTAAGTGGTGGTATCGTGGAAGGGCAGAGCTATGAGAGATGCGTAATTTACAAATACAAAGCAACCGGAATCAATGAGCAACGGATGGAAAAATGGGGGGAAGCACTCAGGGAATCTACACATTTTGTGTACAGCGATACGGGTGCTAAACACAGCAAGTGTGGTGATGGGTGGGGGGTGGTAAAATCACATGAAACATGGAATGATAAAACACAGGAATGAGTGCCGATCGGCTATTGCACAGGAGCAAATGAGAAGAAGAAGAAGAAGAGAAAAAAAGGAAAACAAAAACACTAAACTGTAAAAAAAAAGGGACACTTGTGTAGTGCAAAAAAAGGATACTACTACATCTGCAAAGCTACTGTTGAAATTGATATACTACAAATCTCCATTACAAGCAATGTGATGATTAACGAGAAGAAAAAAAGATATGCGTACTACTACAAACACTATTTTCGTTGGCTCAAACACAAATTTGTGGGGTGTACAAAAATCTACGAGGGGGTGGCATTCACATGGGGGACTGTAGCTTCAATACTACCAAAGGGGGTAGTGTGGTGTGTGATGTGGTGGTGCGGGGGTACTGTAGCTTCAATAGTCGGCAGTGTTCAGGTGGCACATCGACGCGCGACGATTAAACTTGGCGGGCGCTGGGCCGCCATACTTGGCGCCTCCACGGCGGTCGCCTCCGCCACCTCCCAGACCGAGCGACGCCACATTCGACGCCGATGGCACGCGAGCAAGACGACTGCAATTGGTAATGATCACGCTGAGCACCGCTACCGTACCCCGTCCCCACAATTGGATAAATACACCACACAACTAGAGATGACAGACTACCATCCGTGAATTCACCAGACTAGAACATTGCTACCATATCCCCATACTGATAAACACCACTACAACAGATTCCACTACCTTATGTCAGTTTACTAAACTAGAACATCGCTACCGCAACTCAACACAATTAGATAAACACACAATCGCACCAGAGCCCACTATATTCTATCTATACACTGCACCAGTAAACCGCTACCGTAACTCACGTCTTGTATTCGTCGCGGTCCGAGTAGGCGCCCGAGGCGAGGTTGTACATGCTGCCGCCGCCCAGGTTCTTGCGCAGCGCCGGCTGCCCGCCATAGTGGCCGCCGTGATGGGGCGCGTAGCGCGCCGAATCGGCGCCCGCGCCCATGCGAATGGCCGAGCGAGTCATGCTCGGCGGCATCGCCGACCCGAGGTAGCCGCCCGTGGTGGCCGATCCGCGGCGCGCACGGTGCGTCGGAGGAGGCGGCGAGCCGCCATCCTCGCCGCAGCCACGCGACGAATCCGCCGAAGAGCGCACGCTCTTGCTCTCCTCGTCGCCGCCCGCCATCGATGCGGCTCCGCCGCAGCCGCGGCCGCGACCACGCGGCACCGCTGGCACCTGTAATGTAGTCATTATTATAGTGCTGCACAATCATACACCACACTTCACTGCACAACACAGTACGTCGAAAAAAGAACATACGTAGAAATTGTTAGCAAGGCCACAGTACTCATCCGTACACATTATCGATTAGCTACCGTACCTCGTCGAGCAACTGCTTGTAGCGTGTAAACTCGCCGCGTGCGCGCGCCAGCTGCTCAATGCGCGCCCGGTACGCCGCGTACTCGCGGTCGTTCGGATGGATGTACTCGCATCTGCAATACGGTAAGGTTACGGTAGGATTACGGTAGCAGTAATCGATCACTTAGAACACAGAACAGTGTCGCTCAACACTGACCCAGAAGCAAATATAGATATGAACAAATCGAAAGCATCCATAGTCTAGACTTCCATACTGCAATAGGAAAAGCAGAGACTACAATACACTACTCCCACAGACTAGAGTGCCACATGCAGCAGTTATCGATTTACTACAAACTTCCAATTGTTAACCAAAAACGTGGTAATCAATAGTCTACTCTACAGTACCATCTTGCTTCAAATTCAACCGTAATCCTCCACTACCGTACCTCTCCGCGTATGCGCACAGTCCGGACGCGCCCGGCTCAAAGTTCTTGCACATCTTCGTCTTGTACTTGGGGTTGTTGATGGCGCGGAAGGGCTGCAAAAATAGAATCAGTCATCGATCGACGACCCAAATTCACGGATACCGTAGTTCCGGGCTCACTCACCCGCTCAGGCACGCGCAGCTCCTGGTTGCCGTGCGCAAACTTGCACGAACCGCCCATCGAGCACTCGCTGTAATGCAAAAATGTTCAAATTTTCAAAAATTGCAAATCTTTGGGCGGGAATTCAAAATTTATATATTTGCCGTCTACCGTACCGCTTATCCATCCACTGCGTGCACATGCGCGTCTTGTAGTTGGACGGCAGCAGGTTGGCAATGTGCGGATTTCCGACGGCGTTACCGTTCTGCAAATCAATAAAATCAGTCATCGATTGCCATCTTCGGATACCGTAACCGTGGTACAGTATCAGGGCAATCGTATACCTGGGGCGGGAGCGAGACGCGTCGGCGCATCGACGACACGGGCGTGGACGGGTTGCGCTAAAGATTGGATACTGTAGCCGACGCATCGTATTCCTCGCCCACACACACCACACGGCGCTACCGTACCTGTCCGGGCGTTTCCATGAAGGTTTCGGGTGACGATTGGTGCGAGATCTGCGAGATGTCGTCAATGTTCTCCGGGGCCAGGTCCGGGTCCGTCGACATCATTCTGCAAGATAGGAGATTCATCGGCACATCCGCTGCACTCGACGCACCACACGTACCACCATACCGTACCTGTTCATGAGGAAGGGCGGCTGCTGGTGCTGCGACTGCATGGGCTGCATCGTTTGCATCATCTGGCCGGTCGTCGGGTCCTGGTACATCACGGGCACCAACTGTGCCTGCTGCTCGTAGCACCCCTGCTGCTGCTGCATCGGGTGGTAGTACTGCGGCATCTGCAAAAATGTGGTGTGATGAGGGCGACGTTTACCATCTTTAGCCAGTCTAGTCGCATTTCCGACAGGACGACGTTTACCAACCTGCGCGTACATGACGTGCATCGGGACCATCGACGGATTGCAAGCGGCGGGCGCCGCGAGTCCGGCCGGCTCTTCGGAGGGAATGGGCGTGGAGGCAGCGCGAGGCTGTTGTGAGAGGCTTACGGTAGGAGGAGGGGCGCACCACGGGCGTGTACACGCAGATTGGTAAATACTCGCAAATGCGGCCAAAAATGTGCTGCGTGTGCTCGGGCGACGTTTACCAACCTGGCTGCCGTTGCTCGTCGTGCTGGAGGCGCCGGGCGTCTGCTGGGGCTGCATCTGCTGCTGTTGCTGCATCGGCAGCAGCGTCTGGCCAGACAGCGACATGGCCGCGAACGCCGCCTCGGTCTGCAATTCAAGCACTTTTTGCACTGCGTTAGGATGGACGACGTTTCAAAACTCGCCAAAAAATCGGTCAAAATTGCATTACGTGAGGCAAGGCGACGTTTCCCATCATACTACACCACGACACTCACCGGCTGGTAGTACACGGGCGCGGCGTACGCGTAGCCGGGTGCGGCCGGGGCGTAGTACATCATCTGCTGCTGCGGCTGCTGCTGCATGGGCAGCACGTAGCCGTTAGAGTCGCCGGCCGCGTAGTATCCGGCGGGCGGTGCGGCACCGCCCTGCTGCTGCTGCTGCGGCGCGCCAGGCGCGTAGTAGTACTGCAACGGGGGACGACATTTACTAATTGATCGAAAACTGGACATTTTTGCACTGTGTGTACAAGAGCGACGTTTAGTACCTGGGGTTGCTGCTGCATGTTGGGGTCCATCGTGTGGTGTGGGGTGTGTGTGTGCTCAGCTAGGCCGACGTGCAGGAGGGACGGAGGTGCGGGGACACTGGCGGACGAGCGCGATTCCGCTCTGACCTGCGAAAATAAAGATTTAAACTTGGAAATGGCGTGAAAATAGAGTTAAACAGGGTATAAAGGCTAATTGAATTGGAAGGAATAGAGTGCTACGCCGACAGAGAAAGGATCAAACACGTAAACACATCAGGGAAAGTTGATTACTTCAGCGCAGGGTCACCCTCGACGTCATCAGTGTTTAGACAAGTAAACGGGCACTTTAGCATCCTGATATCCCTGATAGCCCACAACACTAATTTAACCACGGGGAACGACAAACTGTTAGGGGTTCCGAGAATGAAGTCCGTCAGAAAAGCGATCATTTTAGCGATAAATCATGACATTTGAGACAACATTGAACGTGCTTTTAGTCAATTAACCGGTTCTATAGAATGAGAAAAGGGACGACTACATCGCGAAGTCAATGTAGCTCAGAAGACTCAGAGCAAAGAACGGGCAAAACAGCAATCACTTCAAGCAGGGGCAAATTCAGGGAGGATGATGAAAGTAAACAGGCCCTCGACCACTACAGTGACGTCATCAATCAACGCGCTGCTAGTATACATTGCACAAGGCACTACCACGGACCAAACTGCATAAAAGGAAGAGCGGTTCAGGGGGCGCAGACTGGGAAGGAAACAGCGATGGGAATGGGGTAGTGAGTGAACTGGCGGGAGCCGAGGCGAGGCGAGGGTAGATCAAGACCGCGCCCTTCCCTTCTCCCTCTCCCAATCGGTCAATCAATGGATCAAGGGGGCAAACTATAGAGTGTCAGGTCTGATCTACTCGTGTTTTGAACACAAAACGGGTCAAAGAACACAGATTTCGCGCGGAATTGAGCCCAAATATCATGAAAAGCGGTCAAATCGATGACGAAACACAGTCAAGAGCATGTAAAACGGGCCGAAATGAGTGCGAACTCACCTTTCACAGCTATGCAAATCCATCCTTGAGGCGTGAATTGAGTTAGGGTGGAAATTCAGCGACGAACTCTCAGGCTTGTCCTCGCGATCACTTCGATAATTGGATCACAGAAGCCCTTCATTCAAATGGGGGATTACGGTAGCCTTATTGGCAATCAGCTACTGATTTTAATTAATTAATTTTTGTTTTATTTTTAATTATATGTAATTCCCCTTCCAATGTTATCTCCCCGCTCACTCCTCGCATTCCCACACATCCCCTCTCCCCAGGCCACTTCCACTATCTCGCACTGCGATCTGTTCAGGGTTTGCGCCAGCCGCGTAAGAAAGAAATGGAAGGGAGGGAGGAAGGGGGGGGGGAGGCGAAATGAGGGAAGAGGCGGGAAAAGATTCTTATCTGACCACAGGATCTCGGAGGGGAGGGGAGGAGGGTTCATTTGTCACTGTCACGAAAAGGTGTTGGCCCGGAGGCAGTAGTAGCTAGGGGAATTGCTATCTACGCCGAATCATAACCAACGGTCATTTGTCTCGCGTTTTGATCTTGCCGGGCGATCTTTCTGGCCCATGAAGCCGAAAATATTCCTGTGATCCGCCCTTCTTTCTCGCTATCTACCAGATACGTTTCGCCCGCATCTTTTCCGTTTTCGTACCCCCCCCCCCATTCCTTCAATAATTGCGAGCCATGTACGATGAAAATAGAATCAGCCCGCGTAGTAGCATCTTATACATAGCGAAGAGTACTGTATCGTCTTGATATCACCCTGAGATTTTTCCATCAATCTGCAATCTGAATAGAAAATAAGACGGATCCGAAAAAAATCCAAATGATCCGCCCGTCTTTCTCGTTTCCAAATACGCTTCGCCCACATCTTTTCCGTCTTTTCTTGAGCGGAATCTCAATCGCATAAGTGTAAGCTTTGAAAAAAAACAAAAAGTAGGCCAGCCATTGTATTAACTATACGTGAAGCATACTGGAGGACTGATTCGTTTTGTCAGCCTTGCTTCATGGTTCAGTAATTGTCTCAACCATCTCGAGCCCATATCCCAAAATATGTAGGTATCTTACCGATCCGCCCTTTTTCATAGTATTCGAATACGTTTCACGCAAATCATTAACGATAATGCTTCTCTGATCCTTCAATGCGGGGGCGCTTGTCTTTGGAACAAAAAAATTCAATCCGCGTAGCATCCCCTCGCTTCAGTCATCCGGGCCCGCTACGCAGTCCTTCATCAAGATAGGCCCGCGATCTATCCCCAGTGTTATCTCCCTCCTGCCTCCTGCCTCTCCAGTAGATATCGCGCTCTCTCCACCCCGCCAGCGCTCTCGCATCTCTGACCGGCGAGAGAGTGGGCGAAATGGGGAGAGACAGCGCAATCTTCAGTCCTGAAGTGAGATTGGAGAGGGAGATAAGGCACGCGGAGAGGCGATTCAGGCAGAGGGGAAGATTGCACCTCAGCCAGGCTCACTCGAGTCCTCCTACCCATGAATCTATCAGACTACCATTGCACCTATATCTAGCTCACCATCTGGCCCACCCTACCGTATCTGGAGTTTGTCAGGTTTCGCTCATGACTGAAATTGCACTTCATTCGAGTTTGCTCGAATCCTCTTCACGTCCCTGAATCTATCAGACTACCATTGTATCTAGAGCTTCTTTCTATTGATTGCATTTTCCGACCTACCGTGCCTCGCTAGATACCTTATCTCTCTCAAAATCTGCACGTTACAGTATCCCACTAGGTATCAGCAACCACCGCTTTGTCGCTTCACAGCGCGTTTCTGCGTACCCCGCCCTTTCCCTCTGATTCCTCCAGTGCTCCAATCGCATTTGTCGTTGAATCGACAAAGTTTTTTTACCGTATCCTTCATGCGATTTCTGCTGTTTTCAAGGCACTAGAACTACGCTAGAGCAGTAAATATTGCACTGCAAATGCCAGAAGCTCAATACAAATAGGCGGAGACACTGAACTGTGATAGCTCTGTGATAAAGACATGTCATCAGCAAAGAAAATTATTGCGCGATAGTGAATTTACTGAACAATAATGACGATTCTGACACATGAATGAAACGCCTTCATGACTTCCGAATATCGTAGCAATTCTCCATTAGATTGCGCAATCAGAGTTCAGCGCATCGTCGTCCCGGGAGAATCAGACGTATGTAGTTGAGAAATTCGAAGCAGTTCTCATGCATCGTGCCGCTCCTGGCCTACTGCAATCCACCAAATCTACCCTAGTTTGTTCATTTCGAATTCTCCGTAGCGCCTGGCGTCACGGAGCTGTGTTCAAATACAAAGGACCGGAACATTATTTGGCTCTAAAAAATTTCCTCATTATTCTTTTTTGTTGTGCAACCCTCTAAACTTCCTCCTTTGAATTTGGCGTCACTGGGCTGTGATCACTAACAGCGATAAAGACCTGTCACCAGGCTGAATGGAAATTAGGCGCAGATACAGTCACTGATAAGCATAGATAACGCTCTCGCTTTCGCTCCATCCGCATCAGTTGATAAGGTGCGCGATTCTCTCACTCGCTCGCAACTTTACGTTATCACCTTATCAGCACCAATTATCGATCGGCCTTGACCTACCGTATGACCTACCGTAATGAGGTCCGGCAGCCAGCGACCTTCCAGTTGCTGCATGTAGCGTGATGAACGCGTCGTGTCATTTACAAATATTCAAAAAAAAAAAGTTTGCTTCGGTATCTTTAGCTACCGTAATTGCTAGCTTCCCTGGACCACCCATCTAAAAGCTCCACTGTCTTGCATGCAGAGATAAGAATCCGCGACCATCTAACCCATTCCTCATTTTGATGACTCGTAGAGTTCGAAACCCGGGTATTGTCTCTTCATTTCGCACACTGCGTCACGACTCTGATCAATGTTAGCGCAAGCGAAATGAAGACGATTGCTCATCAGATTATCAGTCCTTCAACCATTTATAATGACGATTAACACATCTAATTTCATCGTGAACTCAAACCGTAGAAATGACCTGTGATTACGGTAGGCCAAAGTGCTGTTCTATTTCGAACTCCTCCTGACTCCCCCCTATCGATTACGCCGTCCTTCCTTTCCTCCAAAGTATTGTACACCTTCCCCATTCCATATCATCACACTTATCGGTCCGGTATCCTCATTTCCCCCGCTATTTCCCCCGGTTGGGAATCGAATCATCTTGATAACGCACTGATACTCATACACACAACAGTCAGATAAGGATAGTCACCGCTCATGAGTCGTGAGGATGGCAATAACACCGCCAATTTACAATTCGATAATTTCAATCCGCATTTCTACGATCCTGCTTTTATAGACGTGAACATCTTGAAGTTAGATAACGCTCAAATGTGAGATAATGATAGGCGCCGCTCATGAATCTTTTCCGCTATTCGTGATGTTTATTATGTTGCAGCCTCTTATGAGTCCATCTGGAAGTAGCACCCCTTTTTCTTAACCGCTTACAATTAGACTACAAAATCGCCAATTTCAATCGTTATCTTCTACGCTTGTTCATGATTTTTTTTGCGAACTCTAAATTTAATGATTTCCTTCTAACCGATAAGAGTAGTCATAGCATCATGGCATCATGGCTATTAGCATGGCCGGTTGTTCAGTGTCCAATTTTTCATACAGAACAATCCTCCGATGCGAAATCGATACAGTCAAAATTTCAATGCTTCTGTAGATCAGCGAAACTCATTTCATCCTCATTCCACCGATTATTGTAGCTCCTGTTGCATCGCTTTTCATCTCATCATTATCTTTCATCATCCAAGTCGAGCCCAACCCTCACTTTGCATCATCTGCAGCATCTGCAGCCCTAGCAGCAACATGGACGCAGCGAGCTCACGCCGCAAGCAGTCCCGACCGGCTCGCATCGAGGATGACGACGACGTTTCGGAAAAATCTTCGCCCGGCACACCACACTCGCAGCACCACCACGACGAGAACGGCGGTGGTGGTGTGCCTGGCGACGAGCGATCCGAAAGCTCGCCTGTCGAAATTCGCGCAGCCGGCTCGATCATGGGCCCGATTCGAGCGCGCCGTCTCGCATCGCCCCTGGAGACTACCGTAGGAGCGATTGCCACGGTACGGGTTACAGCAGTCTGGTACGGTAGTGGGTAGAGCTCGTGAAATGAGTCGGGTCATTCGGTATTGCACCGGGCCGCGCGCTCGAAATGCAAGGAATGAAATGACCCGATACCAGAGAGTGGTATCGTTAAATGACCCGATACCGAAGAGTGAATGTAGGTGAAAAAACGACAAGACATCGATAAAAGCTTTATTTATTTAACGTCATTTAACAAATAAGATGAACTACATAAGAGACAGGGTTTCTAATTATCCGTAATCATATGTTGAATCGATTCGTCAGACATAGCAGCATATTCCGAAATATCAGCTGCTTCTTCATTTGAGGCGGATTTTTTTGTGCCAATGATCTTACTTGACGTCTGGCTCATTACTGGTGATTGCTGCCTTCTGTAGCCGCTTTGACGATCTGTACAAATCCCTGAACAATACTCATGAATACAAGCAATACCTGACAGGGGGAGAAGAGGCCGGAGCCTTCCGCTTTCTAGCGCCGCCAACCATTCCTCAGTGAGGGAGGAGGGAGAAAAGAGGAGAGTCATTGATCTCACGAGCTCAGATCAAAAATCATATGCAAAGATAAAAAAGAACAAATGTAAAAGAGCGCATTTGCGTGCGCTGGTATCGGGTCATTCGCAACTTTGGCGAGCCGGTATCGGGCTTTTTTCACACTCATTCGTCATTCACGGGGCCCCGTGGTATCGGGTCGTATCATTTCTCGACCTCTACTAGTGGGAAATGGTGGGAAGAAAATGGTAGGGTTACGGTTTTGGGGTACGGAAGGGTTACGGTAGGAGACGGTATGATACGGTAGTCGAGTACGGCATCGATTTCCCAATTCATAGGTGGGCCCTGAAATAGACCTTTCGCAACTGGGAAACATTCCTTCCAGAGCAGCAAAGCTTATCAGCCTGGGCGTCTTTATCAATCTGCCGATTGGAGGGTGTGTGAGAAATGGAAGCGCTGATTTTGCAGCACAAATTAGGCGTATTGCTGAACAATGATTAGTCGCTGTGCAACAACTGCTAAACTCAGGAAGCGAGCAGCTAAGCGTGGAAACCCTCGAACCGGAAGAATGTCCCATCAACAGCTCATGTGCATATTTACAAATCCAATAGTTGTTAAACACCAGAAGTCCTCAAACTCTTTGGTGCCTCTGGGAATCTTATTTTCTGGCCAGAATTGCCTAGAGAGAGAATTCACATCAATTTGCTAAACACCGGAAGTCTTCCCTTTTTGCAGCTCCTGGACGCCTCGGGGAACGCCCTATTCTTCGAGGTCGCCGCTGACGAGCAACTGCTGACGGCTGTCCGACCGACGGCGAGCATCGAAGACGCGAATTGCGTCGTGATGGAAGATGGTGAGTGGTGGGATACGTCGCCATCGAACACCATTAGACACACCACGGTTACTTAGATTTATGAGAATGAAGAAATACGTAGTGATGATGGACGGTGCGTGGTGGGAAACGTCGCCCACGCACACCGCTAGACACCTTAAAAATACGTAGAAACTGAAATTATGCTTGATGTGGATGATTTTTTATTGAAGAAAAGAAGAATGAATTGACAGCCTTCAACATCATAATCCCTTAATCCATCTGTGAAACTTATTTCTCACGAACTCATTGTCATTGTGCACTTTTCACAATTTCCGTTTATTTGTCGGTAAAGTAAAGAGTGAAACAGTCGCTACTGTCGGTTATCGCAGAAGCATCACAGTTTCCTGAATTCACTTTTGCCATCTCCAAATAATATTCATTCATGAAAGATCAAAGCGAACCGCTGCTGTTTCACACCTTTTCCGCCTTACTCATTTTTTCTGCATTTTTCTGCATTTTTCTGTCCTTCTTATCAGCCGGTGATAAGCAAACGGATTCAGTCACTCGAATATCCGTTCTCGTTTGCTTCGCATAGATGCCCTGAAATCTGTCTGCAACCGGTCTCTCTGATCATCTTATTTGCGCTACTTTTCGCGAACAAGAATAATTATTGCAATCAACTAACTACAAGTCAGATTCGGCTGAGTTTCGTAAAGGACATTTCTAGAGAAAAACAACATAGAGCTTTGATGAATGGCAGTCGTTCACTTCCAAAATAGTATTATTTTTACCATTTCTAGCTGATTGATATACCTTCTGCTCTAGCCAGTTCCGCCAGATGTTTTATCTATTTCTGATGATCTTGATTTTTGGTATTTTTCAGCCCTGGCTAGCTCATGCTAATGATAGCTCGTGCCTCAATCTATGTTCTCTAGATTGATCTTTGATCTCTGCCCGCCCTGGCAAACTCCTTGAAATCTGATCTTTGATCTCTTCCAGCTCCCGACCAACTCCGACTGATGATGACCAAGTCAGTGCCCGTTACCGAGACCCTGATCGCTCTCTACATCACAGCACCGAGGGAGGAGCGGAGTGGTAGCGGGAATGGAGGTACGGTATGTGGGTACTGTAAGTACTGTATCCAAGGGTACGGTAATGGGAAAAGATGAACGGTATGTGAGCTACTGTAGATGATGCCCATAGGGCGGGTACTGTAGCAGGGAGTATTGTAGCCCTTTACATCACAACTCCGAAGGAGGAGCGGAGTGGCAGTGGGAATGGAGATACGGTGTGGGTTACTGTAGATAATGGGTACTGTAACCGAAAGTACGGTAAGGGGAATATCTGGGTTACTGTAGCCGTGATTATGTACTGTTGTGGCAATGGAGGTAGGCGGTATGGTGCCTGCCTTACTATTACTGTAGATGAGTGGCCTTCTGTAGCCGGGAAACAGCAGATAAGGTTCGTTACAACAGAATCTTCAATCCATAGCTACCGTAACCCTTCCTTGCAGAACCCGACTCGAACGACAAGGGTCGTCAACGAGCGGTGTCTGATGCGGGCGAGGAGGTAGGAAGGCGGCAGGGAGAGACCAAAAGTGAGATTATTTTTCCCGTAAAAAATGTGAAACTATTGATCGGTGCCTGATGGTATTGTATAATACCAGCGATTAGTGTTCAGTTCAGTCTCTTATCTTTGCTCTTTGACCCCTTGCCTTTCCAGAATACGTCTGCGAACAGTGCTCCCTTGTCTCCTTCAATTCACTCGACAATCTACGCGCACATCAATCATCGTACTGCACGAAGAAGGATGCTGAGACGAGGCAGAATACACCTGGTTAGTTATTTTCGAAACAGTTTCAATATCCATCATGAGCATTAAGATGTATTGGGCTAGAAAAGAATGAAAGAAGAAGAATGGTGAAGCTTTTGAAATACTGTATAAATCCGTTCCGAATAAGTTTCGTTGACCTCACTGCATTCTGACCCCCATTGTTCTCTCCAGAAAAGGGTGAACAAGGGGATTAACTTTTGAATTTTCCCGCCACACCCTAATCGGACTGCAAAAATTCAAAATGAGCGGGGAGAGCGGCCGCTCCCTCCGCCCAGGCCTTGTAGTTCGATTCATGCAAAATGCGCAAGTACATATGTAAAGATCTCCCCCTTCTCTGTCGGAGAAGAATGCTGTGACCTACTCTCTGATTATGAGTTGTATCCCTTGTCTCTGACCAGCCCATTATTCCCCTCTAACCTTCACCGCGCGAATACTTGACGCAACTCGGCTTATCTCCGCTGCGATCTCGCCCCTTCTATCTAACAATGAACTAGAGTTCGAAATACGGGTCGCCGTCTCTTCCTGTCACACACTCTCTCGTCTGTCTGACCGGTGAGAGAGCACATGAAATGAAGAGACGGCGACCCGCATTTCGAACTCTACAATGAACCATTCCCCCCATTCCAATTGGGCTCAAGTGGCTCGCCAATTTCGACCCTGATCTAACTAAGTATCGATTGATTTATCCCGATTCAGACCCTTAGTAGCTGTCTTCGCAACTATGATAACCTTTCGCAAACCAGGCCGCTTTTTGCTGCGCTATCTGCGCTCTGATCTTTCTCAGAAGGGGACACTTTTGAGCCGTCTCTTCAATCCGCACACTCTCTCGCTGGCTAGAAAAAGTCAGAGATCAGGCTAGCACAAGAGAGTCAGACACGTGAATCCAGTCATAGCCGTGTATCTCCGATCCCCTACTCTCTCGACTGTCAGAAAAGGCGAGAGAGCGTGCGAAAGTGAGAGACGCAAACGGTATCGCTTGTCCTTCCCATGCTTATCTTGATCGCTGATTCACACCGAGGAGATCCTATCTGGGCGTCCTTTTTTGCCCGAACTTTGCTCGCAAAAGGCAGTGAAAACTGCGCTCGGTCTCATTTATTTGTATTTTTTCCTGAAAACTAATCAGTATTGTGAAGTGATTCCCTCAATAAAGTATAGACAATTTTAGTTTTAGTTGTCTATACTTTACTGAAGGAATCACTTCACCATCGTATGATCGATCTGTGAACACATCTTCTATGGCTTGAAAAATTGTGCGTTATCGGCGGCGCCGTTTATTATATCTACACCACTTTACAGCACCACCGATGGCCGCCCGTCCTGCGGTGTCGGTGCCCGTCTCGCTCGCGTCCTTCTTCGTCCCGGCTCCCGGAGGCGGAGGAGTGAGAGTGCAGCTACCGCACGGAGCACAGCAGTTGATACCAGGTACTGTAATGGGGCCGCATCTGTAGATAATTGTCGGGAATAAAAGTGGTTTGAGAGATACAAAAATGGTCAGCTGTCGCCCTGTCGCCCCGCGCCGCAGTCGATTCCAGGTAATCAGTTTGAAAAATCTCTGACCAGCAATTTGAGCGGCTAATACAGAAGTATTGATTTTTCGCACAGCTGGTGGTCAATCAGCCATATTTTACTGGTCAAGTATTTAAGAAATCTCTGAAACTCAATGAATTCGCGAACAAAAGAGCCATCCAAAGATCCTTCGTGGTAATTATCTTCCTTACCGGTTCTCCAACCTCACTAGGCCGTGTGCCATTGATTCCCTCATAGGTGTCCTTCCGAAATTCTGTCGCAATCATTCCGTATCCATTGTGAATGAGAGAGAATTGTTCCAGGCTGCCCCTCCTAATCAACACTCCATCTGCAGTGATGCCCTTAGCTCCCTATTGCATTAGGCGTCGTATCCCACCTGCCGCAACCACATAATGAAAATTCAAATAGTTCAACTCGAATAATATATTAATGCAATTCCAGGCTTCCCCCTCCTAATGAACCCTCCTTCCTCCGTGATGCCCATCGCTCCCGCCTCCCTTCCGCCCACTGCACCCAACGTGATCTACCTACCGATTGGGTATCATGACATTCCCGCGACGGCTTCGGGGAGCGTCGTTATGGTACGTCGAATAAAGCATTTCGGGTACAGTGAGACGTGTTCATCACGATGTGAGCTATGCGTTCATTTTTGGAATTTTCGACCTGAGTCCCATTGAGCATTCATTACCTGGCACAGGCATTTCGTAGTTTCATGGGACTCGTGAAACGTATCCAACTTGGTTGGTTTGTACATTTCAGCTCAACGATCAACCTAGAGATAAAATTCCTAGCAAGAGACCAAAGATCAAACCTGAGATCAAAGATCATCCTGCATTCCAGATGCTCGGCCAGCCGCAGACCATCGTGCCCATTGCAGTTCAGCGGCCGATTACTCACGGTGATACCAAAGATCAAAGATCAAAATAATGAGAAAAATCAAGAATAGCGTCTTACTTGGGCGCAACGAGACCATCCAAGCAGATATCAAATTCATTGTGAATGAAGCGATATTACTAGTCGAAAACACCAGTAATATCATCAATAATCGATTTCTTTGCTGTCCATATGGGAAGAAGAGCCCAACTATCAACAATCAAAGTTCAAAGATCACCAATCGCAGGCGCTCCGCTCCTTCCCCACCTCGCCTCCTCGCTTGCCGTTCATCCCACCATGTGCGGCTCCATCCCCATCCCCGCGTCGCTGCAGCTGATTGCCGGAGATGTCATTACGACTATTCCGGTAACTGATCTTTTGTGTTTTTTTTGTTGTTTTCGTTGTGGTTATTACTCGGCATGTGCCACGCGCCTACAAGCCTGGGAATGGCACTATAGTTTCGGGATATGCTACGGCTATCCGATGAGAAGTGTAGTTATCCCAAGTCGCTGCAGTTTACAGCGATGCGATTCCTACCATTCCGGTAAGTGCACGGTACCTGAGAGTCGGAACATAGATGCATCGTCCAGGGAAGGGAAATGCAGAGTGCAGCTGCAATTGAAAGCAACAAAAAATATTAGAAAGCAGTATGTTTCACTGTCTCTTCAAATCCTGAGTTCCAGCTCCAGAATGGGAAGGTGACAAAGACTGAAAATATACATAAAAACAATTGCTGACTAAAAAAATCATCAAGAAGTTGTTTAAGCGACTTAACATTTACATAACACTAGGTCATGTCTGCGCGATACGTGGAAAGTCCTTCTCAGCATGTAAGCACTTTCGCAGACCCAATTGTGAATGTAATCAATGAATCACAGGTCATGGCCGCTTCCTCTCCTCAGTCGGCGCCCGACCGCGCCGCTGCCCTCACGCCGCATGTGCAACTGCCGCCGAGGCCACCTCAGCCAGCGTGAGTATCTCACCGAGAATTAAACTGAAGAAGCCAACTAAAATGATGGAACTGGTTTTCTAGTATGCATTAATATTCAAACAGCATTCGACGACTAAAGATAATTATTTCGGTCTTGTTTAGATCCGGAGAAAGGCTGACACTGTTTCGGCGCACCTTTCACAGCATTTGCAACACCTGTGAAACCTATCTGAAACACAAACGCAAATGTGATTATTTTCCCTTCCATTCCAGTCCGCGCACGCCCAAGCGACGACGTTGCGCCAGTCCGGCTGCAGCTGCTGCAGCTGCAGGTCTGATACTTGCTCAATCATTAAGGGCTTAACCTTAAGACCTTAACCCTAACCCTAACATTAAGGTACCACAGCGCCGGCCCTCATCGCCACCCTCTCCGCTCCCGCCCTTGACCTGTCAGTGCCGCTGCTCAAGAGGCGAAGGAACCACACGGAGGATGAAGAGGCAGGGACGAACGAGGTAGATCTTGAATAATCGGCGAGAGTTACTCGCTACTCTGACTGATAATGAATAGTGTGAAAAGAAGAGACGGGGTATCACTCGTGATATAATCATATATAATCATACCGTATTTGGCCGTAGATGGGGTGGTAGGTACAACTACCTCGGCGAACAATTTACGCTCAAATCGCAGTGCAGTGATCATCATTGCCATTGTAATTATTCAATAATCTCTATATATGTACTATAGGCCAGCAAGCCCTCTTCCTCCTCATCAGCATCATCCAGCAAGGGCTCCCCGCATCGACTAACGCCACAGGTACGGTAATCGAGATACCGTATCTATCACCGACTGATTAGCGACATTTTCCACGCGTCCTTGGTTCTTTAGCACATAGTAAACATATATTATGTAAATAATTGGGGCATGGAGGTGCATCACTGGCAAGTGCAATGGCGAGTGAATACGTACATAAACTGAAACTTATCCCAGATATTTTTTGAAAATTTCTTGAAGAACTTAGATTTATGCTCCATTACCGCACCAATCAATACCGTGCTCCTACCGTACCTCTTTTCGACGTACCGGCCTTACTTATGTTTGATACACCATCAAGCATGATCGTGGCCTGACGACTGTATCGCATTGGTTATGGAATCAATTTTACCTATACCTTTACCTGTGCCCCTTCCATTGCTTACCAATCATCACCGCAATCAATCAATACCGTGCTAATACCGTAATTCTACCGTACTCCTAACGTACTCCATCCAAATCTCTTCTTTTCAGACACCCTCCGCCGACGCGCCCCCACTCGATCATGCCAGTCCCTCAGGAACTCCGAACGGCGACCACGGCACTCCTCCCGCGGCGCCGCCGCCCAAGCCGTTTCCGTGCACGTGCGGAGCCGGGTTCTCGTCGGAAGCCACGTTTATGGTGAGAGCCGGGGCCGGGGATTGTGAAACAGATCCTGGGAATAGAATAGGATCATTTGCATGAGAGGCTTTCGGCAATTGAAACTGAGTGTTCAGAAATGGAGTGAGTTTCACACCTTCTCCTAAGGGAGTGGGAAACGCAGTTCAGTCAATGATGTTTCCCCTATTGTCTTTAGAACAAAAAAAAATAAAAAAATATATACATGTGTTCAACAAGTTGCGGAAAAAAGATCACGAGTTAGGAAAAGTTGACACCTAAGAAAGCCTCTTTTTAGGAAGACCTTCGGAAAAGTACTTTTTCAAACGATATCCGTGAAGTAGCAAATCCGGATAGAGCCGGCAAAATTACACTCAGAATTTGTCCAAGCCGGAAAGTACCGATTCCAGGCGCACGTCACCACGTACTGCCAATTAACCGTACGGAAGTCGGAAGAGGGAGGGGACGGAAAGGAGCTGAAGCGGGTTGGTGATCTTTGATCTTTGATCTTTGGTCTTTGAGTCATCCAGTATCACTACTTGCTGGCACAGATAGTTGTGAGTTTGATCGTTGATTTTTGATCCTTGATCTTTCTCCAGCCGCCTCCAAAGTGTGGTCAGTGCGGATACCAGCCGAGCAGCGCCTCTCAACTCGCCGTCCACATGAGAAATCACCATGCCGAGGTACGATCTTTGATCTTTGACCTTTGATCTTTGATCTCCCCCCTCTTCAGGCATTCATCTGCAATCTGTGCGGCTACCGTGGCTTCTCCGTTCGGGGGATTCGATCGCATCTACGGTAAGTGTTACCGTAATTCGCAGATACCGTTGTCGGTAATCACAAATTAAATTATTTTTGGAAATTTCTGTACAGGGAGACTATTCGCATTAGTCGGCTACCGTAATCCTTCCAATTCGCAGAACGCACCCCGAGCTGGACAGCGTGCGCTTCGATGATTTACTGGGACTGCACGTCACCAGGGTGAGTACGGTAGTGGGAGCAAGAGTAGAGGATTACGATAGAATGGTGACAAAGAGAGTTCGAAATACAGATAATCGTCTCTTTATTTCAAGTGCTCTCTCACGCGAGAGAGTGTGTGAAATGAGGAGACGGCGGGATCATTTTTCGAGTTCTAGTGCACTATAGTTTCAATGATACCGCATGTGTAATTATTCAAATACGCTCTCTTGCTCAATTATCAGTTCAGTGAAACATATCTAATACACAACATTTCACGCTCTTGATCTCTCATCTTTCATTAGACCCATTCCAGAAGGCGTACGTCAAGGGTCGTGTGATGTCTGAGGGATCGCTCGACGTCTCCCCATCGGCGCCCGAATCCGCCCGAACACTGATAGACGCCTGATCTTTGAACTTTTATTTTTTTCAATTTTTCTTTTCCATGATCTTGCACCACACAGTATCTCCTCAACTCAGCATAACCCCATTTTTTCGTTTCGATAATTTCCTAGATTTCGATCGAGACTTCCGTTCGTTACTGCCGACTTGTCCAGTTACCCGTTTGACCCCGCGTTTGATTTCCCGTTGACCACAAGATTGTATCCTAAGAGAATCAATATTACCCTAAGAACTTGTCAGTACTAAATGAAAATAAAGCATCGAGTTGCATCGTTCAAACAAACGAGCGAAAAGATTCAATGATCTGAAATGTGCCTCAAAAAGGAGAGATAAAATGAGAAATCATCACCCCTCCTAGTCAGAGTTATTTGTCCGGGTAAGAGCAGAAAGAAAGAAAGAAAGGTAGCAATCGGATGAAAGAAAGAAGTGGTGTGAAACGAGAGGGCACTTGGTGTAAACAGTCTTTGTCATCTTTTCTTTCTCTCTCACATGTCAGTGTCAGTCGTTATGGGCTTCTTCTTGCATGCCATTCGTTTCTTACTGATTAGCTTCAAATTGACGCTTCTCTTTCGATTATCATTATCGATTTTAATTTATTCCAGGGTTCTACTTCCCCGCATCATCTCAAATTTATCGTAAAGGATTCCAATATTTTGAATGACCAAAGATCAATGCCAACAATGATGATTTCGAAAATCGTCATACCTGCAATACAGATCTCGCTTTTCTTACCATCTCTTCATTTGTGAGAGATTATGGTGAATTGATCTAATTTCAGAAAATGCTACGAAATTTTGGATGGCTTGTAATATTGTCATGGATCGGGACCGTACGAAGTTGTTGAAGTACCAAGTTGTATTCAGCGTACTCTCTCGAAGTTTTTAGCATAGACTTGGCGCTCATGTCAACTTATTTCAATTGTCCTTCACACGTCTTTCACACAAGACACGAAGTGTTTATAAATTAATAAATTACATATTACATCATTTATTGATTGAACAAAATGTAATGAGTTCGAATCACATATAAATTTAAGTGCAAGCCCATGAATACTAACACTACGGAATTGTTTTTGGTTGACTTGAAACGGGATCGGGGAGGAGGAAGGGGTAATTCGATGGATATCAGATACATTGAAATAGAAGTCAATCCGAATCGCCTGTTTATATATTTTTTTGTATAAAAATATTTCAGGATGTTTTACAATAAATGCGATTAATCATCTGTTCTTCCTTGCTAAGGAAGAATTCAAGGAAGTCGATGAATAGCTGATAGATTCCACTCATGTATTTCGATTCCTTCTTAGATCGGTAGATCGCAGAGAGGCCTAGAAACATCATTGAAGTGTGTATATAGGCCATTTCATTTAGTGGTTTGTTTGTCGTGGTTTTCTAAACAGAAATGGAATAGCATAAAAAAAGAGAATGGTTGACCATACCTCCGTGGTGCGTGTTTCGGACATCGACTGTATTTGCCCAGTACTTGATTAGAGTAACTAAAATAAAATAATAATAAAAATAATATACCACCGTTTTTTAACACTATTCAATCACTGAGAGATAGAATCGCGAAAAAAATAATTTCGGACGAAATAAATTTAACGGAAATAGACTTACCTTGGCTTGCTCAATGAAATAGAAATAATTTAGTTGTAGCCGAAATGAACTCGTTACTGGAGTCAACCGAGGGCGTGTAGAGCTCTGGAAGTACATTTAAAATTTAGAAACTACGAGAAAATCAATGAGCATGGCGTGAAAAAAGTATCAGGATCAATACACTATATTTCCAAACAATACACTAGAAAAATACATAGATAGGAGGAAATGACTTGGCTTGGCTTCATTTTGGCTTAAGTAACCGATCATCACTCCCAAACAGAGGCTGGTGCGCGGGAGAGAGGATATAAGAAGGAGCGATCGGGAGAAAGAAAGAAGTGGAGAAAGGAAAGGGAGGTTAAGGAAAATAATGATGAGCGAATGAATGAAAGCCATTCCATCAATGCAATGGCTGGCTTCATTTTGGCTTGGTAAAGGTATAGGTAAAGGCATCCTTTATGCACTTGAGATCACTGCTACGCCAGTGAGTATTCAATCTGGCTTGGGTGCTAGGAAATGGCGGGAGATATTGGAGGGAAGAGGAAGAAAGGAAGTGAAGGGTGGAGAGAAAGTGTCAAATGGATAGCGAAAGAAGAAAGAACGAGTGTTGACAGGAACGTTAGCATAAACAACCGGTGACCAGTCATCCTCCTTTCTTCTCTGTGCCTCCTTATTCAGCGTACTCTCTCGAAGTTTCTCGCCGTTTAGCACTTGGCTCTCATGTCAACTCATTACAATTGTCCTTTACACAAGTCTTTACACGAATATTTAAAAAAATTGAACAAATTAATCAACAGACAATGATTTCGAACAGTTATGATTTGAAATATGATACCGTGGTTATGGGATGATACGAAAATACACGGCAAAACAATGCTGATAGTAATACAAATACAAACAACAAAAAACAGAGCAGGAAATTCACAAATGCATGGCATCTACAATACAGCTGGTCCAGAAATGACGTATCGCCCCATCCAGATTGGGATGTGGAGTCAGTAGCTCTCTCTAAAATTGCATTTTTTCAAATTAATATTCATCACAAATTAAGGAGAATAGAAAGAACAACTGACGACAAACGTATTGACTCCTGGATCCGGCGATGGCATTGCATTCTCTGTCGCATGTAGTGTTGCCTCTACTTTGTCGAGAATGTTATCCTGATCTGGTTTGAATTTTAATGAAATAAATATGTGCATTATTTAACTAAGTAAACCAAGTATGTCTTACGTCTTCTTCGCCATACGTCCACTTCTTCGTGGAAAAAGACGCAGAAGTATTTGTTTGATCTTATTTTGCTTCTGCCTCCATTGATTCGAATGGCCTGTTAACGTATTTGTTTGTATACAAAATACACGTAGTTTTGGGTATGCGTGTTTTTTCTAAACAGAATTAGAATTGCATAAAGATAGAGAATGATTGAACGCCCCGTACCTCCATGACGCGTGTTTCGGACGTCGACTGTATTTGCCCAGTGCTTGATCAGAGTAACTAAAATAAATAAATATAAATATTATACCACCGTTTTTGAACAATATCGATTCTTTCTAGGGTTGAGACTTACTGACGCGATTCAATCACTGAGAAATAGAATCGAGTAAAAAAATTAATCTCGGACGAAATAAATATAACGGAAATAGATATGAATACTTACGTTCAAGGCTTGCTCAATGAAATAGAAATAATTTAGTTGTAGCCGAAATGAACTCGTTATTGGAGTCATCCGAGGGCGTGTAAAGCTCTGGAAATAAATTTGAAAATGAGAAACTGCGAGAAAGTGTGTAAGACGTGAAAAAATTGAGGATCAATACACAATGTTTCCTAACAATATCCACTAGAAAAATACATCGAGAGAAGGAAACATGTCACATGACCAATCATCACTCCTAAACAGAGGCTCGCGCGCGGGAAAGAGGATAGAAGAAGGAGCGTTCGGGAGAAAGACAAAAGCGGAGAAAGAGAAGGGAGGTTAAGGAAGAGAATGAAAAGCGAATGAGTGAACGATATTCCCTCAATGCAATGGCGTTGGCTTCATTTTGGCTTGGTAAAGGTAAAGGTAAAGGCATCCTTTATGCACTTGAGATCACTGCTACGCCAGTGAGTATTCATTTTGGCTTGGGTGCTAGGAAGTGGCGGGAAATATTGGAGGGAAGAAGAAGAAAGGAAGTGAAGGGTGGAGAGAAAGTGTCAAGAGGGATAGCGAAGGAAGAACGAAGGAGGGTTGGCAGGAAGGTTAGCATAAACAACCAGTGACCGATCATCTTCCTGTCTTTCCTGTGCCCTCTCACTTTACGTACTCTCTAATAAACCGTTCCGTTTTCGATCTTAGTACGCTCAACGTTTCTCGTAGTGTATCATCGACTTTCTCATGCATTGTCTTTACACGAAGTATTTATTACATATTACACTATTTATTGGTTAAACAAAATATTCAGCATACAATGGAAAAACCCGGGATCAGGAATTGAGCAAGTTCCATGAACACTAACACTACGGACAGTTCACCCAATATGTTGTAGGTAGACACGAGGGCGGGTCGTGGTGGAGGAAGGGGTTACTCGATGGATATCAGATACACTGGTATAGTGTGAAGTGTGAGAGTTACCAAAACTGCTTCCATCCAAGTGGAGGAAGGGTCCATGCGATTGTTATCGAATTACTAGCAAGCGTGTGGCCAAAAGTTCCGATGACGTATCGAATGGAGGGAGGGGACAGGGGCTGACATCTGTATAAAGATAATACCATTTTCTCCCTACACACAAGTGATTCTGATTCGAAAGATAAATATCAGCGTTGCTTCGACAGTCCACGAGCCTCTCACAGTTGACCAGTGCGTCGTCGTCTGCAATCGCATTCATCAATCTCAGATAAGTTCGCAGATCTTCCTATGGAATAGTCAATAGTAGAAGATGTCGACTCGCTTTTCTCATTGTCTCTCACACCATCGAGTTCTATTTTTTCTCATTTCTGACTGTCTGGAGGGTAAGAGAATTGACAATCCACAGCATTCTGCCCCGACAGAAAAGGGGGAGACCTTTGCATATCTACTCGCTCACTTTGCATGAACCGAACTGCAAGGCCTAGGCGGGAGGAGCGACCGCTCTCCCCGCTCTGTTGTTTGAATCGAGCGGGAAATTGCAGTTCTTTCGTGTCGGGATTTTGGCGCGAAATTTGCATCCACTGTTCACCCTTGTCTGGAGAGAACAATGGGGGTCAGAATGCTGTGAATCCCAATACCGACCGGAGCAGTAACCTTATCATATCCAAAACTTTAGAAGTAAATTGGAAATACCGACTTGAAGTGCGAATTAACAGCAACTCACACGATTTGCTTCGAATATTTCATTCTCATCTTTAGTCATCTTTGAACATTTGCTTGTTTGAAGAGACTCGAGAAGAGTAGGAGGAGAGCGTGTAGAGCTCTGGAAAGGAATAATAATTAGTTACGCTTTTGCCAGGAACGATCGACGAGCGAAATAAAAAAATTGAATGAATCGTCATCTTTTTTCAAGGCCCACAATAGGCGTGATAACGAATCTTAGTTATCATTGCTTCATGACACAATTAAAACGCGGTCTGCGTAAGAACGTCGGGATTCGGAGGGGATGTGGCACAGTACCTCAAAATGGTCTCCGGGGGTTCAAACTTGGTGGGTAGACTCCCTAGGGGTGGGATACACTTCAGCCAAAAAATTGACCCCAAAAGTTGATCTTTGATCTTTGATCTCGGAAAATTTCATCATCATTTTACCCCATCATGTTATACACCATTCGAAAGAGCATCAAAAGTTATGTAAGAAACTAAGTTTTCAAGGACCTAGCGCTTTTCGTTTTCGAAAAAATCGATAAAATGTCAATTTTTCATGATTTTATTTATTTCAAAATTTTTTTTCGCGATGTTCCAATCGTTGGCAGGCCCTGAAAAGTTGGCAGGATATGTAACAATATACAAGGAATCCAATAAAAAATATCCCGACTCGATACGACATGCCAGACCATGACTTTTTCTGGAAAAACCTAGCACGCAATCGTCGAAATCTTCAACGCGGGTTCGAATCCCGCCCAATGCATATCTTTTGCCGTATTTTATTTTTGCAATTATTATTGTTTTTTCGATACCGGACAACTTTGTATGTGTTTGTTTGTTACTTTAACGATGTTTTGACAACGATTTAGATACAATTACTGTTTATCGAAATCATGAGTATGAGTTAATCGCGTGATTTATATATTCTTCTTTTGAATTCAGAGAAAGCCGGAAATTATTCTCTATCTGAGGAATACGCATAAATATCAGTCTTTGAACTGATTAATGATTTTCATCTGGAAAGCTGAACTCTTCTCCAACAGATACATGGTAAATGACGTTGTATTGGAGCGAATTGGGTCGTACAGATAATGCCACTTCACTCCTCCTTCCTCAATGATGATTTTCTCGAATGCGAAAGGATTCAATCTTCAACACAAAATATTGTCTAAACATAATCCGAAAATCATTACTTTGTTTTTGATGTGTTTCATTGTTCTGATCGCAGCCTGCTCGCCAGAGACAACACGATCCTGAAGATCGTCGAACGTCCTCACATTTACAAAATGTATGGGTACCTTCTCGATATTCGCGATTAGCTTCGCCGTATAGAAGGACACATCATTCTTCTTCATAAGATCAACTTTGAATCTGAAAACCGAGTAATCTAATAATTCGATGAGTTCATAGTTACCTTGAGAGATTATCGATGGCGAAGTCTGTTCGAAGTATCTGCTCAACTTCACTCAATTTTTGACGATCCTGAACGAGTCCCTTACAAGCCGTAATAACTGAGTTACTCACCTCCATATCAAAGGAATTATCACTTGAGGATGAGACGATGAAAAGTAGTATGAGTAGAAGTAGCTTCATTCCATTGTCCTGAGGCTACATGCTCTTCTTCCTTCTCTTCGATGGATCAATTGGAGGATCACGTTCTGCGAGGAGATCACTGCCCTGCCCCACTCAAGTACAGTCTTCGTGATATGGCTCTACACATGTTTTCGGATGGACTGGAAGGGATGGTTGCCCAGCGTCTTGTTATTCCTGAAGTCGATGAGGCGGTTGATGAAGTACTGTCAACTGATCAGAATGATTCTCCTAATGTCGATCAAGGATACGCACTGAAGAAGAAGAAGCCATCCGCTCGATACGCCGAGAAAGCGAAGGTGTTCGTTGAAAACCTTTTCGATGAAGGCATCAGAACTGGAACGAAAGTCCCTGCAGAAGAAGCTGAGAAGAGAATGAGAATAGCCCTAAATCCAGACGGATCTCGAATGTTCACTCCCGAGGAGAGACTCAATGCAAGACAGATTGACTCTTACTACAGTAGAATCAAAGTAGAAAGAAGAGATGCATCCGTGAAGAGACCGAAGAGGGATATCGGAGATAGCGAAGGAATAAAGCATGAAGCATGGGAAGATTTCGATGCTGATGAAGCTGTCTTCGAAGATGAGGAATTCATGAGCGACGCAGATCGTATCGAATCGACTATCATGGATAACTTGGATGCTTTTTTCGATATGAATGTCGAGATGGAGATTATGCACGAGGAGCTGACTGCAGTTAATGAGCCGATAGTGACGATCAATCCGGAAAATGAAGTGTTTGATCTCCCACCCCAAGTAGAGAAACAGACGACTAGTGAAGAGGACGAACTGTGTGGTGAATTCGGAATTCCTGCTGATAACCAAGAGGAGTGTTGGGAAGAACGTAGGAAAGCAGCTCTACCTCCTCCAACGGTCCGAGCTATTGGAAATGGAGATGAGCTGTGTGGTGAATTCGGAATTCCTGATGATGATCAAGAGAAGTGTTGGGAAGAGCGAAGGATCGCAGCTCATGCTCATCCAACGGCTCGAGCCATTGGAAATGGAGCTGAGTCAGGAAGTGGAACAATCGCAATATCTTCTGCAGAAGAGTTCAGCCTTCCAGATGAGATTCAATAATAAAATCAATCATTCATGTGTGTTCCTCACAATCAGATAAAAATTAGGCTCTCAAGCATTCCAATATATCACGCCAATCTATCTCTGCTCTACAATAATGACACTCATCGTACTCATTAATAAACAGTAATTGTATCTAAAACGTTGTCAAAACATCGTTAAAGTAACAAACAAACACATACAAAGTTGTCCGGTATCGAAAAAACAATAATAATTACAAAAATAAAATCCGGCAAAAGATACACATTGGCCGGGATTCGAACCCGCGTTGAAGATTTCGACGATTGCGTGCTAGGTTTTTCCAGAAAAAGTCATGGTCTGGCATGTCGTATCGAGTCGGGATATTTTTTATTGGATTCCTTGTATATTGTTACATATCCTGCCAACTTTTCAGGGCCTCCCAACGATAGGAACATCGCGAAAAAAAATTTTGAAATAAATAAAATCATGAAAAATTGATATTTTATCGATTTTTTCGAAAACGAAAAGTGCTAGGTCCTCGAAAACTTAGATTCTTACATAACTTTTGATGCTCTTTCGAATGGTGTATAACATGATGGGGTAAAATGAAGATGAAATTTTCCGAGATCAAAGATCAAAGATCAACTTTTGGGGTCAATTTTTTGGCTGAAGTGTATCCCACCCCTAGGGAGTCTACCCACCAAGTTTGAACCCCCAGAGACCATTTTGAGCAACTGTGCCACCCCCACCCCCGCTCTTACGCAGACCGCGTTTTAAAGAAAAAGAAAATGGAGAACAAAGGAAGATATCACCATGAGAGAGAGAAAACAAGAAAAATAAATGATTTGAGGTTCGGATAGGCGCGACTCTCTAATTATTCACAAGAACGTAGTGATTGAGAGTTGCGTTGGAAAGAGGGGTGAGCACTAGGCACAAACTGCTATCAACCACACTTTCTATCTCTGCCTGCTCTCTTCTCTTCGCGTGCTCTCTCGTATAAGGGATTAATCGTTCCGCTCATCTCCTCTCAGTACGCACCTCGTTGTATCTCATTACATACCCTCTTCACGTCCTGTATGCAATTGACATGACAGTGTACCTATCTGTCCATTCCATCAAACATTTATCGATTGAACAAAGCAAGCAGCATACAATGTAATGTTCGGTGGCGTGACGTTCCAGGCACAAATTGACGCAATATATGTTATGCGACGGGCTGAGGAGGGAATGGGGCCAGATGGTTGTTATTTTTTTAGACGGATATATTGGCTACTAGTATCTCCGCCTGATTTTGACTGTTGATAAGAGTGCAAGAAGTGTTTGTTCGAAAACGTCCATCGACAACTCATAATCGCTCTGGCCTTTTCCCGGAATCCACTCAGGTCTGCAATTGGATCATTTTATTCATAGTGTGTTGGGGGTTTTCGTTTTCTACACCCTCCACCTTACACCGTTTGTTCGGAAAATGTAGGTAACTGTGAATGATGAAAATTCAAGCAATAAAATGCTTGAGAATTCCTAGATTTTAATGCAATTAATGTTAGAGCAACTCACACATTTGCTGATCCCGTACTTGCCTTTCCGTTGTATAGTCATGAGATTTACTTGCTATCTAGAAGACTCGAGAAGAGTCGGTTGAGAGCGTGTAGAGCTCTAGAAACGAACGATTACTGGTGAGAATTAGCAAATGAAGGAGAACAAAATGGAAAATGGAGAACAAAGAGGGCTGACTATCACCTTGAGATAAGGAGATCGAGAAAAGGACAGTCTATTAAACAATGCGTGTGATTAGAGAGGAATCAACGATTAAGCGGTAGAATAATCGAGCTCTCTCGTAGTTTTCAAGATTTTCAACGATACCGACTATTTGGAATGACAAGACTAGTCGAGAAAATGTAAACGAAAGAAAGATAGCAACACAAACATGCTATCGACCGCACTTTATTTCTCTGCCTGCACTCTTCGCTGTGTGCGCTTTCTCATACGTTCCGCTTTTCTCCCCCTCAGTACACTTATTTTTTTGCCGCAACTCGCTCATTTCTCTTTTCAGTTTCAACCACTTGATTCTTTTCTTCTTCTGATTTTTTTATAGAACGAACTCGATTCCATTCAGCTTTCGAAAGTGATAAAATCCCAATGCACACTTGTGTTCAATACAAATGTCCTCGTATCATTCCTCATTCGCTCTATTAGCTTTTATCTATCAGCTAACTTTATTTTCTATTTCATCCGTCGGTTAATATACCTTTTTTTGCAGAGCCCTACATGCCCTTACCTTCGCGAAACTCGCAAAGCTGGAAATGGAAAACAAGGATCGAATTCGTCCGTGATCAGTGTATAAATTTATTCGCTCACTGGCCCTCTTGTCTACAATAAATTCACGTCTGCAAGAGAATGGTACGTCTTCGAATATAAATTACCGACTTGGGTTACGTACAAGCGAAATTGTACTTTTTTTTACAGTTGGATTCCTACATGATCCGCAGCGAATGAGTGGGAGATCCACAGAAACGATTTCTGCACTTCCCGGGTTACGCCACGGACTGTACTTATATACTTATCTTCACGATTGTCTTGCTCAACAATCGTGAATGGACTGATTCCGTTCTCACAGCCGATAACTCTTTCTTGAAGTTGTGAATTGTAAGAATTATCTATAAACCACTTCCTCCTTTCGCACATCTGTTATCATGAGACTCAGTAAGCTTGTGACTGAATCGATCTAATACTCCGTCTTCTTTGATCAGCATTCGATTCCCCACAAACGAACTAAAAATATAAATTTGAGTTTGAATACAATATTTATCAACAACAATAGTCTTCTTCATGTAACGATCCATTTCTAGATCAATATGGTGGACGGTTTGATGAGAAGATGACGATAGGTCAACAAGGACACGGGGCGTGCATAACATCAGATTGGTGTATACCAGAGATATGAGAAAATTGTGATACATTTTGTCTGGAGGATATCAGCGCTTTCTCTTCCATTAGCGCGTCATAGGGGTGAACGAATTCATTTCTTAGCACTGGCAGTCTGCACGATGTACTTAAATACCGGGAAGTGGGGAGGAAAGATGGACGAGGCATTGAATAGAATAGTGTCTACAAAAATGGAATAGTTATAATTAAATATAGTAAGGGGAAATAGTAGTAATTTACCAAAAGGTTCATGGATGATTTTGCATCACGATTGATCTAAAATTAGTCATCTTGAAAAGGAAAATACGATAAATCTCATCATTTCAATTTATTTGTCATTATTTACTGAATCAGCAATGAAGAGGGCATGTAGGGCCCTATAATCAGAGAGGTAAAAAATTGCCACAAAACTAATACGAGCGAATTTCGTATAGCAACTAGAGTTTCGAAAACGAGCGATCGCGCGAAAACGAGTACTCGTTTAGAAAATGGAAACGAGTACTCGTTCTCGACGAGCATTTGTTCATCTCATTCGAGTACTCGCGCGGTCGGTGGATCGAGGAATGATCGGCGCTGAATGAAATTCATCCTTCAGAACTAGATATGTTTCATCAGGAAATTAAAAAGACATTCTTTTCAAAAGGGTTCTAATGTGTTCCGAAAAAGAAAATCTGATTCGCTATTTATTTCATCCTTGAAACATAACTCTGCATTCGCTTCATTCTAACCTCAAATAGACCGCCCGCTCTCACCCATTTTGAGTGAAATGCTCGCGAGTACTCGCCGAGAAAACGAGTACTCGAATGGCTCGGCAAACGAGTACTCGTTTACTAAACTCGACGAGTACTCGTTTGTTTTCGGAACTCTAATAGCAACGGATGACCAAAGAAACAGAAAAGAATGAGAGTAGTCTCTCGATCGCACTCCGATAAGCAATAGAGAAGGAAAAGAGAGGAAAAGTGGGCTGACTAAAGATTGAAAAAAAAACGTCTCGCACACGCTTCCTCTTTCTCTCCACAGATCGTATGGTACGGAGTGAAAGAAATGGGAATGTAGGGAGCATTACCTGTGAGTTCCCCATTTTTCTCAGTTCAGAAAACCAATGATCATACTACAACATATTTATCCATACAAACAATCGCTGAAATCCTTCCAAAATTCGCCCGGATTTTCCCGCTTGAGCCTCGGAGAACTCTTGGAATTCTCGTTCAACTAGTTGTGGCTTCGATGCGTAGGCGCATCATCGTTACTCTGCAAAGTAATTGCCAAATATCGTGAGTTTTTAAAAAAATATTTAAGTGCAAACAAAAAGTAAAGATACATCTGATAGAACTGTATTGGCTGAATACGTCAGAGAGAATATATTTTGACACTCACTCTAGCCTTTCCATTTGCATTTTTCTCCGCAGCGGTACCCATATTTGTAGTTGTCAGAGGAGTCACGACTAGGTGGAGAGCGTGTAGAGCACTGACATTGATATTTATTGTTTGGTTCTATATGGTGAACAGGAAATATGAGTTTATGAGTAGAAGAAAGACAATTGACTTATTGCGTGCGATTGACGTGCCAACTTAGTACGCATTTCTGTAATTTCGAATAGTCCCTTGACGATTATACATGCGCAAATAGCAAATAGCTATTAGCTATACAAAGAATAGCTATACAAAGAGAGCAACTGAGCAATAGCAGAGGAATAAGAGCGAAAAGGAAGAGTGATGGGAAAGAGGAGAGGTAACTGCGCGCAACCGGTTATTGACTTTCTCTCACTCTCTGTCTGCCTTCTCTCTTCTCTTTGCACGTGCTTTCGAAGAAAGATTTTATCGTTCCGCCCCATTCTCGTGTACTATTTTCTCGATAAATATTCAGAAGAGTGTTTTAGTCGCTCTTCTGTCTTTGTGCTCTTTTGGGAGAATAAACATTATTCCTTTTCTTTGTCGCATCGAAGCACTAATAAAATGTCGTTTTTCTACAAAACAATTTCAAGTACGTTTATTTATCAATAACAACAACAACAGGCTGTTTCGGCTATTATCTTGAAGGATTCGTGGTCTGAACCATGTTACAGTGAACGACGTCGACGGAGTGACATGAGATCGAGAAGAACGATCAAACTGTGTCGAACAGTCGGCACACCCATCAGGCAATCTTACAGGATGTGGTTTTCTCGAGTATCAGCAAGTCCTTTGATCGATCTGGAATGGTAGAGATGGCACTAATAATAATAATAATTTAGCTCACCTTGAAGATGTGGTAAGAAAGAGCTCCACTTCGGAGGACGAATGCTTGGCTCAATACACCTGCAGATACGATACCGTCAACTGGGAATAAAACGTTCCACAGACGATATTTTATCATATTTTATCATAAAACACAATAATGGTTCCCATTTCCGTCAGAGTTGATGAAATTGCACAATTTTTGGAATTTGGGCGTTTCAAGTGATGGTCTTTAAGACACAGATAAAAAGAAATAGTCAAAAACTCTAGAAAGTACAGTATCAAAAGCGTGGTGTGTGGTGTGATTTCGAGCCGCAGAGTGCGTGTGACGTGCACCGGTGCAATTCTCAATTTGCCATTTTTCGCACTCGAGGCATTCAATTGATAAATTTCGTCACCATTTCGTATTTCAGCCGATATGTGCAAAAAATGACAAATTGAGAAGTGCACCGGTGCACGTCACACGCACTCCGCGGCTAGAAATCACACCACACACCACGCTTTTGATACTGTACTTTCTAGAGTTTTTGACTATTTCTTTTTATCTGTGTCTTAAAGACCATCACTTGAAACGCCCAAATTCCAAAAATTGTGCAATTTCATCAACTCTGACGGAAATGGGAACCATTATTATGTTTTATGATAAAATATGATAAAATATCGTCTGTGGAACGTTTTATTCCCAGTTGACGGTACACTACATATACACTAAATTTGATATCGGAAATTCTCCTTATAGTTTATTTCAGCTCCTTTCGAACCATACAGATTTGAATAATTATTTTTCACTAGAAAATTAATTACGAAAAAAGACCTACCATTTCAATTTTGAATAATGTAAGGAAACTCGAATGAGCCATGATTGATTGAGGGCATGTAGGGCCCTGGAATAATTAAACACAGGTTCAGGTTCATAGACAAATAACGAAAATACTATATCAGTGGAAGACGCAAAGAAGTGACTATACGAAAGGGAAACGATAAAATGTAAGCTCTCGATTCCTCTCTGATAAGCAATGAACAAAGAGAGAGAGAGAGAGGCTAGTGAGCTGACATTAGCTCGAAAAAAGTCTTGCACACACTTTTGTGGTCGGCAAGAATGAAATACAACGATTTGCTTGTCTTTTTCATAATTTCCCTTCTGATGAAACGCCGATAAGGAAGAGGTCGAGTGAAATTCCACTGCTTGTTAGCCCAAATTCTTTAGAAATGCAACAGCAACAAAGTTGCGGTTTCAATAATTTTATTCATAAATAACAGGACAGTGCCATGAATTATCTTCATTTTCTTCATTTGTTCATCATCAGATATATGATTGCCTAGAATCGCCAGATTGCTCGAGTGTCCTGGACAGTGAAGGTTCAAAGAAAACGTATTGACATTTATGTACATACGTGGAGGCAGACGGCGATAGTCGCATGAGAAGTAAGAATAGAATAAACTTCGTGATAAACTTGAACATCTGTAAAATGCAATTGCTAATACAATAAATTATCGAGAACATACTGTACTCATGGGAAGAACAATCGAATCTGATTGCAAAAATCTCACCATTTCAACGATTCATCAATATTCAGTAAGCCGCACGAAGCAAATCATGATGAATGGGGGCGTGTAGGGCCCTGTAATTAGAGAATCGTATTTCGCTTCACAAAAACAATCACAATCGCGAAAAAAGTGCGAAGTGCTCTGAGGAATTAGCGTCGAGTGGAGAAAAGTGTATAGTGGACACGCCGATTCCTCTCCGATAAGCAATGCGAGAGGAGTGGAAAGAGGAAAGGGGAGTGATTATAGTTAGAAAAAAGAGGCACATGCTTTCTCGCACATACATTCTCTCGATGGTCGGCTTGAGTGGCATATAAAAAAGTGCAATAGAGTCTTCATTCACAACGCAATCTCGCGCTCTCTGGCCATCGGAAGAGGCATGGAGAGATCTTTTTTATGCGAAGAAATTCAATATCAGTGCAGAATATTATTGACATTTCCACGGAACATTCAGAAGAATCGAAAAGCAACCATCCAAAACTTTGAAACAATTTGAAATCATTGTTTGACAACAACAAGAGAAAAATATTTTATCTTGCGATTGTATTGTATTGTATTTGTTGTAATTAATTATATGTGATATCTTGCTGGGCAGCTCGAACGACACTCCCCACATGAGCTGGCCTAGCAGCCAAATGAGAGCACCCTTCGCCATTTCGCCTGAATTCGCCTGAATTGACCTATTATTACTTGAACCCTTCTTCTTCCTACCCTATTTCTAACTTCTAAGTTTGCCTCTATTCTTTTCTCTACCACTATCAACTATCCTGGTCATCCGCCAGCTGCTGGACGGTCGTGTGGTGTCCGTACTTGTGGAGTCGTCTCGAGATATTCTCCATTCTCAGGGCCATTCCGATCCTTCCCAAACAGTCGTAGTATTCCTGTAGCGTTGCCATGATCCTAATATCGTCTACAGTTCCATTTGCTTTTAAGATCATCCTGTTTTGTCTCCTTTTGTATCTCCTCTCTCCACTCAGGAACTATACGTCTCTCCAGTTTTGTACACTATTTCCCTCATGTCCCCCCCCCCCCGTCACAACATGTCATTCTTATTCATATCATCCTTTCTGGGATTTATCGAATTTTTCTGGGAATTCCTATCTTCCCCTTTTCTTTCTACTACTGCTTTTTGCAGACTTTGAAACTTACCTGGACATCCCTTCCTTCTCCAGGTCCTCGTATACAAGAAGGAAGATAGACGTGGACCTGGAGAAAATGGAGACGAACAGACGAGAAGACCAGAAGAAAAGGGTAAGGTAGATAGAAAGGGTAATATCAGGAGGACAAGGATAGAGAAAATAGGAATACCTTGGGGCGCTGTCCTCTGAAGACGCCCACATTGTCCGATTGAATAGAGGGAACGAGTGGAAGAGGGAGAGCTTGAGTAAGGAAGGCACCTCCGGGGGCTTGCTGAACCGCCCCGAACTTGAAGACCTCTAAGAGAGTACACGCAGAGATAAGAGCATAGGAGATCACTTTTCATACGGAATTATCAATGGTTATGTTGTGATGTCGTGGATCAAAATATTAAATTTATTCAATCATTCGTTTTACAATTGGACGCGGGAACAAAAAGGGAACATCTGGTTCTTTTATCGTGTTTCATGTGAGAGTCGTCAGTGGAAGGCTGATTTTCGATCGATCTTCCGATGTAGAATATAGTACCCTTGGTCAACTATTGTTGCTGATTAAAATGGTGAGATTTTCGGTCCTCGTGCCCCTTTCCCATATCCGTTATTGCGAAGTGCAATGTCCGGGGCATATTCTATGCTCAACAGGATTCCAGTTCTCAACCCTTGCATAACAGCTCACCGATTAAAATTCAGCATGATCCCCGATAGTTATGGCGCTCTCACCGAATGAGCGAAGGCATGTAGGGCCCTGAATTTGGCAAAAAATGTACGAAACGGACATTCACTCGATCGGTAACAAAAACGAGAAATGTCAAAATGTTACGTTTTTTTTGCAAGAACTCCTATCCCTGCTGTAAACGATTGAGCGAGATGTGGCAAGAAGGAGAAGAATAATGCGAGGTTCAGGTAAACTCAATTCCCCTCTCCTTTTGCATCCAAAAATCCTCCCTAAATTTCGCCCCTTCACCTCATCGCTGACTGTGATATGTTCGACGAGTATTCCAGTAGAGTGCGCAACTTTGATCGCCGTCTCTTCATTTCACATTCTCTCTCGGCCGTTCGATTTTCGAGAAATAATGTAAAATGAAGACACGGCGACCCGAATTGCGCACTATACACTATAAGTCGTATACGTCGGACTATCAGCCAAAAAGTGGGCCCAGAGGGTTTGCAATGAACGCCAAAAGGAAAGGTCCTGGCCGGGTTCGAACCGACGACCTTCTGCGTGTAAAGCAGACATGATAACCACTACACCACAGGACCGTGCAATCCGACCTGATTCAACATGTATGCAACGATGAACACAATTATCATGTGCTTTCTGATCATCCCCCAGAATTTCGATGTAGCTATTAGGGTTGATCGTTCGGCTTTCAGAACGGCCGAAAAATAAATTCAATTATCTCCACTTTTCCGGAACGAGAGTTGAACAAAGGGAATTTCTTTGTTCTGATCGACTCTCGTTCCGGAATGGTCATTGTTCTATTTTTAATCCTTTCCGGAATGAGACGATAATTGAATTTAAAGTTCGGATTTTCCGGAATTCGTTCCGTTTCTTCAACCCTAGTAGCTATTCCTTCTTATCCTCCCCTACTCCCCCCTCAACCCCTCACCTATCTCCGTTTCTCCGTTTTTATGTATTTTTTATCCCGCTTTCGTATTCTTATTTTTGATCCGAGGCCCTTCCCAGTCAGATATTAAGACTGTCGAATACTTTCTATTATCGCGAGATCTCTGATCAACGAATTTCGATGTAGCTATTCCCACCCCCCTCTCTCTTCCCCCCATTCCTCCCGACCCCCTCACTCACTCTTCCTTCTCTCAGTCATTTATTTCCACCTGTCTCTCTCAGGTCAGACGGTGCGAGAGATCACGCGAAATCGAGAGAGTCCCCGATCTCCCCCTCCTTCTCCTTCTCCTCCTACGCTGCTGTTGTAATTTTTCGCATCCACCCGGGGGCGAGAGAGCACTCTGATCGCGGAGCGCGCAGAGAAGCAGAGGGAGGCGAGAGAGCGTGCGAAATGGAGAAACGCCAGACGAAAACAACGCTGCCTCAGGCAGCACATAGCATAGTGCGAGAATCGCAGATCTTTGTGGTTTTCGAAATATCGATTGGCTGGCTCTCTCGATTTTGCATGATCTGTCGCTCCGACTTCTTCTTTTGAATATTTCTGATGTGAGATGACATTTTTGCGCAATAAGCAACGTTGAATCATTTCTTTTCCATACGTCCTCCGCTTTTCTTGAATATTATTAATTCAGAAGCTTTCTATGTATGCTCTGTTTCCGTTCGTCTAGTAAACAGCAGAATCATGCGCACGCAATGCTAATTTTACGCAATGCTAATTTTTTTTCGCTTTTAGTAAATGTCGGACGGCCGATACACGACGACGCAGACGACGGTGGAGACGCGCGAGTACTACGCGTACGATGACAGGTGACTGGGGAGTACGGTAGTGGTGAGGTAGAATGCAGTATCATCGAGTACTTTTCTTTTTTGTGAGAATGAGAATCGATTGAGTTTCACTTGCTGCTGATAAGTGCATTTTTAGCCTGAATGACTAATGCATGAAAGTAAAACAGTAGAAAAAATAACTATGTTTTTAGGCCAACGGTGCAGTTCGAAATGCCCAAATTCGATGGCGGCTATGTCCGATCACTCGGGGGAATTCTGAAGATTATCTGCATCGTAAGTTGCCATATTTTTATTTTATTGTATTATCACAGAGTAAGAATCTCTCGTGGAGCCTGCACAAAATATTGACTTTTTTTTGTGAGATCATGATCCGGGTAGACGGTCTTGGTCTGACGATTTTCCCTCTATTCGCCGAGTCCCCAAACAGCATATTTTGCGAATTGATCTTTGATCTTTGATCTCTGACCTTCTCTCCTTCAGATTCTCTGCCTGCTCTGCTTCCTCTGCGTGCTTATCGGCGGCCCGGGCCATTATGGAGGTGAGACTCTCTCTATTCACCATAGTTGCTGAGGAAAACTGTGATACTGTCAAACACCTTCTGACACTACAATCGCGCTTTCTAGAATATGCGTGGATAAAAAAATTGGGATATGTTTCAGAAGTTGTAGAATAATCGTAATGCATTTGAGACATCAGTGAACCTCCTCTTTTTTATCCATAAAATAATTTGTAAGTGACGTCATAAAGTCTTTGAGAGACATGTCCCGCACAGGTGCTGGATGGGCGACATTCGTGGCTACTGTCGGTCTTTCGATCTATGTTTCTTGAATGTATTTCAAGCAAAAACATAGGCTAATTGTCCCTGAGAATCCACCAAAAATCGATACTATCAATGAAAAGCGAGAGTTCTGTGATAGACATTTCCCGCACAGGTGCTGTTGACAAATTCCCAGTTTTTCATCAGTAAAATGAACTGTTGTAAAGATATTCCCTGAAATCTTTGATAGACATTTCCCGCACAGGCGCCGGATGGGCGACGTTCGTCGCAACAGTAGGACTATCGATCACGACGACACTCCTCGCACTGTACATCTTCCATATCGTTGACGCCAGTCCGCAGATTCCCTGGATTCTGATTGTGAGTACTTTTTTATTCCAACCTACCGATTTTCTCATGTGATATTCGAGCAGCGCACCGCTTAGAAAAAATTTGAAAAGTCAGATATAAATAGTGTTTACTTGAATAGCAACGTTATCGTCACCAAACTATTCTGTCGCAACGAATGATATAGGTGCTGTGAATATCATTCCAACATATACATCTTACACATCATTGATGAGAGCACGCGCATTCCCTGCATATACGATCGTCAGTTGACTACGTCATAAAATGAATGAAAATGCTGATCACATGCGTGCGCGTGTAGTGGTTTTGATTTCATGAGCGGGATACCGCGGCGAACTAAAACATTTGACGGCGATGGTAATAATTGTGACCCTGAAACTCAACCGCGTCCTATACTTCTTCCACATCGTCAGATTTCCGGATTTCGGTTTTTTCACAGATTCGGGGATTTTTATCGTGAGCAGCTCACATTTTCCTTGTTTGCAATTTCTAATTCCACCGTTCCTATGAAAAGAGTATAGTGATAAGGGAATCGCGCGCAATAGCAATATTTTTTAAGAAAAAGGAGAACAGTTGACTGCACAGTTGACTAAATTGTACGATCGGAAGAGATCATGTGACTCAAAAGTGGGCCCTTCATGTTTCAAATCATTTGGACCACTGATTTCGTGATTCTCCCTTTGAGTTTTTTTTCTATGATGCGCCGCGCATGATACTAAAGCAGCATGGTCTCTAAAGTCCTGTATCTTTCGTGAAGCTCATTCGAAAGTCTCCACACAAAACGACCACTTTTCTCAATTTTCTCATTTATTGGCGGGAATTAGAAAAATTCAAATATACGCAGGAGATGATCTACTGCTTCATCTGGACCATCTTCTTCTTCATCGCCGCGTGCGTGCTGGGCGTGGCTGCGACGCGCTACTCAGGCACCGCCGGATGGGGCGCCGCTTCGGTGAGTAACTTCGCTTTAGTATGTAAACGGTTCGAAATTAAATTGAAATTGCATAAAAATAAACCATAACAATGGGTAAAAAAACAAATCATAACACAAATAAAAAATTGCAGTTCTTCGCCCTCGGCGCGATGTGCACGTACGGTTTCGACGCGTACTTGAAGTTCCTCGGGTAAGTCGATAATTCGAATTTGAATTTGCCGCCAATAATTAGAAATATCGAAAAATTGACACATTTTGTGTAGAAACTTTATTCATAAAGTAAGGGGGTGAAATGCAGAATTTATGATGGAATTTTGATTTTTTTGTTGTTGTTAATTTCGTCGATTCCAGCTGGAAGCGCGACGAGATCGCCTCTGGAGGCGCGCATCCCGAGAGCCGAACGACTGCGCAGAATGTGTAATAGACTGCAGTATTTCTTTCCGCCGGTCTTCCAAAATCTAATATCTTTCCTCATAATTGATGTGCCGTTTCTTTCCATAATATTGACTAATTACAAAATCAACCTTTCTTACGTAATCATCATCCACTTTTCGTCTCCTTTGCAAATCTCTTTCTCATTATGCAAAACAAATTTTGCTCTTTCCTCGTACTGACTTGTGCTGACGAGCGCCGTATCCCCTCTCCGTTATACCGTATTTCCCCCGTGATCTCTGATGTCAATCAATAAATGGACTATACATTTGTGTAAATACTGATGGATTCTGCTCACCAAATTATCAATGTTGATGGGTAAGTAACGAACAGCTTCAAATCAGGATTCTTTTCGAATTTCGAACATTTTTGTGCTCATTTTGCTTTATTCAGTGTAAATGCGAAAATATTGAGCATTGAGAATCAATTTTATTTTATCGATCGTTAAAGTCGCTAACATTGCATTTTGGATGCTTTTCAAGACACTCCACGAGACATTGCGAAAATGAGAAAGTGTAGAGCCCTGAATGAAAGAAATACGTTGCTCAGGAGATGAAAAATGTTAGAAACGCAACGTCTGAACAATTTATGAGAATCGAGAACTTGAAATTGTGAATAGAGAACATTGTATCTTCATTTTACTTTTTGAATAAGAGCGAGGGCGTATGGAATGCGGGCTGATAGCTGGGCGAAGCTTTCTCCGAGATAAGGTGGCCAAAGAGAGATGTGATGCAGTGAAGGAAATTGGTCGAACCGGTGCAAAAGTCACTAAACCGGTGCCGGTGACTTTCTTTGATCCTTGGAGTGTCGTGCGATCACTTTATCTTGTTCGTTTTTGTTTCAATGTTTCAGGAAGCAAGCGCAGCTTGTTTTACATATACTTATATAATGCCATTGACATCACAACACAAGGCGGAAATCGGAGAAGGTGGCGGGAAGGGGAAATTTTGTAAAGCAACGCAACAAGGTTTTTACAGCACACAGGTTTTTATCCATCATGCTACAAAGAAACAAGCGATATATACAGCAGGATTAAACATGAGCGGGACAAAAACAGAGATTGAAATTAATCAGGGGTAAAAGCCTAGAAGGCCTTCTTCTCGTCTCCACCCTTCTTGATGACAAGAGGAGGGAGACGGGGCTCCTCCTGCTGGCGCTGCCGCTCCCGCGGCCACAGTGTGGGAAAGCCCGGCTCGTTCCTCCAGAGGTTCGAATGAATGTGTTGCGTCAACGCCGTCCCCCACCGGTTCCTGAAGAGCTGCAGGCGCTGGAGCAGCAGGGATAGTTGGACCATAACTAATGGTGGAGTAGGTGCACTTACGGTTGAAATCCAAGGTAACCTGCAATAATAACCAGTTCAATGAAAGTAGTTTCGAGCCCTAGGATGAAACACACCTTATTTCCGTGGTCTAAGAGACCACTCGACATCTGATTTGCGCAGTAGGCTTCGATGGCGGTGTGGAGAGGCTGCGCCGAATCAGCTTCAGGAATGTATTTGTTCCTATAGGCACCCGCTAGAGTGGATTGTGAAATCAGATAGGTAGAGACCTTCTGAATCTCAAGGGAGGGGAAAAGTGAAAACACGGCTCACTTTCACTGCACTCATTTTCTAGATATTCTTCCTTTAGTCGCGAGCAGAGAGCGTCTAGAGCTCTGCAAATGGAAATATGTACTTCAACGCGTCAATAGTGAGAAATAAGAAGAAAATGCTTTCGAAATATCGAACTACGTTGATAAGCAAGATGATGAAACACATTTTTTTCTAATGAGCCTGTCTAAAGATCTGAAATACGCCCACGCTCAATCTGACCGATGTCAAACGATGATAAAATGTGAATGGTTATGCAGAAAAAATGAAAATGAATTGAGGAGCGATGGGCAGAATATTTATTGCGACCTTTCTCTTTGTTTTCACTCTTTTGAGAGATAATCAACCGCGACAATGCCACTGCCCCCCCCCCCCACCGATGACCTTCGCACAATTGTCCATCCGATCGTACATTGTTCCTTAGGCAATGTAATCCTCCTCGTTGCAAATAATTTCATACAGGGCAGTTACAAGAACATTCGAGAAGCTAAGAACGTCCATTGTAACAATTCCCTGATAAAGTGTTTAATTTCATAGTTATGTAATTTCACAGTCATGTTGCATTCGTAAGCCTCCTCTATTTTTTTTATCTTCGTCGTCCGTTGTCCCCTTTCTCAGTTCTTCCAAGCAGACACTCTATGGGTGAACGATAATGGTGTGAGGTTTTCACTTGTTCCCTTCTCCTTCCGCTCACCACTACCACTTTTCATCTATCTATAGCAAGTTGATCTCGATTACTCGCACTTGTTTCTCAACGTTATTTGTTCAACAATGACATATTCAGAACCCTACATGTTCTCAGCTACTCGCCAATCATGAAATAGTCAAAGAAGGCCTTTAGCGATAAATTCGCCAATATAGTTACAGATTAGTTTCTGTCAATAGTTACAATTCATCAGATTCCCGACAATTCTCTTCTGTGCATCTTCTAAGTATCTGCAACGGAGCCGATCCAGAGGACATTAGTAATCATATCATCAGACACGACGTATTCGTAGGAGGTGCAACCGACGGGAGACCATCACGAACTGCACGTAAATTTCACTCAAACAACAACTTTTCCTATCTCATATATGTCTACTTCCAGAATCTCCATGATGTTGAGGTCTATGTACATCTCAGAAGGTGATCATCAGCAAATGGTGTGAAGGTATTAACCGTTCCGGGGATATCTGTTTGTCTTAATATTGTTATTTTCAGAGGCGTTGGACCTCGCCGCAGCCTACACACAGCTACTGCATTCAACGATCGAAAGGAGGTATTGTGTATTTAATGATAAATTATGTTTCGTTGCGCTCTTTTCATAAATATAATACGCTCAACACTCAAAGATATTCTCTAAAGGTTCAAACTAAAATGTAATTATAAAAACAAATAAGAAAGATGAAAAAGAGTTTATCGGATGAGGAAATGAGGATGCACAAATACGAGAGCCTTTTATGATCGGATTAAGTGAAATAAGGAATTTTCTTGTTCTGATGTCCAATGATTATCATATATCCGTGAAGTGTCGATATGGATTTGATCTCATATTCACCGACTTGAACAGCGAACTCGTCCATCTCATCTTCATTCGGGCGCATTTGAAGATAACACACTTTTGATAGGTGATGGAAGAACTGCAATTATCTTTAACTTTCTTAATATATGAGTAGGAGTTGAACGCTTCTCATTCCGTTTCCTAGTTCACATTCAAATTAACAAAAGATTTCGGAGTTCTGTCTCAGCATTCCTCGCACTATCTCGTCACTCTAACCGGTGAGAGAGTACGCGGAATGAAGAGACGGATTCTTCACTCTGACAGTCCTAATTCTAAATACCTGAACGAAATGCTCCGCCTCTTCGAGTGACAATGTTGAATTATGAACGATTAGTTGACTGCATTTTCTGCTCAGAATCTGTTTCATGTCCGAAAAAGGCAAACGTGGCAGCTCCACTGAAGGGTCAGTAGCGGCGTCACAAATGTCGATTATCTCCACTAGGTCAGCCAGTGGAAACAGGAACTCTTCTGCCTCTGCAAATTTGATGTAAACATAGGAAACGGAAGTAAATGTTACCTCGTTCACTGCCCAACCGGTAAAAGTCCACCCTCCCTGGATTGACTTTTCCAACGAGATCAAGCCAAGATTTGCTGTAAAATATTTAACTTGTCGACGGTTTTTTTTGCCCATCTTACTATGGCGTTCGAACGTCATCGTAAAAAGTCACTTCGAAAACTGAACAGTCGGAAATGAATTCAGAGACACAGTTGATGGAGGACGGACTGATACTATACATAGCAACAGCGCTAAAGCGGGATCGGTTTACTAACGGCTTTAGAAAATCGAGAATTTCCCCCAAGTCTTCAGGATTCATTCTTATCTGTATCCAATTGCCCTGAGAACAGAGGACAATTTAACGCTCGAACATAACGAAACTCAAATATAGTCTCACCAAACATTCTTCCACGGAATAGCCCATGATATTGACCTTTGATAGAGCAAAATTGATACAAGCGCTCCACATTGAAAAATCTTTCAGTGAATAGAACTCAACGCCAAAGTCTAGAGTTTTAGTTTTTATCTTGTAAGTGGATCGCTCCTGTAACGGGCCATTAAGTACTACATATGTAATTCCTGGTGAACAAAAACCTCCTCAAACTGTTAAATATGGCGAATTCGAATCCGACTAACATTATTATCGAAGAAAAGCCTTTCAGTATCCAAGAAATTGCATGAATCCAACTTAAGAATATCCCAAGTTTCAAGAACTTGCTTTGTACAATCGCCTTGAATTGTCATGACTGCCGTTAAAATTTCGTGAAGATCCTGTGAATATTTTTAATGAAATTAATAACTGCCATCATTTTTACTTCATCAGTTTTTGGGCCTAATGAAACGAAGTGATCCATAAAGTTTCCTTCATTGGCTTGCATCGCGTTCGCTAGTGGACTGAGATATTCAGCGATTTTCTCAAACACCGTCGGGTGAAATTCTGTGGAGATACCCTGAAAAACACATTAACTTATCCATCTAGCAGATAAAGGAATCTCACATTCGGTACTATTGTGATTGACATGTAATCTAGATTCATTTTCTCAGCCGCAGCAAACAAGCCAAGTTTCCAAACGTTTAGAACAATGGCCGATTCGCTTTTGATTACAAGTTCTAGTGATCCTTCACTCTGAAATCGTTTTAATGATGAAAATATAAGTTGATATATTCACCACATTCTTGATCTCAAAAGAAGAGACAGTCAAGCTTTTGCCATTAATCATTTGCTGGCAAAGATTCTCCAATTGCTCACTTTCGTCTTTTCGTTGAGCAATTGCTGATTCAATTAACTGATGCAGCTAAATATAAATGATAATTTAAATGTTATTTAACTACTAAAATATATTATAAATACTTACGCCAGACACAGATGACGTGCAGTTGCCGTTGGCCATAGTTAGCGTGGGCTTATTCGAAGCTCCTGTAAATGAACAAAATCAGAGATAAATTGAGAATACGAACAAATGTGCTTGGGTAGGAATATAATTTTTTTGAATGTGCAGACGCCATTTACCCGAAAAGAAGCGGTATATTTCACTGAGGTGATGATGGAGATTCGATTCCACGGGCGATTGCTTTCAGGTATAACATTGAAAGAACACGTTTATTAGTCATGTGAAATGGTATGCAACTTTGCGTTTATCGGACCATATAAAAATGAAATTTGAACAATTACGAAGGTCATTTGATGACCGGGTTACATGAGATCAGGAATTTCCTTGTTCTGATGTGCGATAACCATCACAAGTCCATGAAATTGGGTTGAGATAGATTTGATCACGTATTCACCGACTTGAACATTTAAAACTTCGAAATCTTCTGAAATCGCTTGCATTTGAAGAAAGCATCCTTTCGATAAGTGATGGAGGAACTGAAAATGTTTGTTCATTAAAAAACCGGTTTTAAAAAATATCCGAGCATGACGTAAGCTTTTTTATTGTGAAATAGCGACACCCTCCCCCATCCAATTGATTCGTCTACAACCTCCGTTTCCACGATTACCTATTACATTTCTTAGTACTCTTAGTACAGACTTAGAAAGAACTAAAAGAGCCCTGTTTTCTGCACCTGAACGAATTTTTCAGCTTCTTCGAGGGGCAATTCGGTATACTCAATGATCAATTCACTGCATTTTCTGCTCAGAATTTGTTTCATGACAGCAAATGGAACGCGCGGTGGTTCGACTGGATTATCGGTCGTCGCATCGGAAATATAGATTATCTCCACTAGATCGGCTAGTGGAATCAGGAAATCTTCAGCCTCTGAAAACAAGATGTATCCGGGTTTTTTTTAAAGATAAACTCACCTCGCTCACCACCAATTCGGAAGATCTCAACTTTTGTTGGTTTGACTTGTCGAACGAAATCAAGCCATGGCTGGCTAAAAATTATTTTTAAGTTGCCGATCGCTTAATTACGCAACTTACAATGGCGTACGAGTCTTATCGCAGAGAGACACTTCAAAAACGGAGCCGCTGGCAATGAATTCTGAAGCGCTGTTTATTAGGCGCGGGCTGATACCAGCGAAAACTGTTTCGTCAAATCGCGTTCGCATTGCTAGCGGTTTGAGAACATCGAGAATTCCATCTAGATATTCAGCATTCACGGCTACATGCGTATACATTTCCTGATAACATTTGAAGGAATTAGCGCGTTTGGTATACCCCCATTTTTAAGCTGAATATACACTTACCAATCCTTCGCTAATAGACGACTCCATAATGTTGAGCTTCGAAAGGGCAAAACGGATGCAAGTGTTCCACAAAAAGAATGAATCGAATTCCACGCCAAACTCAACTCGACGTTCGTCCTGCGATTGTTTGAATTTATTTCCTTTTTTTCTCTTATTCCGTATCCATTCCATCCCAAACACGGTATTTAGACGAGGATCCGACTTACACGTTTAGAGAAACAAATCCTTTTGGAATCCAAGGTATCGTAATCATTTAACTTAAGCTTGTCCCAAGATTCAATCGCTTGTTTCGTCCATTCGTCTTGCACTTCAAGAACTGTTTCTAGTATGTCGTGAAGACTCTATGAAAAGAAATAAGTATAAATCAATTAATAAATAAAATCATTCACCTTCGCAGTTTCAGTTTCTGAGTCAGACGGAAGAAAGTGATCCTTAAAATTTCCTTCTGTTGCTGTAGTAGCTTGCGCGAGTGGATTGAGATATTCAACCACTTTCACAAACTCGTCCTCGTATAACTCTTTGGAGATACTCTAAACAGTTTTAAAAAATAATTAAAGTTTTCGTCATTTCAGCGCGAGAATAGGCTCACATTAGGTGTTATTGTGATATCAATGTAGTCTAAATTAATTTTCCGAAATGAAGCGAATAGGCTAAGTTTCCACAGATTGAGCTCTACGAATGATTCGCTTTTGATTACAAGCTCATAAGAGGCTGAAATCTGATTCTGAAATCAATTATTTGAAAAATCGAATGGAATATCTCCACCACTTCTCTTTTTGTCTTCGTGATCTCAAAACAAGAGACTGTCAAGCTTTGGCCATTATTCAGCTGTTGGCAAAGATTCTCCAATTGAGCACATTCTTCTTTTCGTTGAGCAATTGCCGATTCGATTAACTTATGGAGCTAAAAAAGCTCAGATAATGATTGATTTGATTATTAATTAGCACACTTACGTCTGACATCGGTGTAATCGTTATTTTTTAAGGCTGTACGTAACCGAAAACACGCTTAAAAAATTGAAGAATAATGAACATGGAATAATATGCGATAAAATTGTATGCGTTCCTTTTTCATATAAAGACGCAAAGCATCAAAGATTTGAAAATAAGAATTCTACGAAGATATTACTTCTTCTCCGGTGAATATGATTCTCTCATTTCGGATATTGACGAGATAAGCGAAGGTCGTACAAGGGAAGTGCTTCACAAAGGTACTAGGCGCAAAGATGGGAATACCGATAAACAATAGCTTCGCTATTCTATTCTTACGACCACACCTTGAGTGTTCTTTCTATTGAGCCGTGCTTACATTGTGGAAAAAATGGAGGATTGATATTGAACCGAATACAATAGTTTATTTCATTAACCATACAATAGGGAGAGAGGGAAAGGTGGATGGAGATTGAATGATTCCATTCTCAGACACAAGTGTGGAATGATTCGTCACTCAACCAAAAGTTATATAGTATCTGCACCTCCGTAATCGTTGTGCCCATTGTTTCGACCTGTACGGCCTGGGAAGTTAAGTCGGCGATTGAAACGGCCTTAAGGGGATGTTTATTGTCGCGGATCGGGGAGAAGATGGACCTGATTGCGAACTCTGACGTGAGAGTCCAACCTTGCGGTATGCCAGCCGTTGTGACCATTTGCAGGTTCGATAGGTTCCTACAGGAGATCGGCCAGCGGTCCGTCCTGTCACTCGTTGTTGTCACTCGTTGACTTCTCATGAATCATTCCTTCAGATACCTGAAATTGGAGTGAAACTTAGCAGGAGAATAGGAGAATAGAGAGCAGGAACTGAAAGCTTACATTGAATGTTGACCATCCAACAAAATTTGCTATTTATTGCCGTCGTCCAGCGGCAAAAAAAGCATTTAATTTGACCCGTTGAGTCGAGTCAAGAGCGTGTAGAGCTCTGAAAAAATAAACATAATTCGACTTTAGGCGCGAAACTTGCGAAAATTCTATCGAATATAACTAGGGTCACATAAAAGTTCGCCAAAGAAAGTAGAAAGAGGAGAAAGGATGGGCAAACGACAAAGAAGAAGTGACAGGCGCTTGTAACATTGAAATTTAAAGAGGTGGGAGAGATCGTCCGATAACATGGAGCTGAGATGGAAGTGGAAGACTTTGGTGAAGGGGAGGAAGGAATCGGCATTGATTTCTTCTCTTATCCAACATTTTAAGCTGGTGATGATTGAGAGAAAAGCAGAGGCGATTTCAGTAAATATTGAATGTATTTGTTCGTTTCTAAACGTTAAAAACAGAGAGTTCCTCCTTGGTTCACGCACTTTGCAATCTTTAAAAAAGATCTTTATCATACAATTCAACAATTAATTGCCACTTTTCTGAGAACAACGAACAAACGAATTCTCGAAATTTCACATTAATTTGTCTTTTATCTACAGATATAACAACAACAGAACAACAACGAACAAAGAACAACTAATGATCGGCGAATGAACCATTACTTTGTATCCCCGTTCTGTGAGTAGCTTAGTGGTTCTCCGGCCTTGATGTGATGAGAAGAAAATCACAAGCGCATTCACAATTCCCGAACTATAACTCTACGAAATATTTGTTCATCTTTATGTTCTCGATGTATCTTCATGAATGGTGAAGATCTCCTGAAATGCAGGAATCATTACTGATCTGTTCCAAGTTCAATGTACTGTCCTATCGTACACGAAATGCTCATACATTTTTAGCCACGATAAGTGTTATTGAAAAGTGTATCGCAACCATCTAGGGTAATGATATTGTTCGAAATACGGATAATCGTCTCTTCATTTCACACACTCTCTCGCCTCTGTGACCGGTGAGAGAGTGTGGGTAATGAAGAGGTGAATACCCGTATTTCGAACTCTAGTAAGGGAACAACGTTCAGTTCTTCTAATACTCTCATTCTAGCAACATTTATTGCATAGACTCAATAACCTCACCATTATGGTCGAAGTCCATTATTTTCTGGTTGATCCGTGATCAGAGTCGACCGAGAGCAAGTAGAGCTCTGTAATGGACAAATGAATGTGAATCTATTTCGAAAATCAGATTCCGTATGACGAATTCGCAATGTAATTGAAGTAATTTAATACAATTGTAGCGACACGGAAAGCGAGAATGGAAAGGGGGGAAATTCCACCCACAACAGAGAGACAACAGCGGGAAAGAGTGAGGCACTATGCACCAGGGCGAGAGAGAGAGTGGGAAGAGTGGTCGATAGTGCGGAGACAGAGAGATCATGGGAAAAGATGAGAGTGACGAGAGAGAGGAAGGAAGGAAAGAGAAAGAGAAAGAGAGAGTAGTTACTTTGATCATGATCACACCCTTCCCTCCCTTAAATGTTCTTTCCCATGTTAACACTGTGGAAGAATTGTGCGGATGATTGTGAACGGAATGCAATAATTTATTTCATCATTGCATTACAATTATTGATCATCACTGCTGTCGAACAATCTCGCTTCTGCATTATGACTGTCTCTCCCTGAAATGATAATCTCCGGAGAAGTTTAAATTAATGCAATTCCTTGAATCAATGTAAAAAGGTAAAAGATAGAGGGAGATCAAAAGTAGAGATAAAACTAACGCTCATTAGCTGTATAGGGAATGCCAATAGCGGAGGAGCTGCTGCATCTATGGGCAGTATGCATAGTAGGGTTTGAAGCAGCCCCAGGGCTGGAACAATAGGTTGAGGAGGACCATTGATGATGGGTCCGGGCGGATGGTATTGTCCTCGAGCACTGGATGGTTCTCATTTGCCAGTAGCACAGGGTGCTCATTGACGTTGTCGATCGCAGGCTGAGTCGGAATAAGATGGACGATAACCGGTACAGCAATCTTCTGTTCAACAGTCAGTAGTGCCGCCAGGCGACCCTGGAGGGCTTTCTTTGCCTTCGGAATCACACCTGGAATGTAGAAATTAAAGAGAAACTTGGCGAAGGAAGAGGAGGGGGCGAAGTAGAAAAATGGTATAGTTGTAATGAGATAGTACCAATTATTAAGGAGGACCGCTCTCCCTCTCTACGGCTGGACATCTCACTTTTGCAACCTTGCCGGTATCTTTAAGTTGAACTCGTTACAGAAGACCCATTTGAGTCGAGTGAAGAGCGTGTAGGGCTCTGGAAATGGATCAAACGTGAAATTCGCCTTTGAAAACAAGCGCGAAATTGAGAGAATTCTGTCCATAATTGCAATGAAACAAGGTAATAGAAAGTGTTGACAAGGTAAGGAGAAGGAGAAGAATGAATGAGTAAGCGAAGAGATTTGCATGGCGATTGCAGGTAGAAACAAAGAAGAAGATGAGGCACAGGCACTTGTGACATTGAAGTCAAAAGAGGTGGGGGAGTTCTTGCGATAGCATCACTGAGAGAGAATTGAGAAGGAGGAGTGGGATGAGGGAGGAAAAGAATCTAGAAAAGTGGAGCTCTGCCTCGCTCCCCGCCACCACTCTTTTCGCCCTCATGTCAATCGCATGCGAACAAGCCAGCGGGTCATACCAGCCTTTATATTTGCACTCGTTAATGAATTATTTATCGCAAGTAGTTAGTGTACTTCGCAATCGTAAGATGGTGGAGGATCGGAGTAGTAAAGGGTTCTACGCCCACTCAATGTAACCGCAATTGATCTCAGAGCAGGTCTAAAAACGCCGTCCCTTGGAGCACCCGTTCTGCAAATTATCTGGATAATGTTAAAATCTATTGGTATTTCAACGTATGATGTGAGTAAATTAGATAATCTAATTATTGAGTAAAATTGAACTAACTTAAGAGATACGGATCTCAACTGAAAGATCACAGTGGCATCTCGATAGGAGAGATGCCACTGTGATCTTTCAGGCGAGGGCGTTTCTTTCAAACGAGTCGATACATGGATCACTCCTCGTCTCCGCTACAACTGAAGAATATCCTGCCCTTTGCTGGGGCAGTCCTGAATGATGATTTAGGTCATTTTGATGATATATTCTAGATTTGATCATGTGATTAGAACGTTTCTAAATTATGTTGTAAGCAATAAATGTAAGAAAGTCCGTTCTTAATAAGACGAACTGTGGTGCAATTCATGATAGAGCGGAGTAGCAGGGCAAATATGAATTCCAAATATGCACTTACATTTATTATTGATGTCCGTGGGAACATAATCGTACTGCTTTACAGTTGGCTCGTGAGTAGAGTCGATCGAGGGCATGTAGAGCTCTGAAGGGATAGGATTGTGACCGCATTTGTGAATTAAGCAACATGAATAAAGTAAAGGTTATATGTTAGTGGCGCCGAATATGAAAATCGATCAGGCAACGTGGGGAGAAAAGTGAGAAGGGAATGACTGAACGGAGAAGAGCGGAAGCGAAATGAAGACTTCTTTAGAATTGGCCGCTTTTTCTTTCTCTGCCCTCTAATCGCTCTTTTTATCTTGCCCGCTCACACTGAATGAGTGAACTCTTTTTCCATTGCTCTCTTCTCGCTGGGGGTATATACACACCCCGATTGACTTTCTCACTATCCTTTCCATTTGTCGATGAGCCATTCCTTCGTATCTTTTCCATGATCGTTTCTTCTGAATTTTAAGAGCGCTTCAGGGCCTTACATGCTTTCTTTCTCTCGTTAATCTCCCGAGATCATGACGTTCGCAGAAGGTATTTAGTAGTTCTACTCGAATCATAGTTCCAGAAATAGAATGCATTTCTTGCATACTATATTTTTGATCAGATATGAGAAGGCACATGATGAGAGCCATTGATTGCCGACTTTCATAGTTCGACCGAACATTATATTTGGAGATCAATGAAGCGAAGCTAATGTATTTCATGAATGCTCATCCTCATCATTTCTGATCAGCGCTCTATGCGAATCTTTTATTGATGAATATTTGTGCTCTTATGGACATGTTCCACGTGTACGCAATTACTTCATACAATATTTTATACATAATCACAATTAGAAATCAGTCCTCAAATACTGACGAGATAGTCATGAACGACTGTATGCGCACTACGTTGTGGTCGTGCTCTTCGTAAATGAACACTTAGAAGAACAATGCGATGCCGCAGGAGAGGAGGGCATGAGCTGGAAGTGATAGAGGGAAATAGATCTTCAAACGAAATGTGCTTCCTACGTGCACTCCCTTGTCGTTATGGAAGATGTGAGTGAACTGAGGATATTTTCGCGTCAAGGAAATCCTAACTATCCCAGAAACTAAAGGAGAGACGAGAGGATCTTTGGTAGAGGCTATTTTTTCAATAAAATATTGTACCTGGTCAAAAAATAATCATTAGCCATAGGACTCGATCTCTTGGAAATATCCGCTATAGTTGAACCCGTACGCAACGAACCAAGTAGGTTGTGAATGTCGAATCCTGGAAGTCCGATCGAATCCGCATCGCGAATGCATTCCATACCGTTTAGACCATGTAGTGAAAATAATTAAACGACCTACATTTATATTTTGAAGCAGTTCGATTTCAATCATCGTGTGCTTGTGATCACAGTGATCGATCGAGAGCGAGTAGAGCTCTGGAAAATATTGTTGGAATAGAATGATAAATATAGTCAAGTGAGTGGTGACAGTCTATTAGGGTTGCGCGTTCGGGATCGGGATCGGGATTGCCGACCCCCCTCTTCCCTTTCTCGCTCCTCTCTCTCGCTCGTGCGATTTAAAGGGGGAGCGGAAGGGAAGAGAGTCGGCAATACCGACATTGTCGGGATCTCTGTCGGGATTGCCCTCCCCCTCTTCCCATCTCCTCCCTCCCCTCTCTCTCCCTCTATTCCCGATCGATATTGTGAATAGAGGAGGAGGAGGGAGAGGGAAGAGCTGGGAAGAGGGAAGGGGAGTAGGTCAAATCCCGACAGAGATCCCGACAATGTCGGTATTGCCGACTCCTCTTCCCCTCTCGCCGGTATTACCGACGTAGGGAAGAGGGTAGTCCCTCCCTCAAGAGCACGTGCTCGGGAGAGAAGGGAAGGGCCTCCGTGATGTCGGGAATGCCGATACCGAACGCGCAACCCTACAGTCTATGGAAGAAAAGATGTGAAAACTGAGAGAAACAAGAATGAAAGAAATGAGAGGAGAGTAGAAGAGAGAGAGGAAGTTTACACTGGGCGTTGTCGGTTGAGTGGGCACTCTTTCTTTCTCTGCCCTTCTAATCGCTATCTTCATCTACGCATTCTCTCTCTTCGAGTTAATAAGAGACCCATTTCATCAGCCCTTCTCGCTAGCTATAATCCACTACCAACTTTCGCGTTGTCATTGTTACTTTTACAATGAATCGTCTTCTTTTATGTCTCTCTTTCAATTTGAAAAACGGTTTCAGGGTCCTACACGCCCTCTACATCTCTAAATGTTCGAGAGATTTTTCAACAATCACGAAGATTATAGCTGAAAGCGGTGCGTTTCTTTTCACTTTGCTGGTTGTGATACAATTGCATTCTACTCGAGTCATAAATGTTCTGAGGAAGAGACAATTCGTGGTAAGGGAGAGACAATGACTGTAGATCAAATTCCTGATTAGAAATATATGCGAATAGTTGTGTCGTTTCAGGATCTGCTGCTATAAAGAAGTGCCGTTATGATAAGTGATCGACGATGACGAGAAAACCGGATGCAACACCGGAATGCACGTCATCCGCATGTGACGTTATGATCGTTGCCGGAGCACATAACTTCTCGACTAACCGGATGGTCGTAGCTGAATAGTTAGAGCGTGAGCAGCGAGAGAGAGAATCGATCGCTCTTCCTCGCAATCGCTTATTGTTGAATTAATGTGTCTGATAAAATATTGCTCAAATGGAAGAGAGTCGATGAGTGATGGTACTCCGGATCAAATACCAAATCTGAAGATTCACTCTGAAGGCCCGTCTCTAGAGAAAATTCCCCAAGACAGTTGATGGGGAACACGAGCAAGAAAGATTAATCTGCATTTATTCAATACAACATTTATTGACCTCTTCCGTGCACCATCGGCATTACAAAGTATGAACGAGACCACATTGCATGCAGCAAATATCTCCCACTCCTAACAGCCCCGGGATCTCCTGAACTTTGTGACGTTGTTGAGTCGAATCGGTTACTGTCGCAGCCGCTCTCCTGCTGTACGCTTCCGTGCGTATTTACTTGAACTTGTGCTGTGTTCCTCCGGAGCAGTCGTAATCCATAGCGTGTCCTGAATAAAAAATTGTTTGTGATTAATTATATTTTGAGAAATGGTCTCGTTCTTTCTCTAACTATTCAAAGAATTGTGAATCTCACGACAACAGAACGTCTAGATTGCGTAGATACGTGTAATTGAGGAAAGACGTCGCAAACATCTCACCATTTTCGGACGGTATTTATTTCCTGTATCCTCGAGTGAATCTCGAGATGAGAGGGCGTGTAGGGCCCTGAAGCAGGGGATGTGGCAACGATTCACTCGGAAGCGTCGGTTACGCGAGCACATTGCGAACAACATGCGAAAAAGAGACGGAAATGGGACACGCCAAATCGACAGAGGATAAAGAAAATTGCCATTTCTTGTGTAAGAGTATAGGTAAAATCATTGATAATACCATCAAGAAAAGGGAAATACGTTGCAGAAGAAAAGAGGAAAGAGGAGAAAGAAGGATAGACTGGCAGGCCTGCTGTTTACGACGACTGTCCTCCTTCTTTCTCTACGTCTCTTCACTCCAAACGCTCCCTCCATCGATCAACCAGCTGCCATCTGTTCCCCTCCCTCTCTCTCCCTCTCATCTGCTCCCAATCCCTCGTCTCATTGTAAGCATGCGCACGTATCTGGACAGCTTATCATATCCCACTGTGCTCTAAAGGATAAATCTTATCCTCAATCCATTATTTTCTACTTTTTCACAAATTGACGCTCGCGTCTTATCATGAAGTTCCGTTTTTTTTTGCAAGGGTTTATGGTTCAGTGTTCAACAGTTGAAGAGAGAACGGCAAGCAAGATTAAACGCCGTATTTATTCAATGGGATTTTTGCTCAGTGGAGCAGTATTCAACACAAGAAACGATTCGATAGCCTGGCATTTCAAACGTCGTCGGCGAAGATGCAGGAATTCTCAGTCTTTTATTATCGGTTCAAAGTCAAGGCACGAGACACATCTCAAACTCATATCCGTCGGTAAACCTCTCGTGTATTGGGTCGTTCCCTCACGTGCATAGTCGGGTTCTAGGCATACTGCGCAGTCTTCTCGGTTGGATCTGAGACGTGGTGGAGGACAGTTTCGCGACTTCGAAACTTCGACTTCGCGAGCTTCGCGCTATCGTTTCCATTTTTTTTTACAATGAATCATCTTCTTTTCTACCTCTTCTTCAAATAGCAAATTTTGTTACAGTTTCCTCGTTGTATAATACGAACTGTACTAAGGATAAACGGTGTCCAATTTCCAGGACAGAATCGGTATCCTATCGTCCACGCACACACACAACAAACAGAACTGGTCACTATGCCACTTTTAAACTTCTGCCTGGTCACTTTCACACAATTTTACCCCTCTGCTCTCCCTTCTTTCTCTCCGTCTCTTCACTCCAAATACACACTCCATCGATCTATACCCCCTTACATCTGTCCCCCTCTATTCCATCTCCATGCAATTCTTTCCCATTAACAGCTTCCATAGCCTATCGGGCTGCGATAGTCTGCCAATCCCATGTGTCATGTAAAAACCTAAATTAATGAAAACCATACAATATTCGAAGACAAGTTATCAGAATTGTATTTATACATAAACAAAGTGCAAACAGAACAGTAGTAACAGCATCGCCGTCGAAATGCATATTCGTATATGATTTCTCCTGCATAATCGGTCCTCGTTACTCTATCATCTTCCTCATGTGCGAACTCAAGGCTGTCGCGGAGGACGATTCCAGAGCTCGTCGCATATTTCACAGCTCTTTTTGTTCATGACAAAGTTCATGTAATGCATTCCTGAAATACAAGAAAGTTACAAAATGTGCAGTGAAATTAGAAAAAAATTAATTTCGCTTTCATTCTTAACAGTGGCCAAATCGTGAACACTTTTTTCTTGACCGGCTAGCAAGTACGGGGAAGTTAATTTAAGAACATCTCACCATTCCTGTTTGTTTTTATCGTTCTGCCATGTATTTCACGATTTCACGAGCGAATGTCGAGATGAGAGAGCGTGTAGGGCCCTGGAAGCAGTGCAAATAGAATATATTAGCGATTCACAAAGATGCGCCTGATCCAAAGATGTTTGAGACATCATTTTAGTGGAAAAACAACAGTGGGACATTCTTTTAGAGCAAGATAAACTGAAGTGGACCACACCAATCGACAATGTGAAAGCACTATTAAAATAAAATAATAATAAAATGAGCGCGGAATGCGATAGAGCATTGGAGAAGATGAGAGAAGTAAAGAGAGAAGGAAGGAGCGTAAAGGAAGGAGAGAGCGACCAGCGGGGCCCTCCCTTTTCTCCCTCCGCCTCTTCATTCTAAATGCTCGCTCCATCGATCTCCCTCTTACACAGCTGTCCCTCTCCTCTCTCTCCTCACAATTCCTCGCGTGAAAGCGATGATTCATTCACGCACTATTCATACTATTCATTTTTTTAGCGCCAGCCATTCCGCTTAAACCTTTGCGGCAATGTCTACGTGTTTTCAGAACTCTACATGTTCTCGGCCGCATCAGTTCACGATTGCGCTTACGATTACCACGACGCCATCCGGGCACTGGTGAGCTTCGATGTCCTAGTTTCCCGGGGGTCCGCAAAATGAAAAAATGTGTAAATTTCAGTTGTCGAGCGAGCGAAGCGAGCGAGCGTCAGCGACAAATCGATGTTAAAAAGGAGTTAATCTACGTCTAATCGCTATTTTGTTGTTTTCATTTTACTTGTCCGCCATTGAACTGTCCGTTGCAGACTACGACTTTTCGGACCTGAAAACGACGAAATCTGAAAGAGGCTCGGGCAAGCTATGCGTGTCCTTATGAAAAAGGAACGTGAGTTAAAGATACTAAGATCTATGTAACTAGTGCGTTCAGTTGCCGCATCTCGCCGTATCGCTGAGAGGATGGCAGAAAAGAAGGTGATGCTGCTCATTCGCGAGGAACTCACATCCGTCGGATTTTTCCATCTGCATGACAGATTTTTTTGACGATTATAGTATCGATCCGGGCGTTATCCTGCCAGGTTAGTTGGTGTTGTAGCCAAATAAGTCGAATTTGGAGAAAGCCGAAAAGCAGAATAATCAATCGTGTGGCATTACAGATTGGAACAACGAAACAAATTGATTCTTTACACGCAGAACACATGTTTTCAACAAGCGCAGTTCCCGGCTCAACAACTATGCTGAGGAAATTTTTCTAATTGTATTTATGTATGTATTATAAAGATGTAAAATGTTGCTCTCGCAAATATATTCTAGGAATGCCTGACAGAAATAAGAGTGTTAAAAAATTGAATTAATTGATGGTTTGGCAACAAGAGGCGTTCCTTAATTTGCGTGACCTCTCGTCGTATCCGGAGAGAGAGAATGACGAAGAACATGCTATTTCCTGACAGCTAGACTTGAAATGAAGCGAAAGATCACTACCATTGGTCCTTGATTAGTCTCAATTCTGCTGAACTCTTGTTTGATTTTCTTTGTGTTTCTCTTCAAAGACATGATTATCTTTCAATTGATATTTTATTCATTTCCAATAAGTAATCAGTTCGGAGATATTGACGAGGATCATTGAATAAGGTGAAATCATCCTTCACGAGAAATGGCGTCGTGACTGCTCCATGGACATTAGTAGTATCAGGATAAGGATCGAAATTGGAGCTCTTCCTGGAAACGTAGGAAATCTAGCTGTTACAGTTGGGATGGATTTTGTTTATTCCTACAAAAAAACGCACCATGGATCTTTTCCCAGAAACATTCGAAGCAATAGGCCTTTTCGCATTTTGGGCCAAGCGTTCATGACTTTGTGGTCGGACTGCAGGTACAGAAGGCAATGGAGTCCTTTCCGAAGACATTAGCATGAGATGAAAGCGACAGTCCACATTAATCCATGTGAAGCAATGCGGTGAAGGCATGTAAGGCCCTGAAATCGGCGGATTTTTTTAAGATTTGCAGTTTTTTAGACAATATTCATGCGAGATCAAAGAACCAGAACGCGGTGTATTTCGAGAGGACAGGTCAAAACTTGAAAAGTTCGGAATAAGCGTTCAAATGAAGATAGAGAGAGAGATGAGATGAGAGAGCAGTTGTCAGTGAGGCTGTTTACACCGAGTGTCCCTCCTTTTCTTCTCTCACTACGCTATTCCTTTTCCATTGTCTCTCATTCACTGATATCGACCGCTCTTCCCCTCTATCGTTCTTGTTCAGTGTGCCCCGCTGCTCCTCTCGTTGACCCCGTACTATATTCCTATTGTTTCTCTACAAAATCACTTCAATTGTGTCCGAGAGATTAATTTTATTTTTCACCTATTTGAATGACAATCCAAGAATGTCCTGTGGATGTGTCCCCTTATCAGATCATTCGCATCGGCAAACTATCTGATTCTGCTTTGTTTCAGAGCCCTACACCCTCTCAATGGACTCGGAATTTTTTTGACAATAATCCCTAATCCACTTGTTCATCTAAATGAAAAGATAGCGGATCCCGAATTATCAAAATTTCGTGTGAATCTACGTCCATTGGTATGTTTTGAAAAGATAATTGAAGTATCATTTATATAGTGTTTACTTATTTAAAAAAAATGTTTTAGAGTAAAGCACAAGCTAAAGTGGTTAGTCATTGGGATACGGAGAATGCCCCTGAAAGAATAATTACTGGTATATTTATTACAAAAATTATATTTGTCATGTGTAATATTCAGAGACTGGTCGATCAGTGTTTGGTAGGAGGGTATTTTTCGATTGGGAGCAAGTCATACGGTATTTATATGTAAGGTCAGTGGTGTAGAGTTTGTACATTTCAGAATCAAGAAGTGAATTTACAAATTCATGTAGATCGAAAGAGATCCGAACATTTTTTCAAGCGATCTGAGAACAGTTAAAGTTTTACGTGATTTTAATGTGAAATTTGAGGTATGGCATTATTTAAGTAAATAAGGTGTTTTGCAATTTTTGAGAAGTTTATTGTAAAACATATTACAGCTCCTCGGTTTTCTTAATTTCAAACGACAGATAATAATAATGAAGAATATGTTCAAGGCTGCGATTCCTACTCGTAAAGTTCGTTTTTTTTTTAATTCGCGTATCGAACAATGTATGGTGTTTTTTGTTGATATTTCAATTTCATAATGTTAGCATTGTTTGTTTAAAGGGGGATAGGCATCAATCAAAGTTGGTGGGTCCCACCACGAAGAGCCTGAAACGTTGCAATCCTACTGTAAACTGTCCAATCTCTACGCACTTATCATGGGGACTCTGGGCAAACAGACCACGATGGCTCATAGCCTAGTGGTTGTGTTTTTGCCTAGCTACCCAACACCCGCTGGTTCGACTCCCGCCGAGGGCAATCCTCACTATTGCTGCTATTTTCGACTGTCAATCCAATGAAATCAATATCTGAGTACAGTATCTTTCAAATGCCTGAAACATCAATGAACTTTAAAATTCCGTAGTGAGCTTTAGAGGCATTTCTAGAACTTCGGATAAAGTGATCTCTGATCGGGTAGCCATTCTCTATCATTCCACGTTGCCAGTTTATGCACGAAAATATTGATGCCTATCCCCCTTTAAGCTGTAAATTGGTTGGTAGGCCGATGTAGGGTTGTGTAGGTGCGGTTATCCAGCAGCAATCGAAGCTTATAAGTAATGGATTTTCACGATTAGATGTTGATAAGTTGGGGTGGGATGATGAGTCTGAGATTGCCAAGTTTGAACTAGTCGTGTGAAACCAGTCATCTCTGTTTGGCTTGCTTTGCCAAACAATTACTATATTAATGAACACTGTTGCAATTTCAGATTCCAACTGTTAAGAGATGACTGGAACTTACCAATTGCCGCCATCTATCACATTTATTTTCACCTGATAGCATCTATATTTCCCGCTTTTCTTGTTCCGAGGGGCCGTCAGAGCTATGATAAAGACTGTTCACACACTGAATCTCTGTGTTGCCGACATGTATAACAAAAAGCATAAAAATATTCAATACATATATCGTATTTGTAATGCTTGCGCACTAAGCCGGCACACTAAAATATTAATATTTATTTAATTTGGTCCATTAGATGCGTGCTACAATGAGAGAGGATGGCATCGTCATTGGCTCCTGTTTACATACTTCTGGATTTTCTCAGGATACCACATATCCAGATAGACCCTCCTTTCTTCGTCTAATCTCCTGGTCTGTAAATCTATCATTGCTAGGAATAATTCTTGAAAATGGCTTGGCTAGAATAGCTAGTGCCTCAATGAAAAAAAGGATGAATAAAGTTCTCATCGTTATCCAAAATATTGCAAATTAGTTCTTGATTTTCCCGAGATTGAAGAAGAAAAAGACATGTAGGGCCCTGAACACGGTTATATTGAAAAAATATATCAGGATTTTCCAAATAATCATGAAATATGAAATACGAAAAAGGGGTGGCAAAGATGAAAAAAGGGTGGCAAAGGCAGGGGGGGGGGGGAGAGCAAAAGTTGGGTCACAGTCTGGGCTGTGTACTCTGAGTGTCCTTCGTTCACCCTCCTTTCTCTCCCTCGCCACTCTCTCTCTCTTTTCCCGCTGTCTCTCACTTCCTTCTCATTGATTGATCTCTCTTTCTTCTTACTTTCTGTGCGTAATCCATCACGCAACGCTCACAGCGATTATGCGATCAATGCTAAATTTGCATTCTGCCATTATGTCAGCCTTACATTTAGAGTATGAAAAGGAATCAAAGCTTTCCGAGACTTCTTTGGATTACATCCTGCTCTATTTCAGCTGTTTGTACTTGTGCTCATTTTAAACAGTATTTTTTCAGAGCTCTACACGCATCCTCGAACATTGCAGAGCTGATGGAAAAAGCGTTGGACTACTTAACAAGTTCTGCTCTCTTCTCGTGCTGGAGATGGGGTAAGCTTCTGACACGGTCCCGATGTTTCACATCTAATGAACATGCGAAGGCATCCAAGCTCCCTGAGCCTTCTTTACATCACTTTCCGCTCCACTTTTCCTGTTTAACTGACTTTTTCTGTTGTGTACGAATAGACCCTGCCCAGCACAATTGGCCTTTCCCAAGAAAAACTTTTAAGAAAAGCTCTTTTTTTCATGTGCATTTCGGCGTTCCATTCGGGATGCCACCTGGGGCTATATTCTATATTCAGCTAAATTAGCTATATTACCGATATTCAGGCACGTGGATTATGAGCGATGGTTGGAAGGCATACAACCACGGAGTAATCGACCACAACGCACACTTCGTCGATCCCACTGATCGAATAATACACACTCAGTCCAGCTGGAGAGCACTCGAGCGCGCCTTGAAGTATGTACTACTGAGTACCGGAGCACAAGATGGACGGGTGTCTCTACAATTACATATGGAGACGCGGGCACGATACGAAGAAACTTCTTAATTAGATCATAAACAAGATGATATTTCGTTGCCCTCGTATCACACATCGATGCATGTATTGTAGAAATTAGAGTTCGAAATATAAGGGTTATCGTCTCTGCATTTCACCTACTCTCTCTCTCTCATCGGACAGTCAGGCGAGAGAGTGCGCGAAATCAAGAGACGATTACCCACCCGTATTTCGAACTCTATGCATAAAATGATTCCATCGAGATATACATTGTTTGGTGCGACCGCATTGAGATGACACAACAAATTATATTTATTCAATATAGTTTACTCTGTGCGCACTGCAGTGAATTGTTCTATCTCAAGTATCTGGTGCACTTTGTATCTCTGTTATGTCATGTTTGAGGAGCATTACGAATATGTCGTATGCATGCATTGCGTGATGCGTGACGTGACCTGTAAATCAATCACATTACTAGGAATAGTGTATTACAACTAGAAATGAATTGGCTAGGAAAGCTACACCCACGAAGGAAAAGAGGATTAAAGGAGCACTCACCGTTTCTAAATTGTGTAGTTTAGTTCTTGCTTTCTCTACCGACAAACGAGGAGAAGAGGGCATGTAGGGTCCTGAGAAATGAATTGTTGCATACAAAGGAATTTTGAACCAGAATTGCATGATTTTCGAAATATTCATGAAAGATAACATTAATGCGGGAATTAAGCGCGACAATGATGGGAACGATCGCGCGAAAGAAAGAGAGGTAAATGAATCGAGGGAGAGGAGAGAAGGGGAGGAGAGGGAGAGAGTAGTGGTCACTGGGCTGTTTGCCCACTCTTCTCTCCTTTCTATCCCTCGCCACTCTCTCCTTTCTCCATTCACCCTCCAGACTCACTTTATCGACCACTCTCTCCTTCTTCCTTTCCACTTCCAATGTGCTCTTGCTTTGCCTCTTGTTTTAGCTTTCTTTTTCACCCATTGATGCCGTTTTCAGAGTTGTATTTATATTTTCTGACGTCGTTTGCGGGCGTTCACTTAATTTGCCGTTTTCAGAGTCCTACATACTCTCAACGGATAGTAATACCAATTTTCATAATGCCATATCCAACAACTCAATCAAGGAACAATAATGTGAGTACCAAATTTAACTAAAATCTGCGACATAGGGGCACTATTCCTATTTTGGAGAAAATATAGTAAAATATTGTTTATCTTTCTGCTTTTATAATTGCGATGTAAACGGCACTATTGGAGTGACAAGGAATGATGTATTTCAGGACTTTAATGACAACTGACACTGCGAATGTAATCGAGTGAGCTGGACAATCGCCTACAATCGAATAAATGGTGTTAGAATAGAAAGAGCATTTCAGGAAGTCGTGATGGATAGATATAGAGATTAGGTTGCATCTCAATAACGTTAACAAATTACATTGTGAAATTGAATGGGCTGTTGCTCGTCATGTCTCTTATTATTTGTTCCATTATCATCAACCTTTGTTTAAAAAATATATGTCAGCACACGATAAAAGTAGTAATTTCTCTGTGTAATTAAAATTTCAAAATAGCCTCTCTCTTAAAAAAAATAACAATACAGATTGCGAATGCATAGGAGTGGACAGAAAATAGGCGACTATATAATAGGAAGAGCTGGACTGATCGGAGCGTGCGAAGCGAAGTGGTAGACGGGTGGTGTAATGCATCGGTCGTGTGTTCCCCGCCGAATCACCAATGTTATAACGCAAAGGTGGATGGTTGCAACTCATGTCTTTATCAGCATTCCACGGATAAATATACGGCATCGTGACATTTATAATGTGCCACTCGTACACAGATAGACAATACATTTTTTTAAATTAACTATGATGACAAATTGGTGTATTGGAATTCTCTTCTCTTTCTCCACGGGCGGAAGGATTCAAAAATAGCGTAGATGCACAGAATCAGAGCGACGCGTTGATTTATCGCTATCAGACGTTGCGCCGAAATATGGGAATTACCAATAATACGACAATGTTGGCAGTATTCCTCATCATATTTTTGATTGCGCTGAATCCATCTCATAGTTTCCTTCTTTGTCTTCACACATTACAGTATAGCAATCTGAACAGTTCCCTGATTCTCACTCACATAAATTTTTCTCACCTCTCGAGGTTACGTCTCGGTTTTGACCATTGCCTTCTTGCCATTTTTTGTGATCTGAGGAATCAGAGGAAGAAGTGGCATCAAAACGGTGCGTTACACACGCGACCATTTGCGATTCGATGGGCAACGACAACTTTTGATTAGGGTTGGCTAAACGATACTCTAAACGTGGCAGGTTTAGCTCCCCCTCCCCTAGCTCTTCCTTAGTTCGAGTGAGAGAGCATGCGGAATGAAGAGATCGCTTCCGATCTCAGGGGCATAGGGCGTAGGGGGAGCTAAACCTGCCACGTTTAGAGTATCGTTTAGCCAACCCTACCGTTTGATCATGAACAGCTTGATAAGCGCTTCTGGACCAATGGGGTGTTGTTGAGCAATATTGCTCGGATATGATATCAACTGCAGAGGAAATGTAGAACCCTGAAAGAAAAGGCGTTGTACAGTATCGACAGTGAAATGAAATGATCGCGAAAAGAGAAACGCAAAAAAATAAACTAAAGTAAAAATTTCGTTCCCTCTTGTACAGCGTGACTGAACGAATGCAGAGATGATGTAATGAACCAGCGAAAGTGATGCAAAAGGAAAGTCACTTTACGATTCTCCATTGACATTTTTTTCTTACACCTCTTTTTCTCCTCTTCCAAACTCTTCTTGATGTGTCAGCTCACCAGTCACCTATAGTATTCTCTCTTTCGCCTTCCATCAAATCATTTCTCCATTCTCATTCGCTTTGCCGTCGGCATGTCTTTTCTATTGATCTCGATCATCGTTCTATTGATTTTTTCTTGACAATCTCAGAGCCCTACATACTCTCCGATGGCGCTACTCCCTAGCCATACGTAATATCAACAACAACTAATCACCAACTGAGAGAGATTCACAACAACACCACTACCAAACTGCGGATTTATCGTAAACATGATATATCGCTCGTGCAAGCATGCAAAGTTGGTATTCCACTTTCTAGCCTATTGATCTACACATAAACGATACTCACTTTTTCCATTGCAGGGCGATTCCGGAGGACCCTTTATTATCACCACGAAGCTCTCTGTACTAGCTAGGAAGCGGCCTAACGAACTGAAGAACGAATTTTCTTTCTTCGAAACGAGAGAGGAAAAACCAATGCACAAGTCCACAGTTGTATCCATAGTCCATCAATTTGTATTCTAACAGATAAAATGATTTCCATTACACTCAACGAACTTGAACCCATATCAGATATTTCTCTTTTTGCATTACTCATTCGTCTCTTGGCCTGTGTGCCACACGGAGGATATCCAGTCAATGTACGTAGCAGTCGTGAGAGAAGAATAGATGAATATCAGAAGGTTTATCTCGACAAGCAATAGAACAAGAAATACGTGCTTTGCTTTATCCGATGCTTTATAGGAATGGAGCTCAGTGCGAAAAGAAAAGTAGCACAAAAATATACTTCAACAGGCAAGTTCATAAAATCTAGATGCAAACGAACATATGCAACTTGCAGAAAATATGATTGAAGACACATTAAAAAATAATAGTATCGGTACAAAACAATCATCATTCTCTAATCAATCTATCATTCGAAATGCAATGTTTAATAATAAAAAAAAGGCTTGGCAAAGATCAATTCGGACATATGTCCGAATAAGTATATTGCCTTGGCAGCTCAAGTCAATGCAAGCACAAATCTACGAGGATCATGCACCTACAGTCCAGCTTGATTCCCCCGTGAAAACAATCCGCCCCGACCGGGCCGGAACGGTCCCTAACGGTCCATGGCCAATTTGTGGCTCAATTAGAGAAAAATTTGGGCCCTTCTCGGCAGCTTTGTAAAGCTCGTGTAATATGCAATCGATTACCGTTAGCAGAATCTAAAATAATTCATTCGTTAATTTGTACGCTAAAAGAGAAGTGTCAGCAGTATTTAAGATTTTACGAAAAAGTTGAAAAAAAGTTTGACGATTTTCGTTACCGTATACTTAGCGCTTCGTTTTTTCTCAAAACTGCCGACACTTCTCTTTTAATTTACAAATTAACGAATGAATTATTTTATATTCTGTCAACGGTAATCGATTGCATATTACACGAGCTTTACAAAGCTGCCGAGAATGGCCCAAATTTTTCTCTAATTGAGCCACAAATTGGCCATGGACCGTCAGGGACCGTCCCGGCCCGGCCGGGGCGGATTGTTTTCACGGGGGAATCAAGCTGGACTGTACTCGTTTCTAGAGCAAGAATCGTTCGAAATCAGGATCAGAACAATATCAGATGAAATCGATTCCGATGAATCGACTGTACATACATGAATCGATCTGTTTCCTCGAAGACTCGGATGCTTGCCGATGAGGCGTCGGATGAACATTGTTTGCGATCGGTAGTAGCACAGCATCGCAATCTAGAAGAAAATTTGTTTTTTTCTTTTAAATAATTTTCAAATTATTACCGAATTGCCTTCTCCGCACGTAGATGCAACCCTCAGCGACCAGTCCGCCCCCGATCTGTTGATCCTGGAATTTATCATTAAATTTTATTTTAAAAATTAATCAAAAATTAAACTAATTAGTAAAATTTACCGTTCTCCATTCAACCAAGTCATTTGGCCACGTGAGTCCATAAATGAAACGGCGAAACTACAGGAAATGTCGTACATTCGAGTGAGATTATGGTTGTAATCTATCCACTTCATTAATTTATCAACGGCATTTCGGGAAGGTGAGGGTGCGTGGAACCCTGGAAATAATTTCGATTACAAATAAATCGAAAGCAGGGGATGAACATTTGCAATTGCGATAATATGTACAAGTATCGTGACTTGGGAAAGCGAGCACAAGCCAAGTAGATAAGAAACAATGAAGGATAGTGTGGCTGGTCAATGCTTATCCCTTGTATCACTCCTCTCCCTTCGCTATCTTCTCCTTCTCTTCTTTCATACATCTCCTCCTCCTTGTCTTCCTTCCTCCCTTTCACCCATCACACAGTGTCCTTTCTCTGGGGCTAAGACAGTTTACATTAGTCATCGCATTTTCTTTATTCACATCTGGTCCACTTTTCTCGTGAATTGATCGTTTATTTTCATTGTCGATCTTTCAATATTTCATACTTTCCAGAGCTCTACACGCTTTCGATCTACAAGTCGATCTTACTGCCAATGCTACTAAAGACAACTGCCATCTTCAAACTCACAACCGACAGAGATATTGGTTAGATTTATTCATTCAACGAACTTGAACCCATATCGGTTATTTCTCTTTTTGCATTACTTCTCATTCGTCTCTAGGTCAGTGTGCAACACGGCGGTTTTCCAGTCAATTTACGTGGCAATCGGGAGAGAAGAATAGATGATTATCAGAAGGTTTATCTCGACAAGCAATAGAACAAGAAATACATGCTTTGCTTTATCCGATGCTTTATCGGAATGGAGCTCAGTGCGAAAAGAAAAGTAGCACAAAAATATACTATAAGTACATGATTTAAGAGAGCGGATCTGTAATTTTCGACCACCCCGTGGCCACGCTACCCCGGAATGAAATCCGTCTGCCCATATTCCGTACATGTATACCCCTTACCCTCGCATTTAGCAAAGTACCATTCAAATCCAAATTGGAGCTTGCGCTAGTAAAATATAAGGCTGCAAAGTCAAAAAATCGAAAAATTATAATTTTTTAACCAGACAAGCTAGACTCAAAATCTCTTTTGCAGTGTACTAGGTATCACTAGAAACCAAAAATAAGCCATCCTGATCGAACCACATCCCTTCGCAAACTTGATTTCATGGTCATCTTTTTTGCTTTTTGGCCTGAAATTTTCTAAAAACGAATTTCCGCAAGCTCTCACATAGCTCAAAATATGTTTATTTGAATCCTTTTCGTAATCCACCAGGAGAGGAAAAAGTAAAAACTACCTAAAGTCCCCGTCCAGAAGCTCAAAAAAATAAAGTGCATGAAACGGACGGTTTTACTGGGAATTCCTACATGCTGCCTGTGAAATCTTGCAATAATTTTACTCAAATAGTATTGTTACACTGAATTAGGAATAATCAACATCATAAAGGTTGATTACAAAAAGAAAAATTTTCGACTTTTTTGGACCATGACCCGGGGTTCATGCCTCAAAAGAATTCCACCACCATGAACCCGGGGTCATGGTCCAAAATGGACCTGAAATTTCATGATCGAGAATGTTCACGTACTATACGCCAATACATAGTGTTGTACCAGAGTAATATACAGTACCCTGAAATACCGTATTCGGAAAGGCAAGGAATCGAGAAATGACTTTTTTTGGAAGAAATGCTTTATTATTTGAGCTTCTGGACGGGGACTTTAGGTAGTTTTTATCTTTTCCTCTCCTGGTGGATTACGAAAAGGATTCAAATGAACATATTTTGAGCTATGTGAGAGCTTGCGGAAATTTGTTTTTAGAAAATTTCAGGCCAAAAAGCAAAAAATTTGACCATGAAATCAAGTTTGCGAAGGGATGTGGTTCAATCAGTATGGCTTATTTTTGGTTTCTAGTGATACCTAGTACACTGCAAAAGAGATTTTGAGTCTAGCTTGTCTGGTTCAAAAATTATAATTTTTCGATTTTTTGACTTTGCAGCCTTATATTTTACTAGCGCAAGCTCAAATTTGGATTTGGATGGTACCTTGCTAAATGCGAGGGTAAGGGGTATACATGTACGGAATATGGGCCAACGAATTTCATTCCGGGGTATCGTGGCCAGAGGGTAGCTGAAAATGGTCGAAAATTACCGATCCGCTCTCTTAATTCCAGTAATAAAATTTAAATTTCTGAGAAATATTCGATTCAGCGTGGTGCAGTTCTTGCGCTCTTGATGTGTGTTTTATATTGAGCAACGAACCATTCTCATAACGAACACGAGCTGATCGATAGTTGTCTCTCATGGGGGTCCGTATTTTTGACACTGTAAAATGAATTATTGTAATTGTTGAATAATTAAACAATTTTTGAAACGACATACGAAAAAAATTGTAAACAATTGTGATAAAATTTTATAATGCATAGAACAATAGTAACCTTTGATATCATAGCCAGAGTGAGGTCGAAATGTATTTTCCATGTCAAAATTTGGATAAAATGATGCTTGAAACCAGATCTTTTTTTTCAAGTAGAGGAATTCGCTGAAATTGCTCAAACAGTTACACGATTTGCATCAACAGACGCGGACAATATATAAACGAGTTGTATTAACATCGTTTAAGTAAAAATGTTAATACTTACCGCTACAAGGACTTCAATAGCATCTTTCCCAAACCAAGATCTGAAATGGTTTCTTTGAACGTCCTCGATAAACAATTTGTCAATCTTTCGCGATAACATGTCCAGAATAATCTGAGCGATGTCATCTTCTTCACCAATCGTGCAGTATGGATCAATGTGCATAGACCGCACAAGTGACGACACTTTGCGCAGAAATTCTTCTGAAATATTGGCGAATGCCAATAAATAATATGGAAATATACAAGAAAGTGTGAATACGTGTCTTCGAACGAAATCAGTAAGTACTTCAGCTTCTTTAGACCTTGAAGATTATAAGATTAACGTTAGATTTTTTTCGCAATTGAAGTACTTGATGCTCTAAATAAGCTGAAGCACTCACTGATAAAACACGTTTTCACACTGTCTTATATGTACTCACTCGAATTGTTTCCAAGCTCAATGGACATTTGCAGATGAACGATGTCATGTGAGGCAATCAGATTCAAAAGGGAATCCCTTAAAAAATAAATATAACCAAAAAAATACAGTTTACTTATTCAATATTTACCCGGCATCATTGGTCAAGGAATCATACGGATGACTTTTAACCTCCAAATTCTTGAACTGAAATGCTCGCATGTGTGGGACGATAAAGTCGAGTGTGCATTTCTCCGAGCATTCGAAACACGACACTCGGCCAATGCGAACACCAATTGCAGCCTCAACACATTCCCACAAATCCGCTTTACTTTTGAATAGTACGAATTTGTAGAGCTGAAAAGCGAACCGATCGAAATGCTCAGCCAACGAAAAGTACTGGTGAGTTCGTAAAGTGGGAGAGTTCGAAATATGGGTAATCGTCTCTTTATTTCGCACACTCTCTCACATCTCTGATCGGTGAGAGGAGTGTGGGAAATGGAGAGACGATCATTTCGAACTACTTGTTTGCGAGCTATCAATTCCTCGGGAGAGAGGAAGGGGAGATACGGGGGAATGGGATATGGGGGTATATGCTAATCGACTCCTCCCGGCCTCTTCCTTTCTCTGCACCCTGGAACGTTTGTCAAAGCTCAGCGACGAATGGATTAGAAAGGAATCTCACGATTTTGGAATATCTAACTGCTACGACTAACCGTTAATTGATCAGGAATATCGTGCCGCTCGCGTTTAAGTCGTTTTTTTGTTGCAGCAGAATCCCGGCGAAGCTGATATCGAAGCTCAAATAAACGAGCCCTGTTTTTGGGCACAGCTAACGTCACGGAAATCCTGTATTCAAGCTGATGCCTATCTCTCCTCAGATAATGTTCCCCTTTCTGAAATAGATTCGATTCACTCATTTGATGGGAAAAGAGCGAGAGCCAGTACCGTTTCAAAGCATATTTCATCTACGAGTTGAATGGTTGTTCGTTGAAGAGCATACTCATTGGCGCGAGAATAAAGTGCCGTGGATGCCTGGTAATTTCCAAAATGGCAAGCTACATAGGTAGAGAATAAGTAGGTATTAGAAACCCTCACTTGTCTCACGTGCAATACACACTGTGGCACATAGTCGAAAATGGCGAAGGCGAGTTCCCGGGAAAGGCGCTCGAATGGGGTAAGACTTGAAGGATCGAATTTCGCCTTTTTTAGCTGCTGGGAGATGCCCGCATTCGTACGCTTCGGCGGACGCATTTCCTTATTTTTTTTTAGAAAAATTTGAATCGTGAGAGAAACGAAATAGCACGCGTGGAACAATTAGTGTACATGGTATAATTATGGTATAATTATTTTGCCCAATAGACGCACAATAAAAAAGAACCTGTGGGGATAATTGAATTTATGAGAACTGTGCTTTAAAATCACGCATGTGTTGATCGAACTGCAGATTTTTAATACTGCTCATCCACCATTCATTTATCGATTCATTTATTGCAAACACAAACAATGGAATTGGTCGAAAACAAATGCATTAACAAAATTAAAAATGAAGTTTTTCGATGATCGTCGTTTTCTTCAACTGCTCCCTTGGTTCCCGATAGGACTGTTGACAAAGTTGCACGCAGATTGAGTCCCACTGTCGGTCGAATACGAAGCGTGGCGTGTGCTGGAGTCTTCTGTGTGCCCGAGTCCTCCAAACTCGAAAATCCATCTTTGAGCAAGAGATACGAGCTTGGATTCTGAGGGACCAAACAACTTAGGTGGCTTCGTATTCGACCTACAGTGGGACACAATCTGCGTGCAACTCCGTCAACAGTCCTATCGGGAACCAAGGGAGCAGGAATATTTCTCCAGCCATTGCGACTGTGACAAGGAAAGAAGACCAATCCACTGACCCGAGACCCCTCGACATGACTATCTTGAAAGAAGAACGGCCTTCTGATACCCCATCTTGATCAGCGCCCAGAATGCGACACTGATAAATATTGTATTGTATTGCATTGTTTCTTGGTAAGATCACCAAGCCAATTTTGAAAAACAGTTTTTTCTCTTGACAAGCTAACCCCAGGTTTGAGAGGCTTCGCTGTGTGAGTAATACACACACTGTGTATCATGAGAAAAACTGATTCGAAGCCATTGAGTGATAATCGAGAGCCATGGATGAGATAGATATTCAGTAAAGATAGAAAAAAATCAAACAGGAATTATCAAGACAGTTTATTAGTTTATCAAGACAAAATTTACGATATTAATCTAACAAATTAATGTTCAGAAACTAAAGGACAAATTCAAATGCTTATCAGTCCTTGTCTATTGATATCCGACTTCTTCATTAGATTGGCGAACCCTACTCGAGATCACTCATAGTCAGAAGACAAATAAATTAAATAACAATGTCAACAACTTTATTGCATTTGAATATCAGGTTGTTTGAATTGTGGCAAGCAGTTTATCGAGTTGCAAACACAAACTACGGAATCGGTCGAAAACGAAACGAAAACATTACAACAGAGGTTTTTCGACGATGATCGATTTCTTCATGGGTGGCTCGGCCGCTCTTGATACATGTTTTATATCGACATAGTATGCTGGTGTCCTGTAGACACACCAACCTTTCGTTTCAAATGGAAGCCTTTTCACCACTGAAGAATTAAAAAAAACGTTGGTTGCTAAACTTTGTGAAATACCTTCAATATGGTAATCAGGATATGAAGAATTTGCAGCCAACCCTTCAGAACACGATGCTTGAAACCAGATATTTTTCCCGAGTTGAGGAATGCCCTAAAATAGACTATTTTAAATAGTGACATTATCCTGTTCCAGAGTAGATGGGACGCAAGTAGAAACAGTATTTAGACTTTCTATAATATTAATTCTAACCTTAGCTAAGACATTGATCATTTCTTGCGAGAAAGAGTTAGCGAAACCTCTAAAGGATGGTTCCTCGATGAGTAATTTATCAACTTTTCGTGAAAGCATTCCGAGAATATAGTGAGGAATTTCGGAAGCTTTGCCGAGAAAAAACCATTTTGGATCAAAGTGCAAGGATCGGACAAGAGAAGATATCTTGAACAAATATTCCTCTGCAATAATGATTTCCATTTCCATTTTCAAATGGATGATATCTAATTTATATAATTAGGGCGTGTCTCACTTTGATCGTTAATAGTCGAGAGATTTAGAGACAATCGTAAGTGATCAATTTCTTTAGCAGCGATCAGATGCAGAATCTCATCCCTGAGAAAAAACGAACATGTCAAAAATATATAAATCTGTTAATTTCATCTTACGCAACATCATTGGCTATATTCGGAGGGCAGCCGCAACCCTTATAGTGAGATACGACTTCTAAATTCATGAACTTGAATGATTCAAGGAGCCTGGATACGATATCAAACAGGCTTTTCGCAAAGCAAATTTCAATCGAAACTCGGCCAATTCGAGCTCCACTAGCGGCCGATATGCACTTCCACAGTTTTTGGTCGTTTTCGCGTAATTTTATTTCGTAGAACTAAAAGGTGTAACTTCAATCATGTTATCTTTTCAATAATAGGCCACTGACCAGTACTTGAAATTGGCTAGTGCGTTTCACTCGAGATTTTCCAATCGATCCCCTGCGTAATTTATAACGCAATTCGAATAAATGAGCCTTGGTCTTCGGTACGACAAGGATAGCGAATAGCTTGTGCGCTTTCCGATTCCTCTGAAACATATATGTATATGTAAATGATCTCGTTAGCTATTAGGAACAAAGGCTCTCAAATCATTCTGCGCGCTTTATCTCAGCCTGTGCGAGACTTTGAAGATTTTTTCGAAATTCGGTTATTAAAGGAGGCGTATCATGAAAAATCAGTTCATGCTCTTGAGATCATGATCCGATTGGAATCCAGAACGATATTAGAAAGCCGAAGTTTGAAAGTTGTACGTCCACTCTGGGACGAGATATCCCCGTCCAAAGTATCAGGAAAGAACAGGGGAAACCCCGCGAAAATTCAAAAAAATTACGCAGCGCCAATGGGGAAGAAGGGAAGGTAGATCAAGAAGGATAGATCGAAAGGTCATCGTTGTCTCGCCCATTATTGATTGACTAGAAAGGGATTTTTCTTTGTTCCCGCAGGTTCTTCCCATCGACAAAAACTGATCTACTCCTTGGCGATTTACCAAAAGAACCTTGGCAATTTTCCAAAATATAGCAAGGCTCGGCATATCGTTGTAAGAGTCGCAACATTTGAATTTCAAAAGTTCATGATACGCCTCCTTTAAACAATATAAATCTATTATGGCACCGTTTCCAGTCGCAACTCATCCACGAGTTGAACGATCGACTGTTGGAGAGCGAATTCGTTGATTCGATTACGAAGCACTGATGATGCCTGAATAATAGCGAAGGGAATAAAGTAAATAATAATGCAAAAAAATGTTAAGATAATAATGCTGAAAACTTAATAGCAAAGGGAATAAATTAAATGCAAATTGCTCACCGTTCTGAGATTCCGCACACGCTCGGGCGCATATTCAAAAATAGCGAAGAGCAATTCACGAGGCAGCTTTTCAATTGCCGAAAACGTTTGCGCACATTGATTCACGTCAAGTTGGGGTGATTCGAGTTGTTTGGAGGGTATCGAAAACTTTGCTCGCTTCGGCGGAATCATTGGAGAACTGAGGAACCCCTGAAATTCCGAAATATTTCGATGACAAATATAAGCAGTAGAACATAGAGGTAATTTATCGAAGGAAGGACTCAGGAGAGTTTAAATTTCTGCAAGTGCATGAATCAAGCAAGCACATCGGAAGTCGCACGCCATTTAGCTGATGAGGCACAGCCACAGGGTAAGCAATCAGAAAGGGGGGAGGGGGGTTCAAAGCATTCCAAAATCGAAAACGTAATAAAATAATCAAAATAATGACAACATCTGTATCTGACTGAAAACATCTGTATCGTGAGATTATTGTCCATTCCGTTCGAATCTGGCCGTTGACGAATGTTCGAGGCAACCTGTTTCTTCTAATGAGGCAATTTCATGATGCTAGTCATGACTTCCGACTTCATGACTTCCGTGTGTGAAAAGAGCAGCCATTGAATTCATCACATATCCTATTCGAGTTAGGGATGGTTCATTCACTTTCTTCTTTTGATTCTCCTAATTCGTTTCTTCAATTGCCGGGATCCTGGCACAGCTTGCCCCATCGAGTGTCGAGTACACGCTTCTGTCTGCAAATATTTTTTAAAATTATTTTTAAATTTCTTTTCCGGCAGAAAATATCAAAAGACTATCAGACTTACAACAGCCTCTCTTAGAAGCTATTTCTCTACATTCTGGGCTGCCATCCACGTCAGTTGTAAGTTTTTTTTTTCAAATAAACATAAGGTTAGATACTTCGCGTGGATATCCTTGGCGCGTGGGTTCCACACGGGTCGGCCGTCCTTCCTTCTCAGAATCGACCTTGAATCGTACTCGAAACCGTCCAGGTAGGGAAGAGTGCCTGCGATGAAAGGTCAAAGATCAACCAAGTGACGTTGTCCCGAGGGTTGGTTACTCCTACAATATTGTGAACCAAGCCTGCAGCCAGTTTCCTCAATACCCGACCTCATATCAACAACTATACATTATGTATTGGGGTTACCGTGGCTTAACCCGAACGATTGGGCGGATTGGGAATCCACGATTCAATTACCGAAACACCCGTCCGCTTTATCTAAGAAGGTATAATCTGTGCATGTGGATTGTTTCCTCTAGACTTCCAATTTAAGTTTTTTTCTGTTTTAATACCGTGAGATACCGTACCTTGCGACAGTTCCTGTATAGTTGGCACTTCCTCGGGCGGATCCGTCGTTGCCGCCGATCGCTTCGATCGATTGTGCATGAACGGATCGCGAGCGGAACCCTGGGGAATCGATTAGTACCGTACTCTTCAAACTAAATTTTACCACACCTACCCTACCTTCGCAATCAATAATACCGCATTGTCTGATGCCTTACTCTTCAATCACTACCTATCGATAACTACCGTATCTTACAACTACCGTATCCTCAAGTCCATCGATAATCACCATACCGCATACGGTCCCCGGTCGCAGTACGAGATGCAGCTGCGACGACACGACCGCCCGTACGTGCAGTAGCAGTGACGCATGCACCTGCAAACATAACCAAGCTCACAGTTCACTTTCCTGGCCACGCCCCTTTTTGAGTTCCGTTCCTTCTGCTGAGTCTTCACTGTTGGAAAAATATAGTGTTCGAACAAGCCCGACTCTCTTTACACTACGCTCCCTCATACTTTTCCTGTTATGTCACCACCGATCGTCCTACTCTCATCTACTTGTCCTCTGTCCGTCCTGATGAAGCTCCGCCCCTTCCTCACTTCTCCTGGCACCATCGGTCCCTGATCTGACCGTTCACGTGGTGCGGGTCGTGGAAGAACAAGCGGGTGTGCAGTCGGTACAGCGGGTTGATGTTCGCCTCGTCTGCAAAAAAAAGAAGGAAATTAAGTGGATTTCGTAACACCTCGAATCGTCGGAGATCGTTTAGAAGAAAAGCGTGAAATATTTAGACGGCAACTATATTTGAGCTGTCCATTCTCGGCTCAGCCGTGAATTTAAAGTGCTTTCTCTCCAGATGAGCTCTGTGGCATCGAGCGAATAAAAAAAGTCTTCGAGCACAGTGGGCGGAGCTGATGATTCTTCTTCTCCCTTCCTAATCCCAGATTAACATTAAGCAGCTCACCCTGGTCGAACGCCGGCATGTACGGCTCTTCGTCGTCCGCTGCGGCACGATGCTGCAGCAGCTGCAGCACGAGCAGCACGGGAAGCAGCTGCAGGAGCTGCATGGGAGAAGAAGGAAGAGGGAGGAAGAGACCGATCGAGAGGAGCGATCGAGTGGGAAGTGAAGGAGTGATTGGGAGAATGAAGAAATTGAGGTGATCTCTACAAATTTTGAAAATCAAATTACGCAAATGCGAGCTTTCTTGCTAAACTCGATCGATTTTTATCCCGCTCTTTCGAGGGGATTCCAAAAAATGAGTGATACTCATAGTTTGATCCTCTGCACGGAAATCTTTAGTAAAAGGCGAAAGATTTTCTCGAGCAAATGCAGAGGATCCAGAGTTGGTGAGAGAAAGAAAAGAGATGCTTCATAGAGAGAACGCGTGCTAGCCGCGACGGGAAAGAAACACGCGATAGAGGCTGGGGAGAGGGAGCTGTTTCGCGCGTGCTTTCCTTATCTCTCTTCCACACACAATCCATTTCGTTAACGGGGGAGTCTCACCAAGCATTCTTCAATAATCCGAAGTGGTCACTAGATCTCGATACTGCTGCACTTTTCATCTATTCTTGGTCTAATTACTGAGAACCGTGTTTTCTGCACGTGCTTTGGCGTTTTTTTCACCCTATCGTTTGCCGTTCATTTTTTTCTGCACGTGCTTTGTCGTTTTTTCTCTTCACCTTATCTTTTACCGTTCACTTTCCCGTTTGCTTGTCATCAATCATCTTTCTTTACAAGCTTTATTATACTTCATCGGCACGACAACAGAAAACTTGCAGTAGTTGAGCGTATTTACAATACCATTATTAACATATTTACCCTTACAACACACAAATCTCGTACGTCTAAAATCTCTCGAATAACAGGGTTACTTCACCAGTTAGTTACACCACAATTTAAACCGAAATAATCGAATTAGACTGGATGAACTTGGTCATTTTCCGCACAAATTCGTCGACGATCGGAGCGTCGCCGGCAATTGCAGCGAGGGCCTGCAATAATAATCAATAAATCATTGATTAGAATTACAAATAATTAATTAATTAATTGACAAATTGGACGAAGTTAGCGTTGGATGTGAATGATACTGTTGCTAAAGACTATGCAAGAACATGGAAGAACATGAAGCCCAAAGTAGTTCACGCTTTTTCGAATCGTATTTCACGAAGACAGGTTTGTGTTTCAGCACTAACAGATCACCCCTGTTTGCTTTAGAAAGTGATTGTGTCGACGTTTTTGTGATCTTAAATAACTATTCCCAGCAGTAACTGTCTATATCATTCACCGCAATCAGATACAAGATAAAAAGATAAACTCCAACCTGGCTAATATTGCCATCGGATGAGAAGCGAAGCAGCGTCACCAGGCACGCGTCCATCACTCTGCAATTACGGTAGTTAGAATACGGTAGATTACTGTAATCAATAAGATACAAGAGGCCAATCATCATTCTGTAACTGCCAAAGAGTTAGGGGAATGTAGTTCATTGTAATTGATTGTATGTAGTTTTTTCGCAAACAATCAAACTAATTAATTCTACCTGTAGAAATATCCCCCCCCCCCTCTCACCCTTTGCGATCTTGTGCTTCAGTACCTACTAATCAACTCGCTGGTATCGAAACTGAGATCATCTCTTGACCACAAAAACACAAAAACACAAAAACGCACAAAAACGCTCATCGTAGTCAATTAAATTAAAACAATTGATAAAGTAAGAATTTAAAAGTCGAAAGCATTTTCCCTCAGCGATATTGTGTTTCAACGGCTAGTAATCAACCCTGGGGTGTAGAAACAAAGATTTTCTCTGGATAGCCGCCAGAAAATAACAACAAAGATAAACTAAAATTCGAAGGGCGAAAATATTTTCGCCTCTGCGATCGTGTGCTTCAGCGGCTACTAATCAGCACTGAGACATCTAAACGGAGATCGTTTCTTATCACCGCCTTCACAAAAATCCCACTCCTACCCAAGCTACCGTACCCTGCGAGAATTCCGTAACCCACTTGTGATGCGTGTACAACTGCAGTGCGAGGGGCAGGAAGAGATGCAGGGAGGCTCCGTCGAGTAACCTTCAATAATCAATTCATCCTATTTCATCCTATTTCATTCTTAATTTTTTTTTCATTCTTCATCATAGCTCCAACTCACCTTATTGTTCTTGAATATAATATTTCTAAAATAATAATAATAATAAATATTAATAATAATAAAGATAATATTAACCTCCTCGCGGGTCCGTGCGGGCCGAGTGCCCACGCGGAGAGCGACGAGCAGAGGTACTTGTCCGCCAGCTGGAATGAGGTACGGTAAGACATGGGTACGGTAGGTAATCGATAGAGGAAGATATTGATAAGGCATGTAACACTAAAGACGGTAAGACAATAGGCCCAATAGCAAAATATAAATTTCATTTTTTGAAGCAGCCAGCCTAATTGTGTTTCAGCATATAGTTATGAGCAGTAGCGTCTCCACACTGGGATCAAGCCTTGAGCCTATCTTTGCGAAAACCTATAATTATCACAACTGTTCTCATGTTCTATTGTACAACGACTGTGCATGGACGTGCAAACACTGCTTCACAAGAGAGGCATGCTGATTAAATGCCGTATCTTTGACTCATTTTTTTGTGTTTCACACAATACTTATAGAACCGTGAGTCTGACAAATGCAATTTGTCGAGCTCACACTAGCTTGTATAAAAAAACATACAATTCGTCGTCAGAATGAGCCCCAAGAGTCGTAATTACAGATGATTATGTATTGTGTACCCTACCAGATTCCTATTCTAATACATGCGCCCACTTACCCGTTACACCTACTCTAACGTTATATCAAGGAGTACCGTGACCCCGATCTACCGTACTCACCCTTATCAACGCCATGCACGTCTCCACTCGCTGCACCTTCTACCCCACGTCGCTCATTATCCACCATTACAGTACCCTACCGTACTCCACATACACAGTACCCCCTAGCTACAGTAACCTACAGTATCCTTCGGCTACACTACACTATCGCACCGTAATCGATTACAATAATCTACAATATTAACGTACCCTTATCAGTGCCATGCACGTCTCCACTCGCTGAACCTTCTGGCAGAGACAGATGGACGGGGAGCAATCGGCCAGGCAGTGCAGGAATCTGAAGAGAAAGGAAGGAGTTGATCTTTGTACACTATCCATCATTGCACTGTTTTTGTTTAAACTGTAAACGGGGATCCGAACGAGCAGGTAGGACTTCCCTGAATACATAACAGTGTTGAATCGCGGAATCTCCTAATGGTGAAACATCACCCAGCGCCGATTTTTCTCCCTTTTACGAGGCACCTTTTTTGTATTTTTAGACACCTAATTCGCCGAAGAGCGTAGGCTTCTTTTCTAGTTCCTTCAAGTCAAACTGCTGCAACACCAATTCTCCTGCTGATATCTTCGCTAATTATTATCCCCTTTGCTCATACGAGTATTCCGCTCGATGTTTCACCTACAGTACTATTCAAAAACATCATACTCACGTCTCAAACTCCTCCCTCGTGCACCCTTCCTCCGTCTCGTCGATGACGAACTTCCGCCGTCGCTCGCGCGCCTCCACCATGTCCGAGGAGAACATACCCTGTTCAGGGGAACGGTAGGTTACGGTAACCGGTAGGGTTTAGAAGTATTCTTAGGACACTAAAGTATCATGTCAATGGAGAACACTACTCCCTGATACGGTATACTACGGTACCGGTTAGGTGATGAATGACTAAATGAAAACATCCCTTTTGAAATTCCGACAGAAACATTTCGGACAAAACAATATATTTCTTTCCAACTTTTGATCCATCTAGGACCATAGACTTCCGTACAACTCCACTACCGTAACTCACATTGAAGTACTCGCTGCCTTTGCGCAGATTGGCCAGTGCGATCTCGCCGAAGACGTTGCCTGAATCAGAAAAATATTATAGATCTACCGACATCTTTGATCGATTTGCTCTACCGTTCCCAAAACAAAAAAAAGCGCGATATCTTGATCTAAAGTAACAAGGCGAATTCGCGCATCGGCAATATGTCATACATTGTGGAAACCCCATTCAGCGATCTCAGTGCGATTCCGATTTTAACCTATTATATATGTCTGTAATTCGCGAATATATTGATTTCTCGCCAATAAATCTCACCCAGAACTAACTACCGTATCCTACCGTACCTTGCGTGTCCTCGAACGACACCATGTCCTCCTCTTCCTTCTCCTTTCCGTCCTTTCCCTCTTCCTCTTCCTCTTCCTTCTTCTCGACTGTAGCAGTTGAGGTGCTCGGGCCTTCTTCTGGAAGTAAATTTTACTGATTTATTTTCACGTGTTCCCCGCGGCAATCGAAATAGATCAGCCCACAAGCGAGTATGAACTGGTGCTGAAACACTCGAGAAAAAAAACCAGAAAAAAAAACAGTTACTGCCATGTTCGTTATGTACTATTTTTGACCGGTCCAAGCAGACAATTGAAGTTTTCAGCGCCGTTTGGTAAATACAAGCCACACGAATCACATAATACGCAGGCTCAATCGCATTGTATTCAACCCTCATTCACACGCTATCAGCAATACCGCTCATTGTTCGTTGCACTTTCTGCATGACCCATATCGTACTAAATTTCCCCTCTCTTCCTTACTCTGTGCTCCTCATCATTTTTTCTTATCATGACATTGCTACCGTACTCTACCGCATTCTACCTTAATCTACCGTACCCACCTTCCTGACACATCTTTCTCCTCTCCATTTTGCACTCGACCATCATCGACTTTCAATTTTAACCTTTATATCTACAGTAACCCTTAGCTCCTTTTCTATCGCACTTCTCGTAATTACTTTAACGTATTTCTTGTCATAGTACCCACCTTCCTCCTCCTTATCCTCTCTCCCTTTCACCACCTTGCACGCGACCATCGCGGGCGCCTTCCATGTCGCGTCGATCTCGAACGCGTCCTGGTAATACTTATTTAATTAAATAAGTAATTAAATAATAAATAAGTAATTAATTATCATTCCCCCTTATCATCTCACTAATTATGTCTGATGACACTTTTTATCTGTTTTTTTCAATCAGCTGATTTGCCCAATACTCATTGCACAATTACCGATCATGATGCATTGAGCATCCATTGAAACCCGGAACCATCTTGTGTGCTCTTTTCAATCTCAATCAGGGGTGTGCAAAAAATTTCCCGCGCTCCTCTTTCTACATGCTCTATCTGATCAGTGAGAGAGCATTGCGAAATGAGGAATGCGGTACATTTTCGCACATTCCTAATCTCAAATCACTGGCCAAAGTAGTGATCTCCCGCAGAACGCGAGTGCCTTGATTAACGGGATAACCTTTACCTTTTTTACCTGATCTCGATAATTTATTTGATCAAGTAGGCAAACAACCTGCGTTTCATTCTAATACTATTTTTAAATTATTTTCGCCGTTGTTTCATCGACATAGCATAAATATCATATTATTATAACCTTGATCTTGTTCGTGTCGAGCAGCGTCGATATGGCGCCGATTATTAGCACGAGTGTCGGCGGCTGAAAGGGATGAAAGATTAAAGACCAAAGATCAACCAATAATTGAACGCGGCGATAGAATTTGATCGCTATATTTTATTTCGGCTCTTTTTTCATTGCTAGCTATTGTATCGCACTAATCGCTCGTGAGATGAGCCCCTGACAATCTGCTGGCAATTATTATTTATTATACTAATTGTAAGGACCTTGTGCTCCGGAAAGGGATTGAACAAGTAGGAATTCTGATGAATTGTACAGCCTTCGAAACCCGAAACAATCCTTTTCTATCTTACATTCTATTTCTATAGTGATTCCACCAAATTTCATTGCACATCAGAAAATGTTGTCTAAGTGGTCATTCTATGTAACCCAGAATCAACAACCAGGTGAGTTCAGTGCTTTTATCAAATTGTACTTTCTAGTTTTCTACCTAATCACTAATCCACCCCTTCCCCATACAGACTCCGCATGCTCCGCTGCGTTTTTCACACTCCAAAAGATCAACTATACAGCTGATGCATGTATAAACTGTCACATTCTTCACTTATTTTCTCATGATCAATATATCTCCACTCACCCCTCCCTCATACAGACTCCTCCTGCTCTCCGTATCGTAGTCCCTCTCCATCAGAATGCGACGCACCTCGTCCAGAAGCACCTAGAGCATGGCTTCATCCATTTCAAATTAAATATTTTTTAGCACACCGCAAAAAGAAAACACTAACTGCTCAACTCCCTAGCCCATTTACAAAACACGTGAAACACAAACCATCCCTTTTTCCAACCAGGCAAAACTATTATTTGCGCACACAAGTACATATGATCAAGGGAAAAGCAACAACAAATGTTTTAAGACATAAAAATAGAATAAATCTAATTCTCAAACCTGGAGTGACGACGAGTGCTCGCCGGACGGCCGTCGCGACAGACGGCAGCGATTTCTGTGAATAAAGGTAACGTTGCTTACACAATCAAGGCGATTACAGTTTTTACAGTTGTCATGGGACAACTGCGCCTGGTGGTGTCAGTGGTGAGCATTGGGTCGAATATCGGACTATACCCGCGATTTTGATCCCGGGTTTGTAGCCAATAACACTCGACTTTTAACAGGTTTCTTGCCGAACCAACGATTTTGTGCAATTGTTGAAGGGTGGTGCTCATCACTGGGTGGTGTACACAGGTAAGGCCGGGTACGGCGGACCTACATGTGTACACCACCAGGCGTTCACAGGAATGGCGGTATTTCTGAGAATGAACAACATTATTGACAACCGAGGCAGCTACTCTATGTAAGGGTACTCTGGTATCCGGAATCAACTTGGAATCAAGCAATTCCCACAAGTTGGAATCAAGCTTGATGGCAACTTGTGGGAATTGCTTGATTCCAACTTGTGGGTTCGTTTGAAATCGGCGAGGACTACGGTAGCTTTCTCTATTATTGATTGATAGAGAGCATGAGTTCCCTCACACAGTAACCAAAGGCCCCGCATGGTACGACCATGTGGGGAGGTCACATCCAAAAGGCGGTCCAACTGGGGTCCGCAGATAGTCAAGCGCACTCGTGCCCGAAGGTAGTCAGAATAGGGCTGCAAAAAGGGACCTTATAGGCGAAGTTTGTGCTGGACGCTGCGGGTACGTAAGCCTGCTTGATTCCAAGTTGTGGGAATGGGTCAGGGGTACTGTACTTGATTCCAAGTTGAAAACCCATTTCTACTTGATTTCAAGTTGATTCCGGACACCAGAGTAATGTGAAACACGAAGATTCATAGGCAACCACAAGGCAGAAGAACTCGCACCCTTCCTTTTTCCATTTGCATCCATCTCACAAATGTTTCAATTAATATTCTCACGAATCGTGCGTAGAATAAAAATTACGTTTGCGAATTCGTGATTTTTTTGGCATCGCCGAAATCATTGAAAATACACGGTACTTGAAGTTGAAGTACCCGGCACTCGCTGATAATTTTGGCCTAGAATTTAAATAGAATACCTAATCAGCGATATGATCGCTGTCATAGCCTAACCCTAATAGCATCGCACCTTCCATCTTCATCTATAGTCTAGACTTTGATCACAATCATAATTTAATACCTTATCAGTGATATCTTCGCAATCGCTGCGGCCACTCTCGTCTCCCTCTGATCACTGGCCAGTTTCTGCATCAGAAGGCCATGCCCGAAGTCGGAATCGACCGAGGCGGAGAAGGCACGGAGAATCTGAGCGATTCAATCGATAAAAGAAGAATTCTAAAGTATGTTGACGATTCGTAAACTATAAAGAAATATTTTCAATTTAACACTTTGTTGGGTATCATAGAAATAAAACGTTCCGGACACACGTCTATTACGCTAAGGGGGCGGAGCTTCAGAACTATTGTGCGCGGCAACGCGTGAAAATGCGAATTTAATCAAGCGCTCTTTTGCAATCACTTCCCATCGCGCTATAATAATCGGTTATTGCTTTAGAAACAGAAAAAATAACATATCATGCGTGAAAAACGATGCGACAGTGGCGAAAAAAGTACACCATAGATTGGAACGGAACGTCATATTCCGTGGTGTGTGACAAGTTTTTTGAATTCTATGATAAGTGTAGTGCGTTAAAAAGCATAGGAAAAATTAATTATTATCCCGAATGGGTTGCTCGTCTTGTTCTCGATGTGAAGCACAAAACCCGGCAGTGTGGAGGCAACCAGCGAATTTAAAGAAAATTAGCAAAATTCAACTCGCAGCCCTTTTCTCGCTTCAAAACTCTCGTAAATTCAGAGTTCTCTCAGAGAAAGAATTCTCCCGTCTCGCGCTGTGAAAAAAATTAACATGAATATCGAAAAAAAGGGAGTACGGGTTTGGTGTATTTGTGTATTTAGCTACCGTTCCCCACTCTACAGTCTCGCGTGGTGTGCCTACCGTACCTCGCTGCCGAATTCGGCGTCCTGCTCGCACCGCTTGCAGCGACGGGCGAATCTGAATGATTCATTATCGAATGATTATAGTATTGTTTTAAAGTCCGAAAAGACATTGATTGTCGTCGTTTCCTACTTAATGGTGATTAGCAGTCAATGAAACACCAGATCACAAAACTGCAACGTTTCGACAGTATTGTACTTTAGAACCCTTCGAATATTATAGATATCCATGGATATCAAGTGCAATGTAGTTATCGATATTCAATCAATAATCCGATGAACAGTACCGTAATCAATCAATAATCCTACCGTACTCCCACTCGCAGGGATCACTATTCTCTACCGTACCTCAATAAATGCCGTAATCAATCAATAATCCCTACCATACCTCGTCATCCTGCACGGAGGCGTGCACAGCGCGTGGAAGACGCGCGAGTGGAAGTGCATCGAGAGCAGACCCTGAAACGGAGATCAGGGATGGGTACGGTAATGCGTAATCGATAATCGAATATGAGTATATTGGATATTAATGAAATACATAAGAACAACAAATCGTTGCTAATCTTCGCTTCGATTCATGAGCATTCGCAGAAAACCGTAATCACCAGGTTGAACATTTTCAAATTTTTGAGTATTTGGGTTTGTTTTCGACAAAACACTCTACAAAAACACAAAACAACCTGTCGAGTCGTATCCTATCTCACATAACTACAGTACTTCACAATAGAGTCGGCTACCGTACCCCAACCATACTCATACCTCAATCGAGTGCCGACTATCAGCCATTCTCTTCAGTGGTCTGCCCAGTCTCGTCGAGTGAGGAATGACCATCCGGAGGAGGGACAGCAGGCATTTCTGACAACGAATTTAATTTATAATTATTTAAATTTTAATTTCCTTCCATGAGGCACTGTCAGCGAATGCATCCTCCGAAACGACTTATGTCTCTGCAGTGAAACCTAGATGCTGGAAGAGGAAGAGCTTTTCGAAAATGAAAAGGAAAGACTGGGAATGGATTGTTAACGGTTAGATCTAATTAGATGGACCAATGTTTTTCAAATATTTGTCGCGCAGAACATCATTAACGTATGGGAAATCCGCACCTTATAATAGATTATCTATGAAACCGAAACCCTCCTACAGACAAAATGTAAAAAAAATGTCTACTTGGGATAAATTTACAGATCGCGGGTCTAAAAATCAATAATATAAGAGTTAATGGGTCCCACCACGAGGTCCTCCCTCATCAGGTACGGTAGGTTCGCATCCTCATTCGCCTGCCATCCCACCAGCCACAACTCGTTGTCCACGACCTGCGAGAGAAATCGATCAACACTACCGTATTCCGAATATTGAACCTCAGATCTACTGTAGCGACGAAACTTTTTTTTCGATATAATCCGGGAAAGGCCCGTTTCAAGTTTGTTACAACTTGTTGATCTCCCGCTTCATGCATGTCCTATAAGACTCAGCAAGCAGTCGGGTCGATTTATCGTTCTCTTTTATCGTGAACCAAAATTTCTCAAAAAAATGTTCGATACCCCGTACTCCATAAAACTCCTATATAGAAAATCGATAAAGTACAAAATACCGTGCATTCAGTTATACTGCAGCATCACATTGTGACAGAACAATCGGCTTCATTAATCAGTTGCTTTAACTCAATAGACGCAAATATTTCAGCACTTCTAGCCCATTTCAAGCAATTTTCGCAGCTTGGTTATTTTCCGCTTCACGCATGCCCTATCTGTCGCGACAAGCGCCCAGAGTCGATTGATCTATCTTAGCTCAGCAACCAACGTTCCAAATGTGTGCACGACGGCATTCAGTATCCACTACCATCCATCGTATCAAGCTAGATCAACATTGGTACGCATTTCCGATAGCCCGATGAGTTCATAGCCCAATCAGTTAAAGTTCCCCATCCCTGTGCATCCCCGCTTCATCATCAACACATTAGATCTGGCCGACTTCCCGAGCTGATTTATTTCACTGAGCTCAGCCCAAAACAAAATTATCTACTGAAATCTCGCCACTCTTTATTGTGTTTCACCCTAATCCCATAATTTCGCCCAAACAACATTCTTCAATGAATCTTCTATCCCTAATCCTATCACTCTATTCGATACCTGCTCCTACCGTGCTCCGTATCCCTCCCTTACCTGCTTCATCATCTTCCTCTCCCTCTCCGTCTCGTCTTCTTCCTCCCTCTCTCCTCCTCCACCTCCTCCGATGCTGCTACCCGGTCGATCCCGCGATGAGGAAGCCAGCGATTCACTGCAGAGAAATGATCAAAATTTTGACGAGCTTTCTCGATTTGGAACACTCTCTATCATCATTGATTTATTTCTAATGAACCGTTCCACCAAGAATCCACTATTTAGATATCTGCTGAATCTATGATACCGATTAAACACAATGTATTATTTCGCAAAATGTAACTGAAACGAATGCTTCTAATTTTTTCGTAGGATTCGAGATGAGGAAGCCAGCGATTCCCTGAAGGAAATGATTACTTTTTGGAAGCACTCTCTCGATTTGCCATACTATCTCGCCTATTATTTATTTTGTTGTCGACCGGGGCCATCAAGAATTCACTATGTACATCTATAATAAATCAATGATACTGATGAAACACAAACCATCCAAGTCTATAAATGTGATTGCTTCGCAAAATGCAACTGCGACGACTGATTCTGCTGTGATTTTAACTACTTTTCAGAAGCCTAGGATTTCATCGGCCTTGCGATGAGGAAGCCAGCGATTCCATGCAGTAAATGGTCACATTTTTGAAGTGCTCTCTCCATTTCCCACACTATCTCGCCTACTGCAGACCAGGCCTCTCATTAACATACTTTAAAATGCACCATCTTTTATGATTTTGTTGTATACAACTGAAACCATCGGCATGATCCGCAAAGCAGACCCCAGTTGTACCTAACATACCGATGAAACACAAACCCTCCACATATACAAAATATTTAATTTCGCAAAATTAATCTGCGACGAGTGATTCTACTGTGATATTAATTCGTTTTTGGAAGCGTAAGACCTTAATCTCTCTGCAATGCCTATTGTAAAATGTCATCCGTAGCACTACAGTGATCATGGCTACGGCCATACCTCTCCAGCAGTCCCGGCGACCTACTTTTTGACCATGACCCGGGGTACGTGGTTGCGCACTACCCCACGTCGGACAACGTGGGGTAGTGCGCAACCATGAACCCCGGGTCATGGGTCAGATGACTTTTTTGGTCAATCGATAAATCATACCGTACCCCATCACAATCGATCCTACAGTATCCCAAATTACCGTATATGGCTACCGTAACCCGAGATATCGCGAACTGACTTATTTTCAGAAGTGCACCAAATGTCTTCGATTTTTGTTCGAATGTGTACTACAGTAACCCGCGATGTTACCGTAATCCGGGAATCGCGAACTGACTTTATTTTTTAACGGCATTTTAAAAATCAATTCCTTGGTGATTCTTGGGCAACTCGATGTGGAAAAAATATTTTTTTTATTTTTTTCAACCTAAAGTCATAGCCGAGTGGCTAACGCGTTAGCCTTGAAATACGAAGGTTGGGGGATCCCATTGACTATATTTTGTATTTTTCGTCGATTACGCATGTCGTTTACTAGTAAAGAGCGCATCCTAGAATCACCGGGTTGGATAAAACTTCAATCACAGAGGTTGTTTATTAGTAAAGAGCGCATCCTAGGATCACCGGGTTAGAGAAACCATCGATTACGGAGGTTGATTATTAGTAAAGGTCGCACCCTAGGATCACCGGGTTAGAGAAAACATCGATTACGGAGGTTGATTATTAATAAAGGGCGCATCCTAGGATCACCGGGTTAGAGAAAACATCGATTACGGAGGTTGATTATTAGTAAAGGGCGCATCCTAGGATCACCGGGTTAGAGAAAACATCGATTACGGAGGTTGATTATTAGTAAAGGGCGCATCCTAGGATCACCGGGTTGGATGAAAGGACGAATACGGAGGTTGTTTACTAGTAAAGGGCGCATCCTAGGATCACCGGGTTGGATGAAAGGACGAATACGGAGGTTGTTTACTAGTAAAGGGAGCGTCCTAGAACCACCGGATTAAGTTTTTTCTAATTTTGTCTAACCAGGAGATTCTAGGACGCTCCCTTTACTAGTAAACAACCTCCGTATTCGTCCTTTCATCCAACCCGGTGATCCTAGGATGCGCCCTTTACTAGTAAACAACCTCCGTATTCGTCCTTTCATCCAACCCGGTGATCCTAGGATGCGCCCTTTACTAGTAAACAACCTCCGTATTCGTCCTTTCATCCAACCCGGTGATCCTAGGATGCGCCCTTTACTAATAATCAACCTCCGTAATCGATGTTTTCTCTAACCCGGTGATCCTAGGATGCGCCCTTTATTAATAATCAACCTCCGTAATCGATGTTTTCTCTAACCCGGTGATCCTAGGGTGCGACCTTTACTAATAATCAACCTCCGTAATCGATGTTTTCTCTAACCCGGTGATCCTAGGATGCGCTCTTTACTAATAAACAACCTCTGTGATTGAAGTTTTATCCAACCCGGTGATTCTAGGATGCGCTCTTTACTAGTAAACGACATGCGTAATCGACGAAAAATACAAAATATAGTCAATGGGATCCCCCAACCTTCGTATTTCAAGGCTAACGCGTTAGCCACTCGGCTATGACTTTAGGTTGAAAAAAATAAAAAAAATATTTTTTCCACATCGAGTTGCCCAAGAATCACCAAGGAATTGATTTTTAAAATGCCGTTAAAAAATAAAGTCAGTTCGCGATTCCCGGATTACGGTAACATCGCGGGTTACTGTAGTACACATTCGAACAAAAATCGAAGACATTTGGTGCACTTCTGAAAATAAGTCAGTTCGCGATATCTCGGGTTACGGTAGCCATATACGGTAATTTGGGATACTGTAGGATCGATTGTGATGGGGTACGGTATGATTTATCGATTGACCAAAAAAGTCATCTGACCCATGACCCGGGGTTCATGGTTGCGCACTACCCCACGTTGTCCGACGTGGGGTAGTGCGCAACCACGTACCCCGGGTCATGGTCAAAAAGTAGGTCGCCGGCGGCGTGGAGACCTATGGCTACGGCACTCCCATACTCCGCCTTCGCCAACTGTCCTTCTACCGCAATGCAACATGCCACAACACAGTCATTTAGCTACCGTACCCCCCCCCCCTCGACTCGCCGCTTTACCACACTCCGGTGACTACCAGCTCGATGATAGCAATCCTCCTACCATAATTCACGCTTCTACCCACTTACCCCGGACTCGCGGCGCTCCCGTATCCGTACTCCGGCGATTGCCTGCTGGAGGAGGGCGGTGAGAGGGACAGACGGGAGTCGGGCGAGGACAGCGGGTGGAGGGGCGAGAGACGACCGTAGATGAGTGGGGGCGACCTGCGAATGGTTGTTTTAGATGAATTGTCATTCGATGTCAGAATGTAGTATTATTTTTGTTGTTTCCCCATGTTTGAAATATCATTATCAAAGTGAAAGCCCAAACAACTTCATATATCTCCCTTGTGAAACACCAACTTTTCGGGTATGGACCTAAAAATATTTAAAATTTAAAAAAGAGGGGAGAGACGACCGTAGATGAGTGGGGACGACCTGAGAGATGATATTGAGATACGCTTTACGGTTTTAGAGCACAGAAAAATGTACTGAAATTAAAGCTAACCTCAACCACTTCTTATCCTAAACGTGTGAAACACCAACTTTTCGGGTACAGACCAAACATATTAAAAATTTAAATAAAGAGGGAAATACGTCCGGAGATGAGTGGGGGTGACCTGCGAATGATAGTTTCACGTAAATACTAAATAATTGCATTTTCACCGGGCTAAGCAACACCTATCAACACAAGATCCCAAGTAACTTCTTATCTTAACCTTGTGAATCACCGACGCTGTTATTAACGCAAAACCGCAAGCAACTTCTTATCCCAACCTTGTGAAGCACCGACGTTATGGGTGGTCAATTTTTTAAGCTCAACGCTGAAAACTTGATATTTTCACAAAAGTTTTTCACCTGGCAAATGTACACCAATCAACTCAATATCTCAAGCGACTACTCATCTCAACATTGTGAAACACCAGCGCTATAGGTCGCATGTTTCCTTTTATTCACTAGCTTTGTATCCATTTCTACAATTCTTACAGTTAATTTTCGAAAACCCCTGTATCATCCACCCTAGAGTACTCACATTGAAGCAGACAGCGGCGACAGCGAGGGCGGTGAGGGCGAGGATGAGTAGAGATGCAGAGGGGAATAGACGAGGGGAGAGGCCGCGTACGACTGGAACAGGAGGAGATAAGAAAATGTGTCTTGGAGCAATGATATTGCATTTTTAGCCATCGGTGATTATAGGTTGCACAGAATTTACTAATCATCACTTTGAAACATCAAATCAATATTCTCTTCACTGCAGTGGATAAAAAATGAACCTAATTCAACCGTAACGCCTCATCCATTTTGATCGATAACAAACCGAATTCATCATCTGTCCCTCCATCTGTCTCTTCTCCGTCCTCGATCCTCGCTCCTTTCGCTGCTCCGGTTCGACGAGGATCGGCGACCACGGACGATGAGACGTGTCCCGGTCCCGGAGGGAGATCGGCTGAGAGGGGATACGGTAGAAAATCGGTATATCTGACACACACAGTATCCCTTCTTCTTCGATTCCCTTCTCCCTGCCGTAACTTCCCATTGTGTCTCACTACCATACCTCGCACTCTTCCCCACAGACATACCGTACCCCTAGGGAAAAATAACCTTTCCTCGATAACTTCTCGTTCCCCTACCGTACCTCGCACTCCTCCCCGTAGCAGTCCACATACTCTCCCACATGCTTGATGACGCAGTCGAGGAAGGCGCGCGAGCGGCACAGGTACGCCATCGACGTCGTGTCGTGCACGAGGTGCCTGAATCAGGGGTATCGAGATTACGCTAGGAAAACGAAGGGGTACGGTATGACAGGGAATTATTTAGGCCCCACCTAGATACATGTTCATTTTTTGTTCGTATTGTTCCCACTTTTTATGCATTTTGTCCATATTTTTACATTCTAATTCTCCCTTACTTCCGAGAAGATAAAAATTAAAAGGAGAATAAGCAACGTGGAAATAAAAAGACGCATTCAGGTGACATGCCCATTCTGCCGCATGACTGGAGACACTCTTCGACTATTCGAGGATATCGAGGGCCAAGAAGCACTGGCCACGTCTCGATGTGAAGCAAATGATCATTCCCAGATGTCAGCTATGACTGAACCGGCCGTTGACAGTAGACAAGAATCGTAGATATGTTCGTTAAAGTTTCGCAAACTTAAATTATCCTATTTCTGTTGATATTAAAGCATTTATCTATGTGCTTATCGTCCTAGCAAAATACGAATAGTCTAATAGGTTTCCATATTACTTGTATGCCCTGATGATTATTGTTTATGATCCGTGAAATACTTTTAAAGATACATTCATGCAACATATCGACTGCATAAACCGAGCATGCCTTCTGGCACACCATCACTGACTCTTCTACATCTCTCACAGGTCATTGCAAATGGCCAGAGCTCTCTCCATTAGCCACACTATCTCTTAGCGTCCCGTATTGTGGGCTCACCCTTCCCGAGAAAAGAGGTGCATATTCCGAGAACATTATAGCCAGTCACATTACGGGCTGTTTAGTCGGGGCACACTCCGTACCCGATGACTCATCGTTTCTTTCTCTCTTTCTCTGGCCGAAAAGCGCGCACTACTAGTTCAGCTTGCTCTCTCATTTCTCTCATTGGTGAGAGAGCAGATGCGGCTGAAGAGCCCAATTCTTCACTCACCAACTCTATCTCTCCCTTGCCAACCTCTTTCGTCAAAATTGCGGGTTGTTTGCTCCTCAGTGGTGAGCGACCCCACCGACTTTGGTGTGTACCCCCGCAGCGGGGGTACAGCCTTGTTACCGAGAGGGTGTGTGCTAGAGCCACCGGGTTGGAAAGCGTAGGAAGAGGCGCGTGCGGGGGTACACGATTTCGCGTGTACCCCCGCAAGTTGGTGGGGAGCGCTCATCACTGTTGCTCCTCTGATAATCAGAGACCGCGTACCGCTCTCCCTCATTGCCAGGGCAGTGTGTTATTCATTCTCTAATCTTCGTCTTACGGTCATGAATTGCATACATAATATGAATGTGCATCGCTTCTGATATGTAATTGACACTTGATTAGTTGTACTCGGAAATTTTCTCTTTTTTTTCAGATCATGCCCCTGCTCGAATCACTGCTTATGAGGCTGAAGCTGCACTCACAGCCGCCAAGTACCGACGATTACGACACTCCGACTTCCCCCTCCTCCTCCTCGCCTCCCATCCCACCTCCATCCTCCAAAGAGCATCTTGCAGCAGAGCTACAGCAACGGCTGGAGGAGCCCGGTCCGCCTCCTCTTCCACCTCGCGCTAACCGAACTGATCCGCCCGCCCTTCCTCCGCGATCCCCGGGAGTGCGGCAGACAGGGCAGCAGCGACTCCAAAATCAGTCGGTCAGTACCTCGAACTACGCAAATCCGGATATCTTCGTCAATCAAGAAGAGCTGCAGCCGCTGCAACCCCCTCCCCTGCCTCCGCGAAACCCTCGATGTTCGCAGCAGCAGACAACTGTGCGGCCTCAAGAACTACGGGAGTTGCAGCCTTCAAGTTCTCAGCAAAGGGAGTATGCTGAACCCGATACCGAGAGGTGGGTTGGCGCAGTTAGGTTTCACTGGGTCCGTATAAGAATCGAATAGCCATCCCTTCCGATTTCGTTTTGGTTCCTTTATTTCGTCAATATCATCACCATTTTCGAAATCCCAACATCATATCACTACTATCTTGCAGTGACGCGGCCTCTCCGCGCTACTCGCGCGCCTGCGTCATCTGTTTCGAGCCGTATCCGCGCGTGCGCGTCGTGCTAACCGCGTGCGGTCACGCGGTCTGCCGCGAGTGCGCAGACGAGCTCGCGGATGCGGACGGCACGCTTGACTGTCCGCTCTGCCGCGCACGGACAGGATACGTACGGCTATTCGAGGACATAGAGGCTGTGGACAATACACAATTGTACGGTGCCATTTGAGTTTCACAAGAATTGTATCATCTACCGAAAATTTCAAGATCAATATCGGGGAGAGAGTATTTTTAACACAAATTATCTAGCTTCATATTCTATCATATCTTCAGTTTCAAACGTATACTTTTCTTCCTCCATCAGTTTTTGTTTATTTTGCAAGTTTAATTACATTCATTCTCTTTGATAAACGAATAAGGTCCTAAATCAAGCGATTCAGCCGCATTCAAATTGCCGAGAGCACACTTCTTCCCCTATTTCCGCAACGTCCCGAGTAAGCATGGGGTGCAGTACATCACTTACTGCACCCTATCCTATATTTGATGTGCTACATTAACGAGACGAGAAACGTCGCCTTCTCGTGGTACCCCTATCGCTCATTGCAGATAACCACACAGAACTGTAACTCCAGCACCCTACACTATTCATAGTGTGCTACCATACCTGAACGACACGATAGTCGTCCCTCGTTACGGTGTTTACCCCTTACTACCGCAATATCAAACACGTAGTGTGGTACCGTACCTGAACGATACGAGAATGGTCGCCCTCTCCGCGGTGCTCTCCGTGGCCTCGGCCAGCCGCGCGCACAGCACGTCCAGCGCGCCCGACTCCCGCAGCGCCGCACGACCCCACGCGTCCTGGAAGGGGATGGTTGGGGAACGGTAGGGTTACGATACCACGCCCTAAGCAAGCCCTGGAGGGGGTAGGATACGGTAGGAAAACGGTGACCGCTCACGGAAACTCCAATCAAGAATTTGGGGCGAATTCCCGATCAAAGGTCCTCAGTGCGCTTAAAAAAACAAAGTCGCATCTAGGTTTCATCTGCTTAACATTAACCCACCCAGATCTGAGATGCAATTCACGGATCGAATCCAGTAGAAAATATACGAAACAGCCAACACAATGAAGAAAAATTTCTACCAATTCAACCAATACTATCGCTGTTTCAGCTTCTCTTCACATGCCCTTCGAGAGGCTTACATTGATCGTTTATTCCTAGTTCGAAAATAATATAATATAATCTCACCTGCGTGAACGTCGCCAGCAGCGCGCACCGCTCCTTCTCGCTCGCACGGGAGACGGGTTTATCCTGGATAATCAAGAAGTCCATAAAGGATTTTTGAAATAGTAAAGTTATCCCGTTAATCAAAGCACTTGCACCCTGCGGGAGATCATTGCCAGTGATGATTGTTCCGAACGCTTTCTAGTCTACAACAACTTGCTGTTTGATGAATGGAAAGTGATGCACTATGAATCAAAAGAGTAACGATACTAGAAGAGGCGGATCCCATCGCAACCAGGCAGACTTACGCTGCACGGTCTTTTCTCATAATCTCGCTTCCTCGTATCTCTAATCTTTGCAGGAAAATGTCTGAAATACTCAAAATCACTGGTGTGCTATTACCCGCAAGATGGCAGGGAGCTCCGCAATTTTAGAATAAGTTCTATTAGGGGGCTCCGCAAAAAGTTTCCGATTTCTCTTACGGGGCTCCGCACCCCCCCCCCCACTTCCTAGCAGAGACATAGCCCAGCAGTGCTCAAAATGAATGTAATGCGGAGTATTACATAAGCAGGGAGTAGCACTAGTTGGTCATCACCCACCCGGCATACTTGAGCTATATAGTCACAACTAATTCTTCCTTCGCTCGATTTCTCTAATATCGCTGGGACAGCCTGTTGAATTATCCAAATCTGTTAATTTTGACAACAACATGCCGACTAGAGCTCGAGAAATACCGCCGTCTCGTCATTTTGCACACTCTCTCGCCCGCTCGTTCGACGAGAGAGAGTGTGTGTGTGTGTGAAATGAAGAGACGGTGGTATCATTTCTCGAGCTCTAATGCCCTCATCACCTTCCTCCCCCTCACCTTTCCATACTCCTCCTTCCCACTCGCCGTCAGATCCGCGATCACGCCCGTCTCGCCCAGTCGATCACTGCAGTGGGGGGAGCAAGGAATTGCATAATGATGATGAAATATCGTCTAGATTCGCCTATTCATTCCTACTAAGCAGTAGCAATTACAACTGAATCTCACATTTTTACGCTTTTTCTCTGTCGAAAACCACACTTCGTCTAGGCCACTGGAAATGGAACCCCTAATCTCGATTGTATGCGCTGAATGGACAGCTATAGTGCAATATCAGCACCAAAAATGTATGAAGGCGAATATCTGGATCTTTCTTCAGACGGCCGTTCTCGGTTTCACAACATCTTCAAGTAGCAACAATGTTCAGCAAATCTAATCGGACTTCGGGGGTCATTTTCAATCAATAACATTCACCAAACGATCTCACCGAATCCTCTTACAATTAGCGTTGATTTTCCACTACTATTCCTCCTACCGTATATCCGTCGACCCTGCAGCCAGCTGCAGCAGCAGGTCCTTGGCGGGCTGCGCGGCCGCCGGTGAGAGGAACAGCGACAGCAGCAGGGGAGTGCACTCACTGCAAAGAGAAGGTATTTTTGTCGTAATATTTTGTCAGTAATTTCTGAGTTTCACTGATTCTACAAGGTGCATTAGCAAGTGCTAAAACGATCTTGTTATCCTTCCAGACTTTCAGGAAATTAACAATTCTATTTTTCCTACACCAGACTGTCTCTCCCGCAATGGGATTGCAGCAAAATCTATAATCTATTTCATCTAATATGCAGATCTTTTGACATTAACAACAAGGTATCGAATATTATCTTTTGATTTTTGATGCTTATGTTATATTAAAAGTTCAGTGATTAGAGATCAAAGACCAACGATCAAAGATCAACCCTCCCACCTCGTGGACAGCTTTTTGCTAAACGCTACTGATTAAAGTTTAAAGATCAAAAATCAATTCTCTCTCACCTCGTGGACAGCTGTTTGCTAAACGCTACTGATTAAAGATTAAAGACCAGAGATCAAAGATCAAAGATCACCTGGTGGACAGCTGCCTGCCCGTGTCCTTGGCCGAGTAGCGCGTGAGGCGCGTCAGCGTCGAGATCACCTCAAGCGAAGAATTCAATCAATTAATAAAGTTCGCTAGGCACAAACTACCAAAATTTTCTCCAGAGACAGTGCTGTTTCACAAATACATTAGAACACTCGATCATAAGAGCTAGCAATTCGAGAGGAGATCCTTTTTCGAAATAAATATCCATATTTTACGCTACCCTTTCTATGCGCGATAGGTACCGTCAATTGTTGTTGTGTCGAAAAAGCGCTCCAGCAATTTAATCGAAGCACCCAGTGGATGTATGCTTCACGCCTCATTGATAAGAACGCGATTGCTGATATCGATATTTGCAGAACCTGATCTTAAAATGAACGACGTCATCCATATCACGCGCCAAACGCAACATTTTTTTTTAAAAAATCACGAGCCATTTCCAGCATCAGGAGCTACTGATATCAGCGGCATGAGAATCGACACTTATGGCCCAGTTCTTCTTTGCTTATTTTTTTATTTGCATTTTAGATAATCTAGATAACAGAACCAGGAATGATTCAGCTAATCTCAGCGCATCATCGCCGTCCCATCAATTAAAACAGCTACGTCCATATTATCATTCCATATTTACGCGTATCTCGGTTTCAACGATAGCTTACAACAGTGTTAGAAAGGCTTTTAACGATGCTCTTCCGCTCCGCAGGATAAATTAGAAAAACAAATACAGCAGCAAAAACTAGGTTTTCTCCTTCTATAGTTTGAACCAGGAACTACCTACAGTAATCCCTATCGATTCCCTGCTCGAATCTTCTCTTTCCTCTCACTGACTTTCAACCCGCCATTCCTCCGTTTCAAGGATCATTCATACGAACGCTGACAATACTGCGAATTATACTGATGACAGTTCCATGTGTTACAATAAATCGCCTTATCTACGCTGCTATTCCTAGCATGTCACATTTTTTCCCGGTAAGCAAAATATGATATTGTAATCCATAATCTCATCACAGTCCTACGCCTTGCCATAGCATGTTTAGCTACCGTAATCAATCGATAATCTACCGTAATCAATCGATAATCCCCTCCTACCGTACCTCATTGGCCTTCTTCTCGTCCTCGTGCACCGCCTGCAGCAGCTTGCCCAGGTAGAACCCCGCGTTCGACAGCAGAACCGCCTGCAGGAACAATCAGGGTAAGCTACCGTAAACAATAATCCGTAAAATATCGATAACCAGATTTTGGATACCGTATCCTAATATACCGTAATCCATAATCAAGTATCGATTGATACGTTCGACCCCATGTATTACTAACGCAGCTTGCAAAAGTCGATAATTAGACTCTGATACCGTGACCTTATCTACAGTGATCGATAATCATGAATCGATATCGTGCACTCGTCCCAATCAACAGTAACCCTGCATCCGCTTTCGAAATTACCCACTTTCAGTTTCCCAGATTCAGGTGGAATTGAGTTTCAGTGATTGTACAAAGCACCCAGAAATTGAGCCGGAATAATGTGCGTTCCATCCTTATGGCACGAAACAATAAAAAATATCTCAATACTCAAATGAAACTACCAATCTCCATATTACCGTACTCCACCTTCACAACAATCGATAACTATCTTATCACCATTTATATTAGCAGGTGCAAAATCATTTGAAACTGGCCACTTTCCGTTTCCCCGATTCAAGGTGAAGATGAGTTCCAGTGAACTTGCATGGTACCCAGAATGCAGACCAGAGCAATAACGTGAGAACCACATACTTCTAGAGAACAATTCGAATCAAAATTTCCACTTCCGTACTCCACCCTCACTCCATTCGAGAACTGTCCGTGCTCTGATCCATTGCTACTACCAGATGCCAAGCCGTCCAAAACCACTCACAGTCAGTTTCCACGATTCAAGGTGGAGAAGAGCTTCAGTGATTGTACAAATCACCTCGAATACGGACCGGGACAATCCGGAACGATTTCCATGGGTAACTATAGAAAAAAACACTACGAAATTAATCTCCTACTATCGTACCCATCCCTCCGCTACCGTACTCCACGACCAATCGATAACTGCCCGTTCCCTGGTCCCTTCCTATTACCAGGTGTCAAAACACACACCCCGCAATCGCCCCTCGCTTATCATCTTGTTTGTGTCCACTAGTAATGGCCTTTCCATCCTCCGCTCTCTCGATTTCCCACACTCCCTCGTCTTCTTTCTCCCGTTGTACTGTGGTCAGTGCAGAAATCCCCCTAGCCCTCGTGACCATTGCGTCATCATTTGTCACATCAGCGAAATCGGATCAAAATCAGATCAAAACACGTCACTATGTTTATGTTTTCGCGCGGAGATCCACATAAATAGCGAGCGCCTTCCCCAATTTTTCTCCTCTCTTTCGCCTCTCATCTCTTAGTTTACAGTAGCATACCCCCCCCCCCCCCAATAATAACTCTCAATTAACCCCTCGAAATCCCAACAATCCCGAATTTTAACGAGATCAGGTAGATCACAGGCCTTCCCCTCTTCCCTCATCCCTTCCTCCATCATTCAATCAATCCCTCCTCCCTTCCCTATCGGGTAGATCACTGCCCCCTCCCTTCTCGCTCATTTCCTCCCTCTTCCCTTCCCCCGATCGACGTGTCAATTCAATCACTCGTGCTTGTTATTGCTGCGTTTCCCCCGATTTCCCATCTGTATATGCCTGTCGATCAACTGACTAGCTCTTGCTCGTATAATGCTCTCTCCGATTCTCGTCCTCTATCATTCTCCCTCACCCTCTAAATAGCGCGTGTTATTGGAAGATCCCTACTAGCAGTACTCTCTCCATTTCGCCTGTTCTCTCGCCCGTCTGGTTCTCAAAATAGCATATTCTATGGAAAGATCCCTCGTGTTTTGTTCCATTCCGCTTAGTCACCCCGCTTGTCTGTCCGTGTAGATAGCGCGTGCAATAGGGAAACCTGCCTGTCTTTCACAACACCTCCGTTTTGCTATATAAGCAGCGCGGTGCTTTCCCGTTTCACGCACTCCTCATGTGACCTCTTCTTGATTCGACAATGATTACTTTTTGGTTCTCGGTTCCCTCACCTTCCCACATCCCTCCCGCCCGTCTTCATTCGGTTTTTGTCCCCACCCTATTACATGAAGCTGCTTTGAAGCTCGTTTTTTCTATCAGCTCCCCCCGACTTGTAAATAATTCATGCCCGTCAGACCCGTGCTCACTCATTTCTACGCTCCGCTGAAACTCGGAACTTCCCTCTCCTTCTTTTCAAATATTGCCATTACCCAACACCCTGGGATACCCTTTTCACACTACCTTGCCTAGCTTTTGAATTGTACATCGTTAGACGCACTTCTAAGTAAATCAAAAGTTCTTGCTCAAATCCCCCGCCCTGGGAAACCCCCTCATCAGATCTCCCGTCCAATCCCTCTCACCGATCAGACAGAGCGAGAGGGCGTGATGAATCGAGAGAGTACTCTCACTCCCTCTCCTCATAATGTCTATTTATTTCTGCATTGCACAACGTCTCGTGCGCATTGCACAACACTCTAGACTTGACGTACTTTTTCTCCTATAAAAGCCCCCGAGTCTGGGTCCCAGTCCACCACTAATGCCTTCTCCCAGTCCTCCCTCAATCTAGACTGATTTTGGTTCCATCAGCATCATATACATCTTTGCCCAGGTAATCGTCACGAGGATCATAGCTTTCAACCAAAGGACCCAGTTTAATCTCGGTTTCACCTGTGCATAATTCCTCTTCGAGAACTATTCAATTCAATAAGTACTTTTCCGGGTCGAAACAAAACGCCTAATCTGATCCTTTCTTCCCAGTCCTCTCACATTCGGGTCATAGCCACTTCTCGGTTTCACCTGTGTCTCATATCCTATCGATTACTGCCTCGATTCGTATATCATGCCCAAGGTAGTCTACCAAAGCCTAAACGACCTCGAACCTTCGATACCTTACACCCATCCTGCTGCAGTCAGTGCAGCTACGGGCACTAGGATCTTTTCTCTCTGACCAGACACTCCTCGGTTTCGCCTTGCCCTCATCTCATTGTCTAGACAGCCCGAGACAGCCTTCTCTTCTCTCTCATTCTCTAGACACCTCTAATGCAGGCCCTTATCCACATCCCAGTAGGAACCCCGTGAAGACCCTCATCCACTAAAAAAGAGAGTGCTCCCCGTGATCGATTTCCTCTGCAGCCCACGTCGTTCTCACTCTTCTTCTTCTCTTGAAATTCCAAAAACATCCCCGGATCTCTTGAGGTCCATGCACCTCACTTATACGCGACCATAGGGATAGTTGCAGTTAGTCTTGTTATCGGGTCTATGAAATCCTAATTGCCCTTCTTTGCCTTACCGTGGCTTTGTTAGGTGGAAGTACGCCCTGCTCGCTTAAGTTTCACCGGTACCTCTTTCCTTTTCATACTAGGACTTGCGCAATTACGTTCCGCTGGACAATTGAAACCAAAATATATAAAACGAACAAGGTTCATATGCGTTTCACCCGCTCATCATCACCACTCTTATTACCTCTTGGATATTCTTCGTTCTCCGGCTTCCCCATAGAAACGAATTCCGCGCATCATTAATGCTGTATTTCGCCTTTGCCTTCTATGGACTTCCCATCTCCCGCTCAAAACTTCACTTTCTAAGAAAGCGCCAGGTACAATTGCGTTTCACCCATTCCTCATCACCATTATAATAGTCTGCTGGGTAGTTTTTTCTTCTGATTACGTTCCATACAAATCAATATTTACCCCTTGCACGGCACTAGTTCTCCTTTGTCTCCTTGGGAATCAATCTTCCCCATACCCCCGTCGTCAAAACAACCCACTCCACCTATCTTCCCTTCTTCTTCTTCTTTCCTTCTCCCGTGTGAATGATCACCCAGTGTCCTTCCCTTCCCTTCTTACTTTCTACCCGTTCTTCCATCTCATTGACCATTTCTTTTTGACCCTTCCCGTCAAACTCTTTCCCTACTTCTACTCTAAACCGATAACTGCCCATTCGTTCCCTTGACCTTTAGTATCCGTATCATCTTCTCAATCACTAACTGTTCGGGACCAAGAAGTTCTACTCCTCGCTTCATCCCCTTTCCTTCCTCCATCCCTTTCCCATCGATAGATCATTCCCCCCCCCTCTGAGCGAGCCGTGCCTTCTTGAACACTCCATTGGCAAAACACTGCCTACAGTCTCCCCTGACTCTCCTTCTTTCCCCTTATCTCTCGCCTTCTCTGTCCCACCAGAGATCACTCCTTTTCTACAGAAACGTATCTTTCTCCGCCTCTCCTCCCCTCCCCTTATCTCTCTCCCTCCCTACCCCACCATAGATCACTCCTTCCCAATATACCCGGTCTCCTCACGTGCTCGGCTCTCCATCTCTACCCTCTGCCCCGTTCTCCTCCTCCCTCCCCCCTCTCCTCCATTCGATTCCACTAGGGGTGGGAGGGGTTCTCTCCCTTCTTCCCCTCGTCCGACGACAAAAACACATATGAGAGCAGAGCAGCAGTAGGAATAGAGAGTAGATGGAAGGCAGTAGGCAGTGTCCCTTGGCCTCTCTCTTGGCAAATGAAGAGTGCGCTGCACTCCTCGTTTCCCATGCTATCTCGCCGCTCTGAGCGCCTAGAGACAATTGGAAAACGAGACATTCCTCAATTCTATCCGTTCCCAAATCCCTGTTCCCTAGTGGATAAACATTGGCGAAATCGAGGGTAATCCCAGCTTCTAGTCGCCCGTTAGCTTTGCGTTTCGCACCCCCGCTTTGAGGCGGCGCGGGCCAAACTGTTTGTCGAGGCCCCTTCTTCTTTTTCTCTTCCTCTTTCCCCTATAATAGATCTTGCCACACAAAACCACATGGCTGAAATTGCTCTCGAGTGAACGCTTTCCCCTTCGTTCCATGCAATGTCGCTTTGCTCCTTCATGCAACTAGGTACTTATTGGGGTAGAATGGAGCATTTTATTCCTATTCTAGGCGTCCTTGCATTCAACAACTAATGGTAGGGGCACATAGATCCCATTGCTATTCTCGCAGGGACAATATTGCAATTGCAATTTGCAAAACGTTCAAAACGACGGAAGTCACCAGTTTGCCGTGGTGGAGCGAGTTTTTGTTGTGTCTTGCTCCCGCTCTCGTTCTTTCTCCCCTCCCTCTGCTCAGGTGGAAAACCGCATCGGTTTTTATCACTCCCGCTCGCTTGTCAACAACAATTGACGCGGCAAAACACGCTTCTTGCTGATACTGTGGAATTACTGTAGCCTTAGGATACGGTAGCCATTGGGTTACTGTAAGATATTGTATTCGCTCATGGTACGGTAGCCCAATCCTCTTATTGATCAACAGGCGAGAGAGCACGCGAATCGAGAAGAGAAGGCGACATTTGCATGTGTTTTGCTTTCGAGTGTTGTTGGTACTGTGGGATTACTGTAGCCCTAGGTTACTGTAGTTATTCGGTACGGTAGGATATTAAATTCATCGATCATGCGAGATAGCATGCCAATCGAGGAGAGCGGGGCGGCATTTGCATGCGCGCGTTTCGTCACCTTGTTTGTTGTTTACGCCAAACTTGGGATGAGCACGCACACACCTCGCGCTCTCCTCGCGGGCGAGAGTGCACGCGATTCGGAGAGAGTGGGCAGACGACGATAGCGGGTCTTCCCTTTCCTTGATTTCGAATCATGTCTTGCGGTTCAGTCTAGTCATGCGCTCTAGTACATGACTCTTCCGTAGAGTGGGTCTTCCCTTCTTCCTTTTGAATTAGTCTGGCGCTAAACATCCTCTCGCTAGGGCTCTTGCTAACTTTAGTCATGCGCCCTCCATTGCGCCTCACGCTATCTAAATAGTACTACTCTAGTATCCACTCACACACTCCCATTCAATCCTTGATTCTCTATGGCTGGAGCTGCTGCTCTCGTCCATTGGGGAACTCTAGTCCACCTTCACATTAGGGCTTCACACTAATGCCATAGCCAGAATCACCCTAGGAATGCTCTTGTCCACTCCCTCTGAATCCCTCCCCCGGGCCATTCCCCGTACCAAGGTCGTGCCCATTTCAACACTGCTTGTTCAGCTGTTCCCTTCTCCCGTTATAAACCGTCCAATCACTTCTCCTCTGCGTCTCTGCCCCTCCCCTCTCATCAACTACTTCGCTACTCCTCTGTAGCGACCTTGTCCCTTCTTCCTTCTCCCCAGTACTCTGCCTTCTCTACCCGCTCTCGCCCCCTCCTCTCCCCTCCTCACATGACTATGTGCCGACTCCAAATAGACGACCTTCGCTATGCCGTGTTTACTTCGTCGTTGTTTTCGCGATCGATACTCAGTTATCGATTGATAACCGCCGTACCTACCGTACTCCTTTGCAGTCAATCTCGATAATCATGCCCGCTGAGAACAAGGTCGCCGAGAGCAGCAGCAGCAGCAGCGACAACAAGGCGATGCTGGCCGGCCACATGGCCGCGGAGAAGGTCGGCGGCAAGCGCGTCGTGCGAAAGGTATGTGCGTCCGACGTTTCCCAATCGTAGCCCTGTCGAAAAATCGACAGAGGAACGATTTGGTGTGCGTGGTGTAGTACGGTGGCCGCCATTTACGAATGGTCGCTAGTCAAGAATTCTACAGGACCGTCGCCAGTCTGAGAACGAGAATCGCACGCCGTCGGAGGGCGGTTCCGAATCGGGCAAGTCGGACGAGCTCAAGCAGGCCGAGAACGTGCTCGCCCACACCGGACTCGCCGCTCAGGTACCGTAACCCTCCATCCTGGGTTTACTGTAGGCTCCGTATCGATTCGAAGGAACAGTGATCCCTCCATAGGCCCCGAGGTTAATGCAGATACCTCGGGTCAATTACAATCAGTGCTTTCGTAACTGACTCGAGGCAAAAAACGCACCCGCTAGATTGCGGTTTTCATGAATCTACTAAATCGATAGAGAATCAGAGGAGCCAATAGTCAATAGTAATAGCATCTCCTTCATAAAAACATTCCTCGTACGATTAGCCACCTTTATGATTCAATAGCTACATATTTCCATTGCTACCGCAACCCACACCTTCCCTTTCAGACCAACATTGACTATCCTGAGGCAGCGGTCAAGGCCTACCACAACAAGCCTCAGCCTAGGTGAGCTCAAATACAATCAGTTATCGATTTATTTCCGTTCTGCATCCGGATTACGGTAACCGCCTTTCCTCTTCAGGAACCAAATCCACAATACGATGCCGCACAGCAACCGAGCGAGCGGACCCATCCAGCAGCCTACCAAGATCTGAGCAGCAGGCCCCGCCCCCTCGTTGCGTCGTTGCGTGTAGCTAGCGCACACTGTACATTCGCCGAGCACCCCCCCGTAAACCGTACCCTACCGTACCCCCTAATGTTGATATTATCGATCGATTTTGAGCATAACCCTAGAAGCTTTGACCCCCTATTTCTGGTGATTCCCCCTTCTGGGTACACTGTAACTATTGGATTGTTTTATTGATTGATCCGTTGACGACCGTAATTGTAAGTACCGTAACCTAGGCCCCCTCCACACACACTTCCACACTATCATCACTGTACAGTTGCCTCCATTCCTTCCCCATTTCTGTCTCTATGGGTGCGATAAAAATGCTTGAAAAGGCACAGACTTTGTTATTCTCTGCAACACGCAAAGCGTGAAGAATCACATAACATCTATAGTCGGGGCTCACATCTTGCTTGTGGAACATAGAGTGAGCGGGTTTCTGAATCCGGGACAAAGCAAGAACCATCAGCGAAGCGTTTCATCAAATAGTGCTCTATTTTCTATGAAACCACAACCTTCCTGGGTAACTGCAACTCCTCTCGAACACTCCTCCTCCAGAATTAAAATCAGCAGGTCATTGTCCCACCACTCCATTACTCCCATCACCTCCACTTCACCAGCAGTAGGAACATGCAATTGCGATATGCCGTCATCGCTTCCGTACCCTCTCTGCTACCGTATCACACCCACAATTACCGTACCCTGTGGAAGTTCCTCTCCAGTTACAGTGAGTGCTAATTTATTCCAATCATCAATCAAACCCCAGTCTGCTACCGTATCCTGCAAAAACCGTACCCTGTGGAAGTTCCTCTCCACCAGCAGTCGAATCACTCGGAAGGCGTGCGCCCGCACGCTCTCGTTCTCCTCCTCCAGCATCTGATGATATTACGGTAAGGTGAGGGATTACGGTAACTTCGAGTTTTCGATAGGGGGGGGGTTATGGTTACTTCGTATTATCGACCGCCTCGATAAAGAAGAATAGGGTTACGGTAACTTCTAATATCGATTAATAACCAAAATCGGATATCCTAGTGGTCAGCGTATTCTTTGACAGCTGTATCTTTCAGTGTTGATCCATTGACAAAACACTGGGGTTACTGTATTACAGCAAATCGATTGATTTCAAGACTACCGTACCTGCGCCACGCGGTCGATGAGCGAGCCGCACGAGGCGATCGATCGGGCGGATTCCTGGGTGGAACGGTTGGGTTACGGTATCGACAGATTACTGCGTAAATCCACTGATTTCTAGCAAAATTTGAACCAGCTAATCAATACTGGTTGATTATTTTTGTCTGCAATAAATAAATCGATCCTGGGGATCGATTTATTTACTGTTATCACCAATCAATAAATCGATACTAGTGGATTGCGGTTATTCTCTCTACATAAAAGAACGCGTGTTTACCGATCCACTGGTCGACGTAAATAGGGTCTGGAGGCCGGGGGTTGATGGGAAGATTTGGCAAATATATAGGTATTATGTAAACGGGCATGGCGGATCGATTGGTCCCGGTCCCGACTCGATAGGACCACGTTGAAGGGGTCAAACACCTTTTTGCGAGTTTTTTTTTCGTACTTTACTGCCCTTCAGCGCAGCAGGTTGATCGAGGGTTGCGGGTTCGAACCCAGCGAGAGGCACGACTTTTGCCGGATTTTTGCCGAGTGCGGGATCTGTTTGGGGGTGTATTGGGAGGTTCCAGCCCGAAAATTGGACCGATCGGACTTGAGCCGGCCGAGGGGCACTCGATTTTCTGAGAAATTTGCTCAATTTTGCTCATTTTCGGCCCAAATCGAGAGCGGGCTAATTCCCTGTTATAGATACGGCTTAGGTCATTGGAGAGGGATTGTAGGGAATGTCCTTTTACATACTCTATTTAAACTGGGGAGCTGTACGTCAAAAACTGGCCGAGTTATGGTCCTCGGCGTGAGACACTATGGGTGCGGGATCGGCGTGCTCTTCCTCTAACCCCACGCGTTCAGGGTCGAATTTGGAGGGTTCAAGTTGAAGATACCGCTTCACTTTCAATTAGGTTTTTGTAGAGCAGACAAAGCCGCGTTCAGCCTAGAAGAGCGCGTCCCGATAGCTGTCCGTTCAAGCCCGGGACGCAATTCGCCCTTTTGGCTCTTTTTCGGGGGGAATCGAGGGGAAATCGTCCGGGAATGGTCTGTTTGAGTGTTGGGCGGTGCTGGGGAGTTGTGGGACGTTACGAGAAACATGATTATTATATTAATAAGAATACTGGGTGGCTCAGTGGGTTAGGGGGCGGTCTAGCAATCGAGAGGTTGGGAGTTCAATCCCGTCCGAGGGAATCATGTTTGCCGGTGTTTGTGGAGGTGCGGGGAGTAAGGTATTGTCGCCGTGGAGTGATGGAACGTGTATTGGAGTACTGTAACTCGGGTCCCGGGGTACTGTAGCCTTGGAGTGTGGCAGAATGCGCGCGGGTCAGCGCGCCCCCCTCTCAGCGATTCATGTACTCCCTCTCACTCTCCGCTCACATGGCCGCCATAGCCGACTGCCAAGGAGTTGGGCTGAGGAACCAGGGGCCGGTGGTTCGATCCCGCCCGAGTGAAAATTGTGCGAAACCTTTTTGCCCTTTTTTGCACAAGTGTCCTAAGTGTAACAAAGTGCTTAGAAAGTATCCTAATCGATTTGCGAGTACCATAACACCCCAAACCCGGCGCATCTAGCACGCCAACTCAAAATTCCCCCCATGACGCGTTTTTTGGCTAGAAAAATCAGAAAAAATCGGGAAAATTCGCAAAAATATGAAAAATTGCCTTGGTGTACCCCGAGTCGAGCGCAGCTCGGCTCGTTCTCTCTACATAAAAGAACGTGTGATGCCTGATCCACCGGTCAATGTAATCCGATACTGGAGGCCGGGGGGTTGATGGGAAGATTTGGCAAATATATAGGGTTTATGTAAACGGGCATGGCGGATCGATTGGTCAAGGTCCGGGGTCGATAGGACCACGTTGAAGGGGTCAAACACCTTTTTGCGAGTTTTTTTTTCGTACTTTACTGCCCTTCAGCGCAGCAGGTTGATCGAGGGTTGCGGGTTCGAACCCAGCGAGAGGCACGACTTTTGCCGGGTTTTTGCCGAGTGCGGGATCTGTTTGGGAGTGTATTGGGAGGTTCCAGCCCGAAAATTGGACCGATCGGACTTGAGCCGGCTGAGGGGCACTCGATTTTGTGCGAAATTTGCTCATTTTTGCTCATTTTCGACCCAAATCGAGAGCGGGCTAATTCCCTGTTATAGATACGGCTTAGGTCATTGGAGAGGGAATGTAGAGAATGTCCTTTTACACATTGTATTTAAACTGGGGAGCTGTACGTCAAAAACTGGCCGAGTTATGGTCATCGGCGTGAGACACACCGGGTGCGGAATCGGGGCGCGCTTTCCCCAACCGCGCGCACCCAGAGCCAATTTTCGAGGGTTCAAGATGAAGATACCGCTTCACGTTCAATTAGGTTTTTGTAGAACAGACAAAGCCCCGTTCAACCCAGAAGAGCGCGTCCCGATAGCTGTCCGTTGAAACCCGGGACGCAATTCGCCCTTTTGGCTCTTTTTCGGGGGGAATCGAGGGGAAATCGTCCGGGAAAGGTCTGTTTGAGTGTTGGGCGGTGCTGGGGAGTTGTGGGACGTTACGAAAAACGTGATTATTATATTAATAAGAATACTGGGTGGCTCAGTGGGATAGGGGGCGGTCTAGCAATCGCGAGGTTGGGGGTTCAATCCCCTCCAAGGGAATCATGTTTGCCGGTGTTTGGGGAGGTGCGGGGAGTAAGGAATTGACACCATGGAGTGATGGAACGTGTATTGGAGTACTGTAACTCGGGACCCGGGGTACTGTAGCATTGGAGTGTGGCAGAACGCGCGCGGGTCAGCGCGCCCCCCTCTCAGCCATTCAAGTACGCACTCTCAGGCCCAGCTTACATGACTATCATAGCCGACTGCCAAGGAATTGGCCTGTGGAAACAGAGCCCGTTGGTTCGATCCCTCCCAAGTGAAATCTGTGCGAAACCTTTTTGCTCTTTTTTGCACAAGTGTCAAAAGTGTTCCCGAGTGCTTAGAAAGTATCCTAATCGATTTTAGAGTACCGTAACACCCCAAACCCGGCGCATATAGCACGCAAACTCAAAATTCCCCCAAATGACGCGTTTTTTGGCTAGAAAAATCAGATAAAATCGGAAAAATTCGCAAAAATATGAAAAATTGCCTTGGTATACCCCGAGTCGAGCGCAGCTCGGCTCGTTCTCCCCTAGATAAACGATTACATGTTGAAATTTGACTGGTCAAAGCAAAGTGCACGGGAAGAGGTAATGCGCCCCCGGCAAGATGTGGCAAATACCAGGGTGGTATGTAATCGACCATGGCGCATCTTTTGTCTCCCAACAACTTTTTCGTAGGACGTCATCTGAGAGATCAAAGATCAACTTGAAAAATCGATCGTTTCCGTTTTTGCCCTGTAACTCGCGAGCGCGTGCAGCTACGGCTTAGCGACCAACTAGGGGAATGTAGAGCTCGCCGAGACGCGTCGATGGGAATTTAAAGTGAGAAAAAATATTTACAAAGAGCCGAGTTGTAATTGCGGTGTAGTGGCTAAGAGGTTTGCTTAGCATGCAGACGGGGATCGTCCCAACCAGGTTCGACTCCAACACGGGGCAGATGTTTTGCCCGATTTTTAGCTTGGTGCTGAGGGGTCGGGGAGTGGTCAGGGAGTGTTGTAACGTGTAATTCGTGGCTCAGGCGGTAAGAGGGCGGTCTAGCGACCATGAGGTTGGGGGTTCGAGTCCCGTCCGGTGCCAAAGCATTTGCCAAGTATGGGGGAGTGGTAGGAAGTGATAGGAAAGTGTTGTAAAGTGTAATTCGTGGCTCAGGCGGTAAGAGGGTGGACTAGCGAGCATGAGGTTGGTGGTTCGAGTCCCGGCATGTGCCAACCCATTTGCCAAGCATGGGGGAGTGGTAGGTAGTGGTAGGAAAGTGTTTTAAAGTGTAATTCGTGGCGCAGGCGGTAAGAGGACGGACTAGCGAGCATGTGGTTGGGGGTTCGAGTCCCGGCCGGTGCCAAAGCATTTGCCCCTATTTTAGCATACTGGTGGAGGGTAGAGTTGAGCTCCCGAGTACGGTATCCACCAAACCCGGCGCATCTAGAGCGCAAATATAAATCACTCAAAATGGGCCGAATCCCTGCTAGACAAAAACAAAATAATCAGGAAAAGTGCGTAATTAAACTAAAATTTAACGGTTTACCCCGAGTCGAGCGAAGCTCGGCTCGTCACCAACCAATAAATCGATACTGGACGACTGAAGTACCCCAGAATCAATAAATCGTTACCTTCTTCGAACAAAACATAATCATCCATATGATTTTTACAAGAACAAATCAAAACCGGAGGAATATTGTTCTCCCCAATCGATAAATCAATAAATCAATACCTTCTTCTGGCAGAGGTTGCCCGTCAGCCGCAGCACGGAGGCCTTCGTGTGCAGGCACGCGCGCGGTGTGGGACCGCTCTCGAGAAGGTGCGCTGAGAAAGGGATATGGTAGGCTACGGTAATACAAGATTTTGTTTTTAGATTTTCCCAATTTTTCTGATATTTTTGGGATGGCTGTCGAAACTCAATTATCTCACTGCTTCTATCAGAGAACTTATCAACAACGCGAAACATAGATCAACCAAATCCCGTCATAATTTCGAGAAAGGTAGCAGAAGCGAAATGCATACGGTGATTTTTATTTTTTTAGAGTCTGTTGAAACGAAACTGTTATGCCGCGGCATGCCGCATGCCGGAGCAACTATAACTCATAACAAGTTCAAGAAACGTCGATGAACTGGTCAGGCATAAAACTAACTGGTCAGGCATAAAGCAAAGTACAACCTAGCCATGCTATCCAATTCAAACCCAGTTTGCAAGATGCTTGAGGGATACTGTATCCAGATATAATCGATAACTCACTGGCTATCGTGGGGTACCGTAGTCGGGGCTGGGCCAGCTCGAAGCAGACCCGCATCGAGAAGTTGCACATGTTCCCGAGCAGGGAGACGAGCGACCGGACGATCGATGACCACCCATTACTGTAAGGAGAGTACGGTAATCGATCGATACGGTAGGTGAGAGATTTGAAGGAATGAATTATTGAGCAGTTTCATTTGAGATCTATGAGGTGAACTTGTGGACGCGCTGTGTCAATTATACTATATTCAGAATACGGTAATCGATCGATATTGTAGGCTATGGTTCGAATTTCAAACTCTATCCTTTGTATCGAAAGCACCCGATGACTCTCAGTTTCACTTCTATCTCATATCCGCTAAGTTGCTCACCTGGCAATTTATCGGTGGCTTTTTTACTCAACAAAATAATACATCATCCCTAGAGGCAATAACACCCGTAACCTACACTACAACCAGAATACTGTAGTTCACGCACTCTGGTGCCACCTTGTTCGCGCTCCTTCCCATTAGGAACAGTTTCAATGATCAATGAAACATCGTCACGTACAGTACCCCTCCCCAATTACGGTAGGACGATTAGATTACTGTACTCACTCTGGTGCCACTTTTTTCGCGGCACGCTCCTTCCCATTAGGAATTTCTTCCATCGAAGCCTACAGTACCCTCCAGATTACGGTATCTCACTCACTCTGGTGCCACTTTGTTCGCGGCGCGCTGCAGCAGCCTCGCGAGGGAGTGCAGTCGGTCGGGCAGCGCGATGAACCCGGTCACGGTCTCACGCGTGATCAGGGTCTGGATTGATTAGTTGATAGATACGGTATGTGGAGTGTATTGCTTTTTGAGCACGGTATTTGGAGAATATTGACTACTGTATCTAAGAAATATTGATTAGTGAACACGGTATGCCGCGGTGAGACTACGGTAGCAGATTCTAATTGGCAGAAATAGCATCTATGCGGGAGGCTATTGATTGTTGAGTAAATGTTGCTTACACCTTTGTTAGTTATCGAATATTATCTAATGATTGATCTAGGATATACGTATTGCATGTCTCATGGTTTTTAGGAAACCGAAAAATCAATAATCAGTATTACCGTACTTTTCTCAGCTGGTTGACGGCCTCCTCAATGGCCGGTAGATCATCGGCGTTGAAGAGATCGACAGCGGGCAGGGCAGCCACATCGAGTGGAGGAGGCGGTTCGGCGTCCCTGCACGATTATTGATTCAGGATTACGGTAGATTATTGATTTTTGCTACTGAATGGATCCCATGCGTGCGGTAGATCAGTGACTTTGTTTCCCTGTTCAAGCGACTCCTTCGCCTCCCCCTCCTCTTCTCTGGTTTCTCGTGACCAGTTGCTGACCAGTTGGGGTGGGCGGAGTCTGCGCCAACCAGTTGCTAACAAGTGGTTTGACCAGTTGCTGACCAGTTGGCTGCTGACCAGTTGCTAGCAACTAATCAGCAACTGGTTGAGAGGTTTTTTACTTACCCGTCGTGACTAGCATGCGCCTTGCCTATACGGGCCTATTTTTTGCCCCTATTCAGATCAGAGTCTGATGATCAGACGGCTCCCGAAAGTGGATGCTGTCTACTGCTATCCCACAAGGGAAAGCCTTTTGAATGTAACTACCGTACGTGGTCGCACCATGTATGGGTCAGTTACAGTATGAGGTTCACTCATACGGTATCAATCAATATCCCTCTATATCCCTCAGTATCCCTCTGATTTGAAAGTGGGCGTGGCCTATCCCCCCAACCAGTTGCTGACCAGTGGTTGACCAGTTGCTGACCAGTACCCTGACCAGTTGCTCGCGTATCCGCCAGCAACTGGTCACCAACTGGTTAGCAACTGGTCACGAGAAACCAGAGTTCTCACTCATGGGAAGAGAGACTGTGGGAAAGGAAGAGAGTGTCGGTGACCTTTGCGCATGATCTACCCGAGTGATCTACCACTGATCTACCTGAAATCCCTACTAAAAGGACGCCCTAGGACGGGGAATCCTTATCGCGCGGGACCTCCCACGATGAAAAAGCGTACCTGGCGACGGAGTTGGAGCGGCCGGCGGAGCTTTCGCGAGATCGTTGAGGCGACTCGGACAGTAAACGACGACGTTTTGCGTCCATCTAAATCGTATTTTGAATTATTTAAATGCTTTTTTATACAGATTAGCTCTATTTTGCATGGGGGTAGCACGCACGCGGGAGGATTATGTGAGATCCTCGGATGAGAGCGGGGGAAAATTAAAATTTCGAACTCGCGCTAATTGTAGGACACTTCAAATGCGCAAGCAGTGCAAAAGGGTGGTTAAAACTAAGTTTATGTCTACGTTTTTAGTCAGAACTAGTAGAGCGGATGCCTGTAGGAGCTATCAATCAAATATAACGAACACAATCATGAACTGGCTGCAGAATCGCGAGAAAAACAAGCAGATAAACAACTATCGGATTTGAGGAGGATACAATTATTTCCAAAGAAAAACTGTTATCAACACATAGGTCTGAGTTAGTAGACCTCGGTGGGATCATAAAATCGATAATTCAACATGAGAATAATGTAAAAATTGACGAAAAACAATTACGTATAGTTGTAATCAGTATTTGCGCCAGCAAACCATACTGGCACAGGAAAAGTGTGGAGACAGACTTTGTCTCGTCGTCTGCACTCTCTTTTCTTCAACACGCCTCTCTCTGCTCTCTCGTCGTTCTTCGCGTCTCGGTGCCGCGCGGAAATTTTTTCGATTCGCTTGAATTTTCTGCAGTTTTGCGACTTATTGTACTCACCTTTTTACCATTCTTGCCCTATCCGTATTATTTCATTGTTATTGTTCCCCTAAAAGCATACTTTATCCGTTCGCTCTCAAACTGGATTGCGGTTGACCCAGCACGGCTCACAATCAATCAATTTCCCGCCCGCTAGCGTACCAAGCGCCGATTCGCCCACTGGTACCTCTCCAATTGCATGTATTTGCGTCATTTTCGCGTTTTCGAGTGTAATTTTCTCATTTTCAACGCAAATTCGTACTTGCAGCGCTCGTATAATCAGCGATTATTCAACCGTAATCCTACCGTAATCGCGGCAGGGCGCGCAAAACTTGCGACAGTAATCTACAGACGGCTGTGACCTATTACGCTTCTCGCAGCCATGAGCACAAAGAGGAGACGCGTGTCGGATTCACCGACTGTCGAGGTTTGTTTGAATTCTTTCTCCCCCTCACCCCTCTCATTTGTCCATCTTTTGAAGCCCAGAAGTCGCGATAAAACGTTACTTTCTTCTCATTATCGCTATCAGTAGTTGCTTAATCGTCTTGGGTGATCTTGGGAGTCAAATAACGCGCTCGCTCAATGTTCTTGCCCATTTGTTGAGGGAAGCGTGCAAAGTGGAGAGAGGAGAAGGGGTGAAATCGCGCGTTTTGTCGCATTCGCGATTTGTTCTCTCAATTTGCGGTAGAAATATTAGAGATTATTCTCTTACTGGTGAGAATGCCGAAGAAACTAAAGGAAGATAACAACTAAAGAAACGGTGGTTTAGACGCCGAATACAGGGGAAACTCTGAATTTTAGTTTTGGTTCTGATAATTCTGAAAGAACCTTATAACTTTACTTCAGGCAAAGACTCCGGCGTCGACCAAAAGGCGTCGCGGAGCGAATAATAACCAGGACCGAACTGTCGAGCAGGTATTTGTTTATTTTTATTTATATATTTAATTAAATGTATTCATGTAGATATTCTTTTCTGGTCCACAGAACTAATGAGGAGCGGGAAAAGTTGGTCGTAAGCAACGATCACAAATTATACGTTAAAATTGTTTCATGCATAGAATTCAAGGGAGATAGTTGGGTAGAGAAGTGAGAGAGCGCTGATCTACATTTAGTACACGTCGTCTACACGTCAACAAGATCAACAATTGGATTAGAAGAACTACAATAAAGGATAAGAAGATATGTATTGAAGAGACATTGATCCCTCGCCCCTCATTTCCCTCTACGGGCGAACGCTCGTCCCGGTCTATATAAAGACCGGGTTACCCCTCATTCCTCACTCTCGTCTGGAGATAAATCAGTTGTTGCCTCGCTCTCACTTTGCCTTCCACTCGACAACCAACTGGCGTTCAGTCTTCGAGCTACGCGGATCAAGATCGACTACAGTATCCAAGGTTTCCCCCAGAGTGAACCCCTCTGAGTTACTGTAGCATCCATTTGGAGATCCAATCTCCCTACAATCCCGTATTTGAAGCTAACCCCATAATATCAGATACCGTATCCAAGATGAGCGACCATCTTGCCCTCAACCACATCGACTCTCATTCGATCTCCACGGAGCGTTCAAGGGGATCACCACACAAGCCGAATGGCAGGTATCAGGCTCACGAGGTGTATCCTCAGAGCATCCCTTGCTCGTCCCGTGCATCGAAAAGCACCTCTGACGTGTCCCCAGAAATAAGTACTACAGTACCTTCGGGGAAAATGTTTAATGAGGCAGTACGTACGCGGAAAAGCCCAAATACAGTACCTTCGAGGAGTATCCCGAAAACAGTACCTTCGGGGAAGAACGCGAGTACAGTACCCTCGAGGAATAATGCGAATACAGTACCTTCGGGGAATAACGCAAATACAGTCCCTTCGGGGAATAACTCGAATACAGTACTTACGCGAAATATCTCGAACACTGTTCCTTCGGGTAATGACTCCGATACGGTACCAAGTACGTCAGAGAGCTTCAATGAGACACTTGTGAATACAGAGTATTCCGAATACGATATTTTCCAAATCGATGATGCAAGCTCCGTCACTCAGGACGTTAAACCGCAGGTTACTGTAGTAGGAGTAGCGCCCTACCAAGGTAAACCTCCAGGTCCCTACGTACCGAACAGTGAATGGAGAATATGGTTGAAACGTCTCGAAAACTTTATGAAGCTTCGGAAAGTATCCGAGGAAGCTAAAAAGTACGTATTTCTTGATGAAATCGGAGACGTAAACTACGGTATACTGGAAGGGCTATTGCCCGGCAAAGAGCTAGAAGAGTACACATATGAGCAGTTGAAAGAAGCCATGACGGCTAGGTTCCAACCAAAAACCTTGTTGATGTCTGAGAGATTTAGACTGACACAACTGTCTCAAAAAGGTACTCAAAATCTAGCAGAGTTCCTAGCAGAACTACAAAGTGCAGCCAGGTCGTGCGAGTTCGATAAGATCACAGATGTCAGAGATGCATTCATTGCTCTCGCATTCATATCTGGTGTACGCTCTGACGACACTAGAAAGAAGTTGATCGAACAAACGGGCAAAGACTCGTCTCAATTACTCGCATTGGCCGAAGCGCACGAGAGAGCAGGACGTGGAGCCAAAGAGCTCCACCGTACCGGACTGGACACGGTACATACTGTGCGTGATAGAGGTGAGTATCCTAATCACCGAACACGCAACTCCAGAACAGGACACAATCAAAGAGAGCAGTCAAGGACTCACTCCCAGCGTCAACAGTTCTGCCATATTTGCAAGATAAATGGTCACAGTACCGATGTCTGCAGATACAATGGCTTGAATGATGAGTCGACAAATGTCGTCAGTGAAGATGAGGCCAGTCTTTACGAGCACGACATCGACCACATTGAAGTGCACGCTGTGGAGCTGATACCCGAGGTTGTTCCACCCAAATGCCTCATTCAGGCAGTTATTGACACAACTCCCATAGAGTTTGAGCTGGATACAGGCTCTGTAGTGTCAGTCATAGGCTACCAGACGTGGAAAGCCTTGGGCAGTCCCAGTCTACAGGAAACACACCGTGCAGCAAAGGCCTACGGTGGTCAGCTGCTCAGATTCCGAGGTGTGCTGCAGACTGAGGTAAAGTGGGGATCCAAACAGATCCTTACAAGATTGTTTGTCCTGAATATACCATCACCCTCAATTTGGGGAAGAGAGTCGATCCAGAGATTCGATATGGATCTAGGACCAGTCTACCGTCACGGAATCCAAAGGACGGCAGAAGTTAAAGGTGTTTGAGTGGGATTGATCATCCTACGCCCAAATAGAGTATAGCTCCGCCTCCCTGAACTTCGTTTTGACTGTTTTCCATTTTTTCAAATTTGCACATTAGCGACTAAAAGTCGAGAAACCCAGTAATAAATCTGAGGTAAAGACAGAGAGTCTTCAGCGCATAGCACCCACCAGTAAAGCTGGGGGAGGACGCCCTCTAGTCTATTATTCAAGCTCTACTGAGACAGATTCTACCTAAGCGCGTATGAGTCAGAGCATAATCTCGTTTCTGATAAACAAGCTCTATTGAGACAGATTCGCTAGCCATAGAGCACAAGAGTCAGAGCATAAACTAGTTTCTAATTATTAGCTTACCCAGAAGCAAGGTGGAGGTAGACCACGTCCCCCACAGAACCGAATATCGGATATAGGAAGACGTAGGCGTTGCCGAACTTCCAAGACTTCAAAAATATTGTGAAGACGCCTCTCTTCTCACCCACACCCGTATGACATAGTAGTCAAAGTTGTCTAGTGACACTGAAGATGATCACTAGGGGGAGGAGTTGGGTAGAGAAGTGAGAGAGCGCTGATCTACATTTAGTACACGTCGTCTACACGTCAACAAGATCAACAATTGGATTAGAAGAACTACAATAAAGGATAAGAAGATATGTATTGAAGAGACATTGATCCCTCGCCCCTCATTTCCCTCTACGGGCGAACGCTCGTCCCGGTCTATATAAAGACCGGGTTACCCCTCATTCCTCACTCTCGTCTGGAGATAAATCAGTTGTTGCCTCGCTCTCACTTTGCCTTCCACTCGACAACCAACTGAGATAATAACGGGTTTGCTTGACGTCTGGTTTGTTGAAAAAAATGGTTTTTTTTTCTTGTTTTTAGATCAAAATATGTGTTCAGCTGCGCCAGTGCCAGGAGCTGCTGGATTTCCTGAAGGCGAGCAAGCACGAGGGCAAGCCGCTGCTTGAGCACTTCATGAGAGCGCCCTCGAGGAGGTTAGTTTAATTCAGTTTGATCTCCCCATTGATCAACCCCGATCCCTGCGAAATGCTTCCAAATTTTATGACAACCCTTTGTTGAACTGAGGTTTCACACTGCGCTTCTGTATTGTGATCTTTTTTCAATTTCAATAACCAGAAGACAAATAATAGTGTCCGCAAGTGACACCAAATGAATCATCGCATTCGGGTTTCACGCAGTTCTTATAGTCTAGGAGACACGATGAATTCAATTCGAGGTTCATTACCTGTGTAAATATTATCAAAACATAATAATTGAAATTGAAATAAACTTATTTGCAGAACCGATCCCGAGTACTACAAGGAGGTGGTGACGCCGATTGATGTGACGAGAATTCAGCAGAAACTGCAGAAGGAGGACTACTCGCAGGTTCGGATTTGATTATGATCTGTTGGTGAAACAGCGAATCACGATGAGAGTAGTGGTAGAGAACGATTCCCTGTCGATTGTTTTTATATTTCTATTGACATGAGCCTTGTAATGTTGGTGGAAATACTCTTCTTGACATGTACTAGTCGTGAAACACAACTTTGCCTGTAATCACCCATTGGGTGGCTGGTTTTCTATTGATAATGAGTTTTTCCCACTGCTAACACTGATGAAGCATTCTTCTCGACTCAAGTAGTAATGGTGAAACACAACCTCACCTTTCTTCACCAGAATTTTTTTCATTAAACTATTAATTAATTAATTAATCAATTAATCATTTCAGATGTCCCAGTTCTTCGAAGATATGACGCTGCTCATTGACAATGCCCTCGGGTACTACAAGGTTCGTGTCGGGACTCTCTCCCTTTTACCTGATCTCTCGCTTTCTCTGACCAGCGAGAGAGCACGCAGAGTGGAGAGACGCAGTTAACTGTCTGGCTCTCTCCATTTTGTATGATTTCTCGCTTTCTCTGACCGCCGAGAGAGCACGTCTCTCTTCCTGTATAAATCTCTAACTTATATTGTTTCGACCTACAAATCTGGCCTGTGTACTGCACCTGGAACTCATTTCCCTCTGGTGCTATGCGCTAGAACATCCTCTTCAATTATCATATTTCCCAACTGTCTCCTTTCTATTTCACGAATTCCTTATATTTGGCTGGAACTTTATTGGTAGATAATTCCTTTATCGCCGTTATAGCACATTATGCGCTTTGAAGAGTGCACTCTCCCTGTCTCGCACTAGAGTCCACCTCCTTCGTTCCGCGCAGTAGCGCATTTTGTAGTGACCTAGCTGCTAGCGATGACAAATGCGCACGCGTCTCTCCTTGTTTCGCACACTATCTCGTCTGTCTGACCGGCGAGTGAACATTGTGGAATGAGAGAGGCGTGTCTATCGCCAGTAGTGTCCCACCCACTTTGCTGCCCAGCAACGGCTTGAAGCGAGGCGGGAGACCTTCGAAGCGGGACTAGAGTGCACAGGGGGATGGCGCAAGTCAAAGAATTGTAAAATAAGTAGAAAAAGGCGTATGGCCAATGCATGTGAAGTAGATACAGGGGGGGGTTGTTAAATCAACATGTAATTAAATAAATGATTAATTTATTAAATATTCCAGGAAGACAGCGAGGAGCACGCGCACGCTGTGGAGCTGGAGAGGGTGTACGGCGAGAAGAAGAGGTTTATTTTTATTTATTTGATTATTTTAAGAGATTAATTTTATTTTGTTGTCACCTTTATTCTTCATTCATTATGTGAATCGTGTGTTGGCTAAATTAGAGTTAGAGGTGAAACCAGCCAGCACCAATTCGATTTCACCTTTTTTTGCGCTCGGTTTGGCATACTGAAAAATTAGACGAAGTAGACGATTCAAAATTATTAAATTTATTGGTAATCCTTGAAGAAGGAGCTGGATTGCACGGAACCGCAGTTTTCGAAATATGTGGTAGATGCGAAACTGGCAAGCGCCTTGTAAATTCGCCTTTGTAAATTTTGCAGTGAATGGCCGATTTTTTGCAATTCTAGCGTAAGAGGCGGACGATTTGATATGGAGTGATTGTTTAGTGGTTGCTAATTGTATAATTAATTAATTTTCAAAAATACTCAATTAATTACCTAATTAATTACTAAATTCCCCCAGATTGATGGAGGCGGGCGTGGACTGGAAAGCGAACGGCGTGAAGAAGGAGTTGATGGACGAAGAGACGAGGTAATTATGTTGATTAATTATGCTAATTAGTTGTTAATTAGTTAATTATTAATTAGTCGATTAGTTATGACATGCGTAGACGAATTACTGTCTGAGATGCAAGCGCGCTTGATTTGTGCTAGATGCGAAACCGGCGATTGCCTGGGTACTTTTGAGATGCCATTATTCGTGGATGAAATCTGAATGCGTGTTGTTGCTGATTTTTAGCGATGAAATGTACAAAAATGGACTTTTTAATTTTTGTCTTGTCGGAGTTGCTGCTGTTGCTGCTTCGCTGGATCCGTATTAAAATCCGGATATTCCCATTTGAAATCCTAGTGTTGGGCTAGTGTTGAAAAAAACAAATGATCAAAGTTCGCTATTTTACTTTGCGCCACTCTGTCTCTCTTCATTCACCTAATCTCTCGCTTGTTCTCACTACCGAGTGATAGAATCGAATGAATGAGCGGGAAGGAAGCGCCTGCAATCCTCTTTGCTAGCTGTAGGCACTTGGGAACGGTCACTTGTTGGTGTGTGACTTTGTGTGTTCAGCTGGTCAATGTATAATCGAGCGCATCTCCTGTTAGGGACCAGGAAAGGCTAGGAAATGAATTTAATGAACTTGAGGAGTTGTGTTTCATAGAGTCCATATCACAATACGAGCGCTGCCATTTCAATAGGAGACGCTCTGAAGAGGCAAAGAACCACTACTTGCAGTGCGTATTCAGGCTATGAGTGCTCGCGAACACTTGTTGATATGTGTGTTCAATGTTAATGCGACCGGAACTCATGTTCGGGATCAGGACGAGTCATATATTCGGTTGGGCACCCTGTGGGAGTTGTGCTTCACAGGGTACATATCGGAATATCATAGAAATAAACCGTTCCGGACACACGTCTATTACGCTAAGGGGGCGGAGCTTCAGAAATATTGTGCGCGGCAACGCGTGAAAATGCGAATTTACTCAAGCGCTCTTTTGCAATCACTTCTCATCGCGCTATAATAATCGGTTATTGCTTTAGAAACAGAAAAAAATAACATATCATGCGTGAAAAACGATGCGAAAGTGGCGAAAAAAGTACACCATAGATTGGAACGGAACGTTATATTCCGTGGTGTGTGACAAGTTTTTTGAATTCTATGATAGAATAGCTTTCATTTCAATACGATCCTCGGTTGTGATCAAATAAATAACCACTACTGACAGCGCCTAATCAGGCTATGAGTAGGAGTGCTCGCGAACGATCTCTTGTTGGTTTGTGTAATCAGCTGGCCAATGCATGCGTGCACGTTGAGGTTAGGGATCAGGATATTTGAAGGAGCGAACCGGATGGAGTCGTGTTTCAATAGGTACATATCAGAATGCGAGTTCTGTCATTTCAATAAGACTTGCTCCGCCAGAATAAATGATAAAGAACCACTATTTACAGCTCTTATTCTAAGGCAGGTCATGGTTCTTGAACGACTCAACTGGTATAATCGAGCACGTCCTCTGCCAGGGATCAGGATGGGTGAGGGATCGGATTCGGGCGGGCACCCATTCAGAGTTGTGTTTCACTGGGTACATTATAGAATACGAGGATGGTCCTTTTCAATCCTGCTATGTTAGCTGGACTAAAATATATTAAATAACCTTCTGTTAGCCTAACCTTCTATAACCTTCTGTTCTTCTGTTATTATACAACCTTCTGTTAGGGATCAGGATTTCTCAGCGAGCGGATTCGGAGTAAACCTTATAGGAAATGTGTTTCACAGGGAGCATATCAGATTGAAAGAATTCCGCATTTTAATGTTCCCAATCGTAACTTGAGAATATATCTATTATCCGTATCTTCCTGAAGATATTGCGTTTCACTGCGATCACATAGAATACTGGAGCTATCAATTTCGATTCTCCGATGGAGTTTTTTTCAATTAGGCATTCACGTTCTGCAGCTAGCCTGGCTTCGGTGGGTGCATTCGTCGTTGTTAGTTCTGCAAGCTCATTGTCAGCAGCGATCGAATATGAATTTGTTTGGCTTCCCATTAGGTAGTGGCTCACATAAATCATCCACGTCAGAGTGTGGTTTCACAAGGTAGACATTAGAGTGTCAGTATTCCCCACTGTAGTGGGTTGTGCGGTCCGGTTGGTAAAATAACATACAAAGGTTATTGGCGTGTCTGGCTATCGTTAGGATAGTTTGGGTAGTAAATGATGTTGTTCTATGTGCTCACTTGCATAAAGCGCATTAACTAGCTGGTGGTCTGATTCTCTTCAGCAAGCACGCTCTCTCGCTCTGTCTAATCGCCGGCTGGCTTGTTTGGGTCAGTTAGTACCGAAGCTTGACAACGGGGGTCTCTCTCGATTCGACGTTGTCTAGTTGGCTAGACGGACTGAAGGAGTGTGTGGAATGGGGAGAGCGCGTGGGTTAGAGAAGACAAGGAAATATGGGAAATGAAGAAAGCTAGGCCTCATTTTGGGTTAGAGAGAGAGAGGGCGAGATAGTGTGCTGAATGAAGAGAGCATGGGAATTTGAAAGAGTCACCCTAGCATCAGTCCACATTGTGACCACTGCACTTGCGCATGTATCCTTCCTTCCCTCCGATCTGTCAGTCCCGGTCACTGAGACAGAAGGGAAGACTCTCTCCATTTGCCATGCTCTCTAGCCGGTCAGAGACACGAGAGAGTGTGTGGAAATGAGACAGCAGGGCGGAAGGCTAGAGATTGGGCGGGAAACGAGAGAGACGAGCGTTTTAGAGAAGGACGAGAGAGCATGGGAGATGGAGAGACAGAGGAGAAGAGAGAGATAGAGGGCAGTGTTCAGCTGGACAGTGTGTGGAGTGGTGGAGGAGATGGTGATGACTCTCTCGAGTGCGCACGCTCTCTCGCACTGTCTGACGGGCGAGAGAGTGAGAGATGGAGAGGAGGAGGGACAGACCAGGTGGTACGCGCCCTCAGTGTGAATGCAAGAGGGGAATGCGAGGGACTAGAACAATGGAACACCAACATTGTTGGGATAAATTACAAAATCGCCAAAATTTCAAGGAAAGACAGACCAGGCGGTCACCGGCTTCAGAATTATCTCAAATGGACAATGAGAGGCGTGAGGGTAATCTCAGACCCGCTGGTATTGGAAATACGAAACACACACACACACACACACACACACACACACACACACACTCCCAAATAAATCAGGGCATAAACTTTAAGTAGTGCCGCTCGCTGTTTTCACAAGTTCGAAATATAAAAATAATAATAATAATGGTAAATTTAGTTAATTGTTCAAATTCGCAGATCGGCTTCTCCCTCCGTGCGCTCGGCGGGCACGCGCTCGAGCACCACTGATGCATCGATTGATGAGGTGAGGGAGTTAATTAAGTTAATTAATTAATTACTGATTAATTAGTAGTTATATTTCGAAAATGGCTGTGTAGGGATACATGAGGAAATTAGAGTGAGAACGTAAAGTTAATATATAACGAAAATTTGTGAGAAAGACTGGGTATTATTGTCGATACCCCCGTAGTTCGCTATTTTAATTTTGAGTGAAACGGCGATGGTGTGGGCTCAATTTTACGCGCATAATGTTTTTTTTGGGACATTCAAGTTGATTTTTCACTCTTGGATAGAGGTCCATTGTGCCTAGCCTGAATGTTCCATGTTTCACTTGTACGTGAAACGGCGATGGTGCTTGACATTTCATTAAAGTAGCATCTTGTATCTATCAACAATAATATGATGAATATCGTTTACTTAACCAATTAATTAACATAATTCACAGGCCGAGGACATCGATACTGACATTAACTAATGCCCTACTAATTATTTAAGATGAAAACAATGAAATTAACTAATTAATTAACAATAATTCCCTCAGGCGGTAGCCGAGGACATTCTCGCGACGATCATCGAGCACGCCGACGAGCACAAGCGAACCATCTCGCCGCCCTTCAGACTGCTGCAGAGTCCCGAGGTACGGTAGGCTTTTGAAGGAATCGATTGTAGGAATCGAGAACTGATTTTATTGATGTTTATCTGGTCTAAAGCCAATAAAGCGGGCGTTTAGGCTGCTGCAGAGTATATAAATAAATCAATTTATCGAATATTTGGGATTATTGATTTATCGATTTGCCCCGCTCTCAGGAGTTCCCTCTATACTACGAGAAGATCTCGATGCCGATCGACTTGAAGACGATTGCGGAGAAGACGAGAGCAGGTACGGTAGATTACGGTAGAAGGGGATACGGTAGTGAGATATCGAGGAATGACTGTTCATAGAGGTAGGAAGGGGTTACGGTACGATATGGTGGGGGAGGGATCGAGGAATGAGTTTAATGTAGGCAGGTGCGGTAGGAGGGGTACTGTAGGATGGATCGAGGAATGATTATTCACAATGGGAAGTATACTAGCATAGGGATACAGTAGTAGGGCATCGTTGAATGAGTTTAATATAGCTAATTACGGTAGCGGAAGTCAAGGAATTCGGAGACCTTCTCTACAGATTTGATTGTATTTTTTGTATCGATGCTAATGTGATTGCCGAGCGCAATCTTTCTGGCTTTGTGTAATCCGGTAGCAAAGTTAATGCAACAGGTAGCAAACGATTGAATTAAAATATTTTTTTTGCAAATAATGCATGTATTGGATTGAGAAGCGAGACAATCTTTCATTTGTGTACCACAGCCGCAACGCGGATCTTACTGGTGCTTAGGATAGGAAAAATATTGCAGCTGCTGGTTGTGATTGATATTTAGCGCTTTTAGTTTTTTTAGAGCCAAAGAGGAAATTGCATTGAAAGATACAGCAAATGGGATGCTATGTAGCATTGGTGCATCCGCAATGTGACGGGTCGAATTTCGCAATTTCAAAATGTGACCTGATTTAAAAAAAATAAAATTGCAGGCTGCTACACGAACATGGCCGCACTGGAGGCGGACATCAAGCTGCTCGTCAGCAATGCAAAGGTGAGCGAATGAGGATAACTGACTGACCCTCTCGAATCTGCGTGCTCTCTCACCAGTCAGAGAGGCAAGAGACTGTGAGAAACGGAGAATTGCGCACTCTAGTGAGCGAATGAGGGCGGGGTGAAACGCAGAACTATCTGGAAGTAGTAGAAGTAGGCGCCGTCGTTGTGTTGTTGTGTTGTGTTGTTGTGATAGCAGGGATTATACTGATTTGTTGATAACAAGGATGGAACCGGTAAATTAGAAGATCTGAGCATTTTGCGATGTTGTAGCGAGGGTGGAACGGGAGAGTGACTGGGTGATTTGCTCCTTATTTTAAATGGCGAATTAGCGATTGGCAGCGATGATTGGGATTATAGATGCGGTTTATATTTCGCGTTGATTTTTTGTAAAGAGTTGCGATGGACAGACCGCATAGGATGAGAGAGGAGAAGTGCAGCGCGAAAGTGGCTGTGTGATTTGGATATCCTATGGAGGGTTGGGTTTAGGATTTTTTTGAAACAAGCAGGCGCCTCACATACTGATATTTGTCGTCTGCTTAAGAGGGTATAGGGAGTGTGTAGCGCGAGAGTGGCTGTGTGAAACAAGTATCCTATGGAGAAGTTGGTTTGTGAATTTTTGATTTTGCAAGGTCCTCACATTGATATTTGTAGTCTGCTTAAGTGGTAATAGGGGAAGTGCAGCGTGAGATCGACTGGTTAGTTTCGTAATGTTATCGAGAATCTTTGGTGGAATTTATTTGCGGCAGCGATAGTTGAATTGTTGAATGCGGCCATCGCTGAGGGTTATAGTGAATGTGCAACGCGAGAGTGGCTGGGTAGTTTGGAAATCGGATCTAGGTATTGGGCTCACATTTATTCTTGCGGCATCTGATAAGAACATTATCGCGGCACGTTGCACGGAAGAGTATACTGCAGATGCAACACTAACAATAAAGTGGTTGGGTGCTTGGGAATCTGTGGAATTCTTAGAATCTACGAATTACGGTGAGCTGTCTGCTTCGGAGTGTGTAGTGCAGGTGTAGCGGGAGAGGGGCAGGGTAGATTGGGAATTTGAACGTAGATTTTGCTGTTGATTATATTCTCTTGGTGATCACCCGTGCATTACTACGTGATGTTCGCATGGGAAGGTATAGTGGATGTGTAGCGCGATCGTAGCGGGGGAGATTGGTATTCCAGCGAATAATTTGTTTTAATTTATTTTAAAAAATGCATTATGCAGGTGTTCAACGAGCCGGGCTCGACGATCCACACGGACGCGGACACGATACTGAAGGTGTGATATTTAATTAACTAATTAACTTAATTAATATTGTACTCGAAGCGGGAGTAGCTTGTGGGAAGTTGGTACTCAAGGTATTTTGAGTTAATTAACTTAACTAGCTATACAAAGGTTGATTAGTTTATGGGATGTGCACTAGGTGATTCGAAGTTGTGTCAGGGAGGACGATGCGTTGGGATAATGAGATCTTAGGAATCGGCTGAAAATCGGTATTTTATTGTATTTTCTAATTAATACTAATTAATGCTAATTGGCAGGTGTTCCTGAAGAAGAAGAACGACAGCGGCCACCACGCGAGGGCCGTGAGCAACAAGAGGTGGGATTAATAATAATAATAATAATAATAATAATAATAATAATAATAATAAAGCAATAGACCTTGTTATTCTTTTTTGAAAAGAAACGACATAAGAGACACAATGAGGCAAGGTGAGATCTTGTGACTATAGGGACCTTATGAAACTTTAATGCTCTTCGTGATTTGTTAAACTATTTATCAACAATATTTTTTTATTATTTTTCTTACTGGGCTAAGAGAATGCGATCAAATATTCCCCGTATCCGATGCTTTGTGGAACAAGTGAAGCGTGGAACGTTGGGGTTGTGTCTCTGGCTTTCTTGCACGTGCTGGACCTGTAAATGTGATTGAGGGAATTATTGTCTGCAATTCACAAAGACATCAAACGTAGACCGTAGCTCTTCCCCTTGTAGAACACGAAACACAGATCCACAAGCTGTCCACATCACATTTTCAAAACCGCCTCTATTTTTTGTTATTCTTTTAGAATTATTAATTTGATTCAACATCTTATCGTAATCTTTTCTCAATCAATATCCTACCGTAACCCTTCTCTCATCCAGACGGGAGCACTGTCGCGAGGTGGTGGACGCGCTGATCGCGCAGTCGTCAAGCGAAGAAGTCGATGAAGCGTACAGTGAGGACAGCGAGGAGGACGAGGTACGGTATTCAGGGATCGATGACTGGTTTTATTGATAGGTGGGGTACGGTAGAGAGGAAGACAGTACAGTGAGGACAGCGAGGAGGATGAGGTACGGTAGATTACGGTAAATAGGTATCGAGGACTGCGTTTATTGATCGGAGGGTATGGCAGGGAGGTGAAATAACGATAAGTAAGGGATACGGTAGGGAAGTATCGAGGAATGATTCTATTGACGAAAGGACTTGTGTATAGGGAATTCATAATGTGGTTATGCTACTTGTAATGGGAGATGTGATAAGTGAAATTTCAATTTCCTTAATGGCCCGGTGAATTTGAGCTTCGCGATGCAGTTATTTACTCTTGGCCTGATGTTATTGTTAATTGTCGACTGGTAGATTTTGCTATAAAACCAATCAAGCATTGTGCTGGCTGATGTGCTGTTTTTACACTTTATATGAATACTTACCTAATAATGACGTAATCATCACCTGCAGGACCTCGCCACGTCCTCGGAGTGGGGCTGGCAGCTGTACTGGGCGGTGCGCAATGAGCAGGCCGAGGGTGAGTGTCTGTCTGCGCTCTCTCGGTTGAGAGTGCTCTCTCGCTTTCTCTGACTGTCGGGCTCTCTCAATTTGGAGTGCTCTCTAGTCTGCTCTGACTGATGAGAGATTGGGGGGGGGGGGTTGTTTGATACGTTCGAATGGGATGACTCGTGTTTCACAGTTCTTTCAAGTTTCGGGAAGTTGGTAATGATTTTTCTTGAGCCATTCTTGTCCTGACAATGAGTGAGATTGAAAATTATCGTAATTTCGAATGTGATGACTCGTGTTTCACGATCAATTTAATGCTCTCGTCTTTGGAAGTCTGTCTGTCTTCTGTTTTCGAATTATCAAAAATAACCAATTAATTGTGTATTAATTAAGGCAGCGACGAGAGCCTCGTGTCGGACCCCTTCGTGGAGCTGCCCAGCAAGCGGTACTACCCGGATTACTATGATGAGGTACGGTAGGGGGTACGGTTACGAGATACGGTAGAGTACGATAGTCTGGGTTGTTGTCGTGGGGTTACGGTAGCAATCGGTACTACCCGGACTACTATGATGAGGTACGGTAACTAAATGGGTACGATATCGAGATGGATGCAGTAGTCTGCAATGCAATTTAAAAAAATAGACGTTCTGGAAAATGGTGGTAAATTGTGGATTCAGCGAATTATTACAAGGCGAGGAGCATTGTAGTGATTGATGGAGGAGAAAATTTAATGTAAAAATTATTATTGAAACAGTGCTTTAGCGCGTTTAGGTGAATCGAGGCAGCGTAAATATGTGGTATTGGGAGATATTGTAGAGTGGTCAATATTTAGGTGACAGGTGATAAAAAAGAATCATAAGAATTGATATAGAATATAAGAGGCAATGCACTCAATAGACAATAGAATTGAGAGAACCTTGGCCGAGAATACATCAACTGAACAAGCCGGCTTCAGACGACAATATTCTACTCTCGACCACTGCTTCACACTCAACGAACTGATCAATGCTTCCGAAGAATACAACTTTCCATTATATCTTGTATTCATAGATTTCCAAAAAGCATTTGACTCAGTCGAGTTCGGAGACGTTTGGAAAGCTCTATTCGAGCAAGGAGTACACTCCAAGTTAATCAACACTATGCGAGACGTATATGGACGTGCGAAGGTGTTCGTCAAAGTCGGATCGGATAAAGTGCCAATAGAAGTTGAACGAGGTGTCCGTCAAGGAGACCCTCTATCCCCTCATTTATTCAATTCTCTATTGGAATCAGTATTCCGGAAATTGGAATGGGATGCATACGGAGTGCGAGTAAACGGAAAGAAATTGAATCATCTCAAGTATGCTGACGATATCGTTCTAATTTCTCATAGTCACAAGGAAGCATCGCAAATGTTGTTTGATTTGGTTCGTAAAAGCAAAGAGGTCGGTCTAATTATAAATGAAAAGAAAACGGTTGTAATGAGCAATAGAAACCAAAATTCACTACAAGTAAATCAACAAAATCTGCTTTACGTGGACAGTTTTGTGTATCTCGGCATCCGAATATCTTTTGACAACGACATCATGCTTGAATTGAACCGGAGAATCGGGGGAGCATGGAAGGCATTCAATCGATTCTATGATTTCTTGACTAACAGACGAGTCGCAATGGCACTAAAAGCACGCGTATATCGAATGTGTATCGAGCCGGTTTTACTCTATGGATGCGAAATTTGGACAACCACAAAGAAAGCAAGAAATCGCTTGGTTGTCGCGCAAAGATCAATCATGCGAAAAATGGCGGGAGTTTCTAGAATGGAAAGGAAGACTAATGAATGGTTGTCTATAAAAGTTCCCATTCAAGATGTTCGGATATGAGCTATGCAGAAAAAATGGCAATGGGCTAAAAGAATTGCAACGCTAAGTGATGAACGATGGTCGGAGAGAATAGTACACTGGACACCATGGGACAAGAAAAGACCGATTGGGAGGCCTCGAACACGATGGCGCGATGAGATAGTCAACCAAGTGGGAATCAACTGGACGCACATAAGCAGAAGATACCCCGATGTATGGAATGCAGGAATCGTTCAACAGGCCCTAGACCTGCAGATTGAATAAAATATTGAATATTGAATAAGAGGCGCATCGCGGTTACACCGATGTGTGATATAACGAGGAGGGAGCAGAGAGGCAGTGTCATTAGCTCTTTGGTTCTCATAAAAATAATATTGTATGAGCCGATACTGAACGAATAGGTGAATCGCGGTCGCAATGAGATGTTGTATTGCGAGACGATGCAGAGTGGTTAATAGCAAGCAGTTTTTGTCCTTGTAATAATAAATGAAATAGGATTTTCTACACTGAGTAGACCACGTGAATTGTGGTTGCATCGGGTTGTCATATCACGAGTAGGGAGCTGCGAGGTAGTTGTAGTAGCCCTTCGATCGGCCAAAAAAACATGTATGAACTCATACAGAAAGAATAAGTGAGGCGAGTAGACCAGCTACGATCGCTGTTAGTGGAAAACATTATCGGTGCAGTGAACTTCGTATTATGCACGAATTTTCCGCCATCAGTGCTTTATTGGCAGAGCTATAAAAAAGAACTTACTACTCATTAGAGGACACATGACATATTGAAGTGGGTAGGTGAATCTCAGTCGCGGCATTCTGTGTTATAGTGGTATAGGACGAGGCGTGTAATGAAAGGTTTCTTCTGTCGAGAGAAAAATAAACATTTAAAAATAATTATTGATTATTATAATTGCAGATCAAGTGCCCGATGTCGCTGTTCATGATCAACAAGAAGCTGAAGATGGGCAAGTACGGCAGTCTGGATGAGCTGGTCAAGGACTTTGCACTGGTGAGCGATTTATGGAGCTCAACTCGTTATACGAACATACAATTGAATTGGAGTACATAATAGTTTCACGTGATGCCGAGTGTTATTGATGAAATTGTATTTTGAAACTATTGCGTGTTCTCGAATAATCAAATATTGCTGGCGACTCTGCGCTTTGAACTAGGAGCGAAACCAGAAATCACCATCTAATTTGAAACAAGAACTCTTTTGTGTGGCCTCACTAGAATAATACAATTTGAGTTCCCAATGTTGGTGGTGGGATTCGGTTTCATCTATAACTTTAAACGGATCAATGATTGCATACAATAATAGATCATCAGGTCCTTTTTCGAAAAAAAAAGGTTTCTAATGACCTAACTAAGGTGTTCGGTAACGCGATGGAGTACAACGTCGAGGCGTCGGACATCTTCAAGGCAGCTCGCGCCCTGAAGGAGCTGACCCTGAAGAAGGCCAAGCAACTCCAGCCGACCTTTGATGCGGTGGTGAGTAATTAGTTAATTGAGACGAGGAAAGCACCACTTCTCATGGGTCGAAAAACTAACTACTGATGAAGCGAGAATAGGTGGAGGGGTAGAATAGGTAGAGCAAATCCTGTGCAATGCCAAGCTGCTACATCCCGTCTTTGATGCGGCGGTTGGGTAACTTTATTATTGATTTGTTGCTTGTTAAGTTATGTGACGGCAAAGCGGACTCAAAATCATTTCCCATGGGCCGACCGGGGAGTTGATGTAGAGGCGAAACCAGAGACGGCGAGGTAGATTAGTTTGCTTACACACATCGAAAAAACTGAGTTGAAGTAGGCCAAGCACCTGCAGCCGACGTTTGATACGGCGTTGCGTTGATTGATTAAGTTTTAAGGCACCTGATTATTGATAATTTATCACTGTCAATGGGTTGATAGGGGCCTTGAACTAGTGGCGACACTTTTGACAGTGGGTTAAGATAGGTCTCAAGAAGCAAGCAGCTGGCCTTTGATGAGGCGGTCGGTTGATTTATCTATGTTTATCAGCGCCGTTGAGTGACCAGGATACGGGACTTGAACTAGGAACGAAACTAGAATGTTTATTTTCTCAACAAAACCTGGCTCTGATATCAGTGAACAATGGGAACTGCAAGTACTTGATATAGACGTGGAACTTGAAACTTGCTAGTGGAAATAACTTGTTTCGTTGTGAGTTCGCTAATGCCATAATGAGACGAGAAAAGTGTGTCAATTATGAGACAACCGTGGTGTCGGAATCTGATTGGTGAAAATAATAATAATAATGTTAATTATTATTATAATATTTCCTTCCAGCGCTGGGCGGCGTTCCGACCGCCGACGCAGGACAATGCGGCCGCGGAGGTGAAGGTGAGGGAGTATTGATAATTAATTAATTAATTAATTAAGCTAATTCTTTAAATTATAAAGAGTCGAGACTTGTAATTGATGAAGTGCATGTCAGGCAGTTGTTGTAATAGCAGGGAAGCACAAATTGAATTTGTAGGAAAGATTGTATTGATTTTTTTCTGAGAAAAAGTAAGAAAGAATCATCTTTGTCATTAGCGAGGTTTCTAGTAGCAGCAGTGAAACGCGAATTGGGCTTGAAGCTCATTTGGTAACTTTTTTTGTGGTGGTACGGACTCGCAGCGAGATTAGTCGGAATCAAACGAATCAGATCTCGTAAACTGTCTGAAACACACAATTGATGAATTTCTTTATTTTTATTTTTGTAATTAAACAAATTGCAGGTGGTCTCGTCCACGCCCGCAAAGACGCCCAAGCTGAAGGCGCTCAAGGTGAGAATTTAGGGAGGTGCTCTCTCGTTTCCACTTATCTCTCGCTTTCTCTGACCGACGAGATAGCGTGCGTGATTGAGAGAGTACCAAGTCATCATGATGTCTCGCTTGTCAGAGACTGCATACTAGAAAGCATGAATGAACGGGTAGCGCAGTGGTAGAGCGCCCGACCGGCGATCGGAAGCTGGCTGGTTCGACCCCCGGCTACTGACATCCAGATACTCTGACAAACGAGAGATCAGGCAAAATGAAGAGACACGAAGGTTGATAATAGACAATGATGACATGTAGAAGCGACCAGATATCGGACCTCTCCCAGAGAGGGCCGGTGCCGTGGTGAAGCCCAATTACTACTGCTGAGTCTTAGTTAACTTATTTTAATTGGTTAATTAATTTAATTATTTAAATATTAATTAAGCTAATTAAAGGTGAAGGAGGAGCCGCTGGACGAGGACATGATGAGCGAGGGTAGCGAGACGCCGCCGCCCATGAAGTGAGTATCGGTGCTAACCAGCGGAAGTCCGGAACGAGGGGTAGTTCGGAACGAGTATTGTTATTTTTTTATGAAAAGTAAAGAGTAGAGGTGGTTTTTGTAATCTATTGCTGGGTCAATGTTGAGCTCGAGTTATCAGGAGTGGGTGAAACAGGAATGGGATTGGTGATTTGATTGAACAGTTTGCTGAGAAAGAGATCTCCGAGTTTGGTGTTTCAAGAATGGGTTAACTCGAGATGGGTATTGACGGAATCGTTGGATTCATCTGTGGTTTTCAAATATAACTTTAAAGTACAATCCTAATAATATAAAGATACCTAGCGCCCCATCCCCCCTAATGACCGAGCACCTTTTTGCCTTTAACAATTAAAGGCATATTGATTACACTAATTATCCCTTCAGGAAGAAGATGCGTCGCATGAAGCCGATCTCCACCGGGTTCACGCCGCTGCCCGAGTGCAAGCCGGGCAGGAAGAGTGTGGATGAGTTGATGCTCAGGTGAGGGGGGGGGGGCGGGGTCTATCTTTGATGGGTGTGTGAAACCGAGATGGAACTGGCGATTTGATCCGACACTTAATTTGTTTATGAAAATAGTTCATGGATTCTGGGGTAGAATGAAGGGCAGGAAGAGTGTGGATGAACCGATGGGGATAACAAACGACTAAAATGAAAGTCGCTAGGATACATCTCTTAGATCTGATCAGTTGCTTACTCAGAACATGTGAATCGTCAGTATTTTGCATGACCAAAATAATCCAAAGATATTATGGGAACAGCGCATCCAGCAAGATTGTAGTATGAATGGAGCGAGAAAGTGCCTGGGCCATTTGGGGTTTAGTTTTCAGGTTCGATATAGTTAAATTTATAATTAAAATTGACTTGCAGGTTCCGCATGAAGCTGCTGCACTTCTGGAATCTCGTCTACGATTATAAGGTTAGTTTAATATTTATATATTTATTGCTAATTAATGGCTGATTAGTCAAAGAAGATCCTGAAATTCACTTTTTACGGTCACTCAAGATGGAATTAGCGAGATATTTTAACTCGAAATATCTCTGTTTCAACGAATCCTTTAATGAATGCAAAGTGCTCGCGTTTCGATCCCTCCCAGACACGTACTCCTCCCCTTTCATTAAAGTATGAATTAATAGAAATGTAATCTATAACTTGCTGCAGACCATGCCTTGCTGCTGCTGCAGGAATATAATAATGTATTATTTAATTAATAAGTTATTAATGAATACTCTGCAGGAGGACGGAGTGTACTGGCCGGCGGGGGCGTTTGTCGACCTTCCCGATCGGAAGCAGTGGCGGGACTACTACGAAGTGATCGAGCACCCGTTGTCCATGAGCATAATCAAGGAGAAGATCGAGACGAATGTGGTGAGTGGGTGGGGCTTAGGAGCGCCGGTTTTGGGAGTTTGGGGTGGAATATGATTTGGAGAAGAGATAAGATAAATCAGGAAATATAGGTGGTTGATGAATAGATGCGCCGGGTGTGAGGTTTCAAAAAGTAATTTCTATAGGATAGTTGTAGATGGTTCACTAGGTGGTGTGATGCTACGATGCCATTACGAATGTATAAGTGAACGCACCAGCGCGATACCAGGTTGATGGATAGTCAGTAGAAAAAGTTGTTTTTCTGAGTGGGTATGGGCTATGATGGGATATTAAGGGACTGTGGATGAGCTGGTGTTCTCTTAAGTTCGATTAACTCCCATGATAAATCCTCCCAACGAAGAATACACGTAACTTGTAATAGAGGCGCGCTTACTTCGTTCTTTTTCAAATGTGGCGCAACCCGGTTGTTCAAAGTTACTCCGCATCTTCATAGTCCCGAGTCTTTCCCTTGAGTTCAGTATGAACCCCATACGTAGAACAGTAAACAAACAATAACTGAGCAGGTGTAGCTTCTGCTGTGGTGATCTGTTGTTTTTTGTTATCTTTCCTTTTTAATACAGCACACAGTTGGATAATGGCATTTTGAAAAACACATTTAAACAAATTTATTTATAATGTGTTTTGCCGTGGTGGGACTATCCGACTAGGGTGATTAAGGCAATGGCGCATAGGGTAATCGAGAGATTGTGAATGCCAGCAGTGAATGTAGATCAGTTTTTCAATACAAAAATAGTATTTTTCTCTAATATTGTTTATTTTTAATGTTTTTGCAGTACGAATCATCGACGAACCTGATCGCGGACTTCCAGCTCATGTTCAAGAACGCGAAGACATACAATGAGCCCGGCTCGGACCTTCATCGGTGAGGGGGGATATATGATTATTATTAGTAAATTTAATTATTAATTATTTTAATTAGTTAAATATTATAAAGAAAACAGGGGTCAACTAGTACGTTAATTTTAACTTAACGTGCCCGCCGGAGGCGAGCTGACTCGGAAAATAGGGGTAAATATGGCAAATATTTGAGATTTTGTAAATACGAGCCCATCTTTTCACCACTGAACTGAAAAACGTACCCGCCTTAAACAATGGTTTTTACCTAGGCAATTGATCCCTGAAAGAGAATAATCAAAATAGACGTACAACGAGCCCGGCTCGGACCTGCATCGGTCAGATAGTTAATCAATAATTAAAGAATAATAATTCGGGATATTTCGAACATGAGAAGGCGGGTGGCATTAATGATGTGCGCTGTACGTGAAGATACTAAGTTGATGAAACACAAATTTTGTAGGGAAAATTATCAGCCAATGACAATTCCTTGAATTTTGCTAACCTGACGAAAGTTGGGTTTCATGATTTCCTTAACCTCGGATGTTTCGATTCGGACAGCAATCATAGATGGTGGCCGAGGTTTGGAAAATACAATTACGGACCATCTGCCGTATCCCCATGATTATCGATTATCTATCTACCCTGATTATCTATCTACCGTACTCCCCCGAATATCGATCGCCTCATTGCAGGGACGCGTCGCGTCTGGAGAAGATGGTGGTCGAGGCGCACGCGGCCATTCCCGACGCGCCGTACGACTCGCCCCTGATCCTCAAGGAGAAGATGGGGTACGGTAGGCGCACGGTAGACTGCTATCGATGACTGGTTTTATTATGGCACTTCTCTGTTTTTTGGCCCAGCGCTCTCTCACAGAGTATTCCTTCTTTATCATTTTTATTTCCTACCCCATTCACATTTAGATGTAGCACGGGCCAAAAAACAGAGAAGTTGCGTTTTTATCTGCCCTGTCTTTGCAGTTACGGTAGTCTTTGATGAACATCTTAGGCAGTAGTTGAAAGTGTACTAATTGCAAGAGTTTTCCAGTAGAATCGCAAGTTATCATTGACAATTCCCGACCCGTAACCTGTGAGAAATAATTCCCCTTTCCTTCCTTGTTTTTTTCTATTCTCTCTTCTCTCTTCACCCTGTTTCATCCACCCCACCCACACTATTTTTCTCTTCCTGTAGTTTCCTATTTCATGATTTTCTCCTTCCTAAACGACGGTCCGGCTCTGATCCATTGACGGCTTCAGTCATTGAGAAGAGCCTGATCATTTTTCTCAATCAATCAATATTCCTTCTCATCTGACCGTATCCCTCCCTATCACCTACCGTCTCTCCCACTTACCGTAATCCCTCCCCTCCCTCAGCTGGATCAAGACGAAGATGCCCATGTACTCGTCCAAGTCGAAGCAGCCGATGGCCCTCGGCGCGGCCGATTCCCCGGCTCCGGTCCGCCATTTCGGCCTGCTCCCACCAGTGCCGCCCTACTCGGACGGCGACGATTCCAACTCCGGCTCCAGCATACGGTAGGCGCACACTCAGAGTGTGGATCGTGAAGTGGTTTTATTCTTCCTAACAAAATGTCTAGCACGCTAACAGCACGGCAACCTTTCCACCACCCTTTCCTCCCTTTTATCACTAGAACTAACACGCAACGCAACGTAATGCCTAACCTAGTTGGCTGTTGGATAGTGGCATGTGGATGACGACACTTTTTTCATTGCAACTAGTATGCAATGAAAAATTGGCGGACGGTCGAAAAGACTGCGAGATAGCATTGTGAATTGAGAGCGACTGTTGATGGCTTTGCACAGTCCGGGCAGACATCTCATGATCAAATTCTCACCCCTCCGTGCTTTCCTTCCAGATCCCCCGCCCCGTCGAGCATCGGGAAGGCCTCTGGCGCGACGCCCTCGACGCCCGCCTCGACCTACAAGCCGAAGATACCGATAAAGGAGAGGTACGGTAGTTATTGATTCCATTAGAGCAGGTTACGGTAGGCTCGAGGAGTTCTGAGAAGCTGAAAAACTCACCCTGTCCCGGTCAAGCACCACCCGCTCCCTTTGTGCTTCCACGGCATCACTAGGGTTGGAGAACAGAGATAGTTCGATATTTGGAAGTCTTCTCTGGAACAAAAACCCAAATTTGCTGAGAAAATAAAGAAAATAATCGTCGATAGTCCCAACCGAGGAACTTCCATGTTTCAGCGGTACTACTAGTATTTGAGAAATCTTCGTCGATTCACTTTCTGAAGATTGAATAGTTAAAAAAATATAATTAAATCGTTTCCAGAATGGGATTTGATGAAATCTTGAACATTTTTGTTACAATTGAACATTTTAAAATGCTTACACGTAATTAATAAGTTTAATTAATATTAATTAGCACTAATTACAGAATGGAGAAGCTCCCTGAAGAGGGCCGGAAGATGTACGAGCTGCTGTTCGCGCTGAAGAACTACGCCGACGACGCGGGCCGGAATGTGACGGCCGCTTTCCACAAGCTGCCCTCGAAAATAGTACGGTAGCACGATGGAGGGGTATCGAGGACTGGCTGTATTTTGTGGTGGGATTACGGTAGCAATATTGTTTCGGGGTACGGTTCAGTGTTAGTGGGGACTGAGTATATTTTTTGGATCCTAGCTGGCTTCAAAGTCGGTACGGTATTAATTACTGAATCTTATTCTTAGAATGGGTGTAATGGATAAGTATATACGGTAGATACGGTAGTAAATCAATACTTACAGGAGCTTCCATCGTACTACGAGGTGATCAAGAAGCCACTCGATTTCGCGAGAATACAGCAGAAGCTGACGTGCCAGGTGCGGTAGCTGGGGGTACTGTAGCAAGGGAACTATCGCGAACTGATTTATTGTCGTTGGCCGGTTACGGTAGATCATGCAGTAGAACTGATTGAACATGGTTGGACTAGTGGTAGTTTGCGCTACGAACAACTCCTGCAATCGATGAGTTGGCTTACTCGGGAAGATGAAATACACGTGAAGCACGAATCTTTCTTTCCCATTTGAGCATGTTCGATTTATTCTAATGATTGTAATAAACTTACTGAATTTCCACTCTTTTCAATTCTTCGTGAACTGATTAATTATTTTCCCTATTACAGTACTACCGCAGTCCCGCCGACCTCATCGCGGACTTCAAGCTCATGTTCGACAACGCGTGCAAGTACAATGAGCCCGAGAGCCTGATCTACAAGGTGCGAGGCTTATTGTTTATTGGAGGTACTCTAGACGAGCCAGGATTTTTTAATATGCCTGAGAATCAGACGCAATAAAATTTTTGCTGAGTGCCCAACGTGGGAAGAATTAATATTAATATGATTCGATCTTGGTTTATGTTAGTAATGAAGTTCGAATATGCCAGGTTGAGATGGGTTAATTTCTCGCGTGTTTTCTGTAACGCTTGCAAAATATCCCGTTCGTTCAGTAGACTATGAAAATCAATAGCAAGCTATTACGGTATCCTACAGTACCCCGTTTCGTTGCAGGACGCGATCACGATGCAGCGCGTGCTGCTGGAGAAGAAGAAGGAGTTCTTCTCGCGCGCCGGCGATCAGCCATTCTCCGCCCAGGTAATCGATAAGAGTACTGTAGACGATAGTTGGCAGGGCTATGGTAGTCTGTAAGTACGGTAGACTGCAATATTATTGTTGTTGCCGATAGACCATGAAAATCGATAAACCATGAGTAGTTTGCTGTGAATAAGGTTTAACAGTATCATTTGGGCTTCACGAGTTTGTTATGACACGGTGTCAGATGAATCGTTAATAATGTCATCTGGCTCGATATAAAAACTTGCTACAGTTTCTTCAGTAGAGTAGCCAATCGATATCTAACGGATACATTGTCTGATCATCAGTCAATCAATGATATCATCATCTCAGGCCGAGGTCAAGTCGCTGCTGATGACCATGTTCGTGGCGGTGTTCAACAAGCGGGACGAGGAGGAGGGACGGTGCCACTCGGACTCGTTTGTCGATCTGACCGAGATGATGAGGGCCAAGGTGAGGGAGGGAAGTGGGTGATAGGGGAGACGGGTTTGGGGGGGGGGGGGGGTCGAGTAGACGGGGATGTGAAAAAGGTAAAGTTGTATCCACGTCAAGTGATTTCACAGTCGTAAGACAACGCTAGGTGGGACCCACTGGTAAGGCCAGCTGTTAGACGGACTCCCCCTGGATGTGTGGGGATGAGTATTGTGTTTGGTTACCAAGAAATAACCCAAGTAATATTGGCACTGCATGCCTTTGTCGTGATTTGATGAGATTTGGAAGCACGAATCTTATGGGTGCGGCGATGTGAGAAATGTATCGTGAACCTGGTGACTTGGGGATGCGCAAGATGCTTATTAAGCAGATATAGCGGGCAGCTTCAATGCATTCCGGAGTTCCGTTCCGCTCTTTACAAAAGTCCATTTAATAAAAAAATAATACAATTTATTAACTAACTATTCATTTTCCAGTCGATCCCGGAGGCGGAGTTGCCCTTCTCGTTCGAGCAGATCAAGCGCAACATCGACAAGGGACGATACAGACGGCTCGATCGATTCCAGGTATACGGTAGGCTTGGGATATTGCTTGGTATATGGTAGGCAGCTTGTTTGTATCTTTCTTATTTTTTTGTATTCATTGGCTACGGCCAGCTCAATGAAATGCAAGAGCTGATGGCTACTAGTAAGTACTCTGAATCAGAAAGCTGGCATGTTTTTTCTCAAAGGTGTTTTTTTATTCACACTGTAGAAATAGTATACGCTGTGTTATAGCCAATGATCGAGTGATTCTTCCACTTCTGTAATACAGTAATGAGGGGTTACGGTATCCACTAATCGATTCCATTATCATCTCCCTCTTCGCAGTCCGACATCTTCCATCTGTTCTCTACCGCTCGTCGGGTCGCCCGCTCCGACTCGACACTGTTTGAGGACGCGACGGCACTGCAGATGGTTGGTTTAGTCTAGTTTATTATTATTTTATTATATTCTTATTAATTTATTCATATTTATTTGGTATGCTGTGCATAATATGCGCAGGCAATGTAGGAATTTTTTGGCATTGCACCGCGTGTAGATAAATGGATCTTTCTCTGGAGTATGTTCTTGGTGCGGAGAATACTCAAGAAAAACCGTTAAATTGATTTAAAAATTCTGCAATACGATGATCCATTAGGATTTACGTAGCGCGGAGATCAGATAGGTTGAGAAATTGTCGTTCCTACAATGTCGATTACACCCGTTTTAAATATAAATAATAAACTGAAAATCCATTCCAGGAGTTCATCCGGGTGCGCGACGAGACGTGCCGCGCGCTGCTCCACTCGGACGCGTATACCGTACTCGCGAAGGTGCGTGATTATTGATTACTGATTTCTATTGAATATTTGGGGGGTACGGTAGCTGACAGTTACGGTAGTCGTGAAGGAGTGCGAGTATTGAGTATTGATTTTTTTCTTCAAAAATGCGGGTACTGGATCAGGCAGTGACAGGAATCGTAGTGTATGGTAGTTTGAATGTAAAATTGATGTTACTACTTCACAGAGTGGTATGTGTAGGCTGTGAAGCAGATATGTACCAGGTGGAAACGAAATTTTTTTGCCTCTTCTTTCATCATATCGCACACTCTCTCGTCCGGTCTAATGGCGAGAGAGTGTGTGAAATGAAGAGACGGTGGCTCACGATTCGAGCTCTCAAATATTCCCTGTAGGATATTGCCGAGGCTATCGAGATCGAGAAGAAAGCCAAGGTGGCGGAGGAGGCGGAGGCGGAGAAGAAGGATGACGAGAAGGGCAGGGAGAATGCTGAACCGGAGGTTAGAGGGGTACGGTAGATTGGCTAACATGAGGACACTGTAATCAGGAACATAAGCGACACATGAAATAGCGAAAGAGGGGGGGGGTAAGAGTAGGGATACTGTCGAGCTGAAGATGAGAGGGGTACGGTAGGTTGGCTGAGGATACTGTAATTTGGGACGTAGGCGAGAATAGATGTAAGGTACGATGCAAGGGGCATAAGGGCAGGGAGAATGCCGAACCGGAGGTGAGAGGGGGTACGGAAGGAGTACGGTGCACGCGCGAGAGAATACGGTAGCTGTCACCTGTTTCGAGAGATAGTTCTAAAATTGGTTGGAAACGACAGAACCTCAGACCTACTGGTTGTGAAGCCTTCCCGTTATCATGGGGAAGTTGTGAAACACGATAGTTACTTCCTTTTCTCGAATAGTGGTTGTGGAAAAGAATGCTCTCACAATTAAAATCAAGGTGGTATCAGTAAGTTTAAGGGGGTTATGAAACGTGGAAGTGAACGGTTGGTTTTGGCGCAAAATTTTCATGTGCATTCTGTAATTGGAAATATTTATAAATTAATTAAATGAAACAGTCAATCAGTCATACTTTCAGATGAACGGCTCGTCGGCCAAGGACGAGGAGCTCCACTCGGTCACGGTGAAGGATGTGCTGTATAGGTAAGGGGATTATTTATCTAATAAATTGTATATCAGTTGTAAGGTTTAATTTTTTTCTACTGTTGCTGGCATATTTAAAAAAGCAATGAGAGGAAGAGTTGAACTCGGTCACGCACGGTCAAAGAGGTTCAGTATAGGTGAGGGGATTATTTATTATTTAATTTTTTTTTGCTACTTTTCTTGGTGTTATACGGTGAATTTTTTCATTGGAAAGACGAAGGAACGACGAAAGATGTTGTACTGTAAGGAATACTGTAAGGAAAGGTGATTATTGAAAAAATGAACCCCTCTCAAATTGAACACATTGTGTATCGGTGAAACTTTAGAGGATGATTGAAACGGGACCGCGCCACGGGAGCATGCTGGCGTTACTTCTCAATGTTATTAAAAAGTGTGTGTTGAAGGCGTTCACATCCCGTAATAGCAGATATCAAATTAGTCGTGGGTTATAGCAGGATTGAAACTGGAAAGTGGCGGGTATCCAAAAAAATTCTAATTATCAATATTTACAGCGTGGGGGACTACGCGCTGGTCTCGCCCTCAGAGAAGGAGGTGAAGGAGCCGCATCTGATGAGGATTGAGAAGATGACGAAGGAGGAGGAGGGAGCGACACTGGTGACCGGAAGGTACGGTAGGGAGGGGTACGGGAGGATTGAGAAGAAGAAGAAGCAAAAGACCGCATGAGCACTTCCGGCCAAATTTCTCCTATTATACTTTGTGTGATCGCTTTTCCGAAAAGCATTGACTTTTCACGCCAGTACTCATGTAGCAAAGCAACGGTGAAACGGGGACATTCCCTGTTTTTAGAGTGTTATTTGAGCAGTACGAATGGAAATATTGACTCTCTACTACCAGCTAGTGCTCATGAACTGTGCTGTTCGAAAGTTCCTGGTGCCTTTCAAATTTCGAAAGTCCCCAAAAATGGATAATTTACAGAAAATCGATAATTGCAGGTGGTTCTACCGGCCGCACGAGACGTACCATCTGGCGACGAAGAAGTTCGCTGCAAATGAGGTATGGTATGAAGGGAGTGGAGGGGATACGGTAGAGTGGTACCGAGGACTGCCTTTTTATTGGTAGCTGTTTTGCATTGAAGACTGGAGTAATTGTGACAATCAGGAGCTGACGTAGTGTACTATCGATGGCTGGTGTTTTCTTTCATTATTTGTTGTGTCTCCAGTAAATCTGATGTTTCGTGCTGTGCACAATTGCACAGTAAGCAGCGAATAACGATTCGCAGAAGTTACACTTTGTTCAAGAATAAAAGCAAAATATTACTTGGGCTTAGTTTCGGTGAAAAGGCTCGAGTTGTTTTCGTGTTTCACGCTCTGGTTAATTGGAAAGTTTCTTATTGTTAGCATCAGCTAGTTTAGATCCGAAATAAGTAGGAAAAAATCACTAATCAATCCCCCTTGCAGGTGTTCCTGAGCAACTTCCGGGATACGGTAACGTCGGACCGGCTGATGACCCGGGCGGCCATAGTGCAGACGAAACAGTGGGCCAAGTGCACGGTGAAGGGATACGCGCCGGAGAACGTAAGACTACCGTACTCCGGGTGCACCGAGGGTGGTGATCGGGGACTGATTTTATTTCGGGAAATGCGCTAAACGTTTACTTGAAGAACGTAACATTAGTCTTTAGGAACTGGAACTATTTCGAAAATAGTAGTTTGAAGGAATGGGGAGTGATTAGTGTTAGCTAGAGCGTACTTTATTTCGAATATTATCAATTCAAGGAATGGGGAGTGTCGAGGGCGATCAATATCAGGGATTAGATGGATACAGTACCCCCATCCTACCGTAATCCCCATCCTACTGTAGGTGTTCGTGTGCGAGGAGCGCTACCTCGGCAAGCAGCTGCACTTCAAGAAGATCAAGGTGAGCGATTAGCGATTTTATCGAGTTTTCAGGGAGCAGTTATCGATTTTTTAACGATTGACCGGAATTAATTCCGGAACCAGCAAGAGTGATGTTGCAATGTGTAGATATCCAGTTGTAGACCCGCAGATGATGATTATTTCTTGTTCTTGCGGTAATAATATACGAATAAATGGAAACTTTGGTGAAATGTAAAACCCGGCACTCTTGTGCCGAATAGATTCATCATAGTAATGGCAATGAGGCAGACTTCGATATGTACCATTTAGTATGCTCCTACAGATATCTTACAATGAGCTAAAATATGAATTTTCGAAAATGTGAAACCCGGCACACTGGCGCTGCGCTGGTTTATGATGTGTGTGGCTATGAGACAGACCTTGATTTCTTCTTATGGCTGTTTTGAAAATCTAATTAATTATTAATTTCTTTTTTTTTGCCCAAATCCCATCAGATCTCGCATTAAGTTAATCATTTAGGTTAATTATTTAGTCCTAAATTAATCCTAATTCGTCTCAGATCTGGCCGTTCCCGGGCGACGACGACGCGTTCGAGCTGGAGGAGCGGACTGCGCCGCTGGTGATCACAAGGACTCCGAGAGAGGTATGGTAGGGGGAGGGTACGGTAGGAGTTCCGTGGTGGGTGGAGTTGACAGAGGACGACGCCTCTAGTGATTACAAGGCCGCCAAGAGAGGTACGGTAGGGGGTACGGTAGTTATCAAAGAAGGAGTAGTAGTATAGTTAATAAGACTATTGAAGAAAAAGACGCTGTATCTACTTTAGTCTTTAAGAAGTTTTTTTTGCTGATGAATTGCTGAGACGAGATTGTATCCGCATACGAGGTCCGTATGTTAATGGATCGAGAGACCTGAGACCGCCTTGAACTTATTTCATAGTTGTTTTGTCGAAGTATTCGATTGAATGGTATCATTATTCCAATCAGATACTGATACTAATAGGATCCGTGACACTAAGACTCTCCTGGTAAAGGCTACGATGGTATCGGTAGTAGTAGGAACAGTGAACTTGAGATTTGCGGGATTGTTTATATATTTTTATTTTCAAGAAGCTGCGAGATTGAAATCGAGTAATGCACGGAAATGGACAATAGAGGGAACAGTGAAACTTCTGATCTCCAGGTGTTCTCCCTTGATCATATCGATCGGTATTACAGGTTCGCAAGGGCGTGAACGGGCTGCGGGAGGACGACGAGGCGAGTCAGAGCAGCCAGAGCAGTCAGGAGAGCGCCGAAGAGGATGAGAGGTACGGTAGGGAGAGGGAAGGAGTACGGTAGGGTGGAATCGAGCACTGGTTTTTAATGCCATGGAGAATCAAGCTTTAGCACGGTGTTAGTAGCTACGAGCGCTTTTTGTATCCTGCAACCTCAAATTTGAAAAATTTGAGAGAATTATATCTGGTGCATTCGTGTTCCAGTAGATTTGTTAAAGCCGAATGATCGAGTATGAGTTAATACTAACAGGGAATCACTGAAAAAAATATTAAATTACTTGCATCTTGTATGAAATGTGAGAGCGCAAGTAGCTTGCCCCCCTCCGATTATCGAATTATCAATTTTTCCGTGCAGGTGCAGCGGCGTCTCCATCCTGGACGTCGATCGGCCGGAGATTACGGTAGCCGGAGGCGGCGGGCCGGACGCCGACGGTCGCACCCACTTCCAGCAGATGACGGACAAGGTACGGTAGGTCGAGGACCGAGGAGTGATTTTATTAGAAATGATGATATTGTTGCCAGTTAATCAGCAGGTAGCGGGATCGATGAATATGTTTGTTAGGATAATGATTATCTTCTGCACTAATGATTAACTAAAAGCTGATCAGGAGTACGGTAGACCGAATCGATGAATGGTTTTTTGAGCTAATGGAGAGTTGATCAAGGATGCGGTAATTAGTTGAGATTACGGTAGCTAATCGACATCTACATTTAATCTGAGGTTACGGTATTCTCAGGCCGGTCGCAGCTTCTTCCTGGGCAATTTCGTGCTCGTGTTCAACCATCTGAAGCCGTTCTGCGACGTGATGAGGGTGGACAAGCTGTGGAGGGAGTCGGAGTGAGTTAATCGATCGAATGTAACACAGTTGTACCTATGCGAAAGAAGGGGGGGGGGTTGCTAGAGTAAAGAGAGTCAACACGATTATGAATAGAATACAACTGTCAGGTTGTAGATCTAGTGCAACATTGCGTCATGTTGGTGGGAAAGTGTAGCTATTGTGAAAATGATAGTGGACATTAATTTAATTTAGTGTGTTTTTTGAAACGTTAGCAGTTGATTAATTGAGATAGAATCAATCCTTCAATATGCATAGAATAGTAGAAGCATTGCTGCGCCTGGTAGTGGAAAGGTGTGACGATAGTTGATCCCAATACTTATATTTTGTTTGAAAACGAATCCAATCCGTTATCGATGTGATGACAATCCTTCCAAATGTATGGAACACTAGAAGCATTGTTGCACAAGGTTGCGGTGAACTGTTGAGTTGAATTGTATTGACAAGCGAACCGCTGAATCACCGCAGATTCAGCATGTGCGAGTGGGTTGTAAATCCGATGAAACTTAGAGATAGCTGGGATGCATAACTGTCAATTTGCCTATTTTTCCTTAGAAGACCATGGTTTATTGAGGAAGTTAAACCAATCCGAATCTATAAAATGTAGTGAAACATCATAGCACCTACTTGTTAAGGGATCGCTTTTTAAAAATTTGTTAAAACTAATAAATATTGCATTATTTTGCAGCGGCGCCGAATTCTTCTCGGGCGGATGGTTCGCGCGGCCGACCGACCTCTACCACGACCTCAGCCATCTGTTCCTCAAGTGAGTTGGGGTTGTTGTGGTTGTTATTGTTGCTTTGATTGTGTCTGCAGTCAAAAGAGAGCGTTCATTGCCGACATTCGCAATTGTTGATCCAGATGATCGCGGTTTCACTGTGCCTAGGTATCCCAGTGGCGTTCTTCGGGGGCAATAGGTTCTCATCTCGCTGATGTTACAATTAGGAATAATCTAAATTTCGTGATTTATAGTTTGACATGGAGATAAATTAGGAATAATAATTGATATTATTAAATAATAAAAATAAATACAACAGAAACGAAGTGTTCGCCGTCGTACAGTCCGACCAGACGCACCGACTGGAGGAGGTGCAGGCGAGGTGTGCGGTGATGCCACTCAAGCAGTTCCTGAAAGGTACTGTAGAATTGCTGTAGAGTTGTTTGATTTTCGATTTCTCAAGGCTTTTTTTACTTTGTGGCTCAGGGGTCGTGGGTTTCACAATGTTATGAAGTATTCGAATTCTTTTGCAAAGGTAATTCCACTGTGCAGCTGATGAAAAAAAATGCCTAATCGAGCATCAAAATGGTAACCGAGTGCACAGACGTTCTGTTTACACAGGAAACAAGTAGCTTGAATACGGTAACTTGGTCGATCACCAATCAATTTTTTTCCTCCTTTCAGAGCGGCCGACCGAGGTGCCGGAGTGCGACGTGTTCGTGTGCGAGAGCCGCATCATGGGCCACCTGGACGAGGCGACTACGAGTAATGGAACGGGTACGGTAGATGGGGTACTGTAGGGGGTGGGTTACGGTAGGAGTACGGTAGGGTTATGGCAGGGTAGCTCGAGTTGATTCGGTATCATGGGCCACCTGGACGAAGCGACCACCAGCAATGGATCGGGTACGTACGGTAGGGGTACAATAGGAGTACGATAGGAGCACAGTAGGGATAAGGCAAATGAGAAATCTGTAGCGATGCTGAAGGAAATGCATCCTTTCCAGATTATTTGATAGTTGGGTAGAGGTGCCCGGTGGAAACAAGTTTCGCCATGGTTTCAAGTATCAATTGTTGTGGGAACAGTGATGAAAGGGTGGCTCGTGATTCAAAATAATTATTCTCTCCTTTTCTTTCACAATCTGATTTCCTGTTTCACTGAGCGTAGGTATACTTCAATATCTAGTGCGAAGCCAGTGGTGATCTCTTCTCTAATTCTTGTCTTGTCTCTTGTCTGTAAGAAAAAATGTAAAATGTCAGTATGATGCGCCCCTGGTGGGCATCGGTTTCACGAGTGGTTCAATAGCTGATTTTTTCGAGGGATGGTGATTTCTCATCGATCATAAACCAAAATAAACATATGATTCGCATTCATACCGTATTGAATATCCCTACCGTAACCGTCCCTCCCATTCAGCCTCCACCTCCTCCTCCTCACCGCCTCCGCTCGCCTCAGACTGCTCACTGTTCGTGACGGGCCCCGTGCAGGAGAGGGGCGTGCCCCCGATGAGCGTCGCCACCGCCCAGAAGTGCATGAAGCTCAAGGTACGGTAGGCACGGTGGGGTGGTATCGAGGACTGACTTTTTAAATTAAAAAAGATGAGTGATGAAGGCAGAAGGGAGAAGAAGATACTGAGAAGGTACATGATGACGTACGTAATCTGGAGGTAAGGGATGCACGATAGGGAGGTATCGGGGGCTGACTTGTTGTGTTTTTTGAGAATGGACGATTGAGAAAATCACATAAGATGAATTTCATTGCATCTACACGACAGGTAACTGCTGGAAAAAGGCTGACGGGGTACGGTAGCGCGCGCTGGCGTGTCGGTTAGGGATGCAGGGAGGATAGAGACAGGGGGAGGGAGAGTGGGAGGCGAGAAGGTAGCGAAGTGCAGAGAGAGCAAGCGAGAGATGGAAAGGAAGAGAGAGCGTGGGCGACGAGGAGACGGCAGACGACGAGAGACCGGCGAGAGATAACGGCGAGTCGAGAGGGTTAGAGAGGCGAGAGAAAAGCGAATAGTCGCAACCACCCCCTCGTGTGAAGTCGCCAAGTCGAGGGAGAGGGAGGGAGTGGGAGGGGTCAGAGAAAGAGAGCAGAGGGGGGAGGATACGGTGGGTGATAGGGAGGGGTGGCTCGAGAGCACTGTTGGGGTGGAGAGGAGGGATATGGATGCGGTAGGTAGGGCGGGGAGTGGAGAGAAAGGGGTGGGCTGGATGGGGGTAGAGAAGGGTGAATGCAGGGGGACTCCATTCCGCATGAGGCTGGAATGGAGTAAGAAGGAGTAGGGGTTCTTGATGTACGAGGGGATTGTTAACAGAAAAAGGAAGAGGAAGAAAAAAGAATAATTGAATCTATTCCTTCCTTGTTCGTTTCCCCTTTGCCGTGCCGCCTCGGGACACAGCCTGGAAAGAATGCGGGGAGTGGAAAGGGGATAGGCATTATAGAGATGCGAGTAGGGAGTGTGGTTGCGAGGGTGTAGAGATGGTTGGGATTCCTTGTTAGAGTGATTAAATCGATTTGGGTTGGAGCATCAAAGAAAATCAGAATTGACTTGGGAGAGTGGGGTTTCGAGGGTGGTAGAAAAGGCTGGGTTTCTGTGTTTGGTGATGCGAGTTGATTTTGTCCGAAAAAATATTTGGCCTGGAAGAATGGAGAGGGCTGAGTTGGTTATTGGAGCTTGGATTATCGTTAGGAAACAAGTCTGAATTGACGAGGGTGGAGTGAGGTTGCAATAGGTGTACAAATGATTTTAGATTCTGTGAGTTGATGGTGGTTCTGAGCTGGATCATTGACAATGCATAAAATATATTCAACCAGCGAGAGTGGGGTTGCTAGGGAAGTACAGATTCATGAGGTTGCTCAATGTGGCGATACGATAGTTTTCTAAATTTACCAGATTTCTAAATTTACCAGAAAGAGTGGGGCTTCGTGGGGGCTATAGATTCGTGGACTTCCGCGAGGCGGTGATGATAGTGATCCATTGTCTTCAAAAAAAACTAATTATCAAGCAAGAGTACGGTTGCGAAGGGGGTAGTTATACTTGGGGTCAGCAATTGTATCGATTCTGGTTGGGTTGCGGGAGACACGAAAGTTCATTGGGACTAGAGACTGGGGTTGCGCGAGGGATGCGTAGCGTGGGCGCTGCTCGATCCCGTGATGGATGTGGCAACTGTGATAGAAGAAACTACCAAATACTCACCAACTGGGCTGTGATTACGAAATATTGGTTTTATTCACGGAATTAACAACCAGCGAGTTCTGTGCTGCTTGTGATCTACATGCTACAGTGGTTACGCTCATGGGTAATCGTTGTCAATGATTTGAGAAATAAATTGGAAAATTTGCCAGCGAGACTCGTGTTGTGTTGGGTAGATAAGTGGAAACAGGTGTCGGACACCGCAATACGACCCTTGTGTCCTGCATTGTACAAGAGTTTGAGGATTATCGCAGTTTTGCTCGGACCTGATGATCCAGTCCTAGGATTACTTGTGCTTCAAGAAGAAACCAAGTGATCCTGTTGTAGTAAGGGTGCAATATTCGATTTGATTGCAGTTCCAAGCAATATTCATTATTATTGTTGAATCTCAGATGCTATACAGTCGATATCTCTTTTATTGACCATGGTCAAAGTCTATCAATAAAAGGGATGGATAGTGCATGAGGGAAAAGAAAAAAGGGAATGGATGGAAGGGGATCGTTACCATTTCATAGGCGCCCATTCCCCCTCTTGTTCTTGCTCCATTATTCTCAGCGTCTCTCACTTTTGCCTGCTCTCTCGCCCTGTCTGACAGCCGAGATAGCGTGCCGATTGCAGAGACGATTGTTCTTTTCACTTCTATCTCCCTCATTTCCTGTGGAAGGGAAAGAAACCCTGTTGTACACATACAAGAGCAGGAAAACAGTTTTCGAAGGGGGGGAGTGGTGCCTCTCCCTCTTCGAAATGATATCTGGTAGATCAGACGGGAAGAGAGATTGTGAGGAATGGAGAGAGGCGGACACTATTTCTCGGCGAAATGTGAGCGGTGACTACTGATCCTATTTGTTACGGAGCGAAAGACCTTGACTGCGATTACTGGGCTGGAGGGCCGAAAGATCAAAGATCAGAGATTAAAGATCAATGGGTGCCGATGGCAGGTGGCTCAGTAACTGCCTACCGCCGAGTTAATCAGAGGAGGCAAGAGATAAGAGGAAAAGAAGAGAGTGAGTGAGCATTTCTCTTCCAATGAGATATCATCATTCCCAATCGAGTCATGCCTCGAGTCATGCCGAGGAAAAAGGAGAAGGAAGGAGGGCATTGATATTCAGCATCGAGTCTCCTTCCCCCTTCGCCTTCCCATCCCTCTCATTTCCCAGGCAGCATTGGCTGCCCATTAAACTCGTCCCCTTCTTCTTTATCTTGTGTACCTTGTACCCCTCGATTATCGATCGATACCGGGAGCTGCAGGTCCTGAAGGGATATCCCGTAGGGGATACGGTAACAGGAGAAGGGGGTACCCCTCCCTCCCTCAGTCCCATCTGTCTCTCTCTAGGCCGGGCGGAGGGCCGGTCGGCCCTCCTCCCGCCTCTAAAGAGAGAGAGACGCGAGTGCCACTCTCTCCTATCGATCGAGCGGAGGGGGAAGGCCGCGCCACTCCGGCCAAGAGGGAGGATTACACACCGCGGCGAGGCGAGACGAGCAGAGACTGCGTGAGAGAGCACGCACTAAGAAGAGGGCACGCGACGATCAGAGTGACGAGAGAAGAGTGGAAGGGGAAAAGAAGGGAAGAAGAAGGGGGTACCCCCCTTCGTTCTCCCCCTTCCACCCCTCCTTGCTTGTCCCAGCACAGCGCCCGCTGCCCCCTCCTCCCTCCACAGTGCGCGTGCGTGCGAGATGTGGTGTTGTTGTGTGCACCCCCCCTGCCTGCGCCCGCCGCTATCTCGTCTCGCTCTAGGCGAAGGAGCGAGAGCGCTCCCGCGCTCCTCGCCTGCCCCCGTCTCTCTGCAGGCTAGAGGGGGATCCCCCCTCTAGAGGGCAGGTAGCCGGCGCAAGCAGGAGCGTAGAGCTCCTGGTGAGCGCGCGCGCTCGTAGACGCGAAGCGACGCGGCTGCGAGGCGTCGTTGTAGGTTCGGATGATGATGAATAGTGATTGATCGTTTTGGATGATTTGATTGGGGGTTGTATAGCAACGAGGTTGTTGCAGGTGCCATAGGATGATGTCTGAGCTATCATCGATCGATTTCTGCTTATTCAATGAGTCTGATCGATTTTTGGTGGATGGTTTGTTGGATTGAGGTTGATAGTACGATTGGCACGCTGCGGTGTCGCGTCGCGGTCGCAAGGCCTGCCGATCATAGATGCGCTGATTGTTGATCGCGATCGGTGATAAGATATCAGCTGTTGATAAGGATGGCTAGGCCCTGAATAGTGAACAGTAGGGTTGCGCGTTCGGTATCGGGCTTACCGACCTTCTCTGGAGCCAGATGGTTAAAGATGATAGATAGCGCGCGAACTTGAGAGAGACAGATAGGGAAGGTTCGGGAATCCCGAACCTGCAACTCTAGTCGAGAGGCGCAGCAAGAAAGCGACACGATCGCCCCTCGTGTCTTTGTTGTACCCTCTGGGGTGATTGATTTACGAGCTTACGTTGATGATATGGGTGGTGTAGACAGAATAACGTTATGGTGAAGAGGGGAGATGCGAGGAATAGGTGTAGTGAACTAGTTTAGAAAGAGGATGTGAGTCACAGTAGGTATTGATATTCGAGTGATGATTATTCGGAATGAGTACTGCTTTGCTTCCCGCGTTATTCATTGTTTTATGGACCGGATCAGTGATATCGAACGAATTTCCAGGCAGGTGACTGATAGATAGGGTAGACGAAGCCCGAAACGCGAGGGTTTGAGAGAGATAATTTGAATGTGCGAGTGGAGTTGATAGTCTTGATTAGGCGTTCCCACGGGGTATAACTGCTCCCCGCTCATCTATCTAGGCCTCGTCATAGTGACCGATACAATCGAAACAATCGTCCCTTTTTATTGACTCGCTATCGATCGATGTCGCGTAACATTTCTACACGAAGTGTCATTAACTCGGTTGATTGATTGAGCGAAGGGGAGGGAGGAAGGGGGAGTATTGTAGGACTTCATACCTCTGGATTTGTAGTCTGGGCATAGCGTGCTAGGGGAATAGAGGGGGTTTTCAAGAATGCCTCTCCCTCCCTTTTTTGCCCGTGATTTCACATTTGTCAGCCGCGGCAATGAATAGCGAATACAAAGGGAGATGGTTGAGAGGGATGGGGATGAATGAGGTAAGAAACACTATATTGATCGTTCTTTTATTGAGTGAAATATGATAAATTGCGTAGTGAAAAATGGTGATTTTTCTATTGTTTTATTTTTTCGTTCCGCAGAATATTTCTCAATTTTGAATGAACGCTATATGGAGTATGACTTTGCAGCACTACACCCTCTCGCGTGCGGTCGTCGAGGAGGAGCTGTTCGTGTTCCGCCAGCCGCTTCCACCCATGGACAAGGTACGGTAGGCGTGCGGGGGAATCGAGAAATGATTTTTTAAAGTTTGATTACGGCAGATCTGGGAACAATGGCAAGGTACGGTAGGCGAGAACGGGAATCGATAAATGGTTATTTTAAGGTTGAGTACGGTTGATCACGGCTGAATAGTTCAAATTAATATTATTTTTTGTACGCCAATCCTTGGTACAATTGAAGTTCGGAAAAAATCGACCTGATCACAGCTAGGCGTAGCCCGAAACGAGAGGGTTCGAAAGAACGAAGAGAATTTGCGAGTGGAGCGGGGACATAAATAACGAGCGAATCTTGGTGAAAGGGGGAGGGATATATAGACGTGAAAAGGAACGGTTTGGATGAGAGAGGAAGTTGGAGATGTTATTGATTTTTTGGGGGTCCTGGACTTAACGTCATTACTTTGCTAACGACAGCAGTGCCTTTCATGCCCAGGTGCATCCCGGATGTCACGGGAATAGGTTTGAACAGACCTGACGAGTTGTAATGGCTCCGGTTTAAATAGGAGAAGACGGTTTGAATAGGAGTAGTTGTTCAAAAGATTTGTCATCAACACAGTGCTTTTTGAACGGCCGCTCTATCTTGAATGACCAGGTGTTGCCGGAAAGGGCGGGAAGACAAATTCCCAAACGTACCGGGCCACTGCAGCTTGTGCCTTTAGTGTTAGCGGTGTTTCAGTAGTTTGAGCCCTCGCAGTTGCTGATGAAATTCTAAAATCAATAAATCGATAATCAATCAATAATCTCTTCTCAGGAACCCTCGCCGGTGCTGATGAAGGCGGGGATCGAGGACCTGGAGATGGACCAGAGCGCGGCCGCCGTCGCCGCCATGGAGGCCGACCCGACCGATTCGACTGAGGCCAAGGTTTGTTATTGTTATTGTTGTTATTGTTATTGTTGTTATTGTTAGAAGAGGAGAGGGACAGAGTGGTAGGATAGTGGGTGTAGAAGTATTAGGGGGTAGGATGTAGGGGGATAAGTTTGATTCGAGCATGAGCTTTGCAGTTTCATGATCTGAACATAGTCCTGGCTGAACCAGTCTATCTGATGTTCCTCATTGTATGAATGTTAAAAATAATAATTTCTAGTGTATATCCAAAATAAATCATATACCAATTCCGAGTACCAATATTTTTAATAAAATGCCTTAAAATACCGTAACGTGAACTATTAGCGTTTCATGAACTGTACAAAGCGTGCCACGGTGGAGTAGTTCGCTAATATCGTGGCATGTCATGAAAATAATACTCACTCTAACCTCCATCGAGCACTAATCCATAGATCGATTCCGAATACCGTACTCTCCTACCGTAATCCACTCTTCTCTTCGTTGCAGGAGCTCGTGCAGTGGCTGTCGCATCAGCCGAAGCTGAATGCGAAGAGCAAGTCTGGCTACATTCTATTCTCGGCGGAAATAAGGTACGGTATTGTTGATAAGGATTATGGTAGGGCGTTATCGATTAGCGGTTAGGTACTGTAGTGTGCATTAATCGAACTGGATCACGGAAGTTTCATCATCTGCAGTATAAAATGTGAGATCGAATAGTTGGGAGGATTCGTGTTTCGGATTGCGTTCATCATCTGATTGTTCATTGGTCAAACGATAGACCGGTGTAATGAAGTGACAGTAATAGTACCGTAACCCCTTATCGATAATCGCTGCAGGAAGCGCATTATGGCGGAGAACCCGGACGCCGGCTTCGGAGAGGTGTCGAAGATTGTGGGCGTGGAGGTGAGTGGTGAAGATTACAATTTGGAAGGGGAGGGAAGGGGTGAGTAGTGTAAGATCGAATTGGAACGAGTTGGAGGGATGAGCTTTGGTGTTTCATGGTTACTATAATCTCTGACTATAGGCGGTTCTTTTAATTAGTTATAGAGATCAGTTCTGGAAAAAAATGTGAGAGGGGCAAATAATTGGGTTGGTTTGTGTTTCGGCGTGTGCTCATCTTCGCTTTTTTGTTACTGGATCTGATGAGTTCCAAATTTCGGGAAGAGAGCAAATATAATCCACGATGTATAGGATCCTAATTGTAAGATTGCGAGAGTCGAGCTGTGTAGGAGGAGCATTCGCGTTTCGAGTTGTCAACTAGTAGCCCCACTAGTCGTCAGCATCGATTATTTAGTGGATGATTTGAATTTCGAGAACAAAAGACCACCATTGTTTATTTTACTTTCAGTTTTTCGGACATTAGTAAGCAGTAGGTTTTGTGGCGCACTACTTTGCCAAAAGGGATTGGCGGATAGGTTCCGAGATCATGCGTCCATTTCTTTCATGATAGAAAAAAATCCTTGCCCATTTTACCCAATTATTAATTGTTTCCTTCTGTAATTATCGCTGTTATTTTAGTGGAAGAAGCTGACGGAGGAGCAGAAGAAGCAGTACGAGGTGCGCGCCGAGTACATTGCGGCCGAGCGGGCGAAGCAGGACGCCGCCAATCTGGCCGCCGGAAAGACCGTCCAGGTACGGTAGGGGCACGAGGACAGGCGATCGAGGACTGATTTTTTTTTTTGAAAAAGTACTGTAAGTGCACTATAAGTGTGTAAATCTGGCCGCCGGGAAGACCGTCCAGGTACGGTAGGAGGAGGGAAACGGATATCGAGGGCCGACTTTATTAGGGATGGGGGTACGGTAGGGATAAGCCAATCTAGCCGCCGGAAAGACCGTCCAGGTACGGTAGGGGCACGATAGGGAGGTATCGAGGACTGATTTTATTGTTATGACTGTTACTACGTTACTACTGTTACTACGTGCAGAGGTCGATAATATCGATATAGATGGTCGACAAGCTGAATTTTGTTTGACACAACTGACTTCATTTTCTCTCGCAGGGAACAGCGATGGCTCCCGGGCACGTGCGCGTGTACGTGTGCAAGTGGGCCAACTGCGACTTCCAATTCGACTGCGCCGAGGGACTGGCGGAGCACGTGATACTGTACCATACGAGCCAGATTATTGGTGAGTGAAACGGAGATGGGGCGGGTTTGGAAGCGTGATAAAAAGAATATTGCAGATTTTTTATTGGTCAACGATTACCGTCCACGATTAAAAATGAGAGAATTAAGAGAATAAGTAGTACGCGCGAAGCGTAAATATGCAGGCTTTAATCTGCAGCAAAATCCATGGTACTTGAACTAGCGCAGTTGCCGTTTCATGCAATCTATGAGTTCCCGCTTGTCTTTGCGATTGCAATATTCCATTTGGTTTCGGTCCTCACTATTAATCAGCAATGACTACTCTAGTAATCATTGACGAGCAGGATAAAGATAGAATGTCATTAGAGATAGCAAAGGGATTAATAATGCAAACTAGGACAGTTGACGCTTCAGGTCATCGATGAATTCCGAGTTGTATTACAATGTTCGATATGTTCATTAATACTAATACTAATATTCCCCCTCTTGCAGTGGACAGCGAGAACCAGTACGTGTGCATGTGGCTGACGTGCCTGAGGAACAGGAAGGAGGTACGGTATCCGCCCATATTGATTACTGACTTTATTGGGATACGCTAGAACATCGAGTACTGACTTTTTATGGTCGTTCTGGATTTTTTTGCACAAAAATGAGGTACGGTGGAGTGTGCTTATTTCTGACTGTTTATGGGATATGATGGATCAACGACAAGCGATTATCCAGGGAATAGGGTACGACAGAACTAAATCGAGAATTTTTTATCTTTTCATCCTGACACTTTCGGGCACCATATGATCATTATGAATGCAGGGGTTGTGACAGTCTCTAGTTAACGAGTTTAACGAATCAACAAAATGAATCATACAATGAAAGGGTAAGCCGTTCCCGTCTCTGCCCCGGCTGCACCGGCACATCCGCGAGAAGCACGTGACGAACAGCTTCAAGAGCATGGCCCCCAATGGAAGGAGCAGGTACGGTAGCACGGATAAGGGTGTGGTAGAGAGGCATTAGGTATGCACGTTACACTATGTGGAGCACATATTACTGCTTTTTAGTATATTTGCAAGGGATCTGACCACTCAATCGACGTTTCCTAAGAGCTTGTATTATGTGAAAATGCTGAAACCGACCCACTCATCATTGCTTCGAAAGTTGCAATTCACCAGTCCAGCCCACTGATCAATTAGTGGATGGAAGCTATGAAGCCCGTTCCCTGACATTTAGAAAGGGAGATGATTAAGGATGTTTTAACAGCTTAAAAGCATGATTCAGTACTTCAAAAATCGCCATTATTTAATCCAGTCCACTGATTAGCCATCAGTGATCAAACAGTTTCCACTGCAGGAACTACTTCAAATTCGTGGCCACGGAGAACGGCGCCGGCGGTAGTCAGGGAGGTCAGTTTAAAAAAATATTTTCGAAATTTGGTTCCGAAGCCCCGCCCCCTTTTTTGGTTCCGCCCATTAGGATGACTCTTTTTCATAGCGAGAAAGGGAAGTATCAATGATTCCCGAAAGGAGTGAATACTTATGCTAATGTGGAAACGGGAACATGCCTTGTCAAAAATGGACGGCTCAAATAAAACTTGTTCATTACCGTATTCCTCCCATTGCAGGCGGCCAGCTGGTGCAGTTCCCGTTCGGCATGCACCCGTCGCAGGCGCCGCCCGGCGCGCTGCTGGCCGGAGGCGCGCACGGAGGACAGCCAGGTATACAGTAGGGACACGGGAAGGGGCGATCGAGGAGTGGGTTTATTCGAGGGGGTACGGTAGGAGGTCATGGAAGATAGCCAAGTAAGGTATAGGAGATAATATGAAAAATAGGGAAAATAGAACAGTGAGGATTGCGGTTGCACGGGTTCTACAAGGGGTAGGTGGTGCTTGTGGTTCGATCGCTTGTTGGTTCCCAGGGAAACAAAAAAATAGATCTAAAAATGCACCCGCAGCATTTGCCTTACGTGAAGTCTATAATGTATGTTGAACGATCGGGGTTTGATATCATGTCTTCTCCTGTTTGTAAGCAAAAAATCTTTAGTTCGTAATGGGAAGATTCCGATAGCGGACTCAATCCCAAGCTCCACACTTGGAATTTCTCCATTTTCAACAGCGCGTATTGATGTTGCAGCCATATTTGAAGAACGAACAGCCAATTTATTTTCCGATCTAGCCCTGTTGAAGTCGTTAAAGCAGTATTTGAATAATCTTCCTACAATCTTGCATTGAAACACCGCGCGCTTTGATGTTTCTCACAATTTAAAACAGTCTAGTGCCGCACTTGTTGCTGATGTTTCGTCACTTTCCTTGGTAAAATTATATCCCCTTCGAGGCTACTCACTGTTAAGTGAATGCTTTCGAATAGGGTTGGCATTTCGGGGGTGACGGTCCGCTACGAGAGAGGGAGAGGGTAGCGAACCGCTACCTCCGTAGCGTTTCGGAGAAGGGAGCTTTTCCACGCAGTCTTCAATAAAGCGCGCGCACTAGTTTAGACGGGTTGGGAAGAGCAGGCAGAGAGGAGAGAAAGGGGCGGAGCTTCGCACTCCTCTCCCTTCCCCGAGACGTAGCGGTCCGCTACGGAGGTAGCGGTCCGCTACCTCTCCCTCCCTCGTAGCGGTCCGTTAACCCCGTTACCGTTTAGCCAACCCTACTTTCGAATACCCTTTTGAACCGCGCACTTTTTTGTTTCTTTGGCTTTAGAAGAACCTAGTCCCGCATCAGTTGTTGATAACTGATTGGATTGCCTTGGGTTCAAAATAATAATAATAACAAATCTCCAGGCATGCACCCCTCGGGCGCCATCGTCGCGCCTCCCCATCACATGCAGCACCCGCAGCAGCAGCAGCAGCCAATGATGAACGGGCACGGACACCATGGACCACCCGGAGGAGGAGGCCACCCGGGAGTGCATCCCGGAGAGCACGGAGGACCCCCGCACGGCACGCCCGTGAGGATGATGAACGGAGTGGACCCGAGATACCATGTGAGTAAGGGAGGAAGAGTCGGTCAGGGTGATAATGAGGGAGGGGCTATATTATGTGAATATGGTAATAGAATACGTTAGGATGGGGGTCAGTGAGGATTATGAACGGCGTTGACCAGCGATACCATGTGAGTGCGGTAGGAGGAGGAGGGGTACGGTAACGAGAATTTTGTTCCTGTGAAACGTTCAACGAAAAGGAATCGCTTGAAAATGTATCGAGTGGTCTTGTGTGAACGTTGAGACATGAATGTCACGGGTGGGATAGGTTAGTGCAGTTGAAAGAAAATAGGAGCATGCAGTAGATTGATATAATGCGGTGTGGAATAGGGAGTTTGCTAGAGAGATTTTTAAGTTTGGGAAGACGAAGCTCTGGCAAAATCGCTTGGCGATGTTTCGGGTGGTCTGAAGTTGAATGTCACGTGTGGGACAGGGAGTAGTGCGATGCCGCAACCCATGCCTGATAAATAATGTAGGTAATGTGGGCAAAGATGAAATTGAGTATTGGTTACGGTAGCTTGGGATACGGTAGCTGATCAATAATCAATCGATTGCAGCAGTCGCCGGCCGGTCCGATGCACGGCACGCCGCACCACGGCTACGGTGGTCCCATGCAGCGTGAGTTTATCGATTACTGACTTTTTTCTCGTTGTTTAGAGAGATACGGTATTCGGGAAGTGTTGATTGTTATTAAAATGAAAAACAACGCCTAATCATCAGTGTTGCAAGTGGGACATGAATCTTGCAGGTTGCTTGTGCAGTAATGGATTTGAGAAAGGAAGTTTTGCAATAAAAATTCATATTTATTGCAGAGACACCGCACCCGGGCGCGCACCACCCGGGCCACCACCCGCAACAGGGGCAGCACCATCCGGGCATGCAGCAGGCGCAGCAGCACCATCCCGGCGCCATGCAGCACCAGGTACGGTAGTGGGTGATACGGTAGGAGTGGGGTACAGTAGGTAGGTGGAAATCAGAGTATGGGAAGCAGGTGATTCGGGGCACCGGACATTTCTTAAGGGCTGTTACGACAGAGGGTGTTGATAATTGTAAGTGGTACTGTGCAGCTTCGAAATAATAAATAAGCAGATCGGTGATTTGGGGCTGGTGAATCGAGGCTGGTGGGGTTAGATATCTTAATGTTAGATGAAGATGAAGATAGTGCGAAGAAGGTTTCCCAAACAAATTATACAGCAACTAGTTGACGCGATAAGTTCCCGTTATTTCTTGGATATATACATACATCGTGAAATAAATCAATAAATCGATAATCTGTTGCAGATGTCCGCTCCCGGGCCGATGGCGGACGCGCGTACCGTGATCACGCTGAACCGGAACGCCGCGGAGCCGGTATTCATCCCGCCCCCGAGCAGCGTGCACACCAGGAGAGTCCTGCACTCGGAGACCTACCTGAGGTGAGATGGGAGTACGGTAGATTACGGTAGTGAGGAGGGAAGAGGGGAGGGGTACGTTAGATTTTAGAATTTTAAAAGTTCGATATCGAACTTGTCACTTTGGCGTTGCAAGAACTGCACAATACTAGATTGAGTTCTTCTTTTTTCAATAATTCCTTGTTTCGATTATTACACATCTATCACTTTCGAGCTCCAGTAATAACTCAAAGCTCGAGCGAATCTTCCGATCTCAATAAACTTCACATTTGTGTTCTCATAGATCAAACGGATTACTTTTATTTTTCATCAACAACTCTTAGTCAGACTGAAATCCCAATTTAAATCAGTCGAGAAACCGAATACATCAGACCTACCGCGTTAGTGAACAAAACAAGAAACGTCTAACTCCAATGAATCACACCTTCGTCATTACAGATACATCGAATCGCTGTCGAACGCTCGTCAGCGGTCCGTCTCCCAGTTCGATCGAGCACTGCGCGCGCATCCGCGCAACACGCCCACCAATCCGGGACGACTGCCGGCCAATTGGCTGAGGGTACGGTAGCTTTAATTGATTGATTGGAAACTGATTTAATAATATGGCACTGGCTCAGAGTACGGTAGCTTAATTGAAAACTGAATCAATTTTGGGATACTGTAGCTATTTTTGTGATGGATTGATTGAGAAAGGATGAGTACTGTAATTATCGAATATCTCCTTTTCAGGAAACGCGAAATGGCCAGCCGGTGAAGGAGGAGGACGTTGTCCGGGCGCTATGGCGACTTCGCGAAGAACTGCTCCAGAGTACGGTAGCCGTGGAACGCGATTACGCCGGAGTACTGTAGACTCCGCCCCCACTCCCTCCTAGGTACCGTACCCCACCTCCCGTCGTTTTGTTGTATTGTTGCATCCTCGTTATCTCATTATGTGCTCTCGTTCTCGCTCACTTACTACGGTTTTGTCTGTCAAAAATGTTTTCCCGTTCCGATCCTCATTCCTTTTCCGCCCTCGCTCGCTAACCACAGTATCAGCCGCTTCGTGATACCGTATTGTCTCAACCGTTTTATCTCCTTGCATCAATCTTTGATTGAGCATTGCCGAGCAAGTTTCCCGGTTTCACTCGATTGTCTGCGATCGATTACCGAACACCCCTTGAATACCGTACCACTGAACCGTTTAATCTAATCTATGATCTCGTTCTGCTTTTTTGTTTCGCACTGATGATTTCCCTAATATTCTAATATTTATTGCTGATCGATATTGAGTGTGTTTCGTATGTGTATATTTATGGTTTGTCCCTCCATCCTTCGAGTTGTAAACGTCTTTTTTCTCAAATCCAATACACTATTTATCATCGGGAATTTGCTCTCAATACGTAAGAAATACTACCATTAATGTGCTCCTTCTGTTCTTATGTCGGTCATTATATTGTCAACCTCCCTCCTACCCCGTCAACCAATCAATAATTCACTTTACCGTATGCTTCTTAGGCTCATTGATTATCCGAAGTACCCCTCCCCTCAATTATTAGTTGTTTTATTTCGTGATCTAATCAATTTTCAATCATCCACCAAGCATTATACACCGTATACAATTGAATATCGATTTTCCGCCTCTACATGCAAGGAATACAATGTTGATCATGCCAAATGTTGCTTGTTCAAGGACACATTACAAGAAGACAGATGAGCGTAAATGGTCGATAGAGTCATTCAGTCGTTGAGTGTTCATGTCACATTCAAGGAGTAAAAGAAGCAGACACAAACCACAGGAGCAATGGATTCAGCAAGCACAGACTGAGAATCGGAGGTTTTGTGAGGAGGTGCGATGGAGAAAGCGCGCGAGAAAATGCTCTCTCCTCCGGCCTCTCTCACCTGTTTCTGACCCGTCGTGACTAGCACACGCTTCCTCTATGAGGTCTCTCTTTTCCTTCTCTCACCAACTCTGGATCCTCTGCATTTGCTCGAGAAAATCTTTCGCCTTTTACTAAAGATTTCCGTGCAGAGGATCAAACTATGAGTGATACTCATTTTTTGGAATCCCCTCGAAAGAGCGGGATAATAGCTGACGATCTTTAGTTTAGATTCTTATTGTCCCTCTACGTACAAAGAGATTCCAAATTCATCTACAAATTTACTACGAAGTGCATATTTTCAAGCTACATATTTCAATTCAGTCTTTCAGTTTTTAATCCTCATCGCTCGGTTTTGAGAGGCCTCTAAAAAAAGCCCAATAAAGAGGGGGGATGAGAGAAAAGTGAGAGCGCGCGCGAGAGATCTTTATCACCACTGTGCAATGACTCACTCACTGCAACGCGGCTGTCACTCCCTCTCGCTCCCCAGCGTATTTCTACCCCGCCGTGAATAGCTCATACTCTGGCTATTTTCTTTCAATTTCTTGAGCGTATTCGGTTCCAAGGCGACTTGTTCCCCTCCCTAAAAAGGTGCGGGGGGCAAGGGGTACCACAGCGGATTGCCGCCGTGTCAGGGTCCTGCAGCTGACGGGCTGTTCCCCCGGGGCACGAGGCTCACTTTTGATCCAGCAGGAAACTGCGCCTAGTTCTGTTCTTTCTTTCAAGAAAGGTTCTTATTGTTAGTTGTCGTTATGAAACAGAAGTTCTGTCGAGATGGACAAATCTAGTCTGAAAAGGTATTTATTTCTCCCTTTCATGTTATCACTCAGTGGCTGCTCGTACTGAAGCACGAAGAGAAGAAAGCAGTGACAATGAATTAAATTTATTGGGAGGAGAGAGGCACAACGAAAGTGTTCGAGAGTACAGAATCAAGAAACGTGGAGATCTTGAGAGAAATGATTCGGAAAATATGGGATGAAAAGTGAAGAATCGCAAAGCCACTGAGCATCCCACGATCGGAGGTTATTTTCTCAAGTAATGGACCGCATTATCCATCTTATTAACAATAAATTAAATAAAATCTCCTGTTTATAAACAGGAGAAAAAATTTAAGAAAATTGAAAATAAATCAGTACTTGATCATTCAACAAAACATGTCGAAAGTTACGGTAGCAACATAACAATTTAAATTTCGCTTTTTCTGTTTTTTCGAGCCAGGTTTGCTTAAATCTCTCTAAATTCGTCGCGTTTTCTCGCATTATTTATGGCCATACCGGTTCCTCAATTAAATCTCATCAAGGTTCATCCATTGGACGTCTATTCTGGACGCCAATCTGGTCATCGTGACTAGTTTCGTCAGCCTGGCCATCTACTCGATCATTCGTCTAATTAGTGGAGTTACTAGGTGCCTATTTGCATCGATTGCTGTTATATCATGCATGTAATTCAGCCTGCGAGATCCCTGCTACAGACAACATGCGAATGATTCAGCCGGTCCAGGTAAATCGTCAGAATTGCGAAATTATCTTGAACAGCCATTTTCAGCAACAAAATTACTTCATGCGCGTGAATGGACAGCAACAATCGATGGTTTGTTTTTTTCTTAATTTATATCTATCAATTACCTACTCGAGGTTGCTCTTCCACCTCAAGAGATGATCGAGTATACCATCTCGCCCTCTAACATCGTCCTATTCCACGGAAGACACTTCCTGAGCACTCTCTACCAGGTTGTTGCTACTTTAGGACTATTCCTGGAGCATTGGTACTAAACTGGCTAATGAGAGGAATACTTCAGAGCACGATGACGATTGACAATTTCAACTATCCGTCCGTCGAACACTACTACCAGGTGATTTTCAGCTATAGTTTTATTGTACCGAACGATTTCAGGCATGCAAATTGTACACTCTGGCGGGTAGCGAGAGCGCGAAGCGCATCAGCGGCCTCATCGAGGCATCGCAGTGCAAGTCCGTCGCCCGCAACATTCTCAACGCGATCAACGTGCCCAAGGGCAGGGTCAGTGATGACTACTGGGTCGGATCTAGGACTGTACCCCCGATTTTAACCTGCCTTTGAAACCTATAACCCCCAGTTTTTGAAGCAAAACCCGCTAAATCAACATAATTTACTCCGAATCCCCGATTTTGTTTGTTTGTCCGAGGATGGTGCTCGCCACTGGGCAGGGTACGCATTTTCTATTTTATTAAGTAATTAATTAATTTTAGGTCGAGGCCTGGCGTCGCACGGACGCTCCGGAGATTTTGCTGTACGCGTGCGTCAGTAAGTTCGCGCAGAATCGCGAGTTGCGCGAGAAGCTGCTGAACACAGGCGATGCGCTGCTCGTGCACGCTTTCGAGAAGTGAGTTACTTTACAATTGGCTGGACATTCACTGGTGGGTGAGGAAGGTGACAGAGTGGGAACATCGCTGATAGAAATTTGTCGCCTTTTGAAAAGATGACTGTTCAATAATGCCTATGAGAATCAGCAATTCTAAACGGATCACCTTTTCTAGCCCGCCAGTGTGAACATTTATTTACTCACGTGTAGCTTCATTGAACTCTGTTTTTTTCCGAAAAAACAATTTTATATCTGGCGATAGTGAGTAAATAGTAAACCCCATTCAGGGACAACCTCTACGCGGTCGGCATGAGCGAGGAGGCGACAAAGAAGTGGGCGGAAGCGAACAATGGGAAGAAGATTAAGGTAAAGTAACCAGGACTGTTCAATAATTTAGCGCACTCCTCATTTCGCAATCCATTCTCGCTTTTTCTGACCGGCGAGAGAACATGTGAAATGAGGAATGTGTTAAATTTTTGAACAGCCCTGATTACTAATTTGTTTAGTACTTGATACAAGGATGTCGCATGGAGTTATTACGAGAATATAAATATAATTAGTGATATAATGTCAGGTGCCCCGGTACTTCTACAAGGACTGGTTCGTGCAGTCCGATCGGCTGCCCACGTACAACGGAAAGGGCAGAAACATCCTCGGCGTCATGCTCATGGCGGTACTACGGGGTTTCACCATTCCGATAATAAAGTGTTGCGAAATAGAACGGTTCGAGCGATTTCACGATGTTTTCTATTGTTTTCTTTTGTTGAACTGCTGTTTCGTGACTTGTTTACTTGCCCTGAAGGGGCGGTCAATAGACGAAGTGTTGTGAGGTCGAGTGATTTCGCAATCAGTAAAGCGGCGCGCGTCGAGGCCGATTTCGCAATGATGAAATGTGTGCTGAATGTCGCAACACTTTTCGAACTTGCTGATTTCGCAACATATTTACGTGTTGTAACACAAAACATGTTTAATCTTGTTGAGCTACTGTTTCGTGACTTGTTGATTGCCCTGAAATGAGTTGATAAGCATCTATTACGCTAAATAGTAGATCAATTCCGGATATCGCTCCGATCGCGCCGACTTGCGCACTACGCGTGCCAATCGATTTCGCAACACTTATCGAACTTGCTGATTTCGCAACATGTTCTTTTTACACAGACTGTTATTATTATTGTTGTTTTTATTAAAATATATGTAAATTACAGATTCGCGAGGCGTTCCGTCCCGAGGGCGGCCGTGCGGACCCGCAGATTATCGACATCATCGACAAGATCCACGGACCGCGATACTAGGCCCACTCCCTTCCTTCCTTCGCCTCCTCTCTTCCCTCATCCCCTTTTGCCAACACTAGATAATAAAATTGTCTTTATTTCGCCCACTAATTGATGTTGGTTGTTGTACATTTTTCATGTTCTTCCATTCCTTTGCTAATGGTAAATGCGTCCATTGTTCGTGTGTGACTATTTGTGAAGTAAATGTTGACGTTTCATACGCTTACCTGAAGTGAACATGGCGGAGTTTGTTTCCTTTTAATTGGAGGCCGTATTTTCAGATAATTAGCAATGGTTATGAAGACTGCGAGGGCTGGAGAGAAAGGCGGCTTGGTGCCTAAAAAGGTGCCCTCCGCCACCATGCAGAAGGCCGTGCTCGGCGGAGACGGCGGTGGCCAGCAGAAGGGACTGACGGTCAGTGAATAGATTGCTTCCTTTCTTTGGGTCCCCCAGTCGGCTCCTTGATGTTGCGCTAGTGGTGGCGTGCTGCATCAATGAGAAATGCACAGGACTTTCGAAATTACTGTTGAACACCACATGCCCTAAAGTTGAGAAGATGTGCGGGCGCCACTTTACTTTATCTGACCAGCGCATAATGGGGTGAGCAGCCTGCGCGTAGGCACAAGCCTACTCTTGAGCTCCAAACACTGAGCATGTCTGTTGAAAGATAGTCAAATTCCTTGCATTGGGGCTTTTTTGAGCCGTGACCTGAGGTAAAACAGTATCAATTTAGTCATAATTGCAGGCAGTCGTGGCTGCTGTCGAGAAGAAGAAGGCAGTCGTTGCTGCTGGAGGAAAGAAGAAGAAGGGAAAGGGAAAGAAGGAAAAGGGTGCGTACGAGACGTACATCTACCGTGTCCTCAAGCAGGTTAGCTTCGAACTGTTTTGTTTACAGCAATAATGACACCAAAGCAGGATCTCCTTAGGAGTTGAAGTACGAGTTAGGAGTTAAGTTGAAACTTGACAATACTGGTAGGATGTTAATGTATTCAACCCGCAATGCAGTTGCTTTTAAGATTTAAAAATTCTTCTGGCGAATAATGCTTACATCATAAATAAATTTTTAAAAAAGCGTTCATAAATATTTTACTAATTCGTGCTCAATCTGCCAGGTGCATCCGGGCATGACGATCTCGATGATGGCGATGTCGGCGATGAACTCGTTCATGAAGGTGCCGTTTCTACTAGAGTTCGAAATACGGGTCGCCGTCTCTTCACTTCACACGCTCTCTCACCGGTCAGAGAGGCGAGAGTGTGTGTGTGAAAAGAAGAGACGGCTTCCCGTATTGCACACTCTAATTTCTCCGCTCTCCTATTATGTCGATTTGCTAGTGATGCCATGACAGTAACGGGATAAAACATTGAATTGAATTGCAGGACATGTTCGAGCGGCTGACGAAAGAGGCGGCGCATCTGATCAAGACGACCGGCAAGCCGACGCTCACGGCCAGGGAGATCACCACGGCCACGAGACTGCTCCTGCCTGGTATGTCAATGCATTAGGAGGCCTTCTGATTAGGTATGTGTAGAACATAGTCTAGGGTCACGGCTAAGTGACTCTTTACGCCTGGTAAGTGAAGATATCGTGGTAAATACTACCCCAGAATGTTTTGATATTTTTAGTGAGTAGGGAACAATCGTTTATTGTTAATGAATGCAACAACATGCAGGAGAGCTGGCGAAGCACGCGGTGACGGAGGGCTCGAAGGCCGTCCACACCTTCAATCGCTCTTTCGAGAAAAAGAGAGAATTCTGATCTGCAAGATCTCCCCCACACCCAACCCCTCCCTTAAGCTAATACTAATGTTTCCTAAGTTTCGATCCATCTTTCTCGTTCTTGCCTCCCCCCAGTAAAACTTGCTACCTAACTTGTTATCTTGTTATCTAATCTATAAGATCTCAATGTTACCTCCCCCTTCTCACTCTTTGATAAGTTTACGATGTTGAACACGTAAAATTTGTTATGTTGTTGTCGAGTTCTCGGTTCTTTAGAAGTTTCGATGTCTGTTAATTACTGTACTAGACTTTGTTGATTTCCATGTGCTAGAAGGTTCGAATCCTGTTGGTTACGATAACTGTTGTTGTTTTCAATGTTCCAGAAGATGTATGTTGTTTCTACAAAACTCAAATTGTGTACATAAACCAATCAGGAATCGAGTTGAATTTCGTTTTGAGCACTGTTAAGGGTTACAGCTACAGTATATTTGAGTAGCGGAAGGGGTGAACTAAGGTTCACGATTTTTGTCCAATTGTTCAGCCTTATCAGGGGAGATCAAGATCTTGGAAATATTTGTTTTGCGATTGGTGGCCGGAAATTACTTGCCAAATTCTAGAAGCAAGTTTATTCAGCGAATCGATCAGCTATACAAATGAGAATAGTCGCGTAGCGTCAATTATCTCAATTCCATAAAAATAGATTTGGAAAGAACGGAATAACGGGTATTTAAATATTGCTGTACAGTAGCTACAAATGAGGTGACGGGAATCTAGAAATCATAGCTTTCCTCGTGGAATTAACCCAACTGGGGATGAAACGAGCCATGGGAAGGAAGGAAGGAGAATGGGAGGGTGAGGCTTCAAGCCGATATCTGGCAGCTCGTATCTTCCTCCTCCAATTCCTCGAATAGCCTCAGTAGTCCGCCAGTGACACGGCAGAACGGGCAGCGCACCTTAATGGGACCAGTTATTTCTTTTCGAATTTCGTTTTATCCATTCCTGCTACATTCGTGTTACGTGCACAGGTAATTGAACAGTCTTGTTGTGTATGCACATTTTGTAATTGTATGCTATACAATTTATTTTCGTTGGGGTTTCTCCACTGGACCACCATTGTGAATGCAAAATGGTTCACTACGAAACCCCCTTACCTTTCTTCCAACTTTGTCCAGCTGCTCCGAGCATGGAGCGCACACGATGTGACCGCAGCCTGGAAAAGTGAAGTATATTTCAAGGGCAGACCCTCCGTCATTTTAGGAGTGCCTTCAAGTCATAGTTTCGAGAATTGTTCGAGAGCAAAATTTCTGTGAAAGCTCTACGGCTGATAAGAAGGCACATCATCATTGGAATGCAAGAATTCGGATGATAAACATAATTCAAAAAGTTAAATTTCGATGAATGATCTCGAACTGGTTTGAAGTACGAGTTCAGAGTGACGAAATTGACTTGGGATAGTGAAGTTCTTACCAGTGAGAACGACGCGTACACGCGGATTGGGCGATATCTGGCAGACGCCACAGGCGCGTGAGTACCGCATCGCGAGCGTGTCACTGCAAAAGGGATCAGCACAGTGAGTGTCAAGAATGGTCTGTGACCTGGGTCTGTTTGATACTATCATCAGCTCAGTAAAGTGATGTGATGGGTTAACATTAAACTCACTCCTGGAGGTCGACATCGCGAGCGTGCTTGAGGCGCTCCTTCTGCTCCGGATCTTCATCTGGTTCCGGCGTAGAGGACACGGTCAGGTCGTCCGAGAAATTATCAACATCTCCAAGATATTCTCCAACGTAGTCGAAGACAAAGTCGAATTGGGATCGACGATGACCCAATTCGTCTAAGTACGAATAGGGATCGGCTGCTCGAAGTTCTTCTTCGCGTCGCAGACGGTCTCTCATTCTGTTGCCGCGAGCGCGTCCGAAACCAGGCGGAGGACCGATCTCAAAACCATCAAGACCGAGCCCGGGAGGCACAGCCAACCCGGGAGGCAGAGACGGGACGAACCCGGGAGGCCACTCGTTGTTGTTGTTGCGTGCCCGCGGGTTCACGATCTGTGCCCACTCGTTGCTGGTAATCTCGGCATTCGAAGGGTCGAAACCTGGAAGGGGGTTCGTGCCGGAAGCAGCGGCCGGGGCGGCCTGCTGCTGTCTTCGGTTCCGGTTGCGCCGTCGGTTTCTGCTGCGACGGGTTGACGCGGACTCAGCCGTAACCGAAGCATCTTGGGTGCTGCCGAATCCTCCGCCCCAGTCGGAGCCCCATTCGTTGTCGTTGCGAGAGATCTCCCAATTCCCGATGGCGTCTTGGGAAGAATCGGCCGTGGGCCGCTGGCGGTTGCCTCCGCGTCGGCCGCGTCGGTTCCGATCGCGAGGAGCGGGCGCGAACTCAGTGAATGCATCGGGATCGAAGGGTTCTGGGTCATCGAAGCCTCCTCTTTCGAAATCCCATGTCATGACTCCGCCGTCGTCACGAGCTGATTGAGCCTGAGGACGTTCCGCAAGCTGGGCGTTTCGGGAGGGAGCGGTCCTGCTGCCCTGCTGACGGGCGCCTCCGCGTCCGCTTCTATTGCGATTGCGACGGGCTGACGTGGGCTCAGCGACTGCTGGTTCTTCTCTGCGCCTGCCACCCCAGCCTCCGTCCGTGCCCCATTCGTCATCGGCATTGGGAAACACCATCTCAGGCCGTTGGAAGGGGGCGCCTGCCACGGTTTCTCGGTTACTGCCACTGTCCTGCACTGCCCTGTTGTTTCGGGAAGGAGCGGGAGCCCTGTTGTCGCCTTGCTGACGGCCTCTTCCGCGTCCGCCTCTGTTCCGGTTGTTGCGACGGGCTGGGGTGGGCTCGGGAGCGAACATCAACGAGAAGATGGAAGTGTTGTCCGAATCGCCATCGCTAGCGTCGGCGATGAGCAAATGAGGAGGAACTGCATGGCTGATCGGCTGGTGCGAGCCACGTCCGCGTCGGTTGCGACCGCCTCGGAATGACGTGGGTTCGTCCAGTTGATAAATGCTGGGCGGAACGTGGCGATGGTTGGGCCACTCGTCTAGCATGGACGGAGTAGGCGTGTAGACGTTGCCAAACGAGTCGATGACGATAGGATCGGCAGTCCTGTTGGTCTGTCGGCGTGGGCCACCACCACGTCCGCGCCATGTTCGATTAGGACGAGCCTGCGCTGGCTCCTCGGTATTGGTGCCCCACACCGGGTCGTTCGCAGTCCACTGAGGGACGGGTGGCGCTGCACGATAGTCGAGAAGCGAAGGGATGTGTGGCTGATGTCGAGTGTCGTTGGGTGCAGTAAACGGTCGATGGTCCTCCTCAGTGTGATTGTTGACAGATGCCCCGCCTCCGCGCCCACGTCGATTGTTCCGATTGTTCCTGTTGCGGGGAGGTCCCGGCTCCTCGGGAGTTCGACGGAAGGACCTCCCGGACATTCGGTTCTGCAAATTGGGTTTTTGACTTAGAGATTTAAAATGCGCAATTGGGAACATCTATGTACGTTGGCCCTTACAGCAACAAATCCAAATGTGTAGGAAATGATAATGATTGGGAAGGAATTCGCTGTGAGCAAAGGCTGTGCCGAAAAAAACAGAGAAGTGCCCGCAACTGTTCATAAATCAGAGGCGATAATAGCCATTGAGAGTAAGAATTGGATTGAAGCAAAAGAAACGGGCACTATTGGATCAAACAATTGATTAATGTAGTAAAGAAACACAGCACCATTCGCCTCGTTTCATTGGCACATCTGCCGCTAGACGCGAGATATGTAGGCGTCGCGTGCGAATAGTTCGGTGGAGCGTATAGTATATTTCAGCGACTGTGACAGGGTCTCTTTCTTTCATCAGTATTGAGAATATATGCTTATTCTTTCGACCTATCTATTTTTAAAAACAAACGTATCCTTCGAAATTCGAAAATGATGCAAATTTACAAATCATGATGTATTAGGGATGTGGATGAAGGACAACCTTATGGCACTGCTTAATCGTTGGGCTATTCTCGTTATGCTTTCTTCTTATAGCAAGTGGTGAAGGGGATACAGGAGGGAAGGCCCAAGTTCGAAACCTGCAAGTGATTTCTGAACAGCAATATCCCATACTTTCTTCTTCTCTAGTCGGGTTCAATGCTAGCAAACTCCCGCGTCCACCTCGTTGCCATTCGCGAATATTGAATGCGAATGACATCAGGAGGTCGGCGAGAGTATAGCTGAGCCCCACTATCCCAAAAAAAGTTCAATCCCTTTTCCTCATTATCATGAATGAATACAGTAGCAGGAAAAGTAGTGGTCGGTTACGGTAGCTCGGTGATTTCACGCTGTCCGGTAATTCGAAGTCGGATACGGTAGTGAAGTCTTCGCTGTCGAACAGAATTTCAGATCGGCGAGATCGAATGGAGAACACATTAACTCATTCATACCCCTTAAAATTCTGTCGTTTTTGTAACTATTTATTATCGATTGATTGAAACAGTAACCTAATACAGAGCACCATACTCGTTGGTCGAAATTCAACCCCCCTTAGCAGGAGGGTTCTCCAAAAACTGGACTCTGGGTCTTGGTAAAGGCCCTGAGAGCTTGTATTGCACCATCTCTCCCTCTCACTCGCCCTTTACTCCCCTCGTGTATCTTACTCACGCCGGGTGAGAGAACAGTGGCGAGAGATGGCTCAAGCCCCGCCCCCTTCGCGCGTCTCTCGCCTCTCTCCATTCCCCTCTGGCTCTCGTCTCTTCGCCTCTCCCTTCGCCAACAGGGTCATTGCCCTGGACAGAATCAATCCACAGCTCATCATCAATCAATCCCATCTATGCTGCAATAATCGTTGCAGATCATCAGAATAGTACATAAAAATGCTTTCCGTAAAAAACAATCGATCCGTCCAAAATATTTTTTATCGCTTTTCTCTCTCTTTCGGTATAAACATACATTGTGGAATCGGGCATAACTTATCATGGAATCAAACAAACAAAATAGACAGGATGGAGTGAAATCGAACAATCGAAGAATCGAAGGGACCGGTGGGGAGGGGCAGAGATCAAAGATCACTGGTAGTACAGTTCAAAGTTGAATCCGTCGTGGACTTCGTAGTCCTGGAGGGTGATGTGGTCCTTGTAGATGGTGTACCACTTCTTGAGCACGATCTTCTCGAATCTGCAATGGAAAAAGCAATATTTTTATGGATTTCGAAAATCAGCCTGGTGGACCTCCGTTCCACGTTGTACTCAAGAGAAGAGATTGCGAGGAGAAGCAATCATGATTGCGCTTTCATCTTGAATCAATCATCAATCCCTAATCACTAGGAGCCTCTAGGCGAAGCTTGTGATTATTCAACGACTCGATCTTTGATCGAACAATTACACTAGATATTTGCATGTATGATTGCACTTACATTACTGAGGTAAAAGAAACTCTGATAGGCGCTCCTAGGTTTCGCTTACTTCCCATAACCTTCCAATCAATATGATTTTCTCCGGAACAATTTGTACACAACTCTATGGGCCAACGTTTCACTACTTACTCAAATTCTCCAGCATACCAATTGTTCTGGTGAATAGATGCAGTGCTATGGAACCAATTTATCGATAAATACAAGCCTACTTTTCATGACTTACGATTCAACCGTCAAAGCTCAAATATATGTTCAACAATTTTACTTATTTATATTTAATTATTGTTATACTCGCCTCGTTCCGGTCTGGGATGCAATAAGCAAATCTGATACTAGGAGCACCCAGGTTTTGCTTACTTCCCATATCCCTAAACGTTCAGTAAATCTAATTTTATCTTGATCTCTGGAAACGCAACTCACTGCTGAGCTACCAATGTCATAGCTTTTTGGAGGCGGAGTGGTTTTCGTGAAAAAATTCCGTTTCCGTTTGCGGTCTGCATAGTTTATTTTTTTCCAACTGCGGATCCCCGCACCCGGCTTTTCGCGGATCCCCGGGAAACAATGACATTGAAGCTCACCAGTGACGCCACTATATTCGCCTCATGCCAACCATATTGCCGAGACACCTATACGCCGAGTCTATTTTAAAAATACATTCACAATTTTTTTTTTAAATATTTAATTAACAGTTAACTACCTCGTTCCGGTCTGGGCGGCGATCAGCTTCTTCAGGTCGCCGATCGTGTCCGTCGGATTGCACTTGATGCGCACCTCAATGATTACATTTTTTTCAGTTATTTATCAGGATCATTCTACAGAATATTTTTGGGAAGGGATTCACGCGCACCAGCCAATCGAATATTTTAAACAGCATGACGACCTTACAAATTAACAAATAGCCCTAGACAATTTATTTTGACGAAACGTTTCATCGATATTTTTGATGCGCAACATCTACTAGTACCAATCAAAGGAAACGCGCACCATTCCTAATACGAATTGGTGTTGCAGCCTCAAACCGCCTTTACCCATCTCAGCCATACTTTTCACTTTTTTCCGGTTTAAACGGCAAAATCGAATTAGCGATCATTAGCTTCGATATTAGAAGATGCTGCCTCATTTGTACTCGATCAACCAAGTCTCAAACTAGCAACTTCAACTCCATAACTCCTCTTGCCATGTCTTCTTGCTTCATTTTTGCGACTAATATCATCATACTCAATATCGATAGAATGTACCTTCTTGCCCAGTCGATCGTTGACGGTGACCTCGATCATCGGCATGGCGAGCGAGCTGCAATTTAAGAGCTTGAAAATCGAAACACTTGAAATGGTGTGAACTTTTAAAGGAGAGCATGTAGCAGGACCCTTTTGTAAGCAAACAAATAGGAATAATGAACAGAATTTGCTAAATGTCACTGGCAATATAGTTTTGAGCAATTTCGAAAGGTTTTAGAGGCAACAGAGTGAAAACGACTGCGATTGCACAACGACAAGCAATAATTTCGCCTAGTTGACTTACCACTCGAGCCAAAAACGTTGGTCTCCTGCTTTTCCCATTGAAAACCTTTGCCTTTTCGGTCAAAACAGTGAGAACGTCAGGCACTACGACGGAAAATCAAGGATTTAAAGTTGTTTTGGGTTCAGAAAGCGTTTGGAGGCGTTGCGCGTCATGCCAAGCATGATTTCTCACCAGAAACAGCTCTAAATGATTCACTTTCCCATCACGCACACCTCTGGTTGCATAACAACGCGCAATACACGGTAAGAAATTCGAAAATAGAGGCAGGCGAGGCGAAAGAAACGAGAGGAGAGTTGGGTAGCGACGGAGTGCGGCGGAGCGCATCGATTTCGGCGCGTCACATTTTAAGTTTATATTTTTTGCCATTTTCTTTCAAGCTAAAATTTTCCTCTTCAATCAACAACAATATTCCTTCGATCAATAATTTCATCAAGTAATGCTTCCCGGGGCAATTTATACCCAATATTATCTTTCTTTCCAAGTTTACTGCTCAAAAATAATCTTTATTCTACATTTTGTAAGCTTACATTGGTGGATACTGTTCAGCATAACTTGTCGACTGTCGCGAGGGGGGCAATTACAAAAAAAAAGAAATATAATCGATAATTGTGATACTGTGGAATGGTGTCGGTTTCTGGTCTCTCTACTCTCACAACTCTCTTCATGTGGTGTGTGTGGTGTGTATACAATCTACTACTGTGACTCGTCGGCCTGTCTCTCATCGATCGATACGCCGACGGGGAGGACAATACCGTAGGATCTCAACTACAGTAGTAGGCGGGCGACGAAACTACGCACAAAGAATCACAATTTGTCTATACTGCAAAGAAAGTAATCAACGGAATGGGCGGGGCAGGTGCAATAATAATAATAGGGATACGGTGACCTAGGCCCATCGGACGCCGGGGCTACGGTAGGACTATGGTCAGTTATCGATTGAATGAGGGGGGGGCGGGGCTTAGTTGGTGAATTCTCCGTGGAGCTTCTTCTGGAGAATGAGATTGTGATGCAGCTCGGGCTTGATGTCGCACGTCAGCTGGAGGAGACGAACGATCACCTGGAGGATTGATTATTAATTTATCGATTGATTGATTGTTTTATTGCTTGATCGATTGTCTGAATACCGTAATCTCAAAATTCTCAAGATATCTGAATTAGAGTATTTCCCCGTATTTCCTCTTCCCATCATTCCCACTCACAATTCCCATCGTATCCCTAGAAAAGGGAACACTAATCACGTGGGTGAAACATGCACGAGGTTATAACAATCGTCCATATTCCATCCTATCATTAGTAATGTCTCGCCGCACCAATAAATATTTGATAATTATTTTCGTACAAGGGCAAGAGACTCCTATCATTCCCACTCACTGCTTCCTTCTTATCCCTATCCTTCCAAACACAAATCACACGGGTAAAATACTACAGTGCCCAACAATCTATTGATGACTTTCGAGGGCCGCCCTCATTCAACAATTTTCGACTACCATACTCTACCGTATCCAACTGCACCCTAGCGTACTCTACCGTATCGTACTCTTGACTACCGTACCCCTCCCCACTACCGTACCTGCTGCTTGTTCTGGGCGACGGATCTCTTCATGTCCTCGAGCTGCGCCTCCGTCTCCTTCCTGCAATGCACAACCGGTTAGATTGTATTCCTCCCTTTCTTCTCTATTTTCTCCCTGCGCGCTACGTCTTTCACCCACTACTCTTCCACCAATTCGATTCAGGTATTACAATAGATTCAGGGCTGCATTCTCAAAATATAAATTATTTCTAGCATAATAACCTGGATCAAACCCTTCACCCTTCGCGCTTCCCGGCAGCGGGAATCCCACTTCATGCACTATTATTGTTCCGATTCAAGGAAATTCGTTCAATGCGAAAGAGTTGGATCGAAGAAATGGGAATATCCACTGCCAACGAACCATCGTATATTCCTAAATCTAGTCCACAGCGCAATTCCAGTTTCATCCACTAGTCATATTTGTAACCAGGACTACAAAGACGCTCAGACACTGGCGTTTGCTGATATCACGCTACCGTAGCTCCATTCCACTACCGTACCTGATCTGGTTGTCGATATCGGCCTTGGTGCCGAGGTGCTTGTCCTCGTACGCCTTGAAGATCGCCTCGCGCTCCGCGCGGTACTTCTCGACCTGAGAGCGGGGGAGACAATCGATAATATTCTACCGTAATCAAATCATTCATCCAGATTACCATACTTTCTATCCAATAAATCACTACCATACCACAACCTGGTTCTTTCCAAAATCGATAATCTACCGTAACCAGTAAATCACCATTCGCTACCGTACCTCAGCCTGGGCCTCCTTCTTGGCCTGCTTCAGTCTGGAGGCCTTTCGCTTTCTGGCCTCGTTGATCTTCTCGGCGGCACGCTTCTCCGCTGCGAGCAGCTGCTGAATGCCCTGCGTCTGCGATGCCATCTCGGTCCTGACTGGAACATGGATTACGGTAGGGGGGGGTACGGTATCGATCAATCGATGATCAGACGATAACCACAGTAGTCAGAGGTATCGTATACGGTCGGGGACCGGTTGGAAGACATCAAGCGCACAATAAACGTTGTGAAGCATCTTTATTCAAAATGGTGAAACTAGACTACTGCGGGGGGCGAAGGAGCATGCTCTACATTATACATATTATTGACAATACAATCGTAAGCGATTTAAATAAATATATGATGTATAGGCTCTGTATATTAATCTAGTCAGGAGGCAACGGGAGGCGGGACCTACACAATGGAATCATTACGGGGGAAAATCGCTGAAAAGAAATATGTTGGCTAGGTTTTGATTCTCACTGAAAGTAAACATATACCGGGGAGGTGAAACTTGAAACCACGCGGACGCAAAACACAACTATTACTCACTCCCTAATAACATTACAAAACAAAAAAATAGTTATTGAATAATTCGTTACGGTATCACAGCTCTCTTAATAAAAAACGACCCAAGGCAACGCAAAATGAGCAAGTTTCGCTAATGGAAGGGGGACTCTCAAATCATACATGGCTTCAAACACTATCAGATATGCGAAATACTTTTATACCACTGGCACACAAACTCTCTCTCTCTTATCGGCTTCCACCCGTTGGCTAGCCTTTCACTACGCAAATAATGGGAATGGGTTACTGTAATCGGGCAATCAATACATGGTTGAAAGGGCGGGGGTTACTGTACCAACCAATATCAGGGGCGGGGCTACCGTATCCTCAGGCGTGCTCGCCACCGTAAGCCGCGTAAACGACGGCCATCGCCGGCGGCACTCGCAGGGCACGCGCGCGCTCCTGTAATATTCCTTATTGTCCACGCAGAAACCGATACCTCACCACTTGTCGTAATTTTGAGGGTCTATGCATACGGTCCTCCAATAATAATAATTATCATTCTGTTTCAATAATATGTTCACATCGTGGTGCACCAATCCGTCGGGCACCATTCTATTTCTATATGTTGCTTTGCGAGATCACCGGCGAGGCCCGAATTGCCCCTTCCCTCCCATTTCCACCCTCCTCCCCCCATCCTTCCCAATCCACTCACCTCTCCCTCCATCCGCACCGTCGCTGCCATCTGCGCCCCGAGCAGATCGTACGCCGACGGCTGCAGCACGCGCACCTAACGAATGGAGTGATGATTAGAACAAGTGGATTAAGCAGGTAGACTTTGGTTTCACATCGCAGCCAAGTCCCAATAATCTCAACATGAACGATAATTCTCTACAAGATCTTCACAAAAAAATAGTTGCAATGCGGTTTCACATCCAGCCTAAGATGCTTGAATCTACAAGTTGAATAATCTGTCTTCGTCGACTCAACGATCAACAATTTGCACCATTCTCATTCCTACTACATCAGCGCTCCCAAAAATCCCAATCTACATGGCAACAATATCATTCTCTGAAGTTCCCCTTACAACAAATAAATCTATAGAGGGACAGTCCTCCCTTCACAACCATCTTCAGTCTACCGTAATCCAATCAAACACCCACCATCACTCTCATCTCCACCGTATCGCGGGGCGGCACTCGCACCCGTGTGCACTCCCTCGTCAGCCACCACTGCTGTCGGGGCGGCGGCGAGGGAGGGGACAGCGGCTCGCGAACCTGCGAAGAGAAATTTTTGCACGTGAAATTTATGTTGCATCCCGCCCCTATTGCTCGATCTCCATTAGCAATCTGTATTGCATGAATAGACGAAACCATTTCAAAAGAAAGTTAAAATTCCCTGTGAAATCTCTGTTTCGGACTGTCGTCAACTGACCAGCTCGGTCTGCATTGGCAATCGACAGGAAGAACATGTTACAATTATTTTTAATCAAGCCAAAATTCTCGTCAGTTGTGTTCTTGTTTCAGCCTCCATTCATCCGCCCAGCAGGATGTATACTGCCAATGGGAGGAGAGGAAGAATTAAAATACAAATAAATTTATGCATTGGCAAAAGGCTCTATCAGACATATATCAATCAAAATCAGTTAAATAATATTAATCTAGCCAACCTTGGGTTTCATCCGCAGCTCCACTTCGGCCATTCTCGCGCGGCCACACTCATTGCGGATCACGAGCGTCACCGGGAACTCGCACAGTCTGCAATAGTTATTTGAATAAAAAATACCAATACACGGAACAAAAAAATCCGGCCCCATTCTTGCACAAGATTCTTGCACTACCGCTTCACAAGGTGTTCGTGTTCCTAGCGCGTTGAGTTAATTTGCTGCTTCAGCCGGCTCACAGTAAGAAAAAGTCGAAAATATCATATTGTTATCACATGAATCATTTGCAGCTCAATCCGCCTTCCGTATCCTAGATCAAGGAACTGTGCTCGTTAAAAGGGCCAGCGTACTTCCTGCTTCACCCGCCATTCCTCTCCATAACACGTGCCTAACATCCAATATGTTTTCAGCAATGAGTTCCAAAATGTATTGTTCGCCCTTCAGCTTTCCCACGACAGCATGTTCCCCCATCCCATGACGATCCCATGCAAACATATTTAATTCGCGCCCGCGCATTTCGCGATTCGCTCTGTGTTCGTCTCTCGAGCACCCACATATCTAGTAATGTGGCTATGATATGTACTGTTGTAATAAACATAATTAGGCCCCGCTGCTCATCCGACACATAGACAGGCTCTGCCTCTCCATCCATCTCAAGCCCACAAAAATCGTCAAACCCTTGAGAATTCCGGCTTCACCTACTACTCTCACACATACCTGCGAACTATGAAACCGATCCTGTACACATAGACCGTTCCTAATATCCTTGCCTTCCTCACACACGCCCCGAACCTTTTAAAATTTGCTCCATACAATCCTCGCTTCACCATCTACTCTTACCCAAAACACCTAGGAGTCTACCAATTATATCAACCCTTTCGTCTCAACAAATCATTATCCTCCAACCCTCATCACGGCTTCACCCACTACTCACGTAGCTAAAAGCCACAAATCTGTCGATATTGGTCTCGTTGAGCAGCAAAATCATCGTCCACTCTTACCTGCTCCTCTCAAAGTCGTGCTCCACTGGCGCGGGCGGGACGACCGACACGTAGACGGGCGCCGTCTCTCCTCCTTCATCCTCATCGTCTCCCGCGGGGATCGGCGATGCGACACCGCCTGTAAGTTATTATTAATTAATATAATTAAGTAAATAAAAATACGAAAAAATATATAATTTGGATGCACATAATCGAACTTGATGAGTCATCAAAATCACTACTTTTTCCAAGTAAAATATCGAGTAAAAAGCGCTAAATAGTCAACTGGGAGATCGATTTCTAGTCCCCGGTCCCCCGAACCAAAGAGCGATTATAAAGCGAGGGATCGACGGGAAAATGGGAGAGAAACGAGAGAGAGGCTAAGCGAGAGATAAGAGCAGAGACCAATCGCTGACGCGCCCGCGCAACAATTGCATTGGAGCAAGTGGCGCATCCCCGCTTCACGACTATTATGAGACCTAGAGATCTCGAAACTTTTAATGCCTGGATGGACCAGCGTTGAAAATAAACCAAACAAGCAAGATCTCAGCACAGACATCGCCACATCGATTTTCCAATACTTTACTAGCGCGTTGCGTTTTGAGACGACATCTAACTATTATTTCTAGTCGAGAAACCGGAAAACACGACTGAAAACCAGCGAAAATGCGGCGAAAATCGAGTAAAAGTAACGACAAACGGGTGGATGATTATCGGACGGCTAGAGAGGAGAGAAGAGAGAGCGTGCGATAAGGGCAGAGACCAGTCAGTTCGCGATTCGTTGTGTGCCAGCAGTGGGCAAATGGCGCACCACCCCGCGGAATTCGCGCTACGCGCGGACCACGAAAATAAGCAAGATGAGGGCCTTGATCAATCGACGAGTTGCGTTCAAATAAAAATATAATGCGAAAAAATATTGTGAAATATTGTCAAATATATAAATATATAAAAATATTGTCAATTCGCTAGCAGTGCTAAACATCTGACCTACATAAAAATGCCCTGTGTCAAGATAAAAACCAGATATGTTAGCATCTGCGCAATTGATATTCTACCGCACCCGCACACATACCGTAATCCAAAAACTACCGTACCCGGCGTGGATAAGGAGAAGCCGAGCTGCAGTCCGGCCACGTGCAGCCCTGCGGCAGCGAACGGATCCGGCAGGAACGACTCGCCCAGGATGGAGGAGACCTGAGCATAGGAGGTGATCGATTTGTTTGTCATGAATGGCAGTCCAATCACTGTATACCCCATTGCAACTCTCTAAGCATCCTATATGAAACTCATTGTCAGATAGAGAGAATATTGGAATACAGCTACAACCCCATACTACCCCAGCAGGGAGGAGACCTGAGAGGAAGATAATCACTGAACCCGCTCGTTTACCGCTACGCCTCCTACTCAAATCTGCTCTCATCACCATTGCACCAATGAATTCTGCAATGCTCAACAATAAAACAATTCAGACTCACCATTCCGTCCTTGTCCACAATGTTGGCCCACCACGCCACGCCAATCACCAGCCATTTTCACACACCTAGCCTGATTGATTCGCGCTATGTCTACTACACAAATGAGATCACGTCCCCGAGCCTTCGACCACATCTCCGCAGTTGAAAAATAAACACAGTCTTAGTCATAAAAAAGGGCTTCAGTATAGTTCCCAGTACGAAACCCGCTCACTTCCCGCTCTGCCTGCTACTCAAATCTGGTCCAATCACTATTGCACAAACTTTTTTCATATAGTTAATTTAGCCATATCTCCATACACTCAGTCTTACTCATCATCAAAAGTTTGACTCACCATTCCGTCCTTGCCGACAATGTTGGCGCGCCACGCGACGCCGATCACCAGCCGCCGCCGGCCCCACTCCACGCGCTCCGCATCCTCCTGACAAGTGGATGATACGGTAACCAGATTACGATAACCACGCAAGATGCACAATCACTACGTATAAAAACTATTAACTGCGGTAGGGAGGGTACAGTATTCAAAAAACCGCCAATCGAATCTGAACTCATATTTTACAAATTCTAAGAATAGTTTGTCAAATCTCTTCTACTAACTGAAATAATCGTTGAAACCTCAATTCACAAATCGTCCCCATTATTCGCACTATCAAAAGAAGCTACAGAAGCTTACTACATGGCTAAATTCTTTCACCTCCTTGAACTACCGTACTCCCCCTTCCCCTACCGTATACCTCGGGCACGGGCAGCGGCCAGTCGGGCGGCATCTCGCCATGGACGAGCGTCCAGTCCGCGTCCGCTCCGGGCGCGCCAGCTCCTCCTCCGTCCGCTCCGGGCGCGGCGATCCGCACGCACACCTCTTGCGACTGCCCGCTCTCCAGGCGCACTGAAGAACAGGGATTGAAAGGAATTCGAAAGAAATTACACCCGGAAGATTCCTGCTATCGACTCTACACAATAGTGTCAACCAGTCCTAACTAGTCAATCGGACCGTGGATCCATAGTGCAAAAAAAACTAATAATCAATCCGACCACAGCAGATTAGTGAATTGGCTAGTTAGAATTGGAATTGGCACACCTACTAATGAAACCATCTGATTCTGCCCGGAGGAAAAATTACAAATTGCTTGACAGCTATTAGCCCCGTGCATTCAAGTCGCAGCACAATCTCATATTTCACATACACGGCAGTGGTCAATACTTCCGAGCAGTACGAGTTATAAAAAAAACCATACAGTTAACCGTCGCATTCCCCACCCTTAATGAGTCTGTTCAAGTTCCATTCATTATCCCATGCATGCTTACAGTTTTAGAATTCCTACAAACCTCTCGCCGTCCCTTTCGCATCAATGCGAACTCCTCCAATATCTCCAGAAACACACAGTCTATACCACCAATCACATTCCCGTTCTACCACTATCATAACAGTACCACATTGCTCAATTCGTCAATTGTACCGTCGGTATCAACTGTTCAACTTCCACTTGAAATTATTGCACTAACAATAAGCAATGTTTCATGTGTGCTCATACAAAAGTAAATCCTCACCTCTTCTCTCTCCTTCGTCCTCCTGCACGGCGGGAGCCGCGCTGCGGACGGCCGCCAGTCCGTCCTCGGGCGCGAGCAAGACCGCTCCGCGGTGTCGCGCGGCGACCGCGACGCGAACGCGCGTCACTTCCGCGCGCGCCATCGCCGCGTCGTCGGCGGTGAGCGCGTTGGCGAGGCGCAGCGCGACCAGCCCGTGATACGGGTCGAGGACGCGCGTGCTCGCGGCGAGGAGTGGCGCGACGCGGCACTCGACGCGCATCCGCCACTCACGCGTCGCCCCTCCGCCCGGCCCGCGGTACAGCAGCAGCAGCGAGACCGCGTGCGACGCGGACGGCGTCGACGGCGCGCGCAGCTGCAATGTGGGATAATTGTTGTTGCTGGCAGAATCGTAATCACTCTCTTATTTCCGTCTAGATCTTCAATTAAATCGATAACACAAACACCACTTGTATGTCTACCATCGTCTGCGCATTATCCACTTTCGGCACGATCAATTTTTAAGAGCCCGGTGAATCAGTAAATTTCCTAGTTTTGCCAAACTATCCCCACTCTCAATCCATTTGTATAAAAAAAAACCAAATGCTACCGTACCTTGACCACCACTCTCCTCCTCGCCCCGGGATCCAATCTCGCGCCGCTGGCGCCTCTCCTCAGGGCGAACGCGCGCACGCCCGGCGTCGCCGCGAGGTCCAGCGCCGACACGGGCAGGCAGAGGGTACCCGATGAACCTGAATGTTCAACGCCGTTATTAGACACGAACAAGAGTTCATTGTCAATATGAACCCCTCCTGTCCCTATCAGATTATGCTCTCGGAAGGGATATCGTGCCTGATGAGCCTGAATTGTTTGCGTTGTTAAATTTACAGAGGAAGAAAAATATTGTCAAGAACAAAACCCCTGTTCCTAGTAGCATTCATGAAACAATAATTTTAAAGTGTTTTATCTCATTCTACATGGGACATGACAGTGTGCCCGATGAACCTGAATTGATAATCAATTCACTTTTCCGACAAGGTCAAGCCTGTCAACGCCAAACGAGCACAAATTAAAATATAGTTGGTTGTTGTAAGGAACCGCCGAAATAGCGCCTACACCCCCTCCCCAGTATCTAATATACTGCTTGAAAAAGTCACATGTCGGTGCAATCAGAAAGGGTTTTGGAACTCAATCAATTTCACATACTGCATCCGATGTTTCTAGAGCTTGCCGAAGGTTTTCTCAGATTCCTAAAGATGCAGCACAAACGAGCCGTGAGAAGCAAAAACAATGTGAAGGCGTTTTAGATATTTTTTCTAGTTGAGCGAATCTGCGATACATTGTTGCGGTTTGCAACATCAAGCAACTCATAGATCATCTGCAGCTCGCACTCACCGAATGCAGCAGCGCCAGTTATCAGGTTATTCTCACTCATCTTACTGTTATTGGTTTTTGTAAATGCAAAGCCACTGCGACATTGTTCACACAAACAACCCTCAGCTTCTTACCGGCTCATAGCAGCATCAAACTCACTGGGCCAAAGAAGGTTCGCATGAGCACAGCGCAGAAGGCGATTCCGTTTGTAAAACATTCACAATTTTCAGTTCACACAAAATGCCATTGGAATCAATCGTTAACGCATGCACGTCTCAGGTTCCTATAAACTATCTGCAGCACGAATGTGCCGTGAGGGGCAAATGTATAAGAGGCCGTTTGCGTAAGAATCGGACAAACCATGAGAACTCCGGCACAGTCGAAAAAAGTTCAATTCTGCGAAAGTTTGGTTTTTGGGGTTTTGGAGGGTGCTGATGACGATGAACCATGTCATTTTTCTCTCAGAGCCTCCGTTGGCTCCAGATGACGTCACGTCGAAACCTAATTTGCCCCATACAGCCCCAGAGAAAAATCCTAAAAATACGAGAACTTGGCTACCGGGCTAGAATTAGATGGAGAAAACGCCTTTTTAGTTCATTTTTCATGATTTTGTGAAATAACGAAGATACGAAAACTTTTTTCTACGTGGTTTGCAAGATGAGCGACCTACATAGATCGGACGGGCGTGAAGAGAGGATTCCAACGGTGTAATTTGAGCAAAATAAAACATACAGTTTTCGAATGACCAAAATGGAAGTGAAAAGAGAATTAAGAGAAATCCAGCTCTTTCCCATCGATTCCATGACCGCGGCGTCGTCTCCTCTCTCCCCTGTGATCTACCCCCTTCCTTCCCTGTCCGTCTCTCTCATAGACACAGTCTCTCGTCTCTTAGGAAGGGGTAGATCAATGAGACGGAAGGACGGCGCCGATGCCAAGGAATCGAGCTGGGAAAGAGCTGGATTTCTCTTAATTCCCTTTTCACTTCCATTTTGGTCATTCGAAAACTGTATGTTTTATTTTGCTCAAATTACACCGTTGGAATCCTCTCGTCACGCCCGTCCGATCTATGTAGGTCGCTCATCTTGCAAACCACGTAGAAAAAAGTTTTCGTATATCCGTTATTTCACAAAATCATGAAAAATGAACTAAACAGGCGTTTTCTCCATCAAATTCTAGTACGGGAGCAAAGTTCTCGTATTTTTAGGATTTTTATCTGAGGCGGTATGGGGCAAATTAGTTTTCGACGTGACGTCGTCTGGAGCCAACGGAGGCTCCGAGAGAAAAATGAAAGTGTCCATCGTCTTCAGCACCCTTGAGAACCTCTGAGCCCAAAGATTCAGAGAATTGAACTTTTTCGACTGTGCCGACTTCTGTCCGATTCTTAGGCAAACGGGCTCATAATGAGTTCCACCACCATCCTACTCCATTCAACCCTAATTATACTACCGTATCCCCTCCTCCAAGCTACCGTATCCATAAATTACCGTATCCCACCGTACCTCCATCCTCGCCTCCCTCCTCCTCCTCGACCATCACTCGATCGACGGCATCCATTGCGAGGGCGAGTCCTTCCACCGGCTCCGCGCCCGCATTCGTAATCTCGAGGTTGAGTGTGATGAGCTGTAATGGGGAGAATGGGCACGCGGTCGGATTTGATGTTTGATATTATAATCCTATTTATAAGGCGAATCTACAATAATCACCCAAAGTCATATCCGCATGTATTTCGCATTATAGCGATGCCTCAAAACACCGGGCAATTCTAAAGCACAAATTTAGGAACATAACTTTAGTAAGAAGAGTGGTGATATTATTTAACTCCGAAAATAACCTCACATCGGTACAACCAATTTCGACTAGAGCATATCTTAGCAGTGATACATCGAGTTACCAGGAGCCATTTTGTGTTTGGAGTTGAAAAACACAAATCGATTCAGTGAAATCTATGATTAACCGTACTTGATCACAGTACACCACTATCTCTAATGCCCACACTCCTATACTGCTTCGTTACCGTATCATTACCGTACATGATCACAGTACACCGCTCCTCCCGGGGTGCGCATACCACCACTATCTAGTGCAAAGTTACGTACCCCATTGCCTCGCGGTTTTTACAACTAGTACGAGTTCCCCTGATACCGTACCTGATCACAATAAACCGCTCCTCCGGGCGCGGGGGTGCGCGTGGCGCGCACGTCGCACAGCGGCCAGGCGCGCGCCGCCACCGACGCGCGCAGCCGCTCGTCCGTCGCGTACGTCGGCGACTTCATCTGAGAAAGATTGAGCTGACTAACCGGTCATTTTAGGTGGCTAGATGAAGCTCGAATGTACCTGGCTTTTTTATGTGAACCTAATGATTGATAGATGTTTGAATTGAAAAAAACCGACCGTATCGGATTCGAATACGATTTCAAATCTAATCACATCTTCCACTGTCTCTTTAGGCTTATATCTAAACCTTCATCCACTGCTTCAGTATTCCTTATAGATCACCCATACCCAGCCGCTACAAACATTTTTTCCAAAGAAAAAAGTCTTGACCATTGATTCTCGAAACGAAACTGCATTATGGCATGTCACTGCAACTCAAAGCCTCCCAGCGCCAAATATCTCCATAATTTAAGTTCTTTTGCGATTTCTACGCTATTTGCCGACAATGATTTCGAACTGCATTACCGATACTGTCATTTCAACCCCAATACGGCATACAATTCCACGTAAGTACCTGTTTATCCGTCTTGTGAATCTCGCGATCTCTATTTTTCTCCCACATACACCAGACCCAGACTAATCACTCTTCCAGCTCTCCATGTTGTCCTCACATTGAAACTCAATGCCCCAAACACCCCAAGTTACCTGTTTCTCCGTCTTGTTCAGCCGCTTGCCCCTAATCTCCAGCGCGATCTCGCCCCTCGCCATCACTCCGGGCGCGCAGCACAGCTGGTAGCGCAGCGACGCCACGCGGAAGGCTGCGACCGCTGCAGCAGCTGCAGCGCCTCCGGCTGCTGCTGCAGCAGCAGGCTCCACCCACAGCTCGATCTGCAATGCCGGAGTTGATTGACAGTTGGAGAATATTAGATATTCAAAAATGATGGAGAAAGGCGTTAGGCATATTCAGGCTGCCACTGTTGGCTATGAACTCGAATGATCGTCACAGAGCAATAACTGAGTGACAAATAAGTTTGATTGAAAGCAATTTCCACGCATTCAACAGTTGCAATGTTGAGCGATTGCACCTGAAGGTGACCTGTCACATCAAGGTTGCGACAGTTCACCAAGTTTCAATGATATTTTCAAACATCAATGAAGTTGAAAATCTCTTCCAACCAAACAATAGTCAACATCGTGAACACTTTTTTTTCCTTTTTACCGCCACACCAAATCTCTACTCTTACTCCTGCCTGAGGCCTAACCTACCGTACCCCCCCAATCAATAATCCACCGTACCACTCTGGCCTCCTCCGGTTGCAGGTGCAGGCTGTCGATGCGGTGCACGCGGATGCCCTCGTGCTCCTCCTCCTGACCCTGACAGAGAAATAATTAGGTCATGAAAATGTCACATGAGCCACTGGATATCCCCCCAACCCCCGTTTATTAGTATACTACGACAGTAAGTCGCTAGGAATGAAGTGACGGCGACCAATAGTTCAAGTACCATACCTGCTGCTCCGGATGCCCTCCTCCTCCCTCCTGCGACTGGCGACGAGAGCGAGGGTGATGGTGGCTGCCGGCTGCAATAAATTAATGATTATCAGGCGGATACTGGCTTAGCGCTGCGCTCGTAATCGTGATGAATTGATTGTTTTATGATTATCGGGAAGTATCCGTTTCATGAAAAATATAAGTTAACTTTGACATTCGCGTTTCAGATATTTCTCTAAAGCAAGAGAAATCATCTTCCACTAATTAGATGTCCACATTTAATCCAAAAACTAAACAAACAGTCTGGCAGTGCTCAGCTCGCTCCATCCCACACAGTCTGCACGCCCATGGTTTGCGTTTCACATGCTGCCCATAACTACGAGAACTCGAGTTTGAGCAATGCCTTTTAGAGAGCTTGTCAGTGCAAAAAAATAAAGATACCGGCTCACAGTACGAGACGTTGGCCAAAAAGAGCGAGAGACTATATCGAAACGAGTGGCTGCGACATTTGTTGCACAGCCCGATCGGAAATCTATTCCGAGCTCCCGCCACATTCCCGCTTCAAGCTGCTGTCAAACATCCACGGAAATTCAAGAACGATAATTGTTAGAACGATAACTATCATGATCTGCACCCTATTTGCTGACTTTCTTACGTGCTCACATCCCGCAACATCTCCAACACGCAGCTCCAGATGTGATGTGAACTCTATTCCCAGTTATATTAACGTTTCACGATTCATCCATAGGACAACAAACGCCAATTTTCTCTAATTTGATTGCCTTATCCGAGTTGACTCCCCGAATAAATTACTCACAATATATTTCCAGTCGCACCCCCGTTTCACTACGTATCCATAATAACTAATGCCACATTTATTAAATAACTTCACTATTTGCATTCAAACATTAATGATCGCATCAGTAAACCGTTTCATTTTGGTTTCATCCATTCCCTATCTACTCACCTCCCTCTCCTCTCCGCTCCACATCCGCCACTCCGAGGTGCACGTCCCGCAGCTGCAGCGGGATGGGCAGCGGGTTGCGCACGCGCAGCTGGAAAATGGAATCAGTAATCGATCAAGAGATTGATTCAGCCACCGTATTCCTACAATCAACGATCAATTGGGCTACCGTGTCAATATGATATAATCAAAAAGAGCGTCATTTATCCCAGCAACGAGTAACAAAAATATTGCGCATTTGAGTTTCACGATACACAGAACAGGTGAGAATTTGGAGTTCTTCAATCACTCTGGGCTGGGCAATAGAAATAAAAGTATCCTAGTGAATCAGTCGAAATCTACAGCACCTCCGCACACGTAGCACCCGCACACGTATCGCGCATTGTATTTTGCACTACTAACCGTACTGTTCAATCAATGAAACAAATCTGGATATCCAACGTACCGTACCCCTTCTCCCCTACCGTACCCTACCGTACCCCCTCTCCACCTACCATACCTGCACCCTGAACCGCTCCCCGCCGGGCGTCTCCCTCACGCGCGCGTTGTCCGTGTCCGCGTCGCTCACGATGTGCGCTGGCCGGAAGCCGGTGGAGGTGCCTGAAGAGAGAAGTTGATCTTTGAACTTTTGATCTTTTGATCTCTCATTTAAATTCCAATGTTTCGTCACACCAGTCCAGTTTGAAAAAATCTTTCCTCCTTGCCATGCCATGTTCCTGTTTCAACCGGTGGCAATATGCCGTTTTTCTTCGGTTGTCCAGTAGGAGTCAGTCGTACTAGTGAAAAAATATAATCTGTACAAAAAAGATTGAAGAATAGCCCCCCCCCCCTCCGGCCTGCTTTCTCTCGCTTTAGTACATCGTCTGCTTAGTACGGTAGCAATACAATAACATTTATAGGAGTTTCTAATCAGTAGAAACTATCATCTCCAACACCCGAAATATTCCTTCCTGTTCATCCACGTTTCGCTTACCTATTATCCACTAGCATCATCCATACTACCTAATGTCTCGATTGAAGCGTCCATAAACATATCAATATTTAACGTGAATTACTCACCAGCAATGGCATGGAACCGCTCCATGTCCCTCCACTTGCCCTTCCCATTGACTCTCACCCTCCTCTTCCCCGTTTCATCCATCTACTATCTACTCATCTCCTCCATTCAGTCCAATAGTCACTAGCGACTGAGTTGTAAAAATCAATACTTCTTCAAATTGCTCACCGGCATGGAACAAAGCCCGCTCGCAGTTCCTACACTTCCCCAAATCCTATCTCCTCATACTACTTCCCCGTTTCACTCATTTACTATCTACTAGTATCACTCATTCAACATAGTGTATCTTCTGTATGGTTTGAAACAACGTAAATCAAGACTTTATCGTACCCACAATTTAATCGTTTATTATTTAACATTCCCATTCCCCCAGTTAAAATTGGGTGACTCACCAGCAATGGCATGGAAGGCGGCCCGCTCCATGTCCCTTCACTTCCTCTACCTCTCTCTCCCCCCACCCTCCTCTATCCCGTCTCATCCACCTATACTATCAATTCAGCTCGTCCACATAACACAATGCCATTGCTGCGGCCTCGACTTGTAAAAACACGAATATTTAAAACGCAGTCTCCATAAGAACGTCGGGATCTGGAGGGGATGTGGCACAGTAGCTCAAAATGGTCCCTGGGGGTTTATACTTGGGGGGTAGACTCCCTAGGGGTGGGATACACTTCAGCCAAAAATTTGACCCCACAAGTTGATCTTTGATCTTTGAGATCGAAAAAATTCATCTTCATTTTAACCCCTCATGTTATATACCATTCGATAGAGCATCAAAAGTTATGTACAAATCCGAGTTTTCGTTATCCTAGCTTTTTCCGTTTTCGAAAAAATCGGTAAAATGTGAAAAAAGTGCAAATTTTCACTATTCAAGAATTTTTAAAAACACTTTCCTACTATTAGTCAGTCTTGCCATTTCGATATTATAGGTAAAAAAGGATGCTGAATCTATAAAAAAAATTTCATAATTGTTGCACATGCCCAAATTGGTAAAACTTTCAAAAAACTAGTACCCGTTCCTCGACGCAGGTTCGAATCCCGCCGGCGGATATTCTTTTGCCGGATTTTATTTCGACTCAAAATGATGTTTTTTCGACGTGAAATCAGTTTTACAATGTTAGTGAGTAATATTGGCGATGTTTTGCCACATTGCAAAGAAAATAGTTGTCATTCCTCTCAACGACTTTTTTCACACAAGGGTCCCCCCTTATGTGAAAAATGAGGTTTGAAGTCGTGACGAAACTGAACCTCAGAAGCGAGATACGGTAAGTAGCACTGTCAGATAATATCATTAGTGTTTCTGAAATCGCCATCAGGCATGATTTTTGGGTCAATTTCGTCATGACTTCAAACCTCATTTTTCACATAAGGGGGGACCCTTGTGTGAAAAAAGTCGTTGAGAGGAATGACAACTATTTACTTTGCAAAGTGGCAAAACATCGCCAATATTACTCACTAACATTGTAAAACTGATTTCACGTAGAAAAAACATCATTTTGAGTCGAAATAAAATCCGGCAAAAGAATATCAGCCGGCGGGATTCGAACCTGCGTCGAGGATCGGGTACTAGTTTTTTGACAGTTTGACTAATTTGGGCATGTGCAACAATTATGAATTTTTTTTTTATAGATTCAGCATCCTTTTTTACCTATAATATCGAAATGGCAAGACTGACTAATAGTAGGAAAGTGTTTTTAAAAATTCTTGAATAGTGAAAATTTGCACTTTTTTCACATTTTATCGATTTTTTCGAAAACGGAAAAAGCTAGGATAACGAAAACTCGGATTTTTACATAACTTTTGATGCTCTATCGAATGGTATATAACATGAGGGGTTAAAATGAAGATGAATTTTTTCGATCTAAAAGATCAAAGATCAACTTTTGGGGTCAAATTTTTGGCTGAAGTGTATCCCACCCCTAGGGAGTCTACCCCCTAAGTATAAACCCCCAGGGACCATTTTGAGCTACTGTGCCACCCCCTCCGACGTTCTTACGCAGACCGCGTTTTAATGCATTCCATATACCACTCACCAGCAATTGCATGGAACGCCGCTCGCTCCATGTCCCTCCACTTGCCCTCCTCGCCTCTCCGACCCGCGAGCACCTGTGAAGCATGCGGTCTGTCTGTCTGCTCCTCTGTCCCCGCTTTTCCCCGTTTCATTCATCTACTATCTAATCATCTCCTCCGTACAACCCAATATATCCTACGAAAACGTGCTTAATGCAATCTAATTGTCCCTTCACTGGTCAACTTTCTGGCGGACAAGGATGAGGAAGGAAATACCAACAACATGTGCTTGACTGCTCTTCTATTTCCTCTATTTCCAAAATTCGAACCACAGTCGAAAAAATACTACGACTCCCTAACCGGCATTTCGCCCCGCATCTTCCCCGTCTCATTAGATCAGCATATTGCGATCGCATTCATAAAAAACCAATTTCGAACATAGTCCAACCGACATCTCAACCTTACACGAGCCAAATCACAGTTTCAACAAATCTTGAATGACCGCTATTCAACAATGAGCACCTCCCTCCTCTACACCGTCGGCATCTCTCTATGGCAACTGTCGACCACTTTCTTTGCGTCCAAGGCATTTTTTTTGTGTTTTCAACAGTTTAGAAAGCGAACCCCTCCCCCTCCCTGAATCCTCCACTCACCTCCGCGGGCAGCGGTCGCTCGCCGCAGATCACCCTCGTCGCTCCCACATCCACCGCCGGCAGCGGGCAGCTGCGCGCGCCCGCCGCGTCCACAGCCGGCGTGCCCGCGTGACGCGCTCGCACCCTGAAAAATTGCGTTAATTATGTATTAATTAAAGGTAAAAGATCAAAGATCAAGGTCATATTTAAAAGATAAAAATCAAAGGTAAGAGGTAAAGGTGGTAGGCATTGCCCTCGCTAGGGCTCAGTCCTGGGGTGGCATATTAGTTAATATTTGGAAATGTCCAATTTGAGCCCTCGCCACTTCTCTGTTACAGAGACTGAACAACACACAAGATTTGGGAGAAACGCAATAAAGAATACGTATAAAAATCTTATACCACTTTCCCGATTCACGCTGCCGCCATCTACTCATCTGGTCTGATTGCACCAATAGGTTTCTGATATTGTTTTTATAAACCCCAATAGTAACACACAATTTCCTACCATCTCAAGTCTTTAGGATCAACCCCAATCACTCCTTGCACACATATCCTCCTCTTTAAAAAAAATATCCACCACCTGTCGCATCGCCGCTACAGAGTTTCCTCAAGAGACAACCATTTCCGAACTAACTAATTCTGGGTTATCTCATAAGTTTTGAAAAAAAACAGCACCACTTGCGTTTCACGCTTCCCTCATCTACACATCTGGTCAGACTCCACCAATAGCAATTCGTTCTCTTTTTCGTAAACCCCAATATCAAGCCCACAGTCCCTAACGCACAAACATCTCCCTTTTCCCTCCCCCATCTCCTCGCTCACCTTCCATAGTGCGCCAGGTGCGCCTCCGTATCCGCGTCCGCCCGCCCCGCGCGCGGCGCCACCAGCCGCTCCGCCGCGTCGATCGCTGTGCGGCCGTCCGACGACCAGCTAGACAGCTCGAGCGCCAGCCGCTCCTGCAAAGGCAAACGATCAATATTGAGATACTTTCTAATTTCGAGTAGTTTTTTTTTCGAATTTTAACTATATTTGTTCTGCCATGCATCTCTTCTTTCTACTGATTTCCCCTCGTACTTCTTCCTTCTTATCCCCGCTAATCCCTTCACTTCCATCACCCAATTAATCCCTGCCACCTTGTCAGCACTTCCTTCTTCCTCCCCATTGTTCTAATCTTCACGCCTCCACTCCCTCGCAATGCTCTCGTCTCTCCATCGTGTCTCATCTCTCTCGTCAGTCAGAGAAACGAGGGAGCGTTGATAATAGAGAGTCAGACCATTGCTCTTCCCCACCCTTCACCACTTCGCTGCTACCCTCCACTCCCCTGGCGCTTCTTTCCGCGCTCTTCGCACCACAATTGTCACTTGCGAGCACCGGATACGCCCCGGCACTTTCCTGCTTCAGTCTCCTGCCATCTACCTTTCGCGAGCAGTCTGCTCCAATAGATCCCATCTTCCCGGTCTACCACACATCACTTCAGTCCAACTAAACCATCTCGAGAACTACACTTCGTTCGCTCCCGCTTCATCCACCCCTCTTCCCCATCTCATCCTATCCACTCCAATCCATCACCTCCCTCTCTTCCAAAAGACAACAATGTCCTGCTACCTATCCGAGGCCCAGATCGTCGCCGACCTCAAGCGGTTTCACTCCCCTTCTCCCCCTCCCCATCCCACATTCACCCGACGCCGTCATCGTCGTGGTCGCATCTACGAGAGCCTCGACCGCGCCGCCTTTTTCCTGCTCGACAGCCCCTTCTACTACCCCTCGCTGCGGATCGACTTTGCTCCCGTTGACGAGGTGTGTTCATCATTCTTTTAACTTATCCAATATCATCGTTCAATTCAACTCATTGCAGGCCTCTTCTCCCTCAACTGTGATCGCACCAATCGAATCCACTCAACCCCCTTCGGTCATCCTATCCGACGAGGACGACTCTGTTTCCATCCTCTCCGAGCCCTCGCCGGCTTCCACTGTCCGCGGGGTCGCGGACGACTCTGTTTCCATCCTCTCCGAGCCCTCGCCGGCTTCCACTGTCCGCGGGGTCGCGGACGACGCTGCCAACCGCGACCTCGAGGACGCCTTCCGCGCCGGCACCATCGACCGGCCCACCTACGAAGCCATCATTCGTCTTCGCGCTGCCGATGATATTCCCGAGCCAGAGCCCCGTCAGGATACAGCTAAATCTGCCCGCAGGAGGCTCTGCCAGCGACTTCGGCAGGAAAACGAGGAGAGGTTCGTGTTTTGCTCCTTATTCTCCCCACTGATTCAGTCCCACTAATATTGTCCAGGATCCCCGCGAAGAATAAAAATTGCATAATGAGCGCGATTAAAACCTCTCCTTACAATTGAACGAGGAGAGGTTCTTGTTTCACATGCTGCTTATTATCCCACTTTTTTAGTCTTGCTAATACTGCGTTCATTTCCCTCTCAGAGCAACATTGTGAGCAAATTCAGTTCAATCTGACAACAACAATTCCTCCATTGCAGCACCACCCTCGCGCATCGCTTCTCGCGCGCCTGCGACGTCTGCCTGACGGAGGTTCCGCGGCAGCGCGTCTGCTTCACCGGCTGCGGCCATGCGGTCTGCCGCGCCTGCGCGGAGGAGCTGGCGGCCGAGGCGGACGCGCGCGGCCGTCCGCTCGCCTGCCCCGACTGCCGGACAGAGGGCGGATTCGTGCGATTGTTCGAGCGACGCATCGACTAATATTAGTGATTAACAACGACTGATAAAGTGTCATTTCTTCTCGCCTCTTGTTCACACCCCATCAAACCATAATTCATCCTCAGATCAGATCATGTCATATCAATTGTTTTATTACTTCACGAAACGAGACTCCTAATCCAAGTCACTGACAGCATTATACCCTCGGGCATAGCTCCTTCGACAGAATAAGAGAAATGAAATATTGGTCTCTTCCGTTCTGATGTCGGGAGCATCCGACCTCACTCTCCCCTTTAAAACACTCTGCTTTCACTGACAATCATTGCTCGAACCTTTACTCGACCACCTGCTCGCGATCCATTCTTGTTGCACACTGTTTGTGCCCACTAATTTTTCTATGTTTCACTGATATCTTAAGTAGCATTCGCGTTCACAAGTATCAATATGATGTTCGTTGACCGACGATAAATCCCAAATTAAATTCATTCCAGATCTATGACCTCCTTCTCGCACATCCTCTCCATCTCCTGGTGTCCGTACCCCCTCACTGCGTCCTTCAAGCCCCAACTACTGCCCGCCTCCTCCTCCCCTCTCGACGTCTTCGACGACTACTACCACGTTGATGAGGGTGTTCCTACCCAGGAGCCCTCACGCCCTTCTCGCCGCTACGAACACGCCACGCGCGTGCAGCAGGTAAGCATCAACTCCGTATTTCGCTTTGATAGTGTTCAATCATCAGTCCAAATCCTAACCATTCACATGTTTGTGTCACCTTGCGTACATATTGAGTCAGTGCCAGAAACGAACGATTCTTGCCTCAAGTCTTTCCAAAAAAAATTCCTACAGGGTGCTGTGCAAGGTTCCGCCTTCCATAATTGGTCTTTTTCTTTCACTCCTTTGCCTCGAGATAATTATTCCTCCATTTCCAGGCCTCCCATCCTCCACCTTCTCGTCGCCCAGTCCCTCGCTGGTTCACAGAGATCGGCGCACGCGATCGCATTCGTCACACTGTCGCAGTCGAGCGCGAGAAGAGCACGGTCGTCACCGGCGTGCTCGAACGAATGAAGTGAGTATATCTTCTTTTGCCTCGTCCCTTCTCATGACTTCTTCTTGCCTTCGCCACATTTTCGGTTGCCTTCTCAGTATGGTATCTTATTAGATCCACCGCTCATCTGTTATTCCGTCCTCATTCAAATCCATACATTCCAGCAACTCCACGGGCCTCATCTTCTGCGACGCGTGCCTGCTCGACAAGCCCTCCCCGCTCTTCGTCCTCATCGGCTGCAGTCACGCCGTGTGCGAGCAGTGCGCCGACTCGACCGGCTTCGATGTCTGTCTACCGTCCCGGCCCACCCCGCTCCACCTAACCTGCCCCCGTTGTAAGCGCCGCTCCGAAGTCGTCTCCATGCAGCAGCAGCACGACAAACCGCAGGTCAGGGCACTCGAACCCGAGTCCAGGCCCAAAGCTCCCGATACGGCAACCATACCGAAAAGGCGAAACGGGATCACGCACAGCGCCTTCATCCTTTCGCCCGGTAAACGCGGCCCCAAGACCCTGCCTGGCACGTCGTCCGACTCCAGCGATGACGATTACGAGATTATCCAATAAAATATTTACCAAAACACCAATTACTTTCTCAATCATCAATTGCCTTTCACCGTCCATGATAAAGCCTTTCATATCACGAATCTCATGCGAATGATAAACAAAAAACTTGGAATCACAAATTTGCCTTACTGTCAATACCGTATTAATGAAAAAAATAGTCCAACTCTGACTTGCCTCGGGTCTCCTCTCTCGAGACAAGTGACCCGATAGTACTGAAACCACTAGGGGTCACCACCCCCTCCCCCCATCTGGTCCAATCGGAACTCCACTCGTCAAGGTCTTCCAGTCAGCTGATCTCTTCAAGTTTTTGCCTAATTTTGACCAATTTCCGAGCCTATTTCTTCCCTTCTTTGAGCAATATTTCCCCAATTTCCCTATCAGTATCACCACATTGTTTCCTCTCCAATTCCACTCTCGCAAACATCCTCGGGCTCCGTATTTCATCACTATTTCGTCGAGCATTGCCGGCACACCGCAACTCCTCCCCTCGTCCGCTCGCCCTCTCTTCTCTGGACTCTCTCAAACAACAACAGACTCTCGCCATTGCTCTGCATTCCCTCCTCCAGCTGCGCTCCCTCGCCTTCAATCATTCACACACACTAAACCCCAGAACCGATCACAATCCGGACTGTTTCTTCCCCTTTACGGGCTAAATGTTCGCCATGAAAGTGAATAATATCAATGAATAAGGTGTGGCGACCCTCCTCAACCTCTCGCACACGCTCATCTCTTCAATAAGCACCGATTAATGGCCGAAACATTTTCCTCGCGATTTTATAATTGCATATTTCTCTCAAACAATGTTATCGTATATGCCCCATAAAACCTGCGCATACGATCTTCTCCCTAGTCTAATCTCCTCAGGCTATGGAGTCTCGTCCGCTTCACGAGCGATTGATGGAAGAGGCCCTGGAGCGGGTCAAGCATCGTTCAACCATTGTTACTCCTCCTGCCTCCCGACCAGTGACCCGACTCCAGTCCCGGCTATCGTCCGTAGCCGCATGTAATGCGGATCCATACGTGGACAGTCCCCAATCGCCGGCGGAGGGCCCGGACCGAAACGGCTTGTTCAATGCCGACGACTTCTCTGGTGAGTTTTCAGAACTCTTCGAAGAGCCCGTTCAAGAGCGCTCGATAGAGTGATAGGGGAAGAAAATGTGAGCCATCACTCTTAGATGACCTCATCGACGAGCCACCGGCTCCTCCGCCGTACGGCGATGACTACGACGTATTCGAAGAGGACGGGAAAGTGTATCATGTCTATGAGGTACGGTAGCTCCATCAAAGCTTCACTGTACACTAAACAGTGAGATTCAGGTGCCAGCGGGCGATATTGGTTCCTATGAAGACTCGGGTGATAGTGAGCAGATGGATCAGCAAGAGACGGGTGATGAAGGAACAGAGGCTGAGGCGCGAGGAGATGATGACGAACAGTCTGCCTACTGGGTAATGATCGAAATTAAAAACCACATTGAACTATGCCACTTATTCAGCGCCTTCGAGAGACATGGAAGGACCAGGAATCTCTGGAGCAAGCTGAGCGGGAAGAACGATTGGCGCGACACAACGAGGATTACGAGGAGTATATGGTGAGCTACCCTGCTCCACCACCTGTCAAAATTCAATTGGCTCATGCTTTAGATGGCCCGCCACGCAGAAGAATTTCGCACCGAGGACGAGCTCGTCGCTTGGGAGATGCAGGAGCGCGAGGTGGCCCGACGAAAGGCTCGCGTCGAAGAGCGCAACCGGCGCACTCGTGCCGAGGTCGCGGAGAAGAATCGCCTAGAGCGAGAGCAGAGAGAGACGCGCACACTGGATCTCGCACGGCAGCGCGCTGAGAGGGAGGAGGCCGACGCGGAAAACGACGTTAAGGTTTGTTTCTTCTTTTATTACACACACATAATTTAATTAATTACCGCCACTAATTAGCATTAATTAAGAAGCTCGAGACGAGCGTTCGCCAGATGGAACTCAAACACTCCAACGAACGCGGGAAGCAATTGCACCGCGAGGAACAGGAACGGACGGCGATAGCGAGGCTGCTGGAGGAGCTACGCTCGCGCGAGCTGAGGTAAGCGATTGTGTAGATCGATTAATCTTGTAATTTTGACCAATTCAGCCTTGAACAAATACGTGAGGAGCGAAATGAGCAAGAGCGCGAGCTCGCTTCGCAGCATGAGCAGCTCAAGCTGGCCAAGCAACGGGCTGCAGCCAAGAAGGGGGAGCGGATCAAGGCAACGAAGGAAGCCGATGATCATCCGTTAGTTGGACAGTTTTTCAGATAATAGCATCTAGATCATAACACAACATTCTCAACCATAAAATTCAGTATCCGATTTCCAGGACTTCATCATTAAATACAGCAACCCATTTCCAGCTCTTCATCATAAAATACAGTAATCTGGTTGCAGATCATCGCTCGCCCTTCGCTACTCACGTGCCTGCACCATCTGTCTCTCGGCCAACCCCCGTCGACGTGCAGTGATGGTGGCGTGCGGCCACATGACGTGCGCCCTGTGCGCCGAGACCATGGTCGAGGTACCGTAATCGCAGCCGTCTATCGTATTCAACATTAGAGTGAAATTTCAAAATTTCAGCCCGGCTCCAACGAGTTTCCCTGCCCGTTCTGCCGCAAGCAGACCACTTACGTCAAGACCTTCGAGGTAGCTAAAGTTGTACCAACTTAAAAATCAAGATCGAGATTACTTATCATATATTATTAGCCTGGCCTCACTTGCAGAAGAAAATATTGATCCGAAGGGACGGCCAATTTTCGCTTTCCTAAAATAATTTATGAAAATACGGCTCTTCTTCACAGGATCTCGAGGACGCACAAGAAATCCTCCCCGGTCCCTCGTCTCCATGCACATCCTCTGGATCCTATGCGGTCTATGCAGTACCCGCACCACCCACTCGCAAGCGCCCCGCAGAGCCCTCGACCTCGAGCCCCGTTCGGGGAAAGAAAGTGGTCTTCCGCCGTGTTGTCGCACAGTCCATTCCGCCGTTATCGTACCTTTTCCATAATGATTCTCTCCATTCTGCCTAACTCTGATCAGCCTCTATGTGTTGTTGAATGGAGAAAGGTCTGTTCAAGTACAAATATGTAGATACCCAGTTGTTGATGAATGTACAAGCTGTTGATAAATGTGTACGATAGTAGTCTTGTTTCCAATACAGTGTAGATTACTCGATTCTTCTCTCTCATCATTGTCCAATCCCTATCAATTCTTAGGTAACGCTCATGCTTTGATGCGTCTTTTCTCTTCAAAATTCCCGCGCTTGATGGCGACTCGAATGCGAATAATATATTAGTCTATATTGCTAATTGCCACTCGTGCTATCAAAAAATCCATGCTCTGATCATCTACGCAAATGGATCAACCAGACAGCTTCTTCCATGCGAAGAAAATTCAATTTGAATAAATTTTTCGGAACACTTATTTCGGAACCGGAAAATGCAGAAATCTAACAACTGACACACAACGGCTCTGCTCAGTTCGCGATTCCTTAGTAGGAGAGAGAGAGAAATATGTTGAGGGAGAAAAAGAAGAGAAATCGCGCTAGGTCCCGCCACGCTATACATGATGTGCTTTCCTCGAAAGTAGTTTCTTTTTTATAGGCGGTCGGCCTCCTCCATTTTATCGCCCAATCGATGGCAAAATCTCTGCTTATGAAGACATACCAGCATTGAATTAACAACATTTATCTTCTCCTCTCCCATTCCTCACACGCCTCGCTTCCTCAAAATCAATGGGAACGCGTCGCGTTTCTCGCCATCAAGGTTTCTTGATGGTTCGATAGGAAAGCACACGCAAACCACCCGCAATTTCTCTCAAAAATGCTATTCACAGGAGCGCTCAAAGAATATTATTTCTTCTTCTTCAAAGATCTCCCGAACAGTCTGATACGTGTTCATTAATTCCTCTAATTCGCGCTTGATTCATGCGTCCCTTCACATTACTAACACAGTTCTCATCAGGAGAATGGCCTTACCGTTACAATGGCCGGAGAGGAACGCTGGTGCGGAGCCAGGGAACGCTGCCGCCCACGCCATGCTCCAGTTTCTGGGAATGGAGAGGCCTGCGGTTCTCCCCAACGCCGCCGATCGCCAAGGTTTCGACGACTACCTCAGGGACTTGATCCAGGAACCGGCCGCCAATGAGCCGCTCGCTCCCCTTCCAAACTACCTTCCACTGCATCTTAACGATCAGCTTCACGAAATGGCGGAGAACCTGCAGCCAGCTCCTCCACTGCTGCCAAACTATCATCTCCCACAGCTGGGCCCTCTTCATGATCCGGCCGCGGCTCAGCCTCCTCTTCATGATCCGGCCGCAGCTCAGCCTCCTCTTCCGGTGCCAAACTATCTAGCGCCAGGGTTGGAGCAGATAGAACCGTTTCTGGAAGGTTTTCTCGTCGGGTATCCAGAGGACGTGAAGCAGCGCATAATCGGGTATACGCGCAACATACGACAGATGGGCGTTTACCGGGCACGGCGTGACGCCATCGCCGCGTCCTTTGACGACCGTCGCACCGCTCTGCAGCTGCAGCACGAACGCGATCAGTACGCGCTGGCGGATCGGGTCAACGATTTCGTGCACGCACTGGAGGTGGCCAAGCAGATGCTGCCCTCGCTCATTCACCAGACGCAGCAACACATCGCCAACGTTGCCCACGAGAACGTGCTCATGATCGACTACGAGATGCACGAACAACTCAGAGCACACGCCGCGGCCTTCCTGCACACAGATCTCGTGAGTGAAGGCTCTATTTTGATCGAGTATACCTAGTCTTTGATAAGAATTCAGAGAAGGGGATACATTATGAATATAAGAGGGTTGAGGAAAGATTTACCTCATTTTCCGAATTCTATGAATTTCTTATTAACGCCCATGATTGAGTGAATGAGGATTTTAAACCACTTGATCAAAACAATTGATTTGCTTGCCACTTCAGGCTCTACCATACCACGACTACCAGCAGGCGGGCGGTAGTGCTCGTGACGTGGCGATGGCGCTGACCGCCGTCAGGTTGCTGCTCGCGTACCCTAACGAGGACCAGCGCGCCGCACATAACAATGTCCAACTCTTGATCACGCAGATAAACAACAGGTAATTGTTGCTGGTGTTATTCATGCACATTTTAAAATACCATTCTAATGTAATTTTCGGGTACTGAAAACGTAAACCGCCGTAATTGCAGAGCCGTAATGGCCAATCGCGCCCTGTCTCCAATACCGTTCGGCTACGATGCCTTCCCCGATGCGATGAATGGGAATGCGCAGGCGCCTCTCGATGGAATGGATGTGATGGCCGGAGGGAATGGAGAAGACCAGAGGGAGGAGGAGGATGAAGATGATCAGGCTATAGTATACGGAGAGGAAGAGGGAGCGGAAGGGGGAGAGGAAGATGAAGTACAGGAGGACGGCGAAGAGGGAGAAGAGGAGGAGGAGGAAGAACAGGCAGAGGACAACGAAGAAAACTACGAGACCGAAGAAGAGTTCAATGCCCGTATTGCTGCAAAGAGAGCCGCAGATGAGTTACCGTGAGTTTTGTTGGCATTTTCGGCCGGCTCCTCGTGAAAGGACCTTCGATATCTGCTTAGATTCACTTCCATTCTCCTTCCAAACTCTCCATCGTTACAGCTCTACTCTCGCCAAGCGCTACACGCGTGGCTGCACCATCTGCATGACAGAGAATCCTCTCAAGGTGTGTGATTGATCGCCCTTTCCTGTATTGAGCGAAATAGCGTGCAAAACGTAACGAGTGAGGCATCGTTCTCGGCACGCATTCTAGTACCAAGCGTTTGAACACTTTTCTGTCAGATTTTCGTGATGATCATCATTTTTCATCATTTCCAGCGTGCCTGCATGACGGCGTGTGGGCACATCACGTGCGGGCCGTGTGCCGAGTACATGGCGGCCGACAGGGACGGCCGTCTCGAGTGCCAGTACTGCCGCGCCGACACCACTTACGTACTCATGTTCGAGGTACGTTACTTATTGGCAGATAAGAGCAGTCTCCTTTATCACCCTACGCTCCTTATCGTCTCAATGTTAGATTCTGTGAAAGAAACGGACAGTGGGAAGAGTGCCCTCTCGAAAACGGATCGATTGAGAAAGGGGAATGAGAGGCATCGTCGTTTTGCTCGTCATGGCAACGCATTAAGTGATATCCAATATCACACTAACTCTTCTCATTTCAGGATGAGGCTGCCGAGCCCCCTGTCGCTAAGCCAGCAGCGCCCAAGCGCCCACATGACGGCAGCTACGAGGGCGAGGGAGAGGTGTCCTCGACCAAGATCCTCCGCGGAGAGTAATCGAATTCCCCCACTGCAGCACATTCGGCAACATCCACACCGTTCTCAGCCTATTCATGATATTAATAATCGCGTCTTAGTCCCTCATTTATCGCTTGTAGTATTTTCCTTCTAGTCCGCGATTCTGGCCAAGAGCCGTTACCGCATATACCATCCCGATATTCACCCTCTACTTATATCTCTCGTAGTTTTCCCGGTATCCAAGCTCTCTTCTTCCTTTTTCTATTCTGGCCAAGAGCTGTTTCCGCATTTTCCATACCGATACTTATCTCTCGTAGTTCATCCGGTAATCAGACTCTCTTATTCCTAGTCCGAAATTCTGGCCAAGAGCCATATCCATATATATTCCATCCCAATTGTAGTCACATACATGTATAGATGTATCTTTATCCGAGTGCATTCACTATTAATCACGCATCCGACCCATAACTAATCAGACATCCACCATATGTATTGGCAACAGCACCCCTCTTGCCCGTATTTCTCAATTGTCTATGTACGAATTTCTTTAACGTCGAGTGATGCAACCAGCCCCGATAAATCTATCCTGACGACAAATCAGCGCATATTCAGCGGTATCTACAAAGAAAGGGAAAGTTCCCAGGAAGCGGCCCCCGACTGGAAAGCGTATCAACGACGACGACGATGTCGGACCACCGAGCAACCTGCCGGCGGCTAGCAGATAGACCAAATCACGACGCATTGTACTGACTATATTCTCGTCGACTATTACATTTTAAAAAAAATAATATATATAAATGATTATTAAAAAACGCAAAAACAATTTGAACAAATTATAAGATTCGACCGGGAACGACGGCCTAGCTCAAAATTCCGTCTTACTGTAAGAAAATACGTCAAAATTTCAAAAAAGCGGAATCATTATCTCTATTAGTTGTTTACAATATATAATTCCTACTTTCTAAATGCGTAATTTAATTATACAAGATCGCATACCACCACTGTGCTCATTCGACCAATAGCACAAATTATATCTTGAGAAATAAGTAGTTTAAATATTATTATCCAATGCTCTATTTCAAACGTACTTATAAAAACATTCTGTATAGTATTTTTTAGACAGAATCAATTCTTCTTATGACTCCCTTGCCTCACTTTCCAATCGATAGCGCACAGACCCATTTGGCGCCGTGCTCACGTGAAGAGAAACGCGCGCGTGTCTTTATTTTCATTTACCCTAACTTTCAGCCTCTTCTTTCGAGATCGATGGCTGATCCACCGCCGGATATTCGGGCGCCTCCCATCGTCGCTGCCGTCCTTCCAATCCCGGCCGCCAAACCAGGGGACGAGGAGCAGGCGCGCCTCGACCACTTGCTCCAAAGGGCAAGGGCCGATACCCAAGGCAACGCACTGGCCGCTCAACTCGCCGAGATCAGCGAGCGTCTGAGAGAGAGGCCGGGCGACTTCGAGGAGATGCTGGCGCTCATTGAGAGGCGCAGGGACGGTATGGAGGCCGAGATCGAGCGTCGCGTCGCAGAGCGGGCTGCCCTGTTGGAGCGGGACGCGGAGACGAGAAGGGCGGTCGAAGCCGACGCCAGGGGCGACATGCTGAGAATGGTGATGGCCATGAGGGACGAGAGTCAGGTGAGGAACAGGGAGCTGGAGGCACGACTGGCCGCTGCCGAGACGGCGGCAGTGGAAGCCGCCGAGCGAGAGGAGCAACTGCGAGAGCAGATGCGTGCAATGGAGCTGCAGAAGGCGGAAGATGACAGAATCCTTGGCCAAGTGCTAACCGAATTCGTGAGACAAGGCGCGGACCAACGGCACGCGGAGGTGAGCCTTTCGATATTAGGCATCGATTCGGCTTTTTCAAGTGTCAAATGGGAAAAAATATGCAATATGCAAGCAGTTCCCAAATGAGGACGCTTTTCAGCAGCCTATGCGCGATCTGTTTCGAGACGCAGATGAGATGGAGGAGGAAGCTCCCGTTGCTCTTGCTCGGGCTCGTGCACGTACCATGTTTGAACAGATTGTAAGTGCAAACCCCGTTCGAAATGGGATTAGCCTAAGAATATTTCTCGTATTCGTACTATTCAGGCTCGCGAGCGAGGGGATGGAGCGCAAAATCAATTCATAGAGGTAATAGTGGAGGCAGGCGCTGGCGATCCACAGCCCGATGAAGAAATCGAGGTGAGACATAGTCCAATCAGTATAATACAGACTGAGCCCTATTCACGTTCGGATTGGGATTGCGCTAGGAAATGATAACTTTTTCACGATGACAGGCTCGCGAGCACGATGACGACGATCAAGCGCCTGCAGATGCCGCACCACCTGCTGCAATCGAGGTGAGAAATAGCCTGATCAGTACGATACAGAACAAACCCTATTCCCGTATGGAATGAGGTCACACGTCTATTCGCAATATTCACAAAACAGCAGGAGGACGATGAGGATGACGGTGAGCTAGATGGAGAGCTCATGGCGATGGTAGAACATGCTTTGGCCGAAGCCGATGAGATCGAGGTGAGACATGCTCGGATCAGTACGATACAGAGTGAAGCCCATTCGCGATCGGCAAGAGGCTGTGTTCTGGAAATCGTTCTTGCATTCGCTCACTTGCAGGATGAGGACGACGATGACCTTGATCCAGAGGCTGCGGATTTCGCACTACCCAATGATGAGGTGAGAGATACGTCGATTAGTATGATACCCTGTTGATACCAATGCGATACTCTTCGCACTAGGGGTGGCTTGGCAAGAAGTTGCTTCCCTAATTTCGCGTGTTCTCTCGCCTGTCTGACCGGTAAGAGAGCACGTGGAATGAAGAGACATTTCTTGCCAAGCCATCCCTTCCTCGCACCCTATCGGTCGGGGATCGAAAAAGCTCGTTTATTCGCTCGCTCGCAGGCACTCCAGAACGGAGACCATCGCCGACTAATGCGCGAGCGATTTCCGATATGGATTCAGGTAAGCTATAGTAAGGCAGCTGCAGACTGAGCCCTATTAACATTAGACATGCACCTTCGCTAGGATTAGCTGTTTCGCCCCTCATCCTTAACCAATGACAGGATATCGACGAAAGCGACGACGACGAGAACGAGATGAACGATATGAACGACATAATGAACGCCTTACTAGACCCAGTCGAGGAGGTGAGATCGCATCTTAGGTAAAATCAAAGTGATCATAATAATAACAAAAAAACACAACATCTCATGTAAAATATTTTTCATACTAATTTTTGTTTCAAAATGAATAGTCTAATTATTTACTCATAGATGTTCAGGAGGCGCGTGACGTCTCGGAAGCCCAGCGAACAGCCTGGCAAGTGGAGCGGAACGAGAATGAACAGCCGTACGTTTGTTATCGATTCGCGTGAGCCAACCAATACAAATACGCTTCAGGGACAACCTCGCGCTCCGCTACGTGCGCCGGTGCGCCGCGTGCCTGTGCGAGAATCCTCGCGTGCGCGCCGTGCTCACCACGTGCGGACACTCCAGCCTGTGCCTACCGTGCGCGCAGGAGGCCACCGGAGGTAACGGCATTGCAACACTAGATTCATGTTTAAGTACTAAACATGCATTGTTTCAGGTAGAGCACGCGCCCAGCTCGATTGTCTCATCTGCCGTGCCAGGTCGCGCTACGTGCGACTCTGGGAGGACCTCGAGAATGAGATGGCCCCGCAGGCGGGTCTCGAAGCTCCCGTGGAGACCGTTGAGCAGCCAGGTCACGCTGAAGCCGCGAATCAGCAGCCCGGCCCGTCCGAGAGACGCAAGCGTCAAAAGGATGACGACGACAATGACGAGCCGGGCCCAGCGCCTAGGCGATCTATGCGACTCGCCGCTACTCAGTGATGGCGCGCAAGTATTCATCAAGTGTTTGTAAATGTTGAGAATTCAGCCTGATCATGCCCATTTGTTTGTATAAATATATGATTTTGATAAATTAATGGCAACTAAATTCTTGAATATATTGTTGTCTCAATGATTTCAGAGTGAAAAAACTATTTTAAAAATAATGAATATTAAAAAATTATACCAAACAAAAAATAATAGAGAATAGAAAAGTCCACGAAAGTATGACACAACGCAAATATCTGGCCCAAGAAATATCACGTCGCGGCATACTGTAGTAACCACGGGCGAGAGAGAAACCTCGCCTCTTCGCATTTTTTTTGCCTCTTCGGCTTTTGCCAGCTTCTCACTCTATTCCACGTATGAATTCTCTTTATTTTGTAGCTTAGAAAACATATTGATGATTATTTGTACATGAGCATTTACGCCCTTGAGCGAAACGCACATCCATCGCATTATTCTCACGCATTCAGAAGTAAAATTGGCTGCGTTCTTGAGTAGTCTCTTCCCAATCGATGAATCTCTTCCCCCTGCGTCGATTTCGATGTTCGCACACGTATTTCAAGGCGCTCGCTCAATACTTCGCTCGTTTCCCGCTTTTATAGTCTAAATCTCATCCCTTTTTCTAGGTGTCATGGCTGACGACGACCAAGGTAATGCCGCCGCCAACGACCAGCCCGACGCTCCTAACGAGCCAGTGCCTCCGGCCATCATTCAAGCGCCTCCGCAGTTGAATGCTGGAGGGCTGGATGACATGCAGGCGGTGGACCCTCCCGCTCAGCGTAACCACGCGTTTGGCAACGCTAATCGTGACCAGGCGTACTTGGAGGCGATGAGGCGACTTCCACCAGCATACGTGAACATGAGATACATGAACCAGCTCCGAGAGGCGGACATTCGCTTGGAAATGGAACACCGAGAGCGTGAGTGGGGAGGTCGGCTTGTGGCGGCACACGCAGCAGCAGGCGACCAAGGCGCTGCCGCCGCCGCTATCGACCAGGCCGACGCGCCTAACGAGCCGCTGCCCCCGGTCGAGCCGATTGGCAACGCTAATCGGGAGCCGGCCATCAACCGACCCCTTGTGAATATGCTGATGCGTGCTGAGGGTTGGAATATGGACTTGGAGCCCGCGGAGGGACTCCCTCAAGGAGTGGCAGAGTGGCGGTTGGAGATGAATCGCCGGGAACGGGAGCTGGACGAGCGGTTCGCGGCGGCGAATGCGGCCGAAGAAGCCGCACGACAGGCCGTGCAGGCAGTGCAGGCCGAGCGAGAGCGGGTGCGGGCCGACGACCGACTGCTGGAGATGCAGATCCGGCTGGCGGAGGAGCAGCAGCAAAGGGCGCGCGCCGAGGTCGCGAGAGAGGCCGCCGAGGCACGGCTTCTCAGATATCGACTGGAGGCGAGGCCGATTGCCCAGGCGGCAGAGAGGGTAAGACGTTCAACCATTTGAATTGAATTTTTCAATAAATTTCTGACAATATAACACTGAGTGTTTCAATGCCTTGTACTACAGGTACAGCCGCCGGCCGTCCCGGAAGCATATCGCGAAATGCAGGAGCGGCTTGCAGCACGCCGGGCGAATCGCCGCCAACAACTCCTAGATGTGGTCGGACGCGAGGTGAGCAATCGGCATTATCTTCAGGGGTCGAATTGCTAATAAAGCAACTTACAAACAACGGTTTTGCGTATTCACTCGCTTCTACAAGTATTCGTTCCTCAATTTCCGTGTATACTCATGATAATTCGTTTCAGCGAGCCGGAGAGGTGGCACTGCCGGTACCCAGACCGGTAGCCAGACCGGCGGCTGCCGAGGAGCCAGCTCGGCTGCCCGCGCTGCAGTGGGAGGTCCGCGAACGAAACGCGCTTCGCATGCTGCACAGGCGAGGGGCGGATCAGCAGGAGCGCGAGGCGTACGTGCAGGCGCTCCGGGAGCAGCGGCGTCAGTATGAGGAGCACAGGCTGGCGGGAGGCCCGCCACCGGCCGGCCTGTTCATGCCGCTGTTCGGCGATCGAGCAGGAGGAGCGCGACCACCCGCAGACGTTGTCGATGCTGCGGTTGGCCCGGTAGAGCAGCAGCCTGTCGAAGCAGTAGCCATGCCACCGGTGGAGGTGAGTGATCCCAAGAAAATGGCGCGTATTCTCAAAGCCCGATCATGAATGATTGGGTCAGGTTACAGGGCTTAACATTTGCATATGCCTCTTTAATCAGGCGCCCCAACCTGTTCCCCAGCCGATTGCTGCACTTCTGCGACAACTTGTGGAGGCAGTAGATGGCGTGGGCGCGGCGGTAGGAGCCCGCCTGGACAACGAGCGGGCAATTGAGGATGAAGTGGCGGCAATAGGAGCGCGGTTCCCACCAATGGTGAGTGAGACGAGCTACGCCAACAAAACGGCCAAATATACGTTACCGAACTCGCATAATTTATTCGCGACATCAGTATCTCGAGGTTTAGCTGTCGTTAGGTAATATAAAATAGCTGTTCACTCCATATCATCAGGAGGGACATCCCGAGGAACAGAGGATCATTGAAAACGGCTTGCGACATCTTGCGGGCCTAGCCCAGGGACGTCGAGAGCATGACGACGCCGTTGCAGCTGCAGCGAATGCAGCAATCCGTCCGGCTCGGAATGCCAATGTGAGCAATACGTTATAGCCATCTTCATATCATAAAACCATATCAGGAGGCTGGACCGATTCTGCCGCCGGCACCCGCTTGGGAACCAATTGCAGGGGTTCCATTTCTGAATCGGGTGAGTGAGACAGGGTTGTTCGAGCATATGTGCACATCGACTTATAGTTTGTAAATGAGTAATGTGTATAAATGAATAATGCGCATTTTTTCAGATACCAATGGAGCAGCGTGAAGCGCAACGCCTGATGTTGCCTGTGAGTCAAACTATTAAAAAACGGTACTCATAGCCACATCATCAGGTCAATGTTGCGGAGGTGGAGATGCAGCGACTCCATCAGGAGCGCATCCAAGTAAGTATAGATGAGCTGATTGATGGTGTGATCGATAGTCACTTGTATATGCATTATTACAGTTGCTTAATGCGCAAGCGAGACGACAGCTGAACCTCTTTCAAGTGAGTGGTTTTGGAAATTTGTTGTCTGAAGGCTAGCTCTCAATCGCAGCTCTAGGATCACTATTTCATCATTTTCAATAGCACAAAACGCCCTATTTCCAGGAGATGGCTCGCCATCCTCGGCGTCCTCTGGAACCGGCGGTCGGCGGCGGAAACGTGCACGTCTTTGATCTTGGCGCTGCCGTGGAACAGTTTCAAGTAAGGCAGATCTACCAATCCTACTGATCCTAGTCACACAAACTTCGCTTCAGGATCGAGAAGAGCGACTGGAGCGCGAGCGGGTGGCCGCCGAGGCACAGCGTGCTGCCTGGAACGAGGAGCGGGACGCGAACGACCTTCCGTGAGTGCATCGCGCTAACACGTAAGCTACAAACATCATCCATACCAGGGAGAATCTAGCGCTTCGCTACTCACGCGCCTGCTGCGTCTGCCACAAGGAGAATCCGCGCCGGCGCGCCGTCATGGTCGCGTGCGGCCACTGCTGCGTGTGCCTGCCGTGCGCAGAGGTGAGTATTTTGTGATATCACATAGTTACACAACTGAAAAAATCGATTCACACTACGGCAACTATCATCGCTAATTCTCTTCTTTCAGGAGATGGCGGGCGGGCGTCGAAACGGCCGCATCGACTGCCTCATCTGTCGCGCGCGCACCGGCTTCGTGCGGCTGTACGAGGACCTGGAGCACGAGATGGCTCCGCGGGGCGAGGGTGGGCAGCCGCCCGAGGCGTGCCAGTCCGGAGACATCTCTCTGGATGGCAAGCGCAAAGATAGCGGGGATGATGATGAGCAGGGACCCAGCTCGGCCAAGCAGCCGCGCACAGTGCAGTGAAGAGGCGCATTGTATACCAGAGAGACATTGAAGAATATTCGTATTTATTTGTGTATTGACGCAGGAAATGTATGATAAAGTTTTGTAACCTTCATCCGTTCTCTTGTTTTGTTATACACTCTTCTCACACCATAGTCCGAATCAATAGCGACCTACTTATCTCTGGGCGCATCTCTTGCCCTGACAACGCCCGTTGCTACAGAGGAGGCATTTTCCTACCACTCTCTGAGATTAATGGATACATGGAGATGGACGACTCCCTCCTTCTTCTCACATCTTTTCGCATCATGCATTTATCATTATCATCATTATTTTTGTACTTTCACTAGAATCGAAGATTAACAGAAAATAGGAACGCATTCGCCTCTACTTTCGCAACAAACACCAACTCTAGAACACCCGGTACTCAACATACAAACCACCCATTAATTACACACACTTCCAGTGCTTTGGTGGCAGTCGAGACGCAACTGGTAATTCCCGATTAAAATACTAGTCCAGGCAATGAACTTCGTGCAGTACAGTCTCTCGATGGCTGCCGACGACGTCTATCGAGCAGCGGAAAAGGAGGCGCGTGAGGCTACCAGTGCCCTGGATTGCGCCTGGGAAGCCAATGAGCAGGTAACTCCAAGCTCAACCGTTACTCCAACTTCCGAATTGATCCCAAAACAACTCTCACAGGAGCAGAAGCACCTGCAAGGCATCCTGATGGAAGGGCATCGGCGTTGGGAGGTGCTGGAGAGGAAGAATGCGCGCATCCGCAGCCTTCAAAATCAGCTGTCCGGGCGACTGCTGCGCATGATACGCGATAAAGAGGTGCGGTTCCATAATGCTGTTATTCCATAATCTTCTATGGCTATTCACCCAAATTGCAGGCACCCGCCCTCAACGCTGAACTGCCCGAGCGAACCGAGGTCGAGATTAACGATCGGGCGCTCGAAGAGGTGGGCGCCAGAATGGCAGTGCAGGAGGCGCGCGCGTGGCGGGAGGCCGACGAGGTGAGGACCGCCCGGCTAGAAGCAGAAGCCGATGCTAATCACGAACCGTGAGTCTCTTTCTCACTCAAAGATCAAAGATCAACTCTCCTTCCAGCGAGACCCTCGCCCTTCGCTACTCTCGCTTCTGCTGCGTCTGCCACTCGGACAACCCGAAGCGGCGTGCCGTCCTCGTCCGATGCGGACACTTTACGTGCTCGCCTTGTGCCGAGGTACGCTCTTCGCAGCCCAATTTAATTTTCCACGATTGTATCTCACAATAAGTATTGACATTACAGCGTTCGCTTGAATAGCAGGTTTTATTACTACATTTTGTTTTTTGCTTTGCTACTCCGTTTATTATATTGCAGAAGCTCGCAGCTGTCCCCTCCGGACACCTCACCTGCCCTCTCTGTCAAAGGAAAACCACGTTCGTCCACACCTTCGAGGAGCTCGAAGAGACGCCCGTTGTGCCTCAGGCAAGACCTCAGAAGCGCAAAGGATGCGTCAAGCGAAAGAGTGGTAAAGGCGTGGTAAAGGCGATGACTCAACCAAGAAGCCGAAACAAGAGGCAATCGAAGAAGTCAAGTCCAACGAGCCTTCCTGTGAATGTGCTCAGCGACGTAGAGAATGACTAATCGTATCATACATGTTAACGATAACCTCTTCCTCCACTTTGCAGACCAAATTACTCAAGAACTGTAATCAAGGATTGTTTTCAATATTAACCCCAAGTCATATTTCCTATTTCCCGATGATCGACGACTGCCCTAAAAATACAGTAGTCCCACTTTCCCATTCGGATAAAGATTAGTCATCTCGCATTATCGCAAATCCGAAATGGAGTCAACACATATTCCACGAAGGGAATGAGAAGATCAAACACATCATCAAACAACCACAAAATCATACGCCAGACAGATTTTCATTTCAGAGCTCTACAGTAAAAGAGCACAATAACATAATATCACGCATGTCATAACATCAACTTTGTGAACCCAAAAGGAATCATCATTTCAATCTCCGCGCATAAACTAGAGTATCATGACCAGAGTGGCATGAATGAATTACGCTATTTTCAATCACATTCTTTGTTTTCGTCAATTAGAACGATTCTGGTTCCAACCTCCGCCCATAACCACAGAGACATACCTCGGCCAGACTCCATCGCTTGCCGACGTACTCGGGGAAGGCTGCAGCAGCTGCGGCCAGCTGCAGCGACGGCTGCCCACCCTTCGACCAGCGATGCGCGGCGAGGAACCGATAGAAGGCCGCCTTAATTAGAATAATGCAATAATTCAGCTTAAATAATTAATTGCGCTCAGTTGAATTAGCATTTCCAAAACGCGACCACGATCATATTGACATTTAGTTCCATCACAAACATTAGTCAGCCAGGTGAAGCTTCAATCATATTGGACCGGGTCCAAGTTTGAATCGAATATCCGCAGGATGAAACAATTACTTCACGAAACAAAAGACAATTAATTACTAAATCCATATCCCATTCAGCTCGTCCTATTATTGTCATTCCTATCGATTCCCATTCATTAGTCAATCTAGTGAAGCCTCAATCGTATTGGACCTTCGCCAAATTATCAATGCAATATCGACGAAACAAATACAAACCTTTTTCTTTCTTTTGATTATTGTCCTGTGAATCGTCGAGTACGATCCATCCGCATGTCAAAAACGCAAAAATAGTTGCGTAAAGTGATAAATTAATACAATTCATAAGTGATAAATAAAATCATTAATCACCTTTCTGTGCATCTTGGCGCGAGCGAATGAGCCGGCCGCGCTCCACAGCGCCACGCCCACCGCGTTGTCGTTCTCCTGGAGTAGGGACAAACATAATAATAATAGTATGAATAGTAATCTTTTTTTGGGAGGTGTACCAGAATTCCACACTGTTATGGAGAGACTGGTTGGTGTCGCGGTGTGAAAGGCAGAACGCAATCAATAAAGAATATTTACTTATTACTCTGCACAAGAACGGTGATGGTGATGACTATGAATGAATGGGTTCGGGGAGGGAAAGAAAGTGAAAGAATGAGTTGAAATGAAGGAAAGTCGACTCCTGATTACTGACCGTGAGCGGAGAAGTGACTCCTTGAGGTGATCTGGCTTGACGGGCGAAGATGAGGGCTTGGCCCGGTGAGACGCGACCCGAGAACGAGACGAGCTGCGCGGACACACGTCTGTGACGCTTCCCGAGAGTTCGAGTGACCCCTCTCCCCGCGAGAGGCAGGGGAGGGAAGGGGCGGGGCTAGAGCGCGCACACGCCTCGCGCTCTCGTGGTGGGAGAATAGAGGCGAGAGAGTGCCAGGAGGTAAGAGCGTCGCCAGACGGCGAAAGTGGGAGAGGCGAGAGAGCGATGCCAGGGGGGAGTATGGACAGAGGGGCATGTCGCACCGCACCACAAATCGCGGTGTGGGACGACCACACTCGCTACCGTAGTTTGGTGGCGTACATGAGGATTGAGAACTGATTGATTACAATAATTGTTGCATGATGAGTGAAATTGACTGTATTTGGGAACCAAATTCATGGAATTTGGTACACTCCCACGCGACGGAAGTGAATGAAATGAGATGAAAGAAAGAAAGAATGAGCCAGGGAAGATGTGTGTGAGTGAGTGATAGTGTGATGGAACGAATGATGAACAGCAAAGCTGCTTTATGAAGCGAGAGGAAAAGGGTAGGACAACAACAAAGAAAAACGAGAAAGCGTGAGCACAGCTACTAAAGGAAACAACGGTAACTAGATAGTACAGGATGCCAATATGGCCGAAAAAACTACTCAATGGTCAGAGGGATTCAGGCATCAAGCGTCGAGTCCAGGATTCTTGGGACAGAAGTAGTCCTCGTGGTTGAGAGGCTGCCTGGCCTCGTCGACGCACCCCCGTCTACAGGCACTGGGCTCACACTTGGGTGAATGGGACGGACCGAATTTGCGAAAGCATTTCGGGCAGATGTCGTCAGGCATGAGCCTGAGTCTCTTGCTGAGAGATCTGATCACATGACAGTGACGAGTGAGGTGGACCACTGAATCACAGAAGGTGCATCTCACCTTGTGAGGGTTCGACGAGCTTTTGAGAGGTGGTCTATGAGGGGACCGACTGCGGTCTCTACCAAATGAGTGAGTGCTTGAGAATGAGTGATTGCGATTGATTGAGTGAGAACGAGATGAAGAACGAGGTGTAATATGGATACGTGAAAGGGAAGGGGAGTGAATAGTATGTGGTTGGGGTGACAAATTAGTACAGAGGGTGGAAATCATTGAATGAATTGAGGCTACGGACTCCGATAGGGAAAGGATGGATTCTCGGTTGGTCTGGATCTCGCTGTCAACGTTCATGACTTGAGTTCTGAGGGATCGGAACTCGTCCAGGATGACCTTGGTGATGTGCTCGAAGCGGTGCTCATTCGGGTCCTGGAGCAGGGCGGCCTCGAGGTCAATCGGATGCTCGAACCCGCGACGGAACTGAATAATGAATAGTGAGATATTGATAGTGAGGGATTGATTGAGGGGTTGATTGAGGGGTTGATTGAATGAAATTACATTGTGTACACAGTGGAATCCTCCAGGGAGGGGGATGAATGAAATTAGAATGGGATGAATGAGGTTATAGTCGACTTGGCCCTGTCTGATTGATTCTGGATCGGGTAGTCATGGGATGGGAGGTTTGAATAGGTATTGAAGCCGTGGGCAAAGATGGGGGATCGATTGAATGGATTTCGAGAGGGATCAACAGATTGATTGGTCTCTCAATGATTCGACCTGCGTGGGATCGGAGAGTGGCAGATGTGCCATCTAACGATAGTATCTGAGCCATTTTCCAGTTGGAGCGAGGAGTGTTTCCACTCTCGTCTATTACGAGAACAATTGAACCACTTTGAGGTGGGATAGAAGAAGATCGAATTGATTGGAGAGGATTCGATTTACTTGTTGCGTCACGAAGACTACTCAAGTATTCGAGATGCCATTTTTTCCAGAATGAATCAACAACATTGAGTGCTCTTGAGAGCTGTTTGATCGCAGATTGTCTGCTCGAATTCTCTTCCTCTGGAGGAATATACTCTTCACATGAGGTGTCTAGATTGATGTGACAACCAAGGAATGAATGAGGAAGAATGAGATCGATTGGTCGAATGACCGGACCAGAGAACGTCTGAATGTCGTCGGATGAGACATAAGTGAGAGGTCTACTATTTAGCAAAGCCTCTATTTCACATATGACTGTATTGAACTCCTCAATCGCCAGTTTGCGTTTGCCAATGGATCGTGAGAGAGACACCTTGATGATCTTGATGAGCCTCTCATAGACGCCACCTTTCCATGGCGAATGAGCGGTCGTGAAATTCCATGAAATCCCATGCGAGGATAGATAAGTATCGAGTTCAGAATCCGAATTCGAGCTTGTCTCTGATAGCAGAGTGCTTGCAAGTTTGAGTGTAGTTGCTTTGTCTGATGTTACACGAGAGGGTGTTCCTCTACGTGAACAGAATCTACGGAGTGAGAAAATGAACGCAGATGGGAGGAGAGAAGACACTATCTCGATATGACTCAATCTAGTGGAGAAGCAAGTGAAGATGATGATCCATTGCTTCTCGCCATTACTCATGAGAAACGGGCCAGCATAATCGATTCCACAGTGTTTGAAAGGAAGACCTTGAGTGACTCTATCGCTTGGTAGCGAAGGAGTCTGTGGGTAGCTGAATGGGAGATTGTTGCTCTTCCTGCATGGTATGCACTGCTTCAGACATGACTTGGACAGTGAGCGAGCGCGAGGGATATAATATCGGCTCTTCAGTGAATTGAGTATTATGTCGATGCTAGCGTGACATGAGGAATTGTGAATATCCTTTATGATTAATCGAGCAAGTGATGAACTGACTGAGGACGGGATGTATATTGGCAGTTTGAAATCAGATGGCATATCCGAATGGGACAGCCTTGTTCTGATTCTGAGGACACCTGTTAATTGATCTTCGACGATGGAATGTTTCCGAAGAGGATCACTCATTGTCACATGTTGTGACTGATGAAGAATGATTAATCGATTCATTGCGAAGCGTTTCTCGATTGAATTGAATGAATTGCCCTCTCCCATCGGAACATGATTCAACTTTCCAACTATGATTGGATTCTTTGTTTTTGCTGAACACTTTGAGAGGAATCTGTATACTGCAGCCGTAACATTGATTGCCTTTCTGAGGGATGAATACCTATTCAGATCGATGACTGTATCTGGAGGCTTATGATCAGTGGCAATGATACCGACAGACAGAGTGAATGAATCGACTAGTGGACATTGAAGATCTGATAGTTTCTGATTGGGCCATTGAGATGTATCGAGTTGTAGCCACGGCGGGCCAATCCACCACTGATGGTTAGGATCATTCATCTCAGATGACGTCAGACCTCGGGTTGCGTGATCTGCTGGATTGAATTCGCTTCTCACATGTCTGGGAGCATTGTACTCTAGAGGATGGGAAGCAGTGAGTGCCTCTACCATTGACTGAATTTGCTTGATACGATTTGAAACAAATACTCCTAACGTCTTATTGAAATTAGGTTTTATCCAATGAAGGACCACTGCGGAATCTGTGAATGAGTAGACGTTGATTTGTTTGTCGGGGAACTCCTTTCGGAGTGTTTCCACAACAAACAAGAGGAGTGAGTGAGCCATAGCGAATGATTCGAGTTCCATTTTTGGAATCGTTGAGTTGCTCTTGATTGGGGCAAGTCGAGTCTTTGAAATGAGGAGGCTCGGAAGCTCGTCGGGCACATAGCTGTACACACACGCCGCCATCGCGTGCTTTGACGCGTCACTGTATGCAACTAACGTGATCAGATTTGACGAAGAGAGATGAGTGAATCGATTGACGGAAAGAGTGAACTGTTCTATTTCTGTGATCTGCTTATGAAATGAGAGACGAATGGTCTCGTCGACTGAATCGTCCCATTTGAGGGGATGGTTCCATAGGCTTTGAACTGTCAGACGAGGAGGAAGGAGTAACGGACTGATTAAGCCGAGAGGATCGTAAGTGCTAGCCACTGTACTACACATCGACCTCTTGGATTCCTTATCGTTCTTATGAGACACAGGGATTTTGATCGATAGTTTGTCTGTGGAGGTATCCCACACTAGTCCGAGTAACTTCTGATGGACATTAGTGGACTTGTCAGAATCAGGAATTGATTCCATGAATGAATAATCGTTGGATGAGTAATCACGAAGGTTCATTGCCATGGACTGAAACAACTGCTTTGACTGAATGAACATTTCTGCTGACGGTGAATCGGAGTTGATCACGATATTATCGACGTATAGATTAGACGCTAGTTGATGGACTAGTTGAGGGTCGCAATTCGAAGCATTCAGTTGAATGTGATGGTTTATTACCTTGCTCAGAATACATGGAGATTGGTTGACTCCGAAAGGAGTTACACAGAATCTCAGATAGAGAAGGTTCTTTCTGGTGACAGGCTGATTGATGTCCTTTAGCCATAGAAAACGAAGCATGTTCCTTTGTGAATGACAAAGCTTGACTTGGAGAAAAGCTTTCTCAACGTCAGCTATGATGAGGAATCGTCTGGATCTGGCTCTCAGTATGAGTGATGGAATGTTTTCGAGATCATTTGGGCCAGCATGAACCACATCATTGAGTGATTGCTTTCCTTTGAGATGCGCTGACGCGTCGAAAACGATGCGCAATGGAGTGGATGGTTTATCGGGCCGAAAGACTGGCTGATGAGCTAGGTAGTGTATCAACCCACTAGTGTCTGCCGGATCGACTGCTTCGATCTGACCGAGTGATAGCTGATCTCTGATTACTGAATCGTAGTACGACAAAAGATTGTGATCTTTCGACAATGATCGTACAGTAGAAGAAAGACGTGAGGCTGCCAGATCATGGTTGTCTGGAAGTGAACCTGCTTCTGGTTTGAGGGCATACGAGACGTAATACCCGTCATCCCGAAGCTGAACTGTATCATTGAAGTGTTTCGTCACTATTTCGTCAGCTACTTTACGGGATTCTCGCTCAGTAGTTTCGTAAATGCGTGCTACTGGGTCGACTGAGAAGAGGTGTTCGATCTTCTGCTCCAGAGTGTCCTCAGTAGTTGTTACCACTGGAGCTACTCTGAGAGAAGACGAAAGGGATGACTGAGAATTGGTCTGACTGGTGTGATCTTCGATTCTCCGAGATGAAATCTCACATGCAGAGGCATTGACTTGCTTGGCTCCAGCAACAAGTGGACCAATCACTGATTGAATGAGACGATAACCACACGGAAGTGTGATCGACTTTGAATCGTCTAGAAGTCGGAGAGTGTCGCCGACTCCTAAGAGGAGGTCGGGATTGACTGAAGAATCAGAGAAATGACTCGGAACAGAGGTCAGAGTTGACTCTATCACTGCAAGATCGGCGGACGACAACTGAGGATGATGAATATGACCAACGATGTCATCGGTGTCTCTAACCAGAGCTTTGATTTTCTCATATCCTCTGCTAGTAGTCAATTGAAACTCGACGACGTCGTGATCGGAGGGAGAGACTGATTGATCATGAGACCCTTGAAGGCCGGTCACGTTGACTGACAGTTTACCCACTGGGGATAATTGTAGGCTGTTGGCCAGCGCGCGAGAGATGAGTGAAGTTTGAGCTCCCGTGTCGAGCAACACGTTAGCCCTTGAGCACATCGATGAGCTTGGATTGATCAACACGACTGGTGCCGTGAACAGTCTGTGATTGACTTGCATTGAGTGGTCAGTCATGACTGTATTTACTCCTGATCGAGGAATTGATTGTCTGTCGCACAATGATTTGTGGTGCTTGCCATTGCAGTTGACGCACGAGCGAGTGCACTCGTTAGTTGAATGAGAGGATGAGAAACAACAGTGACACAACGACTTCCTTCTTAGAAAGTCCTTCCTATCTTTAATGGAAGACACTTGAGTGCAGTCGCCACTAAATAAGTGGCGTCCGCAGTATACACACAGAGGCTTCTTATTGTTGGAAGTTCTTTGATTGGAGGAGTGATGACCCTTATGAGGGAGATTGGATGACTGATAGTTTGCTCGACGCGCTCTATCGTTAGGCGGACTCGATGAGTTAATGGATGAATGAGTATTGTAACGAGGGGTCTGCTCTTCTCTGGTAGAGTACGCACTGATAGTCAGTGCATCCTCGTATTCGGAAAGTAGCTGACTCTCTATCAGCTCTAGTGATGACAGTAATGACGTAGACTTCGATCGATTAACAAGTGTGATGAAACGAGGATGGATGCACTCAGCCAACATTAGCTGTACGCATAGCGAATCGACTCCGGTATCGGAGTGAATTGAGTGAGCTAGTGAAATCATCGATTGAACTGCTGACAACTGATCGTTTACTGAAGTGGTCTTGGAACGAATACCACGTAGTGACTGAATGAGTTTCGCCTGTGATAGGCTATCACGACCGTACTGAGTCTCGAGTCTATGAATGATTTTGTTGAGGAAATTCTCGTGAACTGGAATTGATGCGACAAGATTGAATGCAGTTCCACGGAGGCTGTTTCGTACATGAAACGCCTTTTCGACTTCTGAGAGGCTAGTCTGACTGAGGATCAACTGATCGATCTGATAACGAAAGGCCGGCCACCTAGTGAGGTCACTGCCGTCGAATGTTTCCAGCTTAACTGGTGGCAGTGTAAGGTTAGGCCGACTATTTGACGAAATATGGCTGAGTATTTCACTGATACTGCTACTGAGTTGACCAATGATGGTAGTGTCATTGAATGAGTCGGTCAGTGGTGGCTGATTGAATGAGTCGGTCAGTGGTGGCTGATTGAGCTGACTAGTGGTGGCCGACTGGTGAATGGCAGGGGGAGGGGATGAGAGGGAAGTGAATGTTTTGATTCGGTCAAGAGTTTCCGTGAGTGCAAGTTGGTAGTGTATTTTCTTGTCCCTTACTACCTCTTGTATACCCTTGAGACTTACCGGTAGTCCCGTACCTCCGTCTTCATTCTCCTCCTCCATCGTCTGCTCGAAGTGTAGCTTCTCTGCTGCCTTCTTATCGTCTTCCATCTGATCGATCGCTCGCTTCAGAGTAGATACTGAGAGTTCGTATTGATTAACAATGAGTTGCGCTTCCACAAGTGAGGTGGAAGTGGCTGATGCCAGTGACTTGATTTCGTCATCGTTCGAAATTGACATGAGGCTTGTGATCGCCTGGTCGATTGAATCGAGTTTCGCTCTGATAGTGATGCGCTTATCATGAAATGAGTCATAGTGGGAGTCGAAATCTGACATCGTTACAGGGTTTGCTCGTCTGCGTGATGTATTGACTGAGGAGGGAAGGGGGAATGAAAACGGAAGTGAAATGATTGAGTGAATGGGTCACTACTTGGAGTGACGAAACTGGTTGAAGTTCGAAAGTGCTGTCACGTTTGGGAACGTTTTGACTGGATCACTTATGACGAAATGATTTTGAATGATTCGAAATGGGATGATGCTGCCACGCGGGGCTTAGAATGACTAGAGTTCTTGAATTGGATGATGCACCATGTACCAGAATTCCACACTGTTATGGAGAGACTGGTTGGTGTCGCGGTGTGAAAGGCAGAACGCAATCAATAAAGAATATTTACTTATTACTCTGCACAAGAACGGTGATGGTGATGACTATGAATGAATGGGTTCGGGGAGGGAAAGAAAGTGAAAGAATGAGTTGAAATGAAGGAAAGTCGACTCCTGATTACTGACCGTGAGCGGAGAAGTGACTCCTTGAGGTGATCTGGCTTGACGGGCGAAGATGAGGGCTTGGCCCGGTGAGACGCGACCCGAGAACGAGACGAGCTGCGCGGACACACGTCTGTGACGCTTCCCGAGAGTTCGAGTGACCCCTCTCCCCGCGAGAGGCAGGGGAGGGAAGGGGCGGGGCTAGAGCGCGCACACGCCTCGCGCTCTCGTGGTGGGAGAATAGAGGCGAGAGAGTGCCAGGAGGTAAGAGCGTCGCCAGACGGCGAAAGTGGGAGAGGCGAGAGAGCGATGCCAGGGGGGAGTATGGACAGAGGGGCATGTCGCACCGCACCACAAATCGCGGTGTGGGACGACCACACTCGCTACCGTAGTTTGGTGGCGTACATGAGGATTGAGAACTGATTGATTACAATAATTGTTGCATGATGAGTGAAATTGACTGTATTTGGGAACCAAATTCATGGAATTTGGTACAGGAGGAAGGTATCCTCAACTAAACAAATCCATAATCGCAAGTGGCTGAATAGTCGCTGCATGAAACGGGAATATCACCGTGGAAAACGTGACTATCATTCGCACAAGATACATGCACGATAATCACCAGTTACTCAACTCTCCACGGTCGTCAGCCGCACCAACCGCGCTGCGGCCTGCGTGTGCTGGTCTAGCGCTGGCTTAATTCTAGCAAAGTAACCAACCAATCCAAGCAACATAATTTCGACCATTCTTTTCATGTTTCAGGAATACTATACATTCTAATATCTCACCACGGTCGTGAGTCGCACCAGCTGCGCTGCGGCCTGCGTGTGCTGGTCGAGGTGCGTGTGGATGCGCGCCGCAGCAAGGCCCGCGCGCAGCAGCGACGGCCAGCGGCTGCAAATGTAATTGAATTATTTTAATTAGCATTTTTTTCCAAACACGCGAACCACCCTCCCATCGTCCATCGCAATCAAAGAGACTCTTGACGAGCGCATGCTACATTTAAGCGCCAAGTCGGATTCACCGTGTAACTCAATCGCCCAGATAGGTTGCAGCACAAATATTGCAGACACGGTCAACTTCCGTTTCGTCCTTCCTACTAGCCAGGTGGCTCGCTAGTATGATCAGTAAGGGAAGGTCAGATAAGTCTAAAAAAAATTGAAGTGCACACCCTTCTACTTCCAGTTTCAACGCTGCTATACGGCGACAGGCTCACAGGAAAAGATAATCGCGAGGAGTTTATTTCGCATACAAATTTTTTAACAATTACAAGCACAAGTATTCATCTAAACGTGTTCTTAAAACCTGATTTAAAAAATACAAGTGATATAATAACTCACGCTCCGTTCTGCAGCAGTCCGCCCAGCGCGTTCTCCACGTAATCGCAGCGGAACTGGGCGGCGGTGAGCTGCGGGTGCGCCAGGTGCAGCGAGTACGCCGACATTTCCTGAGCGAATAGTGTGATTAATATTAATAACTTATTTGGGTAGACGTCACCGAAGTACTTTTTTTTGTTTCTGTGTGCATACGTGTTTCAAGCTAACATCAAGCACCATGCATGCAGACACGCATCGTCCGCAGCGATCTTTTCACGTTTTTGTGCAATAATACTAAATTTTGCTGTTTTAATACATTAAAACCATTCAAAACCCATCATATTAACTGAACTTCATATTAATCAACCAACCAGCGCGAGTGCATGGTGCAGCCACGCGTTGTCCGCCGCGAACTCCTTCTTCACCGCCTGGTACTGCGAGTGCGCGAACGCGTTCAGGCCTGCGAAACAATAAACATTAATTTAATTATTGTTATTATTATTGAATTTTTGTAATTTTAAATCATCTATTACGAAAAGAGCAACAAATATTTGAATCGATTCAGTTATCGTTGATTATTTTAGACCAGTACCCGACGCTCCACTAAAGATTCCCTCCAGCTTCAGCTTACCTATTGCCGATAGCACCTCGGATCACCGGGTGTTCAAACTATTCACACTCAGCAAGAAAAGGGCAACCAAATCGTTGTTTCGTATTTGAAAAAAAAAGCCCGGGCCAAAAAACAGAGAAGTACCTAGCGCACTATCGACCCCCCCCCCCCAACCACTCACCAAAGAGAAAGGCCAGATCGGCCAGTCGGCGCATCTGCATCTGCGGAGCCTCCGGCGAGTAGCTGCAATTAAAATTATATTATCTTTTATCTTCATCTATCAGCCTTATCTCAAGAATGTTTTCCACGATGGTCAAAGAAGTATTTCTTCTTCACGCTTCGTATCACCCCCGTTTCACATTCATTACATTAGCCGCGCTAACCGTTGCCTGTGATTCCAAGCCGCTCTCTGCTTCTGTCAAAATCAAATCTTCGAACACTCGATTCTCTCCCGTTTCATCCCTTCTACAACACCCGCCTCGGTCAAAGGATTCAGTCATCCTGTTCTTCTTGTTCTTAGCCCACAATCACTTCTCTCTCCACAACACCTTGCCGTTTTCTCCGCCTCTCCTTTTCATCGATCCTACTTTACCACCCTCTCACATCTACGCTTCACCATCCCTGCATGCTCTCCCGTTCACCATCACGTGCAATAGTATCTCTATTCTTTTCACACCCCACCTATAGCGTCTACGTTTCACCCTTCCTGCATCATCGCCCGCTAATCACAAATTGCAATGCTCTGCATATTGAACACCAACAATTAACCCCATCCTCTCTTCTCATCATACATACGCACTCATTATCTCACACTGGCTCCGCCCCTCCTCCCGTTCCATTCTTCTCCCCACCCGCACCTCCTCCACTACTAACCTTCCACATCTACGCTTCATCCTACCTACATGATCTCCCGCTAACAATCGCTTGTAATCCCATGGAAGCTCCTACTACACCACACAGCAAGTTTCATCGCCCTTCACCGAATACCCGTTACTCCTCAGCATGCCTATCACAACCATAGATATACGGCCACATTCACCTCACACTGGCTCCTCAAGTCACGAAATATCTCCTCACCTCACACTCGCTCCTCCTCCTCCTCCCGTTCCATTCTTCTCCCCGCCTGCTCCTCCTCCTCCTCCCGACCCTCCTCCGCTCCCGCTGCCGCCGCCGCCGAACCACTTCTTCATTCCTGCAAGTGGGAAAAGGCTATTTATCATAATAAGTACTTCTTAACTAAAAAATGTATTCACTAATTACTGTTAATTTTATCGGTTAGAGAAAAATTGTACCATCATAATCGTACTCCAGTTTCTATTTATTAGAATTTTGTGAAACATCAATTTTCCCAAAGTTGATCCTTCGAAAAACGTCTGATCGACACACAGTCTCTGCTGTATAACCTCTGGTGTGACCATCCAGCGATAGCGAGATGCCCCTCCTCCCTTCCCCGCCGTATCTACCCACCTACGGTAACCTCCTTCCACCGTCTTCATCCTTCCCTACCGTAACCTAATCCTACCCTACCGTACTCCTACCGTACCTGACGCCAGGGACCTCGATATTCCCCTCCTCCCGGCGACCGCCTCGTTGAGTGTCCGCATCACGCGCTCCGCGTGCGGCACCTGCAAGACAGGGGACATTATTGATTTTTCCTTCCGGATACCGTACTCCAACCGTAAATCAGTCTCTGTTCGAGAGGATCACAAGTTAATCTTTTTTCGACGCTTGAATCGAAGATGAATCGGTTGGAAGTGCCGTTCACAACATACATATACCTAGTGAAACATAACATCGCCGCTATTCTTTCATGTTCAGAAACAAACCGCAACGATTCAATGGCAGTTATGGATATCCCGTTGCTTTCTATTCCTCGCCCATACGACCTCCTCGTTAATAATAATAATATTTATCCGCACATTTATTGTGATTGTGGGGGGGGGGGGTTGGAAATGAAATTGTTCGTTGTTTCACGTTCACTACATCCCCTCAAATATGTCCCTGGTTTCAATTTATAGATGGTATAATCGAAAAGATTATTCAAGTATTAAGTCTGACACCTAATCTGACCCAACTCTAAGTATTCAAATGGGTTGGCTCTCACACGGAATACTCTGAACACCCAATCTATATTTTTTTATTCCCGTGCATTCAAGGACAAATGCACAACAATAGTAGTCGTTCAACACGAAAGAAAATTCGGTATACCAGCGCCTCGGCCATAATTCACCCCCTCCCCCGTACTTTAAAGTTTCAGCCTTCCTACACCCGTCACACTGGACCTGGTTTCCAATCACCCCCTCTGAAGCTTTCACTAATCAACACGACCTACTTTCACTATTTTACAGTATCCCTACTGTACCAGACAATTCCTCACGTATTCCTCAATCGGCCGCGCACAAGCAACCTTACCCTTATCTCCTTCCACCATAAACTACAGTATCCTACACACCGGTAACCTTGTCTTTTCATCAATACCGTACCCCACAATGCTACCGTACCAGGCAATTCCTCGCGTACTCCTCGATCAGCCGCGCGCACGCGTCCTTGTCCGCCTGCGTCGTGACGCGTCGCGAGTCCGCACCCATCCAGCGACCTGCGAAGTAGTGATGACAATGCAATACCGAATACTGGGAGGGAATATCAATTAATTGGGTACTGGGTTGACCAATTATTTGACTATTATTCCTCATTTTCCGAGAGAGGGAGCGGAAGCAAAGTCAACTAATTGGGTATTGGTTGGGCATCCCTACTGCGAAGGCGCATATTTATTATTGAATAAATAGCATAATATAATATTTTACCACGCGAGCGCAATTTAACGAGCGTCTATGCATCGTCTGCGAGTAGATACAAACCGTGAAACGAGAAACAGATGAGCTAGAAATTCGATAAAAGTTTGGATAATATTTGGCTAAGAATCGATCTCGTATCGGTGCAAAAATTTGTCCTTTCATGCAATCATTGAAACACAAGCTTCACAAGAGTGAATATAAAAAAAAGAGAAATCATATCGAAATTTGGAATATTATTGAATTGCTTTCGCAGGATGATCGCAACTGTACCACCATTGGCCCTTTCATGCACTCATTGAAACACGAGCTTCCCAAGTGCGAACACAGATAATTTTTTGGGGAATTTAACATTACTGAAAGAATAAAATAAAATATACTAATTAAAATAAATTAAGATAATTAATAATCTCACTCTCGGGCGACAGGGGCGGTCCTCCGACGGGCGACAGCGGGTCGAGGATGGGCGCGTGGGGAAGGGCGGCTGGAATTGCACAATTAAAACTAGATCCCTAATCCGGCGCTCCTAGCATCCCGTCCTCATATTTGCAGCTCACCCCCATCTGCAGCAGCCGCAGCAGCCGCATACGTGGTCGCCGTGGTCGTCGGCGGCAGCACCGTCGAGGGCGAGGCCGAGGCGGCCGATGAGATCGAGTAGGAGGACGAGATGGTGGTGATGCCCATCGAGGGTGTGGAGGGGGAGGTCTGGAAATAATAATAATAATAATAACAATAACAATAATAACAACAACAACAATAACAGTAAGAAGTTAATATCAACCCAAGTGCGTCAATCAACTATGACTGATGGCCGAAAAATCGTTGCTTTTAGAGAAACAACCCTCGCGCAATCCGCGTTTCACTGGCATGATAAGATTCCTAGTGACAATGAGCTAAGATTTGCAAATAGCTAGCATCTAATTAAAAAATAATAACAAGACATGGTGGTGATGTTCATAGAGAGTGTGGAGAGGGGAGGTCTAGGCTCGTCTCTGCTTCACTTGAATGATAAGTTTCCAAGTTCTGCACTTGAGCGCTGAATTTCTCGTGGTGTCGCATACAAAATTTAAAAAAAAGTATGCTAGTGTGACAAGAAACAACGACTACTGCACTACCGTAGTATGATCCTATCTAATGGGCGAGATAGCAATGATCAATGTAAAGACGCACTTTCTACGGCCTCCCGATTCGTGCTACAGTACCTCCCTCCTGTGTGACCCACAGGTACAATCAGCATTGCTAGATCATACAATGGAAAAGGTCGTTCATTGTTTCACCGGTTTTCTAAGATGAACAGTAAGGTGGCCTAACAATTTCTCAAGCATCGGTAGTACAAAAATATCAATACCAACTACAGAAATACAAATAACACGCTCATGTTGCTACAGTATCCCTCAGGCTACGGTACACCCAGCGTGATCTATCGGAATGTACTACAGTACCCGTCCCCTGTCTCCAAATAGTACAGTACCTCACGTCGTGACCTATCGGAGTGTGCTACAGTACCCCCATGACCTACCGGTGCAGCAGCTGCGGCCGCGGCCTTCTCGATCAGCGACAGTCGCGCGCGCTCCAGCCCCGCCTCCAGGATGCGGTAGGCGGGCAGCCGCGAGGACCACGGATCCGGAGAGTCGAGCCTGCAATTAGTGGGATTACGGTAGTTCTTTTTGGGGAATTGTTTTTGAGGGAGGTTACGGTAGGTTTCTTTTCTCAACTCTGGATTGCACGTGGTCGAATAAGTGTGAGAGTTTGTTAGGGGAGGAGGTTACGGTAGGAAGTACGGAGGGGATACGATAGCCATAGATAACGATCATGATTCAGTTGGTTAAATTTCAGCGGTGGTATTCACGAAACATAAGTGCATGATTATTGTGCCCAATTAACGCGCATGATGATGCTTCGACTCACTGGGACTGAATTGAAGATAACTTCTCAATATTCAACCACAAACATGGAAAACAGAAAAAAATCCAGGAAAAATCAAAGCCCCTCGGCTTTGTGAGGTTCACAGATACAATGACTCTCGTTAGGCGCCCATCGTGCCATATACGATCAATGCACAAGTTAAACAGTAATTTACAAAACAAGCCCCGCTGATCCCTCGTTTCACAATCCCAACTAATACCGTAATTTCTCCGGTTGTAGATCGTCATCTCCAGGGTTTCTTGTAAAAAACAAACAAATTAAACTTCATATTTCTGATTTTTCTTTGTGTTCTTGTATCACTCCCAATCATCATTCCATTGGCCGCCGCCCTCACTCCATCCAGCAGCAGCTGACTGCAGCTCTCTACCATACCCTCCCTACACCTCCGTTTCAGAACTACCTTATCTCTACAATAGCTATTCTACATTCAATAGCACTCTCGCTACGGTCATTGTCAATACACATAATCATACGGCACCTAACCTTAACCCGGTGCTCCTAAGCTTCACTCACCCCTCATCTCCATTAGTCGCCGTCCGCACTCCGTCCAGTCGCAGCTGACTGCAGCTCTCGATACCGTACGTCGAGCACATCTGCGAGAAGATCTCCCGAGATCTGCAAGGAAAAATAGTTGAATTTGGCTACTGTAACAATCCGATATTCGAATATCAAGGGGCAATCGATAAATGGGGACTACTGTAACTATAATCGATAATCTGAGACTACCGTATCTATCTAAAAGGAAAAATCGATAAGTGGGGAGCATTGTAGCAGCAATCGATACTCTGAAACTACCGTATCCACCTACAGACCCTATAAGAAAACTATAATAGAATGACTCAATCAGAAAGCGAAAAATAAATGCAATGAAGAAGGATGCAATTTTTCCCCTGCCCAGGCACAACGATTATTGTGTTTATTACAGCCGATTCCAGTAACCGCATTGAATAACACTTTCCAGCTAACTTTTGTAATGTGCATGAAACCTCATTTCACGATGTTGCAAAATCGAGATAAAAAATATTTATCGCACCGAATTTCATCATTTATCGTAGGTTACTGCGTATATTAAACTTACCAGCTTCATATCCTCAATATAGTACACATTGATAAAACAACCTATTTCATCTCTTCTTCCGTACCTCTGTTCCTCACTGCCCTCATACACTACCACATAGTGCTGCTTGAGAGTGGCTTGTTATCCGTACCCCAATCATACTACAGTACCCTCGTCCCTGATTCTTTCTACCGTAACTCATTTTATCATCTACCGCACTCCTACCGTACCTCTGTTCCTCACTGCCCTCATACACCACCACATAGTGCTTGAGGGTGGCGGGTGTGGTCCAGGCGGGCCGTGCACAGTGCGATGGGGCGAGAGAGATGCCGTCCGATGAGTGCTGCAAATTATTTATTAATTAATGCAGTAATTACTCTTTTAAAAATATTTTGTGCTCTCGAATGTTTTATCATTTTTCAAACCACACGGAAAGGAAGAATCAAACAAACATTCATCGAGATAATGTTGGAGGAACGACGAAACACACGATTGGCAAGGAATCGTGACTGACTCGATTTTTAAATTTCGATTTCGTCAAGCGTCAAAAAAGAAACCACCATCGAGTTTCGGGCTACGATCATATCATATAACGCAAGGGCAAGCTACGACACTAATGTTGATGACGAAAATATTTTGCAATTTGCAATCTAAAGATCAAAGATCAAATACCTGCTGCGAGTGCTGCAGCTGTACTAATTAGCTCAAATGCCGACACTATTATTTCGTCAGCGACCAAAGTTCAAAGATCAAATACCTGCTGCGAGTGCTGCAGCTGTACTAATTAGCTCAAATGCCGACACTATTATTTCGTCAGCGACCAAAGTTCAAAGATCAAATACCTGCTGCGAGTGCTGCAGCTGTACTAATTAGCTCAAATGCCGACACTATTATTTCGTCAGCGACCAAAGTTCAAAGATCAAATACCTGCTGCGAGTGCTGCAGCTGTACTAATTAGCTCAAATGCCGACACTATTATTTCGTCAGCGACCAAAGTTCAAAGATCAAATACCTGCTGCGAGTGCTGCAGCTGTATCAGCTGACTGAGGGCTGCAAGCGGGTTCTCGTCTCGTGTGGACACGAAGAAGAGGCAGGAGAGGTAGGAACGGAAAGTTTCCTGCAAGTTTGAAAAAAAAATTGGTTCATAATCGTTCACATGTTCAATAGCTGATCGCGAAAGTATACTATACTACAAAATACATTTGAAAAATTATAATTGTAATAATTATTAAAATTATTATTGTTATTATTAAATAATACAAAAGTATCACAATTTCAAAACAGCAAGGTTCGTGTTACAGCTTCTTTAGATATGTCATGACCTCATATTTCTTCAATTACAACTCGTTGCTGTCTTTTCAACACCCTAACCAAACTCAACAACCTGATTTTGATTGCTAACACTTAGGCGAAGCGCAATTCACCCTCACTATTCGTGCTGCAGCTTTAGTACATGGTTCAGGTTCGGTCACGTGTTCAATAGAACTTCGCGAGTTATCAGCTTTATAAAACAACATATTCCATTCCACTCACAACTATACGTTCTATAGCATTCCTAAAGAAACCATTGCAAATTGTAAAGTAAAACTAGTGGAACGAAGTCCTCGACATTCGAATGAATTCAGTCGTTAACTCATTAGCCACACGATTGGCACATGAGTCTAAAGCACTGCTGGTCTATATGCCCGCTAGGCTGTGAGGGTGCGGACCCAGTAAGGGAAATTGGTAACTATTTGTGGAGCCCCCTAGTGGTACAGAATACATTTTTGCGGGGGCCACCTGCAATCTAGCGAGTGGGGTAAAAAGATCAGCATCGCGAACGTTAGTTTTTCACCAGTCAATTTCGTTCAAAGTTCAAAGATCAAAGACCAACCTGATCCACGGGTTCGGCCCACTGTGTGAGGGCGTCGTTGAACTGCTTCAGACTGCCGTCCACCGACCAGACGCCCGCGGGAGAGGGCGCGAGCAGGGCCTGCAGAGAAAAAGCGTATTTGAAAGCTATAATGTTTTTTTAGAGAAACCCGTGAAGTAATTACAATTTTTGTATGAAAGCGCATGTAGTATTATCGATGAAACCCAAAGCACGCAGCTATTTCGTTAACATTTTCCCCATTCCACAGGGAAAATGAATCGCTTAGTCATCAAGCTCAGATCGGTGGAGGACAGCCTGAACTGCTTCAGACTGTCGTCCATCGACCAGGCGCCCGAGGGAGAGGGCGCGAGTAGGGTCTGCAGAGAATGAACGGAATATAATTTTCAAAGAAATATAGGTATCAAATACTGTTGTTTCTATATAAACAACCAAGAAATATTCCCTACGAAACGCCAATTGCGCGGGATGTCCTAGTACATTATCCCTCATTTATACCACTCCAACAGTGAAGGCATATCGCAAACACAGCATCTAGTCAGTGAGGACAATCCAAATTGCTTCAGACTGCCGTCCACCGACCAGACGCCCGCGGGAGAGGGCGCGAGCAGGGCCTGCAGAGAATATTACAGTTTGTAATGATTTTGAAAGAGACATAACTGCCAGACATTGTTTATTTTGGATGAACGGCGCGTAGTACTGCCCTTGAAACATCAAGCACGCGGTACTTTCGTTTCAATTATGTTCCCATTCTACTGGGGAAAGTGACCGCACTTCTATGAACTAGCAAGTCGCTGTATAAGGCAATAAGTTGGAAAACCGCGTTTAAAACAATTTTTATACCATTTCCATGCGCATTTATCTTCCACCCCACTCCATAAGAGCCGTCCTCTCACCTCATGCAGCACGTGCGGCAGGACCGTGTGGGACAGCAGGAATCCGTCCTTCCTCAGGTCACCACCTCTTCTAACCCATTCTTTCAATCCAGCCACTTTTGATATTCAACCTCCCAATACAATCTTTAGTTCACTTTCACACACCAATAAAGATGGATTCCTTTACAATCATATCAACAATATTCCTAAGGAAACGCTCAATTTCACTACCCGTTCCTTTCAATTTTCAGTCATATATTAAGATAGCCACCTCATGCAGCACGTGCGGCAGGACGGTGTGGGACAGGAGGAATCCGTCCTTCCTCAGATCGCGCACGTCCAGCGTGATCTTCGACGACACCGCCATGCCCGTGGAGGGGTCCTGAGAGGAAGGGGGATGATTACTCCATAATTCGGAGATTACGGTAACTCCCAGAGAAATCAAGGATCGGTGATTACGGTAACTTCCAGCGATATGGAAAAAAATGTATCAGATATAATTTGGGTTTCATTTATTAAAACGTCATTCTGCTAATCAAAGGTCCCAGAAAAGAACAAGGTCATTATCGCGACAATGTTGATTTACAACAGCTGCGTGTACAAACACAAACGCGGGGGAATGATTCACGAATCGCTATCGAGTATACGTACATACTTGAATCGACGTCACTTTCAGTTACTTTGCACGAATTATGTACAGCCTAAGGTGTTTCTATTCATTTTGTAGTATTTAGCTACGTATGACGAACTATCGCAATTCATGGACATTTCCCCGAATAATGACGAAGAAGAGGAATACTTCTCAGTTAACAAAAAAAAGTAAACCCGCACACTCACCCTGACATTGACCGTCGTAGTGGCGAAGGGCGCGAGCAGTTGGCTCATCGAGATGAATCCCTGATTAATTGATTAATTAATCAAGTAAATATCGATAGATTGTCATTAAAGCGTAACGGAGACGGTAATCCTGTGCACAGGACTCTTGGAGATCCTGCATAATGCAATCCATACTGATGGCCAGATTTCGAATACCTGTCCACTTTTCGCATCCTTGCTTGGTTTACGGTTCAGACAGTACCATCCCTCAGCTGATTCTATCAGAACTACAGCAATAGGGTTGAATCAATATGCTTTCAGATGATTACGGTGGATTTGTCTTACTTACAATTAGATATCGGATGCTGCTTACCTTTGCATTGAAGACCTAGTTATAGAAGTTTACAAGAACCGTAAACGACGAACTACTACTATATTGGTACATTCCTGATAGCAAAACATTCAGCTACAACATTAGGATGACCTTTCATTTTTCGGATAAGAACTTCTGACCTAGATACCTTTGATGAAACGAGTTCATCCGTGCCGCGCGACGCGAGAAGCGCGCAGCAGGGCGCCGCGCCCTGTACTGGCGCCCATCCTGCGCCCGCCATGTTGTCGCGCTGAATTCTATCGGTTAATCAAACAGAAACAGGGCAAATCAGCCACAAACAGCACCGAAATCGACTCAGTCACGTCATAACTCGCGCAAAAACGATGAACATTGGTCAAACATAGCCAGTATTTGGTCACCCGCAAGCGATAGTAACAAAATCGGTGAATTACAAGGAGAAATATAGATTTAGGACACGGTGGAAGATGCAATAGTAAACTAAGATTGCAGAAAACTAGCTCGAACTCGGTAGAAATCAAAGACTGAGGGTGCAACTGTGAACGGACACGTGTGGGCTACTCATGCGCAAGCGTATAGAAGCAAATAAACGAAATTAGGCCGTGCATTTGATGATAAAAGAGAAATGGCCGCGAAACCTGCATAAGATCGCGAACTGGTGGCAATAAATTACGCAGCGAAAGGCGCTAAACGTAGGACCGATACTGCGGAACGCAAATACTGGTGTACTCAGAAATTTATTTTTTTTCAAAATCGATTTCATGTTCATTTAAATTAAATTTTTTTCTAGTTCCTGCGGAAGGCCGTTGTATACACCAAGTCAAAAGGGGGAAGAAAGCTCATTTGCGTGGCACAGCGCCGTCGAGTCATTCTGCGCCGCGCGAGCTGCTAGAATGAGGGGAGAAACATGGCGTTCTCGTTATGAAAATTCGACGGAATTTGGCGATGTGAAAAAAAAAAAAAAAACAGTGAAAATCGCGGAAAAATATCCCCGTGTTTTATTGTGTGCTGGAAATGCGGAAAAATATCCCCGTGTTTTTATCCAAGCGGAAAATACGGGGATATTTTTCCGTGTTTTCAGGTCGAGTGAAAACACGGAAAAATATCCCCGTGTTTTCACCTGACCCGAAAACACGGAAAAATATCCCCGTGTTTTCCGCATGGATAAAAACACGGGCCTAATTTTGGCCGTTTTTCCGTGTTTTTCTGGTGTAAAAAATCACGGAAGAATTTCTTAAAAAATGAATTAATTTATGAAGTTAGGAAAAAAGTTAACAAAACTATTACAATGATGATTTAACGTGGTTGTGAGTGATGTAGAGTTAAAATCAGCGTTATTGCAGGTCAACTGGGGTCACAATGGCGACTACACATTTCTACTGGAAAAATCCTATTCTATGCATGATTGTATCAATTACTGTTATTTACGATAAAACGGTTATTTGTGATAAAAAATGTGTTATTATACGAGAGTATGAGTATTGATGAGTATGTTTAGAGTAAGTGTATTAAAAAAGGGGGTCATTGGGGCATTAAGACGATTTTCACTATTCAACCTACGTCGATTACCGTTAATCCAGATCTGCGGCATCGACAGCATTCTTTCTCATCTTCAGATTCTGCTTCTCCTGTTTCTTCGTAAGACGACCTCCTTCCTTTGGCTCCCAGAATTCCTCTTGTTTGAACACCGGTATATTATGGAACCGGGCTTCCAACATCTTTTCGTACGTCTTGACGAATATCTTGTACTCTTCAGAATCCTCCTTTGCCGATATGGTCACTCTATGGGGTGCCATGTTTGCGACGATTGCTTAATTAAAGCTTATCATTTGGGTTTGATCGGAATTTAGTACCTGCTATCGCTTTACATCTTCCGCTATGGACGAATACCGAATTGTTCTCATTCTCAAGCGAAACTTTCTGTTTCGAGATGTTTTCTTTCAGATGATTAAACATCATCCTTCTCAGCTTCTGCAAAATACTTTTGAGACTCTGATATGGAAATAACGAAACTTACAAAGTTCTCAATTTTGTTGTCGATTCCGAATTTCGAGCATTCTTCCCTCAGCTTTGTACTTCCCCATGCAACTCCATTCTTCCCTCCTATTAGAGTGCACTGTATGAAGTCTGATGCCTCCGTGTCTTGAAAGGAACAATATGTTAGATACAAGTTTTTTTTTGTTGAAGTCTCTCACCTGATTGTTTATACCGGACACAGTAAACACTATATTTTGTAGCTTCGATCTCATTGTATTCGTCCTTGAAGAGTTCCGTTATCTGAGACGAGTCTGTCGATGCTTGTTCCACGTCAGTGATGAATAGGAAGATTGGGCGATTTCCCAATCCCAACGGCTTCGTGAAAGCTTCTTTATTGTTGACGAGTTCCTGATATCATACATTTGTACATTGCAAGCAAAGGGGGGGGGGTTTACTAACCCGATATGATATGAAGGCGATTATGCATCGATCCCATGCATCGTTGTCGTTTTCGGCCCTGTGCACGAACTTGGTCTTTCTGAACGCCACACACGGATCCAACTCTCGCGAGACGAGCTGTAACACAGGGACTATGAATGGTGTGTATGCATCCTCGGATAAATACCTCCAGAATCTTTGCCGGGTCGCGTCTAATTCCGAGGAGTATCGATGTATCCATCCTTTGGTTTTTACCTAGCATCTTCCTGAACAGGACACGTTCGTTTGCAACCCCCCCCCCCTCTTCTCGGTCTCGCCCTTTTGAAACTACTCACGTAATCTTCCTGAATGTGCTATCCTTATCCAGATCCAGTGCATCTTCGACGATTTGTGCATCTTTTTGCGGCACATTTGCTCCCATTAGAGGGTACAGTATTCTCTCCTTGTGCTCGATCAGAATCTGTATTTGTCTTTTCTCGGTTACTGCGTTGTATGCAACAACATTCCTTACTTGAAATGAGGATTTACCTGAAGTGCCCGCTCCTTGTCGATTTCGAATACCTTCAGACTCCGAAGTACTCCGTCTGCGCTTGTACTACATACTGATCGTGCAGATAGGTACTTCTCGACGAATTTCCCTTCCGTTATCTCAGCTATCTAAATCTCACTTTTTATGTTGGACATTTAAATATAAACATTGACACGAGCAAAGCAATAAAGCATCTTACATTCAGTGTGTCGATTAGCGCATCGAATGTCTTCTTATCTAATTGAATACACCGGATCTGGGTTAGGTTGATGTTCAGCGTCGACTTCATCTCCTTTCTGATGTCGTCTTGCTTCAGATCTTTCCCGTCTAGTCCTTTAGCCCTTGCGGCGATTCTCGCATTGATCAACTGCAATTTTTCATGCTTACATTTTTGATCTGTTGTACACTTTATTGGGGCTTATGACAGGCTCATGCAGAATCACTCACCGATACTGCCAGGGATGTTGTCGCTACAGGTTTCTTCTCCAATAGTTTCACGACTGCGAGATCAGCGTCCTCGATTGCTACTTTATTCTTGTTGAGAATCTCGACGATTATCTGAATATTGAAATTACATTATTTGTTACATTATACCAATAAGCGAGCGATAGAAGAAAGCTATATATACTCACGTATGCGAACGGGTTGTCCCGTTGATTATCCGTCGATGGCTGTTGGCTTGCTGATACTGCTGGAGACATGCTAAAGTTTCCCTCGTCATCATCGAAAGATGATCCTCTCGTTCGCCCTCCACCACTTGGCGTCATCATCTGGGTGTACGCCTTTCGGGTGACGTCTGGTCGGTTAGTCGAGTTCAGCGGCTTGTAGTAGTCGGGGCGCTCGTCTATTATCTCATTGCCGAGTTCACGCATCGCCTGGACGTATATGGCTCCTTCGTTTATGAAGACTCTGTGAAGAGCATACCGATAGGATGAAAGATATATATGGATATAGAACTCACCTTGGTCTCCCTTCTTCTGACGACTCATCCATGAGGTACCCTTGGACGGCGGTTCTGATTACCGATCGCATTCCCGTTGCAATGTCATGCTTTATGTCGACTAGAAGATCTTCATCTATGACGTTGTCGTATGCGTTCCATGTTATGTCGTTCACGTGCACCTGAGAGATACATTTCTCTTTAAATCAGTTATTAATATATCTTACCAAAGTCGGTGTCTGGCAGACAGTCGATATAGCCTCATTCTTTTTGGCCACGATGTAGAGTGCCTTGTCCCGCGCTTCAGCGTTGTACTTTGCCTGAGGTTTGTTTTTTGTCCATTAATCTCACATGTTCTTGAACTCCATTTTGAATATTGTAATATGAATATGATCTCACCGATCCAGCAGTCGATATCGCATCTTTTTGCTTGGAGAATACCGCCCTCAGTTCCTCCTCCGCGGTTCTTATCCGCATATTGGCGCGTTCTTGAACGACGCCCGCGGTAGGAGTCACTGTTTCGATTGCTCTTGCGCTCACCAGTGTATTGATGCTGGCATCAGTTGCCATTCTTGTGAAGTATTGAGATTTTCTTAGCAGTAAGGCGATTTTATCCTTCTTCTGCTGTTTTGTCTGTCCTCGTAATGCTTGCTCTTGACTGTTCTCATCTTCTCTCACGACGATCTTCGGTCTTCTTTTCTTAGGTGCATCGGGTTTTGCTTGAAGTGGACGAATAGTTGTGAAGTCGATCATCACATCCTCATTCTCTGGCACATCATCTCTTCCCTTCCTTCTCTTCTGTTTCGTCGCTTCCGTCTGTGTGGTAGTCATTATTCTCGTATTCTCAACTCTCAACCCCCCCCCCCTTCCCCCCCCCCCTGTCATGCACTAACCTCGCCCTCATCTTCATCGTATTCATATGGATCATCCGTTGGGCGTTGAGTCGGTTGCGAAATCGGTAGTTGATCAGCGAGTTGTGAGTACTCGTTGAGTGTCGTCTTCTGCCCCTGGGGATTAATTGGGTTTTTTTTTGATTTTTACTGACTGTTTAAGTGAAACGGAAATTCTGCGATACCCACTCACTGCGATACCCACCCTTCATTCCTCTCTCACGTTCTCTCCTATCAGAAACTAACGTCTTCCTCGTCTTCGCCGAAATCGTTTGGATCCTTTGGGCGCGGAGTCGATTGCGAAATCGGTAGTTGGTTGGCGAGCTGTGAGAATTCGTCGAGTGTCGTCTTCTTCCCCTGATTATTACTTGGTTGGTTTTGGAATATTTCTGAATAAAAGGAGATCATGCATCATGCTTACTTGGATTTCCATCTCATTCTCATCCATCGATTCTTCCATTTCCAGTTCGTCGAGTAATGATCTGTTGTTGTTGCGGTTCTGATCGAGCCTTTCTTCTTCTTTGTCCTCCTCTTTTCCCTGAAATATTCACTAATATGCACATGTAAGCCTGGATAATATATATATATATATATATGTACCTCGTCGAGCCTTTTGTCTTTGTCGAGCTCATCTCCTTCGATAGTTTCGTCCAGTTCTTCATCATCTGAATCCGATATCTGCTCCTTATACCTTCCATCTTGCTGCTCCACAACTCTACTCTCTCTTCGTTCTTCCTTTCTGACGATTTCATCCAACTGTTCCATTTGGCCATCCACTTTCTTGCCGGCGATTACCTCCTTCTTAATATTGGCGATTCTACCCTTGTCCATGGCGTCGTTGTTGATTTCATTCTCATCCATGTGTTCGTTCTCTTCGTCTTCGTCATCTTCATCCATCTCTTCTTCCTCCTCTTCATCTTCGTCTTCATCACTCTCCTCTTCATCTTCATCTCCGTCTGTGATGCGTTCCTCTTCATACGATTCTATGGAAACCTGTAACGTGTGACTATTTGCCAGTGATCGAAGTAATGCCTATACACGAATGTACTTCCCCAAAATAGGCATATATGTACTTCCCCAAAATAGGCAATATATGCTATGGCTCTGGTGATGATTCTAGCGTATGTATTAAATGATAAGTTATTAAATAATAAGTCAGTGTGAACCGACCTCGCTAGACGATCTATTTTTCGGCGAGTCTCCACCCTCTCTCATCTTGCACTTCTTCGCGGGTGTGTCCGGGTCCAGTTGCGGCTGGCTGCGCTTCGTTTCTCCTTTCTTCAGTCTCCCTAGTTGTTTTATGAGCTGAAGTGTGTTGGCATTTTACACACCTTTTCGTAATCCGTTGTTAAATTTAAATACTTACCTGCGATTCGCCAGTTTTCGGTGTCGCGCATATAGGTTGTGTCCCCATCTTCCTCATCTGCAAAGTATTTTACATTACTCCACTGAGGTTTATAATTAAATCAAACCTGTGTCATTATTCCTTCTCTGTCGATTCCTTTTAGTTTGTTTCGCGACGAGTTACAGAGTGTCTGCATGCGTCCTGACGATATCTTCTCCTTTAACGGGTCGTCGATTTCGTAATCCGACATTACTAAAAGAATGTATGTGTTTTATATAAGTAGAACAATAAAGAAATTAATGAATAAACGTAAAAAAACACGAAAATAAACCGTAAATACAAGGAATCACGGAAAATTCGCGCCAAAAAAAGAAAATCAATCCCCCGATACCGTAATCTTTTCAAATTTTTCGGTTGTTTCTCACCACGATTACCCTGATTTTGTGGCTGAGTATCGCGAAATATTTTCAAATGACTTTTTCTTTTTTTCCAATCGATAAATCGATTGTTATTGTTGTTGTTTTTTGTTTTTTCTATTTATTTCTATTGATTTTCAGGTGTAATCGCCTACCCTCGATCTTGACGTCTTTATCGTCTTTACCGTCTACTCGTCTTTACCGTCTACTCGGATACTCGTCTGACATGTATGTTTGTCAGCGTTTAGTGGTTTTGTCAGCATTTAGTTGTTAATAGATGTTATAATATTAATATTTACCATCAGCAGTATAATTTAAATATATGATTCGTTTAATTTTAATTTAATTATATGTTCAGGGTGGGCAGCTCGCGGCGGAACAAGCGGATGCACGAGGTTGGATCCGTCTTCGATCCTGTCGACGACATGTTCATTGATGCGTGTAGATATCAAGAGGAGATGATCTCATCCTCATTCGAACCCGAATACCCGACTCATCTGGTCGCGAAGAGATGCTGTGAGAACTGGTGCAATCTGTTCATTCCTGTGTGGGTTGGTTTTACTATTGTTTTTCTTATTTTTATTAATTTAATATTATTATTACTATTATTATATACATATTGTTATTATTATTATTATTACTATTATTATTATTACTATTATTATTATTACTATTCTTATTTACAGACGAGAAGTGTTGCAAATCCGCAGTGGCTTCTATCGTTCTCTGAGGAATATCATCACTGCAGAGAGGCTGCGAAATTGTGTACTCGCTTTCCTGTATCCCAGGTGCGGTTTTTTTCTTTGGTGGAAGGATGGGGGGGGGCATTCCTCGTTACTCTTGATTTCACTTCAGATTGACCATACCCCAGATGGTCGAGGGACAGGAACTCGTCGAGATTCATGTTGATCGTCGAATCGCCTCTCTTCAAGTCTGCGAGACGTTTTTCATTGGAGTCCTCTGTGTTCCTCCGAGAATGTATGTTACTCTTTTATACCCTATCTTTTATGCCCTACCTCTACCTCACATTTATATATATAGGTATCGCCGCATGCTGCATTCCGTCGTATTTGGTGATGCGTTTGTCACCAATCGATTTGGCGCTGTTGGGCAACTCGGCGAGTCGACTGTCCGATCTATCGCTCGGATTGGTGTTGAGTCATTACTCGTCGGACAGTTCAACCCGTTGAGTGGATCTCTTATGCTCGCCAGGGGGGAGAGTAAGAAGTTAGTTTTCGGACTTTTTTTATTGCTTGTTTGTTGTAACTCTACATCATGTCTCATTGCAGGCATTTCCTGAGGACGAATTCTCGCCATGGCACGCTGACGAAACATAATCTCGACAAATACGTGGGGGTCGGAATTCGAAGGCGAGGGGTATGCGTGTTTATCTAGTTTCATTAGCATATTTTAATTGTAGGTTGACTCGTTTATGAGGTGTGATGTGTGTGTGACTCTCGGACAGGAATATAGAAGAATCGCCGCAATTGTGCGCATGTCTAATGGCGCCGGCCGAAAATCGTCTAAAGGTTTGATATTCTTTCCATGATGTAGCTGTTATACTTATCGAATTCAGCTGCTCAGACACGCACTGCTCAAGTGGTGCAAGCGAAGGTTATCTCGATGAGGAAGGCTGTTCTGTATTCCCTGTTTCGACGATATGGGAACGCCAGGAAGAACACTGCAAGATTGAGGAGTGAGGAAGAGAATCGGGAAGTCGACATCCGTGAAATCACAATCGATGAAGTTGTTCCCACGAGGGATGTGGAGACGAGCAGATACTGTGAATTGTTGAACGCCCGAGTTCGACGTGATCAGGAACCGTTCAAAATTACTCCTGCACTCGTCTTCCAGTCCGAGATCCTGGATTTCAATGACGATGACATGCAGTTGTTCGTCGATGGACATCTTAATGATCAAGATTTGTCTATCCCTCGTGACGCTGCAAATGGAAATGGACTCGTCGAGCTCCGCATGGGTGAATTGGACGATGGAATGGACGATGGAATGGACGATTGTGTGATGGGTGGTGGGATGGGTGGAGAAGTCGACAATATGGCTGATGGAATCGCCGATCTCGCTGTTGGTGGTGACGGTGATGGAGACCGCATGAGTGATGATGATGTAGTCGACGATGATGAAGAAGTTGATCATGAAGAAATCCGATCTCTCCTCAATCGTATCAGCGCAGCAGCTGCAACATCTTCGAACGTGGAAGTCGTCAATTCTATCTCTTCGCGTCGTGTGAAACTTCTCAGTGCCCTAGAGAGATTGTCGACTCTACGCAATTTTCATGCCGAGCATATAACGTGAGTTTTGATGCCGTGATGAAATTGAGTATAGATTTATTGTTATAGTGCGGAGAGGATGCTCACTTACGCCGCGTTCGAGACTGGCGCTAAGATGCCCGTCTCTGTACTCGCCTTCACTGCCGATGGACTATCGAAGGATAAGACGAAGGTGCGCCCCCCCCCCCTCTCTCTTCCTCTCCGCCTCATCCTCCTCTATCTCTCCCTCTCTGTCTCCCTCTCTCCCTCTCCCTCGACATTCTTTGCGTAGTTATTATAGTCAGCTATGGACGCGACGATTGGGGTTTTTTTTTTTTTTTTTAGAGGGAGGGGGGGGGGGGCGTGTTACGCAACGATTGGATTGCAGCTCCCGAACAAGGAAAAAGGAAAGAACGATGAGACGTTGGAGCGGCTGGATTGTTATGTGACTGGCCTGCAGCTGAGCTTTTCTGACTCGTCTCGTCCGAAGCCCAGTAAGAGCCAGAAAGACGCGGATACTCTTCGGATTCAAGAATTGAATTCGTTGAAGAGGACCATGAAGAAGAACCCTGGTGGTTACTCTTACGATGAGAAAGTCGCCGTGGAGACGGAGCTGAATTCATTTGAAGACAAGGATGCAGCTGCTGCGTCTGGTTACTCTTTGGCGAACCACGACTTCATCTATCCTTACGGATGGGGAGGTGCTCCAAGCACTGATGCACTCATCTCGAATTTGTTGCATGTGTTGCGAGGAGATCAAGTCGCCTATATGCCTCGTTGCATAGCAATGGTACTCGACAACGCATCAGTGAATAAGAGTATTCATACTCTGCGTGCATTCGGCTTACTACTTGAGATGATTCCTCGCCTACGCGAGGTTCATTTGTACTTCCCAACAGTGGGACATACGCACAACTCGTTGGATGCACACTTCGGAGCGATAAGCAAGGCCATCCAGAAGGAGGATATCGGAACGCCGACGGGTGAGGTTTCCCCGGTCCTTTTTTTTTTTTTTTTTTTTTTTTTGGTGGCCATTAACTATTTCATTTTAGAGCTCGCCGATGTGATCGGGGCGATCAAGAATACAACTGCTCACGTTGATTTCAACTACTACAAATTCGCCTCGAAGATTCCGTTACACACTGCTTGTTACGAATTCGACTATCTGGCCCAGCAACACTACTTCCTCATCTATAAGGACAATCATGGAGGTATACTTATTCACATTTTTTTCGTCCAATGCAATGAAATTCAGATGTTCGATTCGACAACAAGTCGTTCCTTCGTTTTGCCGAGGGCCTTAGTCATCGTGTCAACTATGTGTCGTCTGTCGCGAGGGAGGCTGCTCGTGAATTGATCCCTCTCACCGATGAAGAGATGTCGAAAGGCTGCCCTATTTTTGTTGAGGTGAGGTTTTATTGGTCAGTCATTCTGCAAATCACTTTATTGGCTAAATTTTTAGGGTGATAAAGGGAAGAATGATCGACTCGTCTTTGCTAAGAGATGCTTTCCTCGTGCGAGGTATCAGCGGATGTTCGATGCGAGCTCGTCTGCCCTGATGAATCAGCTCAAGTTGGCTGGAATGGGGACGACCAAGAGGGAGTCTGATCTCAACGGACTCACACTTCCGAGAGATGGGGGTTGGTTTAAATATCTTTTATTGTGTATCCTCATTCGGTGAACTTAAATGTATTGCACCTTGAATGTTTTGCATCTTCAGATCGCCTTTCGCTGTATGACATCTGTGCTGAGATCGATGCGAAATCGCCGAGAATCGACGATGATGCAGAGGAGGAGGCCGGCGAGCGCGAGGAGCTTGCAATCGCCATGAAATTGAGACTTCATGGACGTACTTACAAGTCGCATCCGATGAGCATGACCGCTAAATCTGCTTTCGAGAAAGCCGGTGATGGTTATATGGCGAGATTCGTTGATGTTTTATTGACGGGTGATGATGATGGCACCATGAGGGCATTTTGCATCGATAGGATTAGTCGCCATCAAGATGTTCTCAATGCGACCAAGAAGAGGGGTGAATTCGACTTCAAGCATTGCCTCCGTTACCTCGAGGTTCCTTTTTTTCTTTTGTTTTTATTTATAATGTTATGGATTTCAATGTTTTAATGTATTAATTAGTACTCTTCAGGAGTTGGCTCTTCTTGATCGCCCTCTCCCACCACCGCTGGCGGATAGCGATGATGACCCTCCGGCGGGCAACAACGACGATGACTCGACGGTGCAGAGGAAGGTATTCCTTTTTTTCATTAAAAAAAAAGTTATATAATTTAAATTTTAGAAGCGCAGGAGAGACAGGACGAATATCCTCGCTGCAGTCAGTGACGATACGAACAAGACAGTCGCCATTCCCGATGATAGGGATATGCGAGATAACGACGAGGATCCTGTACTCGTCGCAATCACCCCCATGCCCCCGACTCGGGTCAGTAAGTATGGCCGTGTTTCGAGAAAGAAGAAGAATTACTCGCCTTCTGCGAATTGAGTAGTAGTCGTCTATTGTTCTTTCCTTTTTTTTTTTTTGTTATATGCTAATTCGCATTTCATTGTTATGTTGTTGTTGATGTGCTATGCCGATAAAGTTTAATCTTATATGAATGAGATTGTTGTTTGTGATGATGGGTTGATGACACCCTACTATATCCCTTTTTAAATTCTATTTTCCATTTCTCATTTCCTTGGGTGTGTGTTCCAGATGGCTGAATTGGGTAGTATCCTTGATGAGTGGGATAATTCTCGCCCTCGTGAGTTGCAATGGAAGTACTCGCCATCGGATTTGCATCCTATAGTTAGTAATCAACCCGGGATTAATAAAATATCGTCTATCGTCGACTCCTGCTATCGTACTCCCGTTACTTTTGTGATGCACCCTGCGGGCGAAAGATATGAGCTTTTGGTGATTATATTCCGCTTTTGTCAATGTGCTTACCTATATCCACTTCAGTCGCCTCTTATCTCTAATAGGATCCAGTCGGTTGGTCTGATCAAGGGTTGTATCACGATGCGATCGGTGTTACTCGGACCGAATTGGAACTCGTCTATGGCTTCGTGGAGGGACATAGAGACGGTTTGAAAAAAAAATGTGGTTGTGTGACTGCTATTAACTTTATTTCTGGTTCAGGCTTACTGTGAGACTGGATATAAATTCGTCCATTGTGAAAACATGACTATGGTCTCTCGAGGGCAGGGGGGTCCCCTTGGCCCCCTTCAGCAATATGCAGCAGGTCATTTCTTCCGAAATGGGGATGGAATCGACTTCCTTGTAGGGACATATTCATTGTTTAGGAGAATCACACTTAGCAAGATAGACACTGTCTTTCTCAATATTCCGTCTCTTTCCTATATTGACAAATTCCGTTCTCTCTTGCCCGATCTCCTCATTGCTCTCGATGTTCGCAAAGTTAGAAGATTTATCGTCTTTTGCCCTGTTTCTCTCGGTGTTGATGCACGCCATATAGTCGCCCTGATTGTTTGCCCTCAGCTATTGAAGCATATGAAGGTTGAAATCGTCTAGAGTCTACAATATTATCATTCGTCATTTATTGTTGATGATGTTAATTCGCCTTTGAATATTAACTCGATATTTAATCGTCTTATCACTCGTTATTGTTAATGTTGTTAACTCGCCTTTAGTATGTAATTGTTTGTGTGTGAAATCAGTAATAAATAAATTTCAGAGTTACAATGGGGAGATCGTCTGAGGCGCAGGACTTGGATTTAGCCGATGCGTACCGGCATAAGATGGATCATCGCCACAAGTACTGGGTGCTCGTTCAAGATATCTGTCGCGGAGATAAGGACTCGTCTGAACTCTCCCATATGGGAATGTTCATGTATTACCCGGATCAGGATCTCGATGCGCACGGGACGACTGATGGTGCCAATGCAATGAAATGGCTTGTGAGTATTTACTTGCTCATTTCATTCCTTCTTTTGTTTATTTCTTCCTTTGTTTAATATTCATTTTTCTATTGCAGGATGACTTCTTTGATACTCGTATCCTGCCTCGTGATCGTGTCGCTCCTCCTTGCATCGTGCGATTCATCGAAACCTGTCGCCGTGATGCTGAAGTCGCCGCTGATGAGTATGCCAGTCTCAGGCAGCGAGTACCGGCAACACCTCGACGTATTGCTGCTCTCACTGTTCAGCCGACTCCTCTCCGTAATGGACTCGGTCAGTTTTTATTTTTTGTTATTTGTCAGTTCTTTCAGTTAAAAAAAAGTGTTATTTATTTGATGTTAATTCTTTTAGATAATAGACCTGTGTTTGCTCGGGATGCATCTGCTATGATTGTTCAATCGTCTATCGTCGCCAATGCGAACTCGCCTCGATTCGCTCGTGTAGATTCGCCTATGCAGGTACGTATATGCTATTCGGTATAAAATTCGATTAATCCCGATACAGATATTTTTCAGTCTGATGTGATGAGGAACAAGCGAGGAACTCCGACTGGTCCATTCGACGACGATTCCAGTGAGCATCTCGTTAAGAGGCGGGCTGCTGTGAAGCGTTCGGAATCGCCTTATGTTGATGTATGATTTTTTTAATGTTATGGTTTTTTAAGGTTGTTATGGCCTGTTATATTTTGATTTTTATCTCTTATAGAATTTATTTTTGTATTCTTGTAGAATGCTCGAGCTGTTTCACCATCTCTGTCGTTCGACCCTCTGTCGTTCGACGCATTCGATGCAATGGATGTCGAGGATTTCAAGGGAAAATCGCCTGCCAGGAAAGATGGGAAGGTCAGTGTTTGACAATTCTTGTTTTGTTCATGATATCTTATTTGATTTTGTTGTTTTTATTATTATTATTATTAATATATGTTCCAGACGCCTCGGGCCCCCCAGACGATCGACGCATTCGATGCGATGGGTGTCGATGATTTCAAGGGAAAATCGCCTGCCAAGAAAGATGGGAAGGTCAGTGTTTAACTATTCTTGTTTTGTTCATGATATCTTATTTGATTTTGTTGTTTTATTATTATTATTATTAATATATGTTCCAGACGCCTCGGGCCCTCCAGACGCCTCGGCCCGTGGCTAAGACTATGCCCGTTGTTCTCCAGCATATCCGAGGTTGCGTCAGCAATATCCGGAAGAAGATGATAGTCGACGATGGTTCATACTTCTCTCATGAAACCAGATGAGAATCGTCGTCGCCGACATTCAGCCATGGTCTCATCAAACGGGCACTTGTGTGATGTGTATGGAGACATGCATTCATCCCGGATAGGTGATTATACGGAATCGTCTCTACTCATTGTTTTATTCGTTGTTGCTGTTTTGTTGTTGTTATTGATTTGAACTCGCCTTCATACTCTTCGTAATAGTCTTGCATATACTAATTGGTTTATACTAATCTAGTATAAATCTTCTATCCTTCTCTCTCTTTCTCGTATGTTTTTGTATGGAGCTATGTATGGTGTCCATGATCACTATTCATACCTGATTAGTCCCCATTTTAGATGTTTATTATTTTTAAGGATGCTTTATCGTCCGGGTAGCAGACTTTCACTGAGACTGCAGGTGGTCTTAGTTGTTTGTTCTCGAATGATCTGTCCTATTTCAGACTCTCATGCCCATTGATAATCCGATTCTCTGGAGGCGCCTCTGTCCCGTTCCTCATCCGCACATTGCACTTCTTCATAATCAGGTGAATTAAAAAAAATATTTCCATTGTAGTTGTTTGGTGGTGCTGACATGGTTCCTATCAGGAGGGAATAATCGTCGTATGGGGCGGTGAGGAGGCTGGAGTCGTCTATTCGCCGCATTCCGGGAAATGCGTTTTCCCGCCGTCTCGAATCATCCGGGATGGTCCAGAAGAGAGTGCAACTCGACTCTTCCTCGATTATGGAGCAGGGCTTCTTGAAGACTCTCAAGTTGGAAATCGTCTCTACCTGTCAAATGTCGAACATCCCAAAATGTTCGAGGGGGCAATCGTCAATTATGATGCAGTGTTGAATGACAGTGTTGGTTTCATTTCTACAGCATTTGTAACACGTGCGTAATACTATGACGATGATGTTTTATCATTTAAGGGTCATTGGGTCGCCGTGAACATCCGTCCCAACGTCCGCGTTCTGCAGCGCATCCTCAAGCGTCCTGATATCCCCAGACATCTTCTGTATTATCGTCGCTCGAAGCTTAGACTGCGCGTTCCCGCTCTTGTGTCTCGGATCCAGATATTGACGGGGGTTGCTGGGGGGAGAGCCAAGCTGTGGAACGATGATATCGGTAATGAAGAAACGCTTTGTGTTCCCTTTATTAAATTGATTGATGTTTAATCTTGAGGGAGAATCGACATGCCTGGATGTTTCTTTGATGTCCCGTCGATGCGTGTATTCGACTCTGTTATCGCCGATGTCGTGTTCATCAAGAATTATTGTGGATTCGACGAGGTTTGCAAGTTTCGCTGATTGTTCTTTCCTTCATCCATATAAATCTAGGCGACTCCGTGGATGTGTGTACGTTGTATTCCGATCTGTTGCGACCAATTCCCAGATGCCATCACTTCTCGCGAGTTTACGCCTCTTACGAACTATGAGAAGACTGCACTCGACGGAATTTTTCGTATGCGTGAGGTATACAGCTAGTTTATACATCAATCTCAATAGAATTCTCTATATTTATGTTCCCTTTAGTCCGGTGTCGACAATGTGGCATCTGGTATCGCTAGTTTGACTATCGATACATCTGTTCATGGAGTAGTCGCCGCGGAGACTGTTGCACCTGGTGATCTGATGTCGTCGCATGGGTCAGATGTTGGATCGACTATCAAGAAGAGGAGACCTCCGAAGAGGATTTTGGCTCAGGTGCGATCCTGTGCTATGTTCACTGTTTCCTTCCTTCTAATCTTTCAGACTGTCAATGATGATAGTGAATCGCCTTCGATTGCTATTGATACATCTAATTTCGATAGTTCCGCAATCGGAGAGGGTGTCAGAATCGTCGATCGTGTTGGGAGTATGTGGGACATGGCACTTCGTGCCGTAGGCGTGGCGGATAAGATAAACACTTCGGATGGATGGACGGTTGGTTTTTTTATAAGAAAAAAAACTCTGGTTTGTCTAGCTCATCTCGTATGGCCTCGTTAATAGTCGCCTGGTGCATAATTCTGGAATCGACGCTTTTGTTCTTTTCCCTGATGTCTATCCTTATGTGGTGAGTTTCTCGATTTATGACACCTTTCTCATTTGTATGATTCCTTTCGTTTTAAGCCCGGTGGTGATTATATCGATGATTATGGAATCGTCGGGAGGAAGTTTAGAGTGACATACGTTCAACACTTTGGAGAGGGGTACTATCTTTTATTATTTGTTCCTGATTGTCATATGGAATAATTTTTTTTAAGAATCGCCTTCAATCGTGTCCTCTTGCTCACTCCTATGGCTGAAATCGACAATAGCCCTGTCGTTTACCACCCGCTTCTCAAGAATATGGATGAGCTGAAGAAATTCGTCGATTCTGCCACATAGTTTTAGTTTTTTTTGTGCTATGCTTTTGTTTTCTTTTGTTGTTGTTATCTATTTTAACGTCGATGGATATTCGCCGAAGATGTTTCATTGTGTTCTGATATGATATATTCAGGAATCGCCTATTGTCTGTTGTTACTTGTTGTTATGCATAAAAAAAAAATTGAATACATTGGTCCATTCTCAATTTACTTCATTGGCGTTTTGGTCGCCGTTTCGTACTTTGCTCAGGGTTTTTTTTTTGTTTCTTTACTAATTTCATCCTTCAGTATTTCATCCGCGAATCGCCTTCATCGCTGAATCGCCTTCATCTCTGAATCGACTTCATCGCTGAATCGCCATTTCCATCATGGATCCGCCCAAGCTCTCTCGTCATATCCAGGTACATTGTGACGATGGTTTCCTTTTTTTTTTTACAAATTCATTGAATATTATAGCGAATCTTCTCCGATGATTACAAGCATACATGGGAGCGTGTTCATCCGGATAGGAGAATGCATTCTCACGCACTCACGTTGGGTCGTCAGATGGAAGGACAGGTAAATTTATTTCCTGTTTGCTTGTGAACGCCTCAGTCACTTCAGCGAGGTGTCGTAGTTGTGTGGAACTCGACTGAGGATGCTAGTGTGCTATACTCGCCTGAGTCTGGAAGATGCCTCTTCCCTGTCATCAGGGTCAATGATGAGAATGGAATCGTCGAGCTAGATTACTACGACATTTTGCACGGCGAAATCTGTGAAATGGTGGTTCCATACCGCACGACGATGCCAATCGCCGAATATTTGTCGATCCGTGAGGGAGTCGTCATCGCCTATGATGCGTTGCTGAGCGACAACGTAAGCTAACCCCATACTCAAAATTTATTTATTTTATTATTCAGGGAATTTGGATTGCGACCAACGTCCGTGCGATCGGCGACCCAATGGAGAGAATCGTCGACGCTGGACTGGGCCGCACTCGGCGAATCGATAGAAGATCGTCGCTCACACTCAGAGTACCTGGATTCGTCATTGGCTGTGGGGAGCAGATTGTGATGTGGAATGATAACTTAGGTAAGTCGTGCTCTATTTCTGGGGCTATTTCGGGTTTCCCGTGATTTTATCCGTGATTTTCGCTGGCCCCGCCCCCTCCGACTTGGCAAGGATCGGCCAGATGGGTCTGGGGCTCTAAGTCGGATGAAACTGATGGTAACCGATCGGGTCCAAAAGTGGTTTGGGGGTCCCCATAGGTACCCTGAGCACTCGTAGGGGGTTATTTTTGAAAATTTCGAAAACCTGGGACCCTGGGGAGCTCGGGAAGTGGAGGTCCGGGGTACCTTTGGAGCATCCGCTGGGGACCTCAAAATCGAATTTTTAGATTTTGCTTGCATAATCACAACATCCTAGGGTGTTTTCGACGTGTGTGCGAAATTTCGGGTTTCCCACTTCATTTCTAGGGGCGTCTTTTTCCCGTGATTTTATCCGTGATTTTCGCTGGCCCCGCCCCCTCCGACTTGGCAAGGATCGGCCAGATGGGTCTGGGGCTCTAAGTCGGGTGAAACTGATGGTAACCGATCGGGTCCAAAAGTGGTTTGGGGGTCCCCATAGGTACCCTGAGCACTCGTAGGGGGTTATTTTTGAAAATTTCGAAAACCTGGGACCCTGGGGAGCTCGGGAAGTGGAGGTCCGGGGTACCTTTGGAGCATCCGCTGGGGACCTCAAAATCGAATTTTTAGATTTTGCTTGCATAATCACAACATCCTAGGGTGTTTTCGACGTGTGTGCGAAATTTCGGGTTTCCCACTTCATTTCTAGGGGCGTCTTTTTCCCGTGATTTTATCCGTGATTTTCGCTGGCCCCGCCCCCTCCGACTTGGCAAGGATCGGCCAGATGGGTCTGGGGCTCTAAGTCGGGTGAAACTGATGGTAACCGATCGGGTCCAAAAGTGGTTTGGGGGTCCCCATAGGTACCCTGAGCACTCGTAGGGGGTTATTTTTGAAAATTTCGAAAACCTGGGACCCTGGGGAGCTCGGGAAGTGGAGGTCCGGGGTACCTTTGGAGCATCCGCTGGGGACCTCAAAATCGAATTTTTAGATTTTGCTTGCATAATCACAACATCCTAGGGTGTTTTCGACGTGTGTGCGAAATTTCGGGTTTCCCACTTCATTTCTAGGGGCGTCTTTTTCCCGTGATTTTATCCGTGATTTTCGCTGGCCCCGCCCCCTCCGACTTGGCAAGGATCGGCCAGATGGGTCTGGGGCTCTAAGTCGGATGAAACTGATGGTAACCGATCGGGTCCAAAAGTGGTTTGGGGGTCCCCATAGGTACCCTGAGCACTCGTAGGGGGTTATTTTTGAAAATTTCGAAAACCTGGGACCCTGGGGAGCTCGGGAAGTGGAGGTCCGGGGTACCTTTGGAGCATCCGCTGGGGACCTCAAAATCGAATTTTTAGATTTTGCTTGCATAATCACAACATCCTAGGGTGTTTTCGACGTGTGTGCGAAATTTCGGGTTTCCCACTTCATTTCTAGGGGCGTCTTTTTCCCGTGATTTTATCCGTGATTTTCGCTGGCCCCGCCCCCTCCGACTTGGCAAGGATCGGCCAGATGGGTCTGGGGCTCTAAGTCGGATGAAACTGATGGTAACCGATCGGGTCCAAAAGTGGTTTGGGGGTCCCCATATGTACCCTGAGCACTCGTAGGGGGTTATTTTTGAAAATTTCGAAAACCTGGGACCCTGGGGAGCTCGGGAAGTGGAGGTCCGGGGTACCTTTGGAGCATCCGCTGGGGACCTCAAAATCGAATTTTTAGATTTTGCTTGCATAATCACAACATCCTAGGGTGTTTTCGACGTGTGTGCGAAATTTCGGGTTTCCCACTTCATTTCTAGGGGCGTCTTTTTCCCGTGATTTTATCCGTGATTTTCGCTGGCCCCGCCCCCTCCGACTTGGCAAGGATCGGCCAGATGGGTCTGGGGCTCTAAGTCGGGTGAACCCCCCCCCCATCCCTCTCCTAGCAGCACATGACCATAATCATACTTGCAGGACGCATGTGTATCCATCGTTCATTATGCGGATTCGCCGACCAACTCGTCTGTGGAGATTTCATCATCGTCGATGTCGTATTCGTCAATAGCCGTAATAGGTTTGAGGAGGTATGCATCTCTCACCGTTTCACATTGGTTTCTACTTCTACTATACGCCTTTCATATTAAGAACTGTCCCTGGATGGGGGTAAATGCAGCCCCTCTGCATGTTTCATCCGTGCAGAGAGGGCTCGCTCTATGTCCTAATCAAATCTGTGTGGATAAGATTACGGAACTCGTCACCAAGATGCTTTCTAAGGTATCGTGTGATCATTCTATGTGGTGGTTATCTGTTATTGTCAGAGAGATGTCGACATTACATCTGATCCGATAGTCGACTCGAATGACTATTCGACCGGGCTTTTTCTACTCTCGCATCGTGGTGAGAATATTGCTGAGAAGGTTACAACATCCGATGGCTGGATAGTAAGCTCTTTCATTCTCATTTATAATTTATCAACTCTTATTGTTGTATGCGTGACGTGTTTATTGTTGCAGTTCGTCAACCTGTGGAGAAATGGAGAGGTTAAGCTGAGGCATAAATCGACTGGCATGGTCGCGTTCATCTCGTGTCGTGATGCTGCGCCTCATGTGGTTTGTTCCCCGTTGTGAAGTAAATATATATTTATCATTGTTAAGGATCATCGATGGGAAAGACTCATCGGACGGGACTGTCGATTGACATATGTCACTCAAATGGGAACTGGGTGGGCTCTGTTTTTTTTCTGTCTTCTAATTTTCTCTTAGAATCGACTTCACTCAAGGATTGAAGATGACACCTCTTCGTGATGATGGATGTCCTATCGCATGGCACCCGATGTACGTCACAATGATGGAGCTCTTTGTGGCCGTCAATCATGCAGAGCTCACGAACGAAGACACAGCTCAGATCTAAATGTTGAATCGTCTAAATTGTTTTGTTGTTATATGCAATAAATAATTCATCATTTGAATATAGCTATTATTAATGTCTCGAGTGGTGTTGTAAATCACCTCGAATATCGAACATTCTTATGTTTTATCTCTAATGTGTTTTCAATATTCTCAGTTATGGAATCGCCCATCATCGGATCCCAGCTCAACACCGGCGGACTATCCAAGCAGATGCAGGTATAGTACTGCATTCGTTATCTTATGCCAATCTTTCATCGTTCAGGAATTCTTCTCGTGGAATAAGATGTCCACGTGGCGCCGTATTTGCCCCAGTCAGAACTTCTCGTCAGTTCCCATATCTACGATCGACGTATATGGACATCATATCACTGATCAGGTACACATGATTCGATGTGCGTTTTGATATCTAGGCCGAATTTTCTCAGATTGGGATGATCGTCTTGTGGAATGGAACTATTGATGGTAGTATTGTTTACTCGCCCGAGTCGGGAATGAGCATCATTCCTCGATTCGATGCTCACCCGGATGCATCGGTGACGATCGACTACAGTATACTCGACACTCTCCCTGTGCCGCCACTACTAATCGACCTGGACAAGGGAGGGCTGATCAACCCGAAGATCTTTACTCATCTTAAAGAAGGAGCCCTGATTGGATACGATGCCATCAGCAATTCCAAGGTATGCCACACTGAAACGAGTGAATGATGTATGTTCTATTCAGGGTCAACTCGTAGCCTTCAACTTCAAGATCGCGAAATCGTCTAATGTCACAATTCTCGAGGACAATCGTGATCATCTGATGAAGTATCGCCTGGAACCCACTTCTAATCTCAAGGTCAAGGCCTCTGCGATGGTGACAAGTGTTGATCGCACCACAGTATTCATGTGGAATGATACTATTGGTGAGTATCGTTTTACTTTTTTTTATATATTTGGCCAATTCAATGGTACATTCATTCAGGGAGGTCGTATGCTCCTCGTACGGTATATGAGAAGAAGTCGATGAACGGATTCGACGTTCTCAACGAGTTCGACATTGTCGATATTGAAGTCGTCTTCCAGTGCACTGGTGGAAATGCTAGAGAGGTTCTTACGCGTATCACTTACTCTGCATTCGATTTTCATTTTCTTGTAGGATTGCCCATGGCGTGCCGTATCACTCACTCCTCACAAACCCGGAGTGAGGGCCGACTTCTCGATCTCCATCGGTCGCAAAATGATTTGGCTGACGGATTCCGTGAAAGAGGATATTGGAAGATACTTACTGCCTGGCAGACCTGAACGTGTACGTTTTTTTATCTTCTATTATTTTTTTATTTCCAAACTTCGACTATATAGAAGCGTCCACTTGTGAACCACATAGAGGAGTCTTGTATCATCAAGAGTATGTGTGATATATCTCTCCGTGGATTGGGATTCGCCGAAAATGTCTACACTTCTGATGGTTGGACGGTGGGCTGTATGTTGTTTGCGTGTTTACCGTTCTGCTTTTCAGTGGACGTATGACCATCTGACTGGCAGTGCACGATTCAAGAACAACGATGGGAAAGTCGTCTGGACTGCATACTCCGCTAGAGACGATCTTCCGTCGTCTATGGTTCGTTGATTCTAGACAGTGTGAAATATGAGAATGTGTGTATTTTAGAGAAACAACCCCAATAGTGATGACACGATGAGATTCTGCCGAGCAACGATAGTCGCCGAAATGGTGCAAGGGTGAGCAGTGATGTTTCATGACGAAAAAAAGAATGAAATATTTCAGACACAAGTCGTTCAGAGTCGTCAGTGCTACTCCCCTGGACTGCAACAACGTGCCTGTCCAGTGGCATCCATACTACATTGGAGCGAAATACCTATTCGACATGGCGAATATGGATATCGACGAGTACCGTCAATCATCTGTGAAATATAGCTGATCCGATAGGCTGGATACTCGCCTTATTTTTGTTGACTTCTTTTTATTTGTTATATGTTCCTCATAAGCTGTTGGTTGCTCACTTTTCTTTTTTTCCATACCCCGATGGAATAAATTGAAGATTACACATTTTCATTGCTGGTTATTTCGTATTGGTGTTTATAATCACCGTGAATATCATATTTTAAATTTTCAACTTTCCTCCATTTACCCCCCCCCCTCTTTCCAGATGGCGAGTAACCCAGGAAAAGGTTCGTCGCCTGCGATGAAGGAAATCGTGAATGAGCATCCAGGGGGGTTGTCGACTGAAATGAAGGTATACTTTGCATGACCGTTGCATCGTTTCTAGAATATTATTATTTTCAGAATTTCTTCTCGCCTACCAGATCTATCAACTGGCGTCGCATGCATCCTGATGCCGAGTCGAGCGGACCCATTGACGATGTGGACGGAATTGTTGTGCGTGATCAGGTATTCACATGCCATCTTTGGTTCAGTCATTATTGTCTTTAGACGGGAGTGATTGTCGTCTGGTCTGGTGCTGAAGGTGCCAGCATTGTTTACTCGCCTGAATCAGGGATGGCTATCATCCCTCGTGTCACGAATTTCCCTCTACCGAACCTCGAGCCGATGTGGTTTTTCGACCACACCATCCTCACTCATCCTGCAGTCGAGAAGGAGGGATACATCGAGAATGATGTGTACATTGATCTCAAAGAGGGAGAGTTGATCGCCTACGATATCGCGACCAATTACGAGGTCCGCCATCCTCCCTCTTACTATTGTATTGTGATGCCGTTTCTTCCAGGGTCAACTCGTCGCTATCAACATCAAGCCACGTGACTCGTCTGTTCTCAAGGCGGTGAATATTGAGTCACTCGTCGACAGCAGTTATCCGCTGAGGAAGATTCGTCTATCCAAAAGCTCGATGCTCAAGATGATAGTCCCGGCGATGGTGATCAAGTACGACCGTTCCACTGTCACCATGTGGAACGATTATGTCGGTGAGCTGGTCTGTTCCTTGTTCGTTATTCACACTATTCTTGCACAGGTATGTCGTATATCCCACGCAATGAATGCAAGCCGATCCGTGGTATATTCGACGAATACTATGACATTCTCGTGGGTGATATAGTCAAGATTGAGATCGTCTTCCAATGTATCGGAGGGGGTGCGAGAGAGGTATGTGAATTGCTATGTATTCGCGCTCAACAGTGTCCCAGGACTGTCCGTGGCGCGCAGTAGCCATTGAACCGCTCCATGTGGTTGAAAGCAATTCTGGTGAACATTTTATCGCGAATAGAGCATCGTGGTTTCTGGATGTTGATATGCTACATGGGATACGCAGATGCCTGATTGATATGCACGGCAACGATGGAAAGGTTTCGTATAGTGGAAAAAAAGAAAACAATAATGTCTTTTTTTCCAGTCGTCTGTGCGTGTTCACACTGACGACGACAAGGATTTGTACATCAGGAGATTGTGCAACTTATCGCTCAGAGGGGTCGATATCGCCGACAAAGTCACAGTCTCGGATGGCTGGTCTGTGGTGAGTGTCACTATTAAAAAAGTATAAACTGGCGCACATTAAGTCCTCGTATGACAATGAGACGGGAATCGCCAAGTTCGAGTATAGTGACAGGGATTACACTGCGACAGCGTACGCCAGCCAGTTCAACACTGCTCCATACACTAAGGTTGTGCATTTTTTTCCCCCTTCTCGGTCGTGATGATAACATTATGCAGAATCTTGAACTCGACTTCTCGGAAGGCAAACGGACATTTTATCGTGCGACGGTGATCAGGGAAATCGCCTTGGGGTGAGCGATGAAATATGTTTTAAACTGGTATCCGCAATTCTTTTAGACACTTCTACTATCGAGTTGTGCACGTGACCCCTCTCTCACGTGAAGATGCCCCTGTTGCATGGCATCCGCTGTTCATCAGACAGCAGGATCTTCTCCGCATTGCCGGTTTCAATAATTAATGAGCAGTTCTGATATTATAATTACTCGCCTGTGTTATGTACAAATGTATATGCGATGTGTTATATATATGTAGTTCGCCTTCTGTTCTGTATCATCCATACCATATACCCCAATCTACCTCGCCAAGTCTCTATGGACAAGTCGTCTATTTGTACCGAGTCGTCTATTCCCGGTCACTCCTCTGTGATCGCATCTTCCTATACCGATCTCTCTTTCTCTTTCTGCCCCTTTCCCTCCCTTTGCGATCTCTCCCCCTGTGTGTATGCACATTCCAATTAGGTCATTTCACTCTGAGAGAGAACATTAGAACATTAGAGGGGCAAAGCGCTTGTGCCCCGGTGTGTTCGCTCGATACCTACAGTATACTTACAGTAGCCGCTTGGGTACAGTAGCCTATCTGTTAATGATGCCTTTGTCCTAGAGTACAGTAGCATTACGTAATGAAACGGTAACAGCGATTAATATTAATGTATGTGACATTTCACATGGACAAAACATCTTGAAGCCGCATAACGCCTTTTCAAGACATTGTGAAACTCAACCCATTCTTCGGATCACGTTAACTCCACAATTTCCTCGTAGTCAATCCTGTTGCCTTCCCGTTGTTTCTTTCTAATTCGCCATTCCCTCATTCCATGCACCCATAAAATTCCTTCCAACTCCCTCACTAACTCTGCCATTATTATTCCGCCCTAATGTTCGTTTTTCGAATTTGTTATTTTTATTGGTCTGGAACTTTGCACGATGTTGCTTCGAGAGATCATTGTACGCTCTGCAACTTATACGATCTCTTGCGTTGGTCTACTGATTAAAAATGTACGGAAAGTGCTTCGTCTCACACTTTGAGTTCGAAATGCGGATATCGCCTCTTCATTTCACACACTCTCTCGCCTCTCTGACCGGTGAGAGAGTGCATGAAATGAAGAGACTGCGAAACTTTCCCTATCTAGAGATCATTCTAATAGATGGGAACGGGAACTTCCTTAGCTCTTCTTTTCTCTGCTTTCTCATTTTTATTCCCCGCAAAGGTGCTCGAACTTAGGCGTGTCAACCGAACACTTCCTCTAGCAATGAGCCACAATTTCATGAATGAAGCACTGTTTTTTCTTCATTTGCCCCTTCTCTCGATTCCATGACCTACGCAATAGAAGTGACTGAATTATAAATTCCTTGATGCCAACTTCCCTTTCTCAATGTTTATTCCATTGAAAAATGCCTGGTTTTCTAGACTTTTTGGAACGATGATTTCGCCACCAACGAGAGTTTGAAATAGGATTTCTCGCACCTCTGCCAGAGATAAACTGCAATCCACCTACCCTGATAGCTAGTGATAACCGGCACCCGCGAGTGCCCAACCCGTCTCTCAGCCACCGAATTCCTCTGTTAATTTGCGAAATCCGCCTGCGCTCTCTCCATTTCTCACGCTCTCTCGTCTCTCTGACCCTTTAGTCATTGTCCAAATCAAGATACCGCACGCCTAATCACCAATCAGCGCCAGCTTGCGAGGTGTCAGGCCGAATTTGCGTCAGCACTCTCCGCATTTCGCCTTATCTCTCGTCATCTCTGACCTATTAGATATCAAGGGAAAGTGAGAGCCGCTCGGCTCTCTTCATTTCGCCTTATCTCTCGCTGTCTCGGGAGGACGAGAGAGTGTGGGAAAGCGAGAGAGCGGGCGATATCTCATCTCTCTGCCCGGTCACTTCCCCATTAGATATCATCATGATCATCTCCCTTGATCCGTCTTGTCCCGAGTTGTAAACATACCCCCGGGGGAGATGTTGTCTCTCTTTCTGATCCTGAATGTATTGATTTTCTTCATCTTGATGAGTGACTACTTTGAACCGTGCTTCTCCGTTGCACAGTTTTCACAGATTATTCGTTGCGAAACGAAGCCACATATACCATCTGGGGGAGATGTTGTCTATTGATTATCGATTTCTCCAACCGTTTATGAAGTTTATACCCCCTTTCTGATCGCCAGAGCTGTAATTTGGTGGATACTAGTTAATTGAGAAATACAGACCCTCCTGTGTTGTTTTGTCTCCCTTTATTATCCTGAATCTATCGAAATCGATACAATTGCGAAACTAGGCTTTTAGGCGTTTTCCTCTTGACTTCTTGAGATTTCGTCAATCTTCTCGTCTTTATCCAGAAGATTCAATAAAATTCGTGTCAGTTGGTCATGCTAGAGTAAACAAAATACGACAGGTTGATGATTGCAAATTACTAACAATTACAAAGTGCTCTAGTGTTTTATCGCGCACATCACAGGGAGACGCGAGGGCGATTTATCTGTGTTTTCCCAAGGGCGATTTATCTGTGTTTTCCATGTATTTGTCAATCCGCGGATCACCATTTCCCTTCCAATTCCATGTTTTGGAACATGGAGATTTTCGATCATCCCGGTCATTAATCCATGTTTTGCCATGGGAAATGTCCCGCACGTGTTTTCTGGCTATTTCGTATCACATTCCAATCGTATCCAAACCAGCGATCCAACGATTACCGTACATCTACCGAAACTCTACAGTAACAGCTGATAAATTATATCTAATACTGCTTCTACCGCATTCTGACTCGTTAATCGATAATTTTTCCTGTCCTACCGTAACCATTTCTTCCCCTCAGGACTCTTCTCCGTTCAGATTCCAATATCGAATATCGTATCCCACCCTGGCGCGCTTTTCTGTCGATATCGCGAACCTACCGTATCATACCGTACTCCTACCGTAATCCCCTCTTCCGGTCAGGACCCTCCTCCGTCTCCCGGATGACTGATCTCCTCCTCCAGCGACTACCCCTTCTAGAAGACCGCAAGCAGAACTTGGCCCGATTCTACGAACGAGTGCGTATTTTTTTACTTTATTTGTTTTGTGTTTTTGTTTAGGTGTTATATTCTTCAGAATGACAAACACCTATTGAAATCGACAAAATTATCCGAAAATGAGAGCGGTGTGAAACATATTTGAAAATTGCAAAGGCTTAGGTTATTATCCGAATAAAATTCTTTAACTGCAAGTAGAACATCGCTCGATTCTATCAACAATTTATTTATTTTTGTATATTAATTTAGGTTTGTTTGTTTAAATTAGGGATTTATTCTAGAAATGATAATCGTGAAGAGACTAAAATTAACAAATTTATCCGAGAATGAGTGCGGCGTGAAACATACTTGAACATTGAAACACACTGTTGGCTGACCGTGGCCGAGCAGTGCTGGAGGTCTGTTGGGAATTATTTCTGACGCATCCGGAAGGGCCTCGTACTACTCGTAGTTAGATACCAAACCAGTCTAAACCTTCGAAAATTGGCACGCCAGGCATTTTTATTTGAGACGCGTGTACAAAGGAATGCTCACCGCTGATCATTTGCACTGATTTTCTCGAAATCAGAAAAAAATCATATGTGTACATTGATTGGGTGTTTTTTTCACATCAACAAGTGTCAGACAACCAAGCTCTGAGCATTCTTCGGCAATAAACACGCCGTGAAACATATTCGAATCGATTTCTCCCAACAATCTTTTCGTAATAATAACTACCCGTCAACTAATCAGATTCTAATCACCTCCCTTTGATCTACTGTCTTATCATCATCGATCAGAGTCATTAAGGAGTTAATTAGGCATGTCTCTCCATTCCGCATGCTCCCTCGCAGATCAGACAGATCGAGAGAGTGCGGCAAATGGAGAGGGACTCCGTCTCTCTTTCTCTAGACTCTCTCGATTTTCTCCTTGATCTCTCTTCTCGATCATCTTCAGAGTCCATCTTTCTGCATCATTTAGGCTACATTTATCTCTTTTTCCCCACTGCTCTCTCGTTTCCACACGCTTTCTCGCTACTCTCCTATACTTCTGTGAACTCTCTACTGGTTTGGCCGTATTGTGTGGAAGACTACCATCATAATCAGTAATCTTCTCATTCGAACTCTTATAGTTAGTCACATCTACGTATGCACTACAGTGTCCAACGGAAAAATAGTTTATTTTTTTAATCTGGGGATCTCTCAGAAACTGCATTCTTCTCTCTCCCAATCCCTATCAAGTGTCTGTGAAACATATTATGAATCAATGCCGACCGCCTATTAATATCTTCTCCAGTTTAGCGAACTGGATACCTTGATTGCCACTGCCATCCGAACTCGGGCAAATATATTATTTTCAAGTTAGGTGGGAGAGGGGGAGGGGCGGGATAGAAAAACAAAACAAAAAAAAGAACACCAAAAAAAAGTGCGTTGGCAAACAAGTGATAACCATTATGGGAACGTTAGTGCATTAAATTTTTCAAAAACATCATCTCGTATGCCCGCGAGGTGTCCACTGATTTACACATTACATTACATTACATTTATCCTGATTCAAGGCATATTGCCTGCAGGGGGAAACATCATAATGGAGGGGATTTGGATCTTCGTACTCAGTGAAAATGGGTACCATTGGCATAATGCCCATAGGAACCAAACCAGCACGCACTGCCCTGCTTGCAATATCAGACCCCCCTGCATATATTTCAGATTCTATACTCTGTTTTTGAGAGCACTCCATAGGTTCATAAACTCAATGCCATCTTCTACTCGGTCCACTGATCCGCCGGCCCATTGGCACAATGCCCTGCCTCGGGGCCAAACCAGCTCGCACTTTCGTCCACTCCATTGTCCCTCCATTCGCCCCATGATCTCTCCCCAGTCAAGCATGCCGATAGACCGCCGGGCAACAATAGAGAAGGGCAGACCGATCACGCTAACTCGCACTTAGGCTCTCCACTCTTCTCACTCTCCCTCACCGGTCATGCACCACTATGGACCATTTATAATGGAGATCCAATAGTCCACTCCCTGCATCTCCTCAATCCCTTCTCCCTCACCAGTCATGAACTCCCATGGATCAGGCATAAAGGAGATCCAACACGCACTCCCTGTCTCTCCTCGATTCATGTACTCTCTAGCCAGTGAGGAGCTCCTCCCTCTCCACTTTGCCTTGTCGCTCGTCAGTCAGAGAAATGAGAGTGTGTTGCTAAATGAGAGAGACAGACGATTGCTCGAGTGACCGCGCACAGAGTACAAGACTCCTGTTTCGCGCGCACGGGTCCGAAGGAGAGAAGGAAGAGGAGGGACAGGAGGAGGAAGGAGAGCCCCGTAATTTACGGGTCTGCCCACTCTTGCGCAATTTCCTGTACTCTCCTGTCCTTTCCTGTATCCTAACCAGATCTCCCAGTTTCGACTCTCGTTCCAAATTGAGTACAGGAGTGATGGATAATTTTCGGTTACCCATGCAATTGCGCAATTCCCCTGTGCGCATTTCCTGTATCCTAACCAGATCCTCTAGTTTCTTCGTTTCAAGATGAGTGCAGGATTACTCAAAGTAATTTCTGATTACTCTTGGTAATTTACGGATATCTCCACTCTTGCGCAATTTCATATAGTTTTACCTCACCGTGTTGCATTCCCCACTTTTGGAATAGCAGGTTGATTAGTTGATTTTAAATGACCGTTTATTTTTTCCTAGCACTGCGAAGTCGAATTCACTGACTATCCACCAGCTCTGATCGGATCATCAACAGCTGAAACATATCTTAAACTTTCTGTAGTTATACATCCATGATCTTTTGTATCACACACTCATGACGTAACCGAGACACCTCCACTCAATCCAGACCAGCTGTACTCTGTCTTATCCCCCTTTCCCACAATCCCAAAGCCCCACTCTCTTCATTCCCCGCACTATCTCGTTCTGTCTGAACAAAGAATAGATATAGGGTACTCGCTCTTTGTTACATACAGCCGAGTTGATCCTGCCCACTGTCCAGCTCAGAAAGAGTTGCCCAAGGCGCAGCTTCGACAAAGAGCATTGTACTTTGTCGCTCTGACTTATCCTAGCTAGTCAATGTATGATCGTATTCCGAGCATCCTTCTCAGTTCATCAAACTCATCCGCTATCCAGCAAAGAAGCAAAGAATCTTTTCATGGCAGCATACCCGCTGCAAACAGCGTTTCAGAACAGCGTACATCGCTATCTAACGTTCTCATTGGCACACATTCCGTTGTAGTCCGGCTCTCTAACTCCCATTTCATTGAATGGTCGTCGAGAACCCCTGGAATCCCTCCTCTTACCATTACCTTGCTACTAATGCTCACTCACTGCAAGGAATCACAGTTCCGGACTTTCCTTCCTTATCCTCCTTCCCTCTATCTCGAGGGATCTTTAGGGATCAGCCTACCAGTTTTCACTGATAAAAACGCCGCCTCCTGTTCCTTCTTTTCCTTTCCGGTTTAGAGGACGCGGGGACCACCCAGCTAGGCGACTCCTAATCATTCCCTGGTCTCCTCACTCTCGCCTTCTGTTGAAATTTACGAAATGATCTCGATGTGACAATGCACGTTTTGCTTTTCATTCTTGGTGGGATTGATTACAATTTTTATTCTTCCCATGATGGCCAAATCATTCCCTTCTGTGATCAGCCCTAATGTGCCAAGTTATCCAATGGCGCGTTATTACTTGCAATGACCAAAACCCTGTCCTGACGAATTCCTTTCACTTGACAAGTTTCCACCCCCGCAACAGGCGTTGATTGGATGCAATCAAAGGCTGATTGCCTAGTTATGACGTAATAGGTTCTTCTTTTCCCTTCTGTGATTGTGACCAGTCAGAGTGACCAGTCCCTCAGAATGGTTGCCCTTCAGCACCGTTGTCCCTAGTTGTAATAGATGTCGAATACGTTTCAACGTACGCTGATAGCCTCAGACTCCCATCTCGCTCTAATCTGTGCCCTTTTCCTTTGCTAACCAAAAACGAATTATAGTGAAACAAATAAGGCTTCAAAGGCTTCTCCTTTTCTTCATTTTTGTGTGAATATTCTGCGTTCCATCACGCAGATCATCTCAAAGTAGATGAGTGAGTGAGAATCTATAGTCTATTTGAGATCGCAGAAATTTCTACAAAATTTCCTTGATAAGTCACATATCTTAGTGTCTGTCTGTCTGTTTGTCTGTGTGTAACGTCTGTCACGCTTTCGTTTTTTGCCCATAACTCGGCGCAAACTGATCGTACACGTCTATCTCCGGTACCATTGGACTCCTCATTGACAGGCAAACTTTCTGCAAAAAAAATTTCGTCATCATTACGTAATATAAATTCACTTCTACACCGTTTTTCGCGCCTTTTTCGCTGGGAACTCAACAGATTCCAGCGTGCAACACACCAAACGACTCGTCATGAAGTGCACTTTCACTTTTCACAGGAATTTCGTCATCCTTATGAAATATGACGTAATCCTTAGGCAATACTCATTTTTCTACTCATTTTTTCGCGCGTAAATCAGCTCAAACTCGACCGATCGAGACGTGCTTAGGCTCATGCGAACCGGTAAGTGTAGCGCCACTAATTTTTGAATGAATTTCATCATCCTTATGTAATATGACGTATTCCTTAGGCAATGAATATTTTTTCGCGTGTAACTCAGCACAAAGCGTCCAATCGAGGCGAACTTAGGCTCAAACGAACCAGCAAGTGTAGCGCCACTAAATTTAGAATGAATTTCATCATCATTACGTAATATGACGTAATCCTTAGGCAATAACTCATTTTTTCGCGCGTAAATCAGCTCAAACTCGACCGATCGAGACGTGCTTAGGCTCAATCGAACCTGTAAGTGTAGCGCCACTAAATTTTGAATGAATTTCATCATCCTTATGTAATATGACGTAATCCATAGGCAATAACTTGTTTTTCGCGTGTTAATGTTTTCCTTGATGTTTTTTTTGTTTTTCAGAATATTCTATACTATTCTATATCAATGTTTTAAATACATAACCCGGCGACGCGAAGCACTCGCAGACGACTATCACAACCCGGTGACGCACTTTCCTGCGAGCGAAGCGAGCCTGCGAGTCCCTGGCGGAAGGCTCGTGGGGCCGAGGGCGATCCGACAAAAAGATGGGATGGGGCGGAGCCCCATCCCATCTTTTTTCGGATCGCCCGAGGCCCCACGAGCCTTTCGCCAGGGACGATGCCAACTCGGTCCGCGACTGTGAATATTCTATACTATTCTATATCAATGTTTTAAATACATAACCCAGCGACGCGAAGCACTCGCAGACGACTATTACAACCCGGCGACACACGCTCCTACGAGCGAAGCGAGTCTGCGAGTCGCTGTCGGAAGGCTCGTGGGGCCGAGGGCAAGCCGAAAAAAGATGGGATGGGGCCACGAAGTGGCCCCATCCCATCTTTTTTCGGATTGCTCTCGGCCTCACGAGCCTTCCGACAGCGACGATGCCAACTGGGTCGGACCCGGCGACACCTAGCCAGCGTAGCTGGCTATTTGTTTCTTCAAAATGTCAATCAGAGAGGAGCGAGAATGAGAGAAAGAAAGAGTCAACTCTACAGGACTACTGTCTCTCTCCCTCTCTCTCCTCCCTGTTACATGTAATGGCGCAGTTAGTGACACTCTTTTCTAGACCTTTCCTTCCCTTCTCTGAACGATCTCTCTATCGGTTCACATTCTCGTCCTTCTTCCATCGATCATGGTTAGCTAGTAGTGATGCAACCAAGAGTTTGAGCATAATACCGTATTGCAAGATAAATACGTAGATACGCATACATTATGCCGTCCAAACCCTACTCCACCCTCATATTGCCCAATGCCAGCGTCCATTCTTTTTAATGATATCCTCTTCTCCTAGGATGTTGCTCATCTAAGAATGATGTTCATATACATCATTTTCAACTCATACGTAACTCTAACGTGATTGCATATGAATTATACTATCCAAACCCCGCCTCACCCTGATATTATCCAATGCCACCCTTCACTTGCGCGTTCAACCCTTCGCTTAGCGCCTGTTTCATCTTCTTTTCTTTACTCTTCCACCCTCCCATTCAGCTCGGTCTCTCACCTGACAGATTCTGCGATAGATCATGGAGTATGAGGAGACAATCCTCCTTCCTTTTCACCCATCCCTTGCCCAAGGCCACCCTTTTGCCATAGGGGGCGCGTGCTATCTATCTACTGCTAGCACGCATCGGTGCCCATGGGTCTGGTACGTTTTGTAGATACCAAGGACACCTTTTCAACTCTTGCGAGACTGGCTGGCTCTCAATTCGAGAGAACCTCTCGTAGTTCCTTCATTCCATCAATTTCCTAGTCTTGCGTGATTCAAGCAGCTTTTTGCTTTTCTCATCGACTCTGGCTCGATAGTTTTGTATCTTTACATCTATCTTCCCACAGACTTACTCACAAATCGGAAATCAGCATAGTAGGGAGAATCAAGGACCTCCCATCTCCACCTCTAACCCATCCCTCGAGATCATTCAATCCTGACACCTGAGGGGGCACTTCAGTAGTCAGGAAGGGAGGAAGGAGTGGGATGGCCTCCTTAGGGCTCCCATCCAAATAGGGGGCCCTCCTCCTCCTGATACTCCTCCTTTCATACACTATCTGATCGGTCAGAGTGGGCGAGAGAGCATGCAGAGTTGAGAGAGTGAGGTTCACTCTTCCATCTTCCCTTTCCGCCTTTACTTTCACCCCAATTGTTCTGAGATCGGTTCGGTCCGGGGTTCTCCTACCCGGGATCTGTTTGACCTGTGCTCTTCAATCATTCGAATCTTTCGTTATTTCAGGATCTTTATTGATCTTTCCAAAATGGTGTATATTTGGCACGCAACTGCTCCATTGATCATAGCCTCGGCATGTGATATTCATTGCCGTCTCGATTCTCATTTGCACCATTTATTGCCTTGTGATCACGCAATCTAGTCTCTGACCCTAGATCAGTCGATTTCTTTGCTACGAAATATCTCCCGGACCCGCAATGCCCTTGCTCCCTCTCACACATCAATACTCTCTTTTTGTTCGGCCTTTCGGACCGTTAGACTCCCCTCTTTTTCCAATAATCGTCATCATCATCATCTCCACTAATAACGACCACACGATGTTTTGCCCTCGATCCACCTTCTCTTTTTCTTCTTGTCTTCTTTTTGCCAAATGACCACCCCGTGCTAACCATTTCCCCTCATCTTTCGCACTGACTTTGGCCGGTTAGATCAAATTTGTGTGACTGATTTGCGCATAGCTGCCGCACCTTGATTTTTTATTCTAATTGTTTTTCTTCAAAAAAAATATAGCTTGTCCGTTCCCTCTTGGAGGCTAGCTGCCGGGGTAAGACAAGCACCTCCCCGCAATGTAACAAAGTTTCCTTTGACATTTTTTATAGATATTTCTCCTACTCATAACCTCGAACATATTGTTGCTACTAGCCCCGAAAGGGATATCCACGCATTGTGAAACATAACCCATTTCAAATATTTTCATTACTTCTGATCGAAATCCCCTCGCACCGTCTAATTCACTGTGAGAATCAATCAATTTATAGGCGCGACTCGGGTCAGATAAGAATCTCCCTCGATCCATTCACTTCTCTTACCATTTCTCACTTACCCCCGAGGTTAGCTGTCCGCCGGTCTCTCCATTTCCCATTCTCTCTCGCCTTTCTCTGACCGCCGAGAGAGCGTGCGGAACGGAGACACGGTGCGCTCTCTCCATTCCGCCTTGTCTCTCGTCGAGGCATCAATCAGCTCTCAAATGTGACCTTCGTCGACACTTTTCTACCGTTTTCCCACCACTTTTGAGACGGACGCGCGCGAGCGGCTAGCACTCTCTTCGTTTTGCCTGCTCTCTCGCTCGCTCTAACCAGCGAGAGAGCGGGCAGAATGGAGAGAGCGAGAAGATAAATCACAGTAGGTAAACCGATCAACTCACTTACTTTCCATTCTCGAGTGAGAGAGTGAGTTAAGTCGCCTAATTTCCATTTCCTTGGTTGGTTGCTGATTTGACCTTACCCGCGCTGATTTCTTGCTTTGTCAAGCAAATCTTTTTGCTCTTGAGTTTTTATCAAATCTACCGCAATATAGTAGGAAATATCATGTAAATGGTCGTTTTTCTTCAAAAAGATCAGCAAGAAGGCACTAAGTATATAAACTTATTGACTCTTTTAAAAATTAAGTGAAACACAACTATGCACCCCTTCAGTCAATTCCTGATCTAATTTTCAACACATTAAATTCCCTCCCTCGCCCAGCCGTTCGTTATCTCTTATCCTCCTCCTGGCCTCTCCTTTGTTCCTCTCATTGTTTTCCCATCATCAAAGAAGTCAGGGGTGCTGAAGTAATTGTTTTTTTTTAGACACGGGGCAGCTGGAGAATTATTTTTTCATAGTCTACATCTTTTTTTATGAAATTTTTGAAACATATCTAGAAATTTGTCCGGTAACTGCACTTGTTCCACAATCCACTGCCAATCTTTCCATTCTGCGCTCCTCAAGTTCAATTCCATCCCTCGCCCAACTCTACCGTTATCTCCAATCTCCCTCCTGACCTCTCCATTTCTTTCCCATTTCCATTGTCCATTTTTCCTATTGAGGATTGCTCTCGGTCTCTCCAATCCTCATGCTGTCTCGCAGTCTCTGACCGGCGAGAGATCAAGCGAAATGAAGAGAGTCTCAAACTATCGGATCACTTCTTGCGGGCCTTTGTTATCCATGTACAGACTCCTCTGCTCCTTTCCCAGCCCTCCTTCCATTCTTGAGAAATCACCTTTGTCCGCACATTCATTGTCCGTTCTTTCGCCGGTTCCGGTTTCTCCCATTTCCCGGCTTCCCCTTCGATTTTCCGGCCCTGATCTCCGGCCCTTTGCAGCCGGCGAGTAGTCTCCGAATGGGAAAAGAATCATGAAATCGGTGAAAACGCGTGCGAAACTGCGCTTCCTCGCGTGCGAGTGGAGTCGGAACGTGAGTTTGATACTGATATTAAAAGGTGTAAGGGTGTATCCACCTCAAGCGATTTTACAGTCAAAAAACGATGCTAGGTGGAACCAACTGATAAGACCAGCTGTTAGACGGACTATATATTAGAGTTAGAGTAAAAATATTGAAAGATTGAACTCTGAATTCGCAGCAAATATTAGTTGAGCTTCACAGGAATATTATCTGTTGAGTGATGCAAGGTTTGCTCAGTGGTCACCTTTCATCGATTGAAGAAATCACAATAAAAAATGTTCGATAATCGAAAATGATTCGTTGCCAAAAGAGTGGAATTGAGATTTTTTCCTTGGCAGATGATGAAATAAGTTTCACTGCACGGATATCTTGCGTGAAAATGATCCAGATCATTGATCCTACCAATCCCGTTGAACAAAAAATGAACAATCACATTCCGCAGTCCACACCAAGTCTGTTGTTGATCAAAACTCTGAAAAACCCGCTTGTTTACTGAACCGTGGCCTAATCTGTTCGACTAGTTCGACAAGGCAAGTCACAAGAGAGATCAAGTCACTCTTATTGACTCTGACTTATCCTCTCTTCAAATGATCTTTTGCCGGACAGACTCGGCGCACAACCTCACCACTCAATCATGACTCACACTTGGCCTAACTACCTCAATCAGCGATGGTCTCACATTTGTCGGGCAGTCTACAATGCGCGTGAGAACGTCTTTTCTCGTTTTCTGAACAGTCCTTGCTTTTCAATTATTTCTTCTGACCGGCGCATTCTTATTTTTTGACAATTTTCGATCCCCTAGGTGAGAATTTTGCAACTTTGCATGAACGACAGTGTTCAAATCAATTCAATCTTTCGAAGTTCTTGCAGACCGTTAACTGCCCCAATAAAGACTAGAGTAGACAATCGAACACTGCAAATTTGACCGCTTTCTCAGAACACCTTTGCATATGTTCCAAATCGAGACTACAATTGTCCATTTCTAACAGCGTTCGATCACTCGAACAACTCCTTTAAACTCCTCCTCTAAATCCCCGTTCGCCTCCTAACTACCTCTAATCAGAACACCTCAATGAGGTGAGAATGAAAGGAGTTGGACAACAGAGTCTCTTATCTCTCGCCGGTCAGAGAAAACGAGAGCTTACACTCATCGGAGAGAGCGCGTAAGTTAGGGAGAAAGTTGTGAAAAGGCGCACCGCCGCCGAGACAATTCGCCACTTGTAATTCCTGTTCGAATGTGTTCGAATCGGCGACCCTACTCTAGGTTGCTCTCCTGATTTCAAGTGCTATCTCGTAGGTCAGACAGTGCTAGAGATCACGCGAAATGAGGAGAGTCCGAGGTACTCTCTCGAAAAACAGCCCCGCATGCTCATTTCGAGAGTGTATTTGATGATGCTGCGCATTTTCGATAAGCATTGCCATTCGACCCTTGTCTCTCTCACTTTCCCCTGATCTCTCGCCGACCAGAGCGACGAGAGAACATGCGGATTGGAGAGAGACAGTCAACCTCTTGAGTGTCTTTATTGAGCATTGTTTCTAGCGCTTCCCATTGCATTCATAGTTTCCCCACCCCCTAGAGTTCTTGCGCAAGATTTATTCGAAGAAGGCGGTCGGGAATTTGCGAAATAGCCAGTCTCTCCATTTTCGTCAGTCAGGGAAACGAGAGAGCATTGATAAATGAGAGAGACGGACCATCCATCGATCCTCTATATTTCACGAGCGCGACCTTTACTGCCATCCAATAACCTTTCCCGTACTCTGAATGCACTTCATTATTCCTTCTTTTCACCAGGGCCAATTCTTTCCCCGATTTTGGATAGGTTTCAAGAAAGTTACTTGATTTGCAATGATTTTCAAATTTAATAATTATCCTATTCCCAGGAAAAAAAGAATATTGCTCATGGCTCACAATCAGTCTTTGTCTCCCTTTCCTTCGCTCCCGATTTGAACATCTTCTGAGATCCATGATCAGTTCATTGCATTGAACTATATCACTCTGCTCCTTAGCCCTTTGGTCGGATTCCTGTCCAAATTCATTGCCTTTGTCTCTCCCCTTCCCCTTCATTCATCCCGTTTCGGGCCGGACCTCCCGCGGCGTTCGATCTCACTATCAAGGCAAGTCATTGATAGAGAGAGTTCGATGTTTAGGGAGGGCCCAAATCGAGAAATCGCGCGCGAAAGGTCTCTATCATTCTTGATCATTCTTGATTTCGAGTACTAATTCTTGCTTCATCTTGAATTTGATGCAAATGCCGTGCAGCATTACTGCTAGGCTATGTTGCAATTCGAAATCGTTCTATTAAACTGTTTTTAAAGCACCATTTCACTTAACTTTTTCACGTGAAAGTATCGTTATCGTACCGAATGAAAATTTCGGTGCGAATGGCAAAAAATTGGCAAAAATTGGCAATTTTTGGTTACTTTTTCCAGTGAATCGTTCAAAACACAATTTCCTGAGACGTCTTTGGGCTTGTTCGATGCGCCGTCGCGTACTCTATCACTTCTTATTATTAAAAATAGATAAATAACTTTAGAAAAGCACGAAAATAATTAAAAATGATATGCTATCATTACTGTGGTTAGCAGAAATTTCCAAATTTTTGCAAACTACAAACTACAAATGCTAACCACCGTAATGATACAATGTCTTTTTTAATGATTTTCATGACTTTTTAAGGTTATTTAATTATTTTTAATAATGAAAACCTGTAGAGAACGCTACGGCGCGTCGAACAAGCCCAAAGACGGCTCAGGTAATTGTGTTTTGAACGATATTTTCAAAAGTAACCAAAAATTGCCAATTTTTGCCAATTATTTGCGATTCGTACCGAAATTTTCATTCGGTACGATATGATCACAGCAAAGGAACGTTAGCGGAACATTCTTCGCTAAATAGAACAATCGTTTGACTCTCTCATTTGACAATGGTCTCTCATCGGTCAGAGCAGCGAGAGGTGAGAGAGTCAGAACATTCTTCACTAAACAACCGACGTTGGCGGAAATAGATTAGCGAGGAGATCGTAAAAGAATCGATTTGCGCGCAAGCACTGATATCCCATTCAGTGGACATGGTACTCTTACTCCCACTGTTGGTCCGAGTATCTTACGTTTACCTCGGCACTACTATCTTGAATGCATTACTAATCATGTTTCAATCGCCTGAGATTCCACAACATTCGTCACATTGGCCAATTGGCATTATATTCACGTCGATCTTCGACAATATTGTTGAAATAATTGTTCTTAGACTTCTCAGATGATTCAATGCACCCTTGCTAGAGAATTTGTTTCTTTCAGACTTGCTTTGGCTTTCCATTGGACCTCCCTGCACCCATCTGTAATCGATTATTTACCCTACTGAACTCTCAGGAGTGTTCAATGCGCGATGGTTTTTGAATAACATCACTCGGCGTATGTGTTGAAATTAGAATGTCGACACCGTTGTTCTCCTACTTTCCCACCACTTTTCGCTCTCTCTTCACTTCGTTCTTCACTTTCCCAATCTCTGACCTTCCATTAGAACCCGACCCCTTGCGCACGGAGTCCGTTGACTTTTAAAGGTGGACTGGGAACTTTTCGAGATGTAATTTTCGCTTCAAGATTCTCTACTTATCCGCTTACTTTCACGTATCCTTTGACGTATACTCTGTGGATGCTCCCACTAGAATTCCGTGCCGTTTTTAGTGGGCTAGGAAAGCTTTGTTTCCGTTGTAAATTACCTTCCCATTCTTGAACTGCAGAAACTGGTTGTTCACTGATAGGGTAGCGCCGCTGTACTGCTCTCTTCGTTTTCCCTACTCTCTCATGAGTCAGAGAGAATAGACATCAAGGGAAATTGAGAGAGGCAGACGATAGCTGGCTGCGTATTAGGTAGATCAAAACGGCCGTGCTCTCTTACCGCTCTGACCACATAGAGTGCATGTAAAATGGAGAGACGGAGCAAGATCCAGGAACGGGAATAGGCAAGATTGCCTTATCTCCATTTCTCATCTTTTTACTACTGGAAGACAACTGGCGACTGGTCTTGACTCGCGCACTTTCTCCATTTCGCATGCTCTCTAGTCGGCTGGAGGACTCTCTTCATTCCACACGCTCTCTCGGCGGTCAGAGTGGGCGAGAGAGTATGGGAAATGGAGAGACGGTCGCTTCTTCGGTTCAACCGGTAGTCATTCGGTTGAGATATCCAAAGGTGAGACGGGTGGTATTTCGTCATTGTTAGGTAATTTGTCGAATTTCGTAGCATTTTGATGTTTTCGAGTTATTGTTTCTATGGAGGCGATTGGAAGTCGATACTGCATACAATGATGATTTTGAGTCACGTAGAACATTTGAAACTTATTCGAATCCTTTCGGGTTGGTTAATTCAGCAAGACATCTGGGATATCGGTTAGTGAGAGGAGTTATTCGCGCATTTTGTCATTTTTTTCGAACTATAGAGTTTTAACGATCTGCATCGATTACTGTTTATTATTCACGATTATTGAAGTTCATTTTTTTCTGAGGAAAACTACGCCAGTTCATTATCTGCGATAGAAATTACGAATCAAGTAGAATCTTTGAAACAAATCAGAGGCGCCATGCAAGCGACTGTTTCTTTCGATAGGAAATTCGCGAAATCGCGTTTTCTCCATAGTTTTCCGCATCTGCCTTCATGAACCTTACTTTTTCCAATTCCCATCAAACTATATTCTCAGCCTCTCATCACTCTCGAAAATCCTCCTTCGAAATGACCTCGCAGCTGATGCGCCCCTCCAAGCGCTATCTCCTCCTCATAAACCCAATTGTCCTCGACTCCTCGAGCTTTTCCCCTCTCCGGATCAACTCTCGCTTTCCCTTTATCTATCATCGACCAGAGATAGAGAGATACCATTGAAAAGTGAGAGTGCGCGGTGCTTTAACGTCCTCCCTTTCCCTAACTTTCTCCCACAAATCCTTATCAACTTTCTTGCGCGAAATGCTCGGGAAAGAGGCTCGGGAATTGATCCAGCCGCCCGTCATTTTTCTGCTGCGATTTCTTCTTTTTTTGTGTTTAATCTCCTGGACGATTACTCAATTATGCTTTGCTGAACCTCTTCCTCTTCGAATGTTGAATTGATTGCTTTTTTTCGTGAAACGATATTCTTAAATTTTTCTGCTGCGATTTCTTCTTGAATCTGTCAACTCTTGCAAAGTGTTTTTTTTCTGAATTTATCGTCAGGAAGTAGCACAGTCGTTCCGAATAACTTGAATTTCGTGTCGATGTTCTTATCCATTTCTGCTTTCAAGTCTTCCACATTTCGTCCTGTCCTCTGGCAAAACCAACATGTCCACTCTCATTTTCATGGACGCTTTTTGCTGTGAGAAACATCCGTAGTTTTTTTAATCAACGGTTTGTGACGAACGGCATTGGTGTGGTCAATTTGTACGATATTTCATAAGACAGGGCAGCGAGAAAGCAAGTGAAGTGCGGAGAACGGCCCCATGATATAGGGATATCCTGTTCCGTATGCATGGATGTAGCAAAGAACCCTTCGGGTTAATGAGACGCGCAATCAAACTCTTTGAATTCTTTCTGCTGTGTAGAGTCGCCAAAGCTTCGGAGAAGCCGTGGCGTAATTTTTATATTTCATGTAGAACCGTATGAGCAGGTAGAATCGTGTTCATGAATTGTATGTTCCTAATACACTAGGCATGAAGCATATCTGAATTTCTTACTTTTTCTAATGAAAATTTAATCTCATCATCTAACATTCGAAATTTCCAAGTGCAGTATTTATTGTAGACATCATGTGCACTAACTTTTGAGAAGACCGGCGAGTAAATTATATTTTAGCCTTGTATGTGCATGCTGCAACATGTCCAAGAGTAATATTTTCCTTATATGCTAAAAAAAAAAACATACCTGAATGTCACGTCAGCCAAACCTTTTTCGGTGATAATTGTGATGTAGGCAGAACGTACAAATCCGCAGCGTATCGTTTCGCATTGTGCAAATATGGAAGGTGAGGGATCATGCTAGGCACAGAGAATCAGGAAATGAGGGATGTGCCGGAGGGAGGAGGAGGGGGCATCAAAGAAACCATCGTGATGCCTAATGAAGCGTGATGCGAGGAGAGGGCGAAGTGTTTGCTCGTATGTATCATTTCCATCGATCTCCTCCTTCCCTGTTTGAACCGCCCTGCTTGATTTACCCATATGGTATGACATGACAACTTCAGATTTACCTTTTTTGTGTTTGAAAGAATATTAAACTGAGGCGCGCGACTGTAACTATCGTAAGTAAATATTCCTCGATGAAGAAAACGCTTCGTAATCTTCCAGATTTTTGCTTCATCATTCCTATCTGGGCTCGCTATGCGAACATGATTCCACATCAACATTTTTTCACATCTGAAATAGCACCACGCAACATTCCCACTCGCCTCCTCCACAGAATAACCACCGCGCGAAACACACCTTGATCACTTTGTTGTTGTCTGACGGCAATGCAAATCACCTCGAATTGGCCTGTTTTCTTTCCCGAATTGAGCGCACTCTCCGTTTCAAATGTCCTACCGTTTTTACTCGATTTCCCAAGATTTCTCGCGTGAATTACGAAAACTGTTGCAAGCCTGTGTGATGAGTCATCCTTGCGCCGTAGATAGATTTTCAAAAGTTTCGAAATCCACCCCTCCTATTATCTTTGCTCGCGATCTTGGCACGCACCTAATATCCATGGATCGTCTGACTCTCTCACTTTGCCATAATCTCTCGTGTCTCTGATCGGCGAGAGAGCATTGAGGATTGAGAGAGATGTCATCCATTCCTAATATCATAGTTTATGAGCATGGCGCGAAGGTGAATAGGGTTCGGTCTCTTCATCTTGCCCACTATCTCGCTCTCTCTGACTGCCTAGAGATCATCGATGAAGGAAAAAAACGGCGCCCCAGGGGTTGCTTATCTCAACCATCTTGGGTACACGTACTCAACCGATTGGAGATGAATTTTACTCGTCTATGAATGTTTTTCAAAATTTACTATTGTATTCATTTTTTTCTTCACAGCAAAGAAAAACCGGGCCTTGACCCTAACGTTTTCTCATTCAAATTCAGTCCTTGCCTGAGTCATCCTTTCTCCTTAACTTTCTCCTTCTTCCCTCTCGACAGTTTCACAATGCCGTTCCGTCCTTGGTAGACTAGCCAAATCCGATTAGAAGACTCACTTTTCCCGATCTCCTCCGATTTCTCGCCAAGGGGGTCTGTAAAGGTCACAGCTGATCATTTTGCAAAAATCAAACAAATTGTTCAAGTGTGTTTCACCAGATATTCTTCTACACAATCTAGTGCAGAAAATGATCATCGTCGCGCACCGTACTTTAAATAATTCTTGAAAATCGATAATTTCGAAAATCAATAAATCAATAATTCTTGTAATTTGCAGGTGTGCATGTCAGTAGAACAACAGCGGCCCACGGAGCAACGATGTTTCCGATTCTTCCACGTTAAAAGCTTGTCCATTGGAGTTGCCGTTGCTGAGATATTGATTATCTTGTGGCAGGTGACCCTAACGAAAATTTATTGAACTGAACTCTTGCGAAAAAAAAAAGATTATCGGAGTTGCGATGATGAAATAGTGGTCATTTTGTTGGTAGTGAGCTGGTGCTCAAAATAACAGGAGTAAAAAATGTAAAATTGATCTTTGATCTCGCCAGGCCCTCGTTTCCCTCTCGATCCTCTCCTCCTCCTCCTCCACCCACTCCCTCCTCTCCTCGTCCATCCATCTTGTGGTACTCCTGCTATCACTGACGGCGATTACGCTGCTCTTGTCAGGTGAGCTTTCTCAAAAAAAATCGTTTGTCGTCTTCCCAGAAACGAATCATAAACGTGTCAAGAAAGCGATGACGTGGGGCTAGAGAGACGTTGCTGATTATAATCGTCCGGAATTGTGTTGGTTCTTATCCAGTAGGATATCATTCGCCCTACTACCGTTAAAGTGGCGAGAAACAGAAGAGTAAGCACGAGCAAAAATATAAGATTTTTGTATCGACAGTTCAAGGACGCAACATTGCTTTCTCCGCTGATCCCGCTTGATTGAATGCATCGTGAAACACACCTGCAATCTCCAATTTCGACGCAAGATTTTTGTTTTTAACACAAGATTTTGAGCTACTGTGCCATATCCCCTCTGGATTCCGACGTTCTTGCGGAGACTGCGTTAAAACGGGAAAAATATATTCGAAATTATGATAATTTTCTGCAGGAATCCTGTGCCAGACGCCGATGCTGCTCATTCCGCACCTACTGATGCAGGTGATCAATAATTATGTTTATTTTTTTTATTTTTTTTGCCACGGTGGCGATATTACTTCCTTCAATTGTTCAGACATTAGTACTGACGATGAAGCACAACTGAAATAATGTGACTGCGCGATTAGTTTGCAACGGCTTCATGTTTACTACGAAATAAAAGAAGTGCTCCTTTCCTCTTCCAGTGAATGATAATCGCCATTCTGTTCGGCCTTTCGCTTTTCTCTACACACTATCTTTTACCTTTTTACCTAAAAATACCTCCTTTCCTCTGAACATTTCATTTTTCAGGGCCTGATAATCGTGACGCTCTTCGGTCTTGCGCTCTTCTCGCTCTACACTCTCTTCTGCGGGACGTCCGTCTCCCTGAGGGTCATCGTGCAATCAGTCGACACTCCGGCCGTCGTGTGGCGGGAGGGCACGCGGAGTACGGTAGCCATGGAGGTGTTGAGCAAGTGAGTACGGTAGCTTTGAGCACCTGAGGGTCTAGGGTACGGTAGTATTGGGCTAGGTAGATAGAACCTATCGTAGCGTGGATAAAAGGAGTGCGGTAGTATTGAGAATATGCTTCATGCCCTGTGGGAACTTCTCTGTTTTTTGGCCCGAGCAACGACAGCTTCAAACGTGAAAGGGGTAGGGAATGAGATTGGTAGGGAGAGAATACTCTGCGAAAAGAGGATGGGCCAAGAAACAGAGAAGGGCTGCCCTGTGCATCTCGAGCACGGTAGCATCATTGATACTGGAATCACGAAAAAAATTGTAGCAGTGGAATGACGATGCTCGTGGAATTGTTTAGCAAGTGAGTTTGAACAACTGTTGACAAATACTATAGGATGCTACGGTAGATGCCTGTGATAGAGGCTTCACGCTGAAGGTAGTGGAGTAGGCCGCATTGTTTGATGAGATGGATTGTGAGCTCTTTGCCCAAATCGCCTTGTTGTTTGCAACAAATGATGTAATCGAATAAATTGCAGAGCCCTCATCGGCCTTCTGGTCATCGTCACGCTCTGCTACATCCTGTTCATGATGATCAATGTGAGTATTTAAATTATATTAATTATATTAAATAATAAATTAAATAATAAAGCGAGATCAGAGCGTGACAAGCAGAGCTGAGATAATGAAGTTATTGCATTTTTTTCTGCTCCAGAACTGTTTTTTTGGCATTGTTGCATTATTCGTTAAAAAAAATGCAGCGCGAAGGAACCATAGTGCAACACTGAGATTGTGATGGACGATACCGATAGAGCGTTCGTGACTAGCGTGTTATCACAATCGTCGTAGTTAGTCAGATCGTCAGGCTCTCTCATAATCGCACGCTCCTTCGTTCACTCTAACCTAGGAGATAGTGAAAAAGAGAGAGGCGGGAGGAAACGAGAAACGCTTGAGAGCGAGAGGAAAACAAACACAACTCATCTGTGAGCGATTGTATGGGTAGGCAAGCGAGCCGTCTCGCTTTCCCGTTCACAAAAGTACTTCCTATTTTTGCATTGCTCAATTTGTTGCTCCTTCTCCTCCTGGAAAAATTACGACTGATTGATGTACATTGCACATTTGTGCACACAATCGTATTATTTTTTCAATCAGTCGCAGTTCAACCATTAATCATTGACACAATTGGTCCTGCTCTTGAACTCTTTCTGAAACTCAATGCGAGTTACATTATGAAATTCTGAATTTCCAGTTCATCTACTCTTCTATTGCTCCATTCTCAACTGTGACATTTTAATTTCTATCTTTATGAAGTTTTTTCCTTCTAAAGACGAAAACCAACCATGAATTACAACACTTGACAACTGTCAACTCTTGACTCCCCAGTGAAACTCAACCAGTCACCAACTCTGGCCGACCATTTTACGATCTACCGCTAATTCGATCGTTTTGCGCCAGCGAAAATTGCGCACGGTTCCCACTTTCTCTCTCGATTACTCATCGGTATTCGCACTGTATTGATCATCATTTGTAATTGCATCAGAGTTAGAGCACAGGAGCTGAGTGTACTACTGCCAAAGACCAAATCGACCCACAATAGTTAGAATTACTTTTTAAAACGCAGTCTCTGTAAGAACGCAGGGAAAGGGGGTGATAGTGGCACAACTCCGTCATAATGATCGCCCAGTGCTCAAACTTCACCAACATGACCGCTAGGGACGATATTTACGATTTTTGAACTTTGATCCCAAAAATGTTGATCTTTGATCTTTGAAAAAAATTTCAAGTAACCCAATCATGTTATAGCTCATTCGAAAGAGCATGAAAAGTTATGTTATTTCCCAGAATTTTGTGCCTTTTCGATAATCCATATTCAAGAAACCTGAAGAAACGTTGAATTTAAAGGGTTTTTCGATAAACTTTGGGGTAGCAGACCAGTTCAGAGTCATTTGTACCCTCTGGATTCAACATATTTTTTGTATTTCTATATGTGTAACAACTTTTTGTGGTCGACAAGAAGATCATTCAGTGCGGAAGAATCGAAAAGTTGGTTTGAATATGGCATACTTGCTCAATTTTCGTGATTCTGCCTGTCATGATTCTTGTCGGAAACGTTAATAGACAGTTGTTTAAAGCTCAAATAATGTTTTTTCGTCATTTTCACCCATTTGAAGATTTTTCGTCAACATTTTGACCGGATCTGCTTGCTTGACTTACCTCAAAATTTTTCACATAAGGGTCCCCCCTTATGTGAAAAATAGATTTTGATTACATGTGAAAATGGGACCTCGAACATGATGAAACGTTCTTTCGGGTGACCAAAAATTGATTTTATGTTAGTTTTGATTCAATCCTACGGGTTATTGTGGTCGATTCTGAAATTCTGCCCAAAACGATTTCTCACATAAGGGGGGGGGGCCTTATGTGAAAAAAGTCAAAGTAAGTCAAGCCCGCAGATCCGGTCAAAATGTTGACGAAAAATCTCCAAATGGTTGAAAATGAGGAAAAAACAATATTTGAGCTTCAAACAACTGCCTATTAACGTTTCCGACAAGAATCAAGACAAGCAGAATCACAAAAATTGAGCAAGTATGCCATATTCAAACCAACTTTTCGATTCTTCCGCACTGAATGATCCTGTTGTCGACCACAAAAAGTTGTAACACATACAGAAATACAAAAAATATGTCGAATCCAGAGGGTACAAATGACATTGAATTGGGCTACTACCCCAAAGTTTACAGAAATACCCTTAAAATTCGACGTTTCTTCACGTTTCTCGAATATGGATTATCAAAAATGCACGAAATTTCGGGAAATAACATAACTTTTCATGCTCTTTCGAATGAGCTATCACACGATATCGAAATCTCAATTTGAATTTTCGCGAGATCAAAGATCAAAGATCAATATTTTGGGACCAAAGTTCAAAAATCGTATATATCAGCCCTCGGGGTCATGTTGGTGAAGTTTGAGCGCTGGGCGATTATTATGACGGAGTTGTGCCATACCACCTGCGTTCTTACAGAGACTGCGTTTTAAAGGCGGTCTTTCAATCATCATTTAGCCAATACTTCGATATTTTTTCTTGATTAGTCATCGACAATCCTTTCCATCAAACGGAATTGATCATTTGAGAACGTTCTGAGCGAGGCTGAGTCAGTTCGCGATAGAAAAACGCACTGATTGTTCCACTAAAATTGGCATTTGTTTCGAAAAAGATGAAGTAGCACTTTAGCGGTGTTCCTCTTTCTTACTTTCTTTTCAATTTACCTCATCGGAAGATGATTCAGTAATGATTAGAGGCGGAAGTGTAAATCATCGTTCTCACTGACTTGACCAGCGCAATTTGCTCATTGCACGAAATAGTTACTAACCAGCGCGCGAGATTACTAAACTGATGCGCGCTAGCATCTAGTCACGCTCTGATCTCTGCAGAATAAATCTTAAATTCAAAATCAAAGATCAAAGATCACTCCAAACCTAGAGATCAAAGATCAAAGACCACTCCTCAGATCTGGACTTTCCACGTCGTTCTGGACTGTTATCGATGGCTCTCCACTCAATTGGAAGAAAAGCAAGCAGCCCTCTCCTCCTGCCTCTCCTCCACTTCATCCTCACAGTTGCCCATTCCCCCGCCAAAGATCAAAGATCACTGCCCCGAGGACGGCACTGATCTTTGATCTCTCTAAAGCCACGCCCCCTTTGATCCTTGATCTTTGCTCCTAAGCCCCTGATCTCACCCATTCTCTATGTGCACTTCATTCGCTGACTCCGCCCACTCTCCACCAATCTTACGAGTAGCCATTTCTGTTATTCCCCTGTACAATTCGGAACACGGGTAATCGTCTCTTCATTTCACGTGCTCTCTCCCCCACTCTAACCGGTGAGAGTGGGCAAAATGAAGAGACTATTACCCGTATTCGAACTCTATATTATCGACCCACTCCGCCGTGCCTATCGTATCCTATCGATTGATACCGTACTCCGCTCTGACTCCGTCCGCTTATTGATTACGAGTAACCCCGTGTCCCACAGTTCCATATCACCCCCCACCCTGCTCCTTTTCCCCCATTGACGGGTACGCTCCAGCATTCACTCCTCGAGCCTCGCTTGACCTACCGTACCCTACCGTATCTTGGGTCTGTCAGAATGAAGAGACGCTATCCTCACCCTGACAACCCTACTTGACCTACCGTATCCCCTACCGTATCCATTCCTTGTCGATTGCTCTCTTGCCATTTCGTCCTCGCCGAATTTCGAGTAGTTTTCCGTGTGTCCGTTTCGCCCCCCGATTTTCCCGTTCTCAGGGAGATAAATCGTCCGATATTGAATTGCATTTTTCTCCCGTTTTGGGGGCTCGTCTCAATCGGTCAGAGAAGCGAGAGAGCATGGCGAAACGAGAGAATCAGACGGCCAGACAGACGTAGAGATCAGGGGAAATGAGGAGGGCAAAATCGTGAAATGGATGAGAAATTTGTTTACATTTCGATGCCGCATCATCGTCAAATTTCCTAAGCGCGCTATTAGCAAACAGATTTGGAGAGAATGAGACTCTCTCGTTTTGACGTGATCTCTCGACGGGCAGAGAAAGCGAGAGATCAGGGAGAATGGAGAGAGTCAGAGAAGGGAAACCTGAGAGGGATTAGATCTTTCACTGATCTAGGTGCATATCTGTGTCTTTGAAGTATCCTTCAGGTGCGTGACATTATGATATTCTTGAATCCTTTTTTCCATAAATAGTGGTCTGTTATCTATCGTTCTTTTTCATGCATTGTTTACAAGAAACTTGCTTTATTGCATGATCGTTCCTCAAAATAATGAACAGATCGCTCTGATCGGTGAGAGCGCGACCGAAATTAGGACACTGATTCTTCACCCTGACAGCCATTTTGATACATGCACTGATCATATCTCGAGGTGCGGATCTTTAAATGTTGTCATCCTGCAAGGTTCGGAACACTCTGCGACTATAAGATCAGCGTTATCAATACATTATTCTCCTATACAGAATGAGAAACCCACCAATGATCGCACTCAAACTAAAACAATTGCGTTTCATTATGCAGAGCTGTTTTGGATTTCACATTATTTTATTTTTCTTCCAACCTGCATAATTTGGTATCCTGAGCACTGTAAAGCAACAAGATCAGCGTTATCAATGCATTATTCTCCTATACATGACAGTTAGAAACCCACCATCGATCACAGTAGAGAACACACAGCGCCTCAGAAGGGTGAGAAGAAATGGGCCAATGAATATTTTATGCCTGGAGCTACATTTTTCTTCGAAATTCTCACGTTTGCTGTCTCCGGTTTAGCTACGAGGAAGCGATTGTTGTGGAATGAAAAGCGCATGCGTCATCCATACGAATCCGTCATTTCCTACGAGTAATCCGTGGGCCTAATCTGGTGTTATCAAGACAAATACTTTTCTAATTCTGATACTGCTTGAATGTTTTACAAACGCATCGGACGTTTTTTGAAAATGCTTTAAAACATTACGCTTACATAATCTGGCTGCGTCATGATTGATAACGTCACGTCTACATGCAATCATTGCGTCTAATCCGGTATAAGCAAGCGAGATACAGATGAGATGCGGATAGTTTATTTCGGAATCTAGGCGATATTAATTTCCTCCGCAGTCTAGGCTTAACCATCAGTTATCAGGCATTCACTGTCATTGTTTGACCACGATAATTCGTCGAATGATTAGGATCTCTTAAAGTGCATCGAAATTTGCAAGCAACATGGTCTCTGATCATCTAGATAAGCGGATGTTTATCTCGATTATAATCATTTCTGCTGAGCCCGAAGCGCAACTAAATAGAGTGAACCATATACGAAACTTTTTAAAATTAAATCTATGTATTTTATCCTAGTTCAGCTGCTACAAATGATGCATGGCATTTTTCCAGAAGAAAACAAGGCTGAATTCTCCGAATATCATCATTCTCCGCGAGTAAATGCGGCGCCTAAAATGTAGCGATGACTAATCGGCATGACAATACGCGTGTACATCACTCTCCTCCTTATCTTATCATTTTTTATTATTCAAATATTATTGTAACGTCAGTATTTGCGCATTAGTATGCGTTATTGTTGCGATAGCGTCACAAACAAGATTTTTTTCCGAAATTACATAGGTTTGCTATGATAATACCATTCGGAAACATCGCTCAGTCTCTCTCATGCCTCTTATCTTATCGATCCCTCTTGTGACTGTGTCACCATTTTGCGTTGCTCATTTTGCCAACCGAGATGGGTATACCCCTCGAATCGTGATTCGATTTTGCATTAATAAGCTTGCAGAGCAGCGTTGGCTTTCTAAAATTTTTGATAGTTCACTAACCCGGATTTTGTAAGTATTGGTGGGATGCAGTAGTAAGACAACAGTGTAGCCTTCACCAATGAGCATGCCATCGCTCATTAGTGTATCCAATGAAAAGCGCGATTCTTGAAATGACATCACCGATTCCAACGCTCTTTCACAGTGCGAAATTCACACGACGCGTTTCGCTTATCATTGAATATGTTCGCGATCTTTGGTTGATACAACAAAAAAAAGATAACATTTCGTTCAATGTGGTCGGAAAAATGATTCGCTATCGGCTAGGATGCAACCGACAACGCAGGCTTACTAATGCAGAATTGATCACTACTCGAGGTTACCCATCAGATGGAAAATTTTAGCAACCCAATTAGTGGCGAAGCAATCGCAAGATGAATATCTTCTACTGTCTATCATAGAATTCAAAAAACTTGTCACACACCACGGAATATAACGTTCCGTTCCAATCTATGGTGTACTTTTTTCGCCACTTTCGCATCGTTTTTCACGCATGATATGTTATTTTTTTCTGTTTCTAAAGCAATAACCGATTATTATAGCGCGATGAGAAGTGATTGCAAAAGAGCGCTTGATTAAATTCGCATTTTCACGCGTTGCCGCGCACAATATTTCTGAAGCTCCGCCCCCTTAGCGTAATAGACGTGTGTCCGGAACGTTTTATTTCTATGATATCTCTTTTCATTCTTAGTTCGAACATCAATTTCCACCCGCTTCTATTCCAAAATTTTCCTGTTTCAAAGAATGTTTGTGTGTCCGGTACGCTTGAACCGAAACAAAAGCGCCTCGCTCATTTTTTGAAATCGATCCCGCACCTTTGATGTATCATCCTTCATCACCCCCTTGCTCATCCCTTGCTTGTCTGTCTCTCCTCATCTTGCGTGCTCTCTCGCCTTCTCTGTCTGTCTGACTCTCCTCATTTCGCACACTATCTCGCTCACTCTAACCCCCTACATACAATCACCCATCCGATCCTGCTCTGTGCTTTCGCCTCTGATCGTCTTCGTCTCTTCATAGCACACACTCTCTCGCTCCGTCTGACCGGCGAGAGATCAGAGGAAATGGGGAGACGACATTGTTGCCCCTTTCTCGGCTGACTCATCCCCTTGGTTGTGAAAGATCATTCCTTGATTCACATCAGGCGCGCTCTCGATTTTGGGTGCGATATAGCGCTTTAAACCGTTTTTATTCGACCAAAATTCGTTCAGAACCATAGATACGAATCAGATGTTTATTGTCATAGTGGGATCGGCGCAACGTTTGATCATCTAAACCACTCTGAACGTCTGTAATTCGCCTGAACAATCATCCTCAATTTGCAATCCTGCGTAATCCTCACAATTCTCAAAAGATTTCCGATAGCTCCAGTAGCTATCATTATTAGAGAAATTGGAGCAAAACCTCTCTGACCATTCGTAATTCGCTGTTGAACTATCGATCCCCGCCAATCTCTCCAATCCCCTCTTCACCCCTCTATCCCCGGCTTCCCTCTCCCCCATTTCCAGCCTATTTCCGTCGCGCCATCCATCTCACTCACCTCCTCTATCCCATATCCACATCGACAAATTTCCACCCCTCCCTCGCCTGACAGTAGAACGCCCTCAAATACGGGACGTCTCTTCATTTCGCGTGCTCTCTCTCCAGCTCTGACGAACGAGAAAACAGGCGAAATGAGGAGACAGCGCCCCCACAGCAATTGCCAATAGAGAGGTGAACCCGCCACTCAAAAAGCGTGCAGCTCATATTTTCGCAATTGGCGAGGGAGGCTCGTTATCGTAGAGAAATGTCTCGTGGTCATTAGACACCGGCCAGTGAAGCGAGAGATCAGGAGAAAGCGAGTGAGTCAGGGAATTCCTTATTGCATTCCTTAGCTGCGCTCATTAATTCACGCCAACGAGGCTAATTATCGTCTTTCCGCTTTGTTTCGCGCCGTTTCGAGCTGCATTTTGCATGTGAGATTCTCTGAAAACGGTTCAAATACCGAGTCGCTCCTTTATCTGAAACGTAGTAATATATTAATTACTTTTCGCTTAATTACTTTAATTACGATTTAATTACTTTTCGCTTGTTGTTGTCTGCATTTGAAACAAGAAATCACACATGTTTCGTCCTCCATCTGAATTCATTTCATAATTGTCACTGACGCAATTTTATCCGTTTCGTCTATTCCCGCGTTCTCCAAGACTATCAAATCACAGATCCGCCCCGACCACCGACCGAGGGCAATTACCGTAATCTTCTGAATTTCTGAAAAATGGACGAAAAGCATTGAGCCCGACGATGGATAGTGAGTTTTTTTTTAAAATTATTATTTTGGCCCACCAGAATGCCACCTGTATTGATCCACCTTTTTCTTGATAATAAATACACGCGCGTCGAAACGTAACTGAATAGAGTAGCCAAACGAAAATGTGTGGCCTTACAAACATGTTGGGTATTTCAACGACTAATTTCAGCAACAGTAATTTTTTTTGTTTTCCTTATAAAGAACTTTTCGCTACTGCCCTGTCTTTATCATAAATTTATTTCTGAAACCTGAATAATAGTAAGATTCATCCAATATGAACGCTGTCTTCGTTTTAGTCGATCGAAAAGCTGCGCTTTAGGTTGTGTCGCTCGGAAATATCGTTCACATAATTGACGTAGAAATTTTTTTTAGTTTTTTTATTCCCCGCAATGGGAGAAACTCATTGCCCCTCTTCGTTCACGGCATTATACAGATCCTGTGTGAAATATACCTTTCGATTGGCGATAGCAAATTTAGCATTGATCGCTGCCGACTTTTGCGGTTCCCTTGTAAGCGTCAAATTTCATCTAGCAATGTGTCATCATCAATGAGGGTGCAGGGTGTGTGAGGGGTTTGTGAGTTGGTGACCCAACAGATCCGCATTCCAACCCCTACTACTAGTGTTGATTCAGCTTCCGTCTGATTCTCAGGGGGTGAGGGGAAACACCCACACCCTTCTCTACTCATCAAATCGATGACGCTGAATCAGAAACCCAATCACTCGGCACACAATCAATTTTGATGATTGTATCTGAATTTTTAACTTTAGATTCGGGTAATTGGTATTGTATCCTGTACTCTCCACCTGATATGAGTAAACTATTATGTCATCATTGAACAGACTCCTAGAGAAATTGAATTCTGTGATTTTTTTCGGGCTGATGCTAGATTTAGAGGAATTACCAAATATCCTTTCTGGAAACTGATCAATTGTCCGTGAAACATAGCTCTTTTGCGATGATGGATTTGAGATGACATGGTTTCCTCATTTCGCATTTTCTAGAGAGGAAACAGTGAGGTAATTGAGCCATCCAGACAATTCATTTGCACACAAGATGAAATCACCGTCCCAGATGATCCACAACATTCCTCCGCCCATTCTTTGCCCCTGTTGATTCAGCTTCCGCTGGTGGGGGTTTTGGAGGGAGAAGGTGGGAGTAGAGGGGATTTCACCAGCGTTGATGACCTATTCTCTAGTAAAAAAGCGGTTGTGCATGAATCGTTCGGTGCAATTCATCCCACCTACTCACCGCAATTTCAAAATGATCGTCGTCGGTTTTAGCTCTTTCTATGCGTTGAGAGGTGCCCTTATAAACTCAAGTGGTGAGATCGAGTTACACTGCCCTTTCTTCAGAAAGCACGTAGCTATCAGACGATTCCATTGTGAAAGGTCTAGTCACTTCGATCCTCTCTACTTCTCATTCCGTTTTAGTGGTTGGAGCATAATGATGTTCCCGAGTATCACGATTCCTAACTGTCTCATGTCCACCAAACATGTGAAATCCGGGAGGTGTATCACTGGAGTTCCAGTAAAGCCAAACACTCACAATTAGTCATAGCAGTTTCGGTCTGAGCGCATCTGACAACTCCCAACGCCCTGTCCCCTCCAATTATGCTCAGATTTACTAAGAGCAACTCTCTACGTCCCGTCATTCCAGTCTTCAATCTCGCATTTACGAACTCAATCCATTCATTTGTTTACTGATTACGAGCTCATCGGACCTAATCTTATCCTTTTCCCAATCTCCCTCGTATTCATTAGACGATTAGCCACAATCGTCCATCACATGGTGCGCAAACGAAGCTTTTACTCATGGCCAGAGATCACCCCATACCTAACAAGATACTGCAGATATAGTCACAACATCAATGCATGTTTTCTCCAGGGCGTTGATTGTGAAAGGCAGGCTATTTTCGCGTATCAAACCATCATAAATGAAGCATGACTCGAGCCCAGAGATCACTCCAAGGGCTGTTTGTTGTGATATATCCATTATCTATGTTTCCAACACTAGTGCATGGTTTTTTTTTGGTTTGACGGTTCAAGAACAGGGCTGTGAAAATTAGCAACGCGTCTCTTCTCTCTCGTACTCACTGACCCGTCAGAGTGACGAGATAGCACATGGAATTAAGAGAGCATTTCTTCATTCTGACAAACCTACTCAAGAACATCAATAGACTCTGCAGGCAGGAAAGCCCAGAGATCACATATCCTCTCCTAACAACCCCGGTCAACACCGATTGTTGCCTAGTAATGCACCTCCATCTCCCTCCCTCTCTCCACCCCCCTCCCTCTCCTCCTCCCTCTCTTTCTCCTCCCCCTCCCTCTCCTCCTCTCATTCACGCTTGACCAGGTTCTCATCCCTCCCTCCCCTCCCCATTCTCTGACTCGGCCGCCCTGATTTGCTTGTTACCTTGCTACTTCCGACCGATTTGTTGTCGTTTCCGGTCACCTTCTAGGCAAAATTGAAATCCTGCAATTGCAACTTCTAACATTGAAGGTTATAGGCTTCGGTACTACCTGTAAACATAATGTATCCTGGGAACTGATTTGCTTGCTACCTTTCCACTTCCGACCGCCCGATTTGTTGTCGTTTCCGGTCACTTTATTTTCACTCCTAGTGTTAGATGCGATCTAAATTGTTGAAAACACCATCTCGGTAAATATATCTGCAAATACGATACGATTTGCTCGATCTGTTTATTTTTTCAAAACTATGCTCGTTTCCGGTAAACTTGTTCGCGAAATTGAGGACAATCTGATTATCTGATATCGCAGCCAAGCGAAAACGACCTGATGTTGATATTGACTGACTTTCTTCCGAAAATGTGTTGTTTCCGGCCACACTGCTGGCCTATGTTGACCCCTGTGTCGCATGTGGCTATTTTCACTATCTCGCTTACCTTGCTAACTCTGACTATTCTCGGTACTGGTACTGTGTAAACTAGGGATGGCAAAAATTGTCTGAGGAGACCGCATCGCGCGCGCCCTGTGAGACAAGAATGAGTCTGAGAATGGAATGATCGAGCGTTCTCGGACAACAAATTGTCTTTGAGAAAAATCGTAGAGACAACAAATTGTCTCAAACATTCTATCACCATTTTCGGTTCAAGTGCGTTGGTCGTTTTATAAAGTTTGAGACATGGAATGGAAAGAAACGAGAAGAAACAGGGTTATACAGTGGTCTCAACCGTGAAGATTCCGGAGGTTTCCACTCATTTTCGAACATTCTAGAAGGTACCGGAAGTGTCCCAGCAGTTTGGTTACGGTAGGTGTACGGTAGTTAGGATTATGGAAGGTGTGCGGTAGTCGGGGCTACGGTAGGTGTACGGTAATCAGGGATACGGAAGCCAGGGTTGGACTGTGAATATTCTATACTATACCAATGTTTTCAATGCATATCCCGGCGACGCGAAGCACTCGCAGAATACTATCACAACCCGGCGACACCTAGCCAGCGGAGCGAGCGAATCGAGCGTAGCTGGCTAGTTGAGAAAAATTTCCAAAAATCTATTTTGAACCACCTTTTTATCTCCATTTTCAAGTTGGGACAACAAATTGTCTCAGACAATTTGTTGTCCGAACTTTGAGACAATTCATTGTCTGAGACAACGACCGGTCCGAAAAGTTGGGAATGAAAATGTCTGAGACAACGCAATGGACAATTTTTGCCATCCCTAGTGTAAACTAGTCGATCTAGTTACAACAATTTGCGCTAATGAGCATATTCGTTTGAGTTTTGCAGTTAGATACCTCTCATTATTTCTAACTATTTCCGTCAACACTGTTTACCGCGTGCTATCTGCCAGATTGGATGATAAATCGGGCTCTGATTATTTTAGAAATCATGCATTTATTTTTCCGTGGCTGTTTTCTTCGCGGAACACATCAGAAATCGCATACGTGAGAGTCACGAATCAGACTGCTAAAATGGTCATTCCCCTCTTCCGCCCTCTTCCGATTTTCTTTCCATAGTTTTCGCACGGAAGCACTTCTTTTATGCGTTTTTATTGACTGTTTTCGTTTTCGAACTGTACACTAGAATAGTTAAGAAAAACTAAAAATAAGATTCGTACTGGAGCTCACTAGAAATCAAAAATCGTCAAGCAAAGTACGTGAGAAAAAGGCTTCAGGCTGCTAAAATGGTCGTTCCCATGGATTTTATTGCCATATTTTTCGCACGGAAGCACTTCTTTTGTGCCGTTTCCCTCACAGGATATTGTCATAATAGTCAGCTACTTATTCAAAAGTATCTCAGATCGGCGTAGCGTTTTTCTTGGTAACTTGTACACATTCTACTACGATCCACCAAGTCATTTTGTTCGTAGCGAAAACCATGGAAATGCCAGATTCGTGGCAGTTTAGCAGGAAATCGTCATAATAGCATAGAGGGAACTGGGGATCTGTTTTGCCCTATCCCCCTTCTCGCATAAAGCCCATAGTTATAGCACAGGTGTGCACACTTTCCATATCCGAAGCCCTTTTATTCCATATTCTTTTCTTCCTCTTTCGATTTTCTCTTCTCTCTAAACCAAATACTAATCAGATCGGTATATTTTCTTCAGTGGGAAATGGCAATGAATTTTGTTGTTCTCTACAAACACATATGCCTCTTTTTTTCTTTTCTTTTATTGATCAGATCGGTGTATTTCTGCTAAATCCCAAGTTTACCGGTGGTGTATCACTTGTTCAGTTCCAGCAAACAGCCTTGCAAAACATCGAAAGTCCATAGCTATAGCACACCTGTGTATACTTTCCATATCCGAAGCCCTTTTCATTCATCCTTCTTTTCCTTCTCTTCCTCCTCTTTCGATTTTCTCTTGACGTTGAACCAACAACTAATCAAATCACAGACTTTCTTCTTGGAAAATGTACAATTCGATTCTTGGACTATCAAGAAACAAAAACACTCCTCATCATTTTTTGATACTTCCTTTTCCTTTTTTGATCATTTCATTGTTATTTCTCTTGTGCTCTCTTATGCTATCCGAAGCATTCATCTCTCAGTCAAGTTCATAGTTTTTCCAATAAAAAAGACCTTTCTGCTGGTAAAACGCCTCTATTTTTATGTCGATGAAGATGCATTATTGCCGAAGGTATCGCGCACTCTTCTGCCATCCGAAGCCCTCCCTTTCTTCTCCTGTTTTCCCATTCCTCCTCCTCCTCCTCGCTCTCCATTATACCTGCGCTCTCACCAGGCAGAGAAAGCGAGAGATCATGCGAAATTAGGAGAGCGTCACTCTACCTGCCTCACTGACAAATACACGCGAATGACTCACACGCGCGAACGAGGATATTTGATCTTCGCGAGGCTGTTTGGAAGGCCAATTTGGCGGTTATTATAGCGCTTTCTAAGTGCAAATTAGCCGGGTTTCGCTGTTTTATTGAATCTACGGGAGCTTTCACGGCATTTGCTTAGCTTGAAGTAACCAAACGTGATTGGCTGAATCACCAGGGATGTTCCGCGATAATAATATCAATAATTAGCGATGTCTCGCTTTAAAGAGTTCGTTATCGAATTAGTTTGCGCCTTAGCGATATATAAGTCCATAATTAGGTTCGACGCTCCCTTTCAAATGCAAAACATCCTCTCAGGATAAATTTCCAAGACGTTACAAGCCAATTTGAGCGTTTCGATAGTTTGAATGGATTTCATGCATTGTTTTGTCTCGTGCAGCGAGTGTTTTTGTTTTTTTTTCTTTTGCGGAATGGAAAGGAAGAAAGCGTTACGGCAGGGCACGTCATATCGCCTGGTATGGACACTTTTGACAGGCGAGCGAGAGAGTGAGCGATTTTTCACTCATCCACGGTTACTCTGCGCGTTTATGCGCCCATCCTATAGCTATTTGAAAAGTTTTCGCGTCTCTGACCGATTTACTCTGACCGTACAGTCTCTATCCACGCTTTTTACTCCTCATTCCTTCTCCCTGCCATTGTGAATCTATCAGCCTTTACCACTGTCCCCGCCCGATCATTATTACTGCCTACCCCAAAACTGTTGAAGTTCAGAATAATGACAGTTCGTGCGATGTTTTTTTTCGCATCGCGCTCCTCTATCCCGCAATTCGCCGCCTTTCCTCTATCCCCCGTATATTGGGCCATTCCCAATCCTCATCTCCCTTCCATTGATTCACTGGTGTTGTTGTTGTTTTTGGTTTTCCGTATTTTCCTCCGTCTGAGGTGGTAGGGCTATAAATTGGCTGGTGTCAGGGCGTAAACTAAAGTGGACGAGGATCTTGCTTTCGCCATTCCTCATTCAGTATCGTAGATAGAGCGTAGAAAATGAAGAGAGTACCTGGTGCGTAAACCGGGAAGCTTTCAGCCATTAGCACATTCCGACCACGCTAGACACGCTAAGGCGTGGGATTTCGAGAGAGAAGTGGTCAGGCTCTCTCACTTTCATATGCCATCTCTAAATAAGATTGCCGAGAAAGCACATGGAAATGAGAGAGTTTGAGGTCGATGGGCTTCATACTTGACGTATCTAGTATGCGGGAACGTTCATGAATCTGAATTTTGCAATTGAAGTTCGCTTAATATTCACTTTCTTTCAGTATTCTAGATATTCATTCTGTTATGAATCATCGGCGCATTTAACAAGCATATTTCTTTTTTTCGAATGGAACATTGAAGGACATCGTTTGCGGATACTTTGCATTCATTTCGTTCCATGCCTGAAACATATCAAGAAACTTTACTTTGTTGAACGAAAGTAATTGAAAGCGAAATTTGCGTACGACAAGGCAATTCGCTCATAAATTTCCTCCCGCGGAATGATGGTCATTCCCCCTTCCTACTCTATCGTGTATTTCTCACAATCAGCCACTTTTTATCCTTGATCCTCTTTGTTCTTCAAATGTCCACGATTGAACGACCTAAGATCACTTCGTTGATCGTCACAGTAGTGTAATTCCTTCCTGAAACATAACCCATTCTCAACTTCTCCTGAAAAAAATCGTAGGATATCGGGTAATTGAGAGCGTAAAGTGTGTACGGCAAGGCCATTCAGTCATCACATAGATTTCCTCCTCTGGATTGATGGGCATTTCCTCCTTCCACCTTCCTCTTCTCTAACCCTCTCCATTCCGCACATTCTCTCGCTTTTCGTCTGACCGGCGAGAGAGTGTGCGGAATGGAGAGAGTCTCTCTCGCTCGCCTCCCTCCTTCCGTACACCTTCCACCACTACGATTGCCTCAATCATTACCTCCTTGCGTCTCTCTCGAATCTCCCTGCTCCCTCGCCGGTCAGAGAAGGTGAGAGAGTGTGCGAAACGAAGAGAGCGGCTGCAATCACCTCATCAACCCGCTCATTATCACCACACTCACTGCTGTTCAGTCGAACTTTATCGTTTAGCTGCCTAACTCTCTCCATTTTACCTGATCTCTCGCTTTCTCTGGCTTTCGAGAGAGCATGATGGATGGAGAGACTCATTTTGTTCTCTTACTCTCTCACTTTTCCATGATCTCTAGCTTTCTCCAACTCTGCTTGAGGGGGGAATGATGAGCCAATTCACAGCCTATTTTCACCAAATGATCTCGCCTCAAGGCTCGCTAACGAACCCTTTCGTAGCTTTCACTTTAACGTTCCTGAAATAGCAGCTTTTCCGTTTTCATTGGCATCAATACGACTATTGTCCTTGAAAATGATGTAGATCAGCTCTGAAGTCGAACATTGTTTAGTAATTACAGTAGTCAGTTCCTCGTTGACATTATCCTTCGACTACCCGCGTAATACAGAATAGTTCAGTCGTTCAAACTTTTGCATTTAGGTTTCACCAACGCGTCGAATACGATGAGTGAAAAGATGAACAATGATCCTCATAGATTGCGAAAAAAAAACAAAAAAAAAACGAAAAAAAATATCTACTGCGCAACGAAGAATTCAGTGATTAATTCTGATCGCACTTTCGCAACTATAACAATAGTCATTCTTCCGTTTTCTCCACAAATAGACAACAATTTCTCAACGTATAGTGACTCCTCAATGACTCCTACTGATCATCGAACCAATTTACTACTAATTTCGTAACCTATCACTTCTCTAACTCTCTCCGATTCCCCTGCTCTCTCGCTTACTCTGACCACCGTGTGAAATTGAGAGAATCGGCCAGACTAATCCTCCTCTAATCAGCATTACTCATTATTTTGCACCTCTACTGTTTACTCGCGCGATGATTGTGTATTTTCTTTGTCTGGATAGCGAAAGAGCTCGTGAAATGAAGAGAGCCTAACCGCAATCATAGTAAACATGCAGCTGATATGGAATCCGCACAATAGGCGATTCGCAAATACAAACACGATCGGACTCTCTCAATTACGCATGATCTCTCGCTAGTCAGACAGCGTCTCTCCTCATTTCCCTTGCACTCTCTGATTAGAGAATGAAATGAAATGATAGCGCAAGACCGAAAAACATCGACAGACTGACTCGCGGGACCGACATTGTATCGAGTAATTACCACTGTCTGCGGTACTAAAGGTTCATGCAGTTCTATCAAACCATCTCGTTTTTGCGCGGCATAGTTCCATCAGTTCTAATGTGTGTATGGTTATTTTTTCATAGTCTCTTCGCTTCTCGCTCCATTCCATTTCCTAGAGCGATTCCACACAGTTTTATAATCCCTTCACTAATTTTACCGTGAACTGCTTGCATCTCAATCAGGTCATCATTTCTATCACGATCCTTTTGTAATTTCTTTTTATCATTTCCGATGTCGATTGCGCTCGATTCCATCTTCCTTGCCAAATCTTTGGCTAATCTTCAGATGATTCGGTGAACTCACGAACTCTGATTTCACCGGATCTCCGCATCCAATCGATTCTTATCCACGCGATGTGATACTATTTTCGACTTGAATTGATCGCGCTCAGTTCTATTTTTCTCCCTATTGCAATCCCCCCACTAATCTTCAGATGACCCGGTGAACTCCAGCTTCAACCCCTCCACTCGACCCCCTCTAGTATGGTGCAATTCGGCCGAAGTAAGGCGCTCTCCTCGAATCACCTTATCTCTCGTCGGTTAGAGAAAACTAGAGAGTGTGGGGATTTGAGAGAGCCCAGAGAAGCGAAGGTTGCCGCCGGCTTTGGGCAGATTATGGGGTGAATTGTGCCCTTGCGCGAGGGGTTATGATCACGCGCTCTCCATTTCGTATGCTCTCTCGCCTCTCTGACCTGCCAGGCATGGAAAATTCTCTTCATATCCGTTGTTATGAGGCAAGGGCAGGAGGTCAAAAACTGTGAAGGGATGACCTTTGAAATGCGCTTTGGCGGATGCGAAATACGCTGTAAATCTGCTGACTCATCAGCCATGATAACAGAAAATAAAGGGACTGAAAAATTGACTGGTGAAACTCGTGACAGGGACAAGCAATAATTGCATAGAAACGAATCCCACAATTAGGGAACAAATCATGTATCGTCTCAAAAACCCAAATATCCAATTCTTCAAACAAGTAAAAAATAATAAATAAAAATAAATAAACGTTCAGCCCTCGACATCATCCTCATCTGTCTCGGCTCGGTCTTTCTCCTCCTCACCGCACTCGCCCTCTGTATCGGTATCGCGATCGCACGGAAGAGAAAGAAAGCCAAACGGTGATTATTAATTTTTATTAATTAACTTAATTAGTAAATGTGATTTAAATTACTTTATTGTGTTATTTGTAGATACACCAAAGCCAGCGCACTAACCCATGAACCAAACAGCAGCCTTTTGTACGTATACTTTTGATGGGTTTCACAAGGTGCTTAAAAGATGCGGGCTGGCGCTTGGCACAATTACTCTAATTCAACTATTATAGAATAAAATAAATAAATGATTGAAGTGAATAATATACTTAATTAGTTAATTAAGTCGTGCCGTCTCGCCCGCTTTCGATGCTCACTTATCCCCGCACCATCTCGTGTATGAAGAGAGAAAGGTGAGTAAAGGTCGTGATTTCCCGACCTTTTCCGGCATCATTTCCCATTCTTCCGCCTCCTCACTCCTCAGTGTCAGTGGGGATAACATCAAAGGTCATTTCCTTCCTTCCTTCCTCCTCCTAGCCTTCCAACATCCTAAGGGCTGCACAAAGGAAAAGCATGTAAGGATGAAAAAGAAATAATCATATTCCAGCCCAGCGAGCCGCAACCGCCGCCCTCTGCACGCAGTCTTACGCGGAGGTTGCATCGGTAAGCATCTTTACCATTTCGAACCCTCACAGTTTGGCAAACCCGTCAATCCATGTTCAAAATTATATTACATTCAGCAATATCAAAGTATGTTTCACCGTTGCTTCGAATACGCTGTTTGGGCACACGCTTTAATATCTTCGATCGGGATCTTTTTAGAAAAACCTTTTTTCTTATCGCGAAGAAAAGGTGCATTTTTTGAAAATAATTAACAAATTAACTTTATTTAAATTAACCAATTTGCAGTCCCGATCGCATTCACATCCCCACCATTGCGCAGGAGGCGATGATGGAAGCACCAGTAGCAGTGGATACGTGAGTTGATCTTTGGTAATTGGTCTTTGATCTTTGATCTTTAAAGCATTATGATGCAAAAGTAGCAAGTTCTCATATTTGATATGAGAACTCTACGAGAAGAGACTGGCCCAAAAAACCGGAGAAGATCCTCAAACTGATGATCAAGTTCTCCTTTTAGAAGCATTCCTGTCAGTAATTTCGCGAATCGCGTGCAATTACTGAAAAAGGACGACGCCCTATTGCTGTATGAGGAGTTTGAGGTAGTATTTATATCTTCTCGGATGGTCTTTTATCTCTCCATTGTTATATTTTTACGCTCCCTGGTCCCAAGGCAAACTAAAGAGACGAGAACATTGCTCCGTTCTCTGAATGAGGAAGTAGAAGGAGAAATAGAGTCGATCACAAGTCCATAGCATGGACGGCGCGTTATGAATATTCCCAGGCACGAGTATCTATTTCGAGCATCATTAGAGATCAAAATAAGGCTCGCCGCGAGGCTGAGGATCTCTGACGAGTCCGAAATAGATATTTTGTTTTGATTATTGACACAGAAATCTTTACGGGTTCGATAAGTATCGGGACATGGAACTGTGCATTTAAATCGCACTGAAATGATGCATCTCATATAAAAAAAATAGTAGTTGATAAAATCAAGGATAAAATATAAATTTTGCAGTCCTTAAATCGGCAAACGTTTACTCTAATGGAGAAGAAAACAACGACTGTGAGCGAAGCGAATATGAGGAGGAACCGATTTTTCGATGTGTTGACGTGTAAGTTTTACAAGATGTTATTAGATGTTAAGATTGACTTAGAATGTAAAATCAAAAGTCTGAAAAAACGTAAGCAAATGCAATTCGTTGTTGTGAATTTGCGAGCATGCTGAAGATCCTTCGTTTCCTCGATGTTTTCACGTGTGAGATTTCATTTTTTTTTTAAGATTTTGTCAAATTAGAGCAAGCCATCCAATGCTCTCAACTCGTACGTCACAATATTATGCCATTGATGAAACATAAACCATTATTTAAAAAAAACAAACATTTGTAAAAACCAAGGACAATTGAAATGCTTTCAGTCGACCACAATCGTGTCGTGCTGCACAAGCGGCCTCCCGAGGAGTCTTACATCAACGCCAGCTACATCCAGGTTTGATGTTCGATCTTTTCGAACTGCTCGGATTGAGATAGACCAGCAGTTTGATAAGAACAGAAAGTTCGATCATCCTAATCAGAGATTTTATTCAACTGTGTTTCATCCGGTGCACATAGCAGGAACAACGCAAGAGGGAAACGTTGATGTGTCGACATCTTCATCTAAAAATATATTAATTGCAGAGCAACGACAACTCCCGCAGTGAGTTTATCGCTGCGCAAGGTCCGATCGGCCCGCCCGAGATGATCCCGCAGGGAAGAGAGGTACGGTAGATAGAAAATATTGATTTCCACGGGATACGGTAGTCACTGCTTTCATAGTTCAACGTTCAACGGCACTTCAAGGATTAGATTAACCTATCATAGATAATGTTACGGTACTGCATTCCAGAATACCGTGGCTCACTTCTGGGAGATGCTTAGTCAATATCATAGTCTGTAGGATGTATGAGTGGTATCTGATCTTTGATCTTTCAGAACACGGTCGCTCACTTCTAGGAGATGAATTGTAGTCTCTGATCTTTGATCTTTGGTCGCTGATCTTTGATCTTGTATTCGCTTTCAGAACACAGTAGCACACTTCTGGGAGATGATCTGGCAAGAGCGCGTGGACTGTTTGGTGATGCTTACACGGTGCATCGAACATCTCAAGGTATGTCTTTTTTGCAAATACGAGAATGCAAAATAAATTGGACTTGTTGCTGTTGATATTGATGCAATAGTTGTCATTGGGAACCACAAGGTTCGTTTTCAATTTCGAAATTCGGCATTATTCTGACACTATTCTAAATGTTCTGACTAATGATAATGAGGAATTATGAGATGCATCGAGCATCTCAAGGTTTGCTGCCTATCTCAATTTGGTTTTGTGTCCCTCGTTAAGTAGAAAGCTTAAAAAAAATCTCACAGCTCCGTTCACATTCGGTTGAGTTTCACACAAAACATAATATTTGAGCGTGGACTGTGGGAACAGTGGTTCGTTGTTGCCGATCTGAAAAACAAAACTAATCAAGAAACGATACGGAGTAAAAATGAAAGAATTATCATAGAAAAAAACAATAATCCATCCCATTTCCAGCTGAAATGCGCGCAGTACTGGCCGAACGAGCTCGGCACAGCCATCGATTACGGTGAGATACGGTTCCCGAAGACGTATTGACTTCTCGCACTTCTCGGCTTCGATTTTACAATTTAAAATACATGAGGATAGCGAGCTGTTTATCGATAATCGATGTTCGAAAATCGATAATAGGAATTCAAAAAATTGATAATCAATACTCAATAACAAATACTCAATAATCGATAATTAAGAATCATTGATTCAGGCCCGATACAAGTGGAGCTCGTAGCTGTGACCGAGTACGCGAGTGCCATTCAGCGCACGTTTGATGTCACGATGGGAGAGGAGACCAGGAATGTGAGAGTTGATGATCTTTGATCTTTCTCCAATTTTTGGATTCTGGTTGTGGTTTTTTTTTTGACATGATAGGCACTTGAAGAATGCTCGACGTGACGATGGTAGAGAAGACGAGGATTGTGAGAATTGATTTTTGCACTTTCAACTTTGACTTTTGAAGTTTGAATATTCGTGTTCGCAAAATGCGCTGTTAGGTTGCGGAATGCAACCTGGAGCCTCATTGGATGGAACACCAATCGTAATACGAAATAGCTTATCTTTGATTCCCTGCCCCCACTCAGGTCACGCAATTCCACTTCGAGGACTGGTTGGATGCGAAAGGACCGGAGAATACGCAGAACCTGCTCGATCTCGTGCTAAAGATCAAAGAGCATCAGAGAGGCAAAAGCAGCCCAGTGCTGGTGCACTGCAGGTGAGGAGGGGAAGGGTTTGAAAGGGGGCGTGGCTTGGAGATCAAAGATCACTTCTCCTGAGCAAACAGCGGGGACAATTAATAAGTATGTTTTGTTGTGAAGGAAATCCTACTTGCATTGACTCCATTCCATTGAACCGTGAAAGTGGTGTTCGTGAAGCATGAAACAATGTTTAAAAAAATACAATTATTCCAGTGCGGGTATCGGTCGGACGGGCGTTTTCATCGCACTGTGGCAGTTGATATCGACCATTGACATGAATCCGCTGGAACCAATTGATGTGAGAAATATCTATTTTTTTATCAGTCTAAAATAATTTTTGTAGTCGTTCATGAAAATAAGAAAATAAAAATCGTTCATGAAAATAATACCATCGACGAATGGATATGTTTCACTGCGCATTCAGATTAGCATTGGATGTCGAAAAATCAATATTAGCATTGGATGTCGAAAAATCAATATCAATATTCTATCTCTAAAATAGAAGGAAACTTCCACTTAATAAATCTCGTGAAGCTTTCTAAAAAATATAGTTAAAGTTTTAATAAATTTGAGGTGATGGGCAGAGTAAAGCGACTACGCGAGCAGCGCATCAAAATGGTACAGAGCAGCGAGCAGTACTGCAGTTTGTATGATGCCGTCGTATTATACCTGAAATCGAAGTGAGTTAGTTGTTGAAAAGGATCCGAGAGATGTAAAATAGAGGACAAAGTTGTGGAAACAGTAGCACTGCAGTTTGTACGATTTGGTTGTGCTTTATTTGAAATCGAAGTGAGTAACGGCTTTATTGGCGAAATTTAAGTTAGATTGTGCTAATGTGACAGAAACTACTGCAGCTTATACAATGCGGTTGTATTGTATCCGAAATTGAAGTAAGAGAATCCTACCACTAATGAGAGGTTAAAAAAATCACAAACGAATATGTTTCAACGGCTGTTCAAAGTTTGATGAATCATGTGTTAGTTGATCTCGATGAGAAGGAGCATGCAAACAATAATACTCAGAAATGAATCACTTCATTCAGAGGTCTTAACCGCAACCGCGACGTGCAATCGATATCGTCCATTGACACGGACTCCCGCTACGATATCCAGGAGGTCTCCGCCGTTTAGTATACTGTATTTATCGATTACTTGCACACACCTACAGTATCCCGACCAGCACAGCTCCCCAGCACGCTCAATCAGCAACTGACTTTTTTCTAGATTGGCTGATCCTCGCATCACCTCAACTCGCGGGATACTGTAACCGTGTCTTTCCTTTTAGTTATTGATCCATAGTTGACGTCCAGTAGCGTTTTCACCACTTTACTACGCATTTACCCACACATCAATTACTCACACCAAACGTTCAAATTGTATTTATCCTACAGTACTCCTTCATTTCCTCTCGAGACGAGTGCTAATCAATATTTATCGCCTATCGTAATCTACCGTTCCTTTGCCAAAGCCTTGCTAAATACGCATCGAATCATTCCGCACACATTCCTACTCTCCCCTTGACCTACACCCCCCAAAGACGTGATAATTTGTTATGTATTATTGTTGCTAATCTAGTCAGCTTCATCACAAAAGACGTTCCGCATTTCATATCATTCGATTTCGACAAATTATTATTTAGGAAATTGTTGTGTATACAAAGAGCTTGAGAGAAATAAAGATATTGAATTTGTAATATTGTTCACAATTTATTTCTTCAGAAATATATTGACAATGAATTGAATCCTGGCAAAAGATATAATGAAACCATTAGTAACGGATGAAGAGTAAACATTTCGATATTGTTAATCAATACCACTTTCCTTTTCTGAGTCAGCAACACCTCTTCGTTATCGCTTGTTGTCTTGCATGGCGCGCCTCATTCAGAAATACTCATCGGTTTTTTTCCTTTCTGTGATAATCACAATCTAGCAAGTTCATTAACTTCTTCATCAACTTACGAGTTTGAAACACAGAAAAATCTCATCTTATCTTTGTTTCACCTGTTAGGCCTCTCGATTAAGAGATGATTACCCGTATTATGAAATTTGTATCGATCGTCATCCATTGTGCAGTGCTCTCTGTTTCGCGTCAGAACTTTTATCGATCATTTTATACATACTTTTGTTATTTTCTTCCAGACATGGGCCATAGCAGGGTCAGTGTATTATCTAGGACCCAACTACCTGGTGGTTCTCCCGTCGTTCGAAATGAGGAATTTCGCCTTTTCCAAGTCGAGAATGGTAAGGACAAAGAGCACTGAATCTATCTCTCCATTCCTCGTACTCTCTCGCCGGCACGAGCAAGGAGAGAGCGGGTAGAATGAAGAGACGCATTCTTCAACCTGACTATCCTAGGAGAGATAATAAACGGCCTATTACAGGAACTATATTTTATGTGCGAATTGACATGGAATTTGATAAGCTGTTCGTGCTCTGGTAGTGAGTTGAATTTGTTTAAAATCTCCATTTTCCAATTACGATTTTAGTGGAAAATCAATAGAAGCTAAGCTACCGGTTGAAGGAGCCAAATGTCGCCATATTGTTGCACATGGAAACAAACTATTTGTTGAAATTCAAAATAAGGTAGCACAAAGAAAGCAAGTTAAAGATGCCAGAAAATTATTCACAAATGAAACTGTAACAGTACATTCTATGTACATTATCTAAGAAGAAGCAAAGTCCTCTTGAAGATATACGCTGCCGTGTTTAACCCTCCGAATGGCATACAATTTACGCAGATTCGTACTGGGAAAGAGGTGAGCTTTATAGTCAGACGCTGTAAAAAAGAACTAATGCAAAATACTTAAGGGTGAGGAGTTCCACGACGATGGAATCTGTAGTAGAGTTCGTGATGGAGTGCGATATTACTCCCGAATTTGCGACGATACAAATGCAGAAGGCATCGAAATTGAAAACCAGAGCACATTTGTGAATGTAATACACAGGTTTCATTCTTTATTAGACTTTTTATATGTATAAAATTATTGGAGGGGGCGCGCTGTCTATTGTGACACTAACAACGAAAAGGGCGAGCCTACAACAACAAAAACTCCGTTTGTGCGAAGTTGGAACGAGAATGCAGTTGTAATTGAGGTGATATATTCTATGATTGTGGTTGCGGACTGTTTCACAAATTAGATTCACACTGCTTCTTTTAACAGATTCCAATACGGCTGACAATTAGTAGCGTGAGATTGAAAGCGAATGCCCTGGACTCTACTCCGTATATCTTCATCGTTCAAGACAGGCTCGCACACATACTCAATACAGAAACTATGGAATTCACTCCCGAATTCACTTTGCGGTAATGATGATATCGCTGGTTTCTTAATGTAGCTGTACTTGCTTATGCTCATGATTCATTCATATGCTTAGGCTCGAATACATCTCTCAAATAGTGGGAATTCACGATGGAGTGATTGCCGTTGCAACGTTCGTAGAGAACCTGGGCGCACTATTCACCCACCGAACTTACCACCTGCTGCAAGTGCAGATTCCTGAAGTGGGTTGTTTCTGATTAGAGTAATAAATGAAATTCATCTCCATAAATTCCCATATCAGATCACAGAAACGGAAGGAATGCAGAGGGAATTTGATTCTGAGTGGGCGAAATATTTATAGTACGAAAAACCTGATAATTTCAGGTTCCTAAGCAAGTTTGAGCCTCGAAAAGTGCTCGGCAAGGGAAATTTCGGATGCGTGTTTGAAGCACGGCATTACAGGGATAAATGCATGTATGCGGTGAAGAGAATAGCTGTCAAGGGAAGGTAACGTTACAAAGTAAAATTGAATAAAAATAAAACTGAATAATTAAGTGATGCTGACGTGGAAAAGGCGTTCGAAGAGGTGTGCACTCTTGCTTCGCTCGATCACAACGGAATCGTTAACTACAAAACGTCTTGGTTGGAGCGACCGCCTGAGGGATGGCAGGTTAGAATCAGGGCTATCAAGATGAAGAAAGATGACGTTTCTTCATTCTAAGTACTCTCCCGTCACTCTGGCCGGTGAGAGACAACGAGGAATGTCGAGACAGATTTTTCATTCTCACAGAACTTGTTAGAATCCATCGCTTTCGTTCGAAAAAAAAAAAAAAAAAGTTCGAAATTTGTAAATTTTCTGCAGAAACGAACAGACGAGAAACTACTGCAGAAATGGAAGGACGAAGAACCGGTGTGTTTTGATAGCAAAAATAGGATATTTCATCGATATATTTTAGTTGAACAACTACAAAAACGATTGCGCCTTCATATACATTCAAATGGAGGTAAATTTATTACATTATATCTAGAAATATATGTTTTAGCTCTGCAACCAAACGCTTCATAAGTGGCTATATTCTACACAAGACCGAAGTCTGGCCCAAGCCAAAGCGTGGTTCAAGCAATTGGTATCGGCGGTCGGCTTTCTTCACCAGATGAACAAGATTCACCGAGATTTGAAAGTAATTACCAATTTGCATTCATGAAAAAATAACAATGTCTGATTCAGCCTCTAAACATTCTTTTCGATTCGAACGGCCGTCTGAAAATCTGTGACCTTGGTTTGGTCACTGATATTGTGCTTATAAATGGGCAAGAAGTTGATAGGACAAGAACGAATATTGGAACACCGATGTACATGGCTCCAGAACAGGTTAGATGGGCACTAGGGATATCAGGATGACGAATCCGTCTCTTCATACCACGTACACACAGTCCTATTGATTACCCTTATCTATGCCACAATGTTCAAGGAAAAAATTTTCTTGAAAATGAGCAAGGATTTCAGAACTTCTGGAGCTACTCGTCCAAAGTGGACATCTTCAGTCTCGGTTTGATTTTGATCGAACTCTGCGTTTGTATGAGCAAGGACGAGGCTTGTGAGGTGAGCATTTCATTAAAACAACATTTTTTTTAAATTTTCGATCAGAATATAATTGCTCATATTTCCAGGTATTCTTGCGCTATCAAAGAGGACGGACTAGCGACATTCTCAAGGAGTTACCAGAAGTGGTGAGAAATCGATTCACCCGAATTTGGCTTGGCTTTGGCAATTTGGCTTGGCGACCTATTTTGCAAAATATGCAAATGCTCATTATTCATTTCAGGATCGATTCGTCTCATGGCTAACGAACAAGGAACCGTCAGAGCGCCCGAGTTGCGAAGAGATCCTCGCCCATGAATTTCTCGCTTAGCTGTCGTCAAATCATAAAGATTTCCTGTTAAGCATCTCTTCTTCTTCTAGCCTTTCTTGGACACACAGAGCATTGCAATAGTCAGTATTGATGCACTAAACCGTCAGAGCGGCCGATTTGGAGGAAATCGCCCATGAATTTCACGCTTAGCTTCATCATGTGAAACGCATGTAAAGATCGTGAATTAAATACAATTTGAATCGACTAAATCGTAAAGTTCTCGGCCATTGAAAATTGATCGATTTCATTCGCCATGGCATACCACACATTAGTAGGGGAGTTCCCACCCCTGATCAACGAACGTTTCTCGTCGGAAGTGCATTGATCTCTTCCCTCGGTAGCAGAAGATATGCAAACAATCAAGGAACCGAAGATCTCGCTCAGAGAATCATTGGAGACGACGTCGATAGAACAAGGATCGTCTCCCTTCTCTTACCTTTCCGGTAGAAATACATTAGACGGGGCACAATAGACTCTGGTGTGCGAATCCAACTTGGATCCAAGTAAAAAGGGGTTTTCAACTTGGATCCAAGTACAGTATCTCTCAATTTGGAATCCAACTTGGATCCAAGCACCGGGAACCTGTTTACAGCCCTACGGCTAAAGTGAGATGACAGACATCCGAAGCGCACCCCGCGCTCACAACAATGCTCCATACAGCATTTTCAATATTTTATCGATTGTCGCTGTTTGAATGTGTTAATGTCATTCATGTCATGTTTTTAGGAACTCTCTGTATAAAAGGAATGTATAGACAACAATGAATAAGAGAGAGTTGTATGGTCAGTTTATTTTTTTCATTAGTAGAATGATGGAAGATTACTCTTCATTTCTCTTCAATTCTTCTTTTGTCTGCAGTCTTCAATCTCTATCTGTAACTATGATTAGTTGCCTTCTAATCTTTTATTCCGTTTAGTACGTGCCCGATTACGGGATTTGAATGGTTCTTCTGATTCGAGCGACGATTCTGAATCACAAGCAGAGTCAGAAGATTCTGAATCAAGTGATGATCTATCTATTGTATCCACTGGAAGTTTTCACACTCAGGTCAGGATTTCTAAGACTGAAAAGTAAATTAGAGATGATATTTCACATAGTGTTCAATTAGAGTATGAATCCATTATGAAGTCTCTCTTTCAATAGGTCTGAATCAATTCCCTCTTCTCTCTGTGTTTTTTTCATTCAATCTTCTTCACTCTTCTCTCAATGGTCTACCCTCATTTGTTTCATTCCAGCCTAATTGTAATGACATTGTTCTTCCAATCGAAATCTAGATATCAGAGGGCCTACATTGGTTCATTGTTTTCTACATCATATTTAACCAGCAAAACACCATGCTCTGATATAAACAACCGGCCTTGTTAACGCCTAGAGGAGAGACGAATGAGAAGAGAGGTAGCTCAAGGGAAGAGGTCAGGCGTGAGAAGAGAGGGGGAAGGAGGCTACACGTAGACACGGCGTGAGGAGGGGCCAGAGGGGATAGAGGTGGTGAGGGGTCAACAAACAACACGTGTAGCCTTGCGAAATACTACAGAGGAGAGAGTGAGAGAGAGGTGGGGGGGCAACAACAGTCCGTCAGTCGTCAAGTGATCGCTGCTAGTAGAGTGCAATTAGTCAATATTGTCTGAAAAGTGTGCATCATCTGAATATGATTCCGATACAATTCATCATAAAAAGGTAAGTATTCAGTTGATTGGTAATATAGAATGCCGTGTCATTCCATTCCATCGTCATTCATATTCAATCAAAAAATGGGGCGTTTCATTCCCCGATCTCTACTAGGATGCCACTTCTTTCCAATTTCTATTCTCAATCTATAGAATGAGAATAGAAATGAATGAATGGATTCAATTGAATGAATAGATTCAATTGAATGAATCGAATCGATTCGATTCATTCGTCACACTTTTCTCCAGAATGTGTCCGTTGATTATCCCAAAGAATGGAGGCTGAATCACGAAAGAAATTAAATTGATACAATCTAGTGATGATTATAACGCTAAATGTATCAGACAAATACTTGCCTTTTTTCAGAGTCAAATTGTGCGATATTCAAATCCCCTCGATTCTCCTAGATTCACTGTGGATCAATTGCTGTCTGGATATTGCGCTTTAATGTACAACAACGTTGGTGAGTCGTTTCATGAGCTATCATCCGCTAGAATGCAATGTCAGGAGTTGATTGTATGCGTAGAGTCGTTTCATGAGCTATCATCCGCTAGAATGCAATGTCAGGAGTTGATTGTATGCGTAGAGTCGTTTCATGAGCTATCATCCGCTAGAATGCAATGTCAGGAGTTGATTGTATGCGTAGAGTCGTTTCATGAGCTATCATCCGCTAGAATGCAATGTCAGGAGTTGATTGTATGCGTAGATTGCATGCGCCAGTAGAATCTGCATATGCAAAAGGCGATGAAGTAGTGGATTCATGTCACACATTTATCCCAACGTTTGAAAGGACATTTTGCGCTTCATGCACAACGGAATTAAATTCTGGCAGCATGCACTGCTGTGCAACTCAGAGGTGCACTATCGCAAAAATCAGTACATGAATTCGTTTGTTTAGTAAGAGTGGTCAAGCGATGCAGTGGCGTTTCATTTCAACGAAAATAGAAGACCAACTCAAGGTAGTGGGTCTTCTAGAGAATCGAAAGAAGTCTACGTATTCAGGATATCGTGGTGACCTATTGGAACGATTTGATAAAAGCGCATGAAGTGATGCAATCTATTAAGAAGAAAAGAATTGCTAACGAACGTTCTCAACTTGCATATTGCGATGAGATGATAGAACGCATGGAAAGTGATCAGGATCTAAAGGTTGCACTTCAATGTTTTGTTCCTTAATTGTGGACATAGGAATTGGTCAAAAACATTCAATGCTAGTCACGCTTTCTCATTGCAGTCTCGAAATATCGTTCTATCACTCGGATTGGGAATTGACGCGTTTCCACTGTACAAAAAGAATAGGTTTGATCGGACTTTTAGACAAGTGAAAAAACATTCCTAATAGTTTTGCGGCCACACCGATTCAATTAATGATTAGAGACTTGCCCGGACTCTCTCCAGCGACTTTCTCCAGCGCATTTGGTTCTTAGTTTCTCTGGAGTGGAAGGTGTGTTCAGTTCAAATGTCCATTCTTCGCATCTAATAATATCCGGAACCCGGAAGAAAGTTGTCGATCGGGAACTAAATGTTTGCAAACAGCCGCGCTACTTGTAACTCGCTTAGCAGAAGGCAGTAGGCGGATTCGTCTCACAAAAAAGGGAGAACTTCCGCTCTTTTTTTGGGTTCTCTCTTCAGTCAGACAAAGAGAGATGGCGCTTAAAGTTGAAAGATCGCGACACTTGTTCCAAAGCGCAGTACTGTGTATAAAAGGGTATGAGTTTCGTCAGATATTGGGTTTCTGCCCTTTTGGGTGTGGTTATCAAGGCCGATTTGTGAGCTTCCTCGATTCCTTCCGCCTAATTGTTGGTGCACGATAAATGATAGATTTTGACTGCAGTTGGAACATGGGCAGAAACGGATAGATACTTCCCATGTTTGTTCCGAATGCACCGGCGCGGCTTGGTTTCGAAACCTAGTTAGAAAAAAGCTCGTGATGTCTCACAAAAGCACAACAGTTTTGCCCATCTCGTTTTCGTTTTGTTTGTTACAAATGCACTATCTTGCATAGATCAGTATCCGATCTAAAGCGCTTCTGATGACTGATGCCTAGTTAGTCATTACCACAATAACTTGCCCAGACCGTACATGGTCCACTATCGGCTGTCTTTCTCGCATTGTTTGGTTCCCTGGCTCGTTTTCGGTAGACGCCTCCTGCGTTTGGCACTTTCCAGCTTATCGAGACCTCTTACTAGGGCCTCCTCTCTCCTGAGTGCATGCGAAACCACGAAACGAAAAACAAGCTTCAATCACAGTCAGAAGTCTACTGGCGTTCGACTGTCTCCCTTCTTTCTGGCCTATCTGGTCGTGTTTCTCTTGTGTAAAGCTATCTGGATACTTCTAAAGAGCCTTGCTCCTGCTATTTTCCCGTTTCAAACGCACATTTTCAGTACAAAAAACATTCAATCCAGTATCTCGCCCTTTTACTTTCTATCATTTTTGCCACTTTTATTGAAGATCTAATCAATATTTTAATTCAATTTCATACAATAAAAATCATTTTTAATGAATTCTGCAGATCCTTTTTTCTCCTCAATAGTCTCCTCAATCTTCTTCTCAGTCTCTCCCTCATTCCTCTCCAAAGATGGCTCGTCGGGTGGTCGCCTCCTCTCTTATCGTCCTTCTCCTTCTTCTCGGCGGTCTAGTGGAGGCGTCCGATGTGCTGGGCGCGCTCAAGGTATACGGTAGTTACGGTAATCGATAAACAGTATCATATGGAAGATTACTGTAAAGCATAATGTCGATCAAAATCACAACACAGTAATCTAACTACAGTAACCCATCGTGATTGGTGAAATGATGATCATCATCAACGTTTGATAGTGTAAAACCTAGCGACGAATACGGTAACTTATCTCGTGTACTCTATAAAATTATTGCAAAATTGTGTTTTTGTACAACGATTTATAGTACTACACTCCATGTCGTAGTTACGTTATCGATCAGTAAATCAATAAAAGAAGTTCCGTTCAGGACCGCAACCACTCGTCGCACTCGGCCGTTGCGCTCATATTCGGTGAGGACAACCCTCTCAGTTTTTCATGCTCTCTCGCTTTTCCAAACCGGTATTCACGAATATAGATCGTAACAAGAGAATATCAAAATCGGAAAACTGTATCGTTTGGGTTGATTCGGACTGACAATTTGGATGTGTTTCACGCAGCGTAAATATCCTAATAATAATCGAATCCACGATTATGAGCAGATTCGCTGTTCCAACATTAAAAATTGTCAATCGATGTTCAAAGATAAAAGCCCCCTTCCTTCGCTGCATCTACTCTCTCCGCATGACCACCTCAAAGATAAAATATCATCATTCGCTCTTCCAGCCTTCGGCCTGGCCATCATCGTCGCTTTAGTTTAGGCTCACCCCCCCCTTGAGCAAATCTTAAAGATCAAAGATCAATCTCAGCCTTCGGCCTGGCAGTCATTGTCGTGATCATCGCTTTTGTCTAGGTCCACAAGCATATCCCTGAGATTAAAGGTCGCCGCCACCTTTCTCCAAACTATCCTGGGGAAACCAAAGATCAGAGATCATCCTATCATTGCAGCCTTCGGCCTCGCCGTCATCGTCGTGATCATCGCCGTTGTCGTGCTCACGCTGTGCTGCTGCGATCGGCCGCCGCCCAAGAGACAGGTGAGGGAATCAGAATCATGATCAGGACCCTGCAGATGCCATAGTTAGGAGCATGCCAGCAAATAGAAAGGGATAGATGATATAATTAGAATGAGTAAAGGTGTTAGGCGATCGTCGCCCAAGAGACAGGTTGGAATCGAAAAATTCATTAGGACCATGCATGTGAGATGTTAGAAAGCCTGTTAGAAAGCAGGCAAATGGATAGGTGAGGGACGAGAAGTTGGTAATTTCGAAAGTATTTTCGCAGAAACAGTTTTTACTATCTAATTGTGAGAAGTGCAAGAATCACATTTGCTGATGATTTTATGTATTTACAATGCAAGTTACTAAGAGAAATACAAATTTTCGACAAAATTATCACTTTGCAGCACTACGTCGCAGCGGCTGCTGCAAGCAACGCGAGCGCGCCCTCGGGCACGTCCGCGGCCGGCGGAGGAGGACTGAGGTACGACCGGGTCGTGACTGCTGCACCTGCTGCAGGCCCCGGGATCCAAGGACCGGGACCCAGAACCCCAGGACCCAGGACCACCCTCTACCACGGCGGGTTGCTGCCGAGAACAATGCCACCGAACGGGAGTAGATATCCGAGGGTGCACAGTCCGTTCCTTGTTTAGAATTTGGACATTTAATGATTCTTTCTTTGAATGCGCAAAGTTGAAAGCCTCAAAATCAAGTAGCTTGCTGCACCAGGGCCAGTTCAAATCGATGTGTTTACTGCCCTCCCCCCGTCTTTCCTAAGCCGTTTTCCGAGAGTAGCCACGGGTCTCAATTCCTGGTCTTTGATTGTTGTTTCGAACCGCCCGTTCCTGTTCCCTGATTAGGTTTATCCTTTCCAGCTCGGTACTGAAAACCTCGCGAGTGTTACTTTTACTCGCTAGGGGATTGTCGTTGGTCATATTTGACTGATTATTCATGCTCATTCATTATTGTTCGGGATTCGCTTGCCAGTGCCTTGGGTTGTATTCATTACCGCACTTGATCGATAAATCGTTGCAGTTTGCAGAAATGACGATGTGCAAGTGCAGACCAAGGAGGAATGACTACCCTTGCTGTGAATTATTGCACATGGCGACCGTTCGGAGACGTCGCACCACACCACCGCACCACACCACTATTTGTGTCCCCGCCCCCGATATTTACGAAAATATTTACGAAATTCGACGATTCCCGATTACTAACGATGTGATACCGATGAAATGGCTTAATTTATGATACACTTGTTGTTTTTTTACATCACCAACTTACAAAGATTTTATCGGCAATGGCAATGGCAGGAACAAATGTATCATGGTCAATTGTGTAAGCACTCTCCTGACTTCGCACACTCTCTAGCGAATCAGAGAAACGAGAGAGCGTGCGAAATTAGGAGAGCACATCCGTGATTTATCGAACAGGGCGGCACTGAGATAATGAGTGGACCGAGAAAATGTGGCGCAGAGAGGCGAGAGAGGGAATGGGACCCGTGGAGTGGGGAAAGAGCGGGCGATGTGATTCTCCTCATTTCACACGCTCTCTCGGTCTGTCTGACCGGCGAGAGAGCGTGTGCAATGGAGAGAGTCAGATGAGAGACTGGGGTAAGGGCATTGACTATCGACTAGAATGTGGTGATTGATCTTTGATCTTTGATCTCTTCACGAACTCGCTCGGCCGTTAACGAGAGCTTCCTGGGTGGCTGAAGGAAGGAACATTATGGATGTTTGCTGATTAATTCTTCAGATTGATTAAACCGAAGCGAGTTGATAATACTATCAGTTATCGCTCAGGAGGTTATTCAGATAAAGGCATCTTCCGTGGGAAACTTGGAAACGTATTGAGATCGCTTCTGATTGCCGAAAACGAGGTATGTTTCAGTATCGAATGAAATATGGGAAATAGGAATAAATTCAATTTCACTGAGTTCAACTATATTAAATAGAGATTCACCAATATTTCGGTTAAAGGGAGTCGGCAACCAAAAAATGACCATTGTTCATATGACTTAGTATCATTACCTGAGTACAAAGCCAAAATATTAGAAAATATAAATGCTTATTTAAGGAGAAAAATGGAAAACAAGTTTTGGGTTACGGTAGCTCCCGCATAGTTGGTGTAGCGATGTTTGTATGCACACGCAAGCCAAAGCCGGCATTAAGGAAATTTAACGATTACTGTATTGCTGTGTCTATCGACTTTTTCGTTCGCGATTTTTGCGAAGTTTTCGTTCAAACGTTAGTTTAACGTTTTTGTCTCAATTTTTACCCAGTTTTCAATAAGAATACGCCATACTAGTGCTATTCTCTTCTTATTCGACAAGGAATTACATAATCTGACTGTAATTCTGCATCGGGGTTTCAGTTTTGCCATCAAGTGTCGTTTGTTACTCCTTGAATCAGTTTCGGCTCTCAAGTTCCTCCATTTTAAGCCCAATCTCGTTGCTTTACACACATTTTACCTTAGTGCTACGATTTGTGATCGATATTTAACCATGCCTGCGCTTTGTTTGATCGGGCTTTGTTAGGTCGTCCCCCCGCAAACTCTATGGCACATAAACAAGCCTATTAGCCTATTAGAGTTCCTCAATAGGTTGGCGATAGAAGGCGAACTGCTCCTGAAGGAGTGGAAGGAGAGGCTGGGAAAATTGCAGGTCCAACTAGCACATCGATAACGATAAACCAAATTCAATAGACTGAGAGAACATTCTCTGAACGGAGTGAGGCAGCCTCCTAATAATCAATGAGAAGGCAATCAACACTAGTCGCTTCGAGGCACGACGAAAAACAAGCTTAATTTTAGGGAATAGTAGTCGTAATAGTTGATACTGGGTAGGGATGAACCTAGGCCAGCACCGCAATCGAAAGTACGAGAGAATCTCTCTCACAGGGAAGAATGGCAAGGGTCGCGGACGACTTCGGAAGACAAGCAGGCAGTCTTTGATAGAAGCTTTCCCTTCCCATTCTTACCCAAAACACCCCCTCCACTTTCTTATATCAAAGCCACAAAAATAACTTTAAATGTGTCTGTTGCAACGAATAGTCTGATGAATAATCATGAGTGTATTTAACACACAAGAGAGTAAATACTCACAATTTAAACAAAAACATCAGCAACAAACGAAAAATCTTAAGGGTGAGTGAGGTAAGTATAGATAAGAAAACGGCTTAGCCGTTAAACTTGGCGACACGCTCGAGCTCGTCCTTCTTGTTGATGGCGTAGCTGTTGGAGGATCCTTTGACGGCGTTGATCAACTCGTCGGACTCAGCGACCGTCTTGATGTTACGGAAGGCGGCCTCGCAACCTCCAGTGCAGAGGAGCCACATAGCCTGAGATGTAATAAATATTGCGAGCAAAAAGAACGATATAACTATAAAACAAAAGGTTTTCCAATTTCAGCATGTTCTAACTACAAGGATGTGTCAAACTTAAGTAATAAAAATTACAAACCTCTCCAGTAAGGAGGTGGATGATCTCGAAAGAGTGCTTGACGATGCGGACAGTCATGAGCTTCTTTCCGCTGCTGCCTCCGGGCATCATCAGAGAGCATGTAAGACGCTCAACGATGGGGCAGGAAGCCTTGCGGAAAATCTTGGCCTAAAAACAAAGAGTGATTACTATACATTGACAAGACAAAACAAAATAACTAAACATTATTTAGTGGTATTTCATCGAATGTATTATCTACAAGGCCGGGTTTGTATTCTCGATTACTTACCAAACATACTAATTTGGACCGAATTATTTATATAATTTACCGACCTGGTAGCGGGCGTACTTCTTCCTTGACGGCGAAGTAGCCGACAAGCGAGATGTCGGCAATATTGACCTGACAAATATAAATACAAATCATTTAAGTTTATTTAAATATAGCAACATAACATTTTTTTTAAAAATCTTAGAATGGTATAGCTGCAAGGTGCTATCAAAGCAGGGACCAAATAACTCAATAATGACCTATGAGTACCTCCTGGTGGTTCCACTTTCCGAAGAGCTTGACCTCGGGAAGATCACTCCCGAGCTCGAAGGCGGCAGCAACGTCCACGGCCTCGTTAACTTCATCAACTGCCCATTCACCGGACATGATTCGCTAAATTTAATAATTATAATGAAAGAACTTGTAAAAGTCAGTGTAAATAACACGAAAAACAACACAAACATCAAATAGAACGGTTAGTAATCCAATACCTTTTCATATAGCCGCAGCCAAAATGGAACTAAAAGGAGCAAAGGAAAGCGGTTGCGAATAAAGAAGAAGGTAAATAACCGTGAATAACGCTCGACAACTGTCAACTACTTGTTAAACGAACCGTTTAAATTGAGTTGTACGCAAATATAACGAAAATAATCAACTAAACACTGATAAAAACGAAAAGGAAAGACTGAACTCAGCTCTCGAAAAAACGGAAAACTTATGGTGCGCCAGTGCGACTGATCGCAAATCTCGAAAACTACAAACTACAATTATGCGGGAGCGACAGTAACCCAAGTTACACGCAAATTATTTTATTTTTGTTTTGACTATATTTGAATATATTTTTCTAATTTTTTCAACCATTTTTGGATTAGTAGAGCATAAGAACACTCAAAAGTGAACTTTTGAAGAAATCGAAAAATATTTATTTTTAGACGCCGACTCTCTTTAAGTCAAAAATTTGAATAAATATCCTCACCGGTGTCCAAATGCCGCACGAGCGTGCTCATGTTGTTCGTTATGTCATCGGCCGCGCTCAGGAGGTCGCACTGGAAAGATAATTAATAAGGAATCTAGATTTAGGATTTAAAAAATCGAGGATCGGCTGAACGCGTTGGAGACACATGAATTGCAACATTAGATGTTCATCATGAGCAATTTTGTGGATATTGTCAGTTGGTCTCACGGTAAAGCTTACTCTCCAAGTATTACAAGACAGTATTGAACAAAAATTCAAGAGTTAAGAGTTTCTGCATCTCACCTGCAACGACGTCGCTGGCAGACTGCTGCCCCTGAAGGCGGTGGACAATCGCGACGAGAGATCGGGCAGTTGGAGGGCGGAGCCGGCCACGGAATTGGCAGGGGATTGGAGGTTCTGAAGTTAAAATTATTAGGGAAATTTAGATGTGGTTTATCCAGAACAGTAAATTTATAGAGCCTAATAAAGGAATCGAGTCAGCGAGCACTTGACGATTCTGAGAATATTGATTATGTTTCAGCACTAAGCCAAAGCGGTTGAATGGATTTTACACCAGTTTCGATGCGATTAGATTAAATATTTTAGCTTATGGATAACTAAAAAAAAAGGAAAACCCTCACATTCAACGCGGGCAACAACTGCTCCAGCTGCGTCATCAACTCACGTCGTTTGGCTTGCATTGCGAACATCTACAAAATTTATTAATTAATAATGATATTATAATTAAATAACGTTAGTTTTGTGGGTAATTCTGCATGCTGCACAGGAATTTTGCATCGACAACCTTGGAGAGAGTGTTTGTCCTGGATTTAGTTAAGTTTCACTCGCGCTTCAATAGCACTCGAGCGTCACAGTTTGTGATCACGGAAAAGGTCGCACGAAAAAAATCATAATATTTCGAGAATCGAAATTGCCCACCTGCTCCTCCAGTCGCCACTTCCTCTCCCGGATCAGCGACATGTGATCGTCCTCGGAGAGGGCGACCTGAAAGATAGGAGAGATCTGATATCAAAGATCAATTAAAAAACCGACAAACTATCAGAAAATTGCGACATTTTTTTGACCATCAATAAGTGTTACAGTACTCCCTTGCCCAAATACCGTACCTGATTGTCCAATCAATTCATTTCCCTGATTATCCCTATATCTAATGACTAAGTAGCTATAATGACGTTGAAATATTATTGATCCCAGCGATACGGGATACAGTACTCCTACCATACCCTAAATAAACATGGTACCTGACTGTCCAATCGATTCATCTCCCTGATCATCTCACTGTTCTCCTCCTCTAATCGGGCGATCATCGTTCGATCGTCGAGGCATCGCTCGGAGAGTGAACGTCCGGACCCGACGGGGTACTGTAATGGGGATACGGGTTACGGTAATGAATTTTAAGATTTTAGTCGATGATGCCCTCCTGAAGCCCTACTCCTCCTTGTTCGGGAGATCTTTTCGAAAATACAGAAAAGTTTATAACTACGTCTCACCTCCGCCCTCCCACTCAGCTTGGCCGAGTATCTCGCAATCAATCTGTGCTCATCATCCGCTCCTCCATTACTACTCGACAGTTGCCCGGGCAGGAAGAGGGGCGGTGCTGCAGCGGCTGCGGGCTTGGGGTCGGGCGGGTGGAGACGGCTGCAAGTAAGATTAGTTGTTTCTCTCCTGCATTTTGCTCTATCACTGCGTCGTATAATAGTGCATATAGAGGCATCGTTATCAACGTTCTGTGCAGGGTCCTTTTTTCAAGCCTTTGCGCACTTGAAAAAACGTACCGCACGGCATTCGGCGTAGCCGGTATGATATTGGACAGGTCGAGAGCTGGTCGAGAGGATGACGAGTGCAGACGGGAATCGAAGGGAGAGGAACCCTGAAATTATTTAATTTAAAGGTCATCCCGTACTCAGAGCACATGCGGAACGCTTTAATCAAGTTATTTTAAATCATTTAATTCATAATAATCGCTTTCAGCAAAAGGAAAGCGAGAAGGTTTCAGAATCCCTAAAGACGAGAGTCGAAGGGGGGGGGGAACCCTGCAATTATTTCATTGAATTTGATTGATTCGGTGCAATTTAACAGAATACCGTCCAAACACGGGGAGAATCCGGATACGTTTCAGAAATTCCTAAAAGCGCGAGGAAGGCTGTGCGGATCAGTTATCCTTGGAGTGCCTCATTTAAACTACATTAAAAACGCCCTGCTGTCGTGAGTTCGCCTTCAACTAGCGAGTTATTTTCCGATAAACAGTGATCCCGTTAGAATAGGGGTGAAATATTCGGATATATTGGAAATAGATCGGTACCGCCTTTGCAGGTGCGGTTGTCAAAAGAATCTACGGGTTTTTTAAAACATTTCAATTAATCTCTCACCGCCTTTGCGGACGCCGTGGGCAGACACTGCAGGGACTTGTGCAGTGAGTGCGCGAGCTGCTTGGTCGGCGATTTCTGAAAAGGGGAACTATCGAAACTCGTACCGTACTGCATTTCTAAGTGATATGGGAAAGACGTTCAGGTTCTATCTATGATATTTCAGCAGAACACGCTATTAGCTGCTGCGAGCTGCTTGTTCGCGTATTTCTGGAAAAAAGGAGTTTACCAATTTTCGGTTGTTGATATTTTTAACCGGAAGATTGAGACAGATCAAAATGTTCAATGCGCTTAGCATCTAGAAGAATCGGTGAAACACAAGCCGATGCATTGTCTAATGAAAAAATCAGAAACAGCTATCGTGGTCAGAATCATCCACTTCCGTAACCAACCTTAGACTCTTACAGCCTAACATCGCCTGCATAATAGTGTTGCAGTTTCGATGGCGATGTCATCGCACTTTTGCGATGACATCAAAATAAGGGAAGAGGGTAGATCAGTGAGAGAGTGTGTCAAATGGAGAGAGCGCAGGCCTCCTCCCTCGATGCGATGTCATCGCAGGTGCGATGGCATCGCCATCGAATCGGTATCCCTACTGCCTACCGTACCGAACAGTACTCTACCGTACCCTACCGTAATCCCACCGCACTCACATAGCTGCTGTACTCCTTCATCTCGTGCTCGTTCGAGTGACTGCCGCTCGTCTGCAATTGTTTAATTGATTAATTGATTAATCGACTTATCGATCATTCGATACCGTATCACATCGTACCCTACAGACTAGCTACAGCGCCTACCTTCTTTTTTCTTCTTTATCACATTTTTTTCATTGGGATACTAAGAAAAATTGCATCGGTTTAAGCTTTCGGAATGATGACGACACGATGAAACGCAACACACATGGAAATGTGATTGATCTTGCCAGACTTCAGGGATACCTCATATGCAACTCCTACCGAAATCTTGGGGCAAAGAAAAATGGCCGATAGTTCGTTACTGTAGCCTACCGTATGCCCACCATGCTCAATATCGGATCGTACAGTTATCTAACAATAAGGATTAAGGAAGTGCAATTTCGTATTTTTCCGTAATCCATAAGTATCAAGTGTACGGTAATCAATATCTACCGTACCCGTCCTCGCCAGAAGCACGATTGGCACAGCTGGTAGTTGGCGCACCGCTGACACTTGTACCGGAAGCCCGTGAACGAGCGGACCTGTGAGAAAGATCAATAATTAATCATAGCTATTTGCCGGATCCAACTCCCGGATCCGACCACCCGGAATCGTATACCAGAAACTGTTGCGCACGTATTATAGGACATGCCTGACCGTAATCGTACCGTAACCCCGCACCGTACCTGTTATCTATCAGACTACCGTATCCTACCCGTCGCCCTACCCTACCGAAATTCCACCGTCTCTGCCAGACTCTCTGGTACCTAGCAGACTGCCGTATCGTTGCCTTAGGCTTGCCTAATTTTACCGTAACGCCGTAATCCTACCGTAATCCAACCGTAATCATACCGTACCTGGCACGCGTCACACTGCACCGGATGGTAGACATGCTCCACGCTGGCCATGCGATGCAGCAGCGGTAGCCACCTGAAGATATTGATTATTGATCCTTGATCTTTTCATTTTCTCAATAGTTTTTTTTTATTACGGTCTTGTTATTTCTTCCGCCACCATACTTTATTGACGGATCTTTACCATGTGTTCGTTAGTATTGGATCTTTGATCTCACATTGATCCAATGCTAAAGAAAAGAAGAAACCAATGAGATCCTTACATCTTTCGAAAATTAAATAAAAATTGATCTTTGATCTCTAATATTTGAACTCACATCAGACAGGACGGCGTTGGCTCGGCGAGGAATGTCTCCACGAAGAGCGAGACGTTGACCGTCGAGTCCTGGAATTGATCTTTGATCTATCATGTGCGCAGCGCCTATTTTTCTGGCCTATTTTTATTTATCCTTTTTCTGGGTATAATATTATATTGAAGAAGAGGGATACGAAAAATTGAACATCACGAAGCGCGCTCGGCAAATGCGAAGCAAAATTGAACATCACGAAGCGCGCTCGGCAAATGCGAAGCATAAACGAGTAATCGAATTGTTCTGTTTTGGAGGGCGAAACAATCGCTGGAATATGTTATAAAATCGCTGGAATATGGAATATGTTGGAGTAGATTAAATGAGACTGGAGTCGAATGTTCAATAGGCGGTTGGATGGCAGTCAATGAAAAATAATTTCTCTCTACGAAGGTGATCGTGCTCCGAAATGTAATAAAACCGGCTGTGCTTAGTATTGATGAAATACAAATACTCCTAATCGAACCAATTAGCCGATTCATTTTCACCCGGTGCGCCCATAGGCTATGGGCCATAGCACTATCACGACCCTCCGCGCTATCAATATAAACTAATTCAGGAATATTCTAACCTTGGGGAAGCACTGCGCCGGCGCCGCCTCCGTGTACCCGAAAGTGGGCGCCTCGAACACGGCCGTAGCAAGGGCCAGCGCGTTCTCGAGAAAATCCGCGAATCGATCGTGGTCCATTGCACCCGAAGGGTCGGCAATTTGCGAGAAGATGTCTGCAATGAGATGATCTTTGGACTAAAATCCCATTTGGTTGATTTGCGAGAAGGTGTCTGCAAGCAATGATCTTTGATCTTTTGAACGATGATCTTTGAGGGGTGATAACGAAAGGATGCGTTCGAGAATTTTGAATTTATTTGTTCGATGTGGGCATTGCTACTGATCAATTCCCCAGATATATTCTCGATCATTAGGGATCGCTGAAACACAATTGTTTTGCCAGTGTTCTAACTGTGGCAATTTGGCTCTGTTTCCAATAGCAATCCTCTCGGTGGCTCAATAAAAAAAGTGAGAACGACCCAAGATCAGTCTGATGTATTCCCAATCGACGGAACAAAATGTCAAACCGGAAGATCAAGGATCAACACACATCTCAAATTCTCTAACAGTACCAAGGCGAATGCTTTTTGCTATTCATACTTTGAAGATCAAAGATCAAAGATGAATCCACATCTCAACTTAATCACCATTGTACCACGCGGGTATTTGTGAACAATCTGTACGTTGAAGATCAAAGATCAGAGATCAAAGATCAACTCACATCTTAAATTTCCCAGGCGATCAAAGATCAAAGATCAACTCACATCTCAATTTGTCCACCAGTTTGCCGGCACAGATGGTCGCCAGAGCGATCTTGATGGAGAACACGGTAAGCCGGCCCGTTTGCTGTCTGAGAAAGATCAAAGATCAAAGATCAGAGATCAGAGAAGGGGTCAGGAACTAATTATTGTTTTGTTTTCCTCTAAGTGTAAGTTGTGATGCCTACTGCACGAGTGAGTCTCGAACGGGCATTAGCTCAGTTACGAAACACATTTCAAAATTCGTTTCTTCTATTTTTAGTTGATCAAGGATGAGGTTGGTTAATTCTTTTCAAAATCTAACTTTTTGTGCATCTGTTCGACGCATCGTTATCGTTTTTAATTTACATCTTAAATTTAAGAAAATCAAGTCGCTCACTTATCATAAGCTCCCAGCAGAAAACTCTGCAGCAACGTAATCGACCTGCAACCATAATGATATATTCAAGGGGGTTGGGGAGCTAGGTCCACAGTTTAAAGTCCAAAGACCAAAGACCACTTGCCTATCCGTATCGATCTGCTGACTCGGGTCCAGTCGCTTGTTCAAGTTGTGATAGACAGTAGTGAGGAGCAGCTCGAGACGCGAGGATTTTACCTGGGAGGAGGAAGAGAGATCAAAGATGTGTTTCAAACACTGTTCACGAGAATGAGAACGCAATCGTAGGGATAAAATAATATTTTTTGCACGAAGAGACGGGTTGCCATTGCAGGACTCGGTCTTGAGCTGAGTTTATCTCAGTTCTGAAACGTATCCAAAACGCGCATCGTCTATGGACCTTTTCATATTTCTGCTTTGTACCCCTCCAACCTTACTTTTTTTCCTTTTCCTCAGCAAAAATTTTACAGTATTCAATGGCTATCGTAAGCCTTCGATATTGAGAAGCTAGCGTAATCTTACCTATGAATGAACAGGCAGCGCGCTCAGTCCATTCTCCCGTCATACAAATCATTTTCTACTGTGCCTACCACAATCCTACCGACCGTACCTGCACCCCACCTTCATGCCGATCGCGAACTGATTTTATTAATATTTTACCTGCGAGTGCACAGGCAGCGCGTTCAGTCCGTTCTCCCGAAAGGCCTCGATCATGTTCCAGATGTCCACTTTGTGCACTGCAATGAGGGGATTTTTGTTGTTTTTGTTATTGTTATTTGTTGTTATTGTTGTTGTTATTGTTTTCACACAAACGCAGGGGACGCAATATCCGACCACTCGCTCTCGTTTCGAATACGTTTCAGAATAGAGGTGAAAACTGAACAAAGCTCCTTCAGTTGATGATGCACAATTTTTTATTTCTGCACAAAAGTAAGTCACCGGCCCCCGCAAACGTTTTTCTCAACGAACATCCTTCAAAATGTGTGTCGTCATTTTTTGCCCAAATCGTCAAAACACTCGAAAACCCCCGCAGACAGGGAAGATTCATTCGAGATATTGAAGTGTTTCTTCTTCTCATTTCTCCCCTCGTCTACTCTGCAGAATGAGAAACGCGCTCTCTCCATTTCGCCTGATCTCTCGCTCATTCTTTGCGCTCTCTCGATTCACCGTTCTCTCTCGCCCGCTCTGACCGGCGAGAGAGCACGCAAAATGAAGAGAGCATGTATCTCAATGTGTGAAGAAGTGAGACGACACATCGATTGCGACGTCGAGAGAGCGGGGTGAATCGAGAGAGCGCAGATAGTCAAAGAGGGGGATAGAAAGCATGGGAAAGGGGGAGGGCGGCGAGAGAGTGGTGATAAGCTAGAGAGCGCTGACGTTAGAGAATAATGGTGAGAGACAATCGAGAGACCGCTAAGACCCTGCAGTGCACTCATCCTTATTGCGAATTGCCATAATCTCATGCACTGGGTTTAGCGTTGTGGTTCAACAAGTGAGCATGGTGCATTGATACAATTAGAGCTCAAAGACCAAAGATCAAAGATCGCCTCACCATTGGTCTTCTTCTGAATGAATCGCAATTTGCACGCTGCGCGATAGGTGGCAAATCGAATCGAATCGAAGTCGTGTGTTCCTGAAAAAATTATAATTAAAAATTATGATTATGTTTTTTTCTTCGTGAAAGATCCATTAAATTATTTTTTTCTCTTTTTTTCAAATTACAACCGGTGATCGGTTATGTTTCACACAGCTATTTTCACTCTTGACTTTGACACAGTTTGATTTCCTTCTTGTCTTGGTTTTAGAAAACATAAATCTGACGTTCAGAGAAGATGAGAATTCAATTTCTAGCCTCCTTATCTGAAATCGATCCCTTACGAATGACGGCGAAATGAGGGTTGAAATGTAATCTGGGGGTCGTTAGGGTCCTGGGAGCGTCTCCTCTCTCTCTCTCTCACGCTATGTCCCCTCCTAGCCAATGGGTTTGTTGACCCGGCGCTTTGAATCAATGTTAGCGATCTGATCCGCCATTTTGACTATTTTTGATTTATTTTGTTTAAAAAGCGGAATCGTAGGATTTTTCACCTTAAAAAACAGGAGAGTAGCGATATACTCAGTTTGAAACATATCCCGACTATCATTCCGTTTCTTGTCCCAGCTCTTCGATTCAGAGATTTTATTCCACTTCGTTATTCTAACAATGTTAATTTATGACGAACTGGACTGCGCATATATCATTCCCGAGGTCTTTGTTGACCCAGTGTGCAAGGCACTCGCAGGAATATACAATCCCAAGATTGTATCATACTTTCCCTATTATAGGATAAATTAATGTGATTTGTATGCGCGCGTTAATAAATGCAAATATATCATTCCCGAGGTCTTTGTTGACCCAGTGTGCAAGGCAGTGAGTGATTCACTCACGGGCGAAGCGAGAGGTTGATGGATATGCGCCCGCTTTTCGACGAGGGGGTTGGCACAACGAGAGTAATCACGGGCAAGAGTTAGCAAAGAAATACAAAATGAAAATAACCAACTAGTATCAAGACTTCAAGAAACCAAAAGGCTTTTCACATACGTTCTCGCCGAGTTTTTATTGTTGATTGTTTTGAAATACAAACCCGAATACAAATTGCCAACAGTGTTGCACACAGCCCATATCCGCGGTGTGAAACCTATCCGAAAAACTACAAATCGAGAATAAATCGCCATAGTCAAATATTTGCATTTGTTTAGTGACGCAAGCGAAAAAGAACGAAATACTGCTTAGATCTTCATGGAATTTGTGGAACGATGTTCGACATTTAGTACATTTTGGAATAACAACGAACAATATTTAACTGTCTCTTAAAATTCAAACAGCACATATGTTCGATGCGAAACCTAACCAATTTATCATTCATGAGCGTCGACTTTTCGGACATCTTCAGTGGTTTCACGAATTCTTCTGTTTGTCACGCAAGATTGTGGTTTCTAAGCACATGCATAATGTTTCTAGATACCAACGATCAAGCTTCATATCATTTTACAATTATTTTAAGATCAAAGACCACTCACGCAACTCATCGACAATACTACGCATCTCTGTTATCCTTCCGGGCAAAGTTGCAGTTCAAAGATCAAAATTCAAAGACCAAAGATCAAAGTCCAACTCACGCATCTCATCAATGATACTTTGCATCTCGATCGTCGCCGAGGGCGCTGCGGCAGCCGCAGCAACTGTAGTAGTGGAGCCCTTCCCAACTGAAATAACACAGCATTCTTCTCCGACAGAGAAGGGGAGATCTTTACATATGTACTTTCGCACTTTGCATGAATCGAACTACAAGGCCTGGCGGAGGGAGCGGTCGCTCTCCCCGCTCATTTTGAATTTTTGCAGTCCGATTACGGTGTGGCGGGAAAATTCAAAAGTTAATCCCCTTGTTCACCCTTTTCTGGAGAGAACAATGGGGATCAGAATGCTGTGATAAGTAAGAGTAAATATATAAACAGATCCCAAATCACCGCAATTTTACGCAGAACCGCTAGCGTGGAGTAGAGTAGCTTGATCAAAGAATGTTCATCAATAAATTCCACCCATTGCAACTGCAAAGTTCCACAAAATGCCGTTTTCTTCCGTAAATCTGGAAGACCAACGACCAAAGATCAGACCATTATCGATGGGCGGCATTGACGTCGAGTGGTGGGCGCTGCCCGGCGGCTCGCCCTTCTCCGGCCACATATACTTAATTATTTAATTAATTAATTAATAATTAATATTAATATTTTGTGCCATTACGACTAACAAGAAAACGAATCACACGGAAAGAAGCCTTGCGAAATCGATGGAGAAACCATACTCAACACGATTAGAATTACACGATTCCACAATAAATCAGTTTAGAAACGAGTCGGAAAGGGAAAAAGCGGAAAAGAGGAGAAGGAAACCAATCCGCGAGAGAGGAACACTAGCCTCTGACAAGGACATGGGGCCTCCGGAAGGGCGGAGGAAATGAGGGCGAAGGCGAAAGAGCAGCCACTTGAGACTAGACATGGGGCAAGGAGGTGCTTGAGAGGGTATCCGAATATGGGGGGGGGGGCGAAAATGAGTGGGCTCACATAGATTCTGGTAGCACTTAGGTTCTCATAGGAGTTTCAATGGAAATATTACAGCGCAGTATGGCGCGCGTATGCAACTCGATCGAAATCGGAGACTCTTATCTTTGCGTGATTCTGTCATAGGGTGAATGCCAAAGAGTACAGCGATGCAATGATAAGAATGCACGATTCGATGTCGTGAGTTGGTCACCTCACGAATTCAATTTTGCAAGGAGAAAAGACAGGTGAGATGGCGTGAATCAACGCTGGCGACAGATGGCAACTGCGAAAGGGGTGGTGCCAAGAACCAAAAAAATCTTAAATTCCTTGCAGTTTTTGAGATTTTGAAGCTCATTTACAGGGGAAAGATTGAGGAGTTCGCCAAAAGGAACAGTGAACTGGTGACAGATGGCGGTATTCATTCATTCATTTTTTTCCGTTGCTTTGTAATTTTACAAGAAAAGTTGATGAATAATAAATAGAGATGACAGCCTCGGTTTACCCTCTTTTCACGGGTCCATTATTGGTTAACAACAAACGAATCGAGAAAATTTAAATATAACCATGAGACGGCGTGAATGAAAACTGGTAAGAGTCGGCTACTTCAAAATGTTTGTGCTAAGATCCATATTTCCTCACCGCTCCACAACCCAAAACGGACAGACAACACGAGATTTCATCAACTATCCAGAAAAAGTGGCTGCCAAAATCCTTTTTTCGGTCACTTGTAGGGGTTTTGCGATGAAGAAAAACAAGCGGGGATTGCGCGGGAAGAAACTCTTACTGGCGAAAGGCAATGTCAAAATCATATTCCGTCACTTGAAGGGTTTTCCGAGGAAAAAAGCTACGGAAAGCAGGGATTGTGCGTGAATCAGCGCCAACTTGCGAGTGATAGGCGGATGTGTTGACAAAAGGAAAGTGATAAGACATTTTTAGCAGTTTCAGATCAGTTTTTCTATTCTTCTTCAGCACGCAATGAAGATTTTGTTATTTTCCGCATGCAACTCGATCAGAGGCTATTACGGAAGCAAAAGGACGACGAAATAACTGGAAAATTACGGGTTGATTCGGCCCACCACGCGAAGAAAGTAAACAAGAGTTCAATGGCAAGCTATTCCTTGATCATTTCACACTATCTGCTCGAAAATGAAGGAAGAAACCAAGTATAACTGATAACGGGTCGGGAACAAAGCTAACGACGGAGAAAATATTGCTATTCTTTACTCATTTGAACGGGAAAAGCTTCAGGAAGTTGGGGAAGGGGGCACGTGTGTTTAGTGGGAAATCTATGGCTTTTGCAAGCCAGATTGATAACCGAAAAGCGCAGCAATTGTTGGTTAAATTGCACGGGAAAAGCTTCAGGAAGTCGGGGTGAGGGCGGGAGAGAGAGAGAGAGAATAGGAAGGCCTGGCGCAGGTTCAATAGAGAGAGAGACGGAGAGTCGTAGGAAGGAAAGGGAGGGGAAATTTCAGAGAGAGGATTGAGAGAAGAAGAGGGAGAGTCTTCGACAGATGTGAAGGGAGTGGGGGAGTGGGAGGGAAAGGGTGGAGACGGAAGAGAAAAAGGGAGCGAGACGTGAGAAAGAGGGGGAAGGGAGCCACACTCCATCTCTTCTCTCACGATAGGGGGCGCTAAAGCGCTTGATAGTCTTCAGTTTCCCTCTTCTTCTGCTTGTTTGACCTGCGCGTCTGGAGAAACAATCGCTCATCAGGGTGATCCTAGTTGAGTTCAACCTCGTTTTGAGCGTCTACATTAGAGAATTGTGATTTTTCAATTTTTTTGACCCAGGCGTCTGTATGGCGAAACAATCGCGCAAAAGAAAATACGCCAACGAGGTGTTTATTTATGTTCTTGGTGGTTTTTTTCCATAGGGCTCCATTTTCCTGACATTTCACAATTTAATCTGCGAAAAACTGCTATTTCACCCAGTCTTTTTCCACGATTTCTCTTTGGCGATCGGACACTATAGTGATAAAGTGATAACGATCTCTCTGCAACCCTTTGATCCTTCCAGGAATTTTCTCTTTCTAAACCCCGCGCCGTTTTCTCTGCAAGATTGAACGTGGTTTGGCTCTTTTTGCAATGACGAAGTGTTATTTTCCTTGAAAAAAATTTCAAATGGAAGACTCAAATTCTTTGCAAACGTTTGAAAGCACGCGCTCGCAATCAGACAAATTTGACAGCATCGTCCCATGATAATCAAATTCATTCTTCTTCCTTCCCTCCCGCTTTTGTCAATATTCTTTTCCGAATTGGCAAAACAGTAGCGGCACTCTCTCAACTTTCCATTATCTCTCGCTCACTCTTATCGGTTAGAGATCACGCAGAGTGAAGAGACTGCGCCAAAACAGCGCCTCTCCGAGCGAGTGTGAATAATCAAATAGGAAAGCACTTCAATCCAACGGGGTGAATTCACAGTACTTGAGCAGAGTGGGTGGGTGAGATACCACTTCGGCTGTGATTGGCAACGATTGGAAAGTAAGCAAGGCAAGTGAATCACTTGGATCTGCGATACAAGACAGAAATGAAAGTATTACAATATAAATATAATTTGTACGTAAAACAAATCCCAAACATCGCCATCAGAAAACTCGAACGAATCATGAATCTGACTTGAAACATATCTGATCAGAATAGCACCAGACTGGGGACATGGTGGTACCACTTCAACTGATAATGGCTGGAAATGAGAAATGGCACCGTGCGAGCTACGAAAAATACGTGATCACATCTGTGTTAAGGCAACTTTGTTTTTATTCTGAGATAAAAAGAGGAAAAAAATTACCATCAGAAATTCCGAACATTTATTGTACTCTGTTTGAAACATATCTAATTTCAGAGAATGCGCGGGGGGGGGGCAAAACAAAAACCACTTTGCGCGTTTGGGGACCGCTGCGAAATCGTCCAACATTACTTATATGGTTATTTTAGTTAGCCATGTGGCACAGGAAAAGAGAGGAAGTTCATTCAATGGCGGCAAAAGTGAACACATCTGGGACTGCGTTTTTTATGAGGAAAATGAAAGCGCGGCAACGGATCACTCCAAGACTTTCAAGACACATTTTATCTTGACAAAGCAACCGATTTCTCTGTGCATCACAGTGAGATCAGAGTGCACGGAAATGACACAAGATGGGAATAGAAGGAAATAAGTGAGCAAACGAAAACAGTCGGGACCGATTTCTCTTTCCGGCCTCACTCCGCTTTCAGACTCTCTCCATTTCCCGCACTCTCTAGCCGTCTCTAACCGTCGAGATGGGGTACCGAATGGAGAGAGCACTGAACCATTTCGACCCTCTCCTCTGGCCATAAACGAGCCGAAGAGCGTCAAAACAAAGACTAGATGCGCTGTCTGTGCTCTCTCCGTTTCACGCGTTCTCTCGCTCACTCTGATCGGCGAGAGAGCACGGGGAATGGGGAGAGTCTCGAGCCATCCCGAGGGATCTGCCATTACCAGATTCTGGGTAAACAGAGGGAATCTGAAAAAAATATGGTTCGGATTAGGAGCATCATCAAAAATTAATCTTCATCAAGAATTTGAGTGGAATGAAAAGGACAGATATGTTTCATATAGATCATATTAGTCACATAAGCATCCTAGTTCAATCAGCGAGAGGCGTCCAGCTCAAAAAATATCATTCGAACAAGTGCCAAAGTTGATGTTACTCGGGGCTACAATGAGTGATTTAATTCAATTGATATATGGGGGTGTGATTACAATGGCTCTAATCCAACAACCAGTTCAGCGATTTTTGTAGATTGAACAAGTTCAATTATAAGAAATCTAACGTTAAATGCAAAAGTTGAAACGGTTTTCAACTTTTGCATCACTCAACTAGTTGTTGGATTAGAGCCATTGTATTCGCGCTGTCTTATATGTTTCAAGGAGATCGTATCAATAGCGAAACCGACGTTGTTCAATAGTTCTGCTGTGGTCCTTCTTTGAAAAAAAAACTATGCTATTGGATGATTTCATGGAATTGGAAAACATGCATTCTATGGGCTGCAAAATAGTGACTAGTCACATACAAGAATTCCGCTATGTTGTTCGAGTCAACAACTCCCGAGACGAACTGTGACAGCTATGTTTCAAGGAACACATACCATTCACGCAAAAGTCTAAGTTCGATCGAAGTTCGCATTCTTGTTCAAAAATTATTATTCATTCAACCACTGCATAAAAAGGTGATGTTGAATAAAGGACTTTTTCATTGAATTCCAAACCGTGCATAATTTGGTCCATACCCACAATGGATAGATAGAGAAAGGATACCACAATGTTATTCAAGTCAACCAAATCAATGGAAAAGAGGCAATGAAAAATTGGCCTCATTACCAGGGAAAGTCAACAGAGGAGAAAAGAAAGAATCCAAGGTGAGGCTTCATTCCCTGATGAATGCCCCCCTCCCGAGCTCCTATCCCCACTGACTGATCGAAAAGAGATGTGAAATGAAGAGATGGGGCCATTTTTCACGAACTAGAACAAGACGCCCACCCCATCGTTTCGCGAGCATCAGTCACTGGTTAGGGTCAGGCTCTATGACTCTCGAAATATCTTTCATTTTCACCGAGGAGGAGAGACCCGAGGAGAGAACCTGCGTGGAAAGGAAAGACCAGGCAATTAATCACTAGTTGAAACGTCACACACCGTCTGTTTCTCTCGAATTGCCTTGCTCTCTCACTTTCTCTGGCCGATGAGAGAGCGTGTAAAATTGAGAGAGACATGCATCGCTCCTTTGTTGAAAATGCAGTGGACTAGAAGGGGAACAAGCCCTAGACTTGTCCAGTGATGAATGGATTCACTGGCTCTATCGGGCAGGGAATGAAAGGAATGGTGGAGTCAGATCCTCCCTTGGTGCCAGCCTGTTACACGACACAATCAAGACTGTATCTAGGGGCCGCAAGCTCCGCCCACTTTGATGACATTATTTCTCCAACAAAAGCGAGACAGAGACAATTCGTCAATCGAAGTTGAGTCCCCTTTCTGTATCAATCAAACTTATTAAATGTGTCATTAAAAACAATTTTCCCTTCCGGAAACTCATTCCTTTATTCAGGTGCAAAATCTGATTAGTCTATAGACGAGTATCGAAAGTGATCGACGACGTCGTGGAAGGGGGGGAGAGGGCATCTGGAAAGGAGTGAGGAGATCAGAGATCAAAGATTGAAAAAAAAACGGTTTTTTTCAGTTTTTTGGCCCACACTGTGACGCCTCAAGAGATAATGATGGAAATGATAAGCAGCGCTCCTACGTAGGAATGAATCCACATTTTTCGCTGATTACCATTCTATCATAGGGTTCGCAAAGGCAGAGATCAAAGATCAAGATTAGATACAAACGTATCCTACCGTATTCCACTAATCGATACTCACCATTCTCCTCTCTCTCGCTCACTCCCTCGACTTGCCCGTGTTCTTCTTCTTGCTGACACTGCGCGCGCTGAAATTGGATGTTGGATGATCTTTGATCTTTGATCTCTGATAGCTATTTTTTATCCTTGATCTTTGTCCCCCATTTCCCATCCATTTCGGGTATGTGAGACCTTTTTGCAGCTTTTGAGAAAGTGAATAGTAAAAAGCTACAATAAGATCGCGAAAATTTCATCACTGATCTTTGACATTTTATCTTTTACCCCTGATCTTTCTCTTACCCGGCCACTTTCGGAATGGTGGGCACGTCCTTCTCCGGCTCCTCCGTCTTCTTTGTCGACCGACCGGACCCCGTTTTTCTGAAGTTAATTACTTAATTAGGTTAATTAAATAAGTTAATTAATTAATTTAATTAATCAAGAATAGATAACTCTAGGAGCCCATGCCGGGTCATGCGAAGCTAGGAGGTCAAATGCAATTGGAATATGTTTGAGGGAGCGCGCATAAATGGCAGAGGCGACCAAGGTCAATCGGAGAGAAATCGTCTCATATTCAGGAAAACAACAAAAAACAGTATCCGTGCAACACGCACTCAACGTTGTGGGCTTATCCCTCTCATTGTTTCCTGACAATTACATAATCTTTGATCTCTGATCCGACACTCACTTATCCGTCTTGTTGCGAGACGCCTTCGAGATCGAGCCGGGATTGCGCACCTGCGAGTTGATCTTTGATCTTTGATCTCTTCATTCCTCTCCTTACCATCTTGGTGAAGAACTCCTTCACGCCGCCCTTCTTCTCCTTCACCTCGGACGCCTGCGAGATACGGTAGATTACGGTGGAATTATTGGTGGCATTATTAAATATCCGTCATAGTTCATGCTCGTCAATTTTGTCCAGTACCGTGCTCTCGTTCTTTCAATTACCGCTCACTTGATACCGAATCCTACTGTAGCCCAACTATCGATGATCGATCATCGAATTACCATACTCCACCGTAACCCAGATATACAATATCGATTTTGCAACTACCGTACTCTTGGCTACCGTACTCCCTTACCGTACCTCGACAGTGCGCTCCTCGCTCAGATTCCGGTGGTTATTCTTCGAGTTGCGCGAGCGAGCGCCCTGAATGTTGATCTTTGATCTTAGACCGTCCTTCATGAGTGAATAAACAGCTTGTCATGAACCCCATCGATGTCACAACTCCAGCAGAAATCCTTCAGACAACAGTATACCTACAGTTTCCTACCGTAATCTATCGCACCAACTTTAACAAGCAGTAGTAGTGACTCGCTCATACTGTATATACTCCCACAGTATCGCTATCGACCCCTACCGTACTCCTTCCTTGATGTACTCCATCCTACCCCTACCGTACCCCTACCGTACCCCTACCGTACTCCTACCGTACCCTCGACGCGGGGTTCTTCGGCTTCCTTCCCTCCTTGGACAGATTGACGGGCCCGTTGTCCTCCTTCGTCCGCTCCTCCTGTGTGCAGTTGACGATTGGAGATTGGACTACCGTAGTATACAGGATACCGTAATCTACTCTTGACTGCAGTAAATTTAACTACGGATACTATGATGCTACTTTCTCATGCGGCCCAATGGACTAGCGGTACTCTAAAGGATAGAGTAGCCGTAACTGTCCATCTTATTGGGCCCAATCAACCTATTAGAGACCGTCTAACCGCTTATCCCTTTGCCGATTGACGAAAAATGAGAGCCTATTCTTCAAGCAAGAACCTAATCTTTGGATAATCATAATCATCAACTACCATACTCCCTCCTACAGTACCTCCATCCCATTACCGTACCTGTGATCCCCTATTGCCGTGCACCTTCCGCTGCGTCCCCTTCGTCGGCTGCTTGCCCGCCGCCGCCTTGGCTGCAACCAGAGAGAGATCAAAGATCAATAGCTACCGTAACCATCCTTACTCTTAATGTAAAGAACCTCAAACAGTAGCACTACCATAGCCCTAAAGTGTCCCTACCAAAGACCGAAGAATGTGATTCTACCGAAAATCCACCCTGCGTTTACTTTATCTTTAGAAACACAGTTGCTCCACTGTACTCCATTACCGTACCCTTCTCGCCCATCATACAGTACAGGGATGTTACAGTACCCTTACCGTATCCCTCAAATACATTACCGTACCCTTCTCATCTCTCCTGCTCGACAGGGTGTGATCGGTGCGGGGTCGGCTCCGAGCAAGTGGCTGCTGCACCGAGAGCGATTCGCGCGAGAGGTTCGGCACGGCAGCCGCGCCGGGCTCGTTCGGGATCTGAGATACGGTAGGATTACGGTGATCAAGAGTATGGGAGGAATACTGTACTCATTTTTCTGATTGTTTACGATAATGAGAACAGTAAGTGGCAAGGCAAATGCTATTGTGCTTGTCTTCATAGATCTCATGAAATCGAGTTCAGTTACGTTTCAGTTGATTGACATATAGCAACGATGATCGATGAGTCAATTAAATGAGAATTTCTCACGCAAGTACCTAATATAATACTGGAAGGTTCTTACTAGGTTCCTTATCGTTCTCTACCGTACCACCATAATCCTACAGTAATTCTACCGTACCCCTCCCCTTACCGTACCTGCTGCATGCAGGAGATGCCGCGCTGCGTGTTCTCGTCCGTGACGTGCGACGTCTTCTGGGAACGGAAGCAGTTATCGATTGGAGATTGGAGGATACAGTATCCCTAAGCACCGTAACCAGAACTAACGTCTAGCTTGAGCAGTCTTCGCAGATAAAATCAGTTTTCTACTGAACATTTATGGTGTCCACGGCTACCGTATTAATCAATCTAATCAGTCTATACAGAAATGAAACGGGCGAGTGATAGGTGGCTGTATCTAACCTTCCGCTCATCTACAGTACCCATCCTACCGTACCCCCTCCCCCTCACTCACATCCGTGCTCTCCTTGATCTTACAGTACTTCGTGTCGCTCATGTCCTCGCGGCTCATCGTCGTACTCAAATAATAGAAGTTGATCTTTGATCTTTGGTCGTTGAACTCGTAATTCGGTTTTCAGTTATCATACCTTACCGACCGTGCTACTAAATCGAATTTTACTAATTCTATCGCAATAAGTAATAATTCCGATCGATAATTCAGCTACCGTACTCATTCTACCATACCCCACTCCTACCGTAATCCCCTCACCGAATCGTCTGCTTCTTCTTCCTGGCCGTGTCCTTGTCCGGAATGCGAGGGACGTCGTCGTCGTCCCTGGAGGGTTGTTGTTGTTATTATTATTGTTGTTGTTATTGTGTTGACAATGAAAACAATAACAATAACAACCCCTAACCTCATCCCATAACCACCGTAACCTCATCTACCGTATACTCACGCGCAAGTCTTCTCCGCGCTGTAGTTCGGCCGGCGGTACGTGTTCGAGTTGTCCTTCTTCAGGTCTGGAAGCTCAGAGATCAAAGATCAAAGATCAAACAACACACACATTCCCGTGTCATTTGTTATGATACAGCAACGTAAAAGATCCAATATCCAGAACACCGTCCTCATTTCTTACATTATCCTAACTACCGTAATCCACCGCACGCACCTTCGTAAGTAGTGGTGGTGGTGTGGCGCTTGGCTCGCGAGGGCGCATCGCGCACCGGCTTCTTGCCCGATTCGGCGGAAGACTGGAATTGGACACTTTGATCTTTGAACTTTGATCTTTGATCTCAATTCCACCGAAGAAGAAGAGTTTCAAGAAGAATTCGACTGGTCACTTTCCGTCCCCAACCCGTCTGTGCAAACTTGCGCTGTTGGCCGGCTATCGTAGCTCAGCATTCTGTCATCCATTCCAAAGTGTATCCCCCACCCCGGCCAACACCACAAGATGCGCACACACATACAGTCGGGTTTGATATCAGATGGGTTTATCTTGCGTTTATGTTCACGATTCGGTTTTCGAGTGCAATTGATCTCTGGTTCGAGTACGGTACCACAACGAGTAGTCTTCTACGATTTGGCCCGAGCGACCCTCGGCGCTTTGACCTTGCCGCTGCGATCCTCCCCTTTCGCACTAGGGTCCCGCTTGGCCTTCGGCTCCAACCGACCGCTCGCTTCCTTGGCTTTCGGCTCCTTAGTCTTAGGGTCCAACCTAGCGCTGGGTTCCTTTGTCTTTGGTTCCTTAGCCTTAGGGTCCAACCGGCCGCTGGCCTCCTTTCCTTTCGGGTCCTTGGTCTTCGGTTCCATCCTGGCACTGGGTTCCTTTGCCTTCGGGTCCTTCACCTTCAGCACCTTGGATCCCTCGCCCTTGCCACTGGGGTCCTTGGCCTTGCCGCTCAGATCCTGCTTGGCCTTCGGTACCACCAGGATCTTGCCGCTTGGGTCCTTGGCCTTGTGGTGCGGCTCCTTGGCCTTGGGGCTCGGGACCCTGGATTTGGGGTCAGCCTTGGCGCTCGGGTCCTTCTTGCCACTCGGGTCCTTGGGTCCTTTCGGGTCCAGCTTGCCGCTTGCATCCTTGGACTTGTCCTTGGTCTTTGTTGTCGTTTGCTCTTTGGACTTTGTCGTCTGCTCTTTGGACTTTGTCGCATCAGTCTTTCCGCTCGGACTCAGATCCTTGGGTTTCTGGGGCGGGTCCAGCCTAATGCTCGGGTTCGGGGCGGGCTTGGGGCTGGTCGGTTCCACGTCCACGGTCGAGTTCGGCTCGCTGGTCATTACCTTCTTAACGGTGCCGCTCTTGAGCGGGGTCTTGGCCTTAGGCTTGAGAGGGCTCTTCGCCCCTCCTCCGCGCGCCTCCCGACGCTTCTTGCGCATCTCCGAACGCTCCTTCCTGCAAATTTTTACAGTTTTTACAACGTTTAGACTTTCCGACTGCCCCTTTTGAATTTTTTTAGTCTTATTAAAATCTTACGAAGGCAACAACTTGACAAACAGGTCATCCGTGATACCGGATCCAATTCAAAGAACAAGTTTAAAGAATCTATGAAATGTATGGGGTTGAAGCGGAGTGCGCCTATATGGTTGCCTAACTAGACAGGTAAAGCATTGGAAAAGATCAGAGACCAAAGATCAAAGATCACCAACCTTCTCAAGCTGCCTTCCGTCTTCTTGAGCGGCGTGAGCGCGTCCACGTGGATCTCCTTCGAAATCTCAAATGATATTTAATTAAAATTGATTGACATTTAATTTAAATTTCTAGCCAATCTTCCTGAGTAGTACTGTCACGCATGAAGAGATGAGTATTGTGAATTGACTATGAAACCTATGTCACATATGTGAGCAAAATTTGACAGTTTGCTCAGTATTGGTTCGAAACACATCATTCAAGAGCACAGCAAACGGGTGCAGTTTAGTATAGGCTCAGTCCCTATTATAATCTCAAATTCGCCTCATCCCATTCATCTCCTTCACCTTCTTCGGCGTCACCGCAGCTGCAGCAGCTGCAGCGGTCGCGGGCGTCGTGGCTGCGGGCGTGGGCGCAGTGGCGAGGACCAGCGGCGTGCGCGCCGGCGTCTCGGTCGCCTTCTCCGCCTGTGATCTTTGATCTTTAATCTTTAATCTTTGATCTTTAATCTTTCAACCCGCACACATCCGATCATCAGTAACAAAGCGCATTTCTGAAGGATGCATGCATATTTTTAGTTGGCCTCAAGTAGGCTATCAGAGGATCCCATCGTTTCTAGATATCAACCTCTGAAGCCCCGCCCCCTCCTAGACCCGTCCCTTTCCCAAGCTCCTCCCCCTTCTTAGCTCCGCCCATCTCAAAGCCCCGCCCCCCTCACCTTCACTTTGCCGCTCTCGTCAATAGTGAACTTCTTGACCACCTTCACCTTCGTGCTCTCGTCCTTGATCTTCTTTGGCTCTGCGTCTTTCTTGTCGTCCTGTGAGCAAGTTATCGATATAATATAGTGACCCGGACTACCGTGTTCTAGATCTACCGTAACGTCTACCGTTGCAGTAATCTTCAGGTAATCTGGTATATCTAAGCCAAAATAAGTGCTCATTCTTGTCGTCCTGTGAGAAACTAATCGAACAATTAGGATGAGACACCGTACCCGAGAGGCTACCGTATTCTACAGAATTGGTTTTAGTGGATTATTATCAACGAAGTGATGTGTCTACTTGGCCCTATACAGTTACCTACCGTTATTGAATACTTCCGTATTATGAATTATCTTCTATTGGACCAAGCATGATGTTGACGAGCCGCAGCGTAAAGACCAAAGATCAGCTGCAATCACACACCTTCTTATCCTCCTTCTTCTCCCTCTTTTCCTCCTTCTTCTCAACTTTCTTCTCTTCGTCCTTCTTCGATTCCTTCTCCTCCTTCTTCTTGGGAAGTGTCGGGACGTCGAGTTGCTAGAAGAGATCAAAGATCAATTTCGTAAAAAGGGAGAACAACAATCAAGTGTCAAACATAGAGATCAAAGACCGACTTTCAGGCTGGAAGATCAAATATTACCGAATTGTCTCCTATTCATTGCTACTTATCATTGCACACTACGTCTGAACTCAAAGATCAGAGATCAACCTAGAGATCAAAGATCAGCTTAGAGATCAAAGATCAATGTTCAAAGACCTCACCTTGAGGACTGAGCCCACACACGTAATCGCGCTCTTCTCGTCGGGCGTTTTCTTTCCCTTGAGGCCCTGCATCATCGATCCTTGCTCCTGCAAATATACATTTGTTATGGATAACTTCTCGTGTTCCTCCTTCGGGGCCCAAAGGTCCAAGGTCGAAGCCTCACTTCTCCTTCTTTCCGGGGTCCAGAGTACTGCAAAGTGAGCTTAGGGAAAAAAATTAGTGCTCCGTCTACTCTACCGTTCTCTCTAGCAGTTGAATGAGCCAGTTTCGGAATTTCATCAACATCTTCGTCATCTATTACATACCGTATCCCGTTCCCCCGCCAGCTACCGTAATCTTAGTTCCGTGGGTCAGATTCACAATTTCCCTTACAATTACGTCGGTCTGCGTCTTCTGCGACCTTTTCATCACATCTGCCTAATTCTGCATTGTTACAGTACCCCTCCAAGTACAATAATCCAAGTACAGTAACCCTTCCAATTTTCGTAATCACTAACTCTGGTTTTATTTTCTCACTTGTTTCCCAGGGCATTCTCATTGGTTTCCTACCTCACTCCTCAATGAGAAAAGATCAAAAGGGCCGCTGGGAAACCAGTGCAGCGGCCCCTTTGGCTCTGTTTTAGTATCTTTTCTCATTGAGGAGTGAGGTAGGAAACCAATGAGAAATAAAAACCAGAGAAAACTACCATAATCCCTTACATCACTCTGCGTCTTCTCCTCCGTCTTCATCACTCCGGCTGCAGGTCGCTGCTCTTGAGTGGACGGAATGGTGCGATCCGAGTCCGAGCACGACTCCTCGTTCGGAAACTGAAAGAAGGGAGAGATCAAAGATCAGAGGGGACGGAGCCTTTGGAATGAGACTTTAGAGGGGGCGGAGCACGACTCCTCGGCCGGAAACTGGAGAGGAGATCAAAGATTAGACTGGCCAAAGCCTCTCCTACAGTTTCCTACGCTCAGCCAGATCAGGAAGTTTGTGAAGATCAAAGATCAATCATGAATTGATCTTTGATTTCTGATTTCTGCCCGCCTAAACTCATCCAGAAAGATCACAAAGTGGGCTGAGTGTTATCAGAACCAAGGGTTGATCTTTAATCCTTGATCCCTCTCACCTCATCGGGAATGTCGTACAGCGTGGTAATGTCGGGCGGATTGAGCAGCTGGTCTCGCGTCAGCGTCTTCGCATCGCTCCTGAAAAGGTGTTGAGTTACGATGGGGTTATGGTTGAGGGAAGGTGTAGGATTACGGTAGCTGGGGTGGTTGGGGTGCTAGAGTACGCTTCCGATAAGGAGACCTCCTAACAAGAATCTCAAGGAGTACGGTAACACGCGCGCAGACTTATAGATACTGGACAAGTAAAGGAGGAGGTGAGCCAACAAAGAGGGCGCGGTCATAAAGGGGGCGGAGCTTGCAAAAAATAGTCGTAACTCACTCCTTCTTGCCCGGTTTCTTGACGGCGACGATGGCGTCCCAGTCCAGTTGGTACGGCGGCACCAGCTTCCTATCCTCAGCCATCGCCACAAATTCGGCCCGCACCCGCTTGTAGTCTGGAAAAGGGGGCGGAGCTTACAGGTGGGCGGGGCTTGTAGGCGGTTTTTATTATTGGCCTTGGCGTGGGTATTTATGTCTAATAGGGTGGCGCCGGTTCAATATCAATTGCAATACTATTGACCCGCCTCTTCCTGTCAATAGTACTGAGACATGGAGGAGCGTGGAAGGGGGGAGAGGTGTCAATATAGTATTGATAGTGAACCTGCAGCCCTAATGTCTAATAAGAGGATTGGAGGGGGAGCTTACAATTAGGGCTGTCAGGGTGAAGAATCCGTCTCTTCATTCTTCGCACTCTCTCGCCACTCTAACCGGTGAGAGAGTGCGCGGAATGAAGAGACGAATTCTTCACTCTGACAGCCCTACTTACAAATTAGAGGGGGCGGAGCTTACCGGGCGTGATGAAGTAGGTGAGCTCGCGTAGGTACTCGAAGACCTTGACGAACGGCTTGGGCGCGGCGGCTAAAGGGGGGGGGATTAGAGATCAAAGATCAAATAATTAACAAATAAAGTGGAATAGATCAAAGATCAAGGATATGCTATCGTAGTGTATATCTAGTGCTCAATAGAGCAGTCAAGGATGAACAAAGGATCAACGATGAACATCAAGCTGAATGAATTCGAGATATCAATGATCACATGGGAGATCAAAGATCAAAAGGGGCGTGGCCTGCAAGTGGGCGGAGCTTCTCCTCACCCAGCATCTCCTCCTCCTTCTCGCTCTTCAGCTTCTCCGTCGCCACGCGGTCCTTGTGCTTCCTGAATGGGCTGTATTGAAAAGGGGCGGAGTCATCTCGAAAAAGCAAGATTGATCGTTGTTCTTTCCAACTCTATCTCGAGCTAGATCTACGCAAGAAGCGCTTCTCAGAGAACGCTAAAGAAAGTCAGGCAATACGCGGCCTAGTCTAAAAATGGGTTTGGCCTGAAGGGCGGCCACGCCCCTTCTGATCTTTGATCTTTCTCTCACCAGGGCAGCGATCCGGCATGGCCCTCCAGCAGCATGTACATCATGCTGATGAGGTCGTCGTGCCGACCGAGCTCCTTCCGCTTGTGCGCGTTGATCGAGCAGTACCTGCACAATCAGGAGGTTACGGTAAGTGATTATCGATTGAATGAAAGAAAAATACGGTAGGATATTGTAACGAGCAATATGGAACTGAATTAGATTTGACTTTTGCGCGCACAGAAGGTATCAACAAAGATACCAATGCTCAATGATCAGCCCCGTAGAATAGAGATAAAAGATCAAAGATCAAAGTCCAAAGACCACCTCGTCGTCCCTCGGAACTGACACGAGCGCCGCGGGCACTTGAGCTTCGTCTGCAGGTCCTCCGTGTACTGCAAATGGACAATTGGTCTTTGATCTTAGGCTACGCCCCTTTTCCTAAGCCTTTCTGCGTCTTCCGTCTCTCTGCGGCTGATTCTTCCAGTCTCTAGTCAGCCATGCCCATTTTTCACACATCCCTTTCGCGTTCCGAAATGCCATACAGTCAACAACAACCGCAAGCCTAAAGTACTCCTCCCACAAGCCCGCCCCTTTTTGGCCCTCTCCCTCCTCACCATAATCTCCCTGCAGATGCCGAAATCGATGAGGTAGATCCACTCCGTCTGCTCCTTGCCCACCGTGTAGTTGGAGGGTTTAATGTCGCGGTGCACGAATCTGGAGAGAGATGGTGATCTTTGATCTTTGATCTCTGATCTTTGGTCGTTGATCTTTAGTATTTGAGCCATTACTGTTCCAATTTCTCACTATGGTTCGACGGTCATAGATCACTCCTTTGAATAGGTCATTCTAGGCCAAGGACAAGCACGAGTTGATCTTTAACTTCAACTCTCTCTCTGATCTCTAATATTTAACTTTTAATCTTTGCACTCTGTTCTTTGAACCCTAAACTCTAACATAAGCCCTAATCTCTCTCCTCATCCGGCCGAGTGGGCCAATAGGTTAGGTCAAAGGGAAGTGAGCATAATGTTGATCTTTGATCTTAGGAATCTATCGTTAATCTTTGATTTTCAGTTTCTCGACTCTAATCCCCCCTCACCCTGCCGAGTGCAGCTCGCGCAACGAATCCGTTGACTGGATGCCAATCACGATCAGCGTGTCGAGCGAGAACTTCTGCAAAGGGGGCGTGGCTGACAATGAGAGACGCGGGCGAAGCATCGAGTGAGTGGGGCTTAGAAAAGGGGGTGGGGCTTTGAGTGGGCGGGAGATTAGAACGGAGGTCGGGACTTGAGATGGGCAGGCCTATCCATTCCACCGAAACCCTCTCCCATTCCACCGTATACGGTATACCTCGTCCGGCAGTCGCTTGCGAACGTCCGACAGCGAGAGGCCGAGCAGCGTCATCACCACGTAGTTGAAGTTTTTGTCCTGCAGAGGCGATCATTGATCTTTAGTCTCTGATCTTTGATCTTTGAACTCAGTCGACGGCTAGCCCCCTTCACAACAATCGGCTTACGGAGTCCTACCGCATTCAACAGTATTTATACTGTCCAATCAGCGCTGTTTGTTGATCATTGATCTTTGATACTTGATCTCTGATCTTTGATCTCTCCCCTCCCCTCACCGTTCCCGCGCCGAACAGCTGCACCGAGTGCGCCGCGTTCACGCTCATCATCTTGCGCATCACGAAGATCTGCGCAAATTATTGATTAATTAGAGATACCGTAGTTCTCATGGCTATCGTAACACCTACAGTGTCTTCCTGCGATACACTACAGAATCCTCAGGTTACAGTAACGTGAAGCACACACTTCAACCTACCGCAACACTGCAATAACCCTACAGCCCCTACAGTACACTCACAACCTACCGTAATCTTACCTCCATCTTGAGTGACTCGTGCGCGCTGTCGATGTTAGTCATCTCGCACTGCAAGGTGGATGTGGGTTACTGTAGTCTACCGTACACCACAAATTAATCAATACCGTATCCACATCGCTGCAGTACCCTTAAAAAAAATTTTTAATTCAAAATTCCCTCTTGACGTTCGACCGTACCCCCACTTATCTACCGTAATACCGTCTACAGTACCCGTACCGTAACCCTACCGTATCCCAAACCGTACCCCCAATATACCTTGAGCGCTCTCTTGACGCTCGGCTTGACGATGGCCACGCACTCAAACACCATGCCGAACGCGCCCTCTCCGATTTTGCGAGTCACCTGCGGAAATCGATATGAGTACGGTAGGAATGATTGGGTTACGGTAGCGTGGAGTATGGGTATTTGGAGTACTGTATCCGAGGCATATCAACATCATTCTATATTGACAGGGTTGCAGTAGTCTAATCTCAACTGGGGGTAGGGGTACTTCTAAGATTACAGTAGGTTGATGGGTGCTGTAATCTCGGGTACGATAGTTCTACAGTATCTCGCAATCCATTTGGACGCAACGATGGTGGTGACGCCGATCTTAACCCCATACGACTACAGTTGTCGCTGAGGGGGGGGGGGGGTTACAGTAACAAGTTTCAAACGGTACTAATGGCCACAGTTCCCCCAGAGTTTGATGTAATCTTAACTACGGCAACCTACGGCCATTAGGCTTTCTGTACGGTACAAAATGTACCTAAGGTAAGGTAGTCCTACAGCTACCCTAAGGTAAGGTAGTCCTACAGCCTAAGGTAAGGTAGTAATACAGCCTAAGGTAAGAGTCCTACAGCAACCCACAAGCCATTTGGAGGCGACGATGGTCGTGATGCCGATCTTGATCTCCCTTAGCTTTTCGTTGAAGACCATCCGACCAGCCGTCACAAGCGGAGAGAGGGGTTAATGGATGGATGGGGGAGGGGAGGAAGAGTTGAAGAATGTAAAATATTATGGAAATTGTATTATTCATTGAAGATATTGAAAAATGATGCAAATTTCATCCGAATTTGTTATCTCTATTGAAGTAGTTTCTAAAAAAATAAGGTTGCAGCAACAGTCTTCGATGGACGAACATGTTTTCCCATTGTAATGTTTTGCTTTGCTCTGACCGCCCTTTTACGAAACATTTATTGTAGATAAATCCCTTTTACAAGAGTAAGACGGAGTGAGGGGGTTGGTGGTGAGAATGGGGACGAGATCAGTCCTCGATAAGCCTATGTGGTGCGGTTGGGATACGGTAGATATCTACGAAAACACACACAGGATTGTTGTGGGGTGGTGATGCATACTGTAGCTATTGGATAAAGTGATCGGAACCAGTGATTAGAGAAACGGGGTGTGTGGGAAGGTAAGGGTACTTACTTACTAGTAACTGCGCTTCAAGTGGAATACAGATGGGAGAACACTACGTATCGAGAAACAAAACGACAAAATAAATAGAGGATGGGCCTTATCGGGGCTATACAGTAGATCGATAATCTACTCACAACAGGGCGGAAGCATCGAGAAAAGAGCGGAACGATAAATTAGATTCACATGAATGAATAAATGGAAGAGTAATAAAGAGAGAGAAAACAACTCGGGACTACGAGCCAAGTGGCATCTTACAGCAATTGAGAACGAGTATGTAAAAGGTGTTAAACGGGCGTATACGGTATGTGGGTTGATCGAGTGGTGTGTACGGTAGGTATAGTAGGGGCAGATACACACTAAGGAAGGGGCAGCTACACACACACTTGAGAGAGATTGCGGATGATTGCTGGACGTAATTATGAACGAATATAGTAGCTGAGTAGGTAGTCGTCTAGACACAAACGTCTTACGAATATAATAAACTTCTGACACACAAAACGAGAGGGTGGAAAGTGGGGAGAAGGGGTGCAGCTGCTTATTTACACAAATCAAGAATTTAAAGTATTTGAGGGGGGGCGGGGCTTAGCTGGGGATATCAAGATATCGCAACAGGGAGACAGGGGGGGGGGGATACTTAACACACACAAATTGATACAGGGGAGCTACCGTAGTCAATCGATCAATTGATCGATAGGGCTACAGTACCCCTCAGATCTTCCGCTTAGGACTGGGACTTGTCCTGACTGCCCTCCTTCTTGGTCGGCTCGTTGCCCGAATCGTAGCGGAAGCGCGGGTGGGCGGTGAAGTCCGGGCACACGCCCATGATGATCGACTGCAAAAGTAATATTATTTTAAATACATTTTATTAATTAATATTGTCTCAACAATAACGTATTTGTAAGAAAATACTTCATGATCGCAACCCAATCTATCATTTTCTTCCACTGCCTATAATGCGAAAATCATAGTTCCATCAATACCAGTCCTTATGTGGATTCCCCGCCCGACGAATCTACCTAGTTCAATTTGCTCAAATCTATCTGCTGGCGACTGACTGATCCATTACAAAAAACCTCTTGACTCTGTTATTAATTATTCACGTCTTTTTTAAATTAATTTGTTTATTTTAATTAATTATAATATTATCATAATAATAATTACCTGAATGAGCCACTCGCTGCTCACGACGGCCTTGCCCGCGGCCTCCAGCTTCGCCACCACCTGCAGACAACATTATTATTTTAATTATTCACACATTTGAAATTTTACACATTGAAGAGCGGTGACAACGATTAATTGGCTGGAAAAGTATTTTTCCAGTAGTCTACTCTTGATAGAGCGCAAAGCCCCCTGGGAGAATTATTCTATCGTTCCTACCAGTTCTATTCCACTCATCTACCACCACCGTAGCCCCAAACTAACAAGTTACTAGAACCAAACACCATCAGAGTATCCTAATTCTCGTCTCACTGTCAAAACAACAAAACAATAACATCAAAACAACCCCCTCACCACCGGTTTGCAGCTCTCTGGTTGGCTGTTTTTCTCACATCTCCCTCCCCACCACAACCCTCAGCCCATTTTGGACCAATCCCTCGTCAAAACACCAAAACAACGCTTCAAAACATCAAAACAACGCTTCAAAACACCAAAACAACTCCATACCTCCGGTTGGCAGCTCGAGTCGGTGAGGAGGATCTCAAAGTCGGCGGGTAGGGCGATCTTGGCGGCCTGTTCGGCGGTCGTGACGTCCACGAGGCACGCGTCCGGGACGACGCGCGCCCCAGCAGCTCCACGATGGGCGACCAGATCTGCGAATGTGGATTTATTATTGTTGTTATTATTTTGCAATGATAATCTCGAAAATGGGCGACCAGATCTGCGAGAGAAGCGTTTGTTGTTGTTATTCTTTTAATAATAATTTGAATGCTATTAATTTTCACATTAATGCCACTTATTGGGTTTATTGTACCGGCAAGAGCGATTGAGAACCAAATCAGATTATTAGCCTCGACAGGTGTAGTGAAGCAGAAGCGGCAAAATGGCGGGGTAATCGGGTAGGAAAATTGAGAAATCACGTTCATTGAGATATTTTAGACGGTGGTGGCACAACTATCCCACTTTCAATGCGCGCAATCGCGATCGCCCTCATCTAATCTAGTAAAGCAGAACCTCTAAAATGCAGGGTTGCAAGGAAACAAAAACAATGATTACTAGTAATCATAAAAATTCGAACATTTTTGATATCGGGAAGGCGTGGCATCACTCTAAACACTTCAAGAGAAGCAGAAACGATATCCGCGAATACAATTATTTTCCTTTCAAACAAGGCAAGGACCGATCAACCGAAATACTCACACACACTATTGATCAAGTAGAGCTGCAACACGAAACTGGCAGGAAAACCAACCATCATGAAACGGCAAATTGAACTACAGTCACTACACATCTGCTTGACCCCCGAAAACACCGTTATCAGATCGATCGAACTCTCTCACCTGCTTGAATCCCATCGTTCCCCGCTTGCTCGTCGTGTCCGTCTTGCTGTGCACCATGATCGAGCGACCCTGCAAAACTCATCGATCGATAATCTTCCGTATCCCGTCGACTACCGTACCCAACCACACCGACTTTTCTGCCCAAATCAATACCCGACGACACCGTAGCAGTTCGTTCCTTGTACCTGTTACCGTACCCCGACCTCCATTCTACCGTAGCCCCTACTCACCACCAGCAGCTTGCCCCTGACGTCCGGGAGCGGGTATAGGTCCCCGTTGAGCAGACCCTGCCCGCCCGCAAGCTTGTGCGCGTCGTACGGCAGCAGTTCCTCCTGCGACACGCACTCGATCAGCCACTTGTGCGACAGGCACGGCATGCCTGAAAATGGGATAATTAATGAAATAATGAAGACTGAATTTTGCTACTTATAAATGTAAAAATAAGTTGATTCATATTCTTAGTCCCGGGTAGCATTCCCGTTCCACTATTAGTCTAAACTTCCCGCGCAACTCTGAATGATCGTGTCTCCACTATGCTCAAAATAAAAATATTTAGCAATGCCCCTAGGAGAAATGGGTTTCGCGCTCAACACAAGATACTCATTGTGCGACACGAATCGATTTCGACACCGTTCGCGTCGCCGTTCAACAACCACCAAAACTTTTGAAACTAGGCGTATCCAATACTAATTATTATAATTAAATTAAATATCTAAACACATACCTCTGCTCATGGCGGCGAGGTACTTGTGCGTGCGGTAGTGCGTGTCCGAGATGAGGTACGCCTCCGCGTCGAGCGGCACTTGCTGCAAGGAGGAGATTACGGTAATAACAGGGTTATGATAGAGAACTCTACAGAATAATGAGTATCGACCGGACTTGCTGCAGAGAGGGAGAGATTACGCTAACGAGGGCCGGGTTGCGGTAATGAGGTTGATTACTGTAGGGAGGCCCAGTGATAGATATGGCAATAGTGAGCAGAAAAGTTCCCAGTGATACACGGTTTCAGGCTACCTTCACCTTACTGACGGTTTGCAATACCGCAATAAATAGGAAGTCAATTCTCAAACCATCTAAATTCGGGCTTCACCTCTTCTACATCAGACAAGCTCCTAAGTTTCCAACGATTTCCGGTACATTGTCACATCTAATAAAAAATCACCTCAAAAAGCCCTGACTCCGCCCCTCCTAACTTAGTCCTAACTTAGGTCAGCTTTAGTCTTAACTTAGGACTCCTAACTCATATTGATATCCTCAACGACGATGCCTCCCCTCTCCAGTATCTGTTTCTCCCTCGCTAGCCCTAGCCCTAGCCCTAGCCCTAGCCCTAACCCTAACCCTAGCCTTAAGCCTCCCCCCCCTTACATTGATATCCTCCACAACGATGCCTCCCCTCTCCAATATCTGCTTCTTCATCTCGTTCTTGCGGAAGACGACGTCAGTCGTGATCCGATTCGCCGACGTGAGAATGAATGTCTTGTTCAGGAAGATGCGCGGATTCATCTCTGTAATGGGGCAGTAATTAGGCTAACTAATAAATTAGTTTAATATTTAATTATAATTAAACAATGTTTATTAAATGAGCATGTCGGTAAACTCAGGTTTCATCCTAGCTCCTACTCTCAAACTCAATGATACTAACCAATCCGATAGGCGCAGTGGGTGGAAAAACAGCAAACACGCAATTCGCAACCGTGTCACAATGCCCCTCTACAGTTTGTTCCAAAGAAGCAGGATCCTACTCGTTTCGAGTTTCTTTTTCTTCCCCCGCAAACCACCCGCAATCCATGTTCCGAGCTCGTTGTAAATATTCAATGGTTCCATTTATCTCGACTACCACACCAATCGATCCCTACGAATCCTCATAGTCCGTTGTTCCCCCCCCCCCCCCACTCACCCTTCTTCTTCTTCTAATCCGCTCAGAGATCAAATACTACCCTCAAAAGGACCTATGCATGCCACATTTTTAGCACAATATAAACAAAAATAGGAGAAAAATAGGATACCACTATTACACAAAATAGAGAAAATAATTAGAAACCTAACCACCACATGCCCAATAACCTCCAAAATGTGTAAAAGCGCGCCACATTTAAAGTTTCATGACATGAGTATTTGACCTCTAAATCCGCTTTTGAAACAAGCAAAATTAAAGTTTTATCTCCACTCTATCTTCCGAGGTTGTAGCCCCCCCCCCTCCTCCCCCACTCACCCTTCTTCCTCTCCTCCTTGCCGCCGTCCTTCTCGTCGACCTCCATCTTCTCCTCCTTCTCCTTCTCCTTCAGTTCCGCCTTCTCCTCCTCCTCCTCGTCTCCTGCCTCGTCCTCGGCTGCAGCTGCAGCTGCTGCAGCAGCCTTCGGCTTGCGACCGCGCCGACCGCCCGAGGCTGCAAATGGCAGGGATCAGTAAGAGGCAATGTACCCCTATTTGTAAAGTACAGTGTGTCAAAAACCGTAATCATAATTGCCCGGCACATTTCCGAAGCACAACTATGCCGAAACCCAATATCATTTTCGATATGCAGTAAGAGAACCAAGCCTGAGGGAACAAAACATAATTCAAGAAACTAAACACTTTGGGCCTCGAACCTCCCTGTTTCACCACTATGCCAAAAAAAAGTCATTCACATGGAACAAGGCACTTCCGCTATGAGAATCACTGTAAGAAAATATAAACAATCATCGTTGGGCGACAGCATCGCATTTAGATCGAAACAATAAACTCCTACGTGCCATCAGGGATAGGCCACTCACCCGTCTTGGCGGACGCGGGCTTGGCCGCGGCTGTAGCGGATGCGGACGCGGAGGGCGTCTTGCGCGCGCCCGCAACGCGGCGCGCCGACGGCTCGGGCGTGCCGCCCGAAGTGAGCGTGGCGAGCTGCAATAGCCATTGATTGAATACTGTTTGATGAAACGCAAAAGCTATTTATTTTTGCACTGACCTATTCTTCACAATCATTAAACTTGTGAATCCAGTAAAGCCTAGAGTCACAGGGGTAAAAATATTTAAAATTTAAATAATTGTGGCTAATTGATGAGACTCCAAAAGTTATTTGTTTTCCGTCGACCCATCTGCAAACTCATTGCATCTGCCAGACCACTGTACTTATAAATCCAGTGAAGCCCAGGAGTCATTGAGGGAAAACTATTTCGATTTAATTAATATTGATTAATTGATGAGATTCAAAATTATTCTCTCACAACATCATTGCATCTGCCTGGCTACTGGACTTATAGTTCAGGTGGAACCAAAGTGTCCCTGGAGGAATACAATATTGTATTTCGATAATTTGAATTAATTGATTAAATAAATAAGTAAGTAATTAAGCTCACAGCGACGGCGGTGTCGTTGTGCACGCGCGAGCGGCGCTCGCGGCGATCCTCCAGCGAGGTTATGTTATCTGCAATGGGAATGGAAGAATATATTTGTATGGACATTAAGCCGGCCTGGAACCACTGCGAGGGCCTATCCACCAAAGGTATAACTCTGCAGAAACATAAATCAAACATGAGAAATAAATAGGAAGGTACATTGCTTCAAATATATTTTTTACGGAGCAGCAGAGGATGGAATCACTCAGAAATGGACATATAACTCCAGTGAAGCACAAAATCAACAAAGATGATGGTCAACTTTTCAACAGTCAATAATCGTGCGACTGTACCCTACCGTACCCCCCCCCCCCCCTCCCACTCACCAGTATTGATCCTGGTGACCATCTTGCTCTTCGCGTTCACGTACTTCTTCCACTCCGTCGTTGCCATGTCCAGCTGCAGCGACGTCCAACACGCACTGCAATAGGAATTAAGTCAGTTCGTGATAGTAAATTTACCATACTCTCCCCGTGTGCTACCGTATTTTCGGTGAAACGTATCTACTGCATTGCCTCCTCAACCCTTAAGAGTGCAATTTCCGTTGGTGGTTCCTATTCAATAGTTCCATAATTCAGACACATCAGCAAAAAAAAATATTTTAATATACCAAGGGCATAGCGCTCCGATAATTGGTCCAGAGAACTGTTACAACCAATCATACCCCTCAAGGAACTGCCCAACTATTACCTCTACCGCACCCCTCCCCCATCGTACCATCCTACCGTAATCTGCCCCCGCCCCCCCCCTCCCCCCAACTACCGTACTCGTGCTCCGCCTCGTCTCCTCCCATCTCCACCAGTCGGAAGGCACCCTCCAGCCAGTCGCGCGCGTTCGCAGCGTTCGCCGACCGCAGCACGCGGCAGTAGACGGGGTCCGCGTCGGGCGACGACTGGTACAGGCACTGCAATGGGGGATTACGGTAATGGTTACGATAACAGCTGTCTGGTATCTGGTGGAACAGGAACTGCAAGGACAGAAAATCAGTTTGCGATCAAGGTTGGTTACGGTATTGAGGGTTTGATACAGGTTCTGCAACATGGAATGTAATTTTATTTCCATGCTTACGCCTATGGCATTGCTGTTTGCTAAAACCTTCTAAACATGAACACATCAAGCAACTTCAAACTCGCTTGTTTCAAAAAAAATTCTCAATTACGATGGCATTCAAATTCGACCTTGTAACTTCAAAGTTTCGGCTACATCTCAAAGGCGCATTCTCACTAAATTGTACAATGTGAACTGGTGAAACTGTTTTAGAAACATAATAGAATTTTTTTTAAACATGCTTCAACTTCAACGTCCTCTTGAATGCCCAGTCCCACGCTAATGAACCTCTCCCAGCTTAATCCACCATTCAAACCCGGTGCGTCTGAGTTTAATCAGCTACCCTTACCTCCTTGTCGATGGTGACGGCGGACAGCGGGACGACTCCCGCGGGTGGCACGGGTCGCACTATCTTGTCCTCCACAAACTCCACCATGTACCGGCCGAGCCCGTCTCGTCTGATAATTAGTGTCATTAATTAACTAAATACATTAAAAAAATTAGCCGAAACTATTTAAAATCAGTACGGAAACAGCTCCAAAAAGCGAAATTAACATCATATTTAGCAACATTTCTTGCCAAAAACCTCGCAACTTCGTGTTTCGCAAACAGCATAAAGCAACGTACTCTCCGACGAGCGCGGGGTAGAACACCTTCTGGAAGACGGCGAAGACGCGCGCGCCCGGCACGAGCGGTGCCTGAGATCGGGTTATTGATTACTACCGTACTCAATAATACTGAAATTTTTGTATTTTTTTTAAATTTGCACCCGTAACTTTCGTGCTCCCACTACTTCGCAAAGGCAGACTCCAGCACAGTTTTCAATGCGTAGTTCTTAATGGAGTGAGTGTAAAAATCAAACGAAAGATCCTTCTCCCAATTTTCCCCAGTAAACTTTCCGCTTCTAGTACCTCCCAAAGTGTAAAGGTATCCCTAAGGGAGTGTTTGTGAGATCGAGAGATCAAAGATCAGAGGGATCCCTCGATTGGTCGAGGGATCAAACTACACGGAAAGATGAGACGAGAGGAGCGAGTCTACGTGCCTATCGAGAGGTAGATCAAGGAGAGACCAGAGGATCGCTTCCCTGTTGTTTACATGTTTCTAGTCTAGCCCCTGTCTATCGATTGTTTAGAGAGCAAGTCCCGCGCTCTTCCCCCGGGAAGGAATAGCCTCTCCCATTCACTCTTAGTTTTCGTCTCGTTAGTAGAAGGTAGCAGAGATTTCTCTGCCTTCGCATAGTTGTATTGCTGTGTAACGTTAGTAAACTGTTGATTGATTATCGTTGGTCTTGGGCACATATCAAAAGAGAGAGCACACGTACCAACGGGTACTATTCTAAAGGCACATGTCCACACCGCTTTCAATGGATGCCCGCTTTCAATGGATGTTTTTGAGCATAAAATAATAAAAACAACGACTAAATAAAACCAGTCCTCGATCGTCCCCCCTCGTTCCCCTACCGTACCGAGTCGTCCTCCGGGTGGTCGGCCGACCACTGCGACTCGGCGTCCAGCTCGGGGATCGTCACGCACACGGCTGCGCGCTTGGCACTGGTCGCCACCGTGGGCGAGCTGCAAAATATAGCAATATTTATTTTAAAATAAATGAATAAAGTAAATAAAGCACAAGTAGCATTTTTATGTAAATATATAATCATTAACTAATTTATTTAATTAATTAATTATCTAAATTCACTTACGCCTTTCTCTTTCTTCCGGTGGATCCGCCGGCCGGCCTACCGCGACCCTGCAAATACACATGATAAAGCTCACATCATCCATTCTACCCAAATCACACCCGCAACACTACTGCCGCATGCATCCGCCATAAGGAGACAAGTTGCTACTCACTCAATTGACGTGTGATTTGTAACCGAATTATAATTCCAACCAGCACCACGTGCTTCACCACTTCACCACTCCATATTCCAAGTGACAGTTGTACCAATAATTTCAGATCTCCTATTAAAAAGAGACCTATAATTCGAGCCAAAACAGGACATCTCCAGACTTCCATTTGCTGCTTACAATTGTTAGTCCCCAACGCGTCGCCCTCCCGTTTCACTCCTCCTACAACTTGCCTTCCTCTGTCGCCATGGCTTCATTGCCCCTTCTACATACTATCTTTAGTATATCGCCCCTGCTACGCATTCTGGCGCAATCGTGCTTCACACGAGTTCATTATAGCCTTGCTAACTTAACTGACCTAGTGTAGTTCAGCTATTGTTCGAAGATACTTAAATAAATTATTGCTCGTTCAGGACCATCTTTTAGTGCCTCGTACCATACTGCTCACTAGGGTTGGCTAAACGATACTCTAAACGTGGCAGGCTTAGCTCCCCCTACGCTTGAGATCGGAAGACTCTCATCATTCCGCATGCTCTCTCGCTCGCAACTAGGGGAAGAGGGGAAGCTAAACCTGCCACGTTTACAATATCGTTTAGCCAACCCTACTGCTCACGCTTCACTTCCAAACGTCTAAAGAGCCAGTCAAGTCTGCCTTTTGAAATAGCCTAATCAACCCGTCGCCCTCCCGTTTTAACTTGCCTTCCTCTCCTGCGGCGTCTCCATGGCTGCTCCCTCATCATCCTCCTCCATCATCTCCTCGTCCCCTTCCTCCTCTCCTCCTCTCTTTCCTCTCTTCGCTGCAGGCGTGCGCTTGGCGGGCGAGCCTCCGAGCGACTTGCGAGTGCTCTGAAGGAGGGGATAGTTACTATTTCGTTATCGATCGAAACAAGGAAAAAGCACATGGTAAGTCCCCAAGTAGTTTATTGATTGATTAGCGACTTCAACACTAAAAAAAGTAACTAATGAGAAAACTTCAATGCCCCAGGTGGCTCGCAAAAGCTCTGCAAAAGGAGAAGGGGTATTGACTAACAATAAGTAACTTTTGCTTAGTGATTGCGATGCGAAAAAAATGGTATAAATGTTTTTAAAAAAAGCTATGTTCAAGCGAGAATTTGAACCCGTCAGGTTGAAGTTGCCCCGATCTCTAAATAGGGCATCTACGTATTCAATCGTGCCGTGGATTAGTGCGTAAGGAAAAAACAATATGAAAGATGTGGATGATTCATCGCTAGTAGCGCCAATTCTTCATAGGCTAACAACATCACGTTCATAACGCCGTCGATTTTCGACTAATTAATAGATGATATGGTAGAAGAACGTATTACTTGCAAACAGTCAGATTGATGCTCCCCTCACACCTCAATTGGTACACACAACTACGCGTTCAATACTGCCAACGGTTTTGCTGCGAAAAAGACAAACTCGTGAACGATTAGAATGATTCATCGCTAGTAGCGCCAATTCTTCATAGGCAAACGATGTCGTGCATGCACATAACGCCTCCTAACGAGCACCCCGCCTGCGGAAATGGCAAATGCATGAGCGCATTTCTGACCAAAATAACAACTAATTATCAGAAAAATCGCTGATTATTGTCACAGGGAAATACATTTCATGCACTGAAAACTATTTTTAAAAAAACTAGCTAATTTCAAAACTCGAAAAGGCGATATCGATCTCCTCAAAGCAACTCAACCGCTACTCCAAAAAGTGCACAAAACGAATAAAAATCATAAGCTTCTATCAATAAAAAGGGGCTACGCATAGGTCACGTAATTCCAAGCATTGAACACGTGAAAACAACAAAAACAGCTCATTTCAACCACCTCATAGCCAATATCGATCTCCTAGTCTCAGTCTCTATATCTATCTATCGCTATTCGCAATAGTGCACACACGAAATGGGCGCTAGAGAGGAGTGAGCAGATCTGGTGCGTTGCGCTCTCTCCATTTTGAGTGATCTCTCGTATGTCACAGAAGGCGAGAGAGTGTGGCCTTTTGAGAGAGCCAGAGAGCAGCTCATTCGTCGACAAACGGGCGGAAAAAGGGCGAAAGTAGCGTTCACTAGCGCCACGTAACGAGCAGGGGCGAGTCGAGAATCACCCCCTCCCTTCTCTTCTCTTCCCCTCTCCTCTCTCATCCCTTCCCTATTCACCCCCCCCCCCTCCCCCTCTCGTCTCTTCCCTACCTCCGTCGCACTAGCCGCTCGACCCGCTTTAGTGACCGGGCACACCATTTCCCCTGATCTTTCTCCTTTCTTTGACCGAAGAGAGAGCACTGTGAAACAAGAGAGTCGAACGGCGATTGTTTCTCGTCTGTCTCAGTTATTCATGCACTTTCTCTCACTGGCTGACCGGCGGGAGAGCGTGGGAAAGTGAGAGAGTCCCGGAGCCCTCTTGATAACTGATCAAAGGTCGGGGAAAGGGCGCTGCTATCGTTAGCCGAGAGTGAGTGATTGACACGGATAGACCGGATGAGATGGGAGCTTGGAACACAAAAAGAGCAGGGTGAAATGAGGGAATGAAGAAAAGAAGAGGCTGCTAGATGGGAGCCAACTGCTACTGCAAAGAAACTCAAGAATGCACGCTTGCCAAAAACCCAAATATTCTACTAGACGCCAAGAGTATATCGTGAAACCCAATACCGCCTGCTATCAGTCGCCGCCAAATATGAGCGCAGGCGTGATAAACGATTCATAATCAATGAAGCTACAGTGTGAAATCTAGTTTCAAAATCAACAACGAAAAAAAATCAATATCCACCTTATCGCAACGAACTACCGAATCCCCCCACCCCGATTACCTCCGCGCTTAAAAAATCAATCTCTCTACCGTATCCCCACAAACTACCGTATCCTCTCAAACTACCTTACCCCTCAACGTACCGTATCCCTACAAACTACCGTACTCCCCACAAACTACCGTACCCTCAACCTACCGCACTCTCTACCGTACCTACGCGCTAAAAATCAATCTCTACCGTATCCCCACAAATTACCGTACCCCCTCCCCCCTCCCGATTACCGTACCTGGGCGCTGGCGATCGTCTTGGGTGCGCCGGTGGCCGCGGGCGTGTTCGGCAGGTTGCCGACCTAGAAAAATATGACTGTAACAACAATTTTAAGAAGCAACCTTTTCCTCACAAAAAAATCACAAAATTTATATGCTACTCTTTTTAAAAAAAACCACTTTTCAGTATACACCATACTAGCCGTCTCCCATCAGTTCTCGATCGTCCTCATATTCAATCTACCGTACCTTCTCTTCCGCCGATCTCTCCGTGGCGGCGTACTTGCTCTTCGAGGCGGCAGGCGACCGCGTGTACTTCATCTCGCCGAACGAGCCCTTCTCCACCTGCAGGAGAATTGATTTAGAAACTTGTCAATCTACAGGTTCACCAACGTATAATGGTAGCGCAACAGGAACAATTGTAGTGAATCTCTCAGTTGAGCGTAAAATTAGATAAATTATAGAAACGCGCAAGCTTCTAGCTTCCAGTTTCACCAAATGTATTCTAGTCGTGAAATGGGTTCCTGTTAGTAGACACTTCTTGTTTGTGAGAAAATATGGACTTGGCACGTTTCAGTATCACAAAGCTCATAAAACACTAGGGATCCTTGCAATTTGATTGTTCCGTCATTCATAGTCGACCCCTCCAGCATCATAATCTCCCATCACTTTGTCCAAGAAAAAATCCGTGAGCACCAGTACATCACTAGTTTCATCGTTTCTATTATACTGTAGTGGCAATCATCAATCGATATCAAAGGCATCACTGGTGGAAAAAAACCTGAATCGATCCCTCCATCATCAAAATCCCCATCACTTTGTCATGTTTACCCTGCTATCACGTGCCCCAAAGGAAACACGCGAGCTGAGCCCTTATCGCTGCCTATCGCTTGAATGTCCTACTCTCAAAGCACCGATGGACCCGCAGTCAAGGGGGCATTCCAACAGTGATACAACTCCAATCGATATCACGGCAACCCGCTCCGAACAATCAATATTCCTGCAACTACCGTATGCTCCCCGCTCCCTCGAATATCGTGTGTGTCAGTGGCAAAAAGTCGATACCGTAACCAGGTTCCCAATCAATTCAACTACCGTAACCCTCCTCCGCTTACCGTAATGTTCCTGAGCGGCTCGGGATGCTTGTCCAGCTCGGTGTCCATGTCGAAGGGGTCCTCCTCGTCTGGAATTAATATTTAATTAATTAAGTTAATAAATCAATATTTAATTAATTAACTAATTAAATTTCAATTAAGAATATTAATTAATCACCTTCCGCGGCCTTCTTGGCCTTCTTCGCAGAGGCAGTCGGCGTCTTGGAGGGGCCGCCTGAAAAAAGCAAATTTAGAGTTTCATCGAATTGCCAAAAAGCGCTCGAAATCGATAGTTGCAATTTGTGGCAGTAGTACAGATGAGAATAATAAAAGAAAAATTACTTTGCGGCTTCACAATATTCATTAAAGGCCTGAGATCGGAAAACTATCAATCGTTCCAATATAGCCATATGAACAAAAAAACCAGCCGCATTTCAGCACCAAACATTTTCAAAAAGCTCTGGTAGCTTGATCTCATCAATACCTTCTTGACGCTCGATAAATAAACCGATAACCAAACATATGTTTAACTAATTAATTAACCCCCAATTAACCAATCAACGCCCTCATGATCACTAGGGATAGCAAGATCAAGAATGCGTCTCTTCATTCCTCACACTCTCTCATCGGTCAGAGTGACAAGAGAACACGCGGAATGAAGAGACACCTTCTTCGTCGTAACAGCCCTCATCATCCACTCACTCTTCCTCGCTCCCGGTCGCCCGCGTCTTCTCGGTTTCTCCTCCTCCTCTTCATCTCCTCCTGCAGCCTCCTTCTCCTCCGTATCCTCCGTGCCCTCCGTCTCCACCGTCTCCTCGCTCTTCACGCTCGACCGACGACCGCGACTGCAAAAAAAAGAAGCAATCGATAAACTACCGTAACGCGGTCCAAGACTACCGTAATTTTCTAAACTAATCGATCGATTAACTACGGTAGCTCAATGTCAACAAAAAAAAACAATGAGAAATGTAGCCCGTAGTCCGAAATCAATACATCGGAATAAATATCATAACACGACCAGTCGATTTCACGTTTAGATACTTCTACATGAGCACTCACGACGAGATATGGTCAGTCACTGAGGGTAATATTGTTCAACAAAAAACAGCACTGTAAGATGCAGTAACATCAACCAGTCGCTTTCCCGTTTAGCATGATTTATAATATCCAGTGGTTTCGTATTATCACAATGTATTCCTCTCACCCGAGTTTAACACAACAAACTTGTATCCATTTCAGTCGTAATTCCGATACCAATAGATACTGTACCACTTCTCCCTCTATTCAATCAATAAACGGGCTACCCAACCCACCCCCCCCCAATATTTCTTATATCAATCAAGAAACAGCTACCGTATCCTTTCATCAATCAATCAATAATATCTACCGTACCCCTTGGGCGTGGGCTTGGGAGCTGCAGCGGGCGTCTTTGCGGGACTCTTCGAGCCGGCGCCGACGCCTCCTCGCGTGGAACGGCGCGCGGGCGACACGGACTGCTCTTCCGCCTGAATTAGGGATTGATTAAATAAATAGTAATAACGAAACTAGAGTCCAGTTTATAGCTGAACCTCAATCCCAATATTTTTTACGATGTCCACTGTTTAGAGCAATCTACTGCTAGGAAAAGCACGTAGATTGAATAGCTGCCGCATCAATTTGTGACTACAGTCTAGTCTCGATGGGTCCCCCTATCCCATAAATGATTCATGCACTCGATCAAAAAGAACAGGAAATCGTGCGTGATGTCAGCGTCGCCTGCTGACTCCCCCTGCTATTCTCATCCCCCCGCATGAATCATAACACCCCGGCGATTCGCGGCCACAACCATCTCGCAAAAGTCATGAACTGGTTGCCAGAATAATTTTCGCCGCTGTTCTCGTTGAACATACACATCCAACAGTTTCGGCGTTTCAGCGATTCGCCATTAGCGCAAATATCGCGATTGAATCGTTCGTAAGAAGGAATCCGTACCAAAAAAAAACATATTTTTATTTATATAAGCAATTAACTAATTAATAAACAAATTAATTAAACTAATTAATAAACTCTAATTAACACACCTTCTTGGCCGTGGCAGGCGTCGTCGTGGCCTGTGATCGTCTGCCGCGCTTGGGCGTCGCCACTGCCTCCTCTTCCTTCGCCTGGAAAGTATATTTTAATTTAATTAATTTAAAGTGTTTTTGTTTCGCTGGACGCGATCAGACAATCAGTTGGAATGACTCACATGCTACTAAGAACAACTGGTGAAACCCCGATTTCAATTTCGTTCATTTTAAATTTAATATTATTTATGTTGCAATACACCCGAGAATTATCGGCAGGAATGGCTCACGCGCTAACAAGTACCACTTGTGAAACCAAGGCTTCGCTTTAATTATTTTAAAAATGAGTTGTTTTTGTATCGCCAGAGCACCAGTACTATCGACAGAAATTGCTCACGTGCCAACAAGTACCAGTCGTGAAACCCCGATTTCAATTTCATCATTTTAAAAATAATATTGTATTATTCCGCTACCAGCACTCAGACGATCAGTTGAGATGGCACACTGGCCACCAAATACCACATGTGAAACCCCGATTTCAACTCAAAATTAACATTTTTATATTTCGCTGGAACTCGCGACTCTGAACGACTGGAACGGATGATTCATGATCATGTACTACTTGTGAAACACCTATTTCAGGGTCTCAAACATCGTGGATAATCCCGCTAGAACAATGTTTCACCTCTTCCTTATCTCCCTCCTCCTTCTCCTCTTCCTCCTCCCTCGGGTCCTCCTCCTCGATATCCTCAATCTCCTCGGCGATCCGTCTGCCTCTTGCGGTGCGCGGCGCTGACGCCGGCGTCGTCTTCACCGAGCTGAGAAATTGGACAATTTTTAAATTTTAAATTACTTATTTAAATCATTTCCACAAGCCCAAAAAGAAAGCCTGTGTACGTGAGTTTCAGTGATTTTTTAAGGTTTTCGTCGCATTGACAGAGATGAGAAAAAAGTACACTATTATCATTCTTAATTCGTTTTATTTGAAAATGCTTAGAAACCACTAAATTAGCATCATTGCATGTCAATCTCACAAATTCTTCAAGGATTTCTAAACGTCCTTGAGCAACAAACTTCGCGCCCAGGTGTGACCTTCATTCTCGAATTATTTGAACACAAGGGGTTTCCCGCGCGATCCCTCCACACTCCAAAAATACTGCGCACAAACGAAGTCATTTACGGCGAGCCATTTTCTCGGAATAGCGCGGCTATGGGCAAACATGCGGCGCAAGACTCAGAGAGCGAGCGGCGGAGGGGAGGTATTAATCGACGTGTAACTGCAATATCGCAGGTTAGAGAAAGCGAGATAGTGTGCGAAAGTAAGAGCGAGCGACCATTGCGGCCGTCGCAGACCACATTCCCATGTGAAAGACTCGATAATAAGCCGGTGAGCAAACAGGTAGCCTGCTTGGGGGAAAGGGGAAATGCGGCGTCAATGGGGGATCTGATGAATCCAAGTTTCAGGGATATCCCTTAACAGTCGAATGAGCTACTTCCACTGATAAGACGGAGAAGTTGAAGTTCAATAGATGCTAATGAAGCAACGTTTCAGATGAGCGTAATCCGGCCAGGTAAACTTTTTTCAACAGAGACCCCAGGAAGTTGACGTTTCAGCGTCACGTCAACTTGGCAAGTGAACTGCTATCGATAATGTTGGTCTCATACCCACGGCGAAAAAACCCAACATATCTGTGAATCTGCGCTTCAATGACAACACTTCACGGCCAGCAAATCTATCCCACTGCTTGTCAGAGGCTTCCATCAAAAATAAACAATATTAACAATAACAAATAAAACAACACAATATATCACCCTAACCGTCTTTTTTCCCGTTACATCTCCTTCACAAATGTCACATCCAATATAGTTGCGCAAGCTATTATTATAATCATAACAAGCAATGTCCCTCACCGCCTGCCTCTTCCCGTGCTCGGCGGGGTCTTCATTCCCTCCGCCGCTTCTTCCTCATCGCCCTCCTTCTGCTCCTCCTCGCCGGCAGCATCCGCCTGGCTTGAGGATGTCTCCGACTTGAGCGATCTGGAAATGACAACAATCAAAATAATAACAATCAAAACAATAACAACCGGGGCCGAATACCTCGGCTACTACTCAACAAGAACAACCAAAATAACACCCATTGAAATGTTAGGTGCCTTATCCAAGATGATACCCTGAATGATAGACTGGGGGTGCCTAATGTTTACTGAATAGCAACAACAACCAAAACAACAACAACCCCTCCCCGTACCTGCGTCCCCTTGGCGAGGAGGCGAGGGCCTGGTTGGCTCTCTTGGCCGCTCCTCGCGGCGTCCGCTGCTTCGACGGCGACGACTCCTCGGTGGCTGAGTCGCCCTGCACAATTGAGATAGTTGAATATTTCGATCATTGAGCACTTAGGTTTCGCGCGCTAGATTTTAGGGTCAGTGAACCAATGTCACTGCTAACGTCGGATTCAGGTAAGCCACTCAAAAAAAAACAATATTTCAATCACTGAGCAATGCATTTAGGTTTCACAAGAACCACTTGAGGGTAAGTTCTGCTATGCCACTGCTAGAGCTGGCTGAGGATTTCCAATCAAAAAAATATATACACTGACAACCAGTCGCGTTTATCTTTTCGATACATTTGCTAAAGTGCGCAAACGAGCATCAGCGTTTCACGGGCAACACTTCAGGACTAGTCCATCAGTGGCACTGCTATAGCTGCCACAATGTGTGTCAATCAAAAACATGAAAAACAATAAGTGAATGATACCCAGTGATTAAAGGAGACTTGAAAATATATAATAAAAACAACAACAATAACAACAACAACCCACCTGCTCATCGATGGCTGCATCCGGGGCGGCGGCGGGCGTCTTCTTGGCAGTGGCCGACGGCGTCTTCCTCGTCGTCGTTGGCGTCTTCTGCGGGGCGGCGGGCGTGCCGGAGGCCGACTTGGGTGGTCTGCAAATGCCATTGTTTAGTGTGGGTGGGTAATGCGCTAGTGACAGTGGTGTTTCACACAGTCTATAGTCTGCCTTCAACAATGTTTTAAACGATAACTGAGACATTGTTTCTGGGAAAACAAAATCAATCAATGTTGAGTGAACATCGAATTACTGATCAACATTTTCGATCAGTGTACTAGCCCTATCAACAATCGTTGAAACACAAGAATTGCAAGCCCACAAATGTGGTTGCACACAAATTCAACACCTGACAAACTCATGTTTCCAACTATCTCTAAAGGACACTAAACTGCTCCTTACTATCAGTTACACTCCTATTACTCCAATCAAACCCACGTTTCACCTCTTCCCCAAAAGCTGCACCAACCTGCCCTTGCCAATCTCGGCCACTGCCACGGACCCTCCCAACACCACTAACACAGGATACTCCTCCAGGCTACTTCCCGTTTCAGATATCGAAGATACACGAACCTGCCCCTGCCCCTCTTGGGCGTGGCGACGGGCGTGAACGCTGCTGCAGCAGTTGCAGCCGTCTCGTCGGCGACCTCGTCAGCCTCCGCCGCCTCCTCCTCATCGACAACTGCGGCCGCCGCGGCTTCAGCAGGCTCATCGGCCGTCTGCAGGAATAGTAGTAGTAATAATAATAACAAACTTTATTTTTTTCACGACTTCAGGCAACGACATTATTCGTACTTTTAGTGATATTTAGTGATAGAGGAGCCAGCGATACCGGTAAAGGGAGTGGTTTTGTTGCAGCAGCAAACATTGCATTATTGAAGTTGCAGATATTATCATGGTAAGGAAGTACTGGTGAAACACCCATTTCGTCGGTCTGAAACCCCTTTATTTTTCAGCAATTCCGACCAGGGGTCAACTACTTCGTTATTTTTAACATACCGTACCCGCTATTTTCAGTGTTTGTCATAAAACGTGCCCGCCGAAGGCGGGCCGACTCGAAAAAGTTGGGGTGAAAATGGTAAAAATTTAAGATTTCCTCAAAATGTACCCGTATTTTCGCCATTGGGATGAAAAACGTACCCGTCTCAAACAAGTGATTTTACCTAGGCAATTGACCCCTGATTCCGACCCATCAAATCGCCGCTTCACCCTCACCTCATCAGTGTCCATCGAGATGACCTTCTTGACGCACTCTTCCTCGACCTCCTCTTGCTCCTCCTTCTCTTCTTCTTCCTTCTCCTCGGCAGCAGTCTAAAGTAAAATATTGCAGATTGTAAGAAAAGTACAACTTCACTACATCATTAAACACGTCCATTGTGCTCGAATGGAATCTCTACCCCATTTGCCCCAAATTAGTCTTCTTTAGTTATCTCTCTCAGCATTAGGGTCCAAACAACTGTTTACAAGGGAAGGACAAAAGTGGGCAGACCTCCCGAGTAAATTCGTTGTTGCCAGTTCAAAGGTACCCCATAGAGAAGTCCAAAACCGCTTTGAGCGGATTGGATATAGGTTTCCTAAGAACCAAAAATCGATGTTGAAATTTGCATGCTTTTGCATGGGAAATTTTCGTGCGCGAAACTCGCACTCCTCTACCATTCCCAAGGAAGGCATAGCATGAGCCTCGTAGTCTAGTGGATAGTGGTTCCGCACAGCATTTTGAGGGTCGTTGGTTCGAGTCCTTTTGCTACAGAATTTTTTTGCTCCATTTACAATTTATTTTCGTGCTGTTATTACAACAATATTGTTGCTCATTTTGATTTTTTTGCTCTCTTCCAGAGCATCAAAGTCGAACTAGCAACTATCCATTATAAAATCGCCAAAAAGGAAGGAAAAAAGTTCTACTTTTCTCTGCAGGGGGAGCAAATGATTCAAAATGAGGAACAATATTGTTGTAATAACAGCGCGAGAATAAATTAAAAATGGAGCAAAAAAATTCTGTAGCAAAAGGACTCGAACCAACGACCCTCAAAATGCTGTGCGGAACCACTATCCACTAGACTACGAGGCTCATGCTATGCCTTCCTTGGGAATGGTAGAGGAGTGCGAGTTTCGCGCACGAAAATTTCCCATGCAAAAGCATGCAAATTTCAACATCGATTTTTGGTTCTTAGGAAACCTATATCCAATCCGCTCAAAGCGGTTTTGGACTTCTCTATGGGGTACCTTTGAACTGGCAACAACGAATTTACTCGGGAGGTCTGCCCACTTTTGTCCTTCCCTTGTTAGCAACTCCTATTTCCCATTTATCGCTCAACCCCCCCCCCCACCCCCCCCCCCCGTACCTCATCCTTCTCCTCCTCTGCAGCTGGCTGCTCCTCCTCCTTTGGCTCTTCCTCCTCCTCTTCTTTCACTTCTTCCACCTCTTCCTCCTCCTCCTTCTCCATATCCTCATCCTCATCATCTTCCGCGGGCACGACGACAACGTCCTCCTTAATAATAATGATAATAATAATAATAATAATAATAATAATAATAATAATAATAATAACAATAATACTAATAAAAATAATAATAATAACAACAATAATATATTCATCGCATGTGTAATAATTATCACGAGTTAAGAAAAGATTGGGCTAAGTGCGCCTAAGTGTTCTAAGGCTAGGGTGTACCTTCTTCTCCTCTACCGGCTCCTCTTCCTCTTCTTCCTCTGAATCCTTGACAGCGGCAGCAGGCACTGTGGCCTGAACGCACCAATTGGTTGAGAAATCGATACCGCAAAAAAGTGCCAGAATAATAGTTTTAAGAACCAGTGACATGTACGTTCCAATCGCTCTAGTTGTAGAGCACCCAGTACAATCGATAATAATTATGGAAAAATCGAGAAAACGTCTAAAGTTCCAGCGAGAGTAGTCAATCGCGCAAGTTGTGAAGGCTCACTTCTTTGAGCACCCGTAACAATGTTTCAAGGATACTTCTTCTACTCACTTCCTTCTCCTCCTCATCCTCCTCCTTCTCTTTCTCATCCTTCTTCTCCTCTCCCTTTCCATCGACGCTCTCCACCTCAGCCGCCTCCTCGTCCGTATCCTCCGCCATCTCGATATCCTCCATCTGGAATAGCCATCGGGCAATTAACCTGCATCATTTTCAGTGACCGAAAAGTATGTCAAAAACTGCATGACTACTCTAAAAGTGATTTATTTTCCTTTTTTTTAGGTCAGGGTGCTCGGAAACTTACCCTAAAACTGGACAGGTGCCCGACTTTTCGACCACTGGTGGGCTAGTATCCAATCGATCGAGCACAAAACGTCACGGGAAAGGCTTCGCAAAAGACTATAAATTTCTCCTTCGGGGCTCGCACGTAAATGGCTTGGCGTCGATATTGCCCCGCGCGATTATAATGGCTATACTACCCAGTTCAAAGGCCTACTCCGAAAAAGAATAAATCGTGATGTCTACTTGCTCGATAAGCTACACAATTCACGCATGACAGCAATACAACATAAGCAGCTAAATTGATTGATTGAAAAAATGAATGATAGCTTGATTTAAGTGGCGCTAGCCTAACCACGCCACTTTCCCTAACGAGCTGGCAGTCGAAAAAGAAAGAGTGCCTCGGTTTCGGCCCCATTGCAACCGATTAATGGCAAAATGGCTCTCCTAATTAGCATGCATAGCAACTATACAGCGGTCTGACACAAATAATAACAATTGAAAGGGGTATTTTGAATGCACTCCTCCTAACGAGAATATGAAGTGGTCAGACAACTATGATGTTACGAAAAATGTAAGGAAAAAATCGTACCACTTCAGCGGGAAGGGCGACGACGGGCGCTTGCTCGTCTCCGGCAGCTGCAGCAGGCGCGGCCACTTCATCGACGGGCTTATCCTCTTCCTCGTCCTCATCAGCAGCCGCAGCAGCTTCGATCTCGTCTGCGGGCGGCTCATCGATGGGCATCGTCTATAGTTAATTTTTTAAACCATTTCAAAACAAAAACAACAAACAAAATAGACGAGAGCTCCACACTGACAACTCGTCTAAAGAATTATTTTTTTAATTGTTATAAAATATCGCATCGTGTTTTATTTACACGGGATAGATCCATAACCATTTTAAAACTCTCCAAGATTACGTGAAAAGATGTAATGGTCGTTTGTAAAAGGAATATAGAAAAATAAATATTTGAATTTGTATTATTATTGTATATTATTTCGCGCGCTCGGCAGGATACGGTAGAATGACGCTCACCTCATCATTCCCAGTGGAATCGCCGTTAGCGCCCTCGAGGTCGGCTGGAAATCGCAATTGTTATATTTTAAACATAAACTTCAAACATTCATTTCAAAACAACAAAAAAACCATTCGGCGATAGCTCCTACTTACGTCTTTGCTATTGATAGGTTGTAACAAAATATTTTGAAACTAGTGTCGTCAAAAGACAAATAAATAAAATATATAAAGCGACACACCTTCGTCCCCATTCGCGCCCGAGTCCGAGTCGCCATTTTTGTTCTGTGACGAGGCTTCAGCGCCGTTTTGGCTCGCTGGACTGGGAGAGCCATCACCGACTTTCTGCAAGGAAAAGCATGATAAATTAAATTTCGAAATTTAAAAATGAAATAAAATTTGGATAGTAATCACGAGGAAACAATGCAGAACGCTCGGGATATAAAAAGAAAACAAAACATGACTCACAGCTGCGCTATTTCCGAAGAGTCCGCCTTTCTTGAGCAGGGAGGGTTGAGCAGTTTCGACGCTGAAACGAGTACTTCGTTACATTTTCAGACCGATAATTACGATGCATGAATATACTAATGCTAAAAGCCAAAAATAATAATAAAAAAAAGAAAAAGAACAAACTTGAGAGCCTCGGGCTGACCGTCCTTCCTATCACCAGCCGATGCTGAAATTTCTATTATAAAAATTTATATATGGAAGAAAATTCAAAAATATTAATATAAAATATAAAATATTACCTTCAACGAGTGTGTCTGACATTGTGAACGGCTTCTCGTTCACCTAGTAGCGGTCCAACTGAGAAAAAAACAGCTAAGAATTTTCGAATCGCAAGACCAGAACAGAGAAAATAATGAAGCAATGTAAATAAAAGTTAGCAACAATGGAGGTCCGACTATCGTACTAATTTATTGATTATTTTTGAAACAAAAAACAACATCAAAACAGATGATCGCGCGTTAAAAATCGATTTGAACACATTCACGCTGGAAATGGATCGGACTCGCTACTTTTCCCGCACTTGGAAATTTAAACTATGATGTGCAGGGACCCAAACTACCGTACGTGTGCACGCGCAAAAATTCCGACGACTTTTTCTTTTTTGGAATTGTTTTTGCCTTTTTCACGCGTTTTTACCACGTTTTACCGTTATTTTGGACTTCATTCACGTTTCAAATATAGGCCTGATTCCTTCGCTTCGTCTTTGCACCGTTTGCACTTGTTTATTAGCGCTTTTATGCCTTATTTTTGTAATTTTCTCTTTTTCAGCTTGGAAAAATGGTGAGACCCACCTCCGTTAAGGACGTTGACCAGGACGAGGTCGTCAAGCGCATCGCGCATTTCCTCAAGCAGACCGGAAAGGTTCGTTTTTCATTTTTCGTTCAATATTTGAATTTATTGTATTCACTTTAAAGTTTTGCTTTTGAATGACTTTTAAGTGAAAACGTTCGATTCAGAGCTAATATTTAATATCTAATGGTGCTTAAATATTTTTTTTGAACCTTAAAGTGTCTAATTTGCATTAGTTTTACGTGCTGATATTTCAGGTAAAGGTTCCCGAATGGTCGGACCTCGTCAAGCTCGGCGTCACCAAGGACATGGCCCCCGTCAACCCCGACTGGTACTACATCCGCGCCGCCTCTCTGGCTCGTCGCCTGTACATCCGCTCTCCCGTCGGTTCGTATTTTTAATAAAATATTTTTTCTTTTAAAATTAGGCGAATAAGAATTCAAATTTTTACTTTGCAAAATCCTTAAATATCCATTGCAGGAGTCAACACTTTCCGTAACATCTACGGAAGCAAGCTCCGCCGTGGAGTTCAGCCCAACAGCTACGCCAAGGCCTCCGGAAGCGTCATCCGCAAGGCACTCAAGTCGCTTGAGGCCCTCAAGTGGGTCGACAAGAGCGAGGACGGCAAGGGCCGTATCCTCTCCAAGCAGGTTAATAATTTCGTCATTATGATTATAATTTTGTCAATCACTGACTTCGCTCTGTATCGGTAACAAGTGGATCAAATTTTGAGCATATTCCACATATCCCAAATTTCGATTCCGCATATGTAATGTTCCAAATGTCCCTAAAACACTCGGGGCAGCGCCCAATTGGTTATATTTATTTTAATTCATATCTGTATTTTCAGGGACGCAAGGACCTCGACAGAATTGCTGCCGACCTCCGATCGACCGCCGCCCCCGCTGAGCTCTAAATTGTTATGAACTTTACTGTTGATTGGTCTTTTCGACAATGAAGTTACCATTTATTTAAATTTTGCAAATACACTAAAGGAATACACATTGGGGAAGAAAAATGTAAATCAGCCTTATTTTGGTTGTGTAATGTTGAAGACGTGTTCCGTTCTGGGATTGGAAGGTGAATTGGGTTGGGTTCTGTTCATTCGATTTCTCCGTTTACTTCAAATCTACTTGTACGATCTTGAGTCTAATTCTGTTCTTATTAGTCCGAAGCTAGGTGCACCACTTGAAAAGACCACTACTCGGAATAACGATCTCGATCCCCGATTTGCCTGTTGTTGAGTGATCTTGGTCTCGATCTGACCCAAGATGATTATGTTCTCTGGTCCGATCGAGCTAGCCTCATTTCTCTCTAATCCATTGTACGATCATGCGTGAGTGTTCTTGTTCTTCTCAGTCCAATGCAATTGAAATCATTTGCAAAATATTTATCAGCAATAATAGGGACACAAACATAACGCGTAATTTACTGTTTTTGTCTTCGGATGTTGTCACGCTCAGCCCGTTCCTTTTCAAACTGTGCGTGGTCTACTTTCAGCAAGAAGTCTTGCTTGTTGAGATATCCATTCTTTCCTCGATTATGAATCGCCAGATCCTCATCAATCTTCTGCTCCTGCTTGAACGATTTCCAATCGAGATTCGATTTGTCGAGCACCGACATCTTGGGTTTCTTGGCGAGCATCGTTAGCGCGTCTCCGAGACCGACTCGTCTGAAAAATAACGGGTTGTTCATTATAAAATGACACGTAGGAAACGAAGAGACGTCTGAGAATATTGGGGTTTTTATTACAAAATAATACTTATTGTTAGAACGACTCGTATAAAAAATATTGGGTTATTCATCATTAAGTAACGAGAAGAAAGTCCAAACCCTTACTTGAGCACCGGTTTCTTGGACGCCTCTTCCTGCTTCAACTGCTTTTCCTCGTGTGCCTTGGCCTCTTCCAGAGTCACCTCCTTCTCGACCCTAAAGGTGATTTTGAATCAATGGAGATTTTCTTTCCCACTCACAGTCCGTCACTTCTTTGAGTATTCCAGTGCCCAATTGGGATTATTAGCCAATAGTGGAAAGCCATTTTTCTTCCTTTTTCATTCGATCACTCACTACCCAAAAGTTATTTGTACTCCCGGAAAACCCCCTCTCGTACCCCCGCAAAACCTGGCGCTGGAAGGTCACACTCATCACTGGAACTAGTCGACAATAGATGCCAATATTCTCCGTTCTGTCAACTCACTTTATTTCCTGGCCGGCAAAGTCGAAGACCTCGGTGATTTTCGTGGTGGATTCGAGCGAGCTCGCGGCTGCGGCAGGCTCGACGGGTGTTTCGATACTGGAATATGAGGTGTTTAATTTCTGATACAAAATACGTTAGCTATATTACACCGATTTCCCTAGATGTCTCGCCAATAAAGGTAAAGGTAAAGGTCACCCCGTTCTCTAGGTACACGAAGTCCTGCGGGAGTAGTCTATTCGCCAATAAATTATTATTTTTTACCCGGTTAATTCAAATAATTATGGTGAAACATTTGCGCGACGGCCACAGATTGGGGCAAACGTGGAAGATCTCACAAGAAATTTCACATTTCGGTCGGTCGTATTCGCGTACCCAACACGCAGGAATATTTTACCCCTTTAAAACACAAATTCTACAACCGTATTGTCTGAGGTCGATAAAATGTAAAATGTCACCTCTTCTGCTCCTTCGCTGCCGCTGCTACATCGCCCTCTTCAGCTGGTGCAGCAGCTGCAGCAGGTGCAGCAACGGGCTTGATGGCGTACGGGTCGGCGGCCATGAGGGCGGCGAAGAAGTCGTCCACCTCCTCGGCAACTGCAGCGGAAGGAGCGGGCGCGGATTCTCTGAGGATTAAATTAATTAAATATATTAATAAAAATGCGCCCTGGTGGTGTCACAGCGAGAGTGGCGGGATCTCTGCGAGAATTTAAATATTTATAATATTAATAATAGTCTGTGCGTCGGCAAAATTAGTAAGGTCAAACCTACTTCACACTATACCACACTAGTCAAACGGTGAAGTGACAGAGCCAGTCATATTTCTCCCCGAGTAGAAAATGGTCGTCGAGAACAAACTAACATCCGAATACACATCCAGTTGTTCTACGAGGCATGCTGCAAAAAAATCTGTTTCGGAATCGTACGTTTGCATGCAAACGTACGATTCCGAAACAGATTTTTTTCAAGAACTTCTCACAAATATACCGGAATTCGAAGATTTCGTGAACTTAGTTGTCTAATGTATGATAATTATGTAAGTATTAAGTATGTAAGTGATTAATGTATGATTAGTCCTAGTATGATTTCTCCCCGAGAATGAAAGCATCACTCACTTCTCCTCCTTCGCGCCCTTCTTCGGCTTGCGTCGGCGGCCGCGACCGCGCTTCGACGCGTCCGGATCGTCCGCCGCGGTCACCTGAAGAGAAGGGTACGGTAGATGGAGGATACGGTGGTATCGATTGAGTGGGCGGAACTACTGCAGATCAGGGATAGAGTAAAACGAGTTGCGTTGAGAAAAGAACTGATCGCTAGTAAAAAGCACATCAAGAACATTACATTTGGGCACAAATCAGTGAATGATCGTTTCTCTAGGCAGGTGAAATGGTGCTTCAGCATCCAATGGCGTACCTCGTCGCACTCGTCTCCGGACGGCTCGTCGACGTCATCGTCCACGGCGCCCTCGGGCACGTAGTCCTCGTCGTCCGACGAGCGGTAATCGTCGTCCTCCGTCGACATCTGATGCACACCATCGAATAATAATCGACAATTAGGCCCGGGAAATTGAAAAATGCGACAAAAATTGCGCTAAAAGAACGGAAAGTAATACATTATAGGCATTACTTGCGCTAGAGGAGTTCAATTAATGAAAAGGAATCGATAATGAGGCCAAACACGCGTGAAAACAAGGCGGAACAAGAAGTCGCGATGCACGTGCGCGAAATATGGCTACAGTATGCCCAAAATTTTCTAATTTGAAATTCGCGCATCGATAAGTGATTTTAATTTTAAATATTTTTCAGATGAAATTTTATTATTTTTATAATTAATTGTACGATTAGTGATGTAATTGCAATCCTCAAGTCATTCAGGTTGCGTTCAAAACATGTAGCCATTCCATTCTTCCATTCGGCTGCCTCAAAGGCATCATTCACATTCCGCTAAATCTCAGCGCTCATTCGCTTTTTGCGCCCCATTTCTGCACTAGGAACGGAAGAACGGGAAGAGAAAGGAAGAACTCCTTTCTCCTTTCCTATGATCTGTCTCTCTTCATTGAAATGGTCTCTAAGAAGTTAGAGAAAGCGAGAGATCGCGCGAAATGGTGAGATTATTCCTCATCTCTCCTCGGGCTTATTACAATTTATGGCCGGGTCGTTAGCAAGATTGACGGGAAGCTAACATAGAAGGGAAATGAGGTGACGTACGATCTACCGTTGGTCTATATAATTCAGCCGGAGCAAATAATGCGACAGCATTGAAACCGAATCAGCTTCAGAAAGTGAAAATGAAGAGAAATGGTGAAGAAAAATGCCTACAGTGCGTTGCAGATATTTGCAGGTAACGATCTATCATCACTCAATAGAGATTATTTACATACCTCAACAATCTCTATGAATCCAAATCAATCGATTACCGTACCCCATATTCTCCATCCATGTGTCTGCCTGCTTTCAACGTTTCTCAGCAGCTTATGCGTACAATCTCTTGCCGTACTCTTCTACAGTAACCTTCCCGGAGCGGCATCATGAAAGACGGCGAACACCAATCTAGTGACACCTCATCAGAGACTTCGATGAGGTGATAATGTGACAATGTGCTGATTACGCCATTACTTTCAACGATGCTCCACTGTCTGCAGAAAATGATTATAGATTACGAGCGGCCCACATCAAAAAGCCCTAGACTGGAGTCCGAATATGAGCTGATAATGTAACGATAATTGGTTGATAATCTTTTTCTGATCTGGCCGGGTCTCTCTATCCTGTCTTTTGGCACGGGATATAAACTCCCCTGAGATCAGCGATTAGCTGTGGACTGGGAACAACCATTCTTTCCTGCGCCGCATTTCTCGACTTATCCCTCTCTAATCTATAACGATTTCCAATGCACAAATACGGTATAATTTATTACAAACCGTCTCTTCAATGAGCCAGAGTACTGTCCAGTTTATACATTAACAATACCTGTGTCTGCAGTATCCAGCTGTGAACAACCATTCTTTCCTGCGCCTCTTTTCTCGACTTATCCCTAAAGAGCCCTTGCTAATCTCGTGCCGATCCTTCAATACTGTCTAACTACAGTGGTAGCCCACCAGAGCGAAATCGTAGTAAATTGTCGTACTGGAGCCGCAGATTTATCCCTCGTTTTTCTCGTCATCGAATATCTAAAATCAATCGATTACAGTACTCTCATCTACCGTATCCATGCTGCCCGCCGTCTTCGATCCCTTCCATCTACCGTACGTTACCGTAACCGTAATTCGATTCAAAGCCAGGTCCTGGCTTATTGCCTAAAAGCCGGCCTTACGGCACGGCTCCCACAATCATTCTCTGACTGTTCCGCGCACTGTGTAACTGACGTAGGCAGCCAAGGTCGGGTATGAGAGTACGACGATTACGACTGATTTATCTAATGTCATTCGATCTACTCATTTTCCTAGCCTGGAAGAGCGATATTTTTTCAATGGAAACTTCAGCTTGAATTCGGAACAGTGTGATTCCAATCAGAAAACACCAAGAATAGCGCACTCAGAAACGATGAGTCGTTCACGAATACATTGGTTTACTTTTCAACTTTCAATCATGTTTTCTGCCGTAAATGTGCTGTCCTATCTAGCTTCTCGTCCTTTCGATGGTTCTAAATCTCGTTTCGCCCTTGCTCAGCGCATGATTGCAATGAGGGGAGCGAAAGGCATAATAACGGGTTCCCATTTCCCGCGGTCACCATCCTTATTCCTGACCTACCTACCGTCCCGGCAGGACCCTCATCAGGAGCTGCCGGAATCCTGAGGAGATGAGGAGGTACTGCGCGCATTAGAGAGGGCACTAGTGAAAGCAGAGTTCCAAGGATCTATCGAGAGATAGCGAAGGAAATTCCTGTCTCTATTCCTTACCCTACCCCCCTCTCTTCCTCCCCGCTCAAGCTTAATTTCTCAGCAACTTTCCCTTGTTTCATCGGGGTATGACCGTGGCATGTGTTGAGTAAGCCGAATTCTTCACTGTTCTTTCCGATTCTTTCTTGAATCGACCGTGGGTTTCAACCCTTCTGTACATTTTGCCAAATTTTTCTGCCAATGTAAACTTTTACTTCATTTAAGTAATTCCAGTGTAGAGGCCCTGACCAAACCGATCAGAAGTTCCTGCTTTTCCTCATTCCCCGAGCTCTGCAGTCATTGTTCATGGACAATAGGCGCAGCTCATTCAGCAATTCGTTCTCGCATTTCTGAGCGTTTTATTCCAGCTCTAACCGTTTTCTGTCACGGATAGCTTACTTGATATAGAAAGGTATTAGGCGTTCGGTGTCAATATTTTTTTGTTGGGAAGAATTGGTTGGACATTTTACCCGGAAATTGATGTTGATCGTCACCGAACCAATGAAACCTCGACACTTTTCACTTTCACCTTCGTCGATCCATGCGCTTTCCCTTATCACGTATTCGCGTATGCATGTATCCAGAGCCTGCAGCCAGAGCCGGTGCCAGATCCGTCAAATGTCAGAGCCGGAACCTCAGTTGCATTCGCCGGTTCGGGTTCCGAACCATCCTTCGGCTTTTTTGTTCTCACCAATTAGAGTATATCTCCCCTTCCTAAAGCGAAGACACAAACCTGTCTCTAAAGTCTTTATACTAAAGGGGGAATGAGGGGGGGGCTATCCCCGGCTTTAGGACCCACCCCGGACTACAGTCCTGCGCGCGCAGGATGGCGGGGGGTACGGTAGGGGTACGGTAGCTGCGGCCTTGGGTCATCAGTGTTATCTGCAGTAGTAACACTCGCTGATGGGCATGTGATGCGTCACGTTTTTGCTCGAGTTAATTGTTCCTATTATGATAGGCGCATCGTTATAAGGGGGTGCATTGTCTACGTTGCTGCAGTTGCCGGCTATGCAATTGCAGCAGGGTGAAATACGTGGTGCTTTCTTGTTGGTCTCATCGCGATCACCTTCTTCGAATAGATGTAATCAGATCTCAGCAGTACTTTTCCATCCTGATTTTCCTGTAAGCTAACGCTGCAGACCCAAATGTCAATTTTGTTCGAACGATTACAGTAGGGGCATCAGAGTCCCTTGCAAATCGCCCGGTTTAAATCACCATCCCTCAGTTTCGTCTCGATTCTCGCCCCCCCCCCCCACTCAATTCACGTTTCTCGTCCCTTTTGTCCTATCGTTCCACTCACTTTTCTCATTCTATTCAACGGACAAAAAGCCAAAGTAGCCACCTGGGCACGCATCTCGAGAGAGATTTCTTCGAGATTTATCGAGATTAGTCCCACTTGAATGATCCTGAATGTCTGAATGTACCATGCGCGCCACTTGATGCTGTGTACTGATCGCAGGCCACGGCTCCGGTCCTGGTCCCAGTAATGAAGAATCCGTATCTTTACTTTTTATTTCCTAATCCTTCTACCCCGGATAATGCACCACATATGTACGGGCGTTCTTTCCTCATGATTTAGCCCTCGCTCATTCCAATAATTTCATGTTACAAACTTATCTTGGAAGAGGTTTACCCCGGACAATTTGGGGGGGGGGGGAAGGGTTGAGGAAGAATGAAGTGAGCACGAGATATGCTTCATCCGAAGATCAAGAATCAATCACAGTTCTTTCTCGGATGGATTCCACATAGTCTCGTTACATAATTTTACCGATAATAGCGTTCCTATGCAAACCCAGGAAGACTTGCTTGCTGCCAGGGAGTAGATCAGGTGTAGTAAACATCCTTGAGCATCCTCTCCTCACTCTCATCGCTCCTTCAGGCTGATGATTCAATTAGAGCCCCACTCAAGCGGTAGTTGGGATTACCTTGCAAGGTAGTAGACACTTTTCCCCTTCTTCCGTCTTTTGCTAAGAGATTATCGTAGATTGTCGTAATCGTAGGTTGTGCAGTAGGCCTTCTATCATGCATGCGTTGGATAACTTCATGATAGCAGAGTTGACACTTTTCCCTTTCTTCCGTCGTTTACTGTCATTTGAGTGATACCGTAACGTACCTACAGTAGTCCTCGATGCTACCTTATGCCGTATTCAAAAAGCTGCTGGAATTAGAACCTAGCAATGCCAAGGTAGAAACTTTCCACTTTCTTCCCTCCGTTTACAAAGCCTACAGTTGTCGCTACAGTAGGCCATAGTGAACTTCAGCCCGCCTACCGTACTTCATTACTGTACCGTAACCACGGAACCAATCGATAGTGCACGCTGGCTGGTCTCTGCGGCACACGCGCGATCGTAAACTGGCCGTTTATTGCTTTGATCCATCCGGGGGATATCGCTATCTTTGCCCTTTGCTCGTTCTTTCATTAGTCACCACCTTGCTTGAATATCTTATCGTAAGAATTGCGAGTATAAATAAAACAAGATGCGATTTGCAATCCAGTAATAGTGATGTACTGTCTTCTTGATGAAGGTAACACAAATTCTTCATTTTCGCACGAATTCTCACTAGGTGAATTCAAACACCAGTTCGAAATGGTTACCGAACAACAATTTATGCAGAGTGAGTCAATGACCCGTCTCAACATTCATCTCGCTTTCCCGACTCCAGGGTTCAGTGAAGCATGACAAAATCTAGATTACACATCAGATTACAGGCTGAATCTGGGTCGATGATGTGTTTCACTGCTGTGTGAAATAGAGTTACGGACAATGAGAATCGATTACTTCTCTTTTTAGATACACGAAAAAAAATTACCAAAATCCAAGGCAAAGTTGATTTCGCTGTAGAAAATACACTCGCGAAGCTGAGTAGATTATGAGTTTCAGATTTAGCCGAAATTCAGGAACATTTTCATAGCAGCATTGGTATTTCAGTCAAGAAACGTACGTCAATAACTATCATTCTTTTCGTGCCCTCCACTCGATAAAAACAATCACCGATCCAACAAAAAATGAGCCACGCAACTGATTTCAATTATTGCATCTAGATAAATTACTTTAGCCATCCCCCAGATAGATAGTTCAAATTCGGTTAACATTATTCACAAGGAGTGACAGTGTTGCCGATCCTCTGTGCCAACTTCTCCCACAATCTCTGATCCCAATCGAGTCCTTTGTCCTTTTGGTGCTTATCTAGTGGGGATCTCTACTTGCTCAACCCTTTCCAACCCATCCTGAGGGATATTCACAGTTCACTAACGCTTAGGTTTTGTGTCGATCGTGTTATTATCGTTGTTGTTGTTGTTTTTAATATTAATTAATTAAAATAAATAATTAAATATGAAAGTTTCAGTCAGTTCTCGATGGCGTACTCGTCGAAGCCGCAGGAGCGAGAGAGGGCAAAGGAGCGATGCATGGGTGGCAAGGCCCATCTTCATGTGAGTTACCGTAATCTGAGGGTATACGGTAGGATAGGAGCATGGGCATCGTAGATAGGTTACGGCAGCTCAGAGTATACGCTAGGATACTTAAATTCGCAGGACATTATTTTTTAAACCAGATATCCTCGTATTACTAATGCTGATCGAGTTGAAAGCCGAAACTACCACTCGTGAAACCTATGTGGATGCGAAAGCCTCATTTTGCATCTCTATCACCCCATTTATCACCCAAATAAAGTAAAAATTGCAGACGGGTATGAAGATCCTCGTAATCATCGGCATTCTCGTCATTCTCGCTCTCCTGTCCGTACTCTACTTCAAGTTCAAGAAGGTCAGTGATCTTTGATCTTTGATCTCTAAATAGTGATCTTGATGATTAGACTGTTGGCTATGTGACTGCTCAGGGTTTGAGAGTAAGGTGAACTATTGAGTTTCACTGTTGAGATTAAGGAGTTGAAATTGTCAATTGCTCGCGTTCAACGATTCAATAATTGTTAATTTGGAGAGCTGGTTCCCTAGGATCCCAAGGGGTACTGTAACTTAGATTTCTAACGTAATCCAAAATAGATAAATCAATAAATCAATAATCGTCAGGCAATGTTCGTGATGATGATCCCTGTATAGGTTCCTTTGGATCCCAAAGGGATCTTGTAGCATACTGTAGGGTCCTAACGTAATCCAGAATCGATAAATCAATAAAATCAATATTCAGGCAATGTTCGTGATGATGATCCCGGCGGGCGTCACCTGTGTCACCATCGCCGGCATGTTGATGCAGAAGGCCGGCCTGGTCTGGCCCATTATTGCCATTTCGGTGAGTATACGGTAGGATACGGTAGAGTATCGATTGGAACTCGCTACGTATCGCTACTTGATCTTACCTGCCAATTCTTTTTAATTTGTAGTAGTTTCCTCTCCAGGGAATTTTCCGCGAATCATTGAACAGCAATATACATGCATTTTAGTGGTGAACTTGAAACTTATTCGATTGCGCACAGGTTGGATTATCCAAATCCACAGAGTAGGGTACAATTTTCGTGATGATGATTCCAAAGGCACGGAAGTAACATATTAATTAGTTTGTTAATCGCAGTGCTTCCGCATGTATCCATCTACTCTGCTCTTTTGTCCAATGCTCACATATTTCATCTATATTTTTTTTATAATCAATTAGATCTCATAAACCATTTCCAGTGCTTCCACATGCTCCTTTCCATCTACGCCCTCGTCATCTTCTCCTTCTACTTCATCTTCAAGCCCTTCTACATCATTATGGTGCTCAATTGGGCGTTCGATAGTGAGTTGATGATCTTTGACACTCTCTTTCACCCATTTAAAATAATATTTCACCGGCCAATTTTTGTATTCGTTCACTTATCAGACTGGACAAAAAATATGATACATAATTAGGAATTGTAAAAGCGAATTCGCGAAAAGTGAAAAAAAGTACATTTGTTCGGTAATGTGGGTGATGTACGATATATTAGGTTGGTGCAAAAGTTTCGCTACAACGCTTTTTTGGATATTACTGAGTCGTGATCGATTGATTTCAAAATCCCTCTCGGTAGTTTTTAGGGTGGTACTCAAGCAATATAATCATAAATTGGAATCGAGTTGAACGTGCTTGAAACATTAGAAAAATATTTATTTATTAATTGTTGCTAATTCAAGCGATTTTGATTGGTTTTCTTTAGATCAGCACCCTATCAAAACAGATAATTTGTAAATCCAGCCAAGCTGTGGTATGATAGGGAAGGGGTTTATGATTAATTCTAGCTAATTTGATTATTTTTCAAAACAGCCATGAAAGCAGGAAATCGCGATAAACACCATTTTCGACGGCAGCATTTCAATTCCAAAGTTTCAAAAATTCTAACACCGGAATGCAAGGCCAAATGTTCTTCAAAATAATATCGTAAACTCATTAGGAGTAGTACTTTATATTTCACCATCATTAAGGTCTCTAACTCTATCGGCTTATTTTTGCCATGACTGAATGATATTGTTGCTATTTTTCTTATCTCAGGATTTGGAATCAGAGGGTTGCTACGATTCCGGATTTCACGTTTTTTAAAAGCTCAAATTCTCAAAAGCATGCTTAGTGAATACCCTTCACACAGGAGCTTCAGATTTTGTCCTATCATATCGGCACAGTAAATGACAACTCGAAGACAATTGTCTATTTCTTACGAACAATGCAACTTTGACAGGTCGCCATTTCTGTTATACTGATCTGAAATTTTTGACCTGAAGTGCGTTGGAGAGAGTATCCAACACCCTTTTGATTGGTGAAAAACAGGGGTTCTTAAATTAACTGGAAAGAGCAGGAGAGGTAAAAATCGTAGGACATAATTTTGTAGCTAAACTTTTGCACCAACCTGATACTAATTATTCCGTGTCGATGTCTCTCTTGTGCGCCGCGTGAAACGTATTCGAAATGATGCCAAAATGAATTTCAATGTCAACGACTGACTGTTATCTGCTTGACCATAGAAATGATGATGAGAAACAAACCGCTGATCGTACAAGCGTGAACGTTCCAAATCAGCACCACACGAGGGTAAATCAAATCACGAGGGTGAAATCACTAGTAAAGATTGCGCAATTCTCAATCCCCTCCTAATAGCATTCACTGGCTCGCTAGGAAGCTTTTGAAGTGAACTGCCGCACAATCAGCTGGAAGCCAGTCTAGTCCCAGTGCACCACCGTTTCAATTAATTACGGGTCGCCGTCTCCCCATTTCACGCAGTCTCTCACGCTGTCTGACCGGCGAGAGAGCGCGCGCGATGAAGAGACGGCGAATACTCTAGTCAAGCCCTTGCGTAATCAAATTAGCGGTGATAACGAGCGGCTTGATGGGAACGAATTTCGGTAGGGAATTTGCACTTTGTGACGTAACGCAAGCTGATCATGTCTAGTCCTCTTTTTTCGAAATTTGATCAGTCAATCAATATTTGCACTGTTTAGCGACGAAACTTGAAGAGGCTCGCATTTTCGCATTTCTATTAATCGATAAATCGATAAATCAATAATCTCCAGCCCTGCACAACGCCAATCCGCGTATTTTCGCGAATCGATCAATCAATAAATCAATAAAAATCATCAATTCCCAGCCCTACACAACATCAATCCGCCTATTTTCAAAATACAATAAATCAACAAATTCCAGCCCTACACAACGACAAGACGGCCTCGTATTACATCCAGTGTGCGGGGATCTTCTCCGCTCTCGTTGTGTTCCTGTTGTTCAACCTGTGGCAGGTACGGTAATCGAGTGATTACGGTAGCTAGGGGCGCGGATGGTTCGGTATCCATTTATTCGTTGGGACTATGGGGCTCCGCGCCCTTGTAATATTCAATAGGGTTTTCGAGACCGAACGAATTGGCGGTGTGTTCATTTTCTTCAAATGTGTTTCACATCTCGTTCAAGACGAGAGTTCGCGAAGTAGTGACAATTTGAGGAGAAATGACCGCGTAGAAATCAAATTCTAAGGACCAAAGATCAAAGATCAAAGACCAATCATCATTATCATCCTCTCCTCAGGCGTCCGTGGCGCACGCCTACCACCGCCTGATCATACGCACGGTGCGCTCCGAGAGCGAGCTGGGTGAGTAATCAATCTGACCCGGTGCTGGATAGAATCTGACCCACCGAACTACCGTATCTATGAGTCAAAGAAAACAAAAAAGTAGTTACATGCGAAAAACGCAGCAATATCGTTGCATTTGCGCAGCAACTTCAAAGATCAAAGATCAGTAATTTTAGCCCGTCGCGGATCTGCTCCCACCATTCTCGTCGTCAACAACAAGCCCATGGAGTACGCCTCGACCCAGTATTGATCTTTGATCTCTGATATTTCTCCCCGATCCTTGATCGTTGATCCATTAGTTTATTTCTCCCTACGGAACCAGCTTTACTCCGCTCATTATAACGGCTGTATTTGTCTGATACTTTACATTGTAAATTATTGTTCTTGCAGAAATTGTAATTTTAATAGTATTTAGATTTTAGTAGAATTTACTGAACGGGTATCTCCGGTTCTACTAGAAATGTCCTGTTTTTCTCCATTTTTCATCACTCCTGGTCTGAAAAGGCGAGAGAGGATGCGAAAAGGAGAGAGTCAGGGTATTAATTTATAATTTAAATCGATTAGTCCCCCAGTCTTTCGAACGAACGATTATCCATCGGTCTTTCATTGTCATTAATATTATCCGGCTGTGATAAATATTTTTTTATATAACAGTACAGGAATCAACCACTAGCGTTGAACCTCACGGCAAAGTTTAAGATGAAACATAGAAGCGGATGAAACATAACCGATTCAGTCGATGAATGTTGGTTCCTACAACGATTGTAGATGAATGAATACTTTGAATGGCATAGTTTTTTTTGCCTATTTTTGTGTAACCCTTGACAACCGTTTCATGTGATTCGACAAATGCATCAAATTTGTGCTCATTTATGCATGAATGAATGTTTGCGAGTATTCATTGTCTCTTTGCGAGAATTCAGGACAGTTTGCCCTACTTTCCCTTCTTCTTCTTCTTTTCGTCCCTCGACGGTCCGTCCACCTGAAATAATAAATTATTATTTTGTAAATAAAGAAATAAATTTCTTTGAGGCGTGATAAAGCGTCGGACCATTCATACTCATATATTTTGCTGAAACTTAAAATTCTGAGCACTCTAGCCTGGTGTAAACCCAGGTGTTTGGATTTCGTAAAGTAAGCAATACTCTCGCATCTTCATTCTTCCTTATCACTCGTCAGACAGTGAACCGTGAGAGTATGTGTGAGTATAAGTCTCACTCCCATATCCTCATTCATCTTCGTATTCCTCTCCATGATCTAACCCCTTGTCACAAGAATGCATCAACCGAGTCAATTAAGGTTTCTCTTTGGGGGTTTCGCTAGTTTCTACCAGAAGTGATTGGATCTCAGAAATCGTCTGTCCATTTGGCCTTACACGACAATTAGGGAATCGAGAGATTAGAGAGAAACTAGAGAGATAGATCATCTCAATATCGGAATAGTACTCACCCCCATATCCTCATTCATCTTCGGATTCCTCTCCATGATCTTCGCCTGAGCGAGCAGAAATACGTGTATCATCTTGAACGTCGGCCGCAGCTTGGGCTCGAGCAGGCACTCCTTCAAGGGTTGCTATTCTCCGGCTCCCGTCGGTTAGCTACTTCCCGGCTACCGTAATTATTTGCTATTTTCTGGCAACAGGTAACACTTCCCGGCTATCGTCACCTTATTGATAAGGCATGCCCGGTGCAATTGTGACGACAGCACCTACGATAATGGAAACTTAGATACTTCCAACTAAGTTCATGAGTACGACAACAGTAAGTTCAGGCCTACACAATATTTTCCACCGTACCCCAGGTTACCGTATTCCAACCTCTCTTATCAAGAACCGTAATCCGTATACCTTCATGAGGTTGGCAATGTCCTTGGGCGCGGTGTACGGCGGCGAGATACGGTAGCCCTGCTCCACCACCTTCGAGAATACCTATGAGAAGAGAGATCAACGATTAAAGGCGAACGATCAGAGATGAAAGATCAGAGGTTAAACGAAGGTTGACCACCACTTCGACTTGTGAAATTCATCGTTTCATTATTTTCGATTGTCCCTCGCAATTTTTCAAATTATCGCAGTGTTTGCGATGCCCGGCCTTTTCTAACGCGGGTGAAACTCATTCCATCGCCAATGAGAATGAGCAAGTGAATGGAGATCTCGATTTAGGCATTGGTGTCTCATTGGAAGCTAAGAAAAGTCAGTTCTCGATAGCCCAGGATTACTGTAGTCATGATTACGGTAGTCGATAACCTCATCGGCGTCCCATCTGGAGTATGGCACGTCGTACGGAACGACGAAGATCTCGAAGAGCGTGATCCCGAAGGCGTACACGTCCGTCGTCTGAGAGAGATCAGAGATCAGAGATCAAAGATCAAAGATCAAAGACGAAATAGGCTGCAGTTGGCTCAAGAGTTCAAAGATCACTTCCGGTTATCTACTGAATCGTCGTTCGCTATCTAATCGCTTTGATATTATGATCTTTGATCCGCATCCCCCTCGTCCAGTTATCGATCGATGGTAATTGCCGTACACACACACTGTCTCCCACAGTGCCAGGCACATAATATTGATCTTTGATCTTTCATCCCCTCCTCACCCGATCGACAGTGGCCGTATCGAATACTTTGGGTATCTACTGATATAAGAGAGGAGCAGAATATTGATCTTTGATCTCCTCCCCCCCAATCCTCACCCTATCCACAGTGGCCGTATCGAATACTTCGGGCGAGATCCATCGCAGGTTCATCGGCTTTTCCGTGTCCACCCGGTAGTAGCGGGACTTGCGCGTGAGCCCGAAATCGGAGACCTGAAAGATCAAAGATCAAAGATCAAAGTCAACCATCAAAGTCAACGATCAACGAATTTAGAAGGGCACGCTATTGGAAAGTGTCTACATTTATTGGAGGCATCTCATGTAATTGACAGCCTGCTCGAATGGCCCACTACTAAAGCCTGACAGAAGCGCTCTTGCTCCATGGCCGTGTGGCGCAATGGATAACGCGTCTGCCTACGGAGCAGAAGATTGTAGGTTCGATCCCTACCATGGTCGCAAACTTTTGCCAATTGTTTTTTTTCAAATTTGTGCGGCCCCTGAAATGCTGCACGCAATTTTTGCAAGCCCGAAGGGGCAAAAATTTAACCACGATCTTATCTAAAAGGTCGATACCGAATCTGTAGATAGCTTATTGCTTTTCGATAGCACATTACTGTTGTTTTCTACTTCTTTCGTATTGATACGAAATCCCCATCAAACCTGTCTGACCAGAGTATTGCGGAAGGAAATAGGCGCGTGCTACATCGTGATCACTTCAGCTTACCTTCGTAACCTTCTCAATCAACAGATTCCTAGCCGCGATATCCCGATGGATGCATCCTTTGCTGTGCAGGTAGTCCAGCCCCGCTGCCGCTTCCATGGCGATCTTCGTTCTATATTCAGAATATGGATGTCAGAATCCGGCAAAAGATTCTAGACCATGGCGGGGATCGAACGGACAGTCTTCAGTTCCGTTGGCGTCAAGGTCAAGTCGTGCCCCCAAGGCACATCCTACCGCACCCCTACCGTATCCCTACCGTATCCCTACCGTATCCCTACCGTATCCCTACCGTATCCCTACCGTATCCCTACCGTATCCCTACCGTATCCCTACCGTATCCCTACCGCACCCCTACCGTATCCCTACCGTACCTCTTGAAGATGGACAGTTGCGTGTTCTCCCGGAGGAATGTGTCGACCGATCCGCCCCGAATGTACTCCATCACCAGGTAGTACGGCTGCGAATAAGTCAGTTGGCGATTGATCTACCGTATCGTACATCGCTCCCATTACCGAACAAACGGCCTTTTTTTACCTTTTCGGCCTTTTTTTCCTTTTCGCGAATATGCACTTAATATTCTTGTTTTATGTTTCATATTTTTTGTCCACCCCGATAACTGGACGAATACAAAAATTGGCCGGTGAAATATTATTTTAAATGAGTGAAAAATGAGAGCCGTTATCCCTACGTTTACTTAAAATACGGCTCTACCGTAATCAATTGCCATCATTTTGGCAGAGCCGCATTTTAAGCAAAAAAATAGGAGGAACGGCTGTAATTTTTCACCCATTTAAAATAATATTTCACCGGCCAATTTTTGTATTCGTCCAGTTATCGGGGTGGACAAAAAATATGAAACATAAAGCAAGAATATTAAGTGCGTATTCGCGAAAAGGAAAAAAAGGCCGAAAAGGTAAAAAAGGCCGTTTGTTCGGTAATGGGAGCGATGTACGATATCCCTCAAAATATTTGTCGATTGATCTACCGTACTTCTCATTTCATAATTGCTCTAGATTTTCAGTTATAGTTGTACTCCATCACGAGGTAGTACTGCTGCAACAAGTCAGTTGGCGATTGATTGATACCGTATCGTATGCTACTGTTCCGCTAATCGTCTACCGTTACTATCGATTTTTGAGTTACAGTTGAACTCCATCACCAGGTAGTACGGCTGCGAATAAGTCAGTTGTCGATTGATCTACCGCATCAATCATATCGAAGTGTCTTTTTCAGTTATCGATCAATACCGTGCCGTGCCTATCGTAAGAGTCTACAGTAACTACCGACTGATCAATCCGATGGACAGAGGGTGTAAATCGATTTTTCAGTTATCGATCAATACTACAAACTACCGTAATCGGCTCACCATGGAATCGTTGCACACGCCGTAGAACTTGACGATGTTCGGATGGTCGTACTCCTGGAATGGGGAGGAGGCGGTACGGTAGGGTACGGTAGGGTACGGTAGGGTACGGTAGGGTACGGTAGGGTACGGTAGGGTACGGCATGCATCCTGGTATTGTCTTTCGGATGCGCTTCAAGTCTGCGGTAGTAACAACACTCTCGATACACCTAGCGACTCGCATTTGGTTTATAGTGCTCAGATTCTACAGTATTCAGTTGCATACAGTACCCACTGGCTCAATGAAGGATACCGGTAGCCGAATACCGTACCTGCATCACCCGTGCCTCCTTCCACAGCGCATGGCACGCCTCGCTGTCCACGTCGGTCAGCATCTTTGCCGCGACCTTATTGATTATGGATGATCGATTTATTGATTTATGGAATTATTGATTATCGAACGACAGTTTCATTACTCGAGTATGTTTTCTATAAATCTAATATGTAGGCGATGCCTATTAGAATTCACGGTTCTGCTTCATTTTTAGAAATAAGTGAAACTCAACAGAATTTCTCGTTTCAAAATTAAAATAGTTGAGGTCACTCATTCGAAGCCAATCACGCATTTAAAACTCTCGGAAGCGGAACAAGATAAGATACTCACGTGAAGAGCTAGCTACAACTAGTTCAAACCGCAACCTTACCGTAATCGTTACAGTAATCCTACAGTACCCCCTTCCCTCACCGTAATCGGTTTCTCCCTCGGGTAGGTGAGCGTCGCCGAGTAGACCACGCCGAACGAGCCCGAACCGAGTTCCTGAAAAACCGAGTTCCATAGTTCAAAGATCAAACAATAGTCAATGACTAAAGATCAGGGTGGCAAAAAAACGCATTGGCACAACCAATATCGAAGATCAAAGTCCAAAGATTAAAGATCAAAGTGCAAAGATCAATCACCTTCTGGACGGCGACCATCTTGTGGCGCAGCTCCCACGGCTTGCGGCGCACCTGAGGACAGAAAACTCTCTTCATTTCCCGCACTCTCTCGTCTTCTCTACAGTTCAAGGATCAGAGATCAGAGATCAGAGATCAAACTAGATGCAGGAGAGCAAAGACCAGTGTCTCTTTTCTGACTCTCTTCATTTCCCCTGCACTCTCGCGCTCACTGACCGACGAGAGATCAGGCAAAACGAGAGGAAACGCACCGCCCGACCCAACGTGACGCCCAGCTGGTCCATCCGGATGACGACCTTGCGCACCTGAGAGGGTTGATCTTTAATCTTTGATTTTGTTTGAACTGAGATATGGGCATTTTTCTGCGTTTCAAGTGACCTTGAAGCGCAGGTAACGAGCGAGAGAGCGTGCGAAATGAGGAGAGCACGCCCTCTCATTCCACACTTTGCATACTTGCCCGGGCGATTCGTGGGACGCCTTCTTTAATAACAGGTGAATTTCGGCTTCATAGAGGATTCAACAGCGCCGAGGATTGTAATTTTGCAATTTTGTTGATCTCACAATAGAAAATCACTTGCCTTTCATTTCTTATTCGTATATTTAGGGGCCACAACCCATGAAAGTAGCCAATGTTTCACAATGACGTCAAGATATATTATCCAGACTAGCATCCGTCGGACGCCGTCCCTCCGGGGATACAGTAATCCTACCGTAGCCCTTCCCCTACCGTATACCTGATAGTAGTTGACGAGCTCGCTGACGGTGTCGAATTCGCGGTCGGCCAGACGGAAGCCAGACTCGGACTCGACGATCACCGCGTTCACCACCTGAGAGAGCAGAGATCAGAGATCGGAGATCAGGGATCAGAGATCAGAAATCGGAGATCAGGGATCAGAGATCAGAAATCGGAGATCAGAGATCAGAGATAAAAAATTATATGTCAAGGACCAATAATCAAACTAGGTCGTGCCCAAATAATATTAATTACGATCACTTGCCATAGTTCAAAGATCAAATATCAATCAAGAGATCAAAGGTAAACGAGATCAAAGATTAGATTAGAGATCAAAGATCAAAGATCGCTCTCACCTTCTCTCCGTTCCGCACGGACAGTAGGATGGGGCCGGCGGCGTTGACGCCCAGGTCCTTGCGTAGCAGGAACGAATCCTCCTCCTGAAGGCGTGTGATCTTTGATCTTTGATCTTTGGTCTTTGATCCTCCATGACTGATAAAGTTAATAGGTAATGAAGGCACACAGGCTGCTGCGCGGATTTGGATTCGTCTACAGTACCTTACCGTACCCTTCATTCTACGGTACCATGACCGTATCCCTACCGTACCCCTACCGTACCCCCATACCGTATCCCTACCGTATCCCTACCGTATCCCTACCGTATCCCTACCGTACCCCTACCGTGCCCCATACCGTATCCCTACCGTACCCCATACCGTACCGTCAGCAGATTGGCCGTGTCCTCATTCGGCAACATGCCGTGCCAGAAGTCGAGGTCCACGTGATCCGGCAGAATCGACTGAAGGGGGAGGGGGTTACAGTGGGATACGGTATTCCAGAGAGTTACGGTAAGATGAGGCATCTAGATGGATTACGTAGGATATAGTATCCTTAGGATACGGTATCGACCATTGTGGTCGCTATCGACTGAATATCCACGGTATGCCGAAGAGTTACGGTAGGATGTTTGCTACGGATACATCGTACTCTTCCGTTTCCTGGAGGAGATCATCAGAATACGCTAGAGTTGCTATGTCCTCGGAATACCATAAGTACCGTAACCCTGGGTGAGATTATGGTACCTTCTTCACCGATTTCGTGGTCCGACGACCGCTGCCTCTGCCTTTTGCTCTATAAATTAATAAATTAAATTAATAATCAAATAATTAAATATATTAAAATTTCGCACCGTTTGCTGCTCTTCTTGCCTCGTTTCGACTTTTCCGAGTTGGACAGCGAGTGCTCCTACAACGAGGAGGATCGAGGTACGGTAGGGTTACGGTATCGATGGGATCAGGGCGGGTACGGTAACAAAAGGGTACGGTATGCGGGTACGGTAGGGTTACGGTATCGGGGGGGGGTACGGAATCCGAGGCAGAGTATCGGGTACGATGAGATACGAAATGCAAGAAGTCGATTGCTCGAGAGCGCCAGAGCGGGATGTCGCAGGCCTTTACGGAGCGTTAGTCGGGCACGAAATCAGAGTGGTCGGTTACGGAATCCGAAACTCGGAGCAGACTTAGGAAGTCAGGGCGGGTATCATATTTCAACACAGGACAGGCACTGAACCTTGGGTACGGTAGCAACCAACCTTGTTTGCGGCAATCTTCATTGCTAGCGCACTGAGAAGAAACCACTCGGAGCGAGGGCGAGGGGAGAGAATGAAGGGAGATGTGAGAAAATTGATGCTGAAAATCGACGAGGCAGTAGTCAAATTGCAAACTGACAAATTAATGAAAAAATGCTGATTTTATCGATCAAGATTTCAAGAGAAGCAAATAGAGTACAATCTAATTCGACAAGAGGTTCCAACTGTGCAAATTTCATGAGTATGGTTGAGAAAATTATCCTTTTACAGCCCATGTTAACGAGAGAAAACTCATCCATAGTGTTTTTTTTTGTATATTTTTCCAAATAGCTTCATCTTTAGAAGAGTTTGAATCTTTATCTATTTTGTTTACATTACATTTATGTATAATTTTGTTGTGATAGAGATACGGTAACAACCGTGTCTACTCGGGGTCAGACTGTTCTCCATTCTTCCTCTTTCCGCCCCTTCTCCTATCACCTTCCCTGCTCTCGTCCTGGTAGTCTCTGGAAAAGGGAGAGTACGGTAGGATTGCGGTAACTCCCTACAGTAAATATCCGTTCTACCGTAGGCAGACATTGCTCCACCGTAATCTACCGTGAATCTATCATAATCTACCTACACAATTCAGCTATTATCGGATCCGACGTCATCTACCGTAATCCGCTCCCCATCGTACCTATCACTACTCTTCCTTCTTCTATCCTCCTCTTTTTCACTCTCGCTCGTGCTTGTCGTTCGATTCTTCTTCGATCTTTTATTTCTCTTGTCCTTGGAGCGGCCCTTCTTCTTTTGATCCGATCTGAAGAAGGGTACGGTAGGGTACGGTAGGGTACGGTAGGACGCAATCGGGTACGTATACTGTAGGTTACGATAGGGTACTGTAGCTAAGGCATTGCAACAAAACACGGTTCGGGAACTGGAAAAGAGGTGGGTGTTCTCAATGATTGTTGATCTTTGATCTCTGATCCCTCACCTCTTCTTCATCTTCCTGTCCCTCTCCTTCTCTCTCTTCCTCTCCTTGTGCGAGTCCTCCTTCGGCTCGGCGTCGGATCCTGAACGAGTACCATCAGCGTCCGATCCCCCCCTGGCACCATGAACTACTGTATCCATCATGGCGTCAATAACTACCGTATCCCGGTATCGTACCCGGGTCCGGTCCCGATTGCTCCGATCCTGATTCAGGGATCTTGGCCGCATCGCCCGTCCCCTGAGAAGAAAGTCAGATTACGGTAGCCGAGGATACGGTAGCCCTACCGTACTCTGGAGTTACGGTGGGGGTTGGATACGGTACCTTGTTGGCCTTGTCGACTGGGCCGAACGCCTCTCCCGTGTCGCACATCTGTATGGGGGTACGGTAGATTACGGTATTGATCGATTAGTACGGCAGAGTACGGTTTCATGTATAGTCGAAAGTAGACGAAGGGATTGCGATGACATGGTCTGGCACCTTTATAGTCGACAGTAGAGTACGGTAGCTCCCTTCTCAATCAATCAGAGCTACCGTACTCCCCAGCACTACCGTACCTGCAAAGTTTCGTCGTGGCACGGCGCGCGCAGGTCCTCCCCGTTCTCTCCCTTGTAAACGACGTTCTGCCAAGTTGATCTTTGTTCTCTAATCTCTGATCTTTGGTCTTTCAAAACTTACCGGGTCCCGCTTGACCTCGACAATGGACTGCTTGTTCTTCATCTTGCGATTGCGAACGTCATTCCTGTAATCAATAACATACGCTGCTATAGCAACCTAAAGGTATACGGTAGCTACCGTAACCGGGTACCGTACTCCCGTCGGGATACGGTAGTGTAGTATACCATATCCAGGTTCCGTACCATGCTAGGATACTACTGTACTAACCTAGGATAACGTGTGGTACCGTACCCGAGCACTGTACCCCCGTCGGGATACGGTACCAGGAAACGGGGAGCTTGCGTGGTACCGTACTTGTTGCCGTAGAGTCGAGCCATTCGGCCGGCCTTGCGGTCCCGGTCCCTGTCTCGTCCGTAGTTGCGGTCGCGGTCCCGGTCCTGGTCCCGGTCCCGGTCCTGGTCTCCTCGGTATTCGCAGTCCCGCTCGTACGGCTGTATCCTCATCACTGGCTCCTGCAACGAAAGAGGAATTACGGTAGGCGAACGGTAAAAGTAAAAGGTAAAGGTCAGCTCGTTAATCAAGGCACTTGCGTTGATTGCACTGGCCTAGCAGTGCAGCCTAGCTTAGTTACGGTAGCAATGACAAATCCATAGGAGACCATCCCCGTTACCGTTCTCTAATCAACGATCCTCATACTGTACCGTGGGTGCGGTTGGCCTATCGTGTCCTTACAGTATCCCTACCGTACCCTCATCGATCTTTCTCATGGTGACCTACCGTACCCCCTCATACCGTACCTTGGGAGCGACGGGTCGTTCGACGGGAGGTCGACGGGGCGGCGGAAGGTGCTCGAAGGGCAGGATATCAGTCGGTCGACCCTTCTCCGGGGAGGCCTGCTCACGGGCGGCCGACGGGCCCGGTGTAGGGTCCGGTGACTAAATAGATGAGCATTTTGCATCGTATGAATATCAAGCACTAGCACCACAGTTTCAAACTTTTGAAGGCGAGCGAGTAACGTTTATGTCAGCGAACATCATCCAACACACTCGGTCTTTGCACTCTCTGACCAGTGGGAGAGCCGAGTGTGAAATGAAGTGCCACCTTTATCCGCCATTTTCAGTATCTATATCCAAATACGGTAGTGCTAACGGGCCAGAATACGGTAATTGGATACGAGTAGGTGCTGAACGGCATCGTTTTTCATCAGACTGTACCGGTGTCGCGTCACGAGCGGTCGACCCTCCGAGGGCGGCCGCGGCCGCGGCACCGAACTTGCGCTCGGTCATCTGAGCGCTCGCACTGCCCGAGCCAGAGCGACTCTTGCCCTCGACCGATCTGCAACGCGGGAGGATACGGTTGGGTGGGTACGGTAGCGTTCGGTAGGATGGTTACAATATCTAGATGTCTGGGCGCGGTAGATTGGGCATGGAACGTGAGTACAGTATCTTGGTCACAGTATTTTCTTGGGTACGGTAACATCATCACGGTATCTCGAGGATATACCGTACCTCGCAGTAGGTGCGACGGGTAGGACGGGCGCAGCAGCGGAAGCGACGGATGCCGTCGCTGTCGGCTTGTTGTTGTTGTTGTTTTTCTCTTCCTTCTTCTCTAAAATGAATAAAGTCAGTCATCGTTTGCCCGGTACGGTAGGTACTGTAGCGGGCACGGATGTATCCACGACAGGGATGGTTCAAGGAGTTACGGAATCATCATGCAAGCTGCGTCTTTGGGGGTACGTAATCACCGGGTTACGGTATCATCAGGGATGGTTCAATGGACTGTGCAATTGTGCAAACTGCGTCATCTTGGGCACAGTTTCTCGGGGGGGGGGGAAACGTAGAGGAAAGGTATCACACGTGTTCTTCATCTCAGGTTACGGTATTTCTATACTACGGTATCTCCCCGATTACCGTACTTTTGGTTCCGCAGAACGCGGCGAGTCCCGCCACGACGCATACGGTAGGCAGGATTACGGTAGCAGCCATCAGGGACGGCCAGAAGAGGGGGAACATGATGCCTGAAGAAGGAGAAGTTAGGATACGGTAGGCGAAGGTACGGGTGGTCAGGATCCAGGATGCCATGCCCCTAGGGTACCCTCGGAGATAGGATACGGTAGGCGAAGGTACGGGTGGTCAGGATCCAGGATACCATGCCCCTAGGGTACCCTCGGAGATAGGATACGGTAGGCGAAGGTACGGGTGGTCAGGATCCAGGATACCGTGCCCAGGGTACCCTCGGCTGGTCGGTGAGGATCCATGGTACGGTGGAGGCCATGGAGGCGGGTCGAGGTAAACAAACCTGAGTAGACAAGGCAGAGAGGGAGTTGACTGCTCTCGACGGAGGGCCGTGGAGGGAATGAGAAGAGGAGGAGGGGGGGGGGATTGAAGAAGGGAGGAGAAGGGCGACATGCAAATAGTCATGGAAGTTGCAGGATGGAGAAAAGGTTGTTAGGAGGAAATAGGGAAATCATGGAAACGTGAGATAAGATGTTTTCTCGTTCCATCTTTTTCCAAAACTACTCTAAGGCTATTCTATCCTCGAGATTCCAGATTCTTCACCCCGACAACCCTACTGATGAGGTACTTGGCGCTCCCTCATGTGGCGAATCTCAACGACCACATCATCCTAATGAGAGACACCCCCTCCCCCCTTCCATTCATCCTTATTCGTCCCCTCCCTTCTCCCTTGCCCCCTTGTTCCTGTCATGAATCTCCCCGATGAACTATGACTGTGCCCGTATGCTTTTAGGCCCTAAGACTCTCTCACTTTCGCCTGATCTCTCGCCGGTCAGACAGCACGAGAGAGCAGGCGGAGTGGAGAGAGTCAGAGACAATGTCAGGGATGTATTGTATCCACCTCCAGTTCGTAGCTGTAGTACACTGGCAAGTGTGCAACCGTGGTGTAGTGAAGTCGACGTTTACTAGCTTCTAGCGCTGTCGAAATTTGACAAGGCGCGCTTTCCTTTATGTTGTGTGGATGCAAGTTCGCACTATCCGCGGTTTCTCATTCTCTCATATACATTATCGATCATGAAGCCGCAAGTGTAGACTAGAGTTGGAAATACGGGTAATCGTCTCTTCATTTCATGCACTCTCTCGCCGGTCAGAGAGGTGAGAGAGTGTGCGAAATGAAGAGACGAGTGCCCGTATTTCGAACTCTTGTGTAAACGATAGAGATCACAAAGGAACTGGAATAATTACTACATTCCGCTTGTCTTATTCATTTTATTTTTTTTAGAGCGATGGGCTGCTGCAGACTGATTTGGAGCTGATTCAGGAACAGATACATCAGGAAAGCCTTATTCGCAAGTGGCTCGGCTACAGCTGTTTTGCTGCTCATTTTCTACAGAAACTTGACGAGGATAGGATACTATCTTCCCTGGGCTGGGGCTCATAACGGGTTTGATTCCCCAACCTTGTGGGACGACACTAGAGTTCGAAATACGGGTAATCGTCTCTTCATTTCACGTGCTCTCTCACCGGTCAGAGTGACGAGATAGTATGTGGAATGAAGAGACGAGTACCCGTATTTCGAACTCTAGAAGACACCAGCGATCCCCACTGTCTCATCTCCCAAGTGTTAGCTTCGTTTCTCTCCATCTTTCTCTCCTGACAGTCATAACTTTACAACCGTATCTCCCATCCAATCTCCCTTCCTGCAGTTGAAAAAATTGACTCTCTCAATGTACAGTGATCTCTCGTCGGTCAGAGCAGCGAGAGATAGGGGGGAAGTGAGAGAGTCTTGTCAGATGTCCCATCGTCGTGGCCTTTAGCTACCCAGCTGCACTGATAAAACCCACCTCTTAGTTTAGTTTGTTCTGTAGAGATTTCTGTCCAGCGAGAGCCATCTTATTAAAAATTGTTCACTAAATTATAGCCCATCTTTACATCCGCATAATCCTCTGTGATTCTTCGATTCGTTTCTTTTCACAAGCTGTCTCGTACTGACAAAATCGGCAAACGGCAATATCTTCGAATTTGAACTTTTAGAAGTTCGATTGAGTTTCACTCACTTCTAGAAGCGGTCAGTGAAATATCTCATTTGATTGTGGAGGGTTACGTCGTCAAAAAATTGATTATTGTTAGCTATTTTACTGGAGACTTTTTGTCTTATTTCCCGCACAACAGCACAACATCGTGTCGGATACTGCGCCGATTTTCAATTTTACGGCACTGCCTGATTCTCTCCATTTCCCATACTATCTCGCTCGCTCTGCCCTGCGAGAGAGCACGCGAAATGGAGAGAGCGCGCCGAGTCACTGCCAATCACGTAGAGTGGGCCTGCTTCGCCCTCGTAATGACTGCCTAATTCGGCTCACTCGCGCCCTCGATTGTCCTGCTCTCTTCATTGGCCATGCTCTCTCACCGGTCAGAGAAGGCGAGAGAGCATGGGAAGTGAGGAGAGCAACGGAATTTATTCCGAGATTCACGCGTATTGTGCTGCATATTGCGAGCGAATAGCAAGAAGGAATTCCGGCAATAACTTGATACTATCCAGTTACGAGAGGCTAATTTTTATTTCTAATTTCCAATAACATCCGCGGATACGACTATCAATGTCTCGTTCCATCACCTTTAGTAGATCACATGAAACGTACTTCATTTTTATAGATATTGTTCTGGGTTCACGTTGGCACTTCCTTACCAAGTATTGGTAGCTTCTATCATTACTTCGTCTATTCTATTTTTCTTCAATTTACACAATTCCTAGAGCTTTAGCGTTATTTTTATGTGTGATTACTTATTAGCCATCTAAAATTGACTGCAACTTGCTCACTGGTACAGCCTCGAATTGAAATCAATTAGTTTTGAATACTTCTTGAGGATGACAACCCATCCCTACTCCGGGCACGCCTACAGTTTGTCTGATTTCTAACTAGCATTCATAGGTAAGTTCTTGCTATCAACTTTACTTTTTCTACTGTCCCAATGGTGGTATGACTCTTTGAAATATGCGAAATCCTTTTTTCGAGATGACCTCCCTTGGCGTCCTTTACTTGAGGCCAATATAAAAATACTTCTTGAAGATGACAACTCATCTTCACTCCGGGCACGCCTACTGTGTGCCGAACGATGCTAATCTCGATCGAGTGACCATTGTTAAGGTTTTATTTCATTAATTATTAATTTAATTAAAAAAATACATCTGGAAGTCCCTTGCTGTCCCTTTACGCATATTTCACATGAAAAAAATTATTAAGCGATTTTAATAGTTCATAATTATTACTTATTTATTTTATCCCCAAGCCGTCAGTTGCTGTCCCCTGACAGTAAATAGCACGAGGAAAGAGCATCTTCTCAGACTTTCTTGTGGGTCACAGCAAGGATAGAGCGAGGGAAGCGAGAGGGGAAAGACCATTTGCCCCCTGTCAAAACAGGGTTGTTTCCGAGGGGGGAACGGCGGGTAAACATCGATCAGGTGCTGTGGGAAACGATAGAAAATATTATGCGAGGAGACCACCTATCTAGCATTGTCCCACCTAGCGTTGTCTTACGACGTAAAATCGCTTGACGTGGATACACCTTTTTATACACCTTTATTATGCGAGGAGCAATTAAAAATAGAGAAGAACCATAAAGATCAAAGATCAACCTGTTCCAGCTGCTTAACCACTCTGCGCCTCTACTGTCGCATACTTTGGCGACGTCTTTGGAGGTATTTACATTTTTGTAAAAATTAAAATAATATTTCAGGTGCTTCTGGCGTTTCCCGCCGCCGACTCACTAGTGTTTCGTAAGTTTCTCCGGAAAGTCGTGCAAAAATTGGTACACGATAATCAGTATTGACTAAATGAATCAAGTGAAACGTATTTAGTATACTAGCAGCTTTTTTGCAAGTAATGATAATCTGGATTCGGATCTCGAATATCAAATCAAATAATTTCAAGGTTTAATTTCAACCCTGCTCGGAATCCATTTGGTGGCTTTCTTTTCCGACGAAACAACCGAATCTAACCTTCGTTGTCCGATATTTGCCATGTGCACCCACACTTCCCATCCCACCACCGCCCGAGCCTCCCACCGCACGCTTCCTTCCCTTCCGCACCCTGAACCCCTTGCTCATCCACCGGCCAAATTCCTACCCTCATTCAGTACTGCGATTCGTTCCCTGCGGCGACTCTCGTAAGGTGCGCGCTTGGGTCTCATTATTGACCAGATGATGTCTGATGTGCGAGATAGCGTGCGAAATTGAGAGAGTGTCCCCAGCTACTTGGGTGGTGCTGCATCCACTCCCTGTAGCCATCCAGGCTGGCAGTAAGAGAATCCACCCACTGGAGTCAATATGGCACTGTTAGTTCACAGTTTCTCCTCGCTTCCGAGCTGGATTCAACGTGATGCGAGGAGTGAGTGCTAAACCTGCACGGATGGTGCCTCGAGCTTACAAGACTATTTTTTATCGGGTGTTCGCATGTATTCTTCGAGTTCTATTATTTATCGCGCCAAACAGTATTTTCCTTCCTAAGCTGATACCCACCAATTTCCCGAGACATTTTCTGTCGGATCTGCGATGATTTTCTGAATTGCTTACTAAATATTTTTGCTGACATCATTATACTTTATCGATGTCAATACTACACTTTAGACGACTGCAGTCCTCTGCCTCTTTCTGTTCACATCTCTGCGCCTTTGCCTCCCTTGAGGCAGCAGCTTAGGAAGCCCCACCCAATCGATAATCGCCTCCCTCATCCACCGTATTATCCCCCTGATCCCCGCCTGTTATCCGGCCGGTAGCGGAAGCCCCCGCCTGCCGTCTCTTCTTTTCGCGCTGTCTCTCGCCCGCTCTGACCGCCTAGAGAGCGTGCGTTATGGAGAGAGTGCAGCCATCATTGCGAAATTGGATATGAATTCGGCGGCGTGATCTTGGACAGCGCATTTGAGCCGCCCGACTCTTAGCCTGATTGGTTACCCCCAATCCTCGCCAATCCATCCGATTGCCGAGTTTCTCAATCGGAGATGAGCCGTTCTGCATAGCATTAACTTTTTTCCTAGTTCCACATCTTTTCATCTCAATCCTACACGTATTACCATTTTATTAACCTTCTAGAAAAACATTCGCGACAAATGGTGTCGCATTTTATCGTTGCTCCGCGATTTAGAATGAATTGAGTTTCACCAACGTACTGTAAGGCAATATCGTTCGCAACGACAATCATTCGTTGCATTTCAAATCGGAAAACACAAATACATTTGCGGTAGATATTTTCTGGATGACGCAAGGAATCGGCAGATTTAGCCGTTGCTTTCGGGCCGTTTCCGGTCGTCATTTTTGACCGAAATAGAAGCGAAACTGGTGTATTCTGGATCTTCTATTGATGCCTAGTTTTAACATTTTCCTGTTCTCAACTGCATTTGTAGTAGTATTTATCTGAATTTGCATTCACATGCCAATTGCATATCGGGTCTAAAATTGCTCTGATTGTGGAAGCAACTTTACTTTTCGTTCACCTTTCTTTTTCTTTCCTCCTTCCTTTATTCATGTATTTCTTCCCTCCCTCCAATCCTTGCTTGTGAATCTGCTCGCCATATGGAGAGACGCCGAGTCGATTGCCGCTATTTTAGCTAATTATTAAGACTAATTAATTTTCGACTCTCGCGCCGCTTCGCGATTGCTTCGCCATAGTAAGAGGAAAAGGATTTGGAAGAGAAAGAGAGAAAACAAAGCCAACAGTTCCGGGTTGTTGCTCATGGATTCTTGTTTTTTTGTTAACTGGGTAAGGTAGACTCTTGGTTGTGATAATTTTAGAACTTCAAATATAATAACTCAAGTAAACTAAGCATCCCCAACAAAGAGCACCTTCGCTTTCACCTCAATTTGTGTCCTCCTTTCCTGTCCCTCTCTCATTGGAAGTTCTCTCCCCTCGCCCGACACTGGTCGTGACCAAGTCAATCATCACATTAGTGAGCGAAGTCACTCGCTGCTCCCCATTTTCCGGCCTCTAAGGTTAGAGCGGGCGAGAGAGCACGTGAAATTGAGAGAGCATGAGAGTAAGGACAGGCCCCAGGACAAAATGAAACATGAGAACACTATGATGGAAGCAAGGACATGCTGGGGCTCAGGTCTCAAGGCTCCAGCACTCTCTCCATTTCCCCTGATCTCTCGCCTTCTCTGACCGCCGAGATAGTGGGCGAAACGAAGATAGTCGTTGCACTGCCGTATGTTCCCATGGATAGAGGAGATACTACATCTCGAGGATCCCTAAAATCCGCCGGCGCTACTTATGCCCTCGGATTCGGGAACCAATCCTCGACGATTTGTTGGCGTGCAAAGCGAATCCGAATCAACTCGACTCATCTGCTGGCTTCAATCGAAAAATAAGTTTCACGAAGCCTACTTCGCCAGCTAGCGACTGCCATTATTGATTTCAGCGACTCTTGTCTTTCTAACAACGAAATCATTACTGACGTCAACAGGAAAGGATGCACTAACAACCCCCAGACGTCTCGCTACACTTCAACAGTAAAAGGAAGGCGAAAAACAATACCGTCAACTTCTCCCTTCGGCCCCCACCCGACTCTGTTATTGCTGTGCGCGTATGTGTAGTGAAGCAAACGGGATGCGGCGGCGACCGGTTTTCTCCCACTACCGTACCCTCCCCTCACCTAATTCCCGGCCCGCGTGACCTACTTACCCAGCCTCCTCCTTGGATTACCCATCGACGACGTCAGCCTTCTGTGAAGCCCTCCGTCGACGTTGATGATAGTAGAGTGCGCAACACGGGTCGTCGTCTCTCCATTCTTCACACTATCTCACCGGCCAGAGTGACGAGAGATTGTGTAAAATGAAGAGACGGCGAGCCGTGTTTCGAACTGATAGCCAGGTCAGGGCGAAAACTGGTGGGAAATTGAGCGGAAGCAAGAGAATAATCTAGTAGGCGAGCGTCGAAAATTGCTGCGCTGTTCGCCCTTACCTTTTCTACTGGAAAATCGATGAATTCCAGGAGACAAGTCCCCCACTCGGCTCCAGTCCCCCCTACTAAACAAAATCATTGCCCCACAGCCCACATCCCTCCTCCCTCTCTCCTCCCATATCTCCCTTCTCCCTACCGTATGCTGGGAGCGGGTGGAGCGCTCGAAACCCCGCCCCTCACCCTCCCTTCGCCTCCCCTCCCTCCTCTATTCTATACACACCCCACCCAGCCACACTCACGCAGTAAGCCGACAGCGCCCCTTCATTCCCTGCTTCGTTTTGGGCCCAGAGATCAGAGATCAAAGATCAAAGATCAACAAGCCCGGATGGCAGCGGTCTCAGCGACCCGGTCCCTGTACGCGCCCTCCTCGTCCTCGAGACCCTCGTCATCTTCCGGAGAGGAATCAGAGTCCTCCTCGTCATCCTCGCTCTTCTGGAAGGAGCGCAAGGAGGAGCACAATCTCCAGTTGGCCTCGACGTTGATCAACACACCGCCCTCGCCGCACAACGAAAGTAAGTGTGCATTTTGCCCCGAATTTAGCAGTTAAATCTGCGTTTTTCCGTGTTTAGTTGGCAATATTCAGTATGGAGTCTTATTCTCGTTGTTTCGAACTTCGTCCGGCTTTTCCCGGTCAGCCTAGGATAGTAATAGTCGAGCAAAATCATTCGTACATCTGCTAGACGACTGTCCGGAAGCCATTTCACTCACCTAATCATTGCCAATCACCCCAAATATCACGGAGCGAAAAAGTTAAGCCCTTTCGATAGGGGAGTCCCATCATGCGCTCCCGAGGAGCTATTTTCGATGGACGATCTTAGGGAGACTGGGGGCTGATAATGTCGCGGCCTTTCGTGATTGTTATTCGCGTCATCGTGCTGCTCCCGATGATCTTCTATACCATCATAACACACTGCGCTGTACTCTGTACGCCCCCAGATGATTACTAGTTACTCATTTCGCCTAAGACATCTCATCTTTTGCTCTTATCCAACATGCCATCATTTATGTCATTGATCTTGGTAAGGGCTAGAAGTCACTTCAAGAAGCGGTATCTGTATCAAAGTTGCACATCCTCGGATACAGTACATACTCGTGAGCCTACCCCCTGGCCGTCCGGGATGTGTCCGTTGCCGGAAAGTGCCCGCTGGGCCCCGGTGGTGTCTTCACACCTCTCGAGGATATTTCTCTCGTGCCCCTGCCCACTTGGTCATTCGTATCCTCAATTCCTTCGTTTTATCAACTTTCTCCGACTATTCCGGGAACTTCTTAGATTTTTGGCGCCGGCACCAACAGCTCTGAATATGGATGATCGTGATTTGGATGGAAGAAGCGCGCTATTTTGCTATCTGTTAGAGTGGGCGGATGCTAAGTTCCCATGATTCACCGCGCAAATCGATTATTTGTCGCGAATCCCCAATGTCTTTGATCCTCTCTTCTCTTCGTCCTCTCTCTCTTTTCATCCATTCATTCACACCCATATGTAGATATGTTTGACTTCCGTAGCACACAGGGAGAATGCTACTCTATTCCTATCCATGTCTCCTCATTTATCGCACTCTATCTGTAGCACTAACCGTCAATGTATCTTGGGGAATAGGGAGATTCTATGCAGCATCTATTGGTTATTCTATCTTCCTGCCCCCTCCTAGGACTCTCCTCATTTACGCCATTCTCTTTATTCGACAGAGGCGCGCGTGCTGCACTTTGCCAGATTGAGGCGCATCTCTTAGTAGCTTCTATTCTCCGGCTCCGGGGGATGTGGGGATTTCCGCGGTCCTGACACCTTGCTGATAACCGCGGTCACTTATTCCGGCTGAGTGCCGGCGCACAATTATCCCACACACAGTCTGATAGTCATCAATTGACCGGGCGAGAAGAGATCTAATCTGCAGAGATTGCAAGGTGGCACTAATCCTCGCATAGTGTCTCTCGCACGGTAATCCTTAAGATAATGGGGTGGATAAATGCCTGGGGACTCGTATTCAGTGCTTTAGAAACATCACTTTATTGGAAGCACTGAAGCTCGTTTTATCCCACTCCTTTTGAGCAACGGCTGAAACTCAATCGAATCCGGGATTCGGAGGGCAGTGCCTCAAGCCCCATTATGTCCACCCGAATCACTGGGACTCTCCTGATCCCCCCTGTAATCTCCCCCCTATCATCCTATCGGGTTGCGCGCATTGGGTAACCTCCGCGAGGGGGCTTCGGGGGTCAAACAGGGCCGGGCAGGGACAGGGGAGAGGAAGATAGGTGGAGCTAATACTGGGCGATGATTACACGAGCGGGCGCTCATGCATGCGCAGGCATTCAAATGGAGGAGCCAGGAGGAGCCGGGGATGGACCTATTTCCCGGCCAGGAGCCTGGGAATATTCGCCGGCCCGAACTCCCGGCTTTCGCGTTTCGCTTCGTAGTGTGTAGACTGAAAGCCATCCTTTAGCCTGCCTGCTTTTTCGTCTCCCTTCTTCCCTTCTTTGGACCATAAATCCGCCGTCGAACCTGCCTATTTCGACGTAGGGAAAGTCGTAACTTGGAGGTCGTAGAGGTACCATTTGAGTCTACGGGGTCCTTATTCACGGCCCCAGGAGAAATCAGGGGGCCCCCAGTTGGTCACGGTAGTTGGCGCGCGGCTTTATTTTCGACTTTGATGCCCAGTTGCGACTCGCTTTTCGGAGGCAGGCGAGAGAGTGTGCGGAAAGAGGAGATGCAGGGCGGGCGGAGGCAAGGAGAGAGAATCAGAAAACTGAGTGATTCGCCGTGGCAGTTGGCGTGGCGGCGTTCGCGCCTCCGCCCGGCCTCACTCTGACTCTCTCCGTTCCGCCACGCTCTCTCGTCTCTCTAACCGGCGAGAGATCACGGCAAAGTGAGAGAGTGCCCGGCCTGCCTCCGGGCCATGACTTCTCACTGCCTATTAGGCTTGACGCATCCCCGGCTCTAGCTCGGTCTCTTCGTTTCACCCACTCTCTCGTCGGGCAGACAGAGCGAGAGAGCATGGGAAATGAAGAGAGCGCAGACTAGACAGCGCCTCTGGCTGCTGACTCGCAAGCCACAGTCTATTAGGGTGGGAAGATGAGCAGGGGTCATCGAATCTAGCTCAAACCAGGGAAAGAAAGACCACCTGCCACTGTCTTTTTACCGCGTTTGCCCCCGAAAAGGAAGGATCTGATCTTTGATCTTTAATCTTTGATCTTTGCAGAGCGCCCAACGACTGCCGGCGGCGTCAGCAGCAACTGCGCCGGCTGTGGAGGAGGTACGGGAGAGGTCAGAGATCAAAGATCAAAGATCAATTTCAGATATTGTCGACCAATTCATCTTCCACGTCCACCCGGACATGCAATACCATGCGAGCTGCTTGAAGGTACGGTAGGGTACGGTAGTTTACTGGGTACGGTAGTTTTGAGGGTTTACGGTGGTTTGCTGGATACGGTAGCTTCACTGATGGCTGTGTAGGTTGTAGTTGCAGTAAATGATGCGTGAATTTCGCACCCGCCACCCCAGCTACTAGTCATCTTTTGATTAGCCGAAGCGCTTTCACAATGAAGCGATGAGGAAGGGCTTTTTCATGCATAAAGAGAGAGTTTACACGAGAAATGAAGCGAGGAAGCAAACTTGCGCGTGGAGAGCCCCGTATTTCTGTGACCGACTAGACACAGGGGAAATGTGAGAGAGGCATAGGGGGGATCGAACTTCCCCCGCTCCCTTCTCGTCGATTCTTGTGTGGATACAAATGCGCGTCGGGGGTATCCTGTATCTATTGACACGTTAGGACGCGTCGGACCCTCCTCGATCTGCATGCTCTCTCTCCTGCTCTGACCGACGAGAGAGTGTTCGAAATGGAGAGAGCACCGGGCGATTCCTTAGTTTGGGTAAAGGTGCGCGCGCGTGTATTGTGATCGCTGTGAGACGAGATACTGTTACCGAGGGAGCCCAACTTGGGGACCTTAGATCCTAACCTTAGGCCCCCTAGGGTACCAGGGAGCCCAACTTGGGCCAGGCCAGGTTCCAATTGACACCCTCACCCCTGTCCCATCTGGCAATAAATAATGAAGAATAGAGGCAAGGGGGACGGTAAGTGATCGCGTGAAATGCGCCGAGGGTACTTGAATATTCTAGAATCTCACTGCGCTCTCTCCCTTTCCCCTAGTCTCTAGCCCTTCTCTAACCCACCCAATATCCTCTAAAATGCTAATCAAGTGGGTGCCCACCCCCTCGGAAGGTGTTGCGAGTGGGGGAAAACAGAAGGAATCAGGTCGATGACACGGTGGACCGATTACATAGGATTACGGTAGTCAACTGCCTGACCGGCTTGAACTGATTACGGTAATCGACTTGTTGCAGTGCGCCCAATGTCATGTGTATCTGACGGAATCGAGCACTACGTTCGTGCGGAATGGCCAACCGTACTGTCGGGAGGACTATGAGAGGTGAACCGGTGATCTTTGATCTTTACACCTTGTTGAGAGCTGTCTAACTTGATCTTTGATCTTCGCATATGGACCTTCCCAAGATCAGGAAGGTCGCGTCGCGCCTATATTATAGCGGGCGTGTGTGGATTTGCTCCCGCGCGCGTTTTCCTACCACCATTTCTTCATCTGACTGCAATGGTCTCATTTCACAATGCTCTCTCGCCGGTTAGAGCAGCGAGAGAGCGCGGGAAAGCGAGAGAGGCAGAGGCGATCCTGCTTCCCCTTACTCCTTCCCATTGTTTCTTCCGGTGCGAGGGTGAGGCGAAATGCGATCGAATTACCAGATTCGCGCCCCCCTTCTCAAACTCTTTGGGAGATTGTTGCTGTACTTTAGGGGGTAAATCCGAGGGATTCTTAGTCAAAAGTATTCGATCTTTGTCTTTCAGGGGAAAACTCCCTTATTGTTTCTGTACTTTGTTGGGGGCGTAATCCACGCGGGGCCCTTAGTCATACCAAAATCCTAAATTGTCAATCTTTGTCTTGCCTGTCTTTGACTGTGGGGTAAAGGAGGGGGACTGGGCTGTTGTACTTTAGTGCAGAATCGAATGGGGCTATTGTATTTTTGGGGGACCTACAATACGGCTCTAGAATTGATCGAGTCATCGCCATGCCATTTTGAGCAATGCGCGAAACTCAACCCTCATTCCTCCACCCATTTACGCTCAAGTGCGGTCCTCTCAGTGACCTTACCCCAATCGACTCAAGGGTGTCTCAATTGTCGGGAAGTTAGCAAGAGAAAGAACAACTGTGATCACTCACTCACTCATTCTGAGAGGGTGAGGAACGGAAGGAGAGGAGGTCATGGGGATGTAAAGGAAGGAAGGGAGACGAGGTAAAGAGGGACACATTAGCGCATACTCTTTTGGGGGTAACTGAGATCCGGGCCCGCTGGCGCGTTTTTGGAGCCTTCTGGACCCAGATGTGCTTAAAGGTAAAGGTAAAGGTATAACCACGTTAAGCGATTTTACAGTCGCAACACAACTCTAGGTGGGGCGCACTGGTAAGGCCAGCTGTTAGCGCTTATTCAATGTTTTATTACCAACGCAAAGTTCCGCCCGCAAGTACGTGGGCGCAGTTCCAAAATACACGCCCGTATTAGTCAGTCACCGTGTAAACATACGAGGGTGAATCGATGGGTGAATCGAGTTTTCGCTACCCGCTCGTCCACATTCTTTCGCCCTCGATACGGTAGTCAATTAGGCCACGCTCCCTTTCGCGATTAGTGGAGAGGTGATAACCTTGTCCGATTACGCGCGCGCGATGGCCTGATAAGACGATTATCACACCTGGGAAAGTCGCGCACGGATCGGCGCTACGCGTGAAAACGCGCGCGGTACGTTACAGTATTTGCACGTAAAGTGTACACAGAGTATTGGGGATCTAAAGGGGGATCTAAGACATTGGACGGATGGGGAGATCAGTGAATGAATGAGATCCCTCCATCACACGTGCAAATACACTGCGGGAAGACACATACATGATTCTGCCAACACCTCGAACTTTTGCGAGGGTTCTAATCCCCGGCTCTGACCGGGGGGATCTTAGTTCCCGGTCCTGGTTCCTAAGCCTCCCCCGATCTTCTCATTCATTGAACACCTGTCGTCTAGCTGGTGCGTGTGTATCATAACACACACATTGCGTGTGTTTCTCAGAGGGACATTGGGGCCGAGATCAAAGGGGGATCCATGGGGGTCGGGTACCTGGATCCAGCGCCGGGAACCGGAAGTCGGTACGCCTCTTCGGTTACCCAACCCGGACTTGGCGTATAAAAGACGCAACCATCCGCACGATGTCAATAGGAAGTGCGGCTGAGCGAGCAAAGACACAGCGTATGAAGACAAAACATCACGAGAGGGTGGTCCCGAGAGGAAAAAGGGGCTACCGTAACCAATCGATAATCCTACCGTACCATCTTGCAGGTTATTCACGGCCAAGTGTTCGCGGTGCGCGCGCCACCTCGGCACGGCAGACCTCGTGATGCGCGCCGCCCACCACGTCTTCCACGTCGACTGCTTCAAGTGCGCCGCTTGCGACCGGTAAGGGCGACGATTACCAATTGATGCACGCAATGCAAAAAGTAGAGATTTTTCGAAATTAGTAAACGTCGCCCTGACACCACACCACATTGCAGGCACCTCCGCACCGGAGATGAGTACGTGGTCACCGGCGAAGCCATCTTCTGCAGGGTCGGCTGCAACGGCTTGCAACAGGATGTGAGTGTAGTTTGGTCTTCGATCTTTGTGGTTTGCAGTTTATAGTCTGATAGTTGACCTTTGCAGCCGTCCCTGACGCCGTCTCTGTACAATGAGGATGACTCCTGGGAAACGTCGACGATGACATCACTCGACCCGCCCGTATCCACTAGTCCAAAGTGAGTCGAGACATCAAAGATCAAAGATCATAGATCATAGATCAAACTACAATCTGAGTCTTACAGTTTCTCTTCGCCCAAATCCGAAGCGCTCACACCGCCGTCCGCCTTCCCGTCTACCGTACCCCTCCCACCAGCACACGGCATGCCTCAGGTGAGGGCGACGTTTACTAGCCGCACACGCAATGCGAAAAGTCCCTATTTTTGTGAAGCAGTAAACGTCGCCCTAAGCACACCACGCTTGCAGTGTCTGCCGCCGAACGGGCTGAGCATGAATGGCGGCGGCGTCGGGAAGAAGAGCAAGAAGGACAAGAACAATCGGCAGGTAAAAGTCCGTTCCGGGAGTTACCGGTGGGTGCCGACATCGTTTAGCACCGATTTTCAGGCGACTCGAGTGAGGACTGTGCTCAATGAGAACCAATTGCTCATTCTCAAGCGATGCTATACGCAGAATCAACGACCGGACGCTATCATTAAGGTACGCGTCTTTCCTTGGCCCATTTTTCGATTTCCGTTGTCCGAGCGTCGTCGTTCCGTTCCGGTTCGTCGGCAAACTTACTGTCGTTAGTGACGTGTTGCCGTAAGTTGGCGATTTTGCACAGGAGCAGCTGGTCGAGGCGACGGGACTGAACGCGCGCGTCATCCGGGTCTGGTTCCAGAACAAGCGGTGAGCCATTGAAGTTCCGGTGTGAGCGACGTTTACTAATCGCTCACGCAATGCAAAAAAAGCCGAGATTTGTATAAAGTAGTAAACGTCGCCCATGGTGTGCTCCGGGATTACGGTAATCGATTGTTTCAGATGCAAGGACAAGAAGAGACAGATCGCGATTCGGGACGGGGAGGTGAATGCTGCAAGGGTGAGATTATATATTTTTTGAATTTTAGAGTTCACCTCATGCACCAACTGCCAATCATTAAGTGATCAGCCCTTGTCTTACATAGAATGTCTGAAACATATGTATTTGCTCATGTGGGCTTGCTCTGAATGTTGCTCTGAATTTCTATCTAGTTGTTCTGTCGCATTAGATATGACGTCACCTCTGATCAAGTGTCGCTCATCGGGACAATGAGTCTCGTCTCTTCACTAGTAGTCTGTTTGCGTGTGTGTGTGTGTGTGCCTCGATTGTCTCTTTTCTTCCTCCCTCAGTTAATCTTGTTTTCTCGCCTGTCCCTCTCTCTCTCTCTGTTTGGGCATGAGCCCCGGCAGCTTATCCCTCACCAACTTCGCTCACCTGACAAAACAACACTACCGTATTCATACTCCTTCCCCCCTTCCGGGAACTATTCTGGCTACCGTACTGTACCCCGCGGGACCACCGCAAACCGGCTCTGCCTACCGTACTCCCGGGGACCGGTCGTAGCACAGCGATGCAAGACACACAGATTCGTCTTCACTGCTCGGCGCTGATAATTCGATCATCAAATTAGCGCTGTGACGGGACACAACGCGCGCCTTCCCTTGTCACTAGCGCCCGCCGCAAATTAGTAGTGACTACAGTAATAGGCAGTCTGTGCTCTCTCGCTTTCGCACACTATCTCGTCGTGCTAGGTCATGACTATATTTCGAAAAGCAGTAGTAAACTGCAGACAGAACGCTGACAGAAAAGCCGAGCGAACGACCTAATATCTCACATCCCATTACTCCCGCCCTCGTCAGTCCTTTTTCGCACACAGAGAAGCTACTGCGAAATGGGTCGATGCCTCTCTCTTTTTCTCACTATCTCTAGCTGTTTAGAGCAGGCAAGAGACCATGCAAAAGCGAGAGAGCACAGAGCAGAGAAAAAGTAGCACCTGCCTCGGGGTCTTCCTTCTAATTACCCCAGAGCTCAGCATGTCATGATCCGAGCGGGGGTCTTTGTTCCGAGGCGAGGGGTTACCGCATTGTGGAGGAAGGGGCAGAGGGATTTTGAATCGGTACTGCTACATTTATGTCAGCGCACTGGGAAACCATAACCCACTCCTTGGAATGAACCAGCCTAAGACCCTCAAGTATCAAGTCCTCGCTATCTTGATACTACGCGGTCTCCTCTCGGAAACCGCGGGAGGGGGCTGGGTGCTCGGATTTCTTCGACGAGGCCCCGAGATCCCATGTGTATTTCCATTTCAAGACGACCATGGTCCTCTCTCTCTCGAAATTCAATCCGCTCCCTCCCCTCCAACACACACGGAAAGGGAGTGGATTGTGTCGGATTCAAGCAGGGGGCTTACACAAGGGATTTTGAGCGGGATTCGCTTTTCGCCAGGATGAGTTTCAGATAGTCTGCAAAGGTCGATGAATTGCTTTGGCTTGGTTGCTACTGAGCATCCGCATATAAAAATAGATTATTATTCTTCATTGGAGTTCGTTTATTATCTAACAAGTATGGTAGGCACGGAGTATTGATCTTAGGGCATATTGGTGGATCTAAGACGATTGTAACCCAAACAATAGCTCATCTTGCAATCGCGCGAGTTTTTGCGTCGATTTCCATTGAGTGGATGCTGCACACATGTGGCGTGAGGAGCCAGTTTATTGTTTTCGAAGGACCTCGGAAATGGATGAAGATAAACTGTGAGTCGTCGTCCCGGGGATCCGCAATATGGTGCCACAGTCTCTCAATTCCCCATTGTCTCTCGCCTCGGAACCAGCCTCAAGTGTGGCACCGTGGGTACCGGAGCCCAGCTGGGGCCCGCTGTCAGCAAGTCGCCTAAGCATCTCATGACACTCTTGAAAAGTCAAGGGGTTCTCAGGGCAGGGTACGGTACCACCACATAAGGTTCCCACGGGGGGACCCGAACAATAACAATCAAATGTGCATAACCTTGGGGAAACGCAACATTGCAATTCATGTCAATTTTCACGCTCGATGGCGCAGTGGGCCAATTTTCCGTAAGGCGTTCGCAACAATTGTGGTTACGGTAGCGCACCGTAACCGAGCCAGCTGGCGCCAGACCGTGTTGTGTCATCATCATAATTTCCGGCTCCGGCGCTTTGACGGGTGCGACGGGCTAAGTATAGAGCGGCTTGCGGGCGGGTGTGAACGATTGTGTAAGACATCCACCGGGAGGGTCAGAGAGCGCGAGAGAGCAGGCAAAAGGGAGAGACGCAGACGCAGATGACCGGAAATGACTGCTCTGACCCCCCCCCTCAAAAGAAGATACACTGGCGCGCGGGGCTACACTAATTAGATAATGATGGGGGGGGGGAGGACAGGGATAATTGGTAGAGTGCTCTTCTTTGATCTACCCTCCCTTAGGGCATGGGCATGTGTCTGACTCTCTTCAAATTGCCTGCTCTCTCGTCGTCTCTAACCTCGCAAATGACCAGTCCTTCGGGGCCCAGTGAGTCCATTGACTCATTCGTGCACTAATCTGGCCACGATCACATTACAAGCCCGCGAGAGTCCTTTTCGCGCACCGACCAGGGAAAAGTGAGTAAAGGGCATGCGGGAGGGGCTGTGTCTTCATTAAAGTAGGGATCTACGGTAAAAAAATGCGAAACATCTCAATCTGATAGATTCCGCTTAGAGGTGATCATGATCCTAAAAGGCATCGGAAAACATCGAACATTCCCATTTCGCGCACCTACCGGACGCGACAGCCATATAAGGGGATCTGCTTACAAGTTTTCTAGAATTGAAAAAGTTTCAAATTTAAGAAGGCCGCATCGCCCCCTCCCCTTCGCCAAGCCGGCGATGCGGCCTTATATCCTAGGACTGCAATGATTGTAAACCGCACTTCTAATACGACGAATTACACTTTCCGTGGATTTTTTATCACTGCCAGTGTGCTGATGCTCAGTATCATCTTCATAGACCTCACGCAGTATGTAGCATCTTTCTGAAACGTATCCAGACATAATTACTATCTATGTTGCCAACAAATTGAGTCACTTATCGATCGACTACCCCCTAATCCTACCGTATCATTCCAGGAACGCGTCTTGACCTCAGTCCGGATGAACGGTGTCGGCCCGTTCTCCGTGGCCTCTCCCTCGTCGCACGTGGACCCTTCCATGCAGGGCGAGGCCGTCCATCACTACGCGCAGTGGGCCGTCGAAGGTATTATAGATTACCGTAAGCCTAGGCAGTCAACTGGCCCAGATTCATGATTCTCGCAATTTTCGTTAGCCAATGGGCCGTCGAAGGTACGGTGTATATAGACTACCGTATTCCTAGGGAGTTCGATCGGTCAGATTCATGATTCTATCCATTACAGGTTGCCCCATTGAGCCGTTCCCGCCCGGACACCATGGACCATCCGGGCCACCACCAATGGGCATGGTAAGCTATTTTTCATTGATTACTTTGCTTATTCGCCTTTGAAGGACCTGAAATTGAAATGCAGTCATTTCGTCGATTTTGTGCGCCACGTGAAACGTATCCCGAATATCCCACATGGGCGGAAATGAGGACCCATCGGAATGTTAGTTTAGCGGGCGGGGAAGGTTACGGCAAGAACAACAACTGTCTCCTCAATGACCACCCATTAATTAGGGGTAGAGCGACTCTTGGTGTGTATCGTAAAGCCAACGGTTTTTGCCACGTTTGTGTGATCGCTTTTTGGCCGCTTTTCCTCATCTTTTCCCGGTGAAACCAACGGAAGAAACCAGGGATCGGGCTTGCTTTTTTCGACCAAGTGATCTATACCTAAATCGGGAGGCGGGGATAATCGCCCGGTAAATACGCGGGGATTTCGAGAAAAGCCTGGGAAGCTTGCGCAGGAAAAGCGAAGATCGAGCAAATTCGGTCCCTTTTCAAGAGGCGCCAGCTGGCTAAACAGACAGGTGATAGTGATAGGGGTACTTGTACTCTCTCTCTCGATGGACTCAAGAGTGGAGGATCCATGACCGATTCTGATTCTGAGACGCCCGGATACGTTTCACTGCGCAAACAAATTCGATTGCGGAAGTTCCTTAAAAGGTTGGGTGAAAAAATAGAAAATTTCGAAGTGTCAAAACAACAACAACAACAATAACAACCTTTCAGAGCTACACGGACCTCTCGGGTGGACCGGATCCCGCAATGATGCACGGATTCTCCGCGATGCCTCATCCTCCGCCGCCCTTCGGACTCCATCCGCCCGGATTCTCGCCCCATATAATGAGCGATCTTTCGAGTCCGTCGTGCTCCGAGTGATCCCTGATCTTTGATCTCTGATCTTTGATCTTTGATCCCTAATCCCTGACCCAACAATTGCCCGCGCATTGCTCACACACGACTGTAAATAGTCACAGCATTCACAGTATCTATGATATTACACAAATTGTTCGCACATCTTGTCATTTTTGCATTAGAGCATCGCCCAAAGCACTAGAGTATCATCACAAAAGCAAAGACACCCACCCGCCGAATTCACTTGCGGCCTACCACACTCGATATCCCTACCGTAATCCCCTACCGTAGTCTCGTCTCGATTATCGATCGCTATTTCTTCAAAAACCCGACCCGCTGCCCGAGATATCATCATTTATCTACTACGCCGACGAATCACATCACTCATCATTTTCTTTATTTTCGCGCCTGATTTCCGTATTTGTAAATTGTCGAGATTTTCGCAGAGCTTCCTCTTCACACATTGTTTATTTCTCGCAGAAGACCCGTGTATGACAACTTATAAAGACTATTATTTTCGAAATTTTGCTCAATTGTTCAACAACTCGAAGTGTAATACCGCAATGGACGTATTGAAGCCAAAAAAATAGAGAACAGTTGTTTTCATGCCGGTTCTTCACAGGAAATGATGCGAAAGCCCCGAGCTCGTAATTCGGTCATAACTCGCCTCTTCCCGCGACGTCGCTAATGGAATGACCCACTCTCTCCTTGCTCATCCAACTTTTGCTTTCCCTCCACTAACTCTCTTCAATTCGCATGCTCTCTAGCTTTCTCTGACCGACGAGAGAGCGTGCGAGACGAGGAGAGTTTCTGTACATTCGTGCCTGTGGGGCTCGAATTTGATCATGAGCAAGAGGTGGATACAGGAATTTGCAACTTTCTGAGAGCCCAGTGCAAACATGATCACTGATAAATGCTATCGAAAGCTCTCTAGTCGTTCGCATTCGAGAAATAATAGGAATGCCAGATTATTCCCTATCCAGGCAAGGAAAATATGAGACCAGACACCGAAGAGAGGGTACCAAAGACACAAAATAACACCTGGCAATGTAATCCAAACACCCATCCGCAACTCTCTCTCGGGAGCCAATAAATCCGTGTCAATCGTGTACTGTAAGAGGAAGAGACCCGAGTGAACACCTCACTTATCGTAAATCTTCCTGCACTCTCTCCATCCTACACTATCTCTCGTCGGTCAGAGAAGCGAGAGAGTACTCAGGACGAGGAGAGTCTGCCTGCCTCCCGAACCGTTCCAAAGTGGTCGAGAATAAATGGCCGCGAGCAGGGGAAGTGACGGAGATTTATTGATCCTCTAGTTGTTCCTCTGTACTTGGGATGAGTTTCATAGGAAGGTCTAATTGGCTTCTTGCAACTAAACGTTACTTGACAATCGGTTGCATGTTGTAAAAAAAAGAAACAATAAACTAGGGTTGTCTATCCGGATTTTTATCCGTCAATCCGAGTCGATTTCCCTATTCATTCTCCATTCCGCGGAATAATTGAATCGGTCTCCTCTCTACTCGGATATCCGAGTAGAACTCGGATATCCGTGATACCAGAAACTTATTGAGCTATTCTTGAAACTCAACTCGTTTTGCCTTTGGGATTGAGGAAGAGTGAGACCGATCTCACTCAAAATAAAATCGGAGGAATGAAAATGACGGAGTTCCGAGTTTTGACGGATATCCGCATACGAAATGAGGCAGGGCGACCGATTCACGGAGTGAATGAGAGTGAGGAATGAAAGGGAACGGAACTCCGTAGTCCGGATAGACATCCCTACAATAAACCACCTTTGGCTAATCGCATATTCATTTCGCACAGTGTCGCAAATAAGCCAGGGATTGTGAGTAAGAAGATTGCTACAAGCCGTATTTATCTTAGCAAACGAGACCTAATCCTATCCCACCCACTCGCTCATTGTAACAAGAAATTCCCGGGCAGCAGGAGCCAATAAACTGATAGGTGCCTTCCGCTTTTTGTCACAGGAGGAAACGTTGAAGATAGGGGAGGAAAGGAGTGAGAAAAAAACGAGAAAAAGCGGGCAGCGAATGTGAAAAGACAACGGGAGGCCCCCATAAATCCTTCGCCAAGAACAACTCTCAGTGGCAGTTGGTGCAGCGAGGAAGAGGTGGATAAGCTTGCAGGGGGACCTTGTTTTAATCCGGAAATAACAAAACAATACCTTTGTTTTGAACCGGAGTGTGAAATAATTACAACAACATTTGTTTTTTTTATAATTTAATTATTCAACGTGCGAAAAAGTATGTTTGCAGAACGAGCATTCAGCGGAAAATCTTTGAAAATTCGTTGATTGGCCCGTCTGATGTCTTGGAAACCTGATAAAAACATTGAAAAAGTTGGCAAAAGATTGCGACCACGGTAGGGATCGAACCTACAATCTTCTGCTCCGTAGGCAGACGCGTTATCCATTGCGCCACGCGGCCATGTTGTGATGGTGAACAAGCCTGGCTCTAGTACCGAGTGCAGGCTGTCAATTATGATTTCATGATTTCCAATCAGTCTGATTGTGGATGTCCGCCAATCGTCGAATGTTGAAAATGCAGCGCCAATGCAATGCAATGTATAGATGGAAGCTATCTTTCAGGGGCGAAAATCTAACCAAATGAGTTTCGCATAACAAATGAGTTTCAGAGTTGTGTCTAAACTGCTCTTTGATTTACGTTACGATGAGAACGCCGTTGAATTGTATTTATTTATTCAAACACCGAATGAAAACAGCGGAACCTCTCATCAGGAAAGCTTATCAAGCACCTAATTCGAACTATGACCACGAGAATGCGGATTCAACTCAAGGAACAGACAACGATTACTGCTGCTCGGGCACTTGGTGAGGATTTGGAGCAGGCTGCGGATGATTCACATGATAGTTAGCCATCTGCATCATCTGCTGGTGGTAATGTTGCTGGGCTGCAGCATCTGCAGTAGCTTGCTGTGCTGCTATATGACCTGGTGGTACTTGCTGTGCTGCAGCCTGCTGCGCAGCTGGTTGCCGTTGTTGTCCGGTGGGCAGTGGGTGGAGCATCGACGGCGGCCGAACGACTTGCACCGCCGGTCCTCTGGCCCTTAGCTGGCGCGCTGCCGTACTCGCTGCCTGCAAGACAACTGCTGTTGTTGTTGTCGAGCTGCAGCGGCTGCAGCCTGCTGCGCTGCAGCTGATTGACAACGTATTTTGGCAGGTCCAAAGGCTGAATAGAAATCCTGGCTTGGCCGCTTCCTGCTGGGAGGAGGCGGGACAAGCCTCTTGATTCCCCGTCGAGAGACTAGGTATGGGATGGGAAGAGAGCGCAGACAGGGCAGAGGATTGCGCGAGGAGACACTCTCTCACTTTCACACGCTCTCTCACCCTCCTCCCACGGGAAGAGGTAGGGGAGATAGTGCAATAGTATTGCATCTTTGCAATACTATTGCAAAAAAATTCCCCTCTCTCGCAATACTATTGAAGGGAGAGGCGGAGAAGGGAAAAGAGTGCAATACTACTGATATCGAACTTGCAACACTAATTGTAATTGCAATAATCCGACGAATTACGTCAGCGGATAGTTTCGCTAGAGTGAGATCATTGGGAGAAGTCATGATATTCGCTGAAAATAATGAACAGTAAACATTGCATAATATTTAGATAATAAAAAAATAATATCTCGAAATGGACAGGGAGATTTGATTGCAGTGCCTTCTCCATGCGTCTCTCTCATTTCGAATGATGATTGATTGTACACAACTTTCAAATTCAAAAGCAAAGCGACGCGGAAACGGAGAAATTACATGGGCGCGTTCCTTTTTCTCTCGATAATTTTACAACTCTGAAAGTCGCAGGCAATATATTTTTCTGCATGGTTCCCCGACATAAATCGTTCTTGCAACCGCAGTTCATACATAATGAGGTAAATTTTTAAATTGCAAAAAAATGTATCCAAGTTTTTATTTTTTAAATAAATTACTTGCGAAAATTCAGGACTACTTCTCCAGACTTCCTGGAGATTGCATGCGAGAGGTTCTGAAGAGGCTTACCCAGTGAGCTCCCATGATTCAAGCCAATGAATTTGTTCTAACTTTCACGGAATCAATTCGGGCAGCATCTCAATTACTATCTGAAGAGAATATGGATACGACTACTAAACAGTCAACTTTTCAGTGACGACGTAGACGCACTCTCCCTTGCCAGTCAGCGAGTGCACTACCTGTCGGAAGCTTGCCGTGGAGCCGCACAGAAACCAGCTGCAAAGATCAACGTTTTCGGGGTAAGAATCGTCTGCGTAACACAATGAACTGAGGCCTTTCTCTTTGCTAAAATATCAGGAAATAATGCTATTTTACATGGCTAACGTTAGAAAGAGTATAATGTAAATCAACTAATTTATTTTAGAAATCGGCCACTTGCCATACCATCGAGGTCGAGAGAAAGTTTCCTCACCACTGCATCAATATGACGTTGAATACGTGCCTAAAAACCATAACGATACGGTATTCGGGAGGACATCGGCTGAGAAAGGAAATTTATATTGTCTATTTCACTTAGCTCATCTTGCGTCAACATTCCTGACGTCAACGCTCAAATACACTATACTTAAATATCTTACAATTTGAGAGCAACCTAAAATATGTCTTACTTCGATAAAAGAACTGGCCTCTCCTGGCTTACCGTAAAACTCGTAACTTCAGGTACAAAACTGTATTCACAGCACGGAGATCTCATCGATATTCCCCCAAGTAACCTTTCTTCTCACGAGATTCGAAGTCAACGCCGTGAGCTTCAAATCAGTGAGTCCACATTTTTGACTTCCTCGCAAAAAAATTGCAAACAGCTAGACGACATAACGTAGGTGTAAAGGTAAAGTGATCCCGTTAATCTAGGCACTTTCGTCGTGCGGGAGATCAATGTTAGGCTGCCAGGCTAGAAAAAACACAGGCATGCATCAGGTTAAGGGGATCCACCCGCAATGTAGAGTTGACGAAACTTGGGAAACTTAATCACCGTTCAGATTAGGGTTGGCTAAACGATACTCTAAACGTGGCCGGTTTAGCTCCCTCTCTCCTAGCTCTTCCCTAATTCGAGCGAGAGAGCATGCGGGATTAAGAGAGTGCTTCCGATCTCAGTGGCATAGAGCGTAGGGGAAGCTAAACCTGCACGTTTAGAGTATAGTTTAGCCAACCCTACTAAGAACCGCTCAGGTCAAGGTCGATTACGACTTTGTCGATGCATTCGATGGCATCTGGAGCCGCACTGCCATGCACTTCGATATCATGTGCTTTCTTGATAAGACGAATCCCGATCTCAAGGAGAGGTATCACTGCTCAATTTGAAGTTTCAAAAAAAATTTCTATCATATTTATCCAGTTCGAAACATCGTTGTAACGTTTCGACCTGGAAAAATAGGATGTTATTTTGAAGTCATTATTTTGCAATTTTTTTATTACTGATGAAATGTCCGAATATTTTCTTCTGTAGATTGGACGCCTTCTTTCTCTCTGCAAAACCTTCTGATCTCACGTTGAACATCAAGGGATATTCTCAGGTACTATAAGGTTACTATATAATTGTTGGCACTATAAATTATTTAATCACCTTTTGAAGGGGATCGACGATGCCTTTCTTCGTGCCTTTGCCCTAGCCGTTCCCTCTCCAAGTCTGATCATCGCCGAACTTGAGAATGTAGTTTGTTTTCTAATTTTGGGTTTTGTATTTTTTGGCGGTTAAAGCATGTTTCCTTTCAGCCGCCCCTTCCGATCCATGTGGACAGACATTTCGCGGACACGTTATCTGCATTTGATTGGTTTCATATTTAGGGGCCACAACGCACATAGCCGATTTCACATGATGAGGTCAAAAGTATTTTCAAACTATCCCTCATGGATCCAATAACATCATGCTTTTTACCGTTCGTTGATATCGTGTCTCTGAGCTGCGCTAGAGCCCGAGAAGTACGCGCGCATCGCACTGGGGAAGAGGAGGGAAAGCGAGACGAGAGAGAAAGGGGCGGAGCCTAATTTGCGTGTGCCTCTCTCCCTCCCCCCGCCCTCTCGCTCGCCTCTCCCCGCGCTCAAGCCCAAGCTTTTGAAGCATGATAAAAATCTAATTTTTTCTCTAAAATTCCTAAAATATTCGTATTAGTCAAATAAATACTGCCCAAACAAATCTTTCCCACTGGAAGGCCTCAAAACGGCCTCTCCCTTCTTTTATATGCAAATTTGATCTACTTAGCGATGATATGCTAATTTTGGGCAGTGCTCAATCGATTGGGGTCGGCAGTAGCTATCCAACGCACTTTAGAATGAGAGATTTGGTTTAGAATGAAGCTTGGGCTTTTGTTTCTCGCTTTTAGGCGAAATCGTGTCTCACAAAAGTGGGCGGAGCTTGTGGCCCCTATTCATATTGAGCAAATCGTGGTTGACGCCAGTTGGATTGTTCCTGCAATAGTTGTAAGAAATCGTTTTTTTCTGTGAACAATTCGTTTTATCCAAATGATCAATAAATCTTTATTCCAGAATCGCTTGAGACGCAAGACGAGGGGAACTATAAATTGCAGTATATCGAGATTGTTCAATGACCATGATTTTGACAATTTACCACGGGATATTGAGGTAAATGTGCTTCCTGGAATAACTTTTGTAATCTTAATACATTTCAGCACAAAATGATGGTGATTAACAAGACGTTGCGGGATGTTCTTCATTTGGTTGGCACGCCGCATTCCGCAATTGTCATGATTCAAACGAACAAGACCTTACATTTCGATGGTATGCACTTGGTCAAGCGAAAATCCACGAATCGTCACTACACACTGAACGTCTCTATTGGAAAGTACTTTGATACAACCACGTCTCGATAAAGTGTTGCCATCCTCGTGTGACCATTATCCAAGCACCAGCAATGAGCTTGAGGGGGTATCATCAAATTTGGAGTGGTATCTTCGCATTCAATCGTCGCATCTAGACGATTTTTGAGAGATTGCTCCATTAGAGCATCCTTATCATCTGTCATCCCAAGAATAGCAGAAATGGAATCAGGGTGTGGCCCCTTTTCTCTTCTTTCTTTTTCTTCTCCATAGGAGTCCACTGCCATCTTCATTATTCGCTGTACGATGTACTGAACCTACCTTTACCTTTTCACTTTCTATTGTAAGCATTTCACGGCCCTACATGCCTTCTGCAACTCCTATGGAGAAGACGGAAACGAGATAAATCAGCAAAGAACCGTACATATTTTTCCGCCCTTGCACGGAAATGACGGTGATAGGGAGTGCAATTAAGCATTACCTCTCCCTTATTTGCAGATGGGAAACGACTATTGTGACATTCATCAGTCCTCCTCATCTACTTCTTGCGGAGAACATCGCCACGGATCATCCGGTTCCTTTTCGTAGCAGGACTTAGATCGATCGAGATGAAGGAAGCCGGAACTCACAATAGGATCTGTGTATTCGAAATTCATTTTTGAATTATAATGCTGTTGGGATGAAAAAAAGTTTTATTTGAAGACTCAGAAAGGACTCAAATAGAGGGCCCATTGTGAATTGTAATTAAAAATCGTATAAATGTAATTTGTTGTATAATTGTAATTGATAATTGTAGTTGTATTTGAATTTTTAAATTGTTAATAAAGAAGTTTTATACCGCCCTGGTGCTTACAAGCAACCCAAACAATTTTCGTATTGCACTTCACTCCCTTTTCACTCGCTCATTCAAAGTGCTTTCTCACCCATGAGCAAATAGGGGAATTGATAACACTCTCTTTTTTTCGCACGCTCTCTCGCAGCTCTGGCCGATAAGAGAGTGCACGAACATTATCTGAAGAGCGCTGCGGATGGTCTCGCTTTCAAAACTCTCCCGTTTCTCTCACTGATGAGAGTTAAGGCGAAATGACGAGATATTACTATATGGACTAGCGACTACTATGCGGACTAGCGACCCATGATACTCACAACTGGGCTACGGTATCAGCGATCGATACGGTAGAACCCAAAGGGAGCAGGGGTACGCTTAGAACGCTATGGCAGAAAGGTTGGAAGTGAACCAAGAGTGTGTAGAATACAGTAGCTGTGGTACCGAGCCAAGGACCAGAAGGATTCAATAACCAACAATTTATTGAGGTGTACGGTAGGGGAAAGGGTTGGAAAGGGGCACGGGGTTGAGGGGTACTGTAGTGGATACCCAAAAGGGTGCTGCTGGGATGATGACGATGGATACTGTATGATCCTAATGAGACTGCTGAGATCCAAGGCAGGATCTACATATGGATGGATGGAAGCCGAAGGGGTAAGACCCTGGCTAGACTGCGACTGGACTCGATTGCTAAGCAAACGAGGAGAGTTTCAGTGATCTGAAGTGCTCTGGTGGAAGGGTGGAAAGGGAGAGTATTTATAGGCCGAGGGCGGTATGGAAATGGAGCTGAGTTGATGTAAAGAGAGGATGAGATATGCTAATGAAATTACCAGACAGTTACTAAATAGATAGGCATGTAAATGATTATGGAAATGAGAGGGGGCGATGTGAGAAAAGGAAGAATGGATTGGTAATTATCTATGCAAAAGAGGTAGTGACTTGAGTAAAAGTCGCTACACTCACCCTCTCCTCTCCATCTATCCTCCCCCCCCCTCATTTCCACTTCCCTTCATCTTTTCGCACTGCTGGCATCATGGCTGAACCGACGGGAAGTATTCCGCAATACAATGTGAGTGGTTGATCTTTGGACTTTGATCGTCACTGAATGATCTCTCTCTGATTTCAGAAAGAGACATGCGAAGCTCTCGCCGGAATACGTGCAGCTGCAACATGCTCGATCTGTAGCTTGGGATTCACTGGTACTACCTTTTCTGACCAGTAAAACGAGAGAAACCTTATCCTTGCCGGTGACTCCGACGATTACTCGGCTCACGCTCTGCGATGCGGACATTCTGTATGCGGAAAATGTGGTCGTCAACTCATGATTTCGTGAGTCAGATCAAAGATCAACATGAGTTATGTCGTCCATTCAGGGGAAGTCGCTGCCCCACCTGCAGTCAATGGATAGAGTCGATGCGTCCTGTCATGGCCTTGAATGGTGTGTTTCCCCTTTTTGTTTTCCGTATTTGTTTTGAGCGGATGTGTGAATGATTGAATAGCCTAAACTCATTTTATTTCAGAGATCGCAACGGAAGTCGACGCGATTCAGAGGGTTCGACAAAATCAACGATCAAGCAGGCAGTTGAAAGTCATATTTTCAGGGTGTGGAGGAGTGCCACACGCTACACGTCCAGTTCTTCAAGAAAGCAACGAATCTACAAGAGAAAGTGGACAAGTCACTATGTATCCCACGTGTCGCCTCAGCGGAGTACATCACAAGTACCGAAAGTGAGTTTTGGTCTCCTGTGGAGTTCGAAATACGGGTAATCGTCTCTTCATTTCCCACACTCTCTCACCGGTCAGAGAGACGAGAGAGAGTGTGAAATGGAGAGACGATTACCCGTATTTCGAACTCTAGTCCCCTGTACAATCAGTCTCTTCATTGTGCGTGCTCTCTCATCGGTCAGAGTAGCACGAGATCATGAAGAGACGGATTATTTACGTTGGTTCTCCATGTGTTCATTCCTCGCCTCATTGCAGAGCGCTTGCAAGTAGCAGCTCGCCTGAAGGGAAAAGAGACGTTGTGCTTCCTCCCCATCTCCCTCGTTCCTGTACGTTCATTGTCATTGATACATTATACATTACAAAATGCTGGTTTTCAATTATGCATTGACCAAAGGCTTGTTGATAAGTGATAATTCATTCGTTTTCTCGTGCGTTTGTCTGAAATGAAAGAATGCTCAACCCACCCCAAACCCAGAAGTCTCAACCCAGTCTCAACCCGCAACGATAAATGTTTTCGATTCGCAATTCATTCACTTTCTTTCTCAAAAACAAAAAAAATATCGGGGGGGGGGGGGTTGGCATATACATCAACTGTGCATGTAAACTTTATCCAACAACCAATAAATACTCTGAATCAATAACTTACAATCAACTTGCGATAGCAAAAGATGCCTACATTACAGAGGAACAGATAAGGAACTATCGAAGGGGGTTACGGTAGCTAACAACTCGGACAATAAAGTCAGTTATCGATCGGATAGGGGGTAGGGCTACAGAAAGGGGGCGGGGCTTACTACTGTAGCTTGGCGTGAAACTCGCGCAGCAGCGCGCCCATCTCCGCGTAGTCGGCGATCTTCACCGCCTCCTCGAGCGAGCACCACTGCAAAGAGTTGATCTTTGATCTTTGATCTCTATTCAAAATTACTTTTCGAAATGTTCCCCATTACCTTCTATCTATCTTATTTTTATTTTGCTCGGCAAAAGGCATCATAATATTATAGACGTGGGACTTCCCGAATTCTATCACATACCCACGAAACACAAAACAATCTAGATTGTTACTCTGGTAAATTTGCAATACATCTGTAATTTGGGAAGCAATCAGCATGAGGCGATGCAATAGGATATTTTTTTTAAGAAGCTACAATCGAAGTATCAATCACTCCCACCAATCACTCGCCTATGCCTCATCGGTGCAGCCGGAAATCCACTGCCACTATTGTGCCAGAAATTCGTCTGATTCAAATCTATTCCAGGGTCTATCTGAGACTACTATCCCGTGCACTATAATCTTTGATCTCTAATAGTTGATCTTTGACCTTTGACCTTTGAACCCTGCTCTCTGATTTTCCCTCACCTTCCAATTCTGATGCTTGAGATCTACGTTACCTAGTTTATGATTTCTGATCTTTGACTTTTAATCTTTGATCTCTACTAATTAATCTTTGATCTTCCCTCACCTTCCAGTTCTGGTGCTCATGGCTGAGCTGCGTGAGCCCGTCCGCGTTCTTCAGCTGCGCCGCCCAGTACTTCACCTGCCAATTAGGGCAATTAATTAATTAATTAAATAATTTAATAACATATTGAAAACTTCCTTATCAAAGTGCTACTGCAATCACCCCCTTTTCTATTCAACCACTGCAAACACAATTCACCTGTTCGTTTGTTTTTCCCACCCTTCACTGTATTACCTCAGCCTGTTCACCCACTTCTTATCTCTCCCCGACGCAACATCAATGCTACGGGATTACAAGCAACATCATACTTTCCACCCCTAATTAAGAAATATTCCCTTCTACGCTCAACTGGCTCATAATTATTTCTTTAAGCACAACCGATCTCATATTAATCATGTCAGCTCAGCCTCTTCACTCACTTCCTAATACTTCCCGTCGAAACATCAATGCTGCGGGATTCAAGACAGCACCTGTTCAACAAACACCAATCAAATACAATTCCTTTCTACATTCTTGCGAGGTATCCGATTCATGACTTTTTAATCACATCAAAGCTTCCAAAAAATAATTTCAGCTTCGTCATTCACTTTCTATCCCTCCCCGTCACAATATATATTCTGCGGGATTCTAATTGTAAGTAGTACCATACTTCTAATGTTCTTTTCAAGAATTATGATCTCAGAAATCATTGTAAGACCCGTCACTCACTTCCTATCACTCCTCATCGCAACCTCAGTGCTGCGGGTTACGCAACAATTTTAATTTCCTTTTCATCGAACCCGGAATATTTGTTCATGTACTCAATGTCAGTATCGTCACCACATCAGCAATTCCCATTAATGCCATCCCTATATCACACCGGTGAAACCGGAAACTCCTTCGCAACTGCACATTTTCTCAACTAATTAATAAATGTCGTACTGTTTAATAATTAATTGAATTAATTAAATAAATCCAACGGACCGTCTTGGGCTTGCCCTTGACCTCGTAGCACAACGTGTGGTGGACGTCCTCACGGATCGATAGCTGATCCTTCTGGAAAGAGAGGGCCGGGAATTGAACCAGACTAGGTGAAATGCCTAACCGGGGGCCGGGAATTCCCTCTCCCCCAGAGCCGTGAATTAGCCGCCCACTCACGTCGATGTTCGCCTCCTCCTTCGTCTCGCGCAGCGCCGCCGTCCACTCGTCCTCGCCCGGGTCAACGTGACCTGAGATGGGATGGGAGGGTTACGGTGGGATACGGAAAATGGGATAGTTATTGCATAGTTACGGTTTGAAATTACAGTAGGGTGATGGTAACTCAGACATCTTCAATATTTTCAGTTCATAATAATAATTCTGGCAGAAAACATGCTATCGAATATGGGTTATGCAATCACAGTTGTGCAATCGATGCAGCATAAGAGTAGCTGCTTCAAAACGAAAAGGAAATTGATTGTGATCAGCCACATAAATGAACTCATTCTTCGATCACATTTCTACCGTATTGGGATCTCCCTGTCATCTACAGTGCCCCTACCGTAACTCTACCGTACCTTTCGGCGGCGTCCAGTGGTGCGGCGGGTAGGAGGCCTGCAAAGATTGAGAAATTGCGTCTATTGATGACTAAATAATTGATTATTTTCACTAAACAAAAAAAAATAACTATCCGGCAACCACTACACTTTCATGCGCCACTGCATTCACAAAACGCCAGGAACTTTCAATAGGATTGGGTACGGTAGAATTGGTAGGAAAACGCCAGGAACTTTCAATTTTCGAAAAGTCAATAAATTCGAGAGACCGTGCCTGCAGCAGAAATAATACAAATAGTCAATAATTTATATCTACCGTACCCATCCTATACCGTAATCCTACCGTACCTGCAGCAGGAGGAACTCAATGGCGGGCGCGCGGCGGAAGACGACGAGGCCGGCGGCGCGCACGGGAGACACTGTGGCCATCTGGAAATGAGGATTACGGTAGGACTCGAAAAATACGGTAGGACGGGTTACTAGTGGACGGAAGACACTGAGGCCATCTGGGCTTACGGTAAGCTTCGAAAGAGTACGGTAGGATTGGGTACGGTAGAATTGGTAGGATGCATAAGGAATACAATGAAAGGGGCGGTAAGCAATGGGCCACGGTACTGGCAGGTGATATGGAAATGTGGCAAGTGGCAAAAACAACGAATATCATTCTGGACAATTGATTTTCTCAAATCTAATTATGAATGTTTTTAGAACCAATTTTCTCCAAGGATCGATACACAATCCATGCTCTTGATAAGCCACCTCAGCCAATTCGATACGAATAAATCACCAGAATTGACAACGTTCATATTTGATATATCATATATCGGAATGACCTCCGCCAGGATTGACACTATCATAACTTGTCGCAGATCAGCATATTCGGATACGTTGAATCACCAGGTACATTTCCGGCCGTTTCAACCGATTCAATTCAATCATATCAGCTATTGAGTATCTAATACTTTATCAGATCTTAGTTGCATTGCAATCAACAACTCAAACTTGCACAACAGATAACAATAACAACGTATCTACAACATTATGCACACAATAACTAGCGTAACTGATGTACTGTACTCTTCCTCTTCCATCTACCGCAACCTCACTTCACGACGACCAGTGTGTGGTCGGGGCCGATCGATATCTGCTTGACGTCTTCCTGAACGGAAGATTACGGTAACCCTGCTTCAGGGTGTGGCGGGAAATTCAAATATTCAAACCTGGAAGAAGAGCGGAAAGGGGAATAGCTGGTCGCGCGTGTGGCCCAGCCCGAGCAGGCCGTATCTGAAGGAGGTAGAGATCAAAGATCAGCCTACAGAAACTACAAACTCGAAAGATCAACCTCCCCAAACCTTTTTACCGCACCCTCATCGGAACATACGACAAACTCCAAACTGCGATCACAATCAAAGATTACTCTTCCCCCTTCCCTCCCCACCTGTTCTGATCCCACACACTCATCAGACTACAGACTACAAACTCCAAAAGATCAAAGATCAAAAACCATCTCACCTGTTCTGTCCCCACACGAAGACGGCGCCGGCGTCGGAGATGGCGGCTGCGGCGACGTTGCCCGCGTGCACCCGATGGACCTGAGGAAGGATATGATCTTTGGTCTTTAGACTTTGCTCTTTGGTTATTGGTCTACAGACGTTGATACGAAAATTATTTTGGTTGAATGAGATCCGATAACAATACCAACTAACTTCGTAAATACTACAAATAGGGAAAGCAAGGAGCAGAAATCATGCGGGTTGGGACAAGAATAGTGAATGTTAATTCTAAGTTGCACAAGGGATTCCTATTAAAGAAGCTGGTAAAATTGTTACTAATAGGGTAGGCATGAAGCAGAAATCATGCAGAATGAAAATATACAGTGGTTTTTAATTATACTGCTCAACCAATCTATCAAAGCAGCTTGGAAACAGTTAGTCAAAGGATAGGTGCGAAGCGATAATCATGCGGTCTGGAACTGAAATCGTTACCATTACTTTTCCGAATATACCCATCGTTCTATCAAAACAGCTTGGAATTTATTAGTAATACAGTAAGTGCGAAGCACAATCATGATGGCTGGAACAGGAATCGTCATTTTTAATTCTACCTTGTAAGTCAGTCTTCTACCAAAGAAGCTTGGAAATTGTTGGTGATAGGGTAGGAGAGAAGCAGAAAATGTAATGGTATAAAATACATTTGTTGAAATGTGCAAATGCAACATCCAGGAATCCTACCGTACCTTGGCCCCATCGAAGAGGGTCTGCGGTAGGGCGGTCGGATGGCGGAGGCGCACGCTGTCCGGCCCGAACCCGAGCACGCCGACGCCCCACGAGAAGACGGCGCCGTCTGGAATGGAGGAGGGTTACGGTAGGGCGTCGGTTATGATAGGGCGTTACTGTAGTCAGGATTACTGTAAAGTCGTTGGGTACTGTGAGTGACTTTAGGAGTACGGTAGCTAGTGAATAAATAATGTACTATCGTATTGTCCAGCCCCACGCAACCGTCTGGAAATGAATGAGAGGGGGGATGGTAGGTCGATGGGTACTGTAGTCAGAGGTACGGTAGTCGCCTATTTTCAACTATATCATAGTAGTGTGGCACCACTCAACCCCGGGATCAGAGGTCAAATACCGATCCCGAAAGGCCCTATGCATACCACATTTTTAGGCGAATTTGAACAAAAATTAAAGAAATGCATGCCACCATTCCACGAAATCAGTGTAGACTACTCGAAACCTAGCCACCTCAAACCTAAAAAGTTAAATAATTCGGAAAAGCACCCAACATTTTCAGTATTATGACCTGAATATTTGACCCCTGCCCGGGATACGATAGGTCCCAGAGTGCGATACGGCAAGTGAATGATTGAGGGGTACGGTAGGTACCTAAATTTCACTAAACGAGATAGTATGGGTCTATAAAATAAATGACCAGACCATTGTCTCGAAACTGTAATTATCAGCCTATACTTGCCCGTTGCAACATCAATGATCCGGGTGCTTGCACGCTCGCCAGTTCTCATTTTACCTACTATTGCAGCCCCCGCTACAGAATTTATGTTTCCAGTGCCGACTACCGTAATCCTACCGTACCCAATACTCCGATGATACCCTAATTCTACCGTACCCTCCGTGGCCGCTACACAGGTGGTCGCAGTGGTCGCCGCGTCGACGACCTTCTTGCCGTTGAGGGACGCGGAGGAGACGGCGCGAGAGGCCGTTAGCTGGAATGAGGGGTATTTAATGAATGAATACAATTTCATGTCGATACACATAGAATGCAGCCAATCAGCAGTCAATCAAAGTCAACTGTTGTTTTTTGCATCATTGATTTTCTTATTTCTAATAGCGACCAAGAGACCACTGCTGGCTCTTTAACCAGAAGGCGCAGCCCGAATCTTGCAGGAACTTGAACCGTTCAAATACTGTAGGAGGGATCTGCCTTTCCTCGTGTACTTTACCATAATAGAGAGAAAATGCAAGAAGCAGTGAAAATCTAATCATTAGCTAAAATATCTACACAATACACGCTAATGATTGAAGTGCATTGCTCATAACCCGAAACATAAGAAGCAGCTGCAACCGGCATGTTGCGGGTGACTCGCGATAACAAGTGTGATGTTCCTTGCAGAATTAACCAAAGGTTAAGTAATTATTTATTCAAAACTAGTTGAATCGAGTGGGATTGTTGTCTTCAATCCACGCCACCATATAACTATCACATATGCAAGGCAAATCTCGCTACTTCGACTAGCTTAATTTTTTTCAAATGAAAATCGATGAAAGATTGGCCAGGTTCGCTCATCTAGCATTAAAGAAGTTATCTGATACACCAACTTGCCTGGCTTCAACTGACAACATCCTCACATATCCACCTTCCCAACTGTACCTATTTCGCGAATCGATGATCGGAGATCGGAGATCAAAGATCAAATATTAAAGATCAAAGATCAATCCACCTCACCTGAATCTGCTCATCGTGCTCCACGCCCGCCTGCCCGTACTCGTTCTGGCCCCACACGAACAACTGCAAGAGATCAAAGATCAAGTTGATAATTATTAGAGCCCAATTCCGAACCACTATGCCGAATCACCAGTAATCGAAATCGTAAAGCATACATGAAAAAGTTATGTGTCAAAAACCTACGAATGCGGGGTATGTTTATGAAAAAGACCTTGGAAATCGACTAATTCTATGAATGCGGCGTATGTTTGCGAATCGTAAGTGACATTCCTTGTCAACGAAAACCTTAAATGCGGCATATGTTTTCAATTTCCAGGCAGTTTCCACTAGCTTTTTCGTGTATGTCGTAAAGATACATCAAACGAGCGAAGCCGAAACCTAACGGGTTAATTCAATCAGATTCCCACAATCTCATAAGGAGCAGAATATTTGTAGGATGTGACTATTCTAGATCACCGTGTCCTGACGAATACATGGATTCTAAACTTTACGGGTTACCAATACCATAGGTTCCCAATCACGAGGTTTTAGCGTTCAATGCAGAAGAAGAAAAGATATAACAAGGAATCAATTTTGAGTAACGCAACGACGTACAATCATTAGGATTCGAACCCCCCCCCCCCCTCTTTCTATCATACGCGTGAAACACCAATCGAGTACAAACTGAATTTGAGCCAGAGACGGTGTAGTTTTTATATTACGAGATCCACGGAAGCATTACTTTCATCTGTGATCAATGTATCCTAATCAATTCACGCAGCACAAACCCACCGGGGTCTTATACTACCAACTTCACAAGCCGTAAACCTACAGGGACAGCCCCGCCATTTATAAAATATAAAGATCAAAGATCAAAGATCACTCACCCGTCCGCTCTCGCCCACGGCCATGAGCGTGTCCGTGCTGCCGGCAACGGAGAGCACGCGCTCGCCTTGAGTGTCGCCTGATCGAATTACGTAATTATTCATTTGTATAGTTAATTTTACAAATTTCAGGACAACCTGTTCGGGCGCATTGAGGACGCAGCCTAGTTATTTAATTAAAGGATTTCTTGTGGAAGATGATAATTATCAAATTTTGCATGACAGAAAGAAATGTGAGCGGAATGTCCCTATAGCAACAATTCTTTTTCAAAAAAATATCGCCCGGCTGTTTCATGCATCAACGCTTTCACATTACCTGCTTTCTTACTCGCAAGCAGGGCTGGGCAAAAGTTTTACGGATCTCTCATTTCGCAATACTCTCTCGCTGTCTCTAACCAGGGAGAGAGCATTGTGAAACGAGAGACCGTAAAATTTTCGCCCAGCCCTGCTCGCAAGTCGATTCTCCGCGCTCTCCTACATAGTATAAACAATATTTCCCCGGTACTCGCACCAGCCACTGCATGAAACCATTGCAGCTTTTGCAGGAGCAATTTCGTAAACGATTCCAATTAATATGACATTCAATCCTCACCAATAATCTCCCTCGCCTCCGTCTGTATCCCCTGTCGCCCGTTGGCGCACTGCCCGTCCTCATTCAGGCCGAACGCGAACACCTTTAATTATAAATTTATTAATTTAATTATTTAAATTATTATTTTTAAAATCATTCATGTTGTAAAAGTAGAGACAGGTAGTTTCATGTACCTAGAGTAGTGGATAATGATAGGACAGTAAAGTGGCAATACTTCTGGCGAAGCTGATGGACAAAAACTACTTCTAAAATAGTACAAAGGATATCCTGGCAGTTTCACGTTGCACCGACTATAGAAATGCGAACTCCACAGCACAATAACAATGCGTCTTTACTGCCTCCGGTTCAAAACAAGTTTCCTCGATACTGTACGATCCCGGTGTTTTCTAACCAAATTAGCTAGACAAATATGAGGAAATTCAACTGATACGATCAACGGCTCTTCTCGAGTGAAAACACTAGTCCATATTCCCTCCACGCCTTCCGAATCCCGTGCCCCTACAGTACCTTTCCATCCTCGGTCAGGACAAAGCTCGTATCGAGTGCCGCGTGCACTCTGACCGGCTTGGCCGAAGTGGGCAGGACGACGGGCGGGAGTAGTTGCTGGTCTCCTGACTGGAAAGGAGGAGGGATTACGGTAGGTGATTATCGATTGATTTGGAATGGGAGGGGTTACGGTAGCTAATAAAAACTGCTCGACTGATTGGGAATTATGAGTGCGCGCCTTGAACATGGAATTGATAGTTTCTCGTTTCACGAAACCCAGATGTTGCGAAAAATCAGAATGCGATAATGGGTCCGTGGTTGTCGAGAAATACAAAACAATTAATATTCAAGTACCGTACCACGACGACAGCATATGCCTTTGTCGTAACGAAATGCATTTCTAAAGAGAAAAACAAGTCAACTAACGGCATGACCAATTCTCGTTTCACGCATTGCTTATACACCGATTGCGCTCAGCTCTACGATTCGATTCTGGCAATCTCTACAAAAATCAATAATACCGTACCACGACTACCGTTTCCGCCTTTGACGATAATCAATGCATTTCTACAGAGAGAAACCACTTGTCTCAAAAAAGCCGAGCAAGCGTCTCACAAACTACGTTGGGCCAAAAAATTACTATAAAATCAATACTACCGTACCACGACTACGGTTTCGGTCGTCGTCGGAAACCAGATCTTCGAAAAAATATACAACTAAAAAATTTGCTAGTTCCTCGTTTCACGAATCTCTTATGTCTCGGAAATTTCAGAATACATCAATCGGTGGAATGTGGTTGTCGATAAAAACGCAATAAATAATTTCAAGCTACCAATACGTCTCTCGTCTCACATATTGCTTATACACTGACAGTACAAAGCTCTACGATTCCACTCGGGCATACGCAGAGTATAAAAAAATGACTAATACAATAAAATCAATACTACCGTACCACTGCTACCATCTCCGCCTATGTCGAATAACAATACTTTTCTAAAGAAAAGAACAAGTCGAGCTATCAGAATGTTAGTTTCTCGTTTCAAAAATAACTTTTCCACTAACGTTGCGGCATTTCCCAATATCATTGTGCGACAGTATGAAAAGTTCAATAAAATCAATACTACCGTACCACGACTACCGTCTCCGTCGTCGTCGAGGGATCCTGGCCGCACTGCGCGTGCACGTTGCACCCGAACGCGTACACCTGCGGCAATTATAGATTTTTTTAGAGGATACGGTATTTATTGAGAATTTTTCAGGATACGGTAACACGAACGTTATTGATTACCTTACAAAAAAATAGCGAAATATTATTATGAGAAAGTAGCCACCGTCACCTCGATAGTTATACTTCGACAACTAGAAACTTGATAGCGTATCCTGGACATTATCGACTTTTTCAGCTACCGTACTACCTTATCATCGACGATGACGAGCGAGTGCGCGCGTCCCGACGCGATGTCGACAATCTTGCCGTCGGGGAGACCTGAGTGGGGCACGGTATCGATCGATAGCATACCACGACTATCACAAAAATAGATACCGTATTCTTGGCATTACCGAGCTTATATTCTGTAAGAAAGACCCTAGGATGAGGATATTTGCAAGTTCATGTTCAAGGCAAGAATAGTCAGTCTTTTGCGGTAATCGAAACTTCAGCAATTATTCTCGGAAAATCGTAGTTTCAACATGGAGACAAGGCTAGAAATTCTGCGAATATGTGATTACCGAAAGGCCATAATTGATAATTGAAAAAAAGCATTACAAAATCGATTACAATAACTACAAAGTACCGTAACCCACCTCCAATTCTCCTTCCCGATATGTAGTACTCCTCGGCGCCGCCCTTGTCCAGCAGACGACCGGCGATTTGCAATCTGCAAATTAGAAACATTTTTAAAATTCCGAAAAGCTCGAGTTCTTTTCCCTCGTGATAACTTGAAAGAAGTGATGCAAACAAGAATTCCCGCTCGTAAAGAACATTTTATTTGCCCCTATCACGCTGTTTGGACTGTTCATGAGTGTCAAAAACAAATAACACTGACTCTGGGCTGTGCCAATATTTTGAAACATTGTCTATTGGATTCAATTGATTAACTCATCGCGATACGATATCGTTCATATATGCAAAATTGCCAAGAAGACCTAAAAATACAGAATCTCTGAAAGTCACTCACCGATTGTTCAGTCCCGAGCCGTACACCTTGTTGCGAGAGGCGAATAGGGAGAAGCCGAAGCCAGATGAGACCTGGATTAAGGATAATTAGACTAATTAACTTAATTAATTGAAATAATTAACTAAATTAATTAATCTAATTAACCTAAACCAATTATTAAATCCAAATACCTTCTTGATCTCGCGCAGATTGCAGTAGGAGATGCGCAGCGGCTTGTGGGTTTCACTGAAATGACAAAAGTGAGGGGAACAAGGTAGAATGATTGTGCCAGCTGACGCTGCGAATACAAAAAAATCCTTCATAAATTGAATGAAATATCAAACGCATGCCAATATTTTATGATGCTGAAGCATTTGAACCGTTAAGGAAAAACAACTGTGGCACATCAGTGAGCCATAATTCGATGAATACTCGTAAATGACGTACCGTGAAGTGACCTTGTTGTCCTGTACGACGAGTGCCGGAATGGAGAGGGCTCCTGAACCAACCGAAATACTCTTATGTAGTGGAAGAATACTTTGATAAAAAGGGGAAACTCGACGTATCACATGGGTTCTAGAGAACTTTTCACTAGAACAGCTCGAGATAAAGAGAGTGGACACCCTCAAGGGAAGTAGAAAGTGCTATTTTCAAGTGTCATATTCTAGAAAAGAAGCCTTGCTAACCTGAAGCCGACAGCCCGAAGCCGTAGACGGCGCAATTGGCTCGCTTCTGCTTGCGCACCTCAATGCGCGTCGCCTCCTTGCTCAGTGTGGAGGCGGCTCGGACGAACACTCGCGACGGCACTACCATCGCTACCTGATTTAGCATAATTAAACAATTAAAAACAGACAAAAGAAAGATCAAGAGAAGAAAACAATCGTGCTCGTTAAGAAACCTTATCAAGGGCGGAGACTTGGCTATGCGCCAAGGTTTGTGTTCGCGCAAAAGTGGTCCCGAAGCGATGCTCGAAATCTTCAAAGTCGGAACTGGCGCGAGATTTCGCATTTCCTTTCGAATCCTTTCGCAAGCCGTTTCCCGCTCGTTTTTTCTTCTTTGTCATCGTTCTACGTCATTCAGACGGCTACCGCTGTCTTTGAGCTCGTTCGGGGCGGGTTTCCGCGCAAATTTATGTCTAATTTGACCGTTTTATTCCCCTAAAATCCTAATTTTTGCAGCTTCCAACGGGTCGTCATGAACAACGAGGTACTTGGAGAGCGCGCGCAGAACGCCGAGGGCGCCGCGACCGAGGAGCAATCCCGGCTGAAGCAGTACAAGAACCTCGCCAAGCATGAGGCGAGTCGTCGCCTTTTCTTCTTTCAAGTTTCCCGAAATTTAAATTTTACTTCACTACGAACGGCGAACTGCTCAAAATGAGAAAATATTACATTTACTATATTTTACCAGCCGCATTCAATCATATGAAGCGAGAAATATCACGCCTGTCAGGAGAGAATCGAGCTAGAATGAGACTTTTTGGGATTAGGGCGAAAATCGTAAAATGAGTTAGCATCAGTTTTGGACATCTCTGGACAAGTCCTAGCATCTCCCAAAGTCCCATTATCCAGAGATCATTTTGGAGCTCCCCACACCGGGTCGGTACCCTGGATCCCCAAGTTTAACCGTTAATATCTCAGTTCTGGTGCACTTTAGAGGAATATTGTTCCAAGACCAACCCTAGTTAATTTCTGATGCTCTATCCATCTGTCCCGGTTAGAGGTCATGAAAGTGAGGCTTAGCGGTGCTACACTCTAGGAAGCATAACTCAAAAATTTAGGTAAAGGGCTCGCCCGGCTTTCTTTATGTTATGCATCTCGTCGAGCTCTATCGAATGAGTGGTTTACGCAAAATATAGATCCATGGAGACGTGTGGTTTGGCCCCTCGAAAATTTTCTAATCATTTGAAGTTATTTTATAACAACATTTCATCCCATTTCGTCCAAATCGTGCGGTGGAGTGGAGTGAAACATATTGAAATTGAACAAAGAACAAAGGGAATTGAGAGACAAGAAAAGAAATCTAATAAGTTTCACCCCACTCCGCATAAGTCGGCACTCATGAATCCTAAACTTGCTATCACCAATGGAAAGGTACTCCTCTAAGAAGTCCAAATCAACTCTAACATTCCGTAATAATTGATTCCTAAGAACCGAAAATCGATCATCAATGTATAGGAGAAATTAGTGGAAAATTTGCTCGCTCGTTGCGCAGGCTAGTATTCGAGCTGGCGAGAGCTCTGAGCATGTCTCGTCTGGCGCAGCAGGTAGCGCGTCCACCTTGAGAACGGTATGCCGTTGGTTCGACACTTTTTGATGCAACTGTTTTGCAACATTTTTTGCACTTTTAAAATCACTTTATTTTTCGTCGTAGGCTCACCCAACGTTAAAACAGTTCTCATATTGCTGTTTATACTGAAGAACATTCACTTAGTTGCACTCAGAATGTAATTTTCCAATAGCATGAGATTCTACATTACTCACAAAGCGGTTACACATGTGAAAAGCGTCAATATGTATTGTTCAACGTTAAGTGAGCCTACGATGAAAAATAAAGTGATTTTAAAAGTGCAAAAAATGTTGCAAAACAGTTGCATCAAAAAGTGTCGAACCAACGGCATACCGTTCTCAAGGTGGACGCGCTACCTGCTGCGCCAGACGAGACATGCTCAGAGCTCTCGCCAGCTCGAATACTAGCCTGCGCAACGAGCGAGCAAATTTTCCACTAATTTCTCATATACATTGATGATCGATTTTCGGTTCTTAGGAATCAATTATTACGGAATGTTAGAGTTGATTTGGACTTCCTAGAGGAGTACCTTTCCATTGGTGATAGCAAGTTTAGGATTCATGAGTGCCGACTTATGCGGTTCCCTTGTAAACCACTCATTCGATAGAGCTCGACGAGATGCATAACATAGAGAAAGCCGGGCGAGCCCTTTACCTAAATTTTTGAGTTATGCTTCCTAGAGTGTAGCACCGCTAAGGCTCACTTTTATGACTTCTAATCGAGACAGATTTATAGAGCATCAGAAATCAACCGGAGTTGGTCATGGAACAATTTTCCTCTAAAGTGCACCAGAACTGAGATATTAACGGTTAAAGTTGGGGATCCAGGGTACCGACCCGGTGTGGGGAGCTCCAAAATGATCTCTGGACAATGGGACTTTGGGGGATGCTAGGACGTCCCTGGAGGTGTCCAAAACTGATGCTAACCCTTTTTTCGATTTTCGCCACAATCCCATCTTCAGCTCGATTCTCTGGTGACAGGCGTGATATGCATTGCGTCATGGCTGTTTCATCAGATACTTTGTGTAACACAGGCGATTGCGCAACGCTCACTGCTTCGCAGTCAATTCCATTATTTGAAATGAGGATGATAAAAATAATTAATTACTTTTTAATTAATAATTAATTAAACCAATTACAGGACATGCGTCGCCGCCGTACCGAGTGCTCTGTGGAGCTGCGCAAGCAGAAACGCGACGACCTCCTGATGAAGAGGAGAAACCTCGTTGAGGTCCGAGTTTATCAACAGTGATTGGCGCGGGATTTCGGAGTATCTAACCTTCTGTATTTGAGATTCTCACTTAATCTTGTACACAATTCCCACACTCCATCTGCCAGGGTGCCGTTTGTCACTGCAGAATCACGTTACGTGCGCTGATTCATGTGGCATTTCCAACCCTCCCTTTTCCAGCTACCCCTTTTTCGACCGTTATGAAACATATTTCCTCCTCCTCGTCCTGCTGTGCACGATTTTGGTTTCTATCTCCCGAGATTGTGAGCTAACATTTCTGCATTTATTTGCCCTTATCAGGGCGTTGAAGATCACTAAAAATGCTTTGGGGTTTCAGAGTTTCCAGTAACCCGGGGTTCTAGGTTCGAAGCAGTAGCTTTTTAGTCTCAAAATTTCGAGGTGCCCTTTTTCGAGGTAAAATTTCTGCCTCCGACCCTGTACTAAACGACTGATGATGACTATCATGCCTTTGTAGTCTGATCTACTTGTTGTTTGTAGTCTGTAGTCTCTCATCAGCAATTGACTAATTTCCAGGAAGATGAGGAGGACGAGCTGAACGTGAGCGAGGACGGCAGCAAGCAGCAGCCGGAAGGTGGCAAGAAGCCGCCCGCGCCCGGTACGGTGTAGTTTGTAGTCTGTAGTCTGCTCGTTTTGTATTTTGAACTGTGCAGTCTGTAATGAGCGAACCCTCCAGCTTCGGGATGTACACCCGTAATCATTCGGAAACCCAAGCGCTGGCCGGGTCACGCTCAACGCTGCCTGTAGTCTTCTCGATTTGCAGTTTGTAGTTTGACCACTTTGTCATTGCAGTGCTGACGTGCGACCAGGTGGTCGAGATCCTCAAGAACAACCCGGACGTGCAGCAGACGCGCGACGCCTTCGAGTCGGTGCGCCGTCTGCTGAGCAAGTCGAAGAACCCGCCGGTGAGGAGATGAGGGAGGGGCGAAACACGAGTTCTCCGGGGGCAAGTGTTTATTGGACTGATGAAACGCCGATTCACCTGGCTGGGAAAAATAGAAACTGATTGCAATTAGATGAAATGCGTAGTAGGTTATCGGGGGGTATTGTCTGATTTAAAGTGGTGTGAAACGGAAGTTCGTAAGCAAATTCTGTCGATTGTTTTGTGTCCCAATGAGTTGTATTTTGCGAACCAGTCGTGTTATCACTGAAGCGCCATATCTCCGGGTTGAATCTCCTCATTTCAGGTCGACGAGGTGATCAACTGCGGCCTCATCCACGCGCTCGTCCAGGGCCTGAGCATTCCTGTAAGGAATACTATTTATTTTGCAGTTTGTAGTCTGATCTTTGACCCCCTTTCCCTTCAGGACGAGAAGATCCCGTACGAGTGCGCCTGGGCGCTCACCAACATCGTCTCGGGCACCTCGGAGCAGACGGTCAAGGTACGGTAATCAGAGAGGGATACGGTAGATTATCGATCTTTTTGACTTCAAATGACACATGACTTGGGGTCATTGACCATTACAATCTGAATCGTATGTATCTGAAAGTGAAACACAATTACTCACTAGTCGAGGGAGGGTAGATTATCGATTTTTTATTTGAAATGACCGATGACTTGAGCTCATTGGCCATTCCAACCCGTATTGCTCATATCCTAGAGGTGGAACACAAATGCTCACGCACACTCTTTTTTGGTTGCATTTGCTCCTCACTGGCTCTAGGTGATTTCATGTTTCACTCCATACCCACATCTATGTCAGGCGGTCGAATCGGGCGCAACCGGCCCGCTGATCCAGCTCATGATGCACGCCGACCTCAACCTCGCCGAGCAGGCCACGTGGGCCGTCGCCAACATTGCCGGCGACTCGGCGCAGCTGCGCGACTTTGTCATTCGTGAGTTTTTGGAGAGCGAATGAAACAATAATTGGTCGGGTTGTGTTTTGTTGAATTTTTGCGATGTGGATGAAACGCGAATTGGCCGGGTTATTTTCGACACAAATGTGCAGATACATTAATGGAAAAGGGAATGATCTGTATACAGTTCACGTGAAACATAAACTCACAAACTCCACTAAATTACTTGGAGCCTGAAATGTCGATTTTTTTGCTGTTGTTCGATAATTAGTAATATTTTATTTAGTATTTCTTGTTCGTGGCATTAATATTATTAATCCAGTTGCATTTGTGCTTCAGTGTCGTCGGCCGCTTTGCTTTAGGCCATTGTTGATGTTAAATTTCAGGGAACTAATAAATATACGTTTGTAATATTAATAATCCAGTCGCATCTCCGTTTCAGAGTCGTCCGGCGTGGAGGCGCTGATGGTGCTGTGCGGGAAGATAGGACAGCTGACGACGTCGTTCGTGCGCACGCTCGCGTGGACCTTCTCGAACATGTGCCGCCACAAGAACCCCCACGCGCCCCTTCCGGTACGGTAACAACACCAGGGTTTCGGTAGTTGTGGGTACGCAAAACGAAAGTCTTGTCTCATGCGATCTCCCGGTACGGTAATGGGAGAAGGGGGAGGTTACGGTAGTACTGCATATGGGGATACCTAATTTCGTTATTCGAGAGATACTATTGAGCCATCATGGTACTGTTGTGTTTCACAGAATCATCATGTCGGCTTCAGCACTCCTAGTTCGCTATCTTGAATTTTTCCTAGGATTAAAAAAGGTCTCTTACGATACAACGTGAAAACCCCCATCTCTTTTCGCTGTAAGGAGTACGGTCATACTGACGTTATCGATTGCAGGTGCTCCAGGTGCTTGCGCAGGGCCTGCTCCGCCTCATGCAGCACGAGGTACGGTAGCCGACTATTGATTTGTGTGGATACAGTAATCTGACCTTCTACTCCGTTCAGGACTACAACGTGCGCCAGGACGCGTGCTGGGCCGTCTCCTACCTCACGGATGGACCCGACGAGCAGGTACGGTAGCTGGATGGCGGAAACTAATCGACAACTGACTTTATTATTCGCAGATCACTCTGGCCCGCGACGCCGGCATCATGCCCTTCGTGTACAAGCACCTCAGCGAGGACGACGGTCTGGTAGCGCCCGCGCTCAGAGTGAGTGGCTATCAGACTGACGCGCTTATGGCGTCTACAGGAAATGATTCGATTTCACTTTCTGACAGAGTAGAAATGGATCGTCTAGAATTACCTGTTATACGAAAACACCCCCGGGTTTCGAAGATTCAATTTAAGAGACATGTAGTATCTTGCGATTCCAAAACATGAACTGTATTCACTTTTTTTCATGGTTTTTGAATGATTTCTGAATGGTTTCGAAGATTTATTTCAACTAACTTTTTTTTATCCATTCTGACTGACGCCGTTGGCAGGTGCTCGGCAACATGGCGACGGGCAACGACGTGCTGACGCAGACGGTGATCGAGCTGGGCACGCTGCGCGTGCTGCCTGCTGTGGCGCGCAAGGCGAAGAGCTCGTCCATCGTCAAGGAGTGCTGCTGGCTCATCTCGAACGTGATCGCAGGTGCGTGGGGAGGGGACTGGCGCACTTGGGCTGTTGTGTCCGGGAAGGGTTGTAGGACAAACTGGGTGGTTTTTAGAAGAAGTGTACGGGGGTTTTGGGCTTCAACCCGAAATCTAATCACCGAAAGTGCAGCAGGCTTCAACATTTGTGATAGCACAACACATTTTGGGTTTCATGATGATTGTTGAGTGTGGGCGTGTGGTGCCGAAGGAGGTAAGATGTGACAAGTATGTGAGTGTCTGGTGTAGGCGTGCCGCCTGCTCGCTGGGATCCGTCGTGCTTGTGGACCGTGTGGACAGCGGAGGCGATGGCGCAGAAGAGGAGTATGCAGGAATTGACCTAGAAACCCAATTATCTGGCATTTAGGGGATGAATTGGTGCTGACGCACTTGGGGTGTCTGGTACGGTAGCTCCACTATTGATCGTTTATCGATCGATACCGTAATCGCCTTGGGGTGCTTGTGTTTGGAAAAATACGGTACTCGCCAACTATCGATTAATTCGTTCCCGTTCAGGAACCCAGCAGCAGATCCAGGCGGTCATCGACGCCGGCCTGCTCACGATGCTCGTCACGGTACGTTGTGGCTAGGTTCCGCAGCGAATGTCTGACGATTACGGTAGCTCGGTTTTATTGATTTATCGATTTTCCCTTTGAAGATCATGCAGACGGGCGACTACCGCTGCCAGTTTGAGTGCTCGTGGGCACTCGCCAACCTCGCTCAGGTACGGTAGCTTTATTGATTATGTTTATTGATTTTTATCGATCGATACCGTACCCCCCCCCTGACTGCCTACCGTAATCTTCCCTGATTCAGGGCGGCACGACGCGACAGATTCTGGAGCTGACGGGCGAGAAGCCCATGGCCGCCCTTGCCGTCGCCCTCGGCCACACGAACGCCGACCTCCTCTCCAACATGTGAGTAGCGTGGTGTGGTGTGGTGTAGGAAGGGCGACGTTTGAGAATTTTACGTGGGCATGGTGTGGATGGTCTACGTTTCCCGCAATCAATCAATATAAATCGCTCAATTGCAGTCTGGAGGTGATCTACTCGCTGCTCACCGCCGTGGCGACGAACAAGCCGGACAAGCTGGACGCCCTCAAGGAGGAGGTCGAGGAGGCCGGCGTGCTCGACAAGCTCGAGGCCCTCCAGGAGAACCAGAACGAGAAGGTACGGTAGTCTGGTGGTGTGGTGTGGTTGGGATACGGTAGGGGACTGGCGTATGGTAGGTGATAGAGAGGATGCGGTAGAGACGAGTGCTCGAAAACGTAATGTTAGCCGTGTGGTTGACAATGAGGTGGTGGTTGCAAAGAATATTCTGAATTTGGGACATGCTCGCTTTGTGTTTCATAGCATGTCCTTATTGAAGTGGTGGTCTTCACAATTGAATTTTTAAAAGTTAATTATTCTGGTCTTTGATCTTTCAATGCTTTCCCTATTGCAGGTGTACAACCAGACGTACAAGATTCTGTCGGAGTACTTCTCGGAGGAGGACGACGGCGAGAATGAAGAGAACGACGGAGCGACCGGCAACTTTTACAATTTCTAAGCTCCGCCCCTTTCTGGCTCCGCCCACTTGTTGTCCCCGCCCCCCCCCCTTCCATGTCACGCCCCCTAACACCTCTAACCCCCCTCTAAAGCTCTATACACTTTTTGATAGTTTGCGATGTTGAATCAAGTTTTTATGCAGAGTAACTATTGATCGAAACAAATCTCTCGTTTTATTATTGGAAATAGTAATTTATGTGTTGAAATGTGCTTGTCTGTAGCAAACGTGTTCGCCCGCTTTCCCTCTCTCGCTGTTTGTAGATTATTCTGGTACAATTCCGATGTTTGATTCGAGTTCCCTGTCTCATGCTTTTGACCGAGAGCAATCTCAGATCGGTTGTGCGATAGTAAAGTAAGTATTTGTAGTTGTACGACACAGGACAGTGCCATGGGGAAAACTGAAGGTAAGTATATTTGTAGTGCGGTGGTTGTGCGACACAGGATGACATGAAGAAAGGAATGGGGAAGACAGATAAGGGCATGATCAGAGTGGAATGGACCAGTCCAATAGTGATTCAAAAAGGGAGCCCTTGGTGCTGTCAAGATTGTTCAAAGAGCCCTATGGAATGAAATGTGTCTTTTGGTGAGACTCAAAGCTATCCCACCGATCCAGAAGTGCTAATCTTTACACTACTATCAAAATGACAGATGGAGTAGGAATATTCCTTTGTTTTCTCGTTATTGTTCAAAGAGCTATCTCGGGGCGATCGAATACTCTTGCCATTTGTGTTATTTTTTTCGTACAAAGTGGAGTACCGATAAGACATTGTCAATATCGTTCAAAGAGCCGCCTCGAGGCGATATAATACTCTGGTCATTTGGTCATAGAAAGAGAAGAGAGAATACACTGATAACTGATAAGCAATCAGTCCGCGCCGGTTCCCCTTCTCACGTTTTCCATTTGTTTGAGTGCGTTTTGTTTTCAGTGTGACGTCATCAATTTACTTCGACTAGTTGTGTTTCACTCGTTGATCAAGTTCACGTGTTTTCGTCGCAGCGTTGATCATATCTTTTCAGCTAATCTAAATATATTTATCTAGCCATATTGAAGGGAATGGAGCACGCGAGCAAGGGTCATGGCGGAATGAAAATGGACCATGGAACGAGTGAGTGTTCATTTGCGCATTAATTAGCATTATTCCTTTTCTGTTTATTGTTCAAAGAGCTCTGTGAAGGGATGGTCATTTGACCAGAGCTACGTAAAATCGAAACCCGAGCAGCAGTTTCTCAAAAAGCGAGAGATCATGTGGAATGGAGAAGCGAATTCGTCATTCTGGCATCCATTATCAACCGAAATCTACCGTAATCTACCGTAGTCTACTGTAATCGTAGTCTACCGTACCTACCATATCTACCGTAACGTACCGTATCTCACAGGTCACGGCGGAGGCACCAGCTCGGGCCCGATGATGTGGGAGTGGTTCCACACGACCATAAACGAAACCGTGCTCTTCCCATGGTGGAGGGTGACCGAGATATGGAGTGAGCACAGCAATCGTTACAGTATCCCCAGCGACCGTAATCTGGAAAACTAAACCTGGCTTTAATTGTGTGAAGCAAAATGTGGCAAAAAGTTTGATCTCGGGCGGGCTCGAACCGCCGGCCTTCTGTGTGTTAGACAGATGTGATAACCACTACACCACGAGATCTTGGGGTGAGAATTGCAATGAGGCGATAATCTTCCGGGTGAGGCGGGTCACGTTAGTACGGCTCGTACATGATTGCGATGCATTTAGGAAAATTTGCAGTAATTCCAATGCTGCAGGGTTGTCAATTCCATGTCGTTTTCAAAACGTTTTCAATTCCAATGCTGCTTACATAATACGTTCGACAACAAACTTACAAGCAGGTCTTACGTAAAAAAAAATCAAAATTTGTCCATTTCACTGCTGGCGTAAAATCGCATAAATATTGAAAAAATCTGATACGACTGAAAAAATCGTCCAAGTAGCCAATACTGTTCTAGTCACCGGTCCCGGCTCTTGATAACTGTATCGGCTTTACAGTTCAAAACTCACTCAATTCTCACGCGTTTCACGCGTTCTCTAATCTGTCAAAGAAGAGAGAGAGAGAGAGAGAGAGAGAGAGAGAGAGAGAGAGAGAGAGAGAGAGAGAGAGAGAGAGAGAGAGAGAGAGAGTGTGTGTGCGAAATGAAGAGACCATGAAGAGCCCGTTTTTCGCACTCTAAACAGCTCCAACAATTTCGCTAGCAGGTCTGCTGCTGTCGTGCGCGCTCGTGGCCGTAGCCGGCTTCGCGCTCGAGTGGCTGAGGACGGTGCGGGCACGGCTGCAAGCCGGCGCCGGCTCGAGTATGGAATTTTCCGGTTCCGGCTCTGAATTTACCGGCTATAACAAATTAGTGAGAGAGATACTGACTTTGCAATTACCGGTTGTGGCTCTGAATTTGCCGCTACAGCAAAGTACGTATTGAGAACAACGGATTGTACAATTCTGGCACTAAACACGCCGGCTCCGGCTCTGGGTTACGGTAGCTTTCCGTTCAGGACTAATAGCGGCGCGCCACGGCAGTCTGCACGGCGGAGACACGGTCGGCTACGCGACGTTCGCTGCGTCTGCTACGTCGAAAGAGAGGTTTGATATTTGGATGATATATAAGCAAGTGCCTTGATTAATGACCTATTACCGAAAGGAATCAATCACAGGGGGAGGGGGCACTTTGTTCTTTTTTTTCGCAGACCAGTCTGAGAGGATTGATCTTTGATCTTTCCAGCGGCCTCTTCGTCGGTGGTCTCTGCTCGCCCTCACACGTGCGGGACACACTACTGTTCGGCGTGCAGGTACATTGATCTTTGATCTTTGATCTTCGGTCGATGATCTTACTCTGAAACAAGATACTTCTATTCAACAGGCGGAAAGAAAAGAACAATCACTGTAAATCTGTTTCCGCAGATGGGATATGTTTCAGCTCTTCCGTAAAGCTCAGCGGTTATTTGTGGAATCGATTTGACTTTTGAATTGAAGAACAACAACTTGGCTGATTGAAATGAAATACTTTGATCTCTGATCTTTGATCTTTGATCTTTACGGAATTCCTTTGCAGACGGCGCTCTCGTACACGATAATGATGGTGTTCATGACGTACTCGGTGCAGTTGTGTACGTCACTCGTTACGGGCACTGCCCTCGGGTATTACGTATTTGGAAGGAGACGGAGACCATTGTAGTTTGTAGCTTAAAGAAGGAGTGGCACGAATCTCAGTTAGGGACTCCCGGCACGGAAAACCACCGCCTCAAATAGATTACGGTAGTCAAAAAAATCAAACTTTGTTCCTTTTCCCGGCTCTACCCCCGGCTCTGTTACAAAGGAGTCTGTTCCCTTTTATTTATCACTTTGTCGTTTCGCTCATGTTTTCTTGCTCAATTACATGTTAGAAATCATAAGGAATAGCTGTTTACCCTTTAGAGTACGTTTACTTCACGATCAAACCTCAAAAGCGCTTCGAATTGGCCCACGAAGAAACCAGCCTCGTTTTCGCTTCTTGATCACTTTGTTTAAACAACGTTTTCTCATGTTCCTAGCTGTTTCCTGCTCCAATTCGTGTATATATTTGTGGAAATTACTGTACCTAAGGTATTCCTTCCATAACGTATGATAATTCACTGCCTCCCTCAAACCACGGCGTGACAGCAGCTTTTTTCCACGACCGCGCATGTTTCTTCGCTTGTTCTTTCCTCGTTTGTTCCTGGTTCTTGCTTATTAATCGTGTTTTCAACCCTTAATATTTTCCCTCTCACTGTAGGATCGTCGCCGTCTCTTCGAAGGAAATGCCCTTCTCCGTCGTTTTGTCCGCATTGGAGTGCTCGTCGAGGACCGCATAAAGCTCGATTACGTGCTCGGTCTCCGCGCTGAGGACTCCATTGAGCGCCGTCTCCAGACCCAGGCATTTTTTTTGTTTTATTTTGCTCTCACAATCAGTTGGCCGTTTCGAAGAAGGAAAACTTCTCTGATAAAATGTATTGAATTAGTTTTGTTTATATTTGTTTTCAGGTCTTCAAGCTCGGACTCGCCAAGTCTGTCCATCACGCCCGTGTTCTCATCCGTCAGAAGCACTTCCGGTACGTATTTTTTTAAATGTTATTTTTTACGAGTGGTAATCGGCATGTTGATATATAGTCCAGGTTGGTTTCCTCCTGAAAACATTCCGGCTCCTTTTTGTGGCTCATACAGAGATAAACCGTTGACAGTATTTTCATTTGTTCTTTCAATAGTTAGTAAATTGATGTGGAAGAGACGTCCGTTTTTGCGGAAACGTGAAAAAGTTGATAGAATCAGTTTGACGATTTTTGTTACCGTACCTTACTTACCGATTGTCACCTGCTTTGCGCAAAACTATAGATTCTTCCACACCAATTACCTATTTATTGATAGAACTATTTAAAATTCTGTCAACGCAAATCGATAAAAAAGCAAAATATAGTATGTCAAACGTGCTTTTACAACGCAGTTGAATTCATATCAAATTTCTCTCTACATGAGCCACAAAAGAACCTGGGACCGGTAGCGACCGGAATGTTTTCAGGGAGGGAGGAGTGCTTTCAAATAATTTTTGAAAGTGTATTTTTCAACTGTTCTATTGCAGTGCTCGTCGCCCTTTGGGGGTGGACGCCCCGGCCGCGTAAAGAGAAGAAACGCCAAGAGAGGAGGCGGAAACGACGCCGGATCTGACGCCAACGAGTAATATAGAACAGTTGTTATTCGTTATCCCTGTCCCATCTTTGTTCAAATAAAGACTTGTTATTTTCAAGTTCGTTTTTTTCTGGAGGATGGACACACAAAAGAATAACATTTACACGAGTGTATTGATTTGTTTTTAACTTTTGTTACTTCCGCCAGCGCTTTCATTTGATACGATATGCCGACAAGGCTTGAAACTTTTGTTGATTGGCTAGCACACAGAGAATATCGAAACTTATGTAATTTTTAGAGGAATTTTTGTCACTTCGCATAAACTGATCTCTGATCGGGTATACATTCCTATGTCGAATTCCCTATGTCGAATGATGTCGAATTCATAAGCCTAGTCGTTTCTGTAAATGTGCACATCGTGAAACCCGGCATGATCAAGGCATGCGCGATCTTTCAGTATGTATACTGTCCATAGCTCCTCATCCCCAACCGACTCCGGTGGTGTAGTGGTGTGTGAGCAAGGCTACAATGCGCAGGGTTGGTGGTTCGATCCCCCCCTCCTGTTTTAGTTTATTGCTGATTTCTCCTTTTCCGATTCTCTCTCTCGATAAATCAATACACGATACAGTACTCGGAATTTGCCTGCGCTCAGGCCCGATCTTTAAAAATCCCTAGTGAGCTTCAAAGACATTTCTGTCACTTCGGATAAACTGATCTCTGATCGGGTATACATTCCCTATCACCCCACATTCTCAGTTTAGGTGACTAAATATTCGTGCCACTCCTTCTTTAATCTTTGTAGTTTTCCCTATAAAACTGCCCATTAGGTGTTCGGGGGGAGGAGGCCATGCTAGGATTAACTTTGATCTTTGCCCTTCACCATTAGGACACAATTTTTTAGTTGTTCAATATGTCTTTTATCACATCAACTGTGCGCACCGCTCGTTGCGGGAACTGCCCTGGGCTATTACGTGCATGGGAAGAGGCGGAGACCATTGTACGATTTGATCTTTGTAGTTTCATCTTTGAAACACCGTTCCTGGCAGCTGGTAAGAGCAACGTTGTAGTGTGATTCGTTATGTTTCTAGCCTTGGAATAATGTATAATGTAGTCGTTCTAGTGTACATTTAGCTTGGAATTGCGAATTGATCTCATTATGTACAAAATTTTATGCACGATAACAAATAAACAGACAAAAATGAACACATTGACCAGTCGAGTAGACAAAGGAAAAATGCAGGGAATTTCGGCAAAGTGCAAATAATCGATAACAAAAGGGCGAGATGATTTTCAGCAGGAACACTGGGGGAAATTCTAGAGGAATTGGGAAAACAAAATTAATTATAAATAAGGAATAATAGGAGAAATTGTGTTGTCTAGCAAGTCAAACAGAAGCGTGAGAGCATGGGAAATGGAGAGACCGAGAGATGAATAATCCTTTTACGCCTCGTCGTACAGCACCTGTCGCACGCGCTGCAAATAAATATTTAAATAATTTTTCATATTTATTTTTTTTGTAGCCATTTACTTCCTTCCCACTGTCTCGGGCCTTTCCTGAAATATATTAAACGCTCCCTGAAACACAACGCATCAATGGCTTTCGAACACGTTTCATTTCGGGAAAGTGGCTGCCTGATCAATTTTTCGGATAATTAAATATATAATTAACCTCAAACATTGCGGGATGCTTCATGATCGCCATGTGCTCCGCTCCCGGGATATCGTGTGCCGTGATCTGTGATTAGGGATTTATTGATTTATCGATTATCGATTGGGATAGACTCCGCCCACTTCCTTCAGCCCGCATATGTTACGCACTGTGAGCAATAGAGTTGGAATTGCGGGCTAAACGGGCCTGTAATAGGGCTAACTCTCCCGCGAAGAGGAAACCGTTTAGAACGCGAAATTCTACACGGGCCCGTTATCCCGTTACCATTTTGCCAACCCTACTGACGCTGATCATGCTGAATTCCCATTGCTCACATTCAGACGGTTTAGTGCTTCTCATGTCAGCGATATTGCATTGAATACCATCCTTCGATCAATGATGTTTCCCACCCACTTTCCATCTGGAACACTCACCCTCACTCCGTTCTCCTTCGATCCGCTGGCCTTCGCCGCAGCAAGCTTCTTCTTTGCTTCAGTTCTCCAACTCAGACAGACCTGGAATGTGCATAGATACAGATGAGTAATGTTCTCAAGAGGAAAGATATTTCAGTTACGCAGACCAGTTGCTAGAGTGGCTATTTCCTAGGCATTTCGACTACCGTAATGAGCTTCCGTAGCTTCGCATGATCCTAACAATAATCTAGTCCTATCGGCTACCGTACTCTGTAAATCTCGCCAGGTCACCATTCCGGTCATAACTCTCACCTCCGCACTCCTTCTATTCACCGTTCCATCTCCATCTCCGATTGCGATGTTCGGCGGCCAATCCGGGAAGTATCCGGCGTCCCAATCGAACCGCTCCGGCGTCTCCATTCCGTGGCCGTAGATGCAGTGCGTCTGCAAAATAGGAGCCGATTGCCTTTCTAAATCCCGGCTCTGAATTTGTATTTCTATTTCCCGGCCCGGTTCTCACATCGACATCCGGCGCGCTGAAGCCGCCGAGAAGTGGCGGCCCGGCCACCTTGTACTGCTCCCAGCCGATCTCGTAGCCAATATCGGCGAAGAACTCCTGGATGTTGGCCGTCTGCAAATATTAGGAGATGAATGGTGGTTTCGGCTTTCAACAATTGCTGGTCCGCTGTAGCCAATCGAATTGCGGAATATGAACGGGGAAATGTTGTCAAATGTGGGAAGAAATTAATTCATTTTTGAGACAAAAATAGGAGAACTATCGGACGAAATTGCTTCAGTCACGGTTGTGCTGCTGTTGAAACTCATATGGACAATTTGGCAGGATAGTATAGAATTAGTGGCGATGATATAAAATGGAGTTCGGAAGATCAAAGATCATGAACGTACCGTGTACGTCTTGTTCTTGCCCTTGTCCGTGGCGAGCACCTCGTTCGAGCTCCAGGCAGCCTGCAATTAGGACAGCTATTGCCCGGTTCTCCTAAACACCAGCTTTGACTCCCGTCTCCACCTAAATACGGGCTCAGTGTCCCGGCTCCGCCTATTCACCGGCTCCGTTTCCCGGCCCTCTCACCTCGTTCGGGAACAGCAGCGCTGACGAGGTGAACGACCGGAGCATTGGTCGGAGAGCAGAGGGCGGCAGCAGGATGCGGTAGTAGTTCATGTTGTAGCCTGCAATTAGAAAGGAGGTGATAAATGCCGGTCGTGGGCTTCCCGGCTCCGGCTCTAGTTTCTCGGTTCTTATAGTTTACGGATGTGGCAAATGCCAGTTCTAATTTCCCGGTTCTAATATTTTTCATGAATGTAGCAAATGCCAGTTCTGGATTTCCCGGCTCCGGCCCGGTCCCAAGACTTACCGGACGCGAACAGCTTTACGACCTGCATGGATCCGCCCCATGGCGCAGCGATGGAGACGAAAGAGCGGACGAACTTGGCCTTCCAGTCCTGAGAATTAGGCGGATATGAACTAATTGCCGGAACTGGCTTCGGAATGATTTTTGAAAATCAAAAGAACGGACACAATACTATCGAGGATTTGCAACGGTGTCTTGAACGATGCTTGATGCGATTTATTGATAGAAAAGGAAAAAAAGGACCAACCGAATCGACGACATGATCCAAGAAGTACTTCAGCGTGGGATTGCCCATGGAGTGAGCTACGAAAACGACCTGCAAAGATCAAAGATCATTCAGAAGGATCAAAGATCAACCCACCTTCTTGTTCCCATTCCACCTGTACATCTGCTCCGTGAGCACCTTGAGCTGCGCGTAGTAGAAAGTGTGCTCGTCTGCAAGAGATCAAAGATCAAGAATAAAATATTTCGAGGTGATCTATTTCCATAGTCAAGCGCGTTATGATATTTTTAAGGAGAGATTTGTAAGAGACATTGGACAGCAGTTGAACATTGAGTATTGATGAACACATGAAACATAGTAATTTTCTAGTTTTTGAAATAGACAAGAAAAAGTCGTTGTTGTTTAGTAAAATAGCGGTGAAAGAGATCAAAGATCAATCAACTCACTGGGCGCCTTTCTCCAGTCATAGGGTGCTCCGACGACGTCCTTGCCCCTTCTGTAGCCCCACGACACAAGCGCCTCGACGAGGTCGACGAAGTAACGGCCTTGCGAAGCCTGGAATATTCGAGATGTTTTTGTTGTTTTTGTTATTATTGTTATTGTTATGTGCTGATAAAAACGGATCTCATTGATCAAGGTACCCACTGCTTGGCCAATTCAGTGTATTGAGTATACGCCGTCTCTTCATTCTTCTTACCGGTCAGAGAGGCGAGAGAGAGTGTGCGAAATGAAGAGACGGCGACCCGTATTTCGAACTCTATTGCTTACCTTCGACGTGTCCAGCCACTCGAATGCCGTGGTGCTTCCGAAATTGGGCACTTGTACATCCACACCGGGCATGTTGGACGAGGTCTTGGTGTCGTTGTCGAAGACCAGCCTGGAAATTATAAAAAAAAAAATTTGAAAATTTATTTTTTGCAAGTCGAAATAAAATTTCGCCAAAAAATCGCCCACAAATGACCATCGCAAACTATGATTCGTTCGTGAAACATATTCATGTATTATTTACATGCTATTTGGGCTAGCCTTGGATTTGGAAGGTCAATAACGCTTTTCATGTTATCCACCAACCAACAACCAAAGATCGACCAAAAGATCAAAGATCAAAGATTACTTCATATTGTCCACCCAGCAGTCGATCTTGATGGGCGCAAAGCTCGTCAGATCCAGCCACAGGTCGAAGTATTCAGTGGTGTACTTGGAGCAGGCGTAGTGCACGGTCTGCAATGGAAATGGAATTGGTACGGTAGGTTACTGTAGTCGATAGTTACGGTACTTCTGCAATCGGGGTACGATAGGCTACGATAAGGAATACTGTAGGTATAGTTACAGAATGCCCCTGAAATGCCTAGAAACAGGTATGTGGTGTACTTGGAGCAGGCGTAGTGCACGGTCTGGAACCGGGGTACGGTGGAATACGGTAATGAATACTGTAGCCGGGGTACTGTGTAGCGGTATTCGATTAAGGTAAAAAAATGGTTTAGAAGGAATAGTGTGTCTGAAAATAACTCGTATTTTAGCAGGAGTACGGTAGATTACGGTCACGTTTCAATCAATCAATTCACTCACCTCAGGCTTGCCGGTGAGATTTGCCAGGAGCCGACTGCCCGCGTCTCCGGGTACTGTAAAATACGGTATTTGAGGGGAATACGATACTATATCGATTGATCCCGACACTGTTTGTAATGATAACTGTAAAGAGTATAGGAGCCGATCAGTACTCTAAGCCTCGACTATGGTAGATAGGGCATACGGCAATTGACTCACTCATAATAACCGGGATTTCCGACCTTCTTATCATTATTACGGTAACGAATGAATGTTTTGGGTTACGGTAGCTGTTCCGGTATACGGTACTCAATCGATAACTCACTCATAATAACCGGATAGCCGGGCGTTTTATCGTTCTTCCTTCGCACGGGCGGCGCTCCGAGTGCGCCATGAATGCAGAGGAGGAGCAGGAGAAGGAGGGTGGGCGGCGCGGGGAGGAAGCCGCGCCACATCGCTGGAATCATTACATAACTTATGCATAACTTAGGGTATGGGTCTTATTGTTCAAATAATTAGGTTGATCATTGAAATATAACGCAACGAATGGAATAATGCAGAACGAATTATGAGAGCTGAGAAGCTGAGAAGAATCCAATAATAAGAACGCCCTAATTGTAAGAAGACTGGTGGTCGATATCAGCACAGGAATACAGAACCAGAAGAGATCCCTAACACCTACCACGCATAATTCTGATAAACATTGATTGATTGATTGAATTGTAAGAAGAAAAGATGTGCGAATCGGGAGAATTAGTGAGTGATGACGAGAATCAGGTGAGTTTCACCGTGCGAACAAAATGTAAAGGAGAGCTGGGAATGTAGTGATCTGAGGTTTTCTGTCCAAAAAAAAACTTTAAAAATAAAAGTCCCAGGAGAAACAACTAGGAAAAAAACTCTCTTTGCCATCACTGTAATCTTTCGAAGCACTAGGGGAAAGCGAATTGCGGAAGGACAGACGCGTCTTGGACCTTGAGTAAGGAATGAAAGAGAGAGAGAGAGGAAGAGACCCAGGCGGAAGAGAGTCACGTGTTCCTATAGGCATGCATTTCATGAAAGGTTTTATTTCATTTTTTTTGGCGATGATCATTTTTTTGTCAGGTTGGCCACTAAATCAGGGGGTAATGGGAGACAGGAAAGAAGAGAAAAGAATCGTTTTAAAAGAGTGGTAGAAGGACGAGAGTGAGATGGAGTCACGTGTTCCGAGTGGCATTCACGTCAAAAAAGTGCGAGAGCGAGACAAGATAAAGATCAGGAAGGCCAAACAACTATTCATCTGAACCATTATTGAACAATGACTCGGAGATGGGTAAACTAAAGATCGCCTATCGATTTTTTTATGAAGTGGGTACAATGTGAGTAGGGCTGTCAGAGTGAAGAATCCGTCTCTTCATTCCTCGCAGTCTCTCGTCACTCTGACTGGTAAGAGAGTGCGCGGAATGAAGAGACGGATTCTTCACTCTGACAGCCCTAAACGTGAGGTGACTGGATAGATACATGAAAGGAAGACGAACATATTTTAGTGCCATAACTGCAAACATAATTGATTTTCATAGAAGATGGCTCGATCTTTCGCAATGCGTATCAGAATGAGGCGAGGAGGAACGGTTGGAAGTGGGAGGCTGATGGAGTTGCACTCTCTTATCATTGATTATAGTAGTATCGCGTGAACGAATCAAACAGAAAACACGCAAAAATATGTGGTCAATAAAATCTTTAAAAATCTTAAATATGCCCAGAATATTCGCGGAAATGAATAAGGATAGGAACTAATTACGAAGGAATATTTTCAAAGACAGATTCATGTTATTTATGCCCAGAAACTGGTGCCATCCAACCATCTGAAGGCCGGATGGCACGAATCAGGATCTTTTCCACAGAATCAAGATGGCCGGATGCGAGAGAGAGCACGCAAAACGAGGAGAGTCCCGCCTCCAACCACCACTCCGATGTGGTCACTACTCCAGTCATCATCTGTTCAGATCGGATCACTTCCAGTCACGCCCCGTCTCTCCACTTTGCACACTCTCTCGCTCACTCTGACCGTCTGGACTCTCACCACTTTACGCAGTCTCTCGTCTGCTATGGTCGTCTGCACTCTCTCGACGTCTCCGATCTCTCGCCCCGCCGGGTCTCAGTGATTTACTGCAGCCCTGTCTCTAATCTTTATGATCTCTAGAAGGTTAGAGAAGGCGAGAGAGTGTGGGAATGTGAGAGAGTGGCGGCGACTGGGACCGGGAAGCAAGAACTGGAGAAGGGTTTGATCTCTTGGAGGAATGATCTCGAGTCCTGAAGCGTTTTGAGCCCTTTGTAGTATTTTGTATACAATGTGATGCTTTCTTAGTTCTGCAAATATTTGATTGCTTCTGAAATTCATGCGCCCTTGCATAGGTGTACCAAGAATCTCTTCAATCCGCGTACTTGTTGCACGCTTACGGACTAAGAGAAATGAAGAGGCGGATTCTTCATCTCGGGAGCCCTAGAGACCTAGCGGTCAGTTGGTCTTCCGAGGTATAAGAGGAGAAACGATGGTTCGAATCATCTTACGTTACACTAACGTCGGGGGAGGTGGGAAGATCAGTAAAACAAAAAGCAGAGATGATAAACCCAACTATCTAGAAGGTGAAATAATAAGAATTACTAATAGATTAGCAAGAAACGATCATGAACATGTAGACTGTGCGTGCCGCCTCACTTGTAAAACTCAAAGTGCCGGTAATTTTTGATTTCATTTTACTGATTGATTTTTTTAGGATTCACCGGTAATTCATTGATTTTCATCTGCCCCTTTCTCTTGTTATCTGCTCACTGAAAGCCATTTGATTCTTTCTTTGTTCTGCTCATGAAGACCTTTCTCGTGCGATCTCATCTGATTCATAACAATGGATTTATACCAATTCCAGTCTGTCCGATGCGACACGACCTTCGCGTGCAGCTAAGCCGTGCAAATTCGCCCCCGGGGTCAAGAGTGAGCTAAATTATGCTTCCATATATACGCAAACTTTCGGTACCAGAAATTCCCATACCTCAAACTGTCATTCTCCATCTTCTTTTTCTACTCCATGGCGCACTCGGCGCGCCCAGAGACAAGGCTCTCCAGTGATCCTGAGTGAGTTATCGACCGATTACCGTATTCAGCTAACAGCTGGCCTTACCAGTGGGTGGTCCCAACTAGCGTTGTCTTACGACGTAAAATCGCTTGACGTGGATACACCTTTACCTTTTTTTAACCTTTTACCGTATTCATAGATTACAGTAGTCCTCGAGGGTACAGAGATAAAGAGATGTATCCACGTCAAGCGATTTTACAGACGGGAGAACCGGCTAATGGCAGTCCTAATTTCAGGAAGTCTTGAGCTCTAACGATACTTTAGCAGTTGATAAGGGCAAGAACAAGACGTACACGGTACGTATCTCTTGTTTGATTGTTGATCTTTGACCTTCCCAACTCCTTTGGGCAGATCAAAGATCAACAATCAAACATGATCCTCGAAAGACATTCTTCTTTGCCACTGACTGTCAATTCAAATGAGTTTCAGCAGCAGCATAATCGTGACTGAAGCAATTTTGTTCGATCTTTCTCCCTTTTTCTTTATTCAAAAACAATTAATCATTGTTGTTGAAGGCCGGAACCATCATTCAGCTCCTAATTAGCAGACGGCAAACATCCGCGAGTTCTTCGCCGATATTGACTACGAGATCGGCTGGGAGCAATACCAGGCCACAGGACCGCCGTCTCTGGGCGAGTTAACGGCTCCGGGTGTGGAGGTGAGAGCCGGGAATTTGTGTCTATGGCGAGAGCCGTGGTTTACCTAGCATCACCGAAGCCGGATGAGCCGGAGCCGGGATTTAGACTCCAATTTACAGACACACTGCGTTTACGGACGCGGCGTGGAGACGCCGGAGCGGTTCGATTGGGACGTCGGATACTTCCCGGATTGGCCACCGAACATTGCCATTGGAGACTGAGACGGAACGGTGAATAGGAGAAGTGCGGAGGTGAGGGATATGACTGGGTGAATGGCCCGGCGGACTGAGATTACGGTAGCCGACGAGTCACCTTCTGAAAATCATGTGCAAACCCGGTGCTTTTGCTCATGGTTAATCTTTATTTATGACTTGAGTCAAGACGTGACCCCATTAATCGTTTTCCGGATCTCAGAGATTACGGTAGTCGGCAAGCATTTCTTTCGTAGGTCTGTCTCAAGTGGCGCACGGAAGCAAAGAAGAAGCTTGCCGCGGCGAAGGCCAGCGGATCGAAGGAGAACGGAGTGAGGGTGAGTATTCTGGATCAGAAGTGGTCTGCACGAGTCTGGACCGTCTGGGAGTTAGAAAACGTACTCTAGAATAGGCTGGCACGCACTTCATCAAGAGTTATCACTTTCCGTTCGATTCGTGCGATTGTGAATTATAGATGCAGGAAACCGTCTTCATTCTAACAAGATAGAAGTGGGCGGAGCCTATCCTGATCGATAAATCAATAATCGCAGATTACGGCACGGGACATCCCTGGAGCGGAGCACACAGCGATCATGAGGCATCCGGTCACGATTGAGGTGAATTATATGAATAAGTGAATGAAACGAAGATAAATGAATAGAAATAATTGAATTGAATATTGATTTTCTATCGCGAAAAAAGTCACATACTGGTTGAGCGCAACAACGGAAGCTGACCTAAATGGTGTAACTGTAAACATTATGGAGATTATTAGGTTATGAAGCATCCGGGCATGATTGAGGTAAAGAGCATTGGAAAAATGAATAGGATGTGTTTCAACAAGTTTTCAAATGCTGTCGGGCTGTGGAAGAAGCAATAGAGACCGGTTTGTTGCGGGAATAAATAATATAATAATAATTAACTTAAAATAATAAACAATTCCTTGCAGCGCGTGCGACAGGTGCTGTACGACGAGGCGTAGAGGCGATTATTCAACTCTTCATTTCTTTTCATCCCTCTTCATTTCGCATCTCATCATTTCTCTTGATTTTCGTAACATACGTTTTAAGGCAGAGGTGTGTTTCAGCTGTTCTACGAATGTGGTTGATAAAGGATATCGTCGATATGTATTGTTAGGTCTGGTTCATATATCAATACTATTCTCTACGAAAGCGAAAACATGAAATGTGTTCCTGCATAAGGGCATTTTCGAATTTAACACCACGTCGCTTCACTTTGTGCTCTCTGTGGTCGCTCTGACCATTTATGAATCAGTTAACAGCCTTTTCCATCCACTCAAAAGCATCCCAAATGTCGAGTCAGCTGGAAGCGAACTGCGTAGCGCTAAAATCCGAGCAGCGCAGATCGAGTTCCAGCCTTTCTCCGCCCGGCTCTCTCCATTCCCCATGATCTCTCTGCGGTCAGAGCGGCCGAGATAGCACGCGAAACGGAGAGACTGGGATCCAATCACAGATCGAGTTCCTGGCCCATCCAGGCGCGACCCCATTTTCGCTTTCGGAGTTCACCCTTACCGCTCTCTCGCTGTCTGCGCTCTCCCCTGTGCTCCTGCTCTTTTGCGCTGTTCTATTCCAAGAAAGCGCGGAATTCCTTTGTACATCACACAGCGAGCATAGGTGGTACTCGGTGAAGCCACTTTGCGCGCGCAAATTTTCGATGCTTGTTTAGCGCTGACAATGTTTTACTATGAGCGCTGTTATTAGTCAAGAAAGAGGCGTTGAAATTTTCTCTGGATAGGCGCACTACGAGTGTGTTGTTGACTCTGTATCGCACGCATAGTCTTGACAAGGTTATATACCAATCAATCTCTTAATTATGTCTGTTTCTCCGCTACAATCACGTTCAACCTTATTGCGCTTCGGTAGTGGATAAATAATCGTTCTGAAATTCTAGGAATACCCACTCAAAATGGTCGTAATCATCTCCATGGAGGCTGCAAAGCTCAAGCACGAGCAGCAGAAGCGGGACAAGGGTATGTTTACAATCATTTTTCATTTTTCAATCAGAAACTCTCGACACGATACTATTCTGCTTATCCACCGTTACTAATGGACCCTGTGTGAAACTCATCCGTGCAATTGTGTTCAGGTCACAATTTCAACGGTTAACTTTCAGAACGAGTAGTTTTCGCTCTGTCTAAATAACTCAGCCTCTGCTTATTTGTTAGATTAGTCCAATGAAAATGCATAAACGGATTTTTGATGACTACTATATTAGGAGTACTAATCAGGAGAAGCTCTCGAGAATTAGGTGTCCGTACGGGGAAGATTTATCGGTCCGCAATCTGCCTATCGCTCGCGAGAGGAGAGCCGAGGGGACTGATTTCACTTTCACACACTGCAGGGAGATGGGGATACGAGATGGGGTGCTAGATAGTTCGATAGAGTGACCTTTTCGCTTAGCCGGTCGGTGGTGGTGGTGGTGCGAGGTGCGATGCGCAAACTGCTCGCGTTTTTCAGCCGGTGCAGTGTGATTATCGCGAATTGGTCTTGCTCACAGTCATCATTTGGCTGCTTCTGGGGCTGGCACATGACGGCAAACTCTCTTCATCCTAAGCGCTGGATATTTCATCAGCAAATAATTTGGGTTTATTCAATTAGATGATGAGGTTCGATCGAAACTCAGAGCCTCTTTCGATTTAGAACATAATCTGAAACTCATTGAAATTCTCAAACGAGCGTTCGAGTTACGAATTCTTTAGCACCGATAGGTACTGCTCACCCTCACATGTTTCCGCTCCCACTCGAGCTTGTTTTGGCTTATTCTCACCTCCGCTCCATTTTCAAACCATCATGACCTTCTCAGCTCATCTTCTAGCCAGACTCTCCGCGTCCTACGCGCTATCTAGGTGGTCAGAGATGACGAGAGAGCAGGCAGAATGGAGAGAGTGATCAACACTGCTGAACAATGGTGTGACTCTCTCCAGATTGCACACTATTTCGCCTTGTCTGACCGCGAGAGAGCGCATAAAATGGAGAGAGCATCGGTCGTGCCTCTTGAGAAGTGCTCGACTTGACTCGCTCACTGCTTGTAAATTAGCACAAATCACAGGGAGCTACTGACAGTTCCTTTGCGCTGTATGAGACTCGTTCCTTGCTTGTTGCGTACAGTTTGATAGGCGATATAGCCTGAATCCTTGGCTGGTATCTGGATCAACAATGTTGCTTGTTTTTTGTTGCAACTCATGATTTACAGAAGGTGCAATTATTTTCTATCGTATTTTTATTGTTGTTATGCGCAGTCGCTCCAATATATTCGGTTCCATCAGAGACCCGTTACTTAGCGCATGTTTTGATAAGTGCTGTACTATCATAATGACAGTAGTGTTTAGGAGAGGCGTAATATGGAATATACATTAGTATCTAAAATGATTCAAGATGTGTTTCACTCGCATCTCATCACTTGTAACAGGCCTGCTCGCTGCTCACTTCACCTTTTGCTAGAAAATATTTACTAAAAATACAGCCAAAATCACAATCACAATCTCTCCGAGCCAGTTCCCGCATAGCTGTCCTTCGCAGCGCAGTTGCGGCCTCTGTCTCCCCCCTTCCTGCTGCTCTCAAGCCGGTTAGATCGGACGACAGAGTGCGCGAAATGAAGAGGTTTATCGTGAGATTATTTTCCATTCCACGCGTAGTTGACCTTTGACGAACTAAGTGGAGGGAGGAGGGAGGAAGAGGCCGGGAGGAGGCTAGTGATCTACCTGCACTCCTCTCCCCTACCTCTTCCCTTCCTCTCTTCCAGACAATCAATGGCTCGCTAACCAGCACATTGAGTTTGCTGAGCATTTGAAACGCACGATAGAAGATTATGAGAAAGGCTAGCACTAGCCCTCCGCTAATCTGTCCGTTATGTGACCTGTACAAGCGGTCGAAGGCCGCGCGGGGCGGATTGAACCGCTTGTTTGGCTTTGATCCTCGGGCCAATGATTTCACTTGTAGCTCGCTCGAATCAGGCCGGTTGTCTAGCCTGATTAGTGACTAAAATCTTAGCGCTTAGCGCATCCACTTAGGCCCGGCACAACCTTGACAGCCATTTCGAGCGCGATCCCGGAAGTGTTTGTGAGTGTGTCAAGCACGATTCGCTGATAAGCAGAGCTGATTTAATAAGTGACCTTACTCTAACCTCGAGCCAGCTATTCCAAGCTAGTGCAAAAGTTTCAATGTTAGTCTAAATCTGTTTTTTTCTCTGTTGCTTACTCATCGAGCCAGTCTGATCCTTATTCAGTCCAGATCTGATTAGGGACAATCCCATTGCTAACCCTGACTGTCCCTCCTCCTGAGCATTTGTGGACTGCTACCTCGAAGATTTTTTCAATTTCTGGTACCGAAAGCTTGCGTATATATGGAAGCATAATTTAGCTCACTCTTGACCCCGGGGGCGAATTTGCACGGCTTAGCTGCACGCGAAGGTCATTTATCACGGTTAATCTCAATTGCACAACGATGTCGTTTAATGGTTACAGCACTTTCACAGCTGATGAAGGCTGCATTGTGGAAGTAGATAATGTTGTGATGCTATTTCTCCGTTACTTGACCGTTCTCACAACCGATTCTTTCGCATCCGGGAAGCATTTACCAATTCAAACTTTGAATCTACCAGTTACCACGCGCAGCCTCTTTGCATAATCACAGTTGTTGTGGCGTTCTCTCAAGCTCTGCACTCTCCTCATTTCTGACCATTTCTCGCATCTCTGACCGCCAAGAGAGTCCATTATCCATACTTTTCTCCATAATGGCTCATGATCGCATTCACAATCATTGCCTCTCACAGTTCGCAATGCTCTCTTGTCACTCTGACTGAATAGAGACAGGGAAAAACGAAGAGACGGGGGATTTGATAGAGCTCCGTTCTAGAGTGTCGAAATACGGGTCGCCGTCTCTTCATTTCACACACTCTCTCGCCCCTCTGACCGGTGAGAGAGTGCGGGAAATGAAGAGACGGCGACCCGTATTTCGAACTCTACTCCGTTCCCTGCATACGGACTGGTCGTGTCGTTCAGTGTATTTATCTCGCCAGTTATTCGCTCTGACTAGATAGTGGGAGAGGCTTTTTGTGTGGTTCACTCGAGCGTGAACACAGAGATTTGAACGACCGGACTGCTTTTGATTGCCGGTCCTGATTTCGTACCTCTTCCCAACGATAATAAACTATCTGACTGCTTTTGAATGTCCCCAAGATATATTTGTCTGGAACTTCATTCCAATTTCTCTAATCTACCTATTGCAATTCGCTACTGACAGTATCATCCAATATCAAAATCGTTGTTGCTTGTCGATAAAACACCACCACGCTCAGCGCGAATTGTTGTTTCCGATACTGGAATCTGTCGTATCATTGCAACATGGTTGCTATACCTTGATAATGAACACTTCCCGAAAACTTGCACATTGTATTTCCCTGAAAAGGGGTGACGCTGATCGTCGCGCACTTTCCTCTCTCTCACCTGTCCCCGATTAAGTGCAAAGAGCTGTGATCCCCCCCTCGCTTGATTACTGTGCGATCGGCGAAAGAGTGTGCGAAATGGAGAGAGCGCAACACATTCCTACCGATGTAGTACAATACTCACTGCTGCTGTAATCCGCATGCATTCTTCCTGACTGGGGGAATCCTGAATGGGAGCCTCTCCTCGATCGGCATGCTCTCTCTCTCTGTCGTTTCTCTGACAATGCATGGTCAAGTAGTCATGACTCATGATCAGTGAATATTTCCAGCACTCTTATTCCGTGCGCTATCTTGTTGCGTTGCCTTGCCTAATGTAAGCGGATGCGAGCTGTCTCAGAAGGACCCCTCTTTTTCAATATTCTTTCGGTTCTCTGACTGACAAGAAAAGGGGCAAATGAAGAGACGTTAGCATTACTCGTAGACACATGGGCTATCCTTCCTCCATTCCTGCGTAGTATCTAATCCAGAGGAAAGACGTGACCAGGAAGAGAGATCTGCTTCGGCGGTGCAATAATACCACCCGATACTCCTGCCTGCTCTATGGTGGTCAGAGAAGGGCGAGAGAGTGCGTGAAACGAAGAGGGCTGGACAACTCCCACCACTCATTCCTTTCAATGTGCAGATCCCTCAGTGTAATCCGCGCTGAAGCCCCCGATGATACTGGTCCATTTGCAGAGATGGTAAAGCCCCGCTCTCTCGAAGCTGCGAATGTTCCTGTCTGCGCATTCGCTAGCGTGGCATCATAATCGCTTTTCCGTCTCATTTTCCGAACAGAAACTGCTCCCTCATGCAACTATTCGTATTGGCTTTAGTCTATCGGTATTATTGTATTATGGAAGCAGACATCGATATATTGACAAACATCACATTAGCCGGACTTATTAACTGACTGAAACGTATCCCGTCTGAGCAGAAAGTGTTCAAAATTTTTTTTGCGAAAACGCCCGCGTTTTCACCTCTAAGCTTGCAACCGGACGTACTCCCGTGAGTCTAAGCCGCACACTGCCTGACACGGGGGCTAATCCCGAGAGCAGGGGGCGAATCAACCTCCCATCTCGAGAAATTTCCCTTTCTGCGCCGCCTTATCCCCTTGTCCGAGGAGTCGTCTAAATCTCTCATTTCACAGTACTCTCTCTCGTTCTCTGACTAGTGAGAGATAAGGCAGAATGAAGAGATGATAGCTCTCGCCTCCTCCTAATCCAGCCCCACTTTCACTGCATTTCTCACACGAGCAAAAACGCAAAGCGCATCCGGGCAACGAGTGAGCCGTTAATTAGGGGATGGCCGGATCCGGAGATTCACAGGCGCAAGGAGAGCCGGCAATTAGGCTTTTAGCGGCTCCGGCTCAGTCATGTACTGCAGCTGGGTTGCACAGGCAGCTGGTGCTCTACATCATACTGCCGGCATTTGCAGATTGCTTTCTGGTTCACTCCGACTTTTCACACCCCCTTCAGTGAATTGTGGGCACGGGTCTGATATTATTTCATTGCATCAGCCAAGACTACGAGATCAATCCAATCACTCATAGCTCGCTCTCGTACGAAGTCTGAAACTCAACGCTTTCTCCATGAGAGAGCGCGCGAAATGAAGAGACGACGACCCGTATTTCGAACCCTAATGGTCTCTGATACAGCGCAAGCGCGTTGCATCCATCAGAGGTCACGCGGCCCGTAAGATCCCACCGCCTCACTGTTTTTCAGTTCCCCCTTGCGCCACTAGCCAGAGGTCATGCGGGTGATCTGCGCTCGTGATCTTCCCTCCGGGCAGGACAGGAGGTTGAAATGAGAGAGAGAGGGAGAGAGTTGCCATGCCCATCCCCCAAGTGTGTCCAACGGTGCCATTAGAATAGTCTGTTGGAATAATGATCTTCATCCGTGCAAACCTAGCTTACCTCAGGAATTACTAGCCATTGTCAGCGTAATTATTCTCGTCATCAACTTCTTTCGCTTGAGCGCTTCCTTATCCCCAAGTTCTAAGCGCTGGCGAGTTCCGGACCCTCGAGCGAGAGCTTAGCGGGCCTGTTCCTTCCTTCCTCCACTTGTCCACCCCGAGAACATTTATATCTCCATTCCCGCGCAGTTGTCTCGCGCTTGCACTGTTCGTTTTCCCTTTTCAATGAGATAGAGTTCGAAATGCGGGTAATCGTCTCTTCATTTCGCATTGTCTCTCGCCTCTCTGACCGGTGAGAGAGTGTGAAGAATGAAGAGACGATTATCCGTATTTCGAACTCTACTTTTCAGTGAGAGACTGAGAAGGGGCTCTTCAGTTCTCGAGCTCCCTAGGTGGCCAGCTCATTCTTTCGCGCGTTTCCCTGCGCACTGTTAGTCTCGCTTGCGAACAGTGAGTGAGTTCTCTCATCGTTTCGCACAGTATCTAGCCGGTTCGAAACACGGATAATCGTCTCTTCATTACGCCCAGTTTCTCACAAGCTGAATGAAGAGACGAGTACATGCGACGCAGTGGCGAGACAACATGTAGATCGAGGAGGAGGTGCTCCTCCTTTACCAGGAACGAGTGAGGAGGAAGGGAGAAGTTCTCCCAGTATCACCCACTCCCTGGGCGGTAGGGGGAGGGACACAGTGTACATTGCATAGTCGCGTGCTGTGTTCAACTGAATGTGTGTTCGCTTCTCGATCAGACTCTCCTCAATTCGCACGCTCTCTCGCCCTGTCTGACCCTACGGTTTCTTCATTTCGCACGATCTCTCGCCCTGTCTATCCAATGAGTCAGTGATCGAAGCGCCTGACGTGAGTATCCATTCGGACCGCGCAGTTTCCGGGTGTATCATTTTGCTCTCCGATGCCTTGCTCAATAAACTTCAAATTTTATTGTTTCTTCACTACCCATCAACTTATCATCATCAAGAGCTAAGCTACACCTCTTAGAAGACACTCTGAAACATATATCGATGTGGACCACTCGCTCCTTGAAATGGTTCGACTTGCCTCCCCGATTTGCGCCACATTTGCATTATCACTCGCTCGTTCTCGTCTGACTCTCTCCATTCCTCGCGCTCTCTCGCTTACTCTGACCGAGAGGGCACCAGAGTAGGGAGGCTGACCGCTACTCCGCTCATTAGGAACAAGCTCTTGCGTCTACTTCTTCCAGTAATGGAGGCGTCTCTTCAATCTGTGTGCTCTCTCGTCAAGCAGACACGGCGAGAGAGCAGGCGTAATCGAGAGAGTTAGACAGTTCCTCCTCCCCTCGCCTTCCCCGTAATTCGACAAGTTGTTGAAGCAGCAGCAGCGTTCCGCGTGCTTGTGAGAGGAGAGAGTGGTCTCTGCGCTCTCTCCATTCCGCGCGCTCTCTAGCGCTGTCTGACCGATGAGTGAGTGCTTATAATGGAGAGGCTCAATTGCTCGAAAGAAGTGTCGAAATTAAGTCCCCTAGTGTGACAATTCGCGCTGCGCTGTGTTGAATACACGATTGAATACTTTTCCATGCACCACCACCATGTTGACCCCAAAGTCTAATATTATCAAGCAAAATTTTCAAAGCTGTTGCTTGGTTTTGGACAACTTAGAGTGTCTTGAGCGGGTGATTTTTCTCAATAGCTTTTGCGACTTTTTGATTTTGACTCTAGTAGACGTTAGGTTTGTGCATGGAATTAAACCTCCCAGATTGAATCGCTAATTTGACTCTTCCGTTCCCAATTTCGCCTGTGTTTAGTATTTCCGGTGCGGTAAATTTGGTTAGCAGTTGGCTCCCAGCAAACCGTTCTATGTAGAATGCTAGACTCTATCTAATCAGAGCAGACTGTGCCTTTTGTACGTGCGTTGAGAAATTATTGTTGTTCCGCATTTTTCCGTTCAATGCATTACAAATGAGTTTCGAGATACTTCTCGTACTGCGATTGAAACATATTCATCCTTCATGGTCTAAATTAAAGGTGGCAAAATAGTACATTTCATAGTTAGCTTCTCTTATCTTCATCAAAGTTCCGCACCTAGCTGACAGCTCCAAAAATAGCCTTTAAACGTCACGCAGTACCAACTTTCGCTGCATTTACAACATTCCTCGCCTACTTTCCCTTTGGAGAATGGATAGGCGACAAACCGCGTTTTCTATACGATCTCCTTATCAACCCTCATCATTTTCCGATCATTATTTTTATCACTGTGCTCTCCTCGATGCGCACACTATCTCGCATGCTCTGATGATAAGAGGATGCGTCTCTCCATTCTGCGTGATCTCTCGCCAGTCAGACAGGACGAGAGAGCAGACGAAATGGAGAGAGTCAGACAATCACTATCACTCATTTCTCCCCTTTTCCGGCCGCTACTGTCCCAAATCGCTTTCCCCTTCTTCGCTATCTTTATCTCGCGAGCCTATTTTCCTTGAGAGCGATGAGGCGAGCCTATCCACCTCCTCCTAGGAATGGACTCTCCAATCACTTTTACGGTCAGAAAACGCGAGAGAGCACGCGAATTGAGGAGAGTCAGAGAAATCCCACCTCTTTCATTCCCCTTGCCTTATGACTAAGGGATCCCGTTTGTCAAGAGAGCTAGAACATTCCCGCCGTTGCTGCGCTTGTTTTTGTAGCCTAATTCCGTAACTTTTAGCTACCGTATCCGCGCTCATTGAAATAAAGCCAATCCTCGATCGACCCACCTGGTAACCTACCGTAACTCCAGGCATGCTCTCGCTGGCCGGGTTCAATCTGCTGCTCGCCGCCTTTTCCGTCGCCATGGCACTCGTCGCCCTCGGATTGCTGGCCTTCGTCCTGCTACGGTAGGTGCACCATTGATGAATATCGATAAGTGATTTTAATGGTTACAGTAGGTCCCGATTTTGCCGTGAATTCGAACGAATGGAATCAGAGGCTCTTCCTCCGTTCCTTAGAAATCCCTCTATTGGGAAACGAACGGGAGATAGTGGGGGAAAATTTTGAGGAAAATTGGGACGCCGAATTGCTCGGTATATATATTGGGGGAACACTGATACGCCCCCTTTCAGTCCCTCTGGAGAGTCCATCCAGGATTAGAATTAAATTGAATATTTCAGTGAGCGATCGCCCGAGTCTCGATCGGTGAAAGTGAAGCGATCGGGGAGCTTCATTCCCGAATGGAAGAAGCCCGAAAGTGAGCAAGTTTATATTTCGTAAATAAAGTAAAAGTATATCGACGTCAAGCGAATTTACAGTCGTAAGCCAGCGCTAGGTGGGACGCACTGATAAGGCCAGCTGATATTTCGTTAATTGTTTGTATCATTTTTCTGTCCAACGACTGTGTATTGAGAAGAGATTCCGCACAGCTGATATATTATGCATGAAACATATACCAAAACAATATCATTGCAAGCGACAGAAAGAAACATTTTGACATTGTGATATCCCATCCGTAGAAATTTAAAAGAGCGCGAGAGATCAAAGATCAATTTTACAGACCTCAATCCTGATTTCCTCCAATTTCACACGCTAATGTATCCCAAGAAGGCGGAGGTGAAGAAGCCAGTGAAGAATAATCAGGTTGGATTCACATTTATTTAATTAATTTTGAGATTGATTAAATGCACTCTGAAGTTTTCGCGGTGAACTAGTTTTCTGTCGACCTTTTAGCAACTTTGTTGAAAATTTTACGCATTGCCACGGTATCTCGATCGGTGGCCATAAATTGCCCATATGCTAAAGCAGTTCCGTGTGTGGTTCGAACATCGGGAACACGCACACAACTGGCCGTAAACTCGCTTGGCATCAACTCTCTCCATTCCGCTTGCTCTCTGCCAGTTCAAAGACCACGAGAGAGTGTGCGAATCGAAGAGGGTTAGACATCAGATTGTTTTCAGTGATTGAATTGCCCATGGCAGGCAAGATAGGCATCGCTCTCTGATTGACTTGCGGGTTATGGCATGCTGTGGTGTTATTTATGGCCCGCCATTGTTCGAACACAAAGAAAGTGAGAGGGGACCAGCTTTCGAAGTTCGGACCATCATAATGTCTTCATAAATGACCTGGACTAACGTTGACGAGGGCTTGCCATGCAGGAATTCATAGAAAAAACTCTTCATTGCTCAGAGTCAGAGTTATCCCACAGAACAGCAGGGTATCATAGACCGTTTAGTAGCCTACCCAGTGTGTAGCCGGCACACGGTAGTAAAATCGCTAGACGAGGCATCAACTTTGCCCCTTTTCGAATTCCAGTTCATGGATTCCAATGCGCAATTGATACCTGCTAAAATAGTTTTAAACGAATGCAAAATTGAGAAGATTTCTAGAATAATTATCATTGTAGATCGTGGAAGTGGAGCGTCGTGAACAGATCATCGACCTGTCCGGACTGGAGACGATGCAGGCACCGGAGAAACCGCTGCCGCCTCTACCCGTGAGCCGTAGAAACGAATAAATACTGACGTCTTAGGCTATGAAATACAGTGAATTATGGTTGATAGAATGGACAATCATCTATGGATTTAGTTATTGAAAAAAAGTTAAATATTTGGTTAGGCGATGCAGGCACCGGAGAAACCGCTGCCGCCTCTACCCGTGAGTAGAAGATATTATTGGCGGCTATATTGCGAAATAAGGTTGTTGCGCTGTGAGAAGTAGGAGAAGTAGGAACCCCTCCGTGAGAAGAGCACGTTGTTGTGTTAGAAACGTGACTATCGTTCCGAATTAAAATTCCGACGCGAGTGACAAGAACGTCAAATTGTGACAAATTTTTGTCACTTTTTTCAAATACGCTCAAAATACATTTAACTATGTCGTGTTTGTGCTTGTTCGACGGCAAAAATTCGACTTATTCGTGTTTTCGCTTTAGAAAAAAATAAAAATTTAAAATTAATCAATAAATTAAGTTTAAAGTTGTAAATTCGTTTCTGGTTTTAGCGAGGACGTGCTGTGCCAATTTGGGCCTAAAAATTTTAAGGACTTTTTCTTTTTACTCTATTTTCGGGATCGTTGTCTCGTTTCTACCTGTTTTAAGCTTTTTTTATTAAGTTTTTATGTTCAAACGCTGAAATGGGCAATGGGTGTTGATTAGAAGAGTGTTGCTTATACTTCGCATTATTTCATCGCCTATATTTGATGTGTTTGCGCGATACTTTTGCAATGGTTCCTTTTTCAGACGGAAGACTCGTTGAATTTACGAAGATGGCTAGAATGAGGTCGTCAAGCGCATCGCGCACTTCCTCAAGCAGACCGGAAAGGTTCGTTTCACTTTTTCCGTTCAGATTTTTCATTTTATTTTATTACTGTCATGTTTGCTTTCAAATGCACAATCAGGACTAATATTTAATGTGTATGGATGTTTTAGCTCTAGTTTAAACCTTGACTTTTCCAAATTGCATTAGTTTTAGCGTTTTTTTTTTCAGGTAAAGGTCCCCGACTGATCGGACCTCGTCAAGCTCGCCGTCACCAAGGACATGGCCCCAGTCAACCCTGACTGGTACTACATCCGCGCCGCCTCTCTGGCTCGCCGCCTGTACATCCGCTCTCCCGTCGGTTCGTTTTATAAAGATTTTTTTCATTGAGAATCAGTCGAATAAGATTTTACTTAGCGAAATCCTTAAATATCCATTTGTGCTAACAGGAGTCAACACATTCCGCAACATCTGCGGAGGCAAGCTCCGCCGCGGAGTTCTGCCCAAAAGCTACGCCAAGGCTTCCGGAAGCGTCATCCGCAAGGCCCTCGAACGGGTCGACCAGAGCGAGGATTGCCAGGGCCGCATCCTCTCCAAGCAGGTTAGTAATTTCGTTATTATGATTATCATTTTGTCAATAACAGACTTCGCTCTGTATCCGTACCAACTGGCTCAAAATTTGGGCATATTCCGCCAAAGTCCCTAAAACACTCGGGGCTGAGCTCAAATGTTTATTTTTATTTAATTAAAATCTGCATTTTCAGGGACGCAAGGACCTCGACAGAGTCGCTGCCGGCCTCCGCTCAACCGCCGCTCCCGATGAGCTCTAAATTGTTATGTACTTTACTGTTGATTGGTTTTTTCGACAATGAAGTTACCATTTATCTAAATTTTGCAATTACACTTTCAAGGATACACATTGGGGTAGAAATATTTCAATCGACTTTATTTTTCTTGTTAGTCGGAAAATGTTGCAGACTTTCATGTTCCGTGATTGGAAGGTTAATTGGGTGGGTTCTGCTCATCAGATATCTCCGTTTAGTTCAAATCTACTAATACGACCTTGATCCTGTAATTCTGGTCTTATTAGTCCAAAGCCAGGTGCATTTTTTGAAAAGATCATTTGAATTTTTTACTCCGATTTGTTCTTTACTGAATTCTGAGTTCTTTAGGAAAAGAGGATGTCCCATGGTATTTAAAAAAGTGGCTATTCGATGATGTAATCCTCCCCGCATTCCTATATGGAGCCGAAACATGGTATCTTTGTAAACGACACAAACTTTTTTTCATTCTTTCCGTCTTTCCGTCGCCCAGCGCAAACTTGAGCGAAAAATGCTCTTCAATCGCATTTGTAATGACCACCTGCGTAGTATTACAAAACTGAAGGATGTTGTGCGAGAGGCAGAAAAGCATAAATGGATGTGGGCTGAATGACTCGAACTTCTCACACGAAAGGTGGAGTCTCGCATGAACTCCGCAAGGAAGAAGAAATCGCGGGAGGCCACAGAAAAGTTGGAGAGACGACTTTGTTAATGCCGCCGATCCTCAATTTCTTCAACACACTCGCTGGAGAACTCTTATGGCAATCCAGCTGAGATCCCACCCATAACCAGCTGTTAAAATTGTTTAAATGTCAAATGACAAATGACTCCGATTTGTCTGTTGAGTGATCTTGGTCGGCACTGCTTTACAAGTAGGGGGTCAGCCCAAAAGGGGGCGAAGCCTAGGTCCCTTCAATTAGCTTATTCCTCAATTTGCTGAAGTAAGGCTGATAAACAGACGACTGAAGTGAACATTCAGTTCACCCCAGTCTGTGAAAATGTCACTGGCGACGTCTTCGGTAACACAAAATAGTCTCCATCTCCGCTCCCACTAGATTGCCCTTTCATAAATTATCGACTTCTCAGGCGTCTTGCGAAGCGTCGAATCAACTCCAATTGACTATTTGACAACTCCAATTCCAGATCTTCTCAGCTCAATGCAAATGAAATCATTAGCAAAATATTTATCAATGGTAACTTCATTGTCGAAAAAACCAATCAACAGTAAAGTACATAACAATTTAGAGCTCATCGGGAGCGGCGGTTGAGCGGAGGCCGGCAGCGACTCTGTCGAGGTCCTTGCGTCCCTGAAAATGCAGATTTTAATTAAATAAAAATAAACATTTGAGCTCAGCCCCGAGTGTTTTAGGGACTTTGGCGGAATATGCCCAAATTTTGAGCCAGTTGGTACGGATACAGAGCGAAGTCTGTTATTGACAAAATGATAATCATAATAACGAAATTACTAACCTGCTTGGAGAGGATGCGGCCCTGGCAATCCTCGCTCTGGTCGACCCGTTCGAGGGCCTTGCGGATGACGCTTCCGGAAGCCTTGGCGTAGCTTTTGGGCAGAACTCCGCGGCGGAGCTTGCCTCCGCAGATGTTGCGGAATGTGTTGACTCCTGTTAGCACAAATGGATATTTAAGGATTTCGCTAAGTAAAATCTTATTCGACTGATTCTCAATGAAAAAAATCTTTATAAAACGAACCGACGGGAGAGCGGATGTACAGGCGGCGAGCCAGAGAGGCGGCGCGGATGTAGTACCAGTCAGGGTTGACTGGGGCCATGTCCTTGGTGACGGCGAGCTTGACGAGGTCCGATCAGTCGGGGACCTTTACCTGAAAAAAAAAACGCTAAAACTAATGCAATTTGGAAAAGTCAAGGTTTAAACTAGAGCTAAAACATCCATACACATTAAATATTAGTCCTGATTGTGCATTTGAAAGCAAACATGACAGTAATAAAATAAAATGAAAAATCTGAACGGAAAAAGTGAAACGAACCTTTCCGGTCTGCTTGAGGAAGTGCGCGATGCGCTTGACGACCTCATTCTAGCCATCTTCGTAAATTCAACGAGTCTTCCGTCTGAAAAAGGAACCATTGCAAAAGTATCGCGCAAACACATCAAATATAGGCGATGAAATAATGCGAAGTATAAGCAACACTCTTCTAATCAACACCCATTGCCCATTTCAGCGTTTGAACATAAAAACTTAATAAAAAAAGCTTAAAACAGGTAGAAACGAGACAACGATCCCGAAAATAGAGTAAAAAGAACAAGCACAAACACGACATAGTTAAATGTATTTTGAGCGTATTTGAAAAAAGTGACAAAAATTTGTCACAATTTGACGTTCTTGTCACTCGCGTCGGAATTTTAATTCGGAACGATAGGGGAGGCAGGCAATATGATCAAATTAAATCCCTAAGGAGCTGCTGAATTTCAAGAACTATTGAAACTCAATCAAATACGGGATTTCAGATGGAAGAGGCAATCTACGAGAACGCCGTCTACATCAAGGAGGAGAGGATGAGACGCTCGCCCGGATCGGTATGATACTCTCCACATTTCCCACGCTCTCTCGCTCACTCTGACTTGCGAAAATTCCGGCAAAAACAATTCCAACCAACCGGATTCGAACCAGTGACCTAAGGATCTACAGTCCTCCGCTCTACCAACTGAGCTATGGTTGGTGATGAGCGCTTGCAGCTAGAGAGAATCTATCATCGTAGAGTGAATCTCGAGCGAAACCGGAATTGAACAGGAAGCTTTGATGTCACGGTAAAAGCTTTGCGGGGTGAAAGTAGCACTATGATGTGCAATGTTTCACGCCTTTCCCCAGCTCATAAATCACCCGCTTATTAGTACATCGTAATTGTGGCGCAGAGAAAGTGAGCAGGAACTCGTTTGGTCGAGAACAACTGTCTGTCTCTCTCCGATTAGCGCACTCTCTCGTTCCCGCTGACAGGCGAGAGAGCGCGCGGAATGGAGAGAGTACTCGAGAGTTGTTTGAGCGGTGAATGTGTTTGAATGGCACCACTGCGATAGCATATGCCGAAACGGGATAGCGCTATTGAGGATCAGACAACATTCTAGGCCTTATTCTACAACTTGAATGGAGCAGGAATAGCGTTAGGAATGTGCAAAAGGGGCTGGAGGAACAGTCGAGTGACTGGAGGTTTTTGGAAATTCATTGGCATTCGTTCTCAGTGTCAGTTAGGTGCGTGCGGGCCACAAGTTAGGTACGCTGTTAGGGGAGATAGGTTCGACTATTAGGTAGTCTATTGAGCAGTGTCAGAGCACGACGTGACCCGTAATGTTTTCAGCTGTGATTGCATCACTGAACACTGAGAAATACAAGTCAGGCTATGTATCAACCCAATGTCAACACACCAATTAATTTATCTACTTTTTTTAGTATCGTTTTTAAGTACAACTTTCAGCCCTCAAACTCGTCCTCGTCCTCCTCCCTTCGCTCCTCGCCCTTCACCTCATCCACTTCACTCGCAGCCTCGCAGGAGCTCCCGATAAGGGACTTTGGCAGCTCGTCCGATATGTCGGAGGTACATTTTTAAACTATTTAAAAAAAAAGTATTTTGTCATAACCTACTCTTCAGATTTTGTTCCAATGTCAACGATAGCATTACTGAAAAAGAGAGAACGATTCGATTACTTGTGAAATTTTGTGAAAATATAGCGAAAGTGATTTTTATATTTTCTTAAAGGGCCGCAATCAATTACAAAACCACAACACGTTCGACTTTGTACAAATTCTGAAACGCAACAGTTGCAATTCATTCAATAATGTAAATATTATACAGATCGATCTCGTCGAGCCTCCCGCTATCAAGCAGCTGGCCCGACTGGAGTGTTCGAGTCCCGAGGAGCGATGCTAATTATGCAATTATTTTCGAAAATACCCTTTTTTTTCCAAATTTGAAACACATTCCTACAGCAGCTCTAGGCCGGATTATTTTGCATTAATTTGTTTGAAATCATCTTCTAGTTCGACCCAATGCTTCCGATTCGTATAGTCGTTGCTATCACATATCATTTGTCCTTATCATTCCCAATGACTCTCTTCAATTCACATGCTCTCTCGCTTCTCTGATCGACGAGAGAGCGTGCGGAATGCGGAGAGTCATCCTATCATCCAGCGCTGTGATAACATCACGGCTGTTGATTGTCAGCAAAACAATCGCTCTCTTCATTTCGCGCGCTCTCTTGCTGGTCAGAGAAGCGAGAGAGCATGCGAATTGGAGAGAGTCAGCTCATTTCCCTCCTCACGAAGAAGATTATGAATACGCGGTACACACTCACACAACATTTGATGTTCTCGTCTTGCTCCCATTTATCGTACACTCATACATGTATCGATTCGTAATAAAGGTTATTGATTTATTCACTATTCACGGAATCAAAATCGTCGACAGCCTCTGCTAAACACTTTCATAAAGTTACTGAAACACATTCCGCCTTCATATCCCGGTCATTTTCAGTTTGACAGGAACAAGTAAAATTCAACGGAAAAATCGTGTATCACAATCATTTATTAGGAAGTGGGACAATTATTACGGGAAATTATTATTATGATTTACAATCAGTAAGACACACCACACACAAAAACACACGAACCGTATAATAGTTGACAGCAGTTTCATTATTTGACCCCTTGGATGGAATTCGGAATGTGCACCACCTCTCTTCATATACACTCTGGTATTTTCCCTACTGGTATCTTATCTTATTCCCCAAATCATACTGAGAAATTCAAGCTACCATTGTTTTCACGGCGGTCCCTTTCAAATTTTCGTGGTAGGAGGAAAAACCAGAGAAGTGAGGTACAGTCAGGCAATCAGGCAAGCGCACGCACGCATCACCAGCGCGGAATCGAGTTGAGCCGGGAAACGGTGGGGCGATGGGATCGGGAGCGATGGGGTACGGTAGGAGACCGATCGACAACTGATCGATCGATAATCGAGTCGGCGTAGCGTCTGCTGTAGGCGCGACGACGGCGGAGAGGACGGGCGATCACCTGGAATTAGTTTAAATATTTTTTAAAACACAAAATTATTATATTTTGTGGGACTCGGAAGATGAAGAAGAACCGCGTCGCTCGCTTCGACCGCTCGCTTTGGATATCTTTCGCGCTTTCGATTTCAATTTCATTTTTTAAACAATTACGGTAAACAAAATAGAAAAAACATTCTTGATCTTTTCTTCTTTGGCAAAGCTACGCTTTTGAAACTTGCCATCCAGAGCTTCCGTACACACCTCATTATTCTCCAAGTCATCCTCCTCCTCATCCCGCTGAATCTCGTCCAGTCGCTCTCTCAGCGAAGGCAGCAACCACGACGCGAGCTCGGTTTGTGCGATCTGAATGGTTGACCTTTGATCTTTGATCTCTGAGAGGCAATAACGATCGCGATCTCCTAAGAGCTCCTAAGAGTTTCTGAAAATCGATTGTTTCATTTTGCCTAGTGTTTTGAGCGATCTGTAAAGTGATGAAGTAAAGTGAAACAGAACATGGGCTACCTGGAGGAGAACACTTTTTTTATTTTTTTTCTAATTCGCAGCAGCCTTTGACACACTGTTCGTAGCCAACCCAAGCAGCTCTTCAATCATTTGTGAAACACATTCGTTCCTTCATCCTTCTCTTCTCTCGCATTTTCCCTTTCAAGTCGTTGATCTCTGATCTTTGATCTCTGATCTCCTACCTGATCGGGGCTCTGGGGCACGGCATCAGCGCGCCTCTTCACTTTGTCCATAGGAGAGGCGCCGAAGCGCGCGCGGAAGTACCCGTCGAGCGCCTGTGAGAGGAGTTCGGTATTGAAACCATTGCAGTCTGTAGTTTGATCCTTGACCTCTTCAAAGTCTCTTCAAATCATTTCATTTTGTATTGTCTCGATACTGATTGGACGAGCATGGTGAAAGATTCAATTGCAGGAACATGGAACGGAATCATTCACCAGTTGTTTATTGATTATTGCAAAAGTTCCGTGGGTGATATATTGAACACATTTATCTACTGAAACGGTTCAGTAGGAATTCCTAATAATCATCCTTGTGAACATGCGATTAATGTAGAATCAAAGATCGCAACCTGATCGCACTCCTCCACGTCATCGCCGATGCACTGCAGCCGAGCCGACTCTAGACGATCCCGCGCTTCCGGGCTCATGTTCAGAGACTGGAAGAGATCAACGATCAAAAATCAAACTACACTTATTAGAAGGTTACTAAAGATCAAAGATCAAACAACGGAATATAGAGATTTGAAGGGATACGGATAAAAGATATAACTATAAACTTCAAAGGTTTGACGGGAATATTGATCGAAAAACAAACTATAGACTACAATGATTAGAAAGGACCAGAGATCAAAGATCAACGGACCTCCGTCTTCTCATTCTTCGGTTCCTTCCTTCGCAGTCCTTCCGAGGTGGGCGGCCGCGCCTCGTCCTCGAATCCGATAGAGTTCGAGCCGGATTGGGAAATCTGTGGAAAAGGAGATTTTATTTTTGAAGTTCAAATTTGAAAACGTTGCTTTTCTTATCTTTTTCATCTATTTTTATGATCATATTATCTAGAGCGGTGGAGATTTCAAGTATGTGCTCAAACTAGGCAGAGATCAAAGATCAAAGAGAATAAAAAAAGAAACCTGGAGATTCAACGGCCGCATTCCGAATGGCATTGGAACGTAGATGCCTGATTGAAAGAATGTCAATTCAATGAGTATTTTGGATATTAGAAATAACCTGTGTGGTTGCGCAACGTTAGGGGTTGGAATTGATTTGACTACCGTACCGGACATAAGTGATTTCAATTCAATACCCAATGTGTGGGGAAAAGTCAATTACTAGTGATATTGATTTTGATTTGACTACCGTACCGGACATGGTCTTCTTGTCATTCTGCGCCTTCGAAGCGGTCTGCATCAGCTCGGAAATCATGCGCATCGGATCCTGAGAGGAAGAGCGGCTTACGGTAGGTTATTGATTTATAACGGGCGGGGATCGGTTACGGTATCCTTTGGGAGGGTTACTGTACACGGAATACTACTGAATGAAGCGGACCAAGATATACGCTTTAGAAGGTAACGTAATCAAAAATACTAATCCCAAGCCCCATCGCTTCTTGAAGAAATATATTTATAAGCTCTTCAGCATTGAAGAGCTAACCAAAAATAGACACCGGGTCTCGGTTGAGGCCCTGAACTTACTATGTTCGTTACAACTAAGAACATGAAAATAAACGTGTATCACGAAACTGCATTCTAAATGCGGCGGGTTAGAAAATATGCCCTGTGGATACGAATGCAGAAATTTTATTGTAACTGGTCAGATAATCCAGAATACTGATCCCAAGCCCCATCGCTTCTTGAAGAAATATATTTTTAAGCTCTTCAGCATTGAAGAGCTAACCAAAAATTGACACCGGGTCTCGGTTGAGGCCCTGAACTTACTATGTTCGTTACAACTAAGAACATGAAAATAAACGTGTATCACGAAACTGCATTCTAAATGCGGCGGGTTAGAAAATATGCCCTGTGGATACGAATGCAGAAATTTTATTGTAACTGGTCAGATAATCCAGAATACTGATCCCAACCCCCATCGCTTCTTGAAGAAATATATTTTTAAGCTCTTCAGCATTGAAGAGCTAACCAAAAATAGACACCGGGTCTCGGTTGAGGCCCTGAACTTATTATGTTTATCACAACTAAGAACATGAAAATAAACGTGTATCACGAAACTGCATTCTAAATGCGGCGGGTTAGAAAATATGCCCTGTGGATACGAATGCACAAATTTTATTGTAACTGGTCAGATAATGCAGAATACTGATCCCAAGCCCCATCGCTTCTTGAAGAAATATATTTTTAAGCTCTTCAGCATTGAAGAGCTAACCAAAAATAGACACCGGGTCTCGGTTGAGGCCCTGAACTTATTATGTTTATCACAACTAAGAACATGAAAATAAACGTGTATCACGAAACTGCATTCTAAATGCGGCGGGTTAGAAAATATGCCCTGTGGATACGAATGCAGAAATTTTATTGTAACTGGTCAGATAATACAGAATACTGATCCCAACCCCCATCGCTTCTTGAAGAAATATATTTTTAAGCTCTTCAGCATTGAAGAGCTAAACAAAAATTGACACCGGGTCTCGGTTGAGGCCCTGAACTTATTATATTCGTTACAACTAAGAAAATAAAAATTTACTTGAATCCCGATAATACATTCTATTTGTGTCGGGTTAGAAAATATGCCCTGTGGATACGAATGCAGAAATTTTATTGTAACTGGTCAGATAATCCAGAATACTGATCCCAACCCCCATCGCTTCTTGAAGAAATATATTTTTAAGCTCTTCAGCATTGAAGAGCTAACCAAAAATTGACACCGGGTCTCGGTTGAGGCCCTGAACTTACTATGTTCGTTACAACTAAGAACATGAAAATAAACGTGTATCACGAAACTGCATTCTAAATGCGGCGGGTTAGAAAATATGCCCTGTGGATACGAATGCAGAAATTTTATTGTAACTGGTCAGATAATCCAGAATACTGATCCCAACCCCCATCGCTTCTTGAAGAAATATATTTTTAAGCTCTTCAGCATTGAAGAGCTAACCAAAAATAGACACCGGGTCTCGGTTGAGGCCCTGAACTTATTATGTTTATCACAACTAAGAACATGAAAATAAACGTGTATCACGAAACTGCATTCTAAATGCGGCGGGTTAGAAAATATGCCCTGTGGATACGAATGCAGAAATTTTATTGTAACTGGTCAGATAATCCAGAATACTGATCCCAACCCCCATCGCTTCTTGAAGAAATATATTTTTAAGCTCTTCAGCATTGAAGAGCTAACCAAAAATAGACACCGGGTCTCGGTTGAGGCCCTGAACTTATTATGTTTATCACAACTAAGAACATGAAAATAAACGTGTATCACGAAACTGCATTCTAAATGCGGCGGGTTAGAAAATATGCCCTGTGGATACGAATGCACAAATTTTATTGTAACTGGTCAGATAATGCAGAATACTGATCCCAAGCCCCATCGCTTCTTGAAGAAATATATTTTTAAGCTCTTCAGCATTGAAGAGCTAACCAAAAATAGACACCGGGTCTCGGTTGAGGCCCTGAACTTATTATGTTTATCACAACTAAGAACATGAAAATAAACGTGTATCACGAAACTGCATTCTAAATGCGGCGGGTTAGAAAATATGCCCTGTGGATACGAATGCAGAAATTTTATTGTAACTGGTCAGATAATCCAGAATACTGATCCCAACCCCCATCGCTTCTTGAAGAAATATATTTTTAAGCTCTTCAGCATTGAAGAGCTAAACAAAAATTGACACCGGGTCTCGGTTGAGGCCCTGAACTTATTATATTCGTTACAACTAAGAAAATAAAAATTTACTTGAATCCCGATAATACATTCTATTTGTGTCGGGTTAGAAAATATGCCCTGTGGGTACGAATGCATAAATTTTATTGTAACTGGTCAGATAATGCAGAATACTGATCCCAAGCCCCATCGCTTCTTGAAGAAATATATTTTTAAGCTCTTCAGCATTGAAGAGCTAACCAAAAATTGACACCGGGTCTCGGTTGAGGCCCTGAACTTATTATATTCGTTACAACTAAGAACATAAAAATTAACTTGAATCCCGATAATACATTCTATTTGTGTCGGGTTAGAAAATATGCCCTGTGGGTACGAATGCATAAATTTTATTGTAACTGGTCAGATAATGCAGAATACTGATCCCAACCCCCATCGCTTCTTGAAGAAATATATTTTTAAGCTCTTCAGCATTGAAGAGCTAGCCAAAAATTGACACCGGGTCTCGGTTGAGGCCCTGAACTTACTATGTTCGTTACAACTAAGAACATGAAAATAAACGTGTATCACGAAACTGCATTCTAAATGCGGCGGGTTAGAAAATATGCCCTGTGGATACGAATGCAGAAATTTTATTGTAACTGGTCAGATAATCCAGAATACTGATCCCAACCCCCATCGCTTCTTGAAGAAATATATTTTTAAGCTCTTCAGCATTGAAGAGCTAACCAAAAATTGACACCGGGTCTCGGTTGAGGCCCTGAACTTACTATGTTCGTTACAACTAAGAACATGAAAATAAACGTGTATCACGAAACTGCATTCTAAATGCGGCGGGTTAGAAAATATGCCCTGTGGATACGAATGCAGAAATTTTATTGTAACTGGTCAGATAATCCAGAATACTGATCCCAACCCCCATCGCTTCTTGAAGAAATATATTTTTAAGCTCTTCAGCATTGAAGAGCTAACCAAAAATTGACACCGGGTCTCGGTTGAGGCCCTGAACTTACTATGTTCGTTACAACTAAGAACATGAAAATAAACGTGTATCACGAAACTGCATTCTAAATGCGGCGGGTTAGAAAATATGCCCTGTGGATACGAATGCAGAAATTTTATTGTAACTGGTCAGATAATCCAGAATACTGATCCCAACCCCCATCGCTTCTTGAAGAAATATATTTTTAAGCTCTTCAGCATTGAAGAGCTAACCAAAAATAGACACCGGGTCTCGGTTGAGGCCCTGAACTTATTATGTTTATCACAACTAAGAACATGAAAATAAACGTGTATCACGAAACTGCATTCTAAATGCGGCGGGTTAGAAAATATGCCCTGTGGATACGAATGCAGAAATTTTATTGTAACTGGTCAGATAATCCAGAATACTGATCCCAACCCCCATCGCTTCTTGAAGAAATATATTTTTAAGCTCTTCAGCATTGAAGAGCTAACCAAAAATAGACACCGGGTCTCGGTTGAGGCCCTGAACTTATTATGTTTATCACAACTAAGAACATGAAAATAAACGTGTATCACGAAACTGCATTCTAAATGCGGCGGGTTAGAAAATATGCCCTGTGGATACGAATGCACAAATTTTATTGTAACTGGTCAGATAATGCAGAATACTGATCCCAAGCCCCATCGCTTCTTGAAGAAATATATTTTTAAGCTCTTCAGCATTGAAGAGCTAACCAAAAATAGACACCGGGTCTCGGTTGAGGCCCTGAACTTATTATGTTTATCACAACTAAGAACATGAAAATAAACGTGTATCACGAAACTGCATTCTAAATGCGGCGGGTTAGAAAATATGCCCTGTGGATACGAATGCAGAAATTTTATTGTAACTGGTCAGATAATCCAGAATACTGATCCCAACCCCCATCGCTTCTTGAAGAAATATATTTTTAAGCTCTTCAGCATTGAAGAGCTAAACAAAAATTGACACCGGGTCTCGGTTGAGGCCCTGAACTTATTATATTCGTTACAACTAAGAAAATAAAAATTTACTTGAATCCCGATAATACATTCTATTTGTGTCGGGTTAGAAAATATGCCCTGTGGGTACGAATGCATAAATTTTATTGTAACTGGTCAGATAATGCAGAATACTGATCCCAAGCCCCATCGCTTCTTGAAGAAATATATTTTTAAGCTCTTCAGCATTGAAGAGCTAACCAAAAATTGACACCGGGTCTCGGTTGAGGCCCTGAACTTATTATATTCGTTACAACTAAGAACATAAAAATTAACTTGAATCCCGATAATACATTCTATTTGTGTCGGGTTAGAAAATATGCCCTGTGGGTACGAATGCATAAATTTTATTGTAACTGGTCAGATAATGCAGAATACTGATCCCAAGCCCCATCGCTTCTTGAAGAAATATATTTTTAAGCTCTTCAGCATTGAAGAGCTAACCAAAAATTGACACCGGGTCTCGGTTGAGGCCCTGAACTTATTATATTCGTTACAACTAAGAACATAAAAATTAACTTGAATCCCGATAATACATTCTATTTGTGTCGGGTTAGAAAATATGCCCTGTGGGTACGAATGCATAAATTTTATTGTAACTGGTCAGATAATGCAGAATACTGATCCCAAGCCCCATCGCTTCTTGAAGAAATATATTTTTAAGCTCTTCAGCATTGAAGAGCTAACCAAAAATTGACACCGGGTCTCGGTTGAGGCCCTGAACTTATTATATTCGTTACAACTAAGAAAATAAAAATTAACTTGAATCCCGATAATACATTCTATTTGTGTCGGGTTAGAAAATATGCCCTGTGGGTACGAATGCATAAATTTTATTGTAACTGGTCAGATAATGCAGAATACTGATCCCAACCCCCATCGCTTCTTGAAGAAATATATTTTTAAGCTCTTCAGCATTGAAGAGCTAAACAAAAATTGACACCGGGTCTCGGTTGAGGCCCTGAACTTATTATATTCGTTACAACTAAGAAAATAAAAATTTACTTGAATCCCGATAATACATTCTATTTGTGTCGGGTTAGAAAATATGCCCTGTGGGTACGAATGCATAAATTTTATTGTAACTGGTCAGATAATGCAGAATACTGATCCCAAGCCCCATCGCTTCTTGAAGAAATATATTTTTAAGCTCTTCAGCATTGAAGAGCTAACCAAAAATTGACACCGGGTCTCGGTTGAGGCCCTGAACTTATTATATTCGTTACAACTAAGAACATAAAAATTAACTTGAATCCCGATAATACATTCTATTTGTGTCGGGTTAGAAAATATGCCCTGTGGGTACGAATGCATAAATTTTATTGTAACTGGTCAGATAATGCAGAATACTGATCCCAAGCCCCATCGCTTCTTGAAGAAATATATTTTTAAGCTCTTCAGCATTGAAGAGCTAACCAAAAATTGACACCGGGTCTCGGTTGAGGCCCTGAACTTATTATATTCGTTACAACTAAGAACATAAAAATTAACTTGAATCCCGATAATACATTCTATTTGTGTCGGGTTAGAAAATATGCCCTGTGGGTACGAATGCATAAATTTTATTGTAACTGGTCAGATAATGCAGAATACTGATCCCAAGCCCCATCGCTTCTTGAAGAAATATATTTTTAAGCTCTTCAGCATTGAAGAGCTAACCAAAAATTGACACCGGGTCTCGGTTGAGGCCCTGAACTTATTATATTCGTTACAACTAAGAACATAAAAATTAACTTGAATCCCGATAATACATTCTATTTGTGTCGGGTTAGAAAATATGCCCTGTGGGTACGAATGCATAAATTTTATTGTAACTGGTCAGATAATGCAGAATACTGATCCCAAGCCCCATCGCTTCTTGAAGAAATATATTTTTAAGCTCTTCAGCATTGAAGAGCTAACCAAAAATTGACACCGGGTCTCGGTTGAGGCCCTGAACTTATTATATTCGTTACAACTAAGAACATAAAAATTAACTTGAATCCCGATAATACATTCTATTTGTGTCGGGTTAGAAAATATGCCCTGTGGGTACGAATGCATAAATTTTATTGTAACTGGTCAGATAATGCAGAATACTGATCCCAAGCCCCATCGCTTCTTGAAGAAATATATTTTTAAGCTCTTCAGCATTGAAGAGCTAGATACTTGTTATTATTTTTTTCCGACAATGTTCAATGTTTAGTATAGTTACAGTGCATGGTTACGGTATTATCGATTTTTGTTACTATATGTTTCAAGATTCGATAGGCTACAGTACTCACCAGTTCCTCTCCTGGATTGGGCAGCTTGAAGCCACCCTCGAAATTCTGCCCGGTTTCGACGTAGTGGAAGACGCCTTTCGGGACCTGTGAGTACGGTAGGATCGTTCTACGAGCACCTTCCATGTGGTTTTTGCGAAATATTATGGTGGATAAGTTTAGGTACTTGATGAGATAATGTAGGTTTGGATGTGACAGGATACGGTAGGATTACGTTCGGTTTACGATTCTTGGATACGGTAAGATTACGGTACCTGAACAGCGCGTCCGTTGTCTGAGTAGCGGATGGAGTGGCGATCGGCTGCTGGGGCTGAGATATGCTAATTTTACCTACATTTATTCAAGGATAAAATTCCTCGCACCCTCTCGTTTTCCTGCTGCTCTCTAGCAGCGGGTTGGACGGCGCAAAATGGCCGAAAATGGCAGGAGCAAGTCAAATAAGAACGATGAGTTTTCCCAGTCAACACTTCACTTTAGCAGATCTTCGATCAATCCTGTTGACTCTTTTCGCATTTCTGCTGGTGATATTTTGATCTCGAAGCGGGAAGCGGGAACTGATCTAATGGTCATACGTGAGATCGTGAAGAATGATCGACAAGATCGTGGGTTTTGAGGAGAGTCAGACTGATAGAAATACGGGTATCGTCTGAATATTTTCCATTCCACAAAGATGTCCGTTGATGAATGTTTGCTAACAATTACATTCCGCTTGCTGATTATGAGCATTTCAAAAGGTCGACAATAATGTTCTCATTCTGCACTATCTCTCACCGCTCAAAGAGGGGAGAGCATGTGTAAAGTGAAGATAGTCAGACAGTGTTGCTTACCCGATCCCTGGTCCGTATCGACAGCTTCCAAATATCCGGGCAGTCTGTAGTCTTGCGCGGAAGATGAGGAGATTACTGTAGTTATTGATTACGGTAATCAGGGACTACGGTATGGTCTATCTATGATAGACGGTACCATCTATAAGAAATTCAAACTGTTTGCATTATTAGGGCCGGCTCTCAGACCCAAAACCGAGAGAAAACATTGAACATGTTCTACTTTTTTTTTCCATCGAATGCTCTCATCCGGTTAGGCAGGACGAGAGAGCACGCCGAATTTAGAGAGTCAGACCATTTTCGATGATAGGACGAAAGTGAAGAAGAAATGTGAACTTGATCTTGCGCTAGCGCATGAAAAACGATTACTCACCTAGGAAAATCGATAAAAAGTCGAAAAGGAGGTTACGGTACATGCAGACAGAGCTACCGTACCATTAAGAAGGGTCAGATTCTGAAATAATCGATGTCAGAAAGAAAAAAAATACGGTAATGGTCGAAGACATCTCTGTTGAAATTTGAAAGATGAGTGAAAGTAAAGGGAGAAAACGCAGTTCGTAGGATCAATCGAAAGGAAAAATTGTGCAACTTGTGAACGAATTTACGGAATTCTTTTGAGAAGATGAACTTAGTAAGAGTGGGCAGAGAAGAAACCGTACCCTAGCCTAAATCAGGACAAAATTCATGCTCACAGATAAAGAAAGTTGAGTTTGCAGCAGGAAAAGATCGAAAGAGGAAAAGAAAATGTGAACGTTAGAAAAGAGTGAAAGACCATTCTCGAGGTATTCCTGATATTATCTCAAGAACACAGATTTCTCTCTGCAATCTATCGTACCGTCCTGAATCAGGAGATGTATTTCAAGGAAAGCTGGAGTGTTCGGTAGTAAAAGATGTAGTGAGAGGGAAAAGTCGCGCGCGTTTGGGAAGAGTGATTGAGTGGCCATTCTCGAGCCATTTCTCGAGGATAGGTGATAAGGAAAAGATAGGGGACGGATATCTAGTTTGCCACTGCGTGCCTATCGCTGAAAGATGAACGACTAAAAGCCTCCCCTTTTTGTAGGATCATTCTCGGTGCGGGCAAGTTTTTGGCCGCAGCTTCCTCATCCTGAGTACGTGCAAAGCTCTCTTCCGATCGGGGGATTACTTTATTTAATTAATTAATATAAATGTTTAATTATAAACACTTCTGTGATGAATAAAAATAGTAGGTACTTTTAAAAAAAAAGTGAGAAAACTGACCGGAAATGCGCTCCACAGTCAAAACTTACGCCGTTTAGCAAGTTTGTACCATTTGCCGGTGTCATCTTCCGGCTCCGTTCAAAATGCTTACAATTCGCGAGTTCGAATTTCGTCGTTGTTTTACAGTGTGTTTTCAATGTTTTTGTTTGTAAATTTCAGTTGAAAACATGCTCTATCAACTAGGCTATGCTTTGCGACTTACAATTAGGTCATCATAGCACGTTATCGCCGCTAAGATAGGCTAAGATAAGATATAATATACTCATTTCAAACCATGTCGATAATGTTGTCAACGGGAAATTCTGTGAATATTAGGAATGCTAGGCGTATCTCTATTAGATTAAGCTCATGCATTCTCGACGCTTCTAGGAACACGATTTTGGCGCGCGAATGACGTTCGTGGCTATTGTTTCCATAGTTTCATCGCCGTTAAACTTAATGAATGTAACTATTTCGCAGTCAGAATGTGGGGACTGACGTGCAGAGAGGACGAGCGCGATACGGAGGACGCACTCGGCGAGACCTTCGACGCGACCGCCATCGAGGCGCCCGTCTCCGGCCAGTTCACCTTCCCCAACCCGCCCCTCGGCCTGCAGGTATGGAACCTATTTCAACCAGAATGATATTGAAATAGGCATGGTTAACTTTAAAAACATTACTTTCTTGTTGCGAAATGAACGCTGAACGATATTCTTCGATTCCCAAATTGCTCCTTTGCTAGCGAGTTGGCTATTGATTGAAGCAAGACTGGCGCGGTTCTCCCATTCACTACTTATACAAGGACCTCACTGTTGCGCCAATTCACTTGTTATACAATGACCTCATTTGCGAAATCGAAGCAAACGATATCTTCCACCACTTCCTTTTTGCAACTCGTCCTGCTGATTTAGTATGCTAGTTTTTACTTGGGCACTACTATATGCATAGGCTGCTTTGGGATAGTGCTTAGTGCTTAGGCTTAGGCTGCGCCTCTGGCCTTGGCCCGCGGATCTATAGTATCTTTACTTGCCCATTCACATCTAAAGCAAGAATGTTTGCAGCCAAAGGGCTTCGTGAACGCGCACTTCGGCCCCGACTCGTCCGCCAAGTCGCTCCAGTTCAGAAAGGTACTTTTTTTTAAAATTTAAATAAATTAAATAATTCAAATATATTTAAATTAAATAAATCACAGGGAACGACGACGCTCGCGTTCGTGTACGAGCCGCTGACGGAGAAGGTGAGGCGGGGAGATAAATACTAAAAAAAAAGAATTTCGGGATTTGAAGTTGCGCTAACCAAATTTATGCAGGTTTAAAATATTCTATCACGGCATCTTGTTCCGAAATGTAAAAAAAAATCACTAAATCTACTTTAAATTTGCACAATCTCTCTGATAACCTTGGTATTTGACTTCTGTATGATACATTTATATAAGTTTTATTGATAACAATATCATTCCAGGATGTGGGCGGCATCATTGTCGCTGTCGACTCGCGCGCCTCGGCCGGAGAGTACATTTGTGCGTTTATTAATTTATTTTATTATTTAAATTACTTATTTTAATATTTCAATATTTATTTAAATATTAAAAATGTATTTGCAGCGTCAAAGTCGGTGATGAAGATCCTGGACGTGGGGGAGCACATGGTGGCGACGATGGCCGGAGGAGCGGCCGATTGCCAGTTCTGGTGTAGGACTGTCCATAAGTACTGCAAGTGAGTTGAGAGGAGGATGAAACGCAAATCAGAAGAGTTGATTAAGTTCGTGTTTTGGAGACGGAAATAATCAATCGAATGCAAGTTCATTTGATTTTTATGGATTAGCAAAACATGACCCTACCGAGCTGAATTCTAGATTATTTTGTTCGTGTGTCGATTTTAGGGAGAATGCGTTCGCTTTGAATTAAATAAATAATATAATCATGATAATAATTGCAGCCTGTTCGAGCTGCGCGAGCGCGCGACGATCACGGTGTCGGCGGCGTCCAAGTACTTCGCCAACGTGCTGTACGGATACAAGGGACAGGGCCTGAGCGTGGTGAGTTGTAGCGAGAATGAAACAGAGATCTACCGGGTCACATGACTTCGTTTGAGGGCTTTGGGCAGAGTAAATGTGATGTAGAGGGTGCAAGGGACAGGGCCTGAGCGTGGTGAGTATCAAACATGAGTTTATCGTGCTAGATTTATAGACTGAAGCACGAACCATGTACATTTATTAATCATGAACCATTTAGATAGGTCGAAAATGCTCTCATTGACAGAATTGTTATCATATGCGAGATATCGATGATGTAATATTTGTGAAACACGAATGAGCTTTCCTTTTCTTTTTAAATCCATGATTATAATTACATGTTACTACTGTCTGTTATTATTATTGCTCTTGAGGGTTCGATGGTGGCCGGGTACGACAAGCGCGGCCCGCAGATCTTCATGGTGAACTCGGAGGGCGACCGCACGCTGCTCAAGGTGTGCTCCGTCGGATCCGGATCGTTGAACGCGTACGGTGAGTAGGTGGGATTACGGTAGATATTGGTAATCGATTTATCATGCCCACGCGTTCAGTACTGGCATGTATTATTGTGTGTGCCTTGCATTACAATTGAAGAAAGAGCTGTGAGTTTGTAGTGCGTGTGAAACACGAGATTGCGAGTTATCCGACCGTCAAATTCACCTAATTTTATGCCTTCGGGTCTTCAGCCTTGCCTAATGATTTCATAAATAAGAATAATGTGGCCATGTTCAGGTATCCTGACCATGTATTACAGTTTAATATATTTAAAAATTCAAGAATTAGAATGTTAAACTAAGTAAAAATCATGTTAAGGTATCCTGGACACGTACTACAAGCCGAAGATGTCGGACGAGGAGGCGATGGCGCTGGGCAGACGCGCGATTATGCACGCGACGTACAGGGACGCCGGATCGGGAGGAGTGTGCAATCGTGAGTGAAGGAGGGGTGAAAGAGGAAAGTATCTGGTCCATCCTTTTTGCACTAAACTTTTTATGGAGATTGTTGGAAAAAATGAAACGAACCTATCAAATTCCTGTTTCAATACTTGGGCTAATTGAGGAATGAATGTGAGACATTAGTAGTCTGCAGCAGCGAATTTCAATAATTATAAATTCTGATCTTATCAAATAGGTTTCCTAGTGCAGTTCCGTTGCATGACGTCAGAATAAAGGATCTAAATTTTACACTTTGAAGTCTAATTCGAATACTGTTGCAGTGGTGCACATTACGCCCACGAAGAAGATTCGCTACCCCGGCGTCGACGTGTCCAAGCTGTGAGATTTATTTATTATTAATTATTAAAATGAGTTAATTAACAAAATAAAACTATTGGAGCACTGAGTGGTCTTGCCCATACATTTGCAACGTCTGGTTGTTTCGAAAGTCTGTGGTCTCGCCACGATGTCAGCATACGGTAGTTTCATCGATTTATCGATCGATCATTGCAGGTGGTACGAGTTCGCCGACGAGATTGGCCGCGACATTGCGTACAACCCTCGCGACGATTAAATCAGCCCGTCTCCCGCCCCGATTTTCGGATTACTGTAACTGTCTCGTTGACCCCCCGTTTCCCCCGATGTTTGTATTACGGTAGTGCGACTGACTATTGATCCTCGCCCTACCGCACATTTTTCTTCTCTCTTGTATTGTGTGTAAGTTATGCTTGAGACAATGTGATAAATTATTTATTCGATGTGGGATGGGGGGAGATAATAAAGGAGAAGAAGGAGTTGATGATTGTCTCGGTTGCTACTTCCCCCTCACTGTGATGTAACACTTGCACCGCATCTAACACTGGCTTTGGATGTTGAAATGGAGCATGTAATAGGGAAAGTTCTTGGTGAAGTTGTCGCTGGCATAGCAGTGGAATCCCTCCGGGGCGAAGGTGCCTAGATTAACGGAATGATCATGAAATAGGGAACGTAAACAACCCGTGCATCTAGCGAAGTGTTTTGATTAACTGAACTATCTTACCTTTACGTGGGCGCTGTAATGATCATGAAATGGTGATTAACGTAAACAGCGCGTGCATGTACCGAAGAGTTTTGCAGAACAGTATATTTGCGAGTGATGTAAGAGTGGTTGGCGTTCCTTTTGAAATGCATTTCAAAATGGTGTTTTCTCTCCTGATCTGGTCTCTCTTACTCTCATTCCTTTCTCTTACACTACGTTTAGCAGGGGTTATCAAATCGGTGTGCTTATCTGTTGGTTCGAACAATCGATGAATCGGCATGTTTAGCGGTTTCCCTTTTTCGCGCTCATGGGCAAAATAGGCAGTGATTGATTGTTTGACTCTACGTCTTTCCTTCCGTCGGCATTTACGTTCCGTGCTTCATTTAGTTGGTTGCGGGTTTCACTTAACAATTCGAGCTGGCTTTTATAAACAGTTTTGCTAGTAACAAACGTTTATTGTTAGAGAAATTATTATTGCTCGACATTGACAATAGTAGTTCAACTATCCTAGTTATTGAACTGTTTGCTCGCGAATTTTTCAATTAAAAACTCATTCTTCAATCGCTAATTACAGTTACTCACACGGGTACGGTAGACGGTTGTTCATCGATCGGATATCGATGGATCTGGAGCAGCTGACGCCCAACCAGCAGCAGGTCTACTGGGAGGTGGTGAGTTGAAGGGATTTAAAAAAATACTTATTTAAATGTTAGTCAACGACAATCCCTGGATTAATTGATAGGCGCATACCAAATGCGTTCTTGAAATATCCGTGAAACGCAATAGTAGGTCATTCGACGGGTAGGTGTCAATTTGTCCACTTTTTTGTGACAATTGTTAGTTGTTTTCATGAAAAGGAAGACCCGTGAAGATTGTCTATGAAAGTGCGGTTTTACTTTGAACGACGCGTGAATCAAAAATGAGCCGGGAATTTCGTTTCAATAGTTCCAATTACTTATAGATAAATGCATAGAGTTGTTGCCAGATCTCGTACGATCGGTAGCACCTTGAGCATATTCTGAACGGATAACCTCCTTTTTGTAAAACTAAAATAGGTTGATAATGTTGATAATTCCAGAAAGAATGGTACCCGCACGCGTCGCGCGCCGCCCTCATCGCTAGCATCGACCAGGGACTCGACGTGGGTTTAGATTTAATTAATTATTTTTGTTACTTTTGATTTGTTAGTTTAAGTCACTCAATTAATCTCATGATTTTGCGAAACCTGATAGGTTCTGAATATTTTTGTAAATCAATTTTTCGACTTTCAATGACAATGATAATTTACAAGGATCTATTAGAAAAAGATACCAGCAGCTGCTTAAAAAATATATAAATATAGCTGGGAAGTGTCGGTTTTTTTTAAATGCAATAACTAGGGTCTGTGGATATAGATTCACCAAAAATATATTTCTCGGCAGGTAACAATTCATTGAGTATTAGATACCCGATGACGCTGTGTAGGATCAGTGAAACATTGTTGTAACGGGTCTGGTGCAACAGACTAATCAATAATGAAATACGGTAGCCTGATTACGGGAGTCATCAGTGTCCTACAGGCGGTCATTTTTTATTGAATATTTGTAGCCCGAAGGAGCAATATAGGATCAGTGAAACATTACTATAACGGGATTACGGTACTCAATTATCTATCGCCTCCCTCTCCAGGCGCTCATCACCCTGTGCGACGACGGGACGATCCCTCAGGACGACTACGACCTCGAGGATCTCAAGGCGGAGGAGAGGAGGGAGGCGGCCGAGCTGGAGCGGGCCATGAGGGCCAGTGTGGTGAGTGGATGAGGGGAGGGGTGAGTGATAGGAGCGCCGGGTTAGAAGAGATACTGGAGAGAAGGAATATGTCGAGTACGTAGAAGGAGAAGGTGCTGGGATTGGTTAACAAAAATCGTCGAAGAATAATTGAACCGTTGAAAATCGTTGCGGCTTTGAACGACCGATGAAACTCGCAAGCACTTGGCGATGCAGGAATGCAGGATTGTTGGCATACACTTCCTGGCTATTCAATTGGACAATTAATTGCCGTTGCTTAATTGAACGTTCTGTGAAACTGGATTGAATTGACCACAGTGCACACTTTCGAATTTATGTTTCACTGGTTTCTATTATTGTACTATTCTAATTGTAGGTTCAATGGAGACAATGATCCCTTATAAAAATAAATAAATTGTCTTACGACATTTTAGAGGCGAAAATGAATGTCTTTCAGCTGACCGAGCAGCACGCGCAGCTGCTGCAGCAGCAGCCGCTGCCGCAGGAGCCGCAGGTGGTGCGCGTGATGCACGTCGGCGCTGCGACCGCCGGACTGGCGGCAGGGGCTCTGCAGCAGCTGCAGCAACCAGTGGCTGCAGCCAGCAGGCCGACTGCTGCAGCTGCAGCAGTGGCTGCTCCGCAGCCAGCGCATGCTCAGCCACAGGTGAGTAATTATTGATTTTAAATGAGGAATCACGAGAAGATTGCTTTCTCAATATACCCCCCCCCCTCCATTAAAGGAGGGCTGAAACGCATAATTCGTGGTAAAATGTTCTATGAAAAAGAGTCATTGGTGATGCGGAGGCTATGGTTGCACCTTTATTGTGAAGTGGAAATGTGTAGTGGAGAAGTACTGCACATGATTGGTGGTGTGATTACGGTAGCTCCGAGTACGGTATCCAATTACAGTGTTCGATCTGCAAGAAGATGACCTCCCCGGTGGCCCGCTGCCACTGGCCGATCAATAAAACGACCGGAGACCTGAAGGAGGAAGGTACGGTATCTAGTCAAGTATTGATTGATGTGGAGGGTACGGTTGCAAATCGCACTTATTGGAGCATCACTTCAGCCTGGTGTGGAAAAGTTCCTTACAGTTGACCAATTTATTTACTAGGAACTCGTAGGAATCACGAAACTATCGATTGTGTAATGAACACGGGGATATTCTGTCCCTGCTGAAGCATAACTCTGCCACCTTGAATTTGCGAGCAACGCACTGTATATGCGTACAGTATTACAAGATGATCATTATCCTATAATCTTACAGTACCCTCGATTATCGATTTTTGTGCAGATCCGAACGCACACGCCTGCTGTGCCAAATGTCTCACGTCCCGCTACGTGTTCAAGAAGATTACGGTTTGTAGTTTGTAGTTTTTTTCTAGTCTAAAATTTGACCGTTGTAGTCTGTAGTTTGATCACTGCAGATCACGAGCCGCGTTGCGATCTGCTGCTTGAAGAGCGGCTGCAGGCGCGAGATCCACCAAGGTTCGTGCTCTTTGATCTCTTCGCTAGTGTAGTTTGTACTTTGAACTCTGGTCGTTGATCGGTCATTAATTGTTTGAGAACAAAAAAGTTAATCTTCTTGGTTAGTTCGGGGCAATATATCCGCTGGTGTGCGGGGTGTAAGTGGTCAGTGGGTTGTTACGTGTTTCACGAGTAAGTGAATAGGTGTGAGCAATCGATGGCTAACATTAAACGAACGGCAACTTGTAGAAAAAAATCACTAATACGAATGATTAGGTGATTTCAGCACAGTAGCCGTATTGACTGTTTCAAGATTGAGTGAAAAGGCATTCTGAATGTGAGCTGAAGTCAGTTGATTATACGGGCTTTTCCTCGTTTGAAAAAAATTGTTCTTGCTAGACATGGGTGGTACGCTGGTCTTGTTAGATTCCAAGTGCATCAAACAAGCATTCAGTTCTACCTAGTATCAGCCGCTTTATCGGCTCAAGAAATATTCGCCTCCGATAGGTGCAAATGCGTTTCACAAACAGGTTTATCATATTCATTCACGGAGTTCAAATGATTTTTGCGTGCCTTGAACGAGCAAATAATTTATCTTTGTAATAAGCCCTGTCGTGAATTGTTTGATCTCTGATCTTTGATACTTGATCTCTAATATTTGATCTTTGATCTTTGATCTCTGCTGCAGATCGCCTGGTGTCGGATGCGGGCCTGAAGCCGGCGCTCGCCCACTGGATGCTCGGCTTCACGGAGGTCACCGTCGGCAACGCGAGGTGGGCGATGATCTTTGATCTTTAGTCTTTGGTCTTTGGTCTTTGGACCTTGAAATCCCCGGGGATGCGGGACCCTGAAGGAATATTATATACGATGCTTCTATGGCATTTACAAGGGTTTCTTTTTGCGCCAGACTTGCGCTTCCCACTGGATGTGCTCGTTGCTCTGACTAGGCGATAGCGTCCACTGCTGGGCTAGGAAGTTTAAAATTACGGATGTCCTCAATAGGCATTGGATGGACTGTCGCCTACTCTATAAGGCGACAGATCTATATGTGCGCATGTCCGCAAGAAAGCCCAAAGCAATTTTGCGCATGCACCTATTGTATCACCGTTCGATCTCACCAGCGATAGCGTCGCCGCGGGAAAATGTGAGATCCCAATGCGTTTACTTACTTTGGAGGAAGTATGTTATGAATTTTTCTTCCAATATGGTGAAAGTAATCATTGTAGCCCTTGTATCTGCGTTATTGGCCAACTCGTGTAGCGCTACTTCAGCATGTCGAATTTCGAAATTTAATTTTACGTTGTTGCAGACGCGAGAACACTGTGCGCGAGCTGAGACGCGCGCGCGAAGAGGAGCCAGAGATTTCGGTAAGACGATTACGGTATTATTATTGATCTATCGTACCCCTGACGTACCGTATCCTTAGTCGACCATATAGGAAATGAAAAGATCATTCATTGTTCCACTAAATGACCAGTTGTTTAGATGATTCAATTCAAGAAATTGAGATTGTTAATGTCTGCATTCTCCCCGACAAGTACTATGTACGAAACACAGAAGTGACGAGTGTGCACAACATATGATTGGGAAGAAATTGGTTGTGTATTTCCCCGGTGCCGTTTTGTAGCTGCTTCTTTCTCATTCGCGATGTGTTCAACCTCTTTTTCAACTCGAGCTACCGTACCCCTTTACCTACCGTAATCCAGTCTTTTTCCGCTCAGGATGAGGAGCGCGAGCGGCTGACTGTGATCATGGACCACATGGACCACGACAAGTTCGCGTACCTCGTGAGCGATTATCGATTGATTATTGATCATTTAGAGTACGGTATATGTATTATCAATTTGTTATTATTTTTCCTCTTTGTGCGAAATCGATATCTAATTATTCGATTATTTACCCTATCGAACGATTGAACAATCCACCTTCTCCATGCGACGAATTATGTATGGTATGACGCTGAAAGACGCGTGTACCAATAAGGAAAATTTACTCCTTGTCTTTGACTTACAAGGAGTAAATTTAAATCTAACTTTTGATTTGGAATTAATAAGGATTTGGTTTGGAATCAGCATAGGTGCTCGAAAAACATCGATATTCATCAAGTATCGTGTCAACAGGAGAACAATCAATAACCACTAAATACAGTTCCCATCGGAGGGAAAAATCGATAATCAATCATTACCGTACCCTTCCAGGTGGATCTACTTCCCGGCGTGGACTTCACGTGGCTGCTCGACAACATCGACTGCGGCACGGTGGAGACGATTCTCGACCGGAGAGAGCACGAGGATACGGTAGGTGGTGATTGATATCGATTGAATAGTTGGTACGACAGTTAGTTGCAATAGGTAAAACGCCTGGTCTCTTATGTTGGAAAGACGAAAGGATATGACAGGGCTATCTGTAAATTTGACAATGTTTCCGGTGAAATATAAATATTCGAACCATGAATGTTTATGCTATGATCGGTTGCAATATGTCTGACAAGTGTGTGAGCTTGGATGGGTTCAAAATGCTTTTGGTGTAAAACAATAAAATCAATAAATCGATATTGCACAGGTGCCGAAGCGGCGGCGTCGCCGTGCCGACAAGAAGGGCGTGACGACCCTCGTCGAGGTACGGTAGGGAGGGGTACGGTAGGGAAGAGTACGGTAGGAGATGGGTGGGGTACGGTAGATGTGATATTGATTCGGAATGTTATTCGGATCAGGCGATATAAATGGTGCTGTATTGTGTAGCTACCGCAGGAAGGAAGCTGAGTTTATGTAGGTGTAGTAAATTCGATTCCGCACTTGATACACTTGCGTTTCTATGATTGTTTGAAGCCATGGCCTCTTGGGTGATTTGATTCCGACCGGGAATGTGATATATAATAAAGAAAAAGACTAGGCATCCTTGCGAGGTCTGACGATGCTCAGGGATTGATGTATACCGTAATCCTCCCATGTTCCCCTCAGGACAGCCTGAAAAAATAATCAATAATGAAAAACTACACCGTAATCCCTTAATTTCCCTCCAAGACCTTGGGAAAATCAATATGCGACGCTTACCGTAATCTATGCTATGTTTCCCTGCAGGACCGCCTGAAGATGGAGACGACCTACGTGTGCGGTATTTGCTGCGAGGAGGCGGCGACGGCGCTGGGTGTGCCGTGCGTCCAGACGGGAGGAGGAGCAGGAGGTGAGGAGAGGGCACGTGCTAGGAGAGACGGGTTAGAAAAGGGGGGGGGGAATTTCGTCCGGGAAGAGTTGTGTTTCAGGAGTAGCAGGAAATAGTGTTCCTGCGAGCATGGCCAGTTACTTTCTTGGTTTGGTAATTATCATTGTCTAACTCTCTCGAAACCATGAGTAACGTTGATTGGATGATCTTTGATTTGGAGAACACTCTGTGAGTAATAGATGCGAACAAATAGCATTTTTCAACCGGGTAGCGACGCGTTTCAAGAGTACTTTGAAAAGCACAAGCTGTTCCGGCTGTCGATATATCGCAGAGAATTCGTCCAGATGAAAATATAACTAAATATCATTCATTTCTCTGGTTGCACATATCGTTGATCTTTGACCTCTGATCTCTGATTCCTTGCAGACGCCCCCTCCGAGCAGCATCTCTTCTGCGGCAGCTGCGTCAGAGGCCACGCGACGGCCGCAGCGCAGGAGCAGCCGGTGAGCGATTGATCTTTGATCTTTAGAGGAGTGATCTTTGATCTTTAATCTTCATGATAAAGAAAGAAGGAATGGGAGGCGAGTAAGAAGGATGTGGTGGTTAGTTACGCCCGGTGGTTTTGGGCTCCTGCGCGAGTAGGATAGCGGAGAGGGACATGAGCAAATTAGTGTCTTGTAGAATGATTGGCGATAGAAATACTTTCAATTCGATGTTGCTTGGAATGATGTTCATTCCTGATGTGGTAATGTTGTTGTTCTTGTTATTATTGTTGATGTTGTTGTTATTGTTTATCTTTCAATGTATTTAATTCCAGACGATCGTCCGTGCGGGCCTCGGGCTGCGCTGCATGGCGGACAGTTGCAGCGGAGTGCTCATCTATGGTGAGTGAGAAAGAGGAGTTACTCTGGTATTTTTTTCCCACTGGTCCCCCAGAACTTTTCCCAGTGGGCAGTGAGGTAGGGCACCATTGGGAAATCTACTGGGGGACCAGTGGGAAGAATTTTACCCTGGGGGACCAGTGGGAATTTGCCTGGGAAACCAGTGGGGAAAGTGGTTCTCTAACGTGACGAAACGAGTTTGCAATACGGCAAAGGACTTTATCCAAGATACGTAAAGTCAATGTAAAACAATACATTGTATACAAAAATGATGATTCATGGTAGTAGAAGCGCCGATATAGCCCATATCATGTAGGGCAGCTCTTGTGTGCTGATTCATCTTGATTAGTCGATGATAATAGTATGAAACTTCCCAAGGAAATAACAATTTTGCCTGAAATGGTTCCATTTCCACGAGCTAAGGTCATACCTGGGAAAATCGTCATTTTCTCCAATATTTGCCGCTAATTGTAAGATATACATATGCGATAATTACTGTGGCGATCTGAAAAACATCACAAGTCTGTTATTGAATGGTTAGGATAGGTTACGTTCAAGCAAGATAACTCACGTTGGAATTGACTAAGCATTTGTTCCTCTTCAAGATGACAATAAATTGTAATAAACAACTTGAAATTTGCGAATATTATCGATGAAAACAATCGAAATGGAACGGGCGTTTCGCTATTGCGAAACTCCCGTTCGGCGCAACCCGAAGCGCGCCTTCATTTAAGATACTGACGCTCTTCATTCAGTGGGAAACCAGTGGGAACTTCATTAGGAAACCAGTGGGAAGAAATCAGCCCTCTCGACCCTCTCCCAGAGTCTGGGAAACCAGTGGGGGAGCCTAACCACGCCCATTTCTGCTGGGGCCCCACTGGGAAAAAAATACCAGAGTAGAGGAAGGAGTGTGCTAGAAGCACAGGGTTAGAAGGGGCGGAGAGAGGTGTGTGTGGAGGTACATAATTTCCCCTGTGAGCGACCTTCGATCCATTTTTTTGTATTTTAGTATGGGGGCACGAAGAATTGCATGCTCTAATCATTTGAGCTATATTGGCTCGCGATGAAGAGAGAACTCGAACTCGATAAGGGCGGGTGTTGTCATCTACATATGGTGAGTGGTCATTGGCCCTCTTTGACACTTCTTTGGAGGGTTGGGGGGGGCAAGATGTGCTGATTGTTGATTTTTGTAATCGAAATTGAGAGTAGCGAGCAATGGGTACAATGAACAAACCGGCCTCATATGGACAGCCTGAAACTCGAGATGTTCGGGTGTGGGCAAACGTGTTTTTTTTCTAAGTGTAAGCCCACACTGAAACGTAAAAGTATGATGATAAAACCGCGCAACCAGCCACTGGTCGTCCCAGGATAGGCTCAAGTTGCTAACCGGCGATGGGGTGGCTAGCCTGCTCATGCGAGGATAATGCCAAATCACCTTTACAGCTCACGTGGAGCCGTTGCTGGAGGCGGGCGTGCGCGAACTACTCGAGGAGAAGATTGCAGCAGCGGCCCTCACTGCGGCTGCAGTGAATGTGGAGAGGTACGGTAGGCCAGAGTTATGGTAGAGATACGGTTGAAGCAGAATCACATGATAAATATCGAGAGGTTATCATTTTGTTTTCAGCAGTACCTGCGGATCATTATTCCTAATTTTCTTGATCTAACTTAAGATGGTGCTGAAACAACAAAGTTTTCGGGCTTTGAAACTCCACAAATCCGGCTTTTGGTCTCGAGCGGTGCCCTGTGCAGAAACGAGTGCGACCTTTCCTATTCGTCGCCTGGTCAAAAATCGACTACGTCTGCCATTTCAGATGCCAGCGGTGCCCGTTCGCGGCGATCGTCGACCTGCCGATTGAGGAACAGCAGACGTTCGCCTGCAGACGGTGCGCCTTCGAGTACTGCAGGTACGGTAGTCGCACCACGGTGGTGGATCGAGGAGTGGCTTTATTTGTTTTGAAGTTATACGGTAAACCGTGTTGAATTTTTTTTTAACGGATGTCCTGCACGGATTGTCCTCAAGGAATCTCCTTCTATTTTATTATGACGCTGAAACATTAATTGGTGTGGTTATGAAACATGCCTGATCAAATGTTCTTTTTGATTGGTTGTGGGATCGATAACTGTTTTTAGCTATAGATCCATGCATGTAGGATCTTACGATAGACACTGGTTACGGTCAAGTCGAAGTGGCTATCATGGACTGGTTTTATTTCGAGAAAATATGTTCCAGGAACTGCAATCGCGAGTGGTCAGCGCGCCACGAGGGCAAGTCGTGCGAGGAGCTCAATCCGGAATTCATCCGGAGAAAGGTACGGTAGGGGAATGGTAGATGTGGTAATTTATCGATTTTATTGGCTATCAGGAGAGCAGTAGACATGTGAGAAACGCACGGTAAGAACGAGATTATGTATCCGAAATTGAGTAAATTCATTTTTTTGTCGCCTGATTAATGTTTCATGGTCAAGTCATTCAATCTAGCTGGTTCATCCAGTAATAACGGTCACACACACCAAATCTCCTAATAAGTGTAATAATACTCAACCCGGAGTTCATCCTGTGAGAGGTATAGTAGGGGATTTTTTTTGGTTGGGAGGTATCGATTATTATTGAGAATATGGAAAAATCTATGCCTTTGTGTAGAATAGAACCTTCCGTCACATGTTGAAGTTCTGTTTCTCGGTCATTTCATACGGGCTTGTAGCTGTATTTATTAATTATATTGTCTATTCTTGTTCCGTATAACTTGCGCATTCCCTACGATGGTTATTGAACAAATCTGCAATCTTTATCGGATGAAAATCAGTTTGGTTGTGATTGGAATCACGTTGCAACACCAGGCTGCTCGCGGTTTCCAGCACTTCTTATCATCGATAAATATCGTTTCAAATAGTTCCACCCACTCACTGCAAATAAAATATACTAGCGAGCCTGCTCTATGATCTCCGTACTCAGGTTACGGTAGCGATACAGTAACCCATACCGTAATCCCAGGTGGAGAACGCGTTCCCCATCAGATTGCGATGGGGTATACGGTAGTAAAGGGAATATCGATCGGAATACCGTAATCTCCTACCGTAATCCCTTTCCGTAACCCGGTCTGTTACAGGTGGAGAACGCGCTGTCGGAGGGCGCGATGGGCGTACTGCAGCGCTGCCCGGGCTGCAATATTCCCTTCGAGAAGGTACGGTAGATTACGGTAGTCGGAGTATTGTAGGTTAAAGTTGTGAGTACGGTAATCTGTTGGGGGGGGGATCTGATATATTAATGAACTGAAGGTGTGGATTATTGTAAATTTGTTAGATTGAATAAAGTGATGAGCGAAATTTTTTTTTATATATTATTGAATTGCAGAACGGTGGCTGCAACAACATGCACTGCCCCAAGTGCAACAACTCGTTCCCGTATCAGGGCGTGAGTTTGATCTTTGATTTTTGTATCGTTATTCGTTGATCTTTGATCTTATTCTGTTATTGGCCAAGTTTTAATCACAATACTCACATAACAAGCTTGCCCGGCTCGCTCAATCGTATTAGGCTTCGCGAAACTTGCGAAGGTCTGGTAGAATTGTCAGATGCCTTTTCACTGATCAATCTTGTGCGTTGTAGCCTGATCTAATCAGTCCTTGATAGATCGTTGCGAATATTTGTCGGGTTCCTGAAACTTGAATGAAACGAGTTGACTTGATAGTCTTAGAGTCATGAGTGTTGTAGCTTGCACCCTTTGACCGTCGATCTTTGATCGCTCATCTTGCAGCTGAAAGTGATGAGCGCCGCACAGCGTGCCGTCATCCTGCAGCAGGCGATGGCCGAGGCGGCCGGAGGTGAGAAGACGGTCTCTTTCATTTCACACGCTATTCATCTAATCATCGATCAAATCATCATCTAATCATCGATAATCATCGATATTCAGCTAATCATCGATATTGCGATCTTTGGTCTTTGATGTTTGATCTTTGCGCTTTGATCGTTTTGCTAGCGGACGTGGCCATTTCTCTTACAATTAGGGGCCACGCAGAAGGTATTTCCCACCAATACGGATGCTGCAAAAATTGTGCTAACGGACGGGGCGTCCGTTTTTGAAAAACTAACTCATTTGAAAGGAAAACGGCGCGAATTCAGCCATCCTTTCCAGATACCTCAGTCGTCGAGGAGCTCAACAAGATCATGTGATGAAGACGACGACTGTCTGACTCTCTCCGTTCGCCGTGCTCTCTCGTCACTGTCTGATTGTCTTTCGTTTCCCTGTGCTCTCTCGTCATTCTGTGATCGATTGTTCCGAGAATGTTCTCTGGTTTCTCGTGACCAGTTGCTGACCAGTGGTTGACCAGTTGCTGACCAGTACCCTGACCAGTTGCTCGCGTATCCGCCAGCAACTGGTCACCAACTGGTTAGCAACTGGTCACGAGAAACCAGAGTTGATTGTCTTTCCCTTGTAAATACGCGTTTTCGTTGCTGTTTGTTTTTCCCTTATTATATTTTTTGACGAGTTGTGTGCAATACACGTATCTTTTTCCAATTGCTACTACTTCAATTACCTGATCATCTTATGTTTCAATGCACCGCGATATCCAACTACCCCACCCCCTTTCCATTCACTCAAGGAAGCATTAGCCAGACCGCCACTCATGACATTTCACGTTTGCAACGATTTCAATAAACAGTTTGCGCCGAGTCGTTCAATCGAAATAAGTCTTTGTGAGTGGTTCAGAGCCAGAATGATATCGCAATATGGTGTAGTGGAACGTCGACGACGGACGGCGCACTGAGCACCGCACCACTACCGTATCCACTAATCGATATTCAGGGTAATCCTGAATCAGATGTTCAATCTGACCCCGCAAGAGCAGTTGCTCTTCGACGATGTGGTTGGTTTTTGTTGTTTTTTGGCCGTTTTTGTGGTTTGGTCTGCAAGCGTTGTAGTTTGATCAGTGTTCTTGGTAGGAGAAGGCATTATCAGAGAATCTCCCTGTCTAGTATACTCCCTGACGGGTCAAACAGAGCGAGAGAGCAGGCGGGTGAGACAGAGTCAGACGACTATAGTTCAAGTTTGATCTTTGATCTCTCTCGTTCAGAAGGAAATGTTCCCGAATGTCTCCAGCGAGGCGCTCAAGGAACATCTGCACAAGGACCAACAGGTTGGTCTCGTCTTTGATCTTTGATCTTTCAAAATTTTTGCGACCTATTTTTTCTGATTACTGACGACGATAGCGGGTGTAAAGAACACCGAGATTTTATTCTGTCATGAAATTCGAGCTCCGACTGATTTTGGTTACGACGAATGCTCAAGTGTGAGTAGAAACGAACTTTTTATTAGTACATAGCTGTATTGTCCGCTACAAAACAATTTTCCTGCTGTTCCTGTTCCATGCTGTGCCTGGTGTTGTTGAGAGTCTTCTTTTTTGTGGTATTAGTACCTCCCGAATGTGCAACCTAGGTGTGACGTGGTGCGTCATATGTTTCCCAATTGCTGTGTTGATGCTAATATATTGTTGCGTTGTGTGGGTTGTGGTGCAAGCTGTGCGCCGACGTTTCACAATCGTCGCTTGTGCAGGAGCTCACCAACATGATTCTGGACGGCGAGCTCGAGATGGGCGACCAGTACATCAACGACCACTTGCAGATGAATGAGGTGAGGGAGAACGGGTTGATCTTTGATCTTTGATCTTTCGAAGATTACCTGCTTACCAGCGAGGAGCCGCCCCCACTAACGTTTTGAGCGCTTGCGGGGGACAGTCCTGTTAATGAGTGAGCACGTGCTTGGAGTTCCCGTTTATTAGAGTAGGGGTGAATTTACAGTTTGATCTTTGATCTCGCAGGATTCACCGCCCCATCACCAGCCACGAAGGAGGGTCCAGCAGATGGAGAAGGAGAACGAGGGTACGTTAGGGGTTACATCAAACGAGGAATGCGGTACGCATAGTAGGAAAAACACATCTAAAACTGCCCAGAAATCCGATATCTTACTATTAGCAGGGTTTCGGAGGATTTTTTTCATAACGAAGAAAACTGCTTACGATTTTTTGCTACAAACACGTTTTGGGAAATTTTGTCGCCTCTATCATTTACAAGTGATTTATAGTGTTAACGAAACGTGTTCTATCGATCAATTAGTATACATATATTGCTGTGGTATTTGTGAGATATGTGGAGCGCGAATCCGCTCGGCCCTATTTTAGATTTTTTGCAAAACAAAAGTTTATTGAGATAAATATTACAGATGGAGCACGGCGGCCGAAGCAGCGCAGAAAGGCGCCGATCGAGTACGATGAGGATGAGGAGGAGGAGGATATGGATGGAGTAAGGGCTATTACTTAAGTTCGAATACGGGTGATCGTCTCTCTTCATTTCACGTGCTTTCTCACCGTTCAGAGAGACGAGAGAGTGTGTGTGAAATGAAGAGACGATTAACCGAATTTCGAGCTCTAGCAATTGCTAATAAAAAAAATTTTTTAATTCGATAAAAAAAGCGAGTATGGGAAATGTTTGCAGAGATTCGTGACATGTTTACATGTCTTTTAGAATGAACAAGCACACAAATATCTGTGACGAATGTGTCTGAATCTTTGAAATTTGCAGCCGCCACGGCACAGACGCTTGAGGCTGAGAGATGATGAGGAGGAGGAAGAGGAAGTGGATATGGATGGAGTAAGGGCTGAGCCTATTAGTATTATTATCAATTTTATTCGCACTGTTTTTGTAAAATTATTTGAATATGTGATCTCTTTATCTATTAGCTGCATGCGCTCTTGCTTCTTGGCCTTTAGTGGCCGATGGAGTAAGCGCTAATAGAATTTCTTTTGTTGTTAACATCAATCGACGATTTGACAATCGTTTATTTTACAGATGCCACTGCACAGACAACGACAGAATCCGAGATATGATGATGAGGAGCAAGAGGAAGAAGAGGATATGGATGCTGTAAGTGTTTTTGCCTAGCGCAATCGCAGTTTCAAGACGCAATTTCAAAAGCTAGCAAATACGCTTCCAATTTGCAGTAGTGTTGCCAATTCAATATCGAATAAAACAGTCAAAAGCCAATCAATTGGGTATGCGTGCTTGGTTGACCAAGATTATTCACTGTAATCCCTCAATTGCCATGGGAGTGAGCGGCACGCGATCAATTCATTGGGTGCTGTAATTGGTGTAGGCTTCCCCTTGAATTTGCAGTACAATAGAGTGCGCAAAGCGGGTCGTCGCCGTCTCTTCATTTCACACGCACACTGTCGTCACTCTGACCTGATAGAGAGCGTGTGAAATGAAGAGACGGCGACCCGTATTGCGCACTCTACTATAATTTGTGCAGTACAACAAAGCACGGCGGCGGCGAACGTACATTATCCGGGACGACGACCGGCTGATCGGAAGGGGCGCGAGGAGAATGCTGCCGGGTGCGCTGTTCGGCCCTCCGCCGCGAGATGACGATGATGATGATCAGGTATTAACAAGGGAAGCACCAAAGTCGGGGTCGTCGGCCCGGTAAGAGACAGTGATCGAAAAGTATGTAACCCATGTCAACTGCTTCGAGGTGGTATTCTCTGCCGTTTCTTTATCAATTGGTCTAATTTTTTTCCTACGTGCATCTGAGCCTACCAGACGTAGAAAAAAATCTGTCGCAAGGGCAATCGATTGCTGTCGGGCACCTTTCTAGAAATCAGTGTCGGGCACCTAGGTGCTCGAAATAAGGTGCAGTTGACATGACTTTTCGAACACTGGTAAGAGACCTATGTGGGCCGGTAGGGCATGGGGGGAGAAGCTCAAAACAGTTTTCAAAACCTGCTAAAGTTTTATACCGTATTCAGGAAAATCGATAAACGCTCACCACGTGGATTTGCGCGCGCGCGATCCCAAGATAGGGGTCAAGTTGCAACATGAGAGAGACATGAGCACCGGTAGCGCAGCTGGTAGCGAGTCCGACTACCACCTGACATCCCGTGGTTCGGTTTTGTTTTTTAATGGAAAACAGGTCCCTCCGAAGCTGCAAAAAAACAGCAAAAGTAAAATGCATAGGTTGGGAACCGAACCACGGGATGTCGGGAGGTAGTCGGACTCGCTACCAGCTGCGCCACCGTTGCTTATACGTCACTTATGTTACAACTTGACCCCTATCTTGGGATCGCGCGCGCGCAAATCCACGTGGTAAGCATTTATCGATTTTCCTGAATACGGTATAAAACTTTAGCAGGTTTTGATAAGTGTTTTGAGCTTCTCCCCCCATGCCCTACCGGCCCACATAGGTCTCTTACCGGGCCGACGACCCCGACTTTGGTGCTTCCCTTGTAAGGGTCGAAATACGGGCCGTGGAGTAGCGAGGCCGACGTTTACCAATTGGACGCACGCAATTCAATTTTTGACAAGAATCGAAGTGGGATGGTGTGGCTGGCATTTACTTATTCATTATTTTATTTGATTAGTCCGGGAATAACGCCTATTCAATCGTTTCCATTCAATTTTGTGCATTTCTCATAACTTTCACACTATTTGAATCACTGCCAACTCTAAGGAGGGGCTGATGGATGATCGGGAACCGCGCGCGCAGCGAGGAGGCCGCATCGTGCACGCTGCGGTGAGCAGTGACGAGGAGGAGGAGGAGGTACGGTAGCAGAACAGAGATTGATCGATGAATGAGCTTTTAAGCAATTATGGGCTACATGATAGTCTCGCAAACAATCCACTATGACGCAGTCCGAAAATAATCGCAACTGATTGCGATGGGAATGATTAACTGATCAAGATGGGAATGAGTAACTGATTAAGATGGGAATGAGTAACTGATTACGATGGGAATGAGTAACTGATTACGATGGGAATGAGTAACTGATTACGATGGGAATGATTAACTGATTACGATGGGAATGATTAACTGATTAAGATGGGAATGATTAACTGATTAAGATGGGAATGATTAACTGATTAAGATGGGAATGATTAACTGATTACGATGGGAATGATTAACTGATTACCATGGGAATGATTAACTGATTACCATGGGAATGATTAACTGATTAAGATGGGCATGCAGGGAGGATGGCTCGCGCCGCCCCCGAGCGAGGACGACGAGCAGGAGGAGGAGGTACGGTAGTCTCACAATCAGGGGGAGATTACGGTAGTCAGGGTGGAGTATCGATTGATCTGAATTATTCTAAGTATAGCCAGAGCGTGAACAGAATAGATTTTGATAGGTTTATTGAGATGTTTCTGGGCTAACCTTTATTCTATTTAGGAGCCCGGCCCTCCGTACCGTAGCGTCAAGGGCGCGAATCCGAAGGTAGGGTTTACTTATTTTAGTTATCTTAATTATACTAAATAACAAGTTTGTGTTTTTGCTGTATATTACATTGATGCCATGCGCTGCCACCGGTATTTCTAACTAAAAATGCGTATTTTTGGGAGAAAATGGCGGAAAATAGTGTTAATTAGCGCTAATTGAGCAGGGCGGCGTTGCTCGGATGCTTCCCGTTGTCGTCAAGCAGGAAGACTTCGATGATCTATTCGACCCGACCGACGATGAGGTACGGTAGTCACAGGGATATTACGGTTGTCAGGGAGGGAAATATTGATTAATTGGGGTGATGATGAGGTATAGGTAGTCAGGAAGGCTACGGTCATCCGTGAAAAAGCTAGTAGAAAACTATCTGGAATTCGAAAGCATCGTTCAGAATACATCTCGGTGGTTATCAGTTTCACACTTTTACGTATTTGTGGTCCCCGATTAGTAATGATGAAAATTCGTGCATTGCAGCCCCCGAGTGTGGCGCGTCGTCGCCGTCAGAGCAGAGCGCGCACGCCCGACAATGATTACGACCCGCACTTCACGATGCGCCCCCTGAAGGTACGGTAGGGGAAGGGGATGGTACGGTAGGGGCGGGGGGGGGGGTACGGTAGCTCACGAGGAGAAGATGAGTACGGTACAATTGGGCGTTTTTTTATAGAAGGTTATCATCAGAAAAATTTATCTCATACAACACGAAGTACTGAACACTGATTTCGGGCGATGAGGTACTAGATAGTAGCCGTGAAGCCCCAACTCAATTGGTCGAATCAAATTCATCCCTTTATCTTTACCTATTTTATTCCGATAATTAACCCATTTGTAGGGCAGCGAGCGGTGCAGTGCACACCCGGGCAAGCCGATGATCGCTTGGATTGAGTGCGACGGGGCCAGTCAGTTATTTTTATTTTGTTAATTCATTTAATTAATTATTTCATTATTAATAAAAGGTCACTTTATTATGGCGATTCTTTTGGCGAATTCTCGAAAGTTGATATAAATTAATAATTTAGCGAATAGTGTATTATTATTATTGTTAATTATTATTAATTCAGCCAATATCCTGCGAAAGAAGACGGGCGAGGTCGGCAAGCCGCACCTGATCTGCCTCAATTGCTTGATGATCAGGTGCGCCGTCTCTTCATTTTATGTGCTCTCTCGCCGGTCGGAGCGACGAGAGAGTGTGCGGAATGAAGAGACGGCCGTATAATGAACTCGTATGATCAGGCACGCGGATGGCCGCTTCAATCGGACGGATTTGGAGTATTGCTGCCCGATTAGGAGTGAGTTGCAAATGTTTATGAGTAAGCCTTTCGAAATCATATACAAATAGCTAAAAATAATGTTTGTTTTCGAAATATCTCCAATGTTATTCGTTTTTAAGTTATTGGTCTTTTCTAGCCCTTGTGAGTCACAAGTAACATTACCATCTCGCATTTTCCGGTTTGGTGACCGAGATTGATTGAAATATTACACAAAGGGAACCGTTTGTCTGAATACAAAAAAACTATGTTTTTATTAATTAATGAAGGTAAAAGGTGTATCCACGTCAAGCGATTTTACAGTCGTAAGACAACGCTAGGTGGGACCCACTGGTAAGACCAGCTGTTAGACGGACTACATCCCTGCTGTCCAATGCTTTCTAGGGTAGCCCTACCTTACCTTACCTTAGGGTATTATGTTTATATTAATTAATTAATAATTAAGGCACATTGCAGGCTGCAAGGGTCTGATCGCGGTGGCGAAGCTGCACGCGGTGCTGCGCCGGCACGCGCCCGCCTTCCTCAAGCAGGTATGAGGGGAGATGAGGGAAGGGCGAGTGCTAGGCGCGACGGGTTTGGGACGGAGGAGGGGGGGGGAGCTTCAACCAGGTAACGGGAACGAGTATACCGTTCCGCACGCTATTCCACCCTGTAAAGGCGTAATTATCGATAGAAGGAAGGTTAGCAGGATTTGCAATCAGCTGCTGACCTTATTCGATCACTATGGCATCTAGATATGCATACTAGGACATATTAGTCAAAACAGTGTGAAGTAAATACATGCAGTTGAAGGGGTGCGGGGCTTTTGTACATATCACCGTTCTAGTTGTTTTCCTCTTTGTAATTTATCAGTTGTGAAACCGCTCGTTCACAGGTGCTTGGTAGGTTGTGTTTCCGACACGATACCAGCCTAGTGCGTAGCCCTATTCACATATCCTAGTTCATGCTCATCGGTTCTGCTTTAACATCTTTTTCAAGCATATTTTCGAATCTATTCGGTAAATAACGAGACATGCGTACACATTTATCCTGATTCAAGGCAATTTGCCTGCAGGAGGAAGCATCATAATGGAGGGGGATTTGCATCTTCGTAGTTAGTGACAGTGGGGGGGGGGTAATTGGTCTTGAGACTATATTGCAGTAATTAGTGGAAACGACCGCTCCATTCGCAGGTGCAGCAGGCGTACCTGCGGCTACATCCTCCGGACGAGAATGACGACGAGGAGGAGGAAGATGATGAGAGGGAAGAGGAGGAGAGGGAAGAGGAGGAGAGGGAGGAGGAGGATAGCGATGGGACGATTCAGGTGAGGGTAGCGTGCTAGAAGCGCCGGGTTAGAGAGGGTGAGGAACTGTGAGGACAGAGAATCTGGGGAATCTCCGAAAAATAACATAAGCATTCAAAATGGTATAGAGTAGTAATGCCAGTGTGGATTGTCTTTATACACACCTAGAGATGAGTAGGGAAAAAGTAAATGAGTTGATCTTCTTATAATTGTCCTCCACTCCAATCGCAGTTAGCTGCTTTCGGTTTCACCGTGTTCTTAACTGCAGGGTAGAGGCTATTGCAGTAATACGTTCCAGTTTTCGAATTATATAAGAAATTGTCTGAAATTCATCTAGGATCGTTTTCGCTGTCGAGATGTTCGCGCATCCACTATAGTGGCGCTATGTCCAATAAGGGTCTGTTGTGGTACTGACTAAAATATACAAATTTCCCTGTAGCGCCAAGTCCAGTGTTATCGCACTTTCTCCATGGGCACTTTTCCGCTTTGAATTTTCAACCTGTTAAATTTGAGATTCACACTGTTATTATTGCAGGCGGCGTCAGTGCCGGCCACGCCGGTGCGCTCGACGCGTCGTCACTCGCAGCTGATGGAGCAGCTGGCGGTTGCAGCGACGACGCCCCTCGTGAAGAGACTATCGCAGGTGAGGCAACGATTGGTCTGGGACTAATATTAGTGTGAGAAACTCGAGACGAATTTGGTGTAGGCGTGAAACTGGAAATTGGATGGTATCCCATTAGTTATGCTTAGTACTACGGGCTGTAGTGACGACGCCCCCTCGCGAAGAGACTATCTTTATTTATGTTATTTGCATTTTGTATGATTGAAAACTATAGGGAGGCTCCTATGCTGCACGTTTCAGTGATCAAGAGCAATGGCGCATGGTTGTCATAGACACTTGATAGGCTGATATTTTGTTTGCTTTCATTGCCGATTCCCTCCACGATAAGTCGGAATGATGTTGGTGCAAGCGTGAAACTGAAATTTCACTAGTGAAAAATTCTCATCACTTTGATGGAGTGCGGTATCTTCGAATGGCGCCGGTGTACTGTAGAATCCTTACAGACGTCGACTCCCGGCACGCCGCGCTCGCAGCACGCGCCCTCCAAGGTTGTTACTGTTATGGTTATTATTGTTATTGTTGTTGTTATTGCTAAATGGAATCAGGGATAGAGATGCATCGAAAAGACTCAAGAGTGCATGCGAAAGAGGCAGATCTCGGCGATGGTTGTGAACTTGTAATTTGAAAAAAAGTGTTATTGTTGTTGTTGTTGTTGTTGTTGTTATTATTATTGTTATTGTTATCGTTCAGGATTTCACGAACCAGGTGTGGACGCCGGCCAGCACGCGCAGGAAGGCGAACGGTACGTCTCCGGGGATTATTGTGTTTCAATAGTTGAGGATCTCTATTTTGTGAAGGGATTATTCAATGCAGCCTCGGATGTGATTGATTTGAATTCTTTAGAATGAGAATTAGCGCTCTGTCAGACAGAGCGAGAGAGCATGCGAAAGCGAGAGAGTCAGACACAGCATCCTTGCAGTAGAGTGCGCAATACGGGTCGCCGTCTCTTCATTTCACATACTCTCTCGCCACTCGATCGGACGAGAGAGTGTGTGAAATGAAGAGAGTCAGACACAGCATCTTTGCAGCCCCCGCAGCAGCAATTGAGGAGGAGGAGCCAGTGGGCGAGGACGAGGAAGAGCTGCCAATCACGGAGGAAGAGGCGGACGAGCTGCGAATGATGGCCTCCTTTGTGGATAGGGAGAAGCTGAAGAAGCTGGTGAGCCGTTTGGTGAAAGTCGTCGTGGGAGGGCGCACGCGCCGCACATTTGCTCGTGGATTTTTTGTTATTTCTTTGCATAGAAGGACTCAGCGATATTGGCTGCACGCTGCGAGCGATGACTTTGACGTGAACTTGAAACGCTAGCTCACGGTCTTCCAACTTTTTTTTTCAGACGAAATTGTCGTGAGATCGATTTTTTCAGAATTCAGAAAGCTCTCGTATTAGCTGTGAAACCTGAACCGCACGACTTAAAAATTTCAATTTTAATTCTCAATTCAAATCCCTCTGCAGCAAGCGCACTTCCCGGAGACGGCGGTGGGCTGGCTGGTGCGCCACGCGGACTATGGACTGGACACGCTGTCTGCGATGGTCGTTGGTGAGATTACGGTAGAGAATTACGGTAGCTGACAATGAGTGGTTACGGTAGATTAGGAGGGGGCTACGGTTTCGATGTAGACGACGGACTGGAAACGCTGTCCGCGATAGTTGTAGGTGAGTTGATACGGTAGTTTTCGGGTTACGGTAGAGGTGAAAGTCAGTTGAATGTGAGTATTAAGAATGTGTGAATTATCAATTTTTGTGCTTCAAAAGTCCCAATATGCTTACAGTGAAACCTGAAACATCATTGTTGCAACCATTGGTTTCCTACTGTAGGAGCGGTTGAAATTTATGATTGTGCAATAATTCGCGTAGTGTGTTAAAACAATAAAAGGAAATAAAATGAGCATTCCTCTCGCTCGCAGCGAGGCAAGAGGTTTACCGTAATTTTTACATCTTTAACTAATGTAATAAGCGTAGTAAAATAACTATTATTCAGTTAATTTAACAAAAAAAAAGTATAATAATTGTTCCTGAAGGCGGCGAGGCGGATGCGCTGATGCGCGAGCGGGCGGACGGCCGCGGAGCAACGACGTTGATTAAGGTGAGGGGTACGGTAGGGTTACGATACAGGAGATGGTGAAGAGATTACGGTAGCCTTATCGATCTGTAGAGGTTGATTGAATGTAGGTGTTGCCTTCGGTCATATGATCCTCTCACCCGGGCCACAGGGGATAAGAATGGTATATGAAACCCAAATTGTGCAGGAGGCAAATGTCGACAAATTATTATTAATATTTCTGTAATTCTCAGACGACGCTCGCTGATCGCAAGCAGTTCGAGTGCTCCGTCTGCTTCTCCGACTACGACGAGCACCTCGCCATCCAATGCGTAAGTAGTTTCAGTTTGACCTATCTCAGAGCTTACCGTAACCCTACCGTAATCGTAAGAAGGGGTGCGGGATGGTTATTAAACTGCGTGAGTTGGTTGACCTACCTGCCTTATCGTAATTCTACCGTAATACTAATATGAGGGAGATGGGCATCGGTTAGTGTTTCCCGATAAAGCTCAGCGTACCTCACATCACACCGGTCCTGGTTATTACGGGTACTTCACTAGAGTGTAGGGTTAATCGTATGGAAATCGGAAAGGCCGAAACTCAACCGGCACTCTCTTTCCGGAATGAGAGTCGAACAATGAACTTTCCGAAACTCTTCCGAAACTATTCCTTTGTCCGAAACTCCATTGTTCATTGTTCGACTCTCATTCCGGAAAGAGAGTGATTTTTCCAGTTGAGTTTCGGCCTATCCGATTTCCGAACGGTTAACCCTACTAGAGTGCCTTCTCGCAACCGATAGGGACGACGACCCTCTGGTACAACACTTCAATTAGTTGGGGAGAGACTGAGGAATCAAATGGCGCTTGACCCTCCTCTGATATCAGGTCTATCTGGCCTCATCACGGCGTCGTCGCACGCTTATGCCGGGCGAGGCGGCGGCCGACGAGGAGCAGAGCGCGGAGGAGCGCGCGAGGGAGGAGGAGGAGGAGGCGAGGAGCAGGAAGGGTGAGGACGACGATTACTAAAGAGGCACACGCAGTGGAGAAGTTGACTAGAATTGGGGTGGAGCGTTGTTTCTTTAAAAATGGTTGTATTCATAGTTAGAAACGTGATTGCCAGGTGTATTGATTTTGTAGTAAAAAACGAGTTATGGGCACAGTGCGCAACATGGATCATCCGGGTCAATGATAGGTTTGTTTTTCAAAAGGTTCCTTCCATTCCAGACGAGCACAAGTTCTGCGCCGATTGCATCATCGGGCACGCACGCGCCGCGCTGGAGCAGCAGGTGAGCGGGGTGTGTGGTGTGGGTGTGAGGTGTGGCCGACGATTGGTAAACGTCGTCGGATTACACGCGCAATGCAATACGTTGAGAGATATGCGTGTGTGCATGGTGTAGCGACGTCACCCCACGATAGAACACTCTGCACCACACCACTACCGTACACTCTTGCAGGTGATCATGAAGGGCGGCGTGGGCATCAAGTGCATGACGCCGAACTGCAAGCGCGCGCTGCTGAGAGGTGAGCGGACTCTCCTCGTTTAGCGTACTCTCTCGCACTGTCTAGTAAAATAGTTTTGATATTGTTTATGACTGACGCCTAATCATGACGCCTAAACATATCCACGAATTCGGATTTATTTCATTCTTTTCGATCAAAAAAATAACAATCGTTGCGCTTGAGAACTAATTGATCACAGATCTTGAAATCAATACTGACTCATGGAGCACCATAATCCTGACCATACCCTACTTTGATCAATAGTCAATCGTAATCCCCACCGTACCTCAGCCTACCGTACCCCTACCGTAACCCACTCCTCTTTGCAGCGCACATCGTTCTATGAAACATAAGATAATCAATAGCATCCCTTGGGCTACCGTAACCTAGCCTACCGTAATCCCTACCGTCTTGCAGCGCACATCGAGCAGGTGCTGGACATGCAGACGCGCGCGGTGCTCGACCCGCTCTTCTCCTCGGAGGCCCTACTCGCCGCCAACTGCGACGACGTCGAGAAGTGAGGCCGACGTTTACCAATGATAGCACGCAATGCAATTTTTGACAGGAATGAAAATGGCGTGATGTGGGATGGGCGACGTTTACCAATGATAGCACGCAATGCAAATTTTGACAGGAATGCAATCGGGGTGGTGCGGGGAAGATGCTTACTAAAGTTGCCGTTGTGTAATGCAGAGCGATGTTTTCCAAACGTCGCCTTCGATACACCACGACACACACATACACTATCAGGTGTCAGCGGTGCATGTTCGCGGCGGTGATGCTGGACGCGAAGGAGCAGCAGCAGGTCTTCGTGTGCCGGAACCCCGCCTGCAAGCACGCACACTGCAGGTGAGGGCGACGTTTACTAGGCGGGCACACGCAGTGCAAAGTTTGACTGGAATAGAAAATGCGTGGTGTGGTGAAGGACGACGTTTACTAATGGCGAAAATTTATTGCAAGGAGTGCGTGTTTTTGTATATCGGGTATCACTAATCTGTCAAAACTGTGAGTACAGTGCCAGTTATCGTATGAGCGTGAAGCGCGAAAGAGCAGGGTCTGATTTTTTTTAAGTGGAAAGTAACCAGCGATTGGGTGGAATGGCGCACCCGCAGTGAAGTGATACATATGAAACCCGAATAGTTCTTCGTCACATGCTATCACGCAAACCAAAGAGAGTCCAGAGTAGAGTTCGAGATACGGGTAATCGTCCCTTCATTTCACGTGCTCTCTCACCGGTCAGAGTGGCGAGAGAGTGTGTGAATTGAAGAGACGGCGACCCGTATTGCGCACTCTAGTCCAGTGACACCAATATATTTGCTAAATTGCAGAATGTGCGGTCGCACATGGGATAAGCTGCACGAGAATCGCACGTGCGAGGAGCTCGACCCGGAGGTACGGTAAGGGGGGGATACGGTAGGTGGTGTGCACCGGGGCGACGTTTAGCAAACATCGCCCGGCCTAGCACAACGGGGTGCTGTAGCGGAAACTGTAATCTGACCGGAGGTACGGTAGTTGATTACGGTAGCTCAATGGAAGTATGATAGTGCCTTCAATGGCACGGTAGTTCAGGAGGTATATTTGCTACAGAAAAGGCTATGTAGTGCATTACTTATGTATATGAATCGGTAAATAGATCCCTGTGGGTACGGTGGGTCACGCGACCCGGTTCTGCTAGGTCAGATTCGTGATTTCCATTTTACAATTTTCGAAATCACAGGCGATGCGCAAGCGCGTGGAGGAGCAGCTCACGGCGCAGAGCATGCACAAGTGCCCGCGGTGCCACAAAGGCATCGTCAAGGTGAGCGAGAAGTGGTGTGGTGCACACGGCGACGTTTACTAAACGGCGCCGCAACGCAAAGTTTGACCAGGGTCTATAGAGTGTGCGTGGCGTGGTGCGCGGCGACGATTACTGAATGGCGTCGAGGCTCATGTGTGTGTGTGGAAAGTATGAAGAGATATTTGACATTCTTCCCACGTGCGAATCTTTAGTCGTTTAGTCTTTGTAGTTTGATCTTTGATCTTTGATCTCTGTGCTCCCAGGCGGACGGCTGCAACAAGATCGCGTGTCCGTGCGGGCAGCTCTCGTGCTACGTGTGCAAGGCCGCCATAAAGGACTACAAGCACTTCAAAAACGGCCCCGCGTAAGTGGAGTGCGCTCTTTGGGGGGCGACGATTACTAGATCGACACACGCAATACAAGTTTCGACTATAGTGGGTGGTGGTGTGGTGGGCGACGAATAGCAATGTGATTTTTGTGACTACAACGTGATCACCGAATCGTTCAGGATTTACCCTTCGACTTTTGGGCAATTGTTGTAGCGCAAAATCACCAAGCGCCGAAATTTTCTCTTTGTATCCAGATTCAGGCCTGAACTTGTAGCCTAAACGTTGTAGTTTGTAGTGTGAAGAAGGGCTGTCTGATCAGTGATAAGGAGTGTTATTAGAGATGTAACTAGTGTGGTTTGATATTTGTTCTTTCTATTTTGTAGTTTGATCTTTGATCTTTGATCTCTGCAGCGAGGAGGCTCTGGACAAGTGCCCGCTGTGGAAGGACCCGACGGCGGAGATCGAGAAGCGTCGCCTCGCCGCGCTCGCCGACCAGATAAAGGACGCGGCCGATGGTGAGGGAAGGGCGACGATTACTAGACAGGCACACGCAATGCTAATTTTGACTAGAATGGGTGGTGGTGTGGTGGGCGACGAATGTCACTGTGATTTGTTGAACAGTTAACAAGGTAAGTTGGATTCTATCGTGTTAGGCTTATCTTGCGACTATTGGGAAATAGGTGCAGCTCAAAATCACAGAGTGCTGAAATTGTGCAAAGTGAAATTGTGCAGTTCGCTTAAAGTTCACCTAAATAATATTCCGCGCATGCAGTATAAAAATAGATGTGTGGTGTGGACGACGATTCGCAATTCTCACTCGCATCTTTGCAGACAATATTCGAGAGGAACTGGGCCGACTCTATTAAGCTGCGCAAGCGTCTGGGATCTCCCACCGTAGTGTTCCCCTTGCTACCGTACCCCTCATCCTGTCTGTTACAGTACCCACGCACAGCCATCACAGTATCAGTTACAGTATCCTCGTTGGCCTGCAGTACGGCTACGGTAGTGATCGTGTGTCTTACTGTACCCTTGTTCCGTCTCATCCTTCATATGTAAGGACTGTCATTTCGTTACAAGATCACTCCATTTTCATTCGTTGTTATCACAGTGCCCTGCTCATTACAGTCCCCTTCTTTCGTACAATATACCATCAAGCGTACGGTTGCTAAAAGTTTGCACCGGTTACGGTTAAAATTTGTAAGATCTGCAATTTTTTTCAGTAGACATCGTCTCATTGTTTTGTAATGCTCGATCTCGCCTTGTAAAATCGTGTTCAAATCCTTGTTTTTTTTATCGATACTCATCCTGCTAAATTACCCGAAATATCCTCATTTTCCCTGCTTTTTTTTTGTATTTTTTACGACTTCAACACGCGTAATATGCTAGCTTCACCCGATCTTGTTTTTTGTCCCTTCCAAATAGAGCTCGAGAAAGAAATGATACCGCTGTCTCTTCATTTTGCACACTCTCTCGCCCGCTAGGCCGACGAGAAACAGAGTGCGAAATGAAGAGACAGCTGTATCATTTCTTTACTTCCAACTCCTTCGTCCACTCCCAATTTAATGACTCGAACGCCCGTATTTCAATGTGCACAAGTAACAGACGTGTGAAATGATCGTAGGAAAGGATAAAGATGGTTTCTGCAATGGATGATTAAGAGTGCGTGAGGAAGTGGTTGCGAACCAAAATAAATATCAGTCACCGCTGGCACCTGAAGTAGTGTGGTTGGTGGCGGTGTGTGAGGAGACGACATTTGGAAAACCTCGCCCTGCATTACACCATAGAAACTAGCAAACTGGGCTGGTCATTGGAATAAATTACGAAATAGAGAGAACGATTTTTCCGTTTCGAAATACCTTTCAAAACAATCGTGTTGAGTGTGCTGTTTGGCGTGAGAGGCTGCGAGTCAGTGATATTGATAGCGTGAGAATAGGTGGTGTAGTCATTCAGGTTATGAGAATCTTCACCAACATCTCTATCACTGAATTTCTCTCACTGAATCTATCACTGAATTTTTTTTTCTTCTTTTAGCTCCTATGTATGAACTGCTAACTGCTAAGTTGGTGCTATCCGCTTGCCTCCTTGTATCGAGTTTGCAATCGGTTCAGCCCTGTTTGGTACGTTGCTATCAATTTATCGTCTATCTCTCTATTGAATAGCGCACTTGTTTATTTCTTCCTCCCGGGTTAGTATCTTTTCACGCAGTCTCCCGCCACTCTGATTGATGTTTCATTCTTTTAGGGATGGCTTTGCGCACTTTTTCTCCGATCAGATAGGGGAGAGAGTACGTGAAATGAGGAGAGCAATTTCTTAGCTGTCTCTGTTTCCATTTATCTATCCCTCAGTTCCGACCACTCTGTGCGATTAGTCACGGGTCGAATTAGTCATTCTGAATTTGACTGTTTGTTCACGTCTCTTCTTTCGTATTATTGACTCGTGTAATTGTAAGCATGATGGCAACTTTTTGATAGTTGATACGTAAGTAGAAACTCAGTGTACGCTATCGAATGTACCGCCGAATGAGAGAGTGATGAAGTTCGCATGAAACATTCAAAACGATTGATCATGTTCAAATGAATCAGAATTTTTGTTCTTTTACGGCACATAACCGCAAGAAATCAAATGCATCCCCAATGAACGAGCGATATTGTACGCGTGAGACGCAAAATCTCACTTGTCTATCAAATCGTGTAATTTCTCCAATCCTTCAGGACCTGCGGTGGGTAAGATGGCTGAAGCAGAGATCTCGCCCGACCAATGGCAGCTCTTCTGGGATCTGGTGGGTCGTTGATCTTTGATCTTTGTAATTTGATCTTTGAACTCCCTTCGGGCTATGCAACAAATTTTGTCCAAAAGGCAACTGAATACAAGTGGATTTGGTGCCCAAAATCAGGCTTTTTTCTACTTCTGGCCCAAAAGTTTTCACTGTCTCTGTAGCCTGATTTTTGACGTCTATAATTTGATCCTTGATCTTTGATCTCTGCTTCAGAAGGAGATGTTCCCGAACGTGTCGGGCGCCGCCATCAAGCAGCACCTGCACCAGGGCCACCAGGTGAGCCGCGTCGTGGTGTGGTTGATGGTGAATGGAGGGCGACATTTGTCAATCGTTGCTTTACTTACATTTAGTGTACTTTTGGCATAGTGATGAGGTGTATGGTGTGGTGCGCGCCGACGTTTGCCAAACGTCGCCCTGCTTGCAGGCGATCACCGAGCTGATCCTCGAGGGACAGCTGCCGGCGGGCGACGAATTCATCGGGGACAGCGAGGAGCCGGTCACGGTTCGTGTTTAATTAATTAGTAATTAATTAATTGGTAATTAGCTTAATTAATGGAGGAGCAACGTGAATGTTGAGCGGCTGCGCTACAAAAATTTCCCCTCCTTGTTTGAGTAGCGCATTTCTGATCCATAGTGTTTTTATTGTTATTTAGTAATTTGTTAATTAATTAGATTTATAAATATCAAATCTATTTCCAGGTAATGCCTCTGGAACCGGTGGCCGTGCCGCAGCCGCGAGCGCCCGTCCGCCCCGTCAACCTCATCGGCAACGGGGGTCAGGGATTTGATTATATTTTTAAATCTTAAATTTCAAAGATCTTTGAAATTCGCATGCAGTTACACTGCTCTATCACGATATTATTGTAAAAACAACTACATTTTTGAGAATATGGTTTTTGTTCCACCAAGCGGTTAATGCTGCAGCTCAGTTGCTTGATCAATCGGATTCGAGCTCCAGATGCAATAAAATATTTTTTAAAAATGTTACTACGGCGTCAGCGATTGGTTCTGAGAGACGTATTCGGCTGAATTACAATAATATCACCGCATTGCAGTGCCGATGCCGCAGCAGCCGGAGGAGCGCGGCGCGGCAGCACCCGCGACCCCGCGCATGTCCGCGCCCTCGACGCCAAGGACGCCCGAAGTGGCCACGAAGGAGAAGAAGAAGGATAGGAGCAAGGTGGGCGGTAGACTGCGGAACAAGGGACTGCGCGGTCTCTTCATTTCACACACTCTCTCGCTCAGTCTGATCTGCGAGAGAGCATTTCGAAATGAGGAATGTGTGTGAATTTTCGATGAGCATTGGTGAAAAAAATGGCATGAGATGCACCAGGAGATTTCCAGCTTCGTTGTTCGCATTAGAGAATCCTCGTGGTATTCCAGACAATAGAATGACAAAGCAACCCGGGTAAAAAAAAACAAACAACAACACTGATCTGGTCTACACTATAGTACTGAATTTACTATTGAATTTGCTCTGATCCTGTTAATTAGAACATTAGAATAATTTACATCCTCTTTATCCTCATCTATTTAGACTCCTCGGGAACCCCCCCCCCCCCAAAATAACGGTTTATCCTGGTCATATAAGCCAAATTATCGATTTTTCTCTTTCCAGACCTGCACTCTGTGCGCGAAGGCGAAGCCGCGCGTCGCCCACTGCCACTGCATCAACGTCGACCCCCTGCTGGCGGAGGAACCGGGTACGGTTTCTTAGAGGGGGTACGGTAGCTCGAGTACAGTAGGATACTGTATGTTATGGGTTGGGTACCGCTCGAGAGGTAGGGGAACAGTGCTGATGCGTCAACGTCGACCTCCTGCTCGCGGAGGAACCGGGTACGGGTATTATGGGATCCTATGGTAAAGGGCACCGATACTGGCCGAGGATCTGGGTTCGGTGGGGTTACGGTATCTCGAAGGGGGGGGGTACGATAGTTAGTTACGGGTACGGTAGGATTACCCGATTGTGATGAATATCGAATATTATGTTTGTATGTTCTACGCACTAAGCTGCAATCGTTCTTCACTAACCTGTCATTGATTAGTAGAGAGGCTGAAACATCAGCTATGTTGGAAAAATTGGAACAAAAATTCCAAAGTCTTTGGGAATAGTGCAACTTCGTTTTTGCACAGACATGATGGAGTAAACAGTAAGGTTTTCTAAGTATGCTTGGGTACTGTAGGGGCTATAGTATTCAGGGGGTACGGTAGAATGTGAATCGATTACGGTATGTTGCAGACGACTCGGAGCACTGCGTATGCTCGGACTGCCTCAAGCTGCGGTACATGAGAGGATCACTCGAGGTACGGTAGACGGGGTACTGTAACGGGAGATACGGCAGTTGGCGTACGGTATCAAGGACTAGAGTGGGAATATTGATTGGCTGGCTGGCTGTGCAGCTGTCCTAAGCTAAGCTACTTGCTGTCATTACCTAATGTACATTATGGGGTACTGTAGATGAGGCTGTTCAAATATATTGTTTTAAAAACGACTGTCCCGAAGACGCAAATGCACAGACACGGTTAAAATTTTTTAAAATTGAATTAAATTAATTTAAGGTGGCCTCGAAGGGCAACCTGAAGGCGCTGTTCTGCCCGGTGAAGAAGTGCGATCGGGTGATCGGGAGAGGTGAGAAAGGGTGAGGGTTACGGTAGTAAGGGAGTAGAGAGCTGCAACGCATTATTAACAGCACTATTGTGTGACTTTGTAGTAATACTCATGAAACCGCAAGTGTAATGGTCGGAGAAAGCCCAAAATCCGGTGCATTTTGTGTCTTAACTGATATTCTATATTTGTGTTGTAGTTTGATCTTTGATCTTTGTATCTCCAGATCTGCTGCTCGCGATGGTGGACAAGCCGGCGATGGTGGAGTGGATGCTTGGATCGAACGTCAGCCTGAGGGAGGCGAGGTACGGTAGCTAGTGTTGGTGGTACGGTACCTACGGGTACGGCAAGTGGTACGGTATCTAGGGATACGGTACGTGTGAATACTGTAGTTGGCATGATATCTAAGGATACTGTAGGCGGTACGGTACTTACGGAAACGGTAAGTGTTTCGGTAGCTAGTGTTGCTGGTACGGTATCTAGACATACTGTAGGTGGTAGCTAATGACGGTCATTTGTTGTTTTTGGTGGTTGTGTCTGTTAGGTGGCCAGTTTTGGTTGGTCTTTGATCTCTCCAATCTCCTCGTGATCTTTGATCTCTGCAGTGTGCGCCAGAACGACCGCGAGAAGAAGCGACGGAGGGACGAGGAGCCGCAGCTGACGGTGAGTAAAAGGGAGGGATGAGAGATCAAAGATCAAAGATCACGGAGAAAACTGGGAACAGAAAATATTGCTGTGTTCAAAAAGAGTTGTGGGACAGATTAGTGCCAACTAGAGAAGGAATGAACTTGGCAAGCGCGTGAAACACAAACTGCTATGGTTAAATATCTAATGTTGACGAATAGAGAGATTAGGAACAGTATATTCCAAATGGAAACGCAGAAGGAACGAGGAGCCGCAGCTGACGGTGAGTGAAGGTGAAGGATTAGGGATTAGAGATCAATGATCAAAGATTAAAGAGATTATGGCGATAAAATCATCGTTTTCAGCCCGAGGACAAGAACCGGTACGAGAACATCTTGGACTACATTGATGAGGAGGCATTCGTGCATGCGGTGGGGTTTAATTAATAATGAGCAATATGAAACTAGAAGGATATGTGTTTCGCCCATTGCGCATAGATCGTTTGTTCGCACTACGTTCGATGCACTCGTCACATATCACATATTGTAAACTAATGATATTTCCTCCTGCAGGCCAATTGCCTTGATATCAGGATAAAAAGTAAATGTATATGCAAACTGTTAATTTTAATTAATTAATTGATCAATTTAAGTCATCAGAGCTGCCGGACGCGTGCTTCTCCTGGCTGCTCGACAACTTCGACTTCGGCCTGGAGTATCTCAGGCTGAATCATGGTGAGCATTCTCTTATTTGATCTTTGATCGTTGTAGTTTGTAGTTGCTCAGGCCTTTGGAGATTTAAGATGAGCAAGTGGTGTTGGGCTTTATATTTTGGTAATGTTATTATTATTTGGTTGTGCGTGATGCATAACGACCGGACCTGATTGACTCGAGTTTCAGTTGGCGTTTATCAAGCGTTCGGCACGTAATTGGACAATAACTGTGTGATTAATGGGGGACCAATCGCGACCTTACAATTAGACCTCGACGGACTGCTTTCTGTAGGCTGATCTCATGGTGTAGTTTAATCTTTGATCTCTGCAGCGTCGGCGACGAAGCGGAAGCTGAAGCGACGTGATCGCGCCGGCGTCACCCATCTGGTCGAGGTACGATAGCCTTTGATCTTTGGTCATTGATCTTTGATCTTTGCTCTGTTATCATCGTTTTGATTAGTTTCGCGATATTTCCCCGACATGCTTATGGGAATGGTGTAGTAGGGTTTGCGTTTCACCAAGCATAGATCATCTAGTGCTGATGGCGATGAGCAATATAGCACTGTCTACCAACAAAATGCGAATCTATCCCCGCCTAATTCTTGCGAATAGCCACGGTCGTATCAGTCCTCATTTTCTATGCAATTGATGATAGATTTGACTTTTTCTTTAAATTTTGGGCTTTTCATTTCTTCGTTTCATCTGTTTCTCATAAGCCGCGATTTTTTCGGACTAAGTAATTGACCGTACGACGAGAGAAGCGTAGCTAACAAAAACATTCGTAGTTGACGCAATCCCACCTGGTGTGTGGTTTTAGCTTTGATCTTTTGATCTCTCTCCTTTCCAGTCGCGTCTCAAACTCCAGACGACGTTCACCTGCACCGTCTGCTTCGAGGAGTACCGTACCCATCTCGCGGTGTCGTGTGTCGTGCAGCGAAAGGAGGATACGGTAGACGAGGAGCCAGGTACGGTAGGGGATTACGGTAGTTATGATTAGACGGTGACATAGCTTTGCGACCATTCCTGGTAACTGTAAGTTTCAATGATAGCTCGTAAGACTGTAGCTCGAGTGTGGAACGATGGTTGCCGTGTTTTCTTAATCTAAAAACAACCAACAATCTCATCTAGCTAGACAGTGACAGAACCAAGTTTCGACATGATACCGTACACTTACCGTTTCCTACCGTACTCCTCCCCCCTTTCCAGAGACGCACTCGTTCTGCGCCGAGTGCGTGCAGGGCCACGCGAAGGCCGCGTTGGAGCAGAATGTGAGTGATCTTTGATCTTTGGTCTTTGGAATTTGATCTTTGGAAGATGATCTCAGAAGGCCTGTGCAGAAAGTGCCTGAAATAAAGAAACTGTGAAAATGAGGCAGCGCGCTTTTATGTTTCACTGAACTATTGTATGGGCAAATCGTTGATGGGTCGTTGATTAGATTTTTTTTTTGGTGCTTCACGGCTCGTTCAATGTCCGTTTGAGCGCTGTGATATGATTGTTTCAGAATATTCGCTTGGAAAAACTAAAACCTATTTGATGAGGTTTCCAATTTGATTTTTGATTTTTGATCTTTTATCTCTGATCTTTTATCCCTAATCTCTGATTGTCAGGTCATCGTTCGCTCGGGCATCGGTATCAAGTGCATGGAGCAGCGCTGCGCCAACATCCTCATGAGGGGTACGGTATCGATTCAGGGGGTTACGATATGGCCCACCGTATTTTGAGCGGTCTGGAAGAATTCTTGCCGGGTTACGGTTCCCGCAGTATATCGATTGAGTCGAGCAAGCTGCACCATTATTTTTTTTATTCACATCCCCCCCCCCATCCCCCGGTACTTCTTGAACGCACCAATTTATTAACAGGGTTGTATCCTTGCATGCGGGGTTTATTACTAACATTAGTAGGGTCGCTCATCACTGTAATACCGTATCTTCAGAGCACATCATAATCCTACCGTACTTGCAGCTCACATCGAGCAGGTGCTGGACGCGGCGACCCTTGCAGCACTCGACCCGGAGTTTGCCAACGAGGCCATCCTGGCGGCCGGACTTCAGGCCGAGAAGTGAGAGGCCGACGTTTACCTTTTGAGCACACACAATGCAAATTTTGACAGGAGTTCAGGTGGTGTGGTGTTGGGGTTAGTGCGACATTTCCGAAACGAGAAAATATATTCCTGAAAGCATGGTTATTGATACATGGTGATGTGCAGTTCCACTGTTAGCTTATGAGTGGGTCGGATGGGCATTGGACGATTTCATTCAGCTTGTTGTACAAAAAATCAACCAAAAAAGGAAAAACTGGCGTGTCTTCGTGGTGCGCCCGGTGCGCCCGGAGCTGCGTGCGATTTGATAAACGTCGCCCTGTCCTCACTCAGATGCCAGCGGTGCGCGTTCGCCGCCATCATCGTCGAGCCGCCCGAGCAGCATCCGGTGTTCACCTGCCGCAGGGACACCTGTCGCCACCAGTACTGCAGGTACCCCCGTGAGGGCGACGTTTGGGAAATCGCACCACGCGATCCGCACCACGTGGTGTACAAAGTGGTGTTAGTAGTAACCGTCGCCCTCTTCAGAATGTGCGGACGCGTGTGGGACGCGCGCCACGAGGGCAAGACGTGCGACGAGCTGGATCCGGAGGTGTGGGAAGTGTAGTTTGAACTTTGATCTTTGATCTTTTAGTTCTGGAATTTGGTCGTCATGCTAGTTGAAGCGAAAATAGTTGCCCAACAGGTGTCCATTTGAAAAATTAACGATTTTGAAAGCAGGTAAAATCCGAATGTGCGTTTGTGTTTCAACAATAGTTCAAAGCAGCTGGAAAAAAATTGAACTTCAATGCTCTTGAGAATCACCTGAGAAACTAATGATTGCGATTGTTTCTGACTGTAGTTGATGAATGCAGTTTGATCTTTGATCTCTGATCTCTGATCTCTCTCTTGCAGCTGATGCAGCGGCGCATGGCCGAGCGGCTGGACGAGATGCTCATTCACAAGTGCCCGCGCTGCGCCAAGCCCTTCGTCAAGGTGAGCAGTGGGGCCCACAGCCAGTAGCCAGCCGGGACTACAGTCTATGATTTGCGTTTGACGGGATCATCTAAATTTTTTAAAATCTTGTTTGTTGATTCCGCGCCGCGCACTGTAGTCAATATCCGCGGAAAGGTCCTTGTGACAATTGGTACGACTCGGGAAGGCAGAATGCAAATAATAGGTTGATCCTTGATCTTAAATCTCTAATCTTTGATCTCTACTCCTCCACATCAGATCGACGGCTGCAACAAAATCACGTGTCCGTGCGGGCAGCTGTCCTGCTACGTGTGCAAGGCCGCAGTCAGCAACTACGATCACTTCCAGGAGTGAGTTGGGGGCATTTTGGAGTTTGTAATGTGTGGATTGAACTTTGTTGTTTGTAGTATGAGGTCTATAGTTTGATCAAGCAGCACAAAGAACACTTCTAGGAGTGAGTTGGGGAGCTTGATCTTTGTAGTTTGTGGATTGATCTTTGTACATTGGTCAGGCAACAAAAGAAGTGTTGATAGAAGGTAAAGTAGGTGTATCCATGGCATGCGATTTTACAGTCGTAAGATAACGCCGATAGATGAAGAATTTATTATTTTGTCAGTGAGGGCTTGGATGATTGATGTTTCACGGTTGACATATCAAACCTGGAAAGTTTCGTTATTAGTTGAACGGAAACTTTCTGTATATAATAACTGAATCTTTCTGCCTCTGTTTTTGAAGCTACACTATTGTATTGTTATTTTCTGTTGTTTGATCTTTGATCTCTCTCATTAAGTCGCAACCCATCCTCGGGCAAGTGCGCGCTGTGGGAGGACCCGACGGCGCGCGAGCGAGCAGAGGCCAAGGCGGAGCTCAACCGTGAGATTGCTGGTGCAGTCGGAGGTGAGCGCGGAGGGCGACGATTACTGATTAGCGCACGCAGTGCAAATTTTGAAAGGGTTGGTAGTAGTGTGGTGTAGAACAGGGCGACGAATACTAGATCCGTTCGAAATAGAAATATTGACTAGTTCGGATATGGTGGTCGACGATTCCTAATGTGGTGTGTGTCTTCAGAAGTCGCCGAAGCGCTGAGGAAGCTGCAGTGAAGGAATCAACGGCGCCCTCTTCACTCTACATGCTCTCTCGCTTCTCTGACCGACGAGAGAGCATTCTGAATGGAGCGATTATTGTATTATTCATCATCTCTACTGTCTTTTCGAAATATTGTTCCATGTTTCTCGTTTATATGTCAAGCGATCCTAGGAGTTTGTTGCTACATCCATATCCCCAATTAATTATATTTCTCAAGAAGATTTCACCACTCACGTGTACATAATTCTCACTGATTATTACTTATTCTTTTTCTCTATTCGAATCCCCTCTGAGGCCGAATCGCTATAACTGTTTTCCAAGCCATCCTCTGAAGTTCTTGTTTCAATTTCACATTTATGTCTGCCAGACCTCCCTAGCTACTCCTGTTTGTTATCTCTATTTGGTATTTATGCAGAGGCGTATTGTATAAAGGAAGATTGAAAAATTGTGTTTAAAAAAAGTGCTAATCAATCGTTGCTTTCGAAATGCGTATCTGTGTATTGATATTCTCCCAGGGTGTAAAACGAATTGTATTCGATTTGTATCTGCGATTCCGCTGATCATTGTTTTTGGTGGTTTTGTGGTTCCAATCCGCAGACTTGATTCAATTGGCGTTGTTGCGTGAATAGTGAATACGGTGTACACCTCATCTGTCGAAAAAAAAGCAATATTATTCGCGAACAAATTCGTTTTCCACAAGATTGAATTTGATTTCTGATGATTGGTTTTCCCAGGCGCTCGAAAATGTGTTTATGCAACGTGCCCTATTTCACAAATTTTGCTCACTATTGCTCTCTTCATCTCGTATCGATTATTTAATCACTGATTGAGTGCGTTTTCCATCCCATTCTTTCTTCTAAGTTTTCTCTTTTTCTCTTTCTCTCCTCATAGCCTCTTACCGGACAGAGCAGCGAGAGAGTGTGCGTAATTGAGACATGTTGATCTGTTGAGCCCCCGTGTCCTTCGATGCGTATGAGTAGGGCATGCTCCAGCATTGCGATTGGGTTACTGTGAGATTGACATGAGTACGGTATGAAGGGATACTTGGTACGGTAACTCTGTATCGAAGAGAGGAATAGTATGCAGTAGGTCGAATGTTCGATGTTTTTCTATTGCGCTTCTTTTACAATTTTTTAAGTTCCAAGCATTGGGAAATGTTTTACCATTTACGATACGGTTATGGTGCATTCACAAACGTAAACAAACATTTTCAAGAAAAAAATATTTATTTAGCATCCCGATCAATGGACGCTCTTATGACAGGATAAATATCTTGAAAATGTTTGTTTTCGTTTGTATTTGCACCATAGTCGCATTGTATATGTTAAAACAATTTTTCCAGTGTTTGGGACTTAAAAAAAAAATTTCAAAAAAAATTGCAAAATGAAAACATCTGGCAGGATTCGAACCTTGGCCCTCATGCTTACTAGTCTCCTCTCTTACCAATCGGCCACCACAGCAGTTAGCGAGAGAGCCAAGAGAACTGCTTACCTTTCACGCGAGCGTGCCCCTGAAAATCACAATCAAGTTTTCAACTTTGCATAACTAGCTTCAACGAGACATTTCGCATAATTTGATTGCAGAGATAAAATGAATTGAGCGGCTGGGAAAGTACCCAGTAGTATACGGTATGAAGGAAAACTTGGTACGGTGACTCCATTCGATCGATTGCAGCGCCGACAGGAGTGCTCGGTCTCGCTGGCTCGCGACCCTCGTGACAGCACGAAGTGTGCCGTGTCCTTGCAGAGAGTCGGCCTCGTCCTGATGGATATGAAGAGGTACGGTAGGAATGGGGTACGGTTACGGTAGGTGGTAAACAGGGAGGGTGAGATGAGATGGACATATGGTACCGTCAGATTAAGATATCAGTCATTCATTACCAGCTCGTATGAAAAACTAATTGTAAAGTAGAACATTGTGTGAAATAGAGGGTCTACAGTAATACCGTAACCCTCTCTTTCCCTTCAGGACCCGCTCGAACGAGCTGGACGGGCGCACGCTCGCGCCCATCCAGATCATCGACATCGTCTTCCGCCAGGGACTCAACTGCCTCTTCCTTGAGTGAGTACGTTAGAAGGGGAAGGATATTCTTTGATCTTGGATTTTGGTATTTGATCTCATTGTTTGGTCCCTGATCTTTAGTCTTTGAGGCATGAGCTCTGATATTCGATCGATTGTAGATATCTGACCCTCTTACATGCGATTGAGCGTCTTTGATGCTAATCTCTTGGCATCATTGATCTTTAATCTTTTATCTATTGTATCTGATCGTTGATGTCGTACATACGAACTCTGATCTTTGAACTCTAATCGTTGATCTCTTGGGAGGTCAAAAGTCTTCATCTCATGAAAGTCGTCGTTCTACCGCATTCCTAGGGCGTCGGGGACCGTGGATACGGTAAGGGGGACACTCCGTCCAAGGCAGGTGAAACACGGTAGTTTTGTTGGGCGGGAAGAAAGTTAGATGGGACATATATAGTTTTAATAACTTATGTCTTATGTCATGGTCCGTGAGAGATGAAAGGAGCTGATAGCTGATATCTTTTTCTTGAAAAGCGATGTTTGGTTAGATTCTTCCTCGTTTCCTATAATAAATTCGTTGATTGTCGTCGAGTGTAAGTCACGAGAGAGGGCGAACGATCACTTGTATATCTTCAGATGAGAGTGAGGATTGAGGGGGGCCTCGGCCTTTTATAGGGCGAGGCTAGTAGGGAAATGAGAGTAGTGAAATGGCGTATCTTCAAAATCCAATTTGATTGGTCTCCTCGATCGTGTTTACTTCGTAGATGTGCAGGCGAACCAAGAAGAGACGTCTGAGATACCGTACCCTGCTACCATCCCCAACTAAATTTCTTCTGGTTCCGTTACTCATTAAAGTTGTTCATTCGGACTCCCTTTCACATTGATCGTTCTCCCTTGATTATGCATTCTCTATTCTTTATTCGTTTATCATGTAGAATTGTTGCTGTTGTTTCTTGTTCGCATCCATGCGAACCGACGATGATCCACGATGCGAAGGAGAAGAGCTAAGAAGTGCTCCACCTTCAGTCAGGCCGTAGAAGAGGAATCTCACCATCCAGCGAAAGATCGATGCTGTCTTCGCTCGCAAAAATTGCCCCAAAATCGCTCGAGAAAATGCCCTTGACTACTTAGTTGATTGTAGTGTTGTTAGATCGAATAATTCGTATTCGCAAATGATTTCCCTGAGATAGAAATGCCACACGTATAAAAAATAAAAATAAGTAATAAAAAAATAAATAATAAAAAAAATTAAACTCAGTTTATGGTATCTCGTGTTTGATGCCTCGGATACCTCGGATACCGTAACAGCCGAAGGGGTGCTCGATGCGGCTGCGTCGCGCTATTTCGTCAACTACATCATTCAGTATTTTGCTTGCGGGTTCTATTGCATTATCTTCCGTTGTTTCCCATACGTTCTCGTTAGCGACGTTCAGCATGTGCTGGTGCATGCCGCCATTCCCATTATGTTGGCTCATTTTGACTTCTCGACCATTTTTAAGCGCGATTCTTCTTCTGAGACATGCGCAGTGGCTGCCACCGCTTCCTGTTTCGCTATGAGCATATTTGATCACTTATTATCGCCACTCATTGTATTTTTTGTCCTCATTGATTTAATAGAGCGTTACAGGCAGAGAGGGGAATAGCCGGTGCATCTCAGTTTCATGCCTCTTTTTATCGCTTACTTGCTTTAGGAGATGCTGCCTCTTCGCTATATTTGTATTTTTCTTGTCATTTTCACCATGTAGAAATACTGGTTGTGCGGCGCATTGTAGATGAATCGATTTTGACGGCGCTGTAACCTCTAATCTTGTGTTTCAAGTTTCTTACTGATATACATAGTCTCTAAGCCTTTTCGAACCATAATACGTTAGGGAGGGGACGAAGGGAATGGGGTCCCAATTAATTGGTGGATAAACTATTCTCTCCCTTTTATTCACATATCGCTATTCTAGCAGTGAAGGTCATGAAACACAAAACCTTATGGTTTTTTTCAGCATGTCGCAGAGGCCGGTCGCAGAAGACGTGATCAACAAATGGCGCAACCTCACGCGAACGCTCATCCGTGAATTCTCTTTGGGTATGTGTGTCCGTCTATCAATTGGTTTTGAGCCTTTGCCGATCTACGCCCTCTTGTTTTGGATTGTTATTAAGAATAGTGAAGGAGGCGGGCTTGGTTCTATTCTAGCTCAACGAAGGGCTACGTTAATGCCAAAGTTATCGATTTGCAGACGTCATCAAAGAGGCGGCAACCCTTCCAGCTCCCGGGCGACTGCTGCTGGACAAGAAGGCTGGTATTTAATGGAATTAAAATAATTTCACTGGTACTTTAGAAGAATGAGGTACAGTCTTGAGCGACCGCACTAATTAAAGGCAAGAAAATGGGAAATGGTCCTGCGCTGTTGAAAAGTGCATTGAAACCCGAATGCTGCGAGAGGTGTTTATACTAACTAAGAAAAGCTAGGCGAAAAACAGATTGATTTTGACTCAATGGGCATGTCCAATGATTTTGTGAAGTTTAATTTTTCGTTCGATCTGCAATATTTTACTTTAGACTGCTGCCGAGTACTTTAGACATTTTCTCGATGTTTTTTTACAATTATTGTAGAGTACTGGGAGCTCTACAACAAGCGCGATGGAAACGTAACTGTCACTGGTTCTTAAAACTTGTGTTCCGTATATTTTTCTCAATTATTATCGATTATTCTCGGGGCTTTGCAAGTAGCAGGATTGAAACTCAACTGTCACTGGTTCTTGAAACGAATGTCTTGAAACGAATTTATTTTTATTAGTATTATTGTTGTTATTATTATTATAATTATTATTATTAAGGAGGACGTTGTCGTCGTGCACGCGGAAGATGATGAGGATGAGGATATGGAGAAGGAGGAGGAGGAAGAGATGGAAGAAGTGAAAGATGATGAGGAGGAAGAGCCAAAGGAGGAGGAGGAGCAGCCAGCTGCAGAGGAGGAGAAGGATGAGGTACGGGGGGGGGGTTGAGCGATAAATGGGAAATAGGAGTAGCTAAACAGTCGTTTGGACCCTAATGCTGAGATAGATAAATAAAGAAGACTAATTTGGGGCAAAAAAAACGACTAGAGATTCCATTCGAGCACAATGGACGTGTGTAATGATGTAGTGAAATTGTACTTTTCTTACAATCTGCAATATTTTACTTTAGACTGCTGCCGAGGAGAAGGAAGAAGAAGAGAAGGAGGAGCAAGAGGAGGTCGAGGAAGAGTGCGTCAAGAAGGTCATCTCGATGGACACTGATGAGGTGAGGGTGAAGCTGCGGTCTGAAGGGTAGGAAGGCTGGGCTGAAGGCTGGGCTGGGCTGAAGAAAAGGAAGGGCTGAAGGGTAGGGTCCTACCATACCTGTCCAAGCCGCCGGCGCGTCGACCTTTTTGCGAAGTGACGGGCATAACTTTTATGCCCGTCACTTCGCAAAAATGTCACCCGCCGCCAGTTCTGGACAGGTATGGGTCCTACTAGGAAATGAGAAATTCATGTATTTCAAACCTGTGAAAGGGGTGTTTCACTAATACTTCCTTACCATGATAGTACTATGTGCGTTAATATTTCCTGGGTCGACTTTGAAACAAATATTCCCTTGTACCGGTGTCCCTTCCTCTGTTACTGAGTACGAATAATTTCATTGCCTGATGACAATCTAAGCTATAGTACCTATTCTGCCATACCTCGAGTCGGCCTTATTGGGTGTGATGATCCTGATGCCACAATAAAGCTTAATAAAGTTCAGCCCGATCAGCGGAACTTAGCGATTACTGATTAATATTATTCCTTGTCAGACGGCCGATGAGCCTACTGAAGCCGCGGCGGCCGCAGTGGTCGACGATGAGGAGGAGCAGCAGCCGAAGGAGGAAGAGGCTGGGGCTGATGAGCTCGCCGACGCTGCTGCAGATGCTGCAGCGACCGCGCCCATCGCCACGCCCAAGAGGGGCAGAGGCAGGTTGGTGTCATTTTCATAATGTGCTGAATCATGAGTTTTTAATGGTCTAATCAAAGCTGAATCTGTGTGTAGCCTCCTGATTTTGACTCCTGCCATTGCCTTGTAATTTTTGTGTTTCAAAAGTTTGTTAATAGGGCTAGTGCACAGATCGAAAATGTTAAAGAGTCGTTATGCTGGCTAAACATGGCATTAATTTATTTGTTTTCACACGTAGCACGTCCCAGTTATCGTTCAAAACATTGTTCGAGCCATTCTATAGAGAGCTTGAAACACCAGTTTTTCTGGCGCTTTGCCTACTGTTTTTGCTTAGCTGCCTGAATTTGCATACGTCCTTTTTGGGCTTGTAGAACTGATTTAATGAAATACATAAATATAATTAGTAGTTATTAAATAAATAATAAATATAATATTTGTCCAATTTCTCAGCTCGGTGAAGGGGACGCCGGCGTCCGCGCCCCGCACGACCACAGGCAGACGGATCGCCGAGGAGATTGAGGATATCGAGGAGGAGGACCCAAGGGAGGAGGGCGAGGAGAAGGAGGAGGTTGATAAGGAAGAGGTGAAACAGTACTCTGATTGGTTGAGAAATATGGGTTAAAAGGGACCTTGACATCGGGGTTTCACAAATGGTTCTTGTTGGCAGGTTCCTGCGATAGTGATCGTGTTCTGGTGATATCATTATCATTACTCCTTAATAAAGGAGAGATGTCTCCTTTCGTCTGTGTTCTTTGCGTGTTTGTCCACTACCCCCAGGGGGTACTCAAGTGACATGACCCATTACCGCAACCTTGGGGAACCCAATTCCCGGCTCTGACCTATTTGCCGGCTCTGACTATTTTCCGGCTCTGACCTATTGAAGCCATCAACAATGGTAATAGGGTTTCCTGAGTATTTGATCCCTGAATATGTATAATTAAACGTTGTTTAGGCGATGCCCATCGGCGAGCCGGTTGCAGAGGCTGCCGCGCCCACTGCGGCTGCCGGAGACGAGCCCGCGCAAGGCCCCGTCGCCCTTCCCGTGGTACACTTTTCCCTCCATTGATCGATGCCAGGGATCTTTTTAACGTCGGGTAAACTCCGGTTGCTATGGGGCCGAAACCGAGGCACTCTTCTCTCATGCTCATTAGTGAAAGTAGCGTGGTTAGACTAACTTACATCAACGAATCATTCAATTTAGTAATCAATCAATCAATTTAGCTGTTTATGCCTTCTCATATCATGCGTGATTTGTGTAGCTTATCATGCAACTTGGCATCATTTTTTTTTTCGGAATAGGCCTTCGAACTGGGCATACTCGCGCGGAGCATTATCGCCGCCAAGCCATTTACGTGCGAGCTCCGAAGGAGAAATTTATAGTCCTTCCGTGACGTTTTGCGCTCGATCGATTAGATACTAACTAGGGGTGTGCAAAAACATTCTCAATCTCTCATTTCACCATACTCTCTCGCTCTTTCTGACGGGCGAGAGAGCATTCTGAAATGAGAGAAAAATTTTGTGCTCATTCCAGATACTAACCCAACAGTGACAGCGAAATTCCGATAGTGACGCAGGTTAATTGACCTCTAGCTCTTCCAGATGGAGGATATCGAGATGGCGGAGGATACGGACGAGGAGGCGGAGAGCGTCGATGGAAAGGTCGAGGAGAAGAAGGAAGTGAGTGGATGGTCTAGTGTGGGTGAAACACTACTGTCACTGCTACTGAAAAAAGTAACTCTACAACTAGCATTATTGAAACACCTCTAGCCACAGTCATTTTTCTCGTTTTTTTTCCATAATTATTATCCATTGTACTGGGTGCTCTACAACTAGGAAAAATGTGTTGGAATTCTAATTGAATATTAAATGACGAAAAATGATAAAAATCTTATTACTATTACATTTTTTTTCTTAAATTATGGAAATGTCGCAGGGAAGAAGGACGAAGAAACCGAAGAAGTACCAGGGAATGGAGGGAGCGAAAAAGACAAAGAGAAAGAGGAGGTACGAGGAGGTTCCCAAGGGGTACGATAGTACTAATAACGAAAACGGAGTATCTTTGCTTTAAAGCTCGATATTAATTGTTCTGGTTTTCAAATTGGCGAGCAGACTAATATCGTTGTATACATTGTTGAAGTCAGGCTTTAGACGTTTTGAAACGCCACTTTCACTAGTGTTTTTTTCCTTACTGGCCCACTCATTAAACGAGTGCATTTGCAGAGCGCCGAAATCGTCCTCAGGCACGCCGGCCGCCTCGCAGAAGAATCCAGCGACGAGGAGAACGCCGTCGGCCACGGCCAAGAAGACGCCCGCCGCCCCGGATGAGCCGGTGGGTTGTTGTTGTTATTGTTGTTGTTTTTAATGTTTTTTTTAAATTTTAATTATATGTTTTCGAGACTCCTTTAATCACTATCTTCTATTTGATATTTTTCGTATTCATTCTTGATTGACAAACCTGGTTGCAACTATAGCAGTGACATAGATGCACTGGTCCTAAAGTCATATCTGTGAAACTTGAATGCTCAATGATTGATTTTTTTGAGTGGTGTACCTGAATCCGACGTTAGCAGTGACAAAGATGCACTTGCCCTGTAGTATTGCCATTGAAACGCAGATTCTATGATCATTAGAAACATTTCTTCTGATAATTTGACATGCGCCTGTAACTTGAATGTTTGACATTCTTGTGAAACCCAAATGCTCAATGACCTCTCCTCCCTTCCAGGAGCGAACGACACGAGGAGCGGCCAAGAGAGCCAGCCAGGCCCTCGCCTCCTCGCCAAGGGGACGCAGGTACTGGGGTGTTATTGTTGTTGTTTTGGTTGTTGTTGTTATTGTGGGGTACACAGTAACCGAAGTATGCAACCACTGGTCAGTGATGTGCACCAGACTAGGACGAACGAACGAGTGAAACTTCAGAGTAAAACCGGTCAAAGCGGGGTAATGAGCTGCGGTTGTTGTTGTTTTTGTTTTGATTGTTATTATTATTATTGTCATTTCCAGATCGCTCAAGTCGGAGACGTCCCCGAGCCAGGCGGATGCTGCCGACGATGAGGAAGAGGCGGTGGAGGGCATGAAAACCCCGCCGAGCACGGGAAGAGGCAGACGGTGAGGGCACTTATTGTTATAATAATAATAATAATAATAATAATAATAATAATAATAATAATAATAATAACAACAACAACAACTTGCGCAACTCTATTGGATTGGACTTTTGTGAAGGGGATGTAACTGGAGAAAAGGCGGCGAGGGCGATCTGCTGTGTTGTTTTTAATGTTTATTGCAGTTTATTTGTATTGGGATACAAAATGTACGCTCTAGCAATGGCATGGATTTGCTAGTCCTGAAGTGATGCCACTGAAACGAATATTTAGGTTTTTTGCCGCGTAATAGAGATCAATATTATCGGTAGCGGTTCGCTTGGCAATTTGGGTTGACGCTGAAACGCGAACTTCCTGGGGTCTCCTTTCTTGATTACGCACATCTGAAACGTTGCTTCATTAGTATTTATTGATAAACAACCTCTCCGCTTAATCAGTAGGAGTAGCTCATTCGACTGTTAAGCGATATCCCTGAAACCTTGATTCATCAGTTTCCCAATTGAAGCCACATTTTCTCTTCCAGGCTACCTGTTTGCTCACCGGGGCTTATTAGCCAGTCTTTCACATGGGAATGTGCTCTGTGCGCCGGCCGCAATGGTCGCACACTCTCTCGCTTACTCTAACCTGCGAGATTGCGGTGACACGTCCGATCAATACCTCTCCTAGGCCGCTCGCTCTATGAGCCTGGCGCCGCATGTTTGCCCAGAGCCGCGCCGCTATTCCGATAAATTGGCTCGCCGTTAATGACTTCGTTTGTGTGTGCAGTAAGTTGGGAGTGTAGAGGGATCGCGCGGGAAACCCTTTGAATATTTTCGAAGGTCACACCTGGGCGCGAAGTCGGTTGCTCAAGGACGTTTAGAAAACCTTAGAAAGTTAGTACGACCAATGTACATAGACGTTTTTTGGGGTTATAGAATAGATTTAAATAATTAATAAAATAAATGATTTAAAAAATATTTATTGTCCAATTTCGCAGCTCGGTCAAGGCGACCAAACCCATTTTTTGGGTTACTAATTATATTTAAATAATTAATTAAATAATAAAGATAATAATATAATTTTTTCTCAGCCCGTTCAAGGTCATTTCGGTAGTATAGAAATGATTTAAATAAGTAATTTAAATTAATAATATTAATATTTTCGCAGCTCGGTGAACGCGACACCGGCGTCGGCGCCACGCACCGCCAGAGGCAGACGGATCGCCGAGGTGATTGAGGATATCGAGGAGGACGACCAAAGGGAGGAGGGCGATGAGGAGAAGGAGGAGGGAGATAAGGAAGAGGTGAAACATTGTTCTCGCGGGATTATCCATGATGTCTGAGACCCTGAAATCGGGGTTTCACGAGTAGTGCTTGATCATGGATCATTCGTTCCAGTCGATCTGCGTCGCGAGGCTAGCGGAATAAAAAAACATGTTAATTTTAAGTTGTAATCGGGCTTTCACAAGTGGTACTTGGTGACATGTGAATCGTTCCTGTCGATCGCGCTTGTGCTCTGGTGATACGAAAATAATTTTTTTTAAATCATTGAAATCGGGGTTTCACTACACTATCTCGCTCCGTTTGCCCCACTATCTCGTTTCTCTGACTGACGAGAGATAAGGCGAAATGAAGAGACAAGATCATTGCTGGATTCAACCGGGGGGATGGGAATAGCAGGGAGTTAGCAGGCGCCGCTGACATCACGCACACGATTTCCTGTTCTTTTGATCGCGTGCATGAATCATTTATGGGCTATGGGGAACTAGACTGTAGTCACAAATTGATACGGTAGCTAATCGATCCACGTCCTTTTCCTAGCAGTAGATTGCTCTAAACAGTGGACATAGTTAAAAATATTGGAATATAGGTTCAGCGGCAAACCAGACTCTAGCCTACTAAACTTGATTCTAGTTTAATCAATACTAATTAATCCCTAATTCAGGCGGAAGAGCAGTCCGTGTCGCCCGCCCGTCGATCCACGCGTGGCGCCACCGGCTCGAAGAGTCTCGTCAAGACTCCCGTCGCTCCCAACCCCACGCCCAAGGGGTACGGTGGACGGTTTATTGATTGATTTGAGGGAGTAATGGGGGTACGGTATTTATTGATTGATTAGAGGGATTGAAGGAGCACGGTAGTTATTTTATTTTGTTTAGATGACGTTGAAATTGATGCGTTGAAAATATTCTGAATCAATGGTCATTATGAATGAGGGGAAACGGGAAAGCGACTGTTGCGGCTACTTTTTTGAAATAATGAACTTACTAATCACTGAGTTACTAATCATGCACTGTCTTGAGGACGCATATAGAAGCAGCGAAACGTGAAATCAACTAGTTGAGTAGTGTTGTAATTCATGTCGAAGTCCCCAGCAATGCTAGCATTTAGGCTAGCATTTTTTTTTGCTGATTTTTAGTTGCTGTGCTTTATCGATTGACTGAGTTTTGAGGACTACGGTATACTGGAATCATAGTTGGTTTCGGCAGTTTATCCATTGATTGGGCTTTTATAAGTACGGTAGACTAGAATGTGGTTACGGTAGTTTATCGATCGCTTTCTTTTTGCAGTCGCGGTCGCCGGTCGAGCGTGAAGAGCAAGGAGACGGTGGAGACGAAGGGCAAGGAGGATACGGAGGAGAAGGAGGCTGCAGGAGAAGAGGAAGAGGAGGAGGAGAAACCGAGAAGACACGGTCGACCGGGAGCGAGGAAACGTGAGTTGATGCTATTTCTGTTTTAAATAAATAATTAATTAAATATAGGTTTGGTCATTGGAATGTTTACCAAGTGTACGTATACAACAGCTGTCAAGATCGTATTGATGAGATCCATACCCAGAGCTTTTGGAAAATGTGTGGTACTGAAATGTGACGGGTTATGATTTTGGTGAAAGGAAACCCCGTCACGATTGATAGGCTCGCGGAGTAAAGGTAAAGGTAAAGGTGTATCCACGTCAAGCGATTTTACAGTCATAAGACAACGCTAGGTGGGACCCACTGATAAGGCCAGCTGTCAGCCAGGCCAGGCTCGCGGAGTATTCCCTCCCTACCATTGTCATTCTCCACCCTCTCCAAATTCGGAGCGGTTATTGCCTGGGCCAAAAATCGAAGAAGCTCCGGCTTTCGATCCTTGTCCTTTAGTGAAGAAGATGAAACCGCAAAGTTATTTTTCGTATAAGTTTTTCTGGTACATTCCACCGGAAGGAATTGCAACTATCGGTTCCGAATGTCTTATAGGAAATCGATGCAACTCAAAGTGCACTAGTTTCAAAATTGGCTATTTTTGCAGGATTCGCCTCCAAGTCGCCTGAGGCCATTGTGAAGAAGGACAAGAAGGCTGCGGAAGGGGACGTGGAGGGCGAGAGCCAGCGAACGAAAGCGAACGATGATGGTACGTTAGGAAGGAGTGGGGGGGTTATTGATTGGTTAATTGGGATACGGTAATTGATGATATGGACCAAATGATGGTACGGTAGGAAGGGAGGGGTATTGATTGATTGATTGGGGAGACGGTAATCAATGAAATGAAATGGACTGTGGTAGCAATTAGTTGTCAGCCAATTTTCTGTAAGTGTTCTATGTATCGTCTGCGAAATGAAAATTGCGAAACGCTTAGTGTTTGATGTTACATAGATCTTGTGAAGTGCAGATGTTTATACGAGAAGTTTAATATTTTTAATGGTCCCTTGTGTTAGTCAAATCATTCTTGACAGAAATTCAGTGTTTACGTAGGCTACCTGAAACTCGAATCTCCCTGAAAATTTGGAAATTTTTTATTTAAAATTTAACTAAAATTAAATTAAATAACTTGCAGATACGGATTCGATGGTGACGCTGGAGAAGGATCTGATCAATCAAGTTAAGGTGAGAGGGAAAGGGGTAGCTTTCGATATTACATGGTATAGAGAGAACGAGAGAGTATAGGAAAGGGGAGAGAGGACACACTCGATAGTGTATGTCCTCGAGTTGGTCAGACAGTAATTAAACTGAAGAGAACCTAAGAATCCATATCTCAGACTGCCGAGAAATATCTGGCCCGAAGCAAGGAGATTCGACAGGAGGAGAAGGTGCGGTAGGGCTGTAAGGGGGAGGAATACGGTAGATGGTAGGTGGTAACGTAGGGAGTATTGTAGATATATGGTAAGGGATTCGGTAGGAGTATGGAATGCAAGGGTGACTTTATGAAGCTCACCAAAACCTCGCGATCAAGTGTCAATTGTACTGTGATTACTTTATCTTCCGTGCAGATGGTGTTCTGGGAATCATTGGCCGAGGAGGCGATGTTGAGCCTCATCCAGATGAGGAGATCCGTCCGGAGAGAAAACAAGGTACGGTAGTCGCACCGCGAATAGGGATTGCCTACTGACTTTATTGTGGAGTTAATTGATTATGTTGTTGTCGGGTTCTCAAGGTACGGTAGGCGTACGACGAATGACTTTATTGTGGAGTTATGGTGTGGATGGATTGCGGTAGCCGCCCTGTTGCAGGTGCCCAAGTTCCACCGGGAGCAGCGACAGATCCCGTCCACCGACTTCTTCCCCGACATGGCCGAGGCCGAGGACGTGCTCGAGGTACGGTAGATTACGGGGGACGGTAGATCGGTAGTACGGTAGGAACAGGAAAATGTGAAATTGCCATGAGATGTAGCGTGAATTTTAACATGGCTGTTTTAGGTTTCACAGTGTTCACATAACCTTGGTGATGCGCACGCTCTTTGATACGTCAGTGGATTGTAGCGATAAAATGTTTCTTCTTATAAATGGCGATCCTCAAGGCAGGATTGGATCCGGTCACTGCGGTCATGGCGGCTCTAGGTTGCACGGTTCTGTCATGAGGGAAGGCCACGTTCAGGGGTTGATCGAGCTGCGGTTATTCTTCTAAAAATAATAAATAATGCTACCTAAAAAATCAATATTCCCTTCAGGGCGCAGAACGCACGATCAACTGGCTGGTTATCGACAATTGAGCGGGCGGTCAGCGAAGCCATTACTGTATAGCACCGTACCCCTCCAATAATGTACACTATCGTATCCTTTCTTTGTTTCTTCCTTTTCCTTTTGATTCCCGTTAGAAGGCATACTGTACCAATAAAAATATTTCCTCACTTTTATTTAGAGTATCGCTTTGATTATTGAGTATATATTGTAGTATATTCCAAAAATGATTCCCCGTCTTTTTCTTCCCATTCAAACTCGGTAATAGTCAGTCGCAACTTTTTCCCAGTTCTGTACTTACGTGTTGTATGCAATTTTGTGATTTATCGGCCTATGCAGCTCCGAAATAAAGTAACTATTTAAAAAAGTGTGTTGTGTCATGATCGCATTGTGATTTGTGCATCCAGTTCTTTTAATAATCACATTTATTAGCGAGTAGCTACAGCAATCGATGAAAGCGCCACGAGGACGCGGGGAAATTAGCACCATCCAATTCGGAACATTCGTCGTTAAGCGAGGAAAAGGGGAGCCGATCAATCGATAAATCGAGAAAAGCAGTAATCGATCAATACAGTGAGTGTCATGGAGGCAATCTTGCAAGAGACGGTAAATAGCACACAAGAGGGAGGGTACTTAGCACCACTAGGTTACAGTTATTAGCGCCCAAATCTACAGTAGTCAAGTGAACAAATGCGAGACAAGAAATGCAGTACAAGGGAAAACAAATGAGAGAGAGAGAGACGTTGACAGATATATCACAATCGTCGATCGAAACGGGTCAGGACGGTCTCTAGGCGACCTACCGTAGTCCCACAACGGGATACGGTAGACCAAACGGCAGCGATTATGGGTAAACAGAGGAACTCCACATGAAACTAGAATCATAAATGTACATTGAAGTGGGAGGGGTTTGAAATCACAGGTTACAGTAGTATCGAAGAAAAGGATGGGGGATAGATCACAGCTAGGCTACGGTATTTTGTGTGTGGCACACTAGAGGGGTGGGAAATCACAGAATTTCGGTTGATCACTACTTGCGGGGTACGGTAGGGCCTCGAATACGCACAAAAGCTCTTGGGAAGAGAGGGCCTGACTCGAATCATCTTTTGAAAACGCCTTATGGTGGACAGGGTGAGAAGCACAAATGGTACAGGGGCGGAAATCACAAATCAAAGGAGACTGAACAATGTTGCTAGGGGTGGCTTTGTCACATTGCGAGAGTGGTTATAATCTCAAACTCAAGCTTATCATCAAAGTTCAAAGATCACGCGAGTAAATGTTTATCGATAGACTTCCGGTCTAGGCTAGTAGTTGCAGAGGGGCGGGGTGGGTTGCTACGCATTCATAAAATCATGGGCGGGGGGGGGGGAATTCACAGGGTGTTACGGTAGGTGGGGGGGGGAGTAGGGTATACGGTAGCCTGTACCGTTCGTCGCTATTGTACAATGAGTGGGGGGGGGGAGGAGAGGAAGGGGAAATACTTCGTTCCGCTCATTCCACCTTGATTCCGGCCCGCTTGCAGCGCGCAGCGGGAGGAGCAGCGCCAGCAAAATTGTGACAACCGATCACATCTACGTTTCACTTTCTCTATGAACTAACGCAGTGCTCATTCAGGTCAATGAAGAAGAGATTTCGAAGGCAATTTACACTAATCCATCTTATATCTCACCTTGCTCGCTGCGGGTCTCGCAGCAGCTGCAGCAGGTGCCGCAGGCACCTTCTTCGCTGCAGCAGCGCCAGGCGGGCGGGCACGCGGCGGCGCTGCGGCCGCAGTTGCGGCCGGCTTGCTGCTGCGCGGCGGCGGATGCTCCTCCGCCGCCAAACCGCGGCTTATAGGCGGCTCCGCCAACAGCAGCCGGCGCGGCGACGGTAGCGGGCCCGCTACCGTATCCTCCGGTGGTCGTGGCGGGAGACGCCTTGGAGATAGTCCGATCGAGCGTGCGGTGAAGCGAGCTGTCGGGCGCCGGCTGCAAATATTGGTTTATGCGATGTGGACTCGGATAACTACCAATTCCCCCTCTGCCGCTGGGATAAGGAAGCATGCGGCACAACTTCACCTAGTGATGTTTGTTCGATTTCAAATTATTTTTTAACGCCTTTTCGCAAGCCCGATCGTGAGTAGCTATTTACACAAGTGGATAAGCAACGCCCGTTACTCCTATCCACCTACTTTCTCCAATCGTCATCCTTCATCCTGATGTAAGGTCTGACCCTCTCATTCTCTGACTAATGAGAGATAACTCAAAATGAAGATACGAGAACAATGCTCTCTAGTCCCAGTCCCCCATTGTACCGTAATCCTCACATCAACAAAGAAGTCTTCATCATCCTCCTCCTCTTCTTCTTCCTTCTCCTCTCGGAATGCCGTCGCTGGCCCGATGCTCTTGCGGTTCGCCGCGCATTTCTGCAAATTAAAAAAATATAAAATATAATATTCAAATCTCTCCCTGATTTTCATCACTATAGTATGGTATTCACTTGCACCATACCACTAGGATAAATTTCGATTAATCCAGCACTTCCGGGTCCGTCGAATCAAAAAAATGGGCTTACAAAATAAATAGTTCAATATTGTAAGACATAGATGGTACTAGGAGTACCCTGGATTCTAGATAGATAGCGATTAGTGCGGTGTGTGAGTGAGTGATTCAATCAAAGAGTAACCTACTAAAGTTTATCTACAATAATACACTACCGTAAACATACAAATACGTGGACGATACACCGCCTTGGGATGACGCAACCACGGAGCAGCCGCTCGACGAGAAGGGAGACGACGACTAGTGTTAGAAGACAAGAACAATTCAAACGAGCAATTATGTAAAGTGTGATATGCTAATAATCCTAGAGTCAAACGAGCACGTCGCGCGCGATAGCGCTGACGCATGCAAATGGGAGATGATCAATTGAGAGAGGGAAACGGGGAATTACTGTTATCGGAATGTACTACATTCGTACTTCTTCCGTTTCAGTGGTTCAATGGCACAGGTAGGGGCCACAACACAGATAGCCGCACAGGGATTTAACACATCGAACAACGCCTGCTAACTATGTGGATATAAAGCATCGATCAAGGGCGCATGAGGGGGAGAGGAGAGCAGGTAGAAGATCACTAGCCTATTCCGGGCCTCTTCCTCCCTACTTCGTTCACTCAGTTCGTCAAAGGTCAATTACGTGTGGAATGGAAAATATTCTCACGATAACGTGCACGTTATCATTGAATTGAATTGAATTGAATTGAGGAAAGACGTCGGTTGTCTGAAGAAATAGTAAAAATTAATAAATCAAGCATGGATCATCAGTTTATAGAGTGACAATTCGCAATACAAAATTGATAATGATTGAAAGGCAAGTGAGCATTTATTCTTGCGAAGATTGTCAGCCAATAAAATCGCTCAGCCAAGGCAACCTCTCCACACTCTGCCCCTTTCCTTCCTCTCTCCCAAATGATGAAGGAAGTAAACAAGCAGTTCCGAACTTCTTCAGAACATTTACCGACACCGTCGTCTCTCTTCAGTGCTGACTCGAGAGGTGCGATTACACCAAGGATTACTGATTGATGCAGTTACCGTTCCCTTGTTAGTGTTGCCACCTTTGAACGTCCATAACTCGCTTCGGAGTGGTCCTGGAGCTTTTTCGGGAGTAGGAAACACCCCCCCCTCAAAATTTGATGATTTATACGATGAGCAAGAGAGCTAAGTTATTGGAAAAGTTTTTGTCAATTTTGAAGCTCGATATCATTCAAATAGTGATCAATATAGTTGATCTAATGAGTTGCGTAATGTGTGCCACACAAAAGGATCATAGAATATTCACAGTCGCGGACCGAGTTGGCATCGTCCCTCGCAAAAGGCTCGTGGGGCGGATTCAATCTTCATCAGCCAACCCCTAGTAATAGAGAGAAGCAAGATTGTTTGCTCCGGACTGGATTGGTCCGATATAAATCCTTGCTGATATATGATGCCTAGGGCTGTAATAATACCTTGTGGCTCTGCTTCCAATTTTCATTTGACAAGCGTTCAATTTCAGGCAGACCACTTCACTCTTGACTCGTCTCTTCATCCGCTTCTCCCTCTTTCAATATTTTACTCCGAGCCCAAACTAATATTGTCGCCTGAATACGCAATTTCATGAATTTTTTTTCAGTTTATCATCATGTATTCACCAAAACGAGCGAAATTCTCGACCGCATCCGCAGAAGGCGAATCGACGCCATTTAACGTGAAAATTCCTCCGCAAAGCCTATCTTCAATCGAGAAGATTCCTCGGGAACTAGCATACTCTATTTTCGATTATGTGCACGAGCATTTGAAAGATCTCAGAGCGGTCAGTTATTGGGCGAGGTTTTTGTTTTTGCAAATAATGGCAAAATTTGCAGACCTCATCTGCACTTCTTACTCGAGTCAACGAATTTGCACTTCAACATGTGACCACTCAACTTGTGGATGAGTTGCACCTAGAAACGGTACCTCTCCTTATCGTAAGACGCTACGGTGTTTAGCGCCTAACACGGAACGTTTTATTCGCTAGCTCATTATTCATTATCTCTAAAAAAAATGTTTTAGACTAAAATTTTCATTTTCTCAGTAAGTGCTATCAGTACCACTGCTACTAGTAAACGATTACAAACAAAAGCTAGGGCCGGGGACTCTTCAGTAAAATTCTGGAAAGAACGATAGGAATCGTAATATGCGGAACGGTTTAATATTTTGGCTCTGTACGGAAACGGGGGTCCCATCAGAAAACGGGGGTCCCATCAGAAAACGGGGGTCCCATCAGAAAACGGGGGTCCCATCAGAAAACGGGGGTCCCATCAGAAAACGGGGGTCCCATCGGGTCCCATCAGAAAACGGGGGTCCCATCGGGTCCCATCAGAAAACGGGGGTCCCATCGGGTCCCATCAGAAAACGGGGGTCCCTTAATTTTATTTTTATTTTTCCTTGCTAATTTCAGTTATCACATCACTAAAGCGTTTTTAGACGTATTTTTTTGAGTGATTAATAATAAGCTGGATTGAGAATAAGCGATCCTTTTTCCCCTAGCGTGGTTTGGGTCGTGGACGAGGTTTCGTCTTTAGAGGAGAACTTGGGAGTTTGGGAGTAGAGGCTGGCTTGGGAGGGTTGTTCTTAGGTCTGATAGGCGAATTGGTAGATGGTAATGGTTCGGGTGGAAGATTTTGTACTTGATTTCGTTATGGGCTTCGTAGTCGGCTTAGTAGCGGCTTTCGTTGCGGCTTTTGTAGTCGGCTTGGTAGCGGCCTTCGTTGTTGTGGGCTTGATGGTCCTACTGGGTTCACGAGATTTGGTGGTAGGAGCGGTTGTAGGCTTGGGAGTCGTGGAAACCGACTTGCCCATCGAATCGGGGATGCCAGTTGAGCCGGTGGTACGAGAAGACTTGGTAGTAGTGGACTTGACAGTGGGCTTGGGAGTAGTGATTACGGTCGAAGCTCCACCGCGTTTCGGTGTGGTTACCGCAGTTGAAGCAGAATCCGGCTTGACGGTTTTACTGGTCGCGCGCGGAGAGGTAGTAGTAGGCGCGACTGTGGGATTGGGAGAGGTGGATACCGACTTGCCAGTCGACTTAAAAAAAATATTTGTTGGGACCCGGTGGGACCCCCGTTTTCTGATGGGACCCCCGTTTTCTGATGGGACCCCCGTTTCCGTACAGAGCCAATATTTTTTATAGCTTATCACAAAAAAATCTAATTCAGGAAAACGAGAGAGCGCACCGGATGTTCGCTACACTTGTCTTGACTAAGAACAAGGCCCATCTCTTCGAATTGCGATATCAGCTTCGAAGGGGATTGATTGCTAAATCTCGAGTTAAACGATATGAACATACGCAAATAACAGTTAGTGATCATGTGTTGATTTCCACATAAAAAGTACTTTAAGCGCTACAAATTCGTGGTGCGCAAAAGGGAATACAAATTGTGGGAGTGTATATCGGCTACTATCGGAATTCGCATTGACCGAGTGTCTATCTTATCGTGTTTCGAGAGCCAAACATTCAATAGGATGTGCGATCTTCTTGGAGTATTCAACTTCAATATTCTCAAAGTCGAGTCTTTCTCGTACTCTAAAGAAAACTGCTGCGCTACTGGAATCGCCTGCGATGTTGCGTACGTTTAACAGTTATCTTACTTGACACTAGAGTTCGAAATATGGGGTAATCGTCTCTTGATCTCACGTGCCATCTACTAGAGTTTGAATTACGGGTCGTCGTTTCTTCATTTCACGTGTTCTCTTACCGGTCAGAGAGACGAGAGAGTGTGTGAAATGAAGAGACGGCGACCCGTATTTCGAACTCTACCATCTACGGATTCCATTTTTTGGTTCATTCGACCAGATCAGGTAAAGTGACGCGCAGTCGAAATACCTGATCAGTAGGGTTGACGAAACGGAACGAATTCCTGAAAATCCGAACTTTTAACTCAATTATCGTCTCATTCTTGAACGGATTAAAAATAGAACAATGGCCATTCCGGAACAAGAGTCGACTCGAACAAAGAAAATTCCTTTGTTCGACTCTCGTTCCGGAAAAGTGGAGATAATTGAATTTATTTTTCGGCCGTTCCGAAAGCCGAACGATCAACCCTACTGATCAGGTATTTAAATTTGACTGACCGGACAGGTCAAACTCCATTGTTCCGAATTGGTGACCTGCCAGGTAATTTCGCAGTCTCACAGTCCACAATTGCGGTTCGTTCAACCATTTCCCCTCCTATTTTTGAAATAGATGGGTGAGTAAATCTTGATCGCTCGACTAAACATATATGTGGTATATATTCGAATTCTCACTTCTCTCACTTCGGAGCGGCGCAAAATGAAGCGACCCACCCTCATTGAATAATAGAATGAAATGACTGGGTGCCTAGGCGCCCAAAATCAATTTTCATTCCTTCTCTCAGGTCAATCAGGCGTTATTCATTTCTTCGTTCGGGCGATAATTGATGTTCAGGCGCCTAGGCGCCACCCAAAAGTGGAAACCCTAGTGTCATCTCACCGGTCAGAGTGATAAGAGAGTGGGCGAAGTAAAGAGACAATTGCCCGTATTGCGAACTCTACGTCTATCAATAATTTTTTTTGACACCAATGCAAATTTTGCAGGGATGCTATTCTAAAAATGGTGGAAACTAAACGGATTAATCATCTTCAAATGTCTTTGTTCTTCTCGGAGGAAATGCCTCTAGGTGAGACAAATCTTAATCAATTATGATAGAAGTATATCACATTACTGTAATTTCAGAAGAATATCTGTACAAATTGTCGTCTCTCGTGCGGTCCTTGCACTTTGACCCTAGACGTGCCTTTCTCGACTATATGACTGTCATGCCTCGCCTTATTCTCGGAATGCTTTCGCAAAAATTGGACAAGTTGATCATCGTGGAATCAATGTGGTATTTCTCCGCCTTCTCCCCAAAAACTATCAATATCTTAGCTGAGGTTAGAAATATAATTTTGATTATTTTGATTGCAGTACACCCCCATTAATTTACTAAACTACCTAGCGTGGTTTCCCATTTCACACGATTGTGACAAGAGGGTCCGTGAGGAGTAGAGTTCGAAATTCGGGTAATCGTCTCTTCATTTCACGTGCTATCTCACCGGTCAGAGTGATGAGAGAGCACATGAAATGAAGAGACGGCGATCCGTATTTCGAACTCTAGTGAGGAGGCTAGTGCTCTACATGGCTCAACCCCACCTCCCCTCCCCCGCCATCTCCCCCAGACAATCGATAGCTCGCTAACCAGCACATCGAGCTTGATGTGCATTTTAAACGCACGATACCTTGGGTAAGGATAAATATAATTCAAATTTCAGCAAATTCCTCTTCTCGGAAAAGAAATCTGGTTTCAAGCAACGTGTCGTGATAATATCGTTGTTAATACTTCCTGTGATACTTACCATATTGAAGGTTTCGTAAAATATTTTAATATAGTAAAATAAAATAGTGAATAATAAATATAGTAATTTGAAAAATATTAAGCCCTCCTGTTAATTATTCCTAACTGTCAATTCCCCAATTTGACGGTAGGTATCTGGCCCTAGCTTATGTTCCTAATCGTTTTCTAGAGAACCTAGCAGTAAGTACTTATTATGAGAAGTTTAGACGCAATCAAAAATGAGTGTACTAATATTTTTTCCGTATTGTCTAAATTGAGCAGTTGATTGTAAGTTTTCTCATGCTCTGTTTTTTTTTACAAAGATCTTCTTCCGTTTCAGTAGTTCAATGGAACAAAACATTAACACACCGAGCCACACCTGCTGACTATGTGGATATAAAGCATCGATCAAGGGCGCATGAACCTATTATGGAGAGGTTGTCTTGGCTGAGCGATTTCATTGGCTGACAATCTTCGCAAAAATAAATGCTCACTTGTCTTTCAATCATTATCAATTATGTATTGGGAATTGCCACTCTATAAAATGATGATCCATGATTGATTTTTTTTTATTTCTTTACTATTTCTCCAATTAAATCTATTACAACTTCCCCCGCTCGTTTCCCCCCTTTTCCCCTCTGATCTCCATTTCCCCTTTCGTCACTCCTCTCCTCTCTCGCATCTCTGACCCGTGTCTCACCCCAATCTCTCTCTCTCTCCCACTCGCTTTCTCACACCCGCTGTTCGTATCTCTCATTCGCTTGTATCTCAGTCTTATTTCTCGATAAATGTATTGTCGAATTGATCTCGTCGTTGGGCATCGCATGCAATGGCCAGAATCCTGACTCACTCTTCTGTGGGAGTAATTGGAACTGCGTGGTCTAAATTGGAATCTGTCAATAACCCCTCTTTATTCAATAATAACGCACGATAGTGACGAGAAACAAAATCCTTTTGTTCTCTCTCCTTCTTCAAGCACGGAGACCTTAGTACAACACATTTCCAACGCCTAAAATTTATTACTCTATGATTAGCTGAAGAGAGGTATCGTGTCGAAGTGCAATTCATTCACGTGTGTAATGGTCGCTCGTTGGAGAGCAAATTCATGCAGAAAGGTCGTATAACGTTATCTCGTGAAAGGTACATTATGGTAACAAAAAGATGACTCTGTTTATTACGAAAAGAGAAAAAATACGAAAAAGGGAACCAGCTCAGCGTGTGATCAGGGGGAGGATAAGCCAAATAATATGAGAAGGAGTGCTTTACAATCAGGGGATTAGAGAGTCTACCAAAAAATCACAATTATCTTCCAATTGCCACGGGGGGTATGATCAATGCGTATTCTTATCATGTCCATCGTTTCTTTGAATTGAATTATGTGATTTCGAGCCCAGCGATTCCCATCACCAGCGAATTCGAATTTGTGCTGAACATGTTCGTTCAATGATGCCAGTTAATATTTTGCTTATAAAAATTACCATTGCATCTATTGGCAAGCTGGCTTGAACATCGGCTTGAGTTAATTCCCGGCTGAGAGAGAATACCCATTCCCCCTTCATCTTTAGATGAAGACGTGCCTGATGGTATCGGATTTCAATGAAACTACTAAGGATGAAAGACCCGCGGTCCCTTTTGAAGTTAAATGTGCACTTACCAATATCGCTGGCATTAGCCAGTCAACATTGAGACGTATACGAATTGCAAGAATTATTTTGATCTTTGGTAGGATTTGTTGATGGAAAGCATACGACGGAATGATCCACTGAAAACAATTTACAGTACCTAATATTCACCACGACTTCAGCAAAAAAACCCACATATTTTCGAGTTTCTAATCTAAATATTCCAAAAGGCATCTCCTTGTGCGGAGCGGATAAAGAGAAAATTTTTTTTACTTGCTTATCGGACACCATAAATTCTGAAGAAGGAACGGCGTTGAAGTATTCGATGATAAAACGCTCGTCAATGCGCAGAAAGTCGCACCACAGCCGTAATACAGTGGGCTTGACGGACAAAATAGCGGAAAGAAATCTTAAAGCGGAAAATAAGTTAATATTATATAAAAGAGGCCTTCTGAGAGACCGCGGGTGGTCATTGATAAACTGTTCAAAGTGCTTCGATTCGGTCCAAATTTTCAGGGTTCATGCATGCATGGACCAAGAATGTTCGTTCATGGAAATGGATCTAATATTCTCTAAATAAATGTAGCAATCATACTGGCGAGCATTGCGCAATCATTGGAAAGGCCCAAACGCATTTATTTGAACATATTAGAGTGTTAAAAGTCTTTTGAAATATTTGAAAAATCTACATAGGATTCGAGTGGAGGCGCATGGATGTCATCCGGATCATGGTCAAAAAAAGTGATTTTCGCTGATCCTAAAAAATCACCGTTTTGACCATGACAGTGGGGTCATGCATGCGCCGCCACTTCGAGACTACGATTGGCCAAACGAGGTTTACGGGCTCGCTATAGGGAGAGGTCAGGTAATGGGCTAGCTACGTTTGAGAGAGCGTACGGGGAGGATAATACGAGCCCGCTACGCCTATTGGTATGACGGTATGACGTTCAATATGTATATAATTCCAGTATTTAAATTCCAATAAATGGTACTCGTTGGATTATTTTTCATTACTCTCGCAGGTGACCTTTCACGGAAGCTCTAGGGGCAGAGAGGTAGAGGACTGAAGGAGGCGAGTGATCTTCCTGCTCTTCTCCCTCCTGCTTTCCTCTCTCCCGGGGAATCAATAGCTAAGCTAACCAGCTCATTTCATTTGTTGAGCATTTCAAACGCACGATTACCGCACGTGCTGATTTTATATGCTGACTTTATTGTACGTACCTCGATCTTTCTTTCTTTGTGAGACTTTCGTCCACTGCGCACTTTGTGGTTATGAAAAATTTAAAAGATTCTGAGCAAGAAATCTTCTCAAAGCATCGGACTATGTGGCTGTCGATTGAGACCTTTAAATTTTAGAAATATTAGATAGCCACTTCGCAAAAGAGTACCTTGTGTAAGCGAAGACATTCAAAATCGAATCTTTTCAGAAAAGAGATGGCTCTGTTCACGAAAACCTCGGATATTATTTGTTTTTGAGGCTGCACCTCGAATTTGATCTAAATATTGATGTTATTTATCACAATACATTAAATCTTAGGCGAAAAAAAAACAGTCTCTTAACATTGTTACGGATTTCAAGAATAATTTTTTTGTAAAGTTCACCTTTTCTTCTTGGACTTTGCATCGCTTCATCTTTTTATCAATTTCGAACTGATTAACTTCGATGGAGAAATCCCCATTTTCAGTGCGTATCTCGATACAGAACTGTCTATTTGTTACCTAAAAAAATTGTTCGCTCCGTTAATTTCTTAAATTTTCTTTCTTTTAGAAATTTCCTGACCTGAAATATTTGCATCCATTTTGCTTGAACTTTTACTGCTTTCGAACGTGATAAATCAGAGAGAATGTGCATTTTCTCACTTACAGTCGCCATTTCGTCGAGATCATCACTATAATAGCACTGAGTCAGTGAAAGCTATAGATAGCCAATTTTTCATAATGCGATCAAAAGCGTCTTCAAACTACCCCTTTTGGTTCCAATAACATAATACTTTTTGCCGTTTGTTGATATCTTTCCTCTGCGCTGCGCTAGAGCCCGAGAAATACGTGCGCAACGCACTTGGGAAGAGTAGGGAAAGGCGAGACGAGAGGGAAAGGGGCGGAGTCTCATTTGCGTGTGTCTCTCTCCCTCTCGCTCGCCTCTCCCCGCCCAAAAGTCACAAGCTGGGGAAGCATGCTAAAAATCTGAAAATATTCTAAAATTCCTCAAATATTCGAATTAGTCAGAAAATCGCTATATACCGATTTCCCTGCACTGTTACAGAGAAATACGGCTATGTGCGTTCGCGGTGTGTTGAACAAATGAGCAATTAATAAAGAGAATTCATTAACTAATCACAAGTGTACAAATAATGGGTGAACTAATTGACGAAAGAAGTGTAGGCAGGTCTGCCTCAAGGATGACGAAATGATAGATAGGCCGGTTGGTGGAGAAGGCGGGACTGCCTTAGGGTGATGTGGATGGAATAGATACCTGGTTAGAAGTGGATGGATTGTAGTAGTATCTTCCCCAGATCAGAGACTGTGGATGGGAGGGTGTTGGTGTGGTAGTATCTTCCCCAGATCAGAGACTGTGGATGGGAGTGGTGTTGGTGGTGTGGAGTATCTTCCCCCAGTCTGAGCTCCCTACCGCGGGTCGACCTCAAACTTGGGTAATTAAACCGTATGGATAGTAAGCAACGCGAAATAGTGGAAGAAAGCAATGATAAAGGTGAATAATAATATAATCACAGAAAAACTGTCGTGGACAGTTTAATAGAAAGAAAAGGAATAGAATTTAGGCCAGAAATTGGAAATAGTGGATGAAAATGGTACGGTAGGTATTCCCGGTAAGAACCACGGGAAATTCAAATGGAAATTGGACGAGTGTGATGTGCGCGCTCTCTTGCAGAGAGTCGCGACTTACTTACTGGAGGCAGGGCTGCCTTAGATGGTATTTGGGTATCAAATTGATAGAATTTGGTACACTCCGAGGGCGGAGGATGGATGGATGGATATGGAAATGGAGATGGATGATGGGCTGACAATTCAGTAATGAGAGAACATGAACAACAATGTCCATCTAGCGATGGTTGAGCAGGTAACGGACAATGAACGGATGATGAACGGGAGACAATGAACGATACATACTAATGAATACAATGAACGAATCGTACGGGGGGAAATGAGGGGAGCAGCGATTGCAGAAGTCGGCGAAATGATACGTTGGCGGGTCACCAACTCGATGGAATGGAATGAGATGGAGTGGATGGATCGATAAGTGTGTGTAAGAACGGTCACTATGGGTGAAATGAGACGATGGTATAGTGGGATGTTGACTGGTAGCTTGTAGGTAGATGAAGTCGTAGTGGAAGAGTGGATGGGCATCTGCAATTAATGGAAATAGATGGATGGTATAATTAATGACTGGAATTACAATGAATATTGGAATCCTGGGGGGGGAGAGGAGGAGGAAGGAAGGAAGTGGTTATAGAGAGTGTTGAATGGTTCGGGACCTTGTCCTCATTGGATGATGGTTGGATGGACTGCTGGGAAAAATGGATCGGGAAACGCCAGTGATTTACAACTACTGCGAGAAATGCACGGTGTCGGTAGATTGCTACCAGTGCTTGGCAATACTAGCTGTAGTGTACGGTGTCGGCAACTGAGGGGAGATGTACGTACCAGTGCTTGGCACCATGGAGTGGATTGCACGGTGTCGGTATGCCTAATGAGGCAGATACCAGTGCTTGGCAACCACCAGCCGATGGCGCGCGGTGTCGGTAATTTGGGTGGGAAAGGATGTACCAGTGCTTGGCACTATGGAGTGGATTGCACGGTGTCGGTAGGCCAAGTGAGGCTGCTACCAGTGCTTGGCAACCACCAGCCGATAGCGCGCGGTGTCGGTAGATGAGTGGGATGGATGAATGTACCAGTGATTGGCAACTACTTAGTGGATTGCACGGTGTCGGTAGGTCACTACCAGTGCTTGGCAATCACTAACATAGTGCGCGGTGTCGGCACTTGAATGGGGATGGAATGATTGGAGGACAAGTGGAACGTTGGAATGGGGTTGTAATGGATGGTTGTGATGGATAGTTGTGATCGACGGGTTCTACTAATTGGTATTAGTGGATGTATTGAATGGGTTGGGAGAATGTTTCTCACAAAGAGACTTGTGATGCTTCTCAGAACAGTTAGTGCACTTCTTGCTGCAGTCTGCAGAAGAATGCTTGCTAGAGAAGCAGCAGAAGCATAGTGATTTACTTCGTAGAATGGTCTTCCTGTCCTTGACTGACTTAACTGTAGAACAGTCTGCGCTGTAAGCATGTGATCCGCAAAACACACACATAGGTTCGTTGGATTGCTTCTTAGATGGATTTGGATGGTTAGCGCTGCCCATATTTGCGTGTGGCAGTTGGAACCTTGGGTCGGAATTGTTGAAGTGATTGGGCAATGTTGACTGGTGACTGGATTTGGATATAGCAAGAGTAATCGTTGTCTCCTCTTGTTCAGTACGAAGCGATTCTTCTATGAACTCGAGAGCGGCCAACAACGTTGCTGGTCTCTGCTTCCAAATGACTGCGATGAAACGTGGATGGATTCTATCGACGAGTTGCTGTTGGGTCAATAGACCGTTGGTCCCGCAACTCTCGTCAATGGTCTGTGCTAAGTTAATCATGGATCGAACAGCATCTAGTTGATCCTCTAATCTAGTTGACTTAGAATGGATCTGTAGAAGAGATTGGAGGAGGGTAGCCTGAGTCAGATTTGATCTGCTGAACTCAAGCTCTAACCTCTCAATGATCTTAGCGAGGAAGTTCTGATTGGTTGGGATGGAAGACACTAATGAAAGGGCTGCGCCCTTTAGACTACTTCTAACATGGTACGCTTTTTCTACTTCATTGAGGCTCGGGTTGTTCAGGATTAGCTGGTCTAACTGGTATTTATAGGCCGGCCACTTGGTGATATCATGACCGTCAAAGCATTCTAGTTTGATTGGTGGAAGAGATAGATTTGGTTTACTGTTGGAGTTACTCTCAATGGTAGTGATTCTATCGATTAATGACTGGAAAACGGCAGAGGAATCAATAGATGGAGTGTTGTCAATAGTGGAATGGATGGAATTGGGTGGATGGATTGACGTAGATAGAATAGGTTTAGTAATACGCTCTATCGCTGCTACCCTCATGGAGGCAGTGTTTAAACACCGGGTAAATCTTGCTTCTATTTTAGCCATCATTGCGCTAAGACGTACCGGATTCATTGGCAGTCCGCTGCTTCCGTCTGTGCTGCTCATCTTGCTGTCGAACTGTTCGAGTTCTTCATTCTTCATTGCGTCGTCGTCCATTGCGTTGATCTCTTCCTTCACAGACTTGACGAGGTCACTGTAATCAAGAATAATGGAATGGATCTGGTCTACGCCTTTGGCTATTGAGGCGGATAGAGTGGCAATTTCGTCACTAGTGGATGCGCTCAATAGTTTGGCAATTTCGTCATCGATAGAGTTGGACTGAGTTTTGATAGTATCTAGGTGGGATTGAAGGTCTGAATACATAGATTCGTAATTACTACGCATTGTGGGTGGGTGCCTGCGACTGGTGTTTACAAAACGTGGATCGGGTAGTAGTGGAATGATTGCTGCCACGCGGGACTAACTGGATGGACTGGGTTCTTGAAATGGCACGATGCACCATATACCGATTTCCCTGCACTGTTACAGAGAAATACGGCTATGTGCGTTCGCGGTGTGTTGAACAAATGAGCAATTAATAAAGAGAATTCATTAACTAATCACAAGTGTACAAATAATGGGTGAACTAATTGACGAAAGAAGTGTAGGCAGGTCTGCCTCAAGGATGACGAAATGATAGATAGGCCGGTTGGTGGAGAAGGCGGGACTGCCTTAGGGTGATGTGGATGGAATAGATACCTGGTTAGAAGTGGATGGATTGTAGTAGTATCTTCCCCAGATCAGAGACTGTGGATGGGAGGGTGTTGGTGTGGTAGTATCTTCCCCAGATCAGAGACTGTGGATGGGAGTGGTGTTGGTGGTGTGGAGTATCTTCCCCCAGTCTGAGCTCCCTACCGCGGGTCGACCTCAAACTTGGGTAATTAAACCGTATGGATAGTAAGCAACGCGAAATAGTGGAAGAAAGCAATGATAAAGGTGAATAATAATATAATCACAGAAAAACTGTCGTGGACAGTTTAATAGAAAGAAAAGGAATAGAATTTAGGCCAGAAATTGGAAATAGTGGATGAAAATGGTACGGTAGGTATTCCCGGTAAGAACCACGGGAAATTCAAATGGAAATTGGACGAGTGTGATGTGCGCGCTCTCTTGCAGAGAGTCGCGACTTACTTACTGGAGGCAGGGCTGCCTTAGATGGTATTTGGGTATCAAATTGATAGAATTTGGTACACGCTATACAAACAGCATTGGCATATTGGAACATGCAGAAACGGCCTGTTCCCTTCTTTTAAATCCAATTTTGACCCACTTAGTGATATTATGCAAATTTTATATAGTGATTGATCGATTAGGGATGGTATCAGCTATCCATCGCGCTGTCGAACGTCCGATTTGGATTAGAAAGAACCTTGTGACTTTGTTTTCTCGCTATATCGCGAAATCATGTCATTTTTTTAAAGTCAGATAATTGTTAGGATTGTTTTCAGTATCGCTCATTATTTTTCATTTCTTATTGTTTTTTGTAGTGAGATTTTTTTCACTAACTGATCTAATCTCGATAGAATATCCAATAGACAATCGTCGAAAAGCTGTGAAAGATGATCCTGAAGAGATTGAGAAGTGGACGAATGAAATGAAGGGGACGCATGAATTTACCTGATTCGATAGTTTCGCACGTTTTGCATTTCCGGCAATTTTAGATACTCCTTTATTGGCTCGCTTGCGAGGTTTAGGCATCTGAATGAAAATAACAAAGCATATCTAAACACAAATATTTACTACGCATAATTCTGATTCAAAATAGTTGCGCGATAACTGTTAACAATAGGCTATTAAAAAAATCTAGTTCATACTTTATAAAACAGTATAGAGAGAGCGTGTAAAATGCAGAGAAGGTAACTCAACAATTAGCGTCTACCCCCTGGTGAACCAGCTCATCCAGGGGGTCTTTGCATTTAAACAAAAGATAGACAAACGCCTAATTGACAAGAGTGAATTCAGTCTTGCCAGGAGGTGCTTGAAGAAGGAGAGAGACCAAAGGATTTTGATTCTCGTCTCTAGCGTGCGTTATTATTGAATGAAGAGGGGTTATTGACAGATTGGTACATCACTCAAAGAACGAGAGAGCACATAGGATGCAGTATTTCATAAAATATAGTAAGATTATGGTTTCTTCATTCCGAGCACTCGAGCACTCTCGAAATGAAGAGGTTTGGAATTAGGGTGTGTGAAATCGGGTCGGGTCTGTCGGGTTCCCGACTTTGATTCCTGACTCGGGCGGATGACCCGACAGTCTCAGAAAGTCGGGCGGGCGACCCGACAACCGATCTAAACGACTATTCATTTATACCGGGCGATGACTATCCGACTAGTCAGAATGATCTTTAAACGAATAGTCGTTTAGCCATCGACTATTCTCTCATTCTCATTCATCTCGATTCTGTTGAGCTGAGTCGGTTTAGAGAGGGGAATTTAGTTGAGTTTCAATGGAAATGTCGCCCCCCCCATTCTCACTTATTCGCTCTTCTCCCCAGTTATTCGACTATTCGCCCGCTAGATGAATAGTTGACTAGTCAGAATGAGAGGGATACGATAGTCACTGGCTAAACGAATAGTCATTTACGAATCATTCTGACTATTCGATAGTCGACAAACTGTTGTCTTCGACGCTCTAATCGTGAGTGAAAAAGTCGGGACAGTTGTTGGATTTCGGGCGGCCCGAAACTCGACATGCCCCGACATGAGCCAACTTTGACCCGACATTGTCGCGTGGCTCTACTCTGGCCCGACTCTAGGAAAGAGGGCGCGAATTCGCTATACCGAACTCGCATCCCTACACACCAAGTCAACGACTGTGCTAGCGTACATTGTCCGAAAACAACGAAACTGATTCTACAAAGATGCCTGCCTTGAAGGCCTTCTCAAGTGCCTTCTCAATGACAATGCCCAGAATCAGTGCACATTTTCTCATATCACTTTAGCTCTGCTTATCTTTTCACTTGGAAGAGTGATGAGCATACGACACTCCTCCGAACTCACACTCCATCTGCTCCAGAGAAGGTCGTTATCAGTTCGGCTCTATTCGTGTTTTCACTGACGATGGTTGAAATTATCGTCGTGGAAAGGATAAATAGCTGACATTGAGACAAAAGCATCCACAATTCCTCTCGACAATATGAGCCCACAATTCCGCTCCATTATTGTATTACTTATCGATCCCCGATCGAAGCCTTAATTTAAACCATTTTCAAAGCGTTGTAAAAAAAATCAATTGATCTTCACATGCTTACCGTTGAAATGGCTTATTTCGGCTTAAGGCTTAAGGCTTAAGGCTTAAGGATATTTAGAATGTCCGTTCCCTCCTCCTTCTTCGGCGCGTGGACATCGGACAAGAACGAGAACTTTGACGAGTATCTGGAGAGCGCGAGCGTGCCGTGGCTGCTCAGAAAGGTCTGCTTATTTGGGGGGGGGCAATCTGCAATTTTTGTCCCATCCAATTCTCGCGTTAGGTCATCATTTTTGTTTGAATTATCTTATTGAGAAGTACCTGAAAAATTCATTCAGGCAATCCTCCTCGCCGGACACTCCATCACGATCACGAATCTCGGCAATGGACGATATCGAACGGAGCAATCGGTGAGCATTTATTTCCAACCTCCTCTCCGTTTCTCTAATTTGAGCGACTTATCGGTACTCGAACCAGTTATGACTTTCTTTCACCGTTGATCGAATGTTCAGAGTCATCTTATCTCTCGCTAAGCTAGAGTATTGCAAAAGCGAGAGTATTGTCAAATGATAGAGACCAACAACTTTGAAATTCCAGATGATGGGCAAATCAACCAAGTACGAATTCTTCCTCAACGAGGAGTTTGAAAACACCGGGATGGATGGTGTCAGGCACAAGGTATCTCACAGTTCATTCTAATTGCTTATCGTGAGATTATTTCCCATTCCACGTGTAGTTGACCTTTGACGAACTGAGTGGAGGGAGGAGGGAGGAAGAGGCCGGGAGGAGGCTAGTGATCTACCTGCTCTCCTCCGCCCTACCTCTTCTCTTCCTCTCTCTCCCAGACAATCAATACGCTAACCAGCACATTGAGTTTGCTGAGCATTTGAAACGCACGATATCTCTTTGATTTTCTGCTTTGTTATTATAATAATCTGCATGCATTGAACTTTGTTCGTAATCCTTGAGAGGTGCATGACAAGCGAAATGATCATTGGATAGATAAACGCAATGATTTCATTTATAATTATTTGTTTGAGATCACAGTCACCATCTCCCTTATCGTTTTCGTTCCTCCATCGATTACGTGCCCATGATTTAGTTATCTGGACCTACTTCAGATCACAATCACCATCGAGGGCTCTGCTCTCGTCGAGTGGCACACCAACTTGGACAAGCCGACCAAGCCCGTCGACAAGCAGGTGTACAGTGTGGAGGACGGGCGATTGGTGCAGGTGAGCCGTTGTTCTTTTCGGTACAGATGTCCGGACCAAGAGAGGGATTCTTTTTTTCGAGAATTTCATTTAGTCATGATAGACATGGGAATAGAGGTTGCAAAGGAGACTCAACGAACTTAGCGAACGGGAGATTGGTGCGGGTTAGTTACTTTCGACAGATCATCAGAGAGGCAACTCTGGAACCTCTAAAAATAGTTCGTCCACGCCTCGCCTGCCAATCGATTTTTTGTGAGATTGACTGAGAAAGAGAGTTTTTCGCTCTTAAGTCAAAAGCGTACCGTCCAATAGATATCTAATAATAATAATGATTCGTTTTCAGTCTCTCAACGACGGCAAAGTTTCCTGCAGACGCTACTTCAAGAGGAAGAACTGACATTCCTATTTATTCTCATTCTCGATTGTATTACTGTTATCATCTGCGAACTCACAGCTCAATTGTCTGATCACGGTACAATAAATCACATTCGCAATATCAACTTAAAATATTTCAATGATTTGCCACTGTCGCTGCGTACCCATCCATTCTCCCCTCCCAGGATGAAGAATCCATTTCTTCATTTTCTGTGCGTCCCTCTAGCCTTGTCGTGCTCACTCTCACCGGTGAGAGAGTGCTAGGAATGAAGAGACGCGATCTTCACCCAGACTGTCCCAAGTTCACCATCTCTCAGATCGATTAGACATGCGACTCTGCGAGATCGTATGAACAATGAAGAGGGAGTAGATTGATCACATGCACGCCATAATTTATCTGAACTCTTAGAAAATGCCTCAACTTCTTCTTCTCGGTTGGTCGAGGGAAGGAAAATGAAGAAAATGTTCTTCATTCTTCAATAGTCCAGCCGTGGCCTCTTTATCTTGCGTACACACCTCCCACATCTGGTAGGAAAAGAGTGGCGGGAAAGGTGGAGATTGTGAGGCGAGGGAGCGGGAGAGGGCATAGTTACGCGTCCGTGGTGTGGGGCCGGCGGGTGTCGCGAGTGCATCTGGCCGTACTTTGCGCGCGCAACGGAACATTCAATTGTGGTTGTTTACGTTTTAGAGATTTAAATGCAAGGATATTTATTCCTTTACCTAGTTTATTTAGCACTATAATACGCGAACTGCAATTATTCGCATTGTAATTGAGTGCACATTTCATTGTGATCGCAACTGAATGATGTTCGCGTCGAAATGCTCACGCGATAATGTAAATTGTTCAAAATTTAATAGCGATCAGCAACGAGTATCGTGGAGGACCGAAGGCTAGTTCGACGTCGTGCAAATGGCGTCGAAGCCTCCGGAATCTTCGGAATCTTCCGAATCTTCCTCGACGGCCTCCTCGTCGCCGGTAAGTCACTGATATAAGGATTTATTAATTAAATTATGTATGTAGTTATTACGATTATCTTTTTTCGACCTGAAAAAGCCTTACAATCTCACAAAACATCGTTCATGCACAATTATCATGTTTACTGTCATGTTTTCTGTCACCATTTAGTCGTTTTGACTGAATTATGAATGAGCTTGTGGTACCGCCCTTGGGTGGAAAATGCCTAACACTTTTACATTTGCAGCCCCGTCGCGGCGTGTTCATCGACGAGGGCCGGAATGAGATCCGCTTCATCGACGATCCCGAAGCGGTATTTCTTTTATTTTTCTCTTTATTACAATTTAAGGACATACATTTTGCATTCCGCCACCTAGCCTCGAAAGTGGGTGATCCTCTCGCGATTCGTCTCTTATAATTAAGATAAATCATCAATGCATGGAATTTGGCTACCATTCAACAGTCACAGACCCCGAACATTGATTGAACCTGCATCGGTTTTTGCGCAAAATACGTATAAAATAATTTTAAAAAGCTTATTGCAGATCGTTCGCGAACCGCCGAGTCCGTCCACGCCCGCACGTGAGTAAAATTCACGATTTTTCATATAATTCGGCGAGCGCGAGCAATGGAGAGAGATCTATGCTGGTCGCTCTCCATTAAAACGCTTTTTGATACTGTCTAGTTGTTGGATAATTAGGCAGTGTTACATAAATGAGTTAAATGAAAACACCTTTTGCAGCAGCGAAGTCTGCGCTCAAGCGTTCCTCCTCTGCGCCCGCCGCCTCCACGCACCATCGCACCGCCCTCCTGCTCTCCTCCTGGAGCCAGGACATGGAGTTCTCGTCGAAAGCCGGCGATGAGAGGTGGGCCATTCCTTTCTTGCCGATTAAGTGCTTCCTGACCGTAGCAGTTTCATGGGTATATGAGGCCGGTTGCCTAAGAATCAGCAACGACTTGGTACATCACGTTTTCGAAAAATTGTAGAAAGAGGTTATTGAGGGTGCTGATAATCGTGGTGAACTTCATTTTGCACCTACTCGACCGGTGCAGCAGTGCTGCAACCGTGCTGCAAAACACGATTTTTTCATAACTTTGTTTCTAGTAGACCGATTGGTCTAAAAATTTCACAGCGGCTTCATGGCATCATGAATGAAGGATACACGGAGTAGGACACATAATGGTAAATAGTATGCAAAATCCAAAAATTAATTTTGAATACCCGGCCCGAGTGGAAGCTGATTTTTTGCACCGGAATATGCGCCTTGAAAAGACGATCATTTGGAAAAAAAATAGTGTGGATAAAAAAATCATTGTTTTTGAGAAAAGTCATGTTTTATACACTTCATTTTGTATGTTGCTATATCAGTTAACCGAGACAAGTTCACTCCAAGAGGTCGGTAACGAATGAAACATAACTGAATTCATCTTTTAATCCTACCAACTTTTTTTATCCACACTATTTTTTCCAAATGATCGTCTTTTCAAGGCGCATATTCCGGTGCAAAAATCAGCTTCCACTCGGGCCGGGTATTCAAAATAAATTTTTGGATTTTGCATACTATTTACCATTATGTGTCCTACTCCGTGTATCCTTCATTCATGATGCCATGAAGCCGCTGTGAAATTTTTAGACCAATCGGTCTACTAGAAACAAAGTTATGAAAAAATCGAGTTTTGCAGCACGGTTGCAGCACTGCTGCACCGGTCGAGTTGGTGCAAAATGAAGTTCACCACGATTATCAGCACCCTCAATAACCTCTTTCTACAATTTTTCGAAAAATTGGTGTACCATGTAACACAGACGTTTGATTGACTCTTAGGCAACCGGCCTCATATATATATAGTAAAATCGATATGATTGTCGAGGCATCTATACCCTTTTCAGGCCCAAACCACCCCGAGGCACGCGAATGCTGAGATTGAAGGGTACAGTTATACCTAACAAAGAGATTCTTTCCCGGATCCGTTTACAAAGGGCTCACTGGGCAAGATCTTACTCTCTACACTTGACGTGTTCTATCACCTCTCTGACCGGCGAGAGAGTGCTCGAAACAGAGAGATTTCATTTCAGCGGAGAAAGAGGCCGCTTCGAAGCCCCAACCGCCGCCGAAGAAGCAGCTGCCCTCGAGTAGTGAGGAGGATTCGGATGTATCGGACACGGAAGACAAGGATGCCAACGTAGGACCATTGTTTCTGGGCCTAGCTATACATTCTAAACAGCTGGCCTCACCAGTGGGTCCCACCTAGCGCTGTCTTACGACTGTAAAATCGCTTGACGTGGATACACCTTTACCTAGAGCAATACAGAAATACGTAAGCGTGCAAAAATGGACCAGCCAACGAATAACCAATTGGACCTCAATTTCCTATCAGGAAAGTCTCTTATTGGAATGCCAATAATGGATCACTCCCACTAGCGGCCAATCCCCATATGAGAATTCTAATGACGTAACTGGATCAAATTCCATCCTTTTCAGAAGAAGGAAGCGGCTGAGCAGCGCCAGTCGAGGAGTCGGGACAGCGATGATGAGGATGGTGAGATCCGGGAATCTGAGCCGGGAACTGGGAGCCGGGGTTGGAGCCGGAGATTGAGAGCCGGGAACCGGGACCGGGACCAGTATCTGGAGAGTATCATTGTGTCCTACTTTGCAGCTCCCGGACCCAGCACGGCTCCTCGACGCCATCGACAGCCGACGCCGTTCGTGCGAGGAGCGAGCCACGATGGCTCTTCGGATGGTGCGTTGTAGCCTTGTCTATTCAAAACCCAAAACCAAGAGAAAAATACCTTAATTGGATAGTTGGTCTTAGGTTGAAGATCTTGACTGTTTGTCCAACAGGCGCCGACTCCGCGGGTCCCAGCACTTCTGCCGCCAGTCAGCCCAAGTCCGGCAGCCAGTCATCAAAATCGAAGACGGATTTCTCTGATGTCTCCGATGAGGATGATGACGACGTGAGGCTTTTAAACTATTTTTAGCTTCACTCGTAGTGATAAAAAGAGTGAAGAGATGGTTTTGCCTGTGCACATGTAACCTACAAGAGGATACTATTGGAAACTGGAGTCCTTAACTGGGTATGGCAAATGAAGGCAGTAGCTCCTAGTTGTGCGCGCTTGCTGACCGATGGGTGAGCACGCGAAATTGATTGATCATAACCACGATTGATCACCTACCGTTTTCCAGCCCAGACTCAAGGAAAAGCCAAAGCCGTTTGAAGACATCGATGAGGCCATTGCGGCGATCGAAAAAGCGCTGCGCGAAGATGCAGAAGAGGTGCGTTATCAGCTTTCCACTTTTATACACCCTGTTCAAACCAAGCCAGAGTATCCATGTACGACCCCGAACGGTAATTGAATTTAGCTGAATGCCTTATGAACGGGATGAACCTTGACCTTTGTAGGAGGCCGCAAGAAAAGCCGCTGCACGCTCATCCGCTCCTCGGCCTCCTCGGCCGCCTCCCAAGCAGGCGTCCACCGTGGACGTGTCGGCCACCTCTCCGCCTCCAGCTGCTGCAGCTGCAGCAGCTCCTCCGCAGACGGCCCAATCGGACACCGTCCTGCTGTCCGAGGACGATCCGACGTCCGATTTCGTGGAGGTCCTAGCCGAGAAGCGACCACCGTCTCCGACCGCGTCGGAGATCGAGATGTGAGTGTTCAATGAATGACACTCGCTAATTCTCTTCAGAATGAAGAATACCGCGCAGTCTTCTTAGTAGAGCTTGTGTGAGCATAAAGTCAACGCCCCCTACTCGTGCTCAAAAAGCTATACTGAGCTAGTTGCTAGTTCCGCAATTCATCACGATAACGTTGTCGTGGGTAGCCGTGGGGTTGCTAAGCTTGAAAACGAACCTGCAGCTAAAATAAGGAAAAATCGATAACTGTGTGCTAATGGAATGAGCAATCTCGCTTATTTCAGCCTGGATGACGCTGCTGCTCCTGGCGGCGGTGGTGTACGCGGAGCCGGAAGCGGCTCCGGCTACAGTGCGGAGGACCTGGCCGAGATGATGCGAGGGAGCAGCGTCGGCGATGGCGATGATGACGACGATGCAGATGACGTACAGCAGCTCGGAGAAGAGGATGATGATGAGTTCTTGGATCTGATCGATGGCTACGGCGATATTAGAGAGGGCGTGGAGGAACCTATGGAGGAGGAGACGATGGGAGACGCGGCAATCAGAGGGTGAGGGGTTGTATTGATAAGAAATACTGTGTACGAGCACGGCTGACTGGTATTGGAACCCATGCTGAGATTGCGATGATTCTCTATTTCAGTGCTGTCGATGTAGGGGCTGATGAAGCGATAGCCGACCTGGCCGAATCGATGGGTGACGTCGCAATCAAGGGGTAAGCACTAAATCGATAGGGACAGATTCTATTTCAAAATAATGTTTATTGTCCAAGAATAATCGCATTATCTCAGTTCGCCGACCAAGAGTGCAGCCGGAGAGACGACGAAGAGGAAAAAGGTTGGTGGTTCTATCATGTTCTATCATCCTACCTTTGCATTGCAACGCACAACACCCAGGCATGGGGGGTGGAAGGAAGCCTGGATATGTTTCATCCTGGGATCAGTAATGGTTGGCCAGGGAGAGTTTTAATTTTTTGAGGAAAGCCATTTCATAAAAATAACAATAGTTGACTATTCAGTGATGCTCGCTTCAAACATGCGAAACACGGATAGGTCACATCATCTGGTCATTGTTCTTTGCAGCACCTAACCGAGACAGATAAGCTGCTGTCGGACGAGGGAGCGATGAAGATGGTAACGACAGCCAGTCCGCGACGGAGACCGGCAGCTGCCAATGATGACAAGAAACGCAGAACATCCCCTCGGAAAGCGACCTCAGCAACGGAAGAATCCTACTCGCAGATGGAAAAGAAGGAGCGAGATTGTGATAGGGACAAGAAGAAGACGAAGAAGAAGGTAATGATGAACTTTGTGGAGCCCTCCTCTACTTCTCCATAGTTGCTAGACGTTACATTATGGGCGTTGATGTTAGTAAAGGAGTTGCTCAAAGGTAAAATCCTTTGCCCGAATTTTTATTTAATTTATTCCAGCACATCTCCGAAGCTGAACGATTGAAGATGGATGAAGGGGTGCAGAATATTCCTGAGTCGCTGACTCCGAGAAGGCGATCGATAACTGCCATAGGTAAATGATTTTAGTTCATTAAACAGTTTCGTGATATAACGATTGTCATTCGCAGGTGGCTCATCTGGTACGGTTCACGATGAATCAACCATGGCTGAAGTCTCTGAAGTAGTGGGTGGAGAGAAATCGGTTGGAGAAGAAGAGGCGGATAAAACGAAAGGAACGGATCCATTTGTTGCGCCTACATTACCTGCAGCACGGAGGGCAGTAAGTCAGCATTAGACTTTCAATCATAACGAAATAACTAGTCGTTTATTATGGAAATCAATCATCGCTCTCCTCATTCCGCACTGTCTCTCGCGAAGAAGGCGGTTCATTTTCCTAGTAAACAACTAGTTGCTTCGTTACGATTGAAAGTCTAGTCAACATCATCATAATTCGGACCACCGACGGAACTAGAGTTGTTAGAATGAAGGTTCCGTCACTTCATTCCGTTTGTTCTCTGATCACTCTGACAGCTGATAGGCGACGAAGCATGAAGAGACAGAATCGTCATCTTGACGCCCTTACACATCGCTATGGTCGTACTCGCTCTCTGAATTAAACAATAATTACTTATATTTAAGAGTCATGTTCCGGATAGCTCGGCTGAGTCGGCCGATGAGAGTGGAGCGAGAAAGAAGAAGGGTGAAGCGAGGCAGACATCGCCTAAGAAAGTTGCATCTGAGGAGGATTCTGCAAGTGATACTCCTGGGAAGAAGGAGAAGAGAAAGGTCTGTCCCAATCGACTATTCGTCTTACTATAGAATAGGGTTAACCGTTCGGAAATCGGTAAGGCCGAAACTCAACTGGCAAAATCACTCTCTTTCCGGAATGAGAGTCGAACAATGTACAATGGAGTTTCGGACAAAGGAATAGTTTCGGAAGAGTTTCGGAAAGTCCATTGTTCGACTCTCATTCCGGAAAGAGAGTGATTTTGTCAGTTGAGTTTCGGCCTTTCCGATTTCCGAACGGTTAACCCTACTATAGAAACATCTCATGCAATCTCGAAGTATGCGCCGTAGAGTTCGAAATACGGGCCGCCGTCTCTTCATTTTACACACTCTCTCGCCACTCTAACCGGTGAGAGCGTGTGTGAAATGAAGAGACGGCGACCCGTATTTCGAACTCTAATGCGCCGTCGTTTCTTCGGTTCGCAAAAACTCTCGCCGGCTTTTAAGAATAGAACAATGTGCTTAAAATAATAATGTGCCGAGTGAGGAGACAGCGGCTCTTATTTCAGAGTCCCATGCCGTTACCACTTCATCATTTTTTACTCACATTATGTTCAACATTATTTTCTCAGCGCTTAACTGAGGCGGAGAGACTCTTGCAAGATGAGATGGTGCAGAAGATGAAAGGGTCGCAAGAGCAGAAACGATCGCCAAAGAAAACTGGTGTGAGTGTTGGCAAGTGGAAAGATTCTGATGATGAAGATGATACGGAAGAGAAGATGAAGAAGGTAAGATTCAATTCAGTGCTTGTTCCGTTACATGCATATTATGAGATATTTTGACATACTGGCATAGTGAGGTAGTTGTGTATATGACTTGCTCGTGACATTCTATATTCCTATTTCATGACGCATTTTTACTATTTCCAGCGTTCGACTGTGGCCGACCGTTCATCTGGATCACCTGAGAAAGAAAGGTCGCACGCCGAGAAATCTGCCGCTCCTGTCGTCGACTCAGAAGATTCCGAAAGGGAGGACGACGATAAGAATCAAGGGGAGGGAAAGAAGAAGAAGTATACGAAGGTGAGGAAAATTTGATTTCGGCTCATGACAGCATTGTCTGACCTGTATGCGTGTACGCATAACTGTCAAGGCTGTCAAGGAGGATGGCGCTCACCCTGTTACCGAGTGACGACTAGGCTTTCAATCGTAACGAAACAACTAGTCGTTTAATAGGGAAATGAACCGCATTCTTCACGAGAGACAGTGCGGAATGAGGAGAGCGATGAATGATTTCCATAATAAACGACTAGTTGTTTTGTTACGATTGAAAGTATAGTGGCGACAGGATGACCATGAACACATGGGTCAAAAAAGGGTCGCCGGGCGGCGTGGACACCTATGTCTGGGCATGTAGTTTATGTATGTTTATGTATGTAAGAATGCCTCGGCCAAAGAGATCACTGAAACGGTTTTTGCAGCGTACGGAGAAAGTACCCGTAGACGATGCTGGCGATACGGAATCGTTGACTCTGCCATCCACTCCAATCGATGATTCGGTTCAGACATCCACCGATGAGACGAGGGAGGGAGCGGCGAGGAGCAAGCACAAGAGAAAGGTGAGACAAGATCATCTGGAATCATCAAAACATATAAATCCTTTTTCAGCGCCGCTCGGAAGCCGACAAGCTATTAGACGACGAGGGCGTGCGTAAGATGCTCGCGGAGGAGGAGTCCAAAAAACGAGGACTACTCGGTGAAGGAGCCGAGTCTGGAGAAGTAGTGGGAGCTGGAGAAGAGCCAGTTGAAGAACCGATCGAGCAGGAGAAGGAAGACGAAGATAATGAAGAAAGAGGCAAAAAAGGAACCGAGGAGAAGACGAAACGAAAGGTAAGAAATCACTTCATGTGAAATTGTGGAAGCTAATATTTTCAGCGCCGCTCGGAACTCGACACGCTCGTACTGGACGAGGGACTGCAACGAATGGGGATCTCTCCCCTTGGGGAGAGGCCAAAGTTGCGAGGTCGCTCTGTGGAAGGAGCATACACATTAGATCTTGATGAGGAAGAGGAAGAAGAGGAAGATCATCACGAGGATGATTGGGTAAGACTTCATAACGGAGCCTCCGGAAACACTACTTTTCGATGGCTCCCATCCATCATGCAAATTAGGGTTGTCTAAACGATAACGAAATATCGCCACCGCTTAGAAAGCTCGCGAGCTATACGTGCCACGTAATCTCCTCACGAGGGCCTGTCTAGTCCGTATTGACAACCCTAATGCAAATGCCTACTCCCTGATGGATGAAAATTGTAATTGTGATTATCTTCAGGTGCCGCCTTCTGACGCCGATCACGACGATCAAGAACCAATGGACGAATCAGCTATACCGGAAAATCCGTTGATAGTCGATGAACCGATGGAACTGGCTGACTCTGAAGCAGGAGAGCTGCCTGGAGAGGAGGCTGACGTGTTCGCCAAGCCAGCCGAGTCCCGCGAGGCATCGACTACGCCGTCCGCAAAGTCTGTCGGGGCCGTCGTACAACCCGGAGTGAGTGCGAATAACACTAGCGTTCTGCATTGATTTAATAGCTAAGGGAGGCGTGATCAAGTGGTCAAACCGGTTTTCGCTTTTATTGAACATTTATTTTTGCAGGGCGCATCCCGGGAAGTCTCCTCGGCCCCGTCCACGGAGGGATCGAGTGCAGCCGGTGGAGTGAGGAAGCCGAAGAGGAAGGTGAGCGGTCGAGAGGGGTTGTCTATTCGGAATTATATCCGAATTGCAGAGTACTGTCTCTAGTGTCTAGAGAACTACGTTAGCCTGAACACGCAGAAAATCTATGTGTGCCCATCTGATAATTCGTAATGACAAAATTTGTCCTTTTTTGCAGGTCAAAACTGAGATTGAAAACCTGCTCTTTTCTGATGAAACTTCCATCAAACATTTCGAGCAGCAGAAGAAGGAATATGAAGAGCGACAGAGAGAATTTCAGAAAGCGAAGATTTCAAAGGTACGATCTCCTCACCAAGCAACTTCATACGTTGAATAGTGCATAAACGTAGATAGTTGACGAAAATTTACTCCTTTGTAGGCTGAGCGCGCACAAATCGTGCGAGAGGCCGCGGCGCGGCAGAAGGAGCAAATGGACGCGAACGTGAGGAGGATCGACGAGGCCGCGGCTGAGGAGGAGAGGCAGAAGAAAGAGAAGGAGGATCGAAAGCGGCAGGAGGAGGAGGCGAAGCGGGCGGAGCGGGAGGCGCAGGAGCGCCGGGAGGAGGAGGCGCGTGAGATTACTAAAACGATGGAGCTGGCCGAGTTGCGCGAGCTGCTGCTGCGGGAGGGAAAGCAACTGCGGCAGGTGCGCGGTCCCAGCATCGTGGCCAGTCACACCATTCACGCCAGCGTCAGAAGCCACATGAGTGCGAGATCGATGCGGCTGGAGCAGGAGATGGCGGCACGGCGAGCGGAGGAGGCGGCGCATCCGGAGAGCGCGCCGGCGCGCATGACGCCCGCCCAGCTGGCGGCAGTCGCCGCCCAGCTGCGGGCCGTGTTCGGGCTGCGCGCGCCGTCGTCGTCGTCGGCGCAGCAGAGGCAGACAGCGGCGGCAGTGAAGGTGGAGCAGCAGCAGCTTCCGAGCCCAGTTAAGTCAGAGTGCAAGAAGGACAAGGCGCGCAGCCGGCTGGAGGTGCAGGCGCAGCGACTGGCGCAGCTCCAGAGGGGCAGGGAGGAGCAGCAGCAGATGAATGAAGAAGATGAAAGACGGTGGCAAGAGGAGAAGGAGGAGGCGCGGCGACGACGAGTTGAGGCGGACGAGCAGGTGGCGATGATGATGCAGGAGCGAGAGCGATTGGCGGCCGCAGAGCAGGAGCAATTGGCGGCAGCCATAGACGAGTCGGTACGCACTGCCGAACAGGAGAAGGCGCAACGACGTGCGCAGGGCCAGGAGGATTCGGATGACAACAGCGCGACTTGTGAACCGCAGCCCGGCGGATCGGGGCTTTCGCGTAGAGTTGTGTCGGTTGACGAACAGCTAAGGGCAGCTTCCTTCGCTCTGGCGCCGCCCGTTCTGACGCTTAAGGAAGCGAGGAGACAAGAAATCATTGGAGCGCGAAGAAAGGCAGCCGAGGCCGCGGCCGCGATCGAACACGCGTCTCGACAAGCACGTATTGAAGATACTGCAACAACAGCTGCAACGGCACCCATACTGCAAGCTGCTGCAGCTGCAACGGCCGCAGCGGCAGTCACCCCGCCCGGACCACCCGCGCAACAACCTCCTGCGCCCGCCGTGGCCGAAGAATTCGTCATGAGCCTGGCAATGATGGAGACGAGATACAACGAGAGCAAGAAGAGCGATGTGCAGAAGAGGGTGGAAGCAACGAGGGCAGCTGGGGCAGCTGCAGCAGCTGCAGCTGCAGCCGAACCTGCTGCAGATTCCGCAGGTTCTTCGTCGGTCTCGGCAACGTCATCCACCGTCGATGAGAGCACGACGACGACCAAGCCCAAGCAGCGCAAGCAGCGAGTGAGTCCACATTTATATCTATTCAGTTTTTCCATGATGAAATGTATATAAGTTCATGTTTTTGACACTAAGTCGGATGAGAACCCCGACAATACTTTTGATTCCGTTTGTGATGTCTAGAGCACCCTAAGAACCCTTTCGGCTCTCATCCGGCCGGTTCTCATTCAACCAATTAGCCGCACTTTAGCCAAATTTAACACAAATTCAATCCATTTTCGAAATTACTGGATGATCAGAATTCCTGCGCAGGTCCGTGAGGCGGACAAGCTGAAGCAGGACGAGGGCGTGCAGAAGATGAACATCGACGATGACAGCTCGGACGCGCCCAAGCAGCAGCGAACGCGGTAAGTATCTGGGCTATGCAAAAAGTTTTTCGATCTATCGTTTCGCAATGCTATCTCGGTTGCTATGACCGGCGATATAGCATTGTCAGATGAGAGTTCGAAATTTTTTGTTCGGGCTGCTTTTTTTTAAAAATGAAATTTTTTTTGAGGCCTTCTAGAGTCCACATCATGACAGAGGGATGTCAGTGCTCATTATTCCTCTCTAGCGTCTTCCCAGCAGTCCTGCCTTCTCCCAAACTATATTCCTTGTTGAATACCTATTTTCTCAGCACTGCGGTCCATCGCGAGGGTCAGATCCAGCTGCCCGATGAGCTGCCCGAGGGCGAGGCGGAGCACATGTTCGACGCAGTGCCCACGCAGAAGACTCCCAAGCAGCCGCAGCAGTTGCAGCAACCACAGCAGCAGTCGCAGCAACCGCTGCATCTGCAGCCGCTGAAGCGGCTGCCGCCGCAGCCGCAGATAAGACCCAATGAGCTCATCGAGAGCATGCGACAGGTGAGCGTGAGTGTTAACAATGTGTCCGTAACATGTTAATCAGTTAAGATGCATGAATCACACGTACTAAGCACGCTTCAGGCAACCATTGGTGTGGCTTTCCTATTAGCACTATTTGCAAATAAATTCCTAACACCACTATCAGGAAAACATTGCATGTTCACGCTAGTGATGACAATTCGGCACTAGTGCTCAAATAACTCATCGCTTCGTCCGTCGGTCGTCATCTTCGTGTCTATAACCTTGTATGGAGACCGCGCCGATTCAGATGGCGTCCAAGGCAAGAGAGGGCAGCAGCACTGACAGCGGGCAGAGGAGGCCCGGCATGATCTCACTCTTTCACTCACGACACTTCCACGTAGAGGTATTGTGACGACGCACTTTCCGGTTCATGGTCATGAAGCATGAGGGTAGAATGGTTCTTTCTCACTCGTAGTAGATAAGTCACTCAGAGCACCGTCGATATCGATCTGTTGTGAACGATCCACATAGTAAGACATAGTGTTTCAATGAAAATAATGTACAGTGTACAATGTATACGCATAAGACAGTTTAAGCATCGAAAGGTCTACACGCATTACGATAGTCCAATATTCTCATCTCCTTCCATCCTTATCCTTCCTTATCCTTGCAGATGTCAGGTGTCCCTCAGCAGCAGGGCGTCCCCTCGAATGAGATTGCAGACGAGCCCATGGACGAGGTACAATCCTGATCCCTATCACTATCCTTAACACTATCCATGTCCTTCCTGATCCTTAAAACACTATAAGGGAAGTGGCACATCAACTTAAAATGGTCTCTTGGTGGTTTTACACCATTGGTGTGGGATCAAGACCATGAATATCTGATAAGTTCTTTTGTTTGCAGGCGTCATTCGCCGAGAAGCCGCCCCTGATCTACCCGCACGATTATATGGAGGAGCAGGAGGTATCAAGTTCTTCATTACGGATATTCTACTCTTTTCACAATCCTGCCGGGGACGTGAGAAAGAGTTCTTACGAAGCCATAACTATTCTTAATTCTGATTGTACGACGTCTATCAGAATCCAATAGAACCTTATGAAACCAAGGCAAATCTCCGAATTCATCTTCTATTACAGTTGATGATCAAATCGGAGCCGGCGTTATCTGCTTTCGACCAGGACGGCAATCTAATCGGCCAGGTACGATCATTAGAAGATTGTGACACCTGAGAAAGGTCCACAGGCCTCGGGGCTATGGGCTCCTGCTAATCCTCCCATGTCAGCTGGCGTCGCCACTCAAGCCGCCGACAGGCTTCGAGCTGTTCGAGGACATGGGAGAGGTATGCGATCATCCGGGTGCTTAGATATGAAGCATTTCCCGAATTCCGATACGCTATCAAGGGAATAATGTGAATTTGATGATTTTTCAATGGTACTCTAGTAGCATCAATAATTTTACTATTCGCAGGAGTCACTCATGCCCAAGCCGCCGACCGGCTTCCCATCGCCTGGCGGCATGACTGGACATCAGGGAGAGGTACGTCCGTTGGCCATGCTCTTACCGCGCAATCACACTCTATCTCCATTCCATTCACCTCGATCCGCAATAGCGTCTACAATTCTATCGAATGCCCTGTTTCATTTACAGACTCCAACCGCATCCCATCTTCCTCCGGGACCACCTAGCCACGCAGTGTTCGACGCAATGACCGCCTTCGACGTGGACGCGTTCCGGCGCGCCATCGCCGCATCCCAACCAGCTCCGATCCCGCAACAAGACTTTGTTGATCAAGGTGGAGACGATGATGATGATGATGAGCTGCTGGAGGACTATGGAGCGCATCATGATGATGCAGCAGTGGAAGAGCCGATGGAGCGGATGGAGGTGGACGAGCCAGAGGTGAGCAGTCCCGATTACCAACCCGATTGACCATACTGTATGTTGGTACCATCGAGTGGACGATCACTCAACCGAGCGCTAGGTCCAAATGATCTGATGTCCTGGATTAAACGTTCTTCCAATTGCACGTTAGCATGTAGAACAAACAACGTTTTTTTATCAGTCGGCACCAACAACGAAGAAGTCGACCAAGAAGAAGGGCGAAAAAGAGTCGAAGGGCTTCGCCGCGGTGAAGGCACGCCATGGCAAGTACAAGGACGAACAGAGGGCGATGGCGGAGCAGAGCGGCATCGTCGAGTCCGATGATGAGTGAGTGATAGAATCTCTTCATTTCTCTCGTGAGACTCTCTCGTGACTCTGACCAGTGAATTTTTTGTTCATTTTTCCCTGACCCTCTCAACGAACCTATCATATTGAGCATGTGTAGTAATGAAAAGTGTTGGCTAATGCTTCTTTCTACGATTGAAGCCCTCGTTGGTCATATGGATGCCCTCGTAATTTTGTCAGTCAGAGAAACGAGAGAGAATGACGAACTGAGAAATGCAGAACATACATGCCATTCCAGGGAGAAGCAGCCCTCAGACAACGATGGCTCGTCGAAGAAGAAGAAGCAGCAGCTGCCGGAGCGCAAGGCCAAGGCCGCCGTGCGGTCGGCACGATTTCGGGCCCGCAAGCAGCCCTCGCCCGACCCCGACGATGACGACCCCGATGGATCCGGGTCCGGATCGGGATCAGAAGGTGAGCGCAATCATCGTGCTGATTGGTCCAATTCTTAACCTTGTTCCGTATTAAACCATTCGAGCAATGTGCCTCAATGGGGGTAAAGACTTCATGACGCGCTGCGGTCGCCCTCGATATGGCTGAGCTTCTCTGTTCCTCTTTCCTTTAGCAACAGAAATGTCCGTTGTACCCATGTCATTCGTTACAGACGATTCGGACGTATCGGACGATTCGGAGGACTCCTTCGAGGCGAAGAAGGCGAGTAAGGCTGAGAAGGACGAAAAACGGTGAGTACTTAAAACTTGTTGAGTTCTTGAAAAAAAGAAACTTTCAGAAAGCTGATTTTGGAAAAAATGGTTGCAGGAGGAAAATGGCTATCATTACCGCGCAGAGGATGGAGAATGAGGAGAGGGCGAAGAAAGAGGAGGAGGCTAGGGCGAGGGAAGCGGCGAGAATCGGTGAGATAGGTACATTCATTCATTTATTAACCCCTCGCACCATCTTCTCAGAATTGGAACGATCCATTATTACTCTTATTCGACGTATGCGTGTGAAGGATTCGTTCTTTCCAACAAGAGCGCCCTATCACTTTTATTTTAAGGCCTCGCCGTACCTGGCCTTACTTGTGCACACCACCAGGCGTGGTTGTCTCATGACAACTGCACAATCGCCTTGATTGTTGAAGCCACTTTAATTTACTTTACTTTTCATTTTTCCAGAAGCGCTCAAAGCCCGAGGAGCCCGGCTGCACGTTGCCGATGACGATGGCATGGCGATGGATTACGACGACGGGCACATGGACTGGGCGGATGATGGACATCATTCGATGATGATGCAACAGCAATCCGGTGCTGCGAGGGGCATGCAGCGGCTCCCGAGGGCCCATGGACCTCCTGCGAGACCGCCCCTCGAACCTCCCAGGCGACAACCTGGACCCCCAGCGAAGCGCCCTCGAGGCTCTTTGAGTCTGATCCCGGGACCGAAGAGGCGACCTCGTGATCCGAAGAAGCTACAACAAAAGAAGTCACGAAGTCCCTCGAAGAAGAAGCGAGCAAATCGACCTCCAAAGGTACCTCCTGTTCCGGAGGATCCCAATCTGGTAGGTGATTTTCTCCGTTAGTAAAAGAATATCCTGACAACGTCTTTGATAACTCCATAAGTTAAAATATTGCTCGAATCGGATTCATTCGTCGAGTGAATAATTATTTTTAAATATTTCAGCCGCCGTGGAGGCGGAGAATCAATGAAGTTCTCCGGCGGAGGGACAGACTAATATTGGTGAGTACTGCTTTCAAACATACCTAACAAAATGTGTAGCACAGTAGCTGCATACTTTCCTATGGGTGAGATAAACTTCAGCCAAAAGTATTATGCCAAAAGTTGATCTTTGATAGTGAAAAATTCCAGGTGGCGCTTCCTGGTGTAACGCAGAATCGAATATTCGCCCGCTGTAGGAGCACGAATAAAAATAAGGTGTGTGCCAATATTTTGATGGCTAAAGAATAATTATCAAAAAAATACAAGACATATATTAAAATTACAATGTTCAACAGACCCCAGCGTTGATGATCAATGTATGATTATGATTAGGAAAGAAAAAATATCATTCAGAAGGATTTCTGGGGCTACTCATTTCTTCCACTCGACTTGAAGATCCTTAATCGTCAAAGGGCTTGGAGAATGGTTTATGATTCTATTCTTATCGTGAGTATTTCTGGTCTGCTCATTCTCAGTCATTTTGATCCCTTGTTATCCTGCACCTAGTTTGCTCTGTTCAGAACTCACCCAACAATTGTTACTGAAAATTTGACTATATTCTATTTTTTTTCAAAATATTTTTTTCTGCAGTTCCGACTAACCGATGGAACCTTCACCTACACCGACCCCAGCGATCCAAACGACGAATTTCGACGGTAATCACTATTTCAGGTTTCTCCTATCTTCCACTAAGACTAATGAATTAGTCGTCGAAGGATTTTTTCTCTTTCATTTCGAACTAGAGTGCGCAATGAGGGTCGCCGTCTCTTCATTTCGAATACTCTAGCACCGGTCAGAGATACGAGCGAGATTCAATGAAGAGACGATTACCCTAAATTCCAACTCGACATTCCAGCGATGGCCCTCGCCGATACGCAGCGATGCTGATGCAGCGGCGTGTGACACAGAAGAAGACGGCCGCCCAAAGGACGCCGACACTGCAGCAGTGGCTGGAGGAGGGTGAGCAAGTCGGGACTAGAGTTTAGTTTCTAGTTGTGACTAGAACTTAGTTCGAATTGCGATTGGAGTATAGTTTCGAGTTACGACTAGAGTCTAGTTTCGATTTGTGATCATTGCAGCGGCGATCGAGCGAAGGAAGAAGGAAGAGCAAGAGCAACTGCACTGGGAGAGTGATCAGGTTCGCGCTTCATTTATCTTTCCATACAGTCCGCTAATATTCGTGTTCACCGGCCACACCTACTTTTTCGAAAGAAATTAGAAAAAAGAAGGGATCATTTCTTATGAAGCCATCCTATTCAGGACAGCGAGGAGCTTCGATCTGATGGTGGATCGTTGAGCCCGGGCGAGCCACGTCATCACGTGGCTCCCCGCATGGCCAGCATTGATGCAGAAACGATCAGGAGGCACATGGCTGGTGAGTCTGGGACAAAGAACATTGGGATACGGGCATTTCGACAAAAACATGCTTATCTCTCGTAACGTAAAAAAATGAAAGAAAATGACAGTGAAATACAGAGAGTTCATGGAAATTTGTCGAAACGTACTTTTTCCGAGATTTCAAGCCTCCAGATCTAGAAATTCCTGACTGCAACAATGATAATAAAGTATTGTGTAACTACAATAAACGCAGAAATGACGATCGGCACGGAGGAGATGGCGAGGCGGTATCGCGAGGGGAAGTATCCGGAGCCATGGAGAGCTCTGCTCGGTGAGTTGCGCGAGAAACAATGCCCCCCCCCTAAGATTTGTATGCCCGATCGTGTTGCGATTTACGCCGTAGCACAGCGTGTCAAAGTGGACGAGCTCCTTTGTTCAACTCGGCCCTCGTATTCTAATAAGGGAAGGGAGGGAAGATCATTTCGAGTCGAGCGCGCGGTGGTTTCTCCATCGAGTGAATCCAAGGAATGATTAGGTGTAGCTCAGCTAAAAATCAACGAAAGATAGATGCTGAAATACGCGTGTTTTGAAGAGTAATACGATACGAATTACGAATTACACTGTCGCCTCTCTGACCGGTATGAGAGTGTGAAAAATGAAGAGACGAGTACCCGTATTTCGAACTATACATTTTTTTTGAAAATCGCTACAAAATACGGCACATTCAATGTACTGTTTATATATGAAATGAAGAAACGACGACGCTCGAACTTCACAATATAGGAGGAATCGAGAAACACTTTTAGATAACGTTGATGACTATCGCAATGGACCTCTCACGGAGCGGGAGGAGGAGGCGGAAGAGAATGAGGAGTGGAGACATGATGCGCCTGAGGACAAAAGTGAGCAAAAAAAGAAAGTAAAAAGGCACTTCCATAAAAACAATATTGTCACTCTCTACCTGGAAACGTCTCTGGCTGCAAGAGAAAACGCAAATGAGACGGGCTCACATATTTCGAGCTGATTTCTCAGAGTCCTCCTATAAACACGAATTGCAGTTCTCGTTCAGCGTTCATCGTTATCGATAGCGTTACTGTATCACCATATCCCAATTAGTAACAGAGAACGTACTAAAAAAAATTTCAACGAATTGCAGTTCCCATTCCTCGCGAGCTTTCTCGGCGACCGATCCTCGTTAAATACATGCAGACACTCGACACCGACCCGCACTTCTCGAAACAATATATATCCGAAAAGGAGCTGAATAGAATCAGGGTAAGTATATTTATATTTTTGAGAGTCAGGCCACTCCTGAAATAAATGTGAAAAAAACTAATCGAACGCCACTGCTTAAGGTGCAACTGATCGACATGGAGAGGCAAATTATGGCTTATGAAGAGTCAACCCATCGAAAGCTATCGACTAAAAAGGTCTACTGATTTTTAAAATGTAAATATTATGCGAAAATTGTTTCAGCACGACTACAAATTGTATGCATGCCGCAGCTTGGAGCTGAACGCTGTGTTTAAAAGGAGGTGTGATTTTTCATTAAATATTTTTTGGTTATTAAAAAGTCGATAAAGTCGATAAATGTTCTCGCAAGAATTCTCGAAAGAATTCATTTTGGAACGCTCATTGTGCAATTTTATACCAATAATTTTCTATTACAGGCACGATAAGGATCAAGATAGACGAGCTCTGCAGTATCCCGAGGAATTCGAGCTAATTCGACAAGCTGATGTGAGTAATTTGTCATGTTGAAATAGTAAATGGATGCGCATAATCGATTGCAAAAATAGAAAAAAAACGAAGACTCATTGTCTTCCATGGAATCAAATGAGTAAAGTAAAGTTGCTTCCACAATCAAGGCGATTTTACAGTTGTCTTGAGACAACCACGCCTGGTGGTGTACACAGGTAAGGCCAGGTACAGCGAGGCCAGCGTGACCCCTGTTGGCCAGACTTCTAGGGCACGTTTACCTTTCGTAACCGAGGTTACTACCAATTTGCCGACCCCTGGGGGATAGCAATCAAAAGAGGAAGTACTCCTTTCCAGGAATCACTGGGCATCGCCATAACAGCGGACGCGCGCACAGAGATCTACTACACTAAAGGAAACCGGGCGGAGGAGCTGGAAGTGAAGAAGCTGATGGAGGAAACGGTATCACTTGTTGTGTTTAATGATACGCTTTCAACGACCCGAAAAGGCACACTGGCAAATATTGCATTGTGTGCTTACCCTAAAACAAGACGGCCTCAGAAAAGATCGTGTTCAGAAGTTACCCCGATTTTAAGAAGACCTGAAATAAGATTTATGTGTTTGCTTCAGCTGGCCTCGCTAGTGGGCCCACCTAGCGTTGTCGTACGCCTGTAAAATAGCTTGACGTGGATACACTTTTACTTTTACCTTTATGTGCTTCCAGGGTTTCCCAGTGAAAGGTCGCCTTCCGAAGCGTCGGTTCATCAAGATCAAGACGGACCTCTTCTTTCCCGAGTACTTCATTGGCGTCAGTTTTCTCGTTGTTCATTTTGTTTCTTTTATTCCACAAATATTTTTTTTATTTTTTCAACATCGATTTTGATCACCAATTTTCCTAGTACAGGGTGGAAAATAATTTGTAAGAAAAATCATATTCAGTTGTCCATCTTCACCAAGAAAGCGATGCCGGAGAAGTGGCTCCAACTCATGGATCGGAGTAGGAGAAACGGACAGAATGGACCGTTCGAGCAGAAGCTTGAGATCAAACTGTTGCTTGAGTGAGCTTTTTTGATTTGTCATATGTATCATATATTCGAGAGAGGCCAGCCAATGTTTCCTGAGAAGTTTCAAAGAACATGTGGTGGCTACAAGTCACGTATTGGATCGGATGTCTGATATTGATCGAGCACGACCCAATTAGCACAGAGTGGATAACTTTTGTTACAACTGGCCTTACCAGTGGGTCCCACCTAGCGTTGTCTTATGACTGTAAAACCGCTGGACGTGGATACACCTTAACCTTTTCCATACTGCAGCTCTCGAAGAGTCACTGTCTTAGCACCTCTTCTCCCGCAGGACTAAAGTGCCTAGATTAACGGGATGACTTTACCTTTTACTTTTTTCTTTACTGCAGCTCTCGAAGAGTGGCTGGATTCGTGCGCACGCTGCACCGTCGCAATCACATTGACACGACGAAGGTCACGCTCAGCCAAGTGATGGGATGGAATCAACAAGTACGTTTAAAATGTAGTACTAAAGGGGCGGACAAAAATGTCCCAAGTGATGGGATGGAATCAACAAGTACGTTTAAAATGTAGTACTAAAGGGGCGGACAAAAATGTCCCAAGTGATGGGATGGAATCAACAAGTACGTTTAAAATGTAGTACTAAAGGGGCGGACAAAAATGTCCCAAGTGATGGGATGGAATCAACAAGTACGTTTAAAATGTTGAAGTAAAGGGGCTGACAAGATAGAAGAAAAGGTTGAGGCAAATGAAACAAGTGATCGGATGGCGTTCAACCGTTCAAAATAGACGTAAAGGTTTTCTAAAGGCAATGCTTCAGTTGATCGACTACCATTGGACATTCGACCAAATCAATTCGTCCGTCGAAAATCTGCTCTCGGACACAAAGTGAGCTTTGAAGGCTTATAATTTATTTACTTACTTCTATTCATCACATGCTAAGCACTGGGAGATGGGATCAACGTGTGCCTGTGAAAAAAAAAAATTTGAAATAAATAAATAAATTTGAAAATAAAATAAAATAAATATAATTGGCAGATCGTGGAAGCAGCACGCGGACGAAAAGGTGCAGCACCAGTGGCGACGCGGCCTCCGCCCCGGCACCGGCCTCGATCCCGTCACCGAGACCAAGGCGAAGAAGAAGCGCGTCAAACCGGGCAAGATCCGGCACCCTCGCAGATGGGGACCTACGACGGCCACGGAACAGCCACAGGAGCACCAGGAGCCGGAAAATGAGAAGCCCCAGGAAAATGTCGAGCAAGGGCCGCCGAAAAAACGAGGTCGACCACCGAAGAAGAATAAGAAGAAGCCTGGCCGAAAACCGAAACAGCAGCAGCCAGAAAGCGAGCAGTAACGAGCAATTTGTTCGTATTCGAGTATTTTTGAATTATCTAATTCCAGTGATTCGTAGTTTCTCGGTTTTATCATACATCTCAATCATTTCGTATTAATGCTTTCCGACTTATGACCGATTCAACTCAGCGGATATACATCAGTTTGTGCTATTTTCCTATTGAAAATTACGCGTTTGGCATCACTGGTATGTCTTTTAATTGTTTTGTTTATGTACTGAATCGCGTATAAAGAAATATTCTCAAGCTGTACTGTGTTTATCGGAGATGCCGGAGATGTGCGAATCCAGGACCGGGAATTAGGTTCATCGTCTGAAACTGTGAAATGATAAATACAGAACCAGAACAGGAAAATGAGTTCTTCATGGATAACCGGGAAATGGTTCATGCAGATTCGGGAGCGAATTATTAACACGTTTATCCGGAAAAGAACAATGGATGAGCAAACACTATGATTGAGCTTCATTTGTAGAGTTTTGTAGTCAGGAGTGCATACAATTCATGCGCGTCACGGGGTAAAGAAGATAGGGCAATTGATGGAATCCAAATACCGACGATACTGAGAGTATAGGGGGTCGAATCGGAGAAAAGGCACCATTCTCCGAACAGCGGAGAATTTACACACACACACATACACAGGATCTTGCCTAGTACCTTCTCAGCAACTAGGCAAATCCCGGAGGAATACAACTGATGATAGGGAGTGGGAACTGATATTATCTCAATGGGGGATCTCTAACTCGTCAGGGGGGAAACGCGCGGCACTCGTGTGAAAAACGCGCGGCCAAGTGTATGCAATCCCGTTTTCTTCTACACGAGAAGAAATGGAAGCGGGGTGGGGAATCTCTCTAGCGACTTTGTACACACAATTATCAGGTAGGGGCGTGGTGTGGTGCGTGGTGTGGCTACACGGTGCGGCGAGTGCGCCCTCAGATGTGCGATTCGACGAGCAGCTTGAGGTCGGTGGCGGCGCGCGAAACGCCCACGATCGTGTCCACCATCCGCTGCACGTGTGTGATGTTCGGGTACTGCAAAACACAACGTCTCTTGTTGCATTCTCGACAGGCGAGTTTTGGTAATAGTCGCTGCGGACAATGCACCACACTCACCTCCTCGGCCGCAGCCTTGGTCGCCGCCACGCACTCCTTGAGCAGGTTGCACAGGTGATCGGCGCCGGCGCGCACCTGAACCGGGATTTAGATTATCTGAGCTTGGATTTATAGCATAGAGCCGGGAATTCCCGGAGTCGGAGCCGGCAAGTACCTGCACGCTCAGCTTGGCGTCCTTCACGCACTGGCTCACGCTGTCGCCGATGTAGATGAGCTTGTGCGCCGCGAGAATGATCTGCAATGGAGAGCCGTCTTTTGCACCGGGAGCCGGCAATCAGGCTAGAGCCGTCATTTACATTTCCCCGAGCCGTCAACTAGCCGGAGCCGTCATTTACCCACCAGTTTGCCCTTCTGCACGAATTCCCTCGGGGGCAGACGGTGCTCGACGACGTCGATGAACTCATCGATGGCCAGAGCGAGCGCGTCTGTGTGCTGCGCCAGTTGCGGGGCGTAGAAGCGCACGAGCGACCGGTCCTGGAATGAGGCGGCTATGGTCGTGAGGGAATTCCCGGTTCTGAGGATTTGCCGGTTCTGGTTGATAAGGAATTTTCCATACCGCATATCACATCATTATTGCTTAAAAAAGACGTCGCATTAGTTTGGCGGAGCGCTGAAGCATATTCGAAATGTGACCATTTTTTTGCATTTTCCTCAAAATTCGAAGATATTTTATTCCT